>CP099840.1:1474028-2948057 GCA_030062745.1 Capitulum mitella | reverse complement strand
CGAGATGTGGTGGTAAATATGACTGTGGAGCCCCACAAAATGAAGAACTTGTCAAAAGGGATTATAAACTGTTACGATCTGAGAGACGTTGCCGACGAGGAGATTGTTGATGGACTGTCCGAGTTCGGTGTGACGGACGCCCGTCGCATGATGGTGAGACGGGAGGGACGTCTCTGTCCCACAAATAACATTGTACTGACGTTTAACCGGCCTGACCTACCTGCTGATGTAGCCGTTGGATACCTAAGGGTCAAGGTGCGACCGTTCATCCCAAACCCCATGCGCTGTTACCAGTGCCAGCGCTTCGGCCACACAAAACCGTATTGTAAAAACCCTCCTGTCTGTGGAGTTTGTGCGTCAACAGAGCACCTTGCTGATGCTTGCGAGGGTCATGCCCGCGCTGTGCCAACTGTGGACCAACGCAGTCGCCACATGCGTCTTTCGACAGGACATGTCCTGTTTATATAAGAGAAAAAGAAATCCTGACCATAAAATGCTCTCGCAAAGTCTCCTTCCGAGAGGCAAGAGAAATATACAGTGCGACACATCCAAAGTCGTCTTACGCTGCGAAGGTGAAGACTGCTGTGCCGGCGACGCAGTCTGAAGTGATGACGTTGCCTCAACTAGTTAACATTTTAAAGCATTACGGCCTTGCCGTCGTACCTGCGCCCTCTGCACCGGCCACGTCCTTGGGGTCCCCGACGCCTCCTGCGCCCGCCACCTCGGTGGTGTCCACGGCCCCGGACGTTCCGTCGGCCGGGGGCAGTGGATGGACCGTGGTCCGGCGGGGTCGGGGACCCCGCTCTTCTCCGGCGCGGAGCGGCTCTCCACCGGGACCTGTTGCGTCCCCCGCGTCAGCGCCGCCCACGCCGCCTCGTGCCGCGGCCTTGAGACGTTCCCCGGTGACCGCTCCGTCGGGGGCGCAGCTCTCGGGCGGGGCTTCCCGTCCTGGGGCGCCGCGGAGTACGGGTGTCACCGTGCGCCCGGGTGCTCCAGATCTGGGGGCTGCGGGTCGCGCGGCCCGGGGCGTGGGGCCGACGGTTGCGCCGGCCCGGGCCCATCCGTCGCCGTCTGGCGATGGCGCGGCCATGGGCCCTCCCCTGCTCCGGCGCGGGGTGGGTCGGCGTCGTCCTCCCCGGCCGCGGGCCGGACAACAAAACGCCCGCCGCCTTGGCCTGTGTCCCCGACGGACGGGGGCAGGGCCAAGGTGCGCGGCAGTTCTGCAGAAGGTCGTCCAGTCACGGGAGGGTTATGACCTTGCAAAAGGGCTGACCACTTCTTTTGAACACTTTAACCTTGCACTTGCAGTGACTGTTTTAGTGTTCCTGCAGGTGCTGATGCTTTTATCTTTTATATCCCGGGACGCTGTGTTTTAAGACCCTTTTAACCCGACCTTATACAGGTCATTTTACAGTGGAACTGTAGAGGTGTTAGGTCGAGCGCCAGTGATCTGCAGGCTCTTCTGAGACGGCGTTGCCCATTTGCTGTTGGCCTCCAGGAGACAAAACTGGCACCAAACACTTGTTTTAGTCTCAAAGGTTACAGCATATTTCGTCGCGACGAGCCAGTCGACACCGTTGCGCACGGTGGGGTCCTACTAGCCGTTCACCATGGTGTTCCCACCCAGCGGCTCGACGTGCGCGCTGATGTGCAGGCTGTGGCAGTGAGGTCGCACTTGGGACGCCGTCAGGTAACACTGTGCTCAGTGTATTTGGCGCCTGGTTGTGTTTTTCCCACGTTGGAGCTCCGGCGTCTGGTTGCAGAGCTGCCTGCACCTTTCCTGCTTTTAGGTGATTTTAATGCTCACCATACTAATTGGGGTTGCGACAACACCGACACACGTGGTCGACTTTTAGAAAGCTTGTTGAACGACGAATCACTATGTCTTTTAAATACTGGAGCCAAAACACATTTTACTTTGCCTTCCGGACAAACATCGGCTCTAGACCTGAGCATTTGTAGCCCACAGATGATGCAGTACTTGACGTGGTCGGTGGATGACGACCCATGCGGAAGCGATCACTTGCCAGTATGGCTGCACTATAAGGACGGTGCCGTGCTCGGCTCAAGGCCACCACGGTGGTTGCTTCGGTGTGCTGACTGGGGCCAATTTGAGGAAGAGGTTGAATTGGCCGTGCGTTGGCGTCAGCCGGAGGAGCGTCCGATGTCGGTGGACGAATTTACCGAGATGATCGTGCAGTCAGCCGGACAAAGCATCCCCAAAACATCTGGTGCTCCCCGCCGCCCACCAGTGCCATGGTGGACGAAAGCGTGTAGAGACGCCATTCGTACACGCAGGCGAGCTTACAGGGCATTCGATCGTTGCAGTACACTGGATAATTTGATCGCTTTTCGACAAGCGAGGGCCTCGGCACGCCGTGTTATCTTGGAGGCGAAACGGCGGTCATGGCGAGAGTATGTGGGTGGCCTGAACCGCTCCACCCGCACTTCGGAGGTCTGGGACCGCATCAAGAGGATAGGGGGCCGACATTGCTCTGCGCCGCTGCCCGTGCTGCGCGTGCACGGCCATGACGTGTTTCACCCTGCTGACGTTGCCAACGAGATCGGCCGCGCCCTCGCAGAGCGCTGCCGGGGTGGCGGCGCCGATCCTGAGTTTGTGCGTCACAAAACTCGCTGTGAGCGGTCGCCTGTGAACTTTTATACCTCTGAGCAGCACTCGTATAACGAAGTGTTCACAATGGCTGAACTCAGGTCAGCAATATCGTCCCTGCGCAGTGTGTCGGAGGGCCCAGACGAAGTGCATAACGATATGCTTCGACACCTTCCACATTGCGCGGTTGAGACACTGTTGACTATGTTCAATGCGATTTGGACCCGTGGCGAGTTCCCGTTGGCCTGGCGAGAGGCCATCGTCTTCCCACTGTGCAAGCCCGGCAAGAGTGGTTTAAACCCTCTTGATTATCGTCCCCATATCTCTGACATCTTCCTTGTGTAAACTTTTGGAGAAGATGGTTAACCTCCGCCTGACCTGGTTTTTAGAGAAGAATAAGGTGTTTGACAATGCTCAGTGCGGTCTCCGGAAAAACCGTAGTACTGTGGACCACCTTTTAGCCCTAGACACAGCAGTGCGTGTTGCTTTTCGGGAACGACGTCATGTGGGAGGTGTGTTTTTTGACATCGAGGGTGCATACGACACGACGTGGCGACACGGCATTCTCTTGAAGGCCTTTGGGCAAGGTATTCGTGGTCGTATGGGCGTCTTTTTACAGAACTACTTGGATGACCGTTTTTTCCGTGTTCGTGTAGGAAAGCACTTTTCTGACCGGTTTCTGCAGGTGAACGGCGTGCCTCAGGGTGGTGTGTTAAGTGTGACACTCTTTGCCATTATGATTAACGATGTGGTAGACAGACTGCCTCGCTCTGTAGGAAGGTCACTGTTCGTCGACGATCTGGCAATATGGTGTAAGGCGTCCAGTGCTATCTCGATGGAGAGGCAGTTGCAGCTGGCCGTCGGCCGCTTGGAGAAGTGGAGCCTGGCAAATGGCTTCCGTTTCTCGACGTCAAAAACAGTTGCGTGCCACTTTTGCCGCTCTCGCCGTGGCTGTCCCGCTTTATCTGTGCAACTGTACGGGAAACTGATTCCGTCGGAGCCAGTAGTGCGGTTTCTTGGACTGCAATTTGACAAACGATTGACGTACAGGGACCATTTTAAATCGCTGCGTGAGAAGTGTTTTAAATCACTGAACGTTTTAAAGTGTGTCGCAGGTACATCGTACGGTGCGGACAGAGTGACGTTGCTCCGTCTATACAGATCCCTGATTCGCTCTAAGTTGGACTATGCTTGTTTTGTGTATGACTCTGCATGCGATTCCAGCAAGCGTACGTTGGACACAGTGCACAACTCTGCCTTGCGCATTGCTACGGGTGCCTTCAGAACGTCTCCCACCGCTAGTATCTTG
Source organism: Capitulum mitella (assembly GCA_030062745.1). NCBI lineage: Eukaryota > Metazoa > Arthropoda > Thecostraca > Pollicipedomorpha > Pollicipedidae > Capitulum > Capitulum mitella. Next base: position 2,944,137 of record CP099840.1, on the reverse strand, counting down.
GTGGAAGCTAATGAGCCACCCCTGGCTTTGCGACGGAAGGTGCTCGGGCTGCGGTATGCATGCAAGTTAGCTCAGTTCCCCGACCACCCGACATATGAGGCGGTGTTTTCTTCCAGCACAATAGCCCTTTTTCGCACCGGACGATCTCTGAAAGCCACTCCTTTCTGTGTGAGAGTCCATGACCTGTTAATTGAGAGCGGTGTGCGACTGAGGTCCGTGGCACGTTCTTACGATCTGGATATACCTCCCTGGGAACTGGTGTCCCCTGTGGTGGACGTGTCTTTGGCTGAGAACCGGAAGCGCGACGTGGCCCCGGAGGAGTTACGGTGCAGAGCACTGGAGCACATGGCATCCTACGATGGCCATATGACTGCTTTCACCGATGGATCGAGGACGGAGGCTGGTGTGGGCTGTGCTTTCGTGTGTGGCCCTGACACTCGGTCATTTACTTTGCCACCTCATGCATCGGTTTATATGTCGGAACTCGTGGCTATCGACAAGGCGCTGTGTTTCATTGAGGCAAGCGACGATGGTTTTTACGTACTTTTTACAGACTCGCTGAGTAGCCTTTTAGCGCTGAAGTGTTTCCATCCGCGTCATCCCCTTATACAGGATATTTTAAGACGATTGACAGCGTTAGACCGACATGGAAAGAGAGTGACGTTCTGTTGGATCCCCAGCCACGTGGGGATATCTGGCAACGAACGAGCCGATGCAGCCGCGAAGCGTGCGTCACGCATGTGTGTGACGCGACGAATGTCATTGCCTGCCAAGGACTTTTATCGTGTGTTTTCGTCATATATGTATGACTTGTGGCAACGTGAGTGGGATGCGCTCGGTCCAAATAAGCTCAAAAGTATTAAACCCCGCCTAGGAACTTGGGCCTCAAGTTCACGCGAAAACCGGCGAGAGGAGGTTATTCTCTGCCGTTTGCGCCTAGGCCACACATACGTAACGCATCACCATCTGTTAAAGGGCGAAGAGAGAGGGATGTGCCCCCGCTGCAGTGAGCCCCTCACTGTGCACCATGTGCTGATCACATGCAATGGTTTGACCTCAGAGCGCTTGCGGCACTTTGGCCACAGTACGACTCCTCGCACTTTGCAGGATTTGCTGAGTGACGAGTCTCGTTTTATAGAGACGGGACAGTTGTTCCGGTTTTTATTGGATGTCGGTTTTTCTGCGGTTTTTTCACGCTACTAGTCACATGTGTTTTATTTTGTGTATGCTGTTGTAGGTAACTTTTTTGTCTTGACATAATTGCGTTATATTACGCCGTCGGATTTTATTAATCGTCGTGACTCTTTTTAATGGAGCTACTTGAAGAAGTTATGGGCGCCGAATGACCCTGCAGTCGGTGCGCCCCTAAGCCCCAATAACCAACCAACTAACCAACCGAGGTGGTCCCAGCAATCACGTGGACCCTAACCGTGGCAGCCAGCAATTGCACTGGACTCCGTTGTGCAGGACCGCTTGCCATCCCATGGATCCATTCATCGTGTGGCTCCCTCAGTAGCGTTACCCCCCCCCCCCCCTCCCCTTCTGTTGCGAACCTCTCAATCACGATTTCTAATACTGGGTCATAATCTAATGCCTTTCTCTAATATCGCGGACCCCACAGTCGCATGGCTCCTATAATATCGCGGTCCGTTGCGTCAGTACTGTAATATCGCGGCCCCGTCAGTCGCGCGGCTCCTCCAACATCGCAGCCCCCTCAGTCGCGCGGCTCCACCAACATCGCAGCCCCCTCAGTCGCGTGGCTCCTCCAACATCGCAGCCCCCTCAGTCGCGCGGCTCCTCCAACATCGCAGCCCCCTCAGTCGCGCGGCTCCTCCAACATCGCAGCCCCCTCAGTCGCGCGGCTCCTCCAACATCGCAGCCCCCTCAGTCGCGCGGCTCCTCCAACATCGCAGCCCCCTCAGTCGCGCGGCTCCTCCAACATCGCAGCCCCCTCAGTCGCGCGGCTCCTCCAACATCGCGGCCCCCTCAGTCGCGCGGCTCCTCCAGCATCGCAGCCCCCTCAGTCGCGCGGCTCCTCCAGCATCGCAGCCCCCTCAGTCGCGCGGCTCCTCCAACATCGCAGCCCCCTCAGTCGCGCGGCTCCTCCAACATCGCAGCCCCCTCAGTCGCGCGGCTCCTCCAACATCGCAGCCCCCTCAGTCGCGCGGCTCCTCCAACATCGCAGCCCCCTCAGTCGCGCGGCTCCTCCAACATCGCGGCCCCCTCAGTCGCGCGGCTCCTCCAGCATCGCAGCCCCCTCAGTCGCGCGGCTCCTCCAGCATCGCAGCCCCCTCAATCGCGCGGCTCCCGCGGCCGGCGGCCCGCGCGGCTGATGCGGGCCGGCGGGCCAACACGGGCGGCCGCGCCGCCGCCGCCGCCGCCGCCGCCGACCTGGGTATTGATTAAGGCCAGATGCACGGCGGGCCGGCGCGCGGCTGCAGTTGAGATACGCCGGCCTCGATGGCCGGAGGCGGGCCGCGGCGGCCGCCCTGCCCGCAGCCATGGCCCACCAGCAGGACGACACCAGCAAGGTGAGTGGCGTGCAGGCGGCGTGCGGCTGGCAGTGCACGCCGTGCGCGGCCGCGCCGCCGCCTGCCGTGGCAGCGGCGGGGGAGGGTCTGCCGCCGCCGGTCAGGTTCTCCGACAGTGCTGGCTCCGACCGGCGACGGGTTCCGATGTCCGGTGCGGAGGAGATGAGTTGTGAGGTGCGTCTTGCCGCGGACGGGCTGCTGGCGGAGGCGAGGATGCCCGGCTCGACATAGTGAGTCTGGGCAGCTTCGTGTTATCCGTTATGCCTGGGTCATTTGAGGTTTTCAGGAGTCTTAGGAGCGCAAACAGCTCGAAGCAACTCGCCGAAGGGAACTTTGAAAAAAGGGCCTTGTCAGCTGCAATCTGGGCGAAATGTGGAGCCTCGGCCGACATTTCGCGGAAAGCTTCTTCGAAGCGTCCATCTGTAGCTGTCAGGCGGCGGTGTAAACTGACAGTAAATTTCGGCGATGCCACCCATGTTATCACCACAGCCTAGCTAAAAAGGACTGATCTCGAAGACTATTCAGACCGTCTGCCAGAGGTTTCAGTAATGGTTGGTATGGTATCTGCATGCAAGTTAAATTTTGCAAACCGGAAATTTTCCGGCGCCGTTCATATTTGCATGTTCACACCTCGAAGTTTTTGATGAAGAAACAACGAGTACGCCAAAATATCGCCAATGAAATTACATGTGAATGACAACGATAACTCCGGTGTTTTAATTCGAAATATAAAACAGTGGGCGTAAACTGGCCCTAAAAAGGAAACTTTTTATATTCCCACGGATCCGTTGGTTGCGACAAGCCACAGTGTTTCTAAGCGAAATAATTACCGCCAAAAATCTTATATTCACCTTCAGGTTTCTTCGGTCTTTCCATACAACTTAGTCCGCTTGAGCCTGACCAACTCAAATAAACAATGGGATATAAAATGCTGCTGCACATGTTGCTCTACTTTTGTCGTTTTTTTAACACTGATATCCTAGAGCGGCTTTTTAAGTACTTTTTCTTTGCGACAAGTGAACCTATTCATTTTGATCAGAGAGCAGTAAAGCATCACGCGGCTGCCACACGCAGCTTCGCATGCAGAAAGTCGGCAATCAGAACGCTCAAGAGTCCACGCCCCGGGCCGCTATACCAGGTCGCAGTGTACTGCACCTGCTGTCGCATCGCGGCCCGAAATAGGCCGCTGTCGACATCGATTTACGGTCCGACCAAAGGCTTACAGGTGCGGCTGGGTTTTAACTGGCCGATTCGTCGTCCGTCTTCACATGTCATCAGAAACGTTTTTCGCCCAACTGAGCCCGATGCTCGTTAATGGATTAGTCAATTCGTTGCTGGTTAATGAGAACTGCATTTTGTGGCTGACTGCACTTTCATTCAATTTTTGACCCAGTGCTTTTGCATTACATGCACGTATAAATACGTTCATATATTTATGTACCCATACATACTTGTACCATGTCCTATTTACGACACTTCGATCGTAACGGCATAGAAAAACATTCAGACCACTCGTCAACATAGCCTTCATAGCACTGGGTAAAAGCCAGTGACCTTGTGTGACAAGCAGGCTGAGACCATTGGCGATCATTCTGGCACCCTATCGACCACTTCTAGACAGCCCAAAAATAATCTCCCTCTGTGGAAAAGCCTGTCGCGTGATATGTAGTCTGCTGAACATGAACTTTACGTTTCCATGATCATCCATGTGTAACTTTGCGTATTCAGTTTCTGATGTCACGATTAACATTAAAATATGGATAACGCAAGCTAGTCGATACCAGATGTTAAGCATTCCTTTTAAAATAGGAAACAATCGATAGAACCTGGCCCATGTGACACCGTTAAAATAATGCTTTTTGGCCATATCAACTTCCAATAAAAACTTTTTTCGGGGGACCTTTGACAAAGGGGAACACTGGAAAACTTCTGCTAATTCTGAGCATATTAACCACGCTGCGCATCGCACAAATAATTGCACATATTTTAATTCAGAACAGGTGTTTTGTCAAACATCGTTGATTTCTTAAAATACCATGGCATTACGTGTGAGTGCCTCCACCTCCAGGAGAAGGAAAATAAGCCAGTTTATGATTGAATAAACCGCTTAGATCAATCACATCGGCAATATGTTTAGTGGTCTGTAAAAAGCCTCTTGGCTACGAGAACTTCCCTGCTCTTCCACTATCACTTTAAAGACTGGTGGCTCCTTTCGCAGACTATCTCATTCTTTATTTCTCTTCTCTATAGGCAGGGAGTGTCACATCTTGTCTTTTCTTTTCAGGAACGTTCTCTCTGGGTCTTGACGTAAGCTTCCGTACGTCATGAAGGATAGGGGTCGGGGCCTCCTGCTCACCTGATCTTGGGTGGCGAGTAGGGAAGAAAACGAACCCATGAAACATTACGATTTTCCGAAGTAAAGAAGAATCAGGTCGTGTTTTTTATTGAACATAGGGATTAAACAAGGTTTCTGTCAAATGCTTTTGCGACGCTCTTTTTGCCAAATAGTGTTAGCCCGCGACTGACTGTGGGTCAGCGGCGAACACGCCCGACTGGGTGCGGTTGACAGTCCCCCCCTAACTCACGAACGGTTGGTCGCACGATAAAAATAAGCACACCGTTGTAAAGTTTGTGACAAGTGGAATTCAAAACAGGTCTCATTTTAGGTTTTGGATAATATGTAAGCAATTTACGCCCTATATATGTTTTCTCATAGCCGACTGCATGAGACCGAGAAACCGGCTGAATTTCAAGGACTGTGACTAATAACGCATAGGTAAAGGCACCAACGCACAGGTAAATGTTAGCAGATGCCGATATACGTCTAATTTCTCAGATTTGTTCAATATATACGCCGAAACATTGAGTTAAAGACACGGCAATTTTTATGCCATGTGTCGGCGGGAGCCGCAGCCGTACGCAGTAAGAAATTGACGGGAACTAATTTAAGCGTTCCTTTATTTTCGCGACATAAGCCTATCCATGCAAATTTTATTTATCTTAGTGGCTCTTATAATGGTTTCTCATGCTTAAATTTTGGAAAAATTCATTAGTTACCAATGTACACAATTGGCGGAGCTTTATTTACCAGAGCCTGTTTACTTCCAAAATATGCAGTTTTGTAGCTTTTTGAGGTTATTGGTATTACTTGCGTCTGTGCAAGCCAATTCTGCCATTTTCTATCCATTCTGAGTAATTCATCGCTGATTTTGACGGTGGTACATTTGGCTCACAACAGTCATTCGTGACCTGACCTCAGGTCAATAGCTGGAAGTCATTGATACTTTGCCCAATGACAGTAACTAGATGTCTGCTTCAGTCCGCACTAAAAATGTTGTGAAAAATTCTACTAATTCCTGAAAAACGACATGTCTTAAAAATGGGCCTTACCTTAGGTCAATGACCCGGAAAATTCTGAGAAATCCGAGATAGCAGATTTGTTGCATCTATCAAGATCTCTAATCCATGAAAGTATTATTGTGATATGTTGTTTTCCGAAAAAGTTACAGGGTGCTTAACCTGCTGGACATGGGTCTGTTTGATCTGACCTCGATCAAACTTCTGACTTGACCTGAGGTCAAAACTTTGACACAAGGTGTAAAAATGATCAAGCAAAAGGCACACAAACTTTCGTGGCGCTGCGCCTGTTCACTCTCTTGCAATCCTAAAAAAAACTCAGGGGGCGGTCAACGGTCCCCGCCAATCTGGGGCGGGTTAGTAAAGAGCCAACATAGACTTGCTGAATCGTACCCGTTTTGCTCGGTCGGAAGAGCAAAGTATCAGAACTTGGATGTGTTGGTACTGTTTCAGCGGTTGAGGAATGCGTGGCATGAGGCAGACGTCCTGGGATGCAGCTGATGTATGACAGTACCTACCATCAGGCAGCAGTGCGATGTTTGCAATGAGTTGAAAAAGGGTGAACACGAAAGAAAATATGCGCTACAATAAAACAAGAAATATCATGAACAGTGACCTGCCTAAAGAGCTTAGACGGGCGCATGCCTCTTTATTGTTCAACGGCATATGAATATAGCGTATTTCCCAGACATGCAACACTGTACGTCTAATTGAGGAAAACCAGGCATTACGATGACACGTTCTTTATATCACACTTTTGCGAGTATACATGGTATAATATGTTGTCCCACCATCTGAAAACATTGTCCTGCTCTTGCATAACATATCCTTCCCTCACTGGCTCATTTTATTTTGACTTTGGTGACTGGCATGACATTTTCAAAGGATCGCTTTCTTTCATGGACTAAAGCTATATGAAAAATGGAAAAATAATCCGTGTTTTCTGGGCCAACAGGCCGACACAAAATAACAAAAATAACGACAAAGGAACAGGATATGAAAACGGCTTTGTTCTGGTAAACACAGTGCTGTAGATGAATGCCTACTTGACATTATGACTGATGGCAATTCCAGCACATCCGTAAAAAGTGAACTGCACACCCACTTTATTACAAGCCTCGTAGGCGCGCACGCTGTCTTTTGTGGTACTCGTTGCTATGTTGAACGCTGCTCCTGTTGGTACGTTTTTGGCCATGTCTTTTTACACGTTGATGTACGCTTCAGCATACCCGCGGAGGCTGCCCACATTTTTGTGGCCGATGAACTGAACAGTGTATTAGGCGGGACAGTCGGCATCGAGCGTTTGCTTCGCAGTAGTTTTCCGAACCGAATGGCTGGTGTGTTGTCGTTTAACGCCGGCTGCCTCGCACACCGTCCTCGGCAGCGTACCAAGGGACTTCTTGCCGCGGGCCATTGGAGAACCAGACCTCACTGTCCTTCCGCTTGTAGTTGATAACAAGAAACGGACTCTGCGGTAAACGGGCAGCAGACAGGTGTCGCGTCACGTAATCTTTGTACATGTACACGAGGCACCGATCTGCATTTTGACCCGGGAACGCTTTGGGAGCGAAGGTGCGGTACCCGGTGTCCTCTTTACCCGTTCTCGTCTTGATCAGTCGCTCGCTGAAACCAAGAAATTCTTACTCTTAACTGTCCACTTTCAGGGCCACATCCCCCCCTCCCCCTACTTCATGTGCCTCGCCTCGTGCCGACCACGCACACCGAGAGACAGACTGGACAGGTGCCAAACGGCCCGTGTGAGTGTGAGTGGATCATTTGGCCCAAATTTACCCTCTTGCCTCGTCTTGCTCTCTTCATTTAAGGTAATGGTCTCTCTTTGATGTCGATCACCCTTCCCTGTGGCTTTCAGTGTCTTCGCTTTGACGGCGTTAGCTTTCCTGGCAAAGCTGAAGGTGTTGTCTTCGTCAGTGCTTTCCGGGCAGTCCGATCAGATGTCTTGCGATGGACGAGTACATATTACGTACAGAAGACATCTCGTTATCCGAGCAGTCCAGTTCTTTTATGGTAAGGATGTAACTTGTGAGTACTGTATTTAGGGTTTGGGATCCATATCAAGTGCGGATTTGCCGAATTATCCCAAGCCTTTTCCTTCGTCTTGTTCTTTTCTGACTCAGTCTCCTCCCTCGCTTTCAGCATCACATTATCAAGAATGTTACTCTCATCATCCCTCACATCATACCCCACAAAGCCTGAGACGAGTGAAAAATCGGGGCGCTCGGCCATTTTGCCTTAACAGCGGTATGTCTCAGGATAAACAAATCTGAATTATGTGTACACAACGATTCTAGCACACGTGCAAAATATTCCCCTTCCTATGGGCCAGAAATCCAATAAATCTCACCTCGGTTTTTCACAAAAGCACTTCAGATTTAACGGTCCTCGACGACATTTCTTGAACTTCCCCGCCCCGGGCAGGAATATATTGCCCTAGATTTCCTTTAGACATTAAAAAAAAAACAGAGCGCGTTCACAATAGTAAAAGATCCTATCACAGGCACAACCAAGGGGGTCGGGGGTCCAGGTTCCCCCAGGCCCGCATTTTTTGTGAAAAACATTGCACATCGTCTTCTCGGCAGGCGATTTTTGGATTACAGTTCACACTGAGCTTGCCCCATCCCTCCCCTTAACCCTATTCCCGGCAGGGGGGGCGGAATCCGCCCCCCCTCGGGTTTTTTGCTTGCCAATTCCAGGCTTTTTAACGCAGCTTCACGAAACTTGGTGAATTTTCCTAGCTATTCTTTCTACGTGCTGTGACAAAATTTCAAAATTCTACTTTGCTCAGGGGCGGAGTCAGGCAGCGTTTTTGGGAGGCACCTCATGCCATTTTTGGCCATGTTAAGGGTAAAAGGAAAATGTCTGCCAAAAACAGAGTTTTTAAGATAGAGCTTGAAAGTTTATATGGATGTATAGCTGAATAGTTGGGCAATGTGCAGATAAAATTTTGTTTACCTGAGGTCATTTTACAAGGTCAGGTCAAGGTCAAAAGTCAAAGTTTGTTTTTTCGCAATAATTTCGGCGCCGTTTTTTCAAATGCCAAACCCGAAATACATATGACAAAGATGCCTTCTACTTCTGTACCAAGTTTCAGCTTGATATCAGGTTGGGTCACGGAGATATGACCTAAAATGTCAGTGCGCGTACCCTATATCGCAAAAGCCATAAAATCAAATTTTTGAAATAGAGTGAATTCAAACGATTGAAAACGTTTAAAGATAATATTAAATGTATAGGAGATCATTCCAAGTGACCCCAAGGTCACTGGAGGTCATTTAAGGTCAAAGGTCACAAGTTGATCTGAGAAACGTGTGACCATGACAGTTCCCCCTTTTTCATGTCCCTGGCACCGCCTATGCTAACATTATACAAACACTGTAATGCGATTTCTACTTCTTTAGTATAACATGACTAGCAGAAGCCAAAAAAGGGTGTTTGCCTCTTTTGTTCATCCAGTTGTTAGAAAACTAATCCTCCTATTTTTGAAACCCTGTGAACGCCCATGAATTTTCTCAAAATTTCAGACTTGGGGACCCATGGTAAACGCCCTATCCATAATCTCTCGATTGATGCCAATTTCATCGAAATCGGTCCGTAAACAACGGAGTTATAAGAAGTCCAAAAGTACCCCTATTTTGACATTTTTGCCCCCCCTGTATCCGCAAATTTCAAAATTTTGGAAATTTCTTTTTATAAAAATGTAGCTCAAGTCACGGCAAATCGATTGCCGTTTGTTGCGATAAAATCGGACGAGTAGTTCTCGAGATCTCAGGGGGGGCCGAATCCGCCCCCCCTGCCGGGAATCGGCCATACCGTCTAGCCCTCCGCGAATAGGGTTAAGAAAATCCTTGCTGCGCCCTGGATCCCACAGTAACATAGCTTAAGCGATAAGGAATTTGCTAATGCAATAATGGCACTAAATTTGCTCCGCTTCCCTTAGTAGTTCAAGAACAAAAACCTTAAATCCGAAGCAAACACGTTAGTAAACGCGGATTCAGAAATGCTGCCGCCCGTAGGACTGCGTCCAGTCGCTCGCCGTGCTTCCTCCCTCGCTGTCTGAATGCGAAATAGCGAGACGTAAAGCAAAAGTGAAGAGCCGAACCTGTCTTAAGGCTAAGCACGCGCTACTGGCAATGATCCTGGGCAATTAAGTACGTTATTCTATTGCGTCAGAAACGTACTGCCACTTTCCTGCGACTGCCGCCGCCGCCACTGTCACTAAGCCGCCTTACTGCTACCAGTAAAAAGCTAGTTGGATTGTTAAATCAAAGGAATTTTAAAACTATCGACTTTTGCGAAGGACTTCAGCGTTCTGTGGCCTTCTCGACACAAAAATGAGAGACGCGAATAAAAGAACAATCAGTAGTATCTCTTTCCTGTATGTTTGACCGTCCGACAAAAATAGAAAAACTGGAATAAAACTAATAGTGCTGTACTGTCTTTCCTCTTTCTTCAGCTTTCCATGTTCTGACAAAATTTAACTGCGTAAGTTTTACATCAAAAACCGGAAGAGAATACGATTTTCGTGACTTGCAACTTCCACGCTGTAGAGAAATGAAATTAAATGGTATTCCACTATATCGTTTATGCAAGATGGAGCGGCCGATGATGCAATCTGCCGTCAAGTAATTTCACGTGGTGATACGTGCTCACTGGTGACCAATACAGCACGCGCCACATTGCATATTTTCGGGGATTTCTCGCAATGACAGCGTTTTACACCGCGGCACCATCAGGCCTTGAAGCGTGTGATGTGACCGACGCCCAGGGGTGTAGCGGCGAGACGAAAAGTGGGCGGATTATTCGTTCAGGGGGCATTCAGGGGCAGGGGCGCCGATCTCCAAGAAGGGTGCCATCTACTTGGAATGAGATTGGTATGGTGCTCAGACGGATTTAATTACACCCAGCTTAGTGCGTTTTTATATTTGTGTAAATAGGCACGAGTTGCGGCGATACTTAGGAACCAGATCAAGCGACTTTTTGTGCTTCGTTGACGATGATATGTTCGATCTCCAACTTTTCACGTCATTTTGACCTCTGTACGGGGCTTCCTGGCCTGGTGGAACGCCAAGCCTGTGAGTCACGCTTACTGATGGGAATTTAGGGTTTAGGGCGTTCCGACTGCATCATCACGACAGCGCCCAAAGGTGCGTTTGATCTGCACCTGCCTCCTGGCCCGTAAGGGGCGCCTGCCTTTTAATACGTGCTTAGTCTGTGAGGGGCACCGAGTCTCTTAACGGCAACTGAGATGTACGGGTTGGGGGCGCCTCACCTGTATGAGGCAACGAATATATGAGGGTATCCGATCCGTTTGGGGTGCCTGGTTTGTAAGGAGCGTCTGGTGATGGTGATTCTGGTTTAACGGGAGCTCCGACTGTGTGGTCACACGGCGTCCACATGGGCGACTGATTTGTGCGAGGGCGCCTGGCCTGTAAGCGGCTCATGCCTTGTAAAAATGTGTGTAGTAACGGCGCCTGCTCTATACAGGAACGTCAGACCTGGGAGAGGTGCCTGATCTGCTCGGGGCGCACCGCTTGAAAAAGGCGCCGGGCCCCTGAGCGGTGTGATCAGTACGGGGCGAGGGCACCTGGCCTGTAAGGGACTCCGAGTCCACGTTTTTTTTGTTTAATCTGTATGTGTGGTTTTTAGTTTGATCTGTAAATGTGAACAGGATGGACAGAGACAAAGGAAGGATTTCTAGATGTGGGGGGCAAACAAAAAATGGCTTGGCAAGTCTTCTAATTTTTCTCCCCGGATTTCGTCCACTTCGTTTTCAAATTTAGTAAAAAAGGTCATTTGTTTTATAGAAACAGTTACCGACAGCAACATCCGCCCTTGTGTGTGAGTCAAGTGTGAACAATGTTGCTTGATCTCTTTCCTTTTATTTGTATTATTTTCGTACCCACTATAGAATATTATTTCTTCCGTGTGCACATTACGATCACATTTAGCTATTTATTACCGATGGTGGAGGAAATCATACGTTATCAACATCCTGTGACATCCATATCCGCAGACCCAATGCCGCCGGCATTCGCAATAACGATACTTTACAAAGAAAATCATGATGCCGGAAATACCGGGAGCATTACTGTACCTACAGTTGCTTCATATTGAAGCTGGTCATGAGTAGACGGTTATGAAATGCTTGGCCCGTTATCTACCGCACCTCGAGTTGACTGCTGAAATATCTGTGTGTTACTACAGCAGTGACTCCGTGTTATTCCCACTTCCGACATTCGGTTTCGCCATCAGCGCATTGTTAACCACTGCACTGGTTTGTTTTTGTCTGAATGGAAATAGCCAATGAAATATTACGAAAACACTGCTTTTCGATTGCTTTACCACTATTCAACCTTTCCAGCTGCTTGCAGCTTCCTAGTCGTGATGTTCAAGCAGGTGAGACCACAGGTCCGCTCACCGACCGGCGAACAGCTGGTCAGGAAATCATGGGCAAATTAATATAAATATACATATTTCTTTATATCGTCACGCATTAACTCGTTTTATGGTCTCGCGCTGTTATGAAATCTAAGAACCGGACAAGGCGATCGCTTGACCGTAAAACGTTAATGATATGTTTCTCCTATAATTTGAGTCATTTTATTGCCAGGGCAGCAATTACTTAGAACACGGCATGATATTTTCTTGTCTAATTCAAGAAGTATATAAACAAGACTTTACCAAGGCGGGGGAGATGAATGTTTAGCCCCCTCCCGGCCGAGCCCCAGTTTTGCTCTTCAGATATGAAAAATCGTGGACCCGCACGGATCCAGGGGAAAATGTTTGATATGATTTTGTATTTTATTACCATGCAGAGTAACCGAAAAACTTCAAGCGTGTCAGTTTATTTGAGAAACTGTTGGGTTTTCCTGCGTACAAAATAGCCGAAACATGACCAAAACGGCAGAATTTTATGCTGCTGCGCCTCTCCCTGTATTTAAAGTTCAGAGTCCGTATCAGACAGTTTCTGAACACCTCTTAAGGGTGGCCCAGGAACCCCTCTGCGCCTTCGCGGTTTCTGGAGACTTTTTTGCCAGTTTAGATTCGTTGTGGTTAGGTTCCCTTTGGCAGTTACAAGGACACTTTTGGTGGTCTCTGGCTTTCTGCCGAGCCAGGACCTTCTCTCGGGTTTCTTTTGCAGTTCCACTTCTCCCTCGGCAGGTCTCAGGCCTTGCCCCTTTCACAGTTTCAGGGGCACCTTGGATAGCTTCAAGGACGCCTTGTCCATCTCGGGGTCCCTCCCGTCGTCCCTGGAACATTTTTTGCCGTCTATGGAGCCTCACAGACAGTAACAAAGGCCCTCTGTAAGTCCCTGCCGTGACAGTAGCGCCTCTGGCACTCCTCCAAATCCTTTGGCCGCTTCAGGAGCTGTCCAGATTTGTCGGGGTTTAGTAGTTTCAGGGATCTCTCTTTTTGTTTCAGAGGCCCCTATTGATAAAGACGGCTAGTTATGGTCTCAAAGACCTCTCTAGAGCGGTCTCAATGGACCCCTGCTGTCTTAAGTGCCCCTCTCGTCGTCTCTGGGAAGCATTTTTGCCGTCTCAAGGGACCTCAGGCAGTTACAAAATACCTTTTAGCGATTTCAGGGCCCCTGTAAAGTGTCATGGGCCCTCTGAACGTCTCTGGTGATCTCCAGGATATATACCTCTGCAACAGTGTCTTCCTCGGTTGCGTGAGGTATATCTGGCAGTCTTATGGCCCTTCTAGCCGTACCAGGGGCCCTTGTTGGCGTCCCAGGGGCCTCAGTGGCGGTCTCAGGGGAACATTTTTTCCGTGCTAGTAGCCGGCTTAACACGCTCGGGGACTTTCTGATCGTTCAGGGCCCCTTTGCTGTCATGGAATCCCTATTATCGCCTTTGCCCTGGCGTGGGCCCTCTGGCCTTTTTGGTTGTCCCAGGGCCCTCTGCCGTATAAGGGCCTACCTAACCGTCTCAAAGCCCCTGACTAACTAAGAGCCCCTCAGGTTTTCGAAAATATCAGTAAAGCCCATTTGGGCCCGTCTTGAGGTTGAGAAGATCACCGATGAGTTCTCGTTCAGGGGGCCCTTCTGGCTGGCTGGGGTTTCTTATGCCGTCCTAAGCACCGTCTTAAGGTCTTGCCATCTCATCTCTGGCACTTCAAGATCCTTTGATGGACCCTTTAATGTACTGGGGCCCTTTTGCGGTTTCAGGCGCACTTCGAGAGTTTGGAGGGCCTGCCGACCAGTCCTAAGGGCCATCTTCCCGTCTCAGGGTCCCATTAACCCTCCCAGAGGCCTCCTTACTGCATCAGGAACGTTCAGCTTCTCACAAAGGACAGTGAAGCCCATTCGGGGCCCCTATGACATTCCAGGGGCCCTTATGCCATCTTAGAGACTCAGTCATAATCTTTGCCATCTCAGGGACCCTATGACTCTTCTGGCGGTCTCAGGGATGCTCTCTTGCCGAATTAGAGCCCTGTTGCGGTTTCAGGGCCCTTCTATTCGTCTCAGGAGCCATCTAACTCTCCTGAAAGCCCTGTGACTGCATTAAGAACCCGCCAAGTTTTCATAGAGACTTCGTGAAGTTCATACGGGGTCCCTTCGGGGCACCTTTTGGGTCTGAGAGGGGCTCTCTCGAGGTCCCTCTAGGGCCTCGGGAGCGGGAACCTTCCCCATCGTCCCTCCTGGACCTGCTCCTGGTATCAGTGGCAGTGCTCGTAACATTTAAAGACTTATTTGTGCTTACGCTGAACTGAAAACTAGTGTAGATGACAGAATGTTGTTTACTGTTGAAAAATATTGATCCCGGAGCCCGGACCAATTCCTAAGTTCACAATAGGTCGATTCTTTCTATTCTTTCCGAGACGGGCCCGATGTTAGAAGCAGATCAGATATATTAATGCGCATTTGGTCGATATTAGGCCCCATGCTCAGCGTCGTGCCGGGCGCCAGACTGTTTCATGAAAACGTCCAGATGGGGACAGGCCTGTCAAAAGGACTGACACTAGTTATGTATAACCCACTGGTCCATTAACGATATGGCGTATATTATGCGCTTTCATATATTTGTGCGTAGCGTATTTGAGAAATTAAGCTAAGTGCGGTACCAAAAGCCTGTTGGAGTGAGACATTGTACAACATTGGAGAAGTGAGTAACAGTAACAATAACTTAATATAAACAAAACAGCGTGCAGATTATCGGTCGCTGACAGTGAGTCATTTCGACGAGGACCGGCAAAGCAAGCCAACTTCCACCAAAATGCAGTTTTGTCTCCAGCTCACCGAAAAAGGCATCTACATGAAGAGAAAGCAACCAAGGAAAACAAAAACAGAACTGATGTTTGTTTTGAACTTTGTGAGGGAAATCTCAACGAAATATGAAAATCTTAAGATTAGCCACGTCAAAAGGTCGGAGGCTGCCCCCAGTCTAAGAGTTGGGGGCGCAGGCGCTTCTCCTGTCCCCTCCCCCCACATCTATAGGGTTGGAGGTTGATTGTTGCTTACGAGGTCAAAAATGCCCTCCTTTCAGCAAAACATTTCCCCAGATTTCGGCCACCTCTTGTGCTTCGGCTTAAGAAATGTTTTTTGTCGGGTTTCTTCAGTTTTTTTGTTACGACATGAATGAATCACCCGCCCCACGGGCTAAAAAGTGGGCAGAGAACATGTTTTCCTTGTCCTGCCCCCTCCCACCCCCGGTTCCTACACCTGTGCTAACACCCCATCTGGTTCGGTATGACTTAGCTTATGAAAAACTTGGATGTCCAGTTGTACTTAATATTATCATATAGGTACTGAATGCTGTCTCCCAATTTTTTCATTTCATTATGTATTGCTTCTCGCTCGTAACATTTCGAAGAAAATTAGGGCGATTGTGTAAGGATAGGTGGCTGGGCTTTTCTACCTTGGTTGCGCGTATCATCTTACGTCATTATGAATCCTGTTACTTCCACCAAGGCAAGTTATCCTTCAACAGCGATCGATAGCTAGTCCACCTTTACCAAGAAAGCCGTGGGCCTCATTGTCTCAGGGAGGATATTCAGTTCCGCGAGTCGATTTTGGTTCTTGATCCTTGAGTTGACTCTTAAGGTATCATTTTGGAAGCACTTTGCCGCGATGTATTAATTTCTTAGGGCTAATTAGAGAAAGAAGTTCTTGAAAGTTGGTAATCATAAACAAAGAACCGTCAATTTCTTCCCAAAGGTCGTCTTCAAAGTGTCGGTTGAATGGGTTCAAGGCGGCGGTAAGCTCAGATGATGCGAGATTTTCAAGTAGGATATGCGCGCAATGAATACTAAAAAGTTACTGGCCCGTTCTTTACAAAACCGTAAAACACGATCATAACCTGAGATCTTGAAAATCTAGTGACAAACTGCCGCGCCGTATATCCATGCACCGTGGCGGGGACAAATCTGTCAGAGTAACTTGTCCAGCGGAGTCACAGGCTGAGGACGCCAATTCTCTTCCGTTTCATCCAGCCGCCTAAAAAGCTGAATAAACGGGAATCTCAAGGACCGCGAAATTCAAAGACTTCAGCCGCAGCCACGCGAGGTGATTTCGGCATTCGAGTGGATTCGAACTGCAATCTAGGACTGGATCACAGCATCCGGAGGATTTCATTGTCGCTTCTCCAAACCTGCGGGGATTGGGGTGATGGAATCTTAGATGGCCGTTCGAGAAACACTCTCTTTGTTCGGATATACCTCTGAATTATAGAATCGATGTTGCTCCGCTGTAGACGACGTAGAAAAATACTGGCATCAGGTTGAGCTTGGCGGTTGCAGTATTTGGCTCCCCGTAATCACAAATGGGTTAACTAGCGTTAACAGTCCTCTTAGCCTTTTCCTTTCCAAATATACCGACATATAAATTCTTACTCATCCCAGACGGAGGGAAAAACTGTGTTTTAAAAACATTAGGATGAAGTAAATTGTAATTATGGCATCTTACAGAATGCCAAGAGGCTCATATTCTCGTAACCTCGCATAAAGAAGAACTATCCTAGATAATGCTGAGATCCAATTCCCAGGAGTCGGTTTCCACAAGGATGGCTGAGGTACCAGAGACAGTGTCTAATGCGACCTGTCTGTCCAAGACGGCGAGATCCCAGCGGCTGCACGGAGCCGAATGTGCCACCAGACACTCACAGATACAGCCAGATCCTTTAAAAAATTGAAGGCACGGTCACTGTTTGTAAAAGGACTTCTCCCGGACGCGGAGTCTCCCGCGACCTGAAAAACGGAGCATTAAAGCATGGCCTGTTGTTCCCAATGCTAACAAGGAATGTTAAACAAAATTGTACTGAAATAGAGTCGAGCTAAGAAACCGCTACCGTAGAAACAATATAATTTTACAGTCGAGCCCGGATCTAAGGCGGGGCTCCGTACCTTTGTGACCCTTTCCCCTGGTCGCTCTATTGCAGGCTCCCAGTTTCACCGCTGTGTTCACATCCAGCAGCGGCCTTAAGTGGAAACAGAACAGGCTGTCAATATCTCGTCAACCGGCCGATATTTACGAGACGACTTGGGCCCCTGAAACTTCCGCCGACAGCTGATTCTTTAGTGGTGCAGAACGTGTTGGTGTGACAGAACGATTGGGAGCATCTTCAGTGAAATGCACTTAATATTATGACGTCTGGAACTCCATGCATGTCTGTATGGTTGATGAAAACGTTAACCGTGAGTTGGGACACAAAAACGTCGCCTGTGTCAAGCATGTCTCTAGTAATCCAGCAGCATAAGTAAAACATAAATATCTTCCTGTCGAGCAAACCAGAATGTCATCTGTCACCTCATCATTTGCCTTGACTTGACTTGACATGCCCTTGACTCCACTACAGAATACCGCAGTAGAGCAATATAGTAGAACTCTATTGCGGGAGCTAGTTATGACGGGTCTTGTCAGCACCGTGTAACTGCGGTCAGGAAGAGTCATTATTAATCGAACAGCATGTCTGACAAATGTCGCTCAGTTGAACGTTACCCTAGGCCCTACGGAATGTGTAGTCCGATTTCAGTTCAGAGATTTGCGCGCGCCAGTGTATTCATCACTCGTCCGCAGTGGCAAACTGCGGCAGAATCGGGCAAATGGCCGAGATCTTGGCCAGTTGGCAGGCGATAGGCCAATTTCCACTCCCGCCGGCGCGAGGTCCGTCCTGGGCACGCGCCACTGCTGAATTCCCATTCTGGCTCTGCTCTCACCGCGCCGTCAGCTGATGAGCTGGCCACTTCAGGCCTCGTGCCCGATATTGCGCCGCATTCCAGACTGGATGCATGTGCCGTGGCCGGACCCGGTCCAGGGAGACGGAGCTCGCGCACGCGGCGACCGCCGCCCTCAGGGTCATGTCGTCAGTCGGAGGCTTCCTGTCTCCGACCACGACCCGCCTAAGTCTATTTTTAAAGCTCTTGGGAGTTTATGAAAGTTTATGGTGCATTTCGCAGCGAAGGAGCTCGGATGCAGGATTTTGTGGAATTCTCTGGCGCAACCAAAAATGTGCATAAGATCACGTATTAACCCTATTCCCGGCAGGGGGGGCGGAATCCGCCCCCCCTCGGGTTTTTTGCTTGCCAATTCCAGGCTTTTTGACGCAGCTTCACGAAACTTGGTGACTTTTCCTAGCTATTCCTTCTACGCGCCGTGACAAAATTTCGAAATTCTATTTTGCTCAGGGGCGGAGCCAGGCAACGTTTTTGGGAGGCACCTCAGGTCATTTTTGGCCATGTTGAGGGTAAAAGAAAAATGTCTGCCAAAAACAGAGTTTTTAAGATAAAACTTAAAACTTCATATGAATATATAGATAAATAGTTGGGCAATGTGCATATGTAATTTTGTTTATCTGAGGTCACTTAAAAGGTCAGGTCAAGGTCAAAAGTCAAAATTTGTTTTTTCGCAATAATTTCGGCGCCGTTTTTTCAAATGCCAAACCCGGAATATATATGACGTAGAAAAATGCCCTCTACTTGTGTACCAAGTTTCAGCTTGATATCAGGTCAGGTTACGGAGCTATGACCTAAAATGTCAGTGCACGTACCCTACATCGCAAAAGCCAAAAAATGAATTTTTTGGAATAGAGTGAATTTAATCGATTAAAAACGTTTACAGATAATATTGAATGCACACGACATCATTCCAGGTGACCCCAAGGTCACTGGAGGTCATTTAAGGTCAAAGGTCACAAGTTGATCTGAGAAACGTGTGACCATGACAGTTCCCCCTTTTTATGTCCCTGGCACCGCCTATGCTAACATTATACAAACATTGTAATGCGATTTGTACTTCTTTAGCATAACATGACTAGCAGAAGCCAAAAAAGTGTTTTGGCCTGTTTTGTTCATTCCGTTATTGGAAAACTAATCCACCAATTTTTGAAACCCTGTGAACGCCCATGAATTTTCTCAAAATTTCAAATTTGCATACCCATGGTAAAAGCCCTATCCATAATCTCTCGATTGATGCCAGTTTCATCGAAATCGGTCGATAAACAACGGAGTTATAAGAAGTCAAAAAGTACCCCCCATTTTGACATTTTTGCCCCCCTGTATCCACAAATTTCAAAATTTTGGAAATTTCTTTTCATAAAAATGTAGTTCACGTCACGGCAAATCGATTGCCGTTTGTTGCGATGAAATCGGATAAGTAGTTCTCGAGATCTCAGGGGGGGGCCGAATCCGCCCCCCCTGCCGGGAATCGGCCATACCATCTAGCCCTCCGGGAATAGGGTTAAAGGAAAGCCGTTGAAAACCGGCAGCGTCACTTGGCGCACAAAATCCGGCATCCCCGGTCTTCTTATTTCACACACTGGTGCACTCTGATGAGCACTCGGGCAGGTCAGAACGGCAGACAAAACTCCATTACGATCGGTTTCCGAGTGGAGACGGCGCTAATCCGCCCTGTGGTGTTTTTGCGAGTCGGACGCCGCACCATTCGCCACACCGTTCCGCTTCACCAGCCCACCGCTCGGATGAGCTAGCACCGCGCTGCGAAGAAGCGGAAGAAACAGGCTAATGTAATCCAGACGGATTTGGGAAATCCCAGCGGCAGAGTGAGGAGTGCCGAGGTCGGCTGGTCTTTGTGAGTCCGACTATCTACCAGTAGCCGTTTTCCATGGTATATCGGAAACTCCTTTTCGCTGTAAAGACTAAAAATGTGAGAGGTCCTACCGGGCCACAGTTATAACTTCACCGTCGTGGAAACGGCTATTGGGTTTGAGTTCGGCCAGACTTGACCTGCCGGGTCCCGCCGTGCCTCGGTGGGACCCAGTGCTTCTGGGTCTGACCCAGCAGAGCCCCGTGTGCCCGGCTGTGACCCGGCGTGCCTGCCCGTGCCGCAGGGGACGCCGCGTCCGGCCGCGGTCGGGGCGAACGCGCGAGCCGGCGGCGCGCCTGCCGGCAACTCGAACCACAGCCACACGTCCACCAGGGGCAAATCGCTCAGTCGCCGCGGGAAGCACCCGCCCGGCCTGGAGTTCTCCAACAAGCACCAGACCAATAAGGTGAGGCCCGGGCGCGCCGGCGAGAGAGCGCTCGAGCGAACTCGGAGCGGCAGCCTGCGGACGTCTCCTCTCGCCGGAAAACAGGCTTTCGTTGAAGCTTGAGCGCGCCAAACGCGTCAGACTAGGCGGGCTGCGGCCAGGCCGTTGTCCGAGACGCAGTTCTCTCGATGCGAGGTATTTTTGTGACTGGTGGACTGCGGTTCGTGCGAGAGCCTTCCGCACATCGTGTGCTGATCACGCCGTGTTGACACGACGTAAAGCTTGCATTGCGGCAGCGATGTTATGGCGTCGCGGCTCATCCTAATTGATAAACAGTTGGCCACAGACTGATGTCAAACACGATGTGCCTTCCCAAAAGGTGAACTCTGCCGGTGTAATTTGCCTTCAGGTAATCTCTTTATCTACAGATTCGATCCCAGTCTTTCAGTGCACGGCGTCCGGAATGGGACTCAGGGCCATGCTTAGCATAACTTGTCCAGATGTTAACCCCGCCGGCTAACTGGGCACAAAACTGCAGCACTTCCGCCTCAGGCACCGCGCCTGGTGGCGCAGGTAGGCGTTTTACCTTTGCCTTAACGAGTTTTATTCCGTACAGCTGAGAACACGAAAAGTCGTTGTTCCTTAGGGACCGCGAATATTTCGGATAGATAGGAAAATGTTGATCACTACACAACGCCGTCCTATACATACGTGACATACAGTGACGTATCGAGAGAGGGCCATTGGGTCATAGCCCTACCTTAGGGCGTCGAAGACGCCCCTGATGTAAATGGTAACTGGCCATCATTACAACACACGTCGCCTTGATATGCATCCAGGGTTCCCCTGGGAGCTTCACTTCCGTCACCGATGCCTAAAAAGGCGTACCTTGGGTTGACAACAAGGCCATCAGAACCGAGAAGAGCCTCCGAGGTAAAAGGTCGCCCTGGACTTGAAAACACCGGCGCAGCCAAACTGGCTCCTAGGCCCGCATTTTTTATGAACACCATTGCTCGTCGTCTTTCTAGCAGGCGGTTTTCTCATAATTCATTTCACGCTGAGCTCCGGGCCCCTCCCCCTTAAGAAAATCCTGACTGCTCCTCTGCTTGAAATCATGTTTTTGGGGCCTGGAAAGGTACTAGCAGTATGTAACGATACCCGTCGGAAATGGCACACATTCGAATCTCTTTAGCCTAGCCTGGGTCAGTTCCGAAATGTGCCACTGATCGCATAGCCCTAGCAGAAGTCTGAGGAAGAGCAAACTCACAAGCGACGTGCCACGCGCCACTAACGGAACAACGTCACACGACCGGACCTAAGAAACTTACCGAAGCTTGCCAATTCAGGCGCTCCCACGAGAGACGATACCGACGAAGTGCCTGCGGTTCCAAAACGAGAGCTGGCCAGCGCGGCGCGGTCTCCACAGGACTCCGCCAGCGTCCCGCCTCGTTGTTTTCAGGAGCGCCCGGTAATCTCGCTGTCGCCTGCGCGCGGCAGCGGGTAATCAGCAGTGATTGGTTCGTCATTACACGGCCAAGGGACAATCGAGCGGCCGGCCTCGGCCTCGCCCTCCGCGGCCGGCCGGACCACGGACGACAGGGGACGCGCGCCGATCTGGCGGCGACCCGGGCCGCCCGTGAGGCCGGCTCCGGAGGCCGCTGCTCCTGCCGCCGCGCTCGGCAGGACCGCGGGCACGGTGCTGCACCGCTGGAGCGCGCTGCGCGCTGCCGCGGGCGTCGCGAGACAGCGCGTGACCCGCCTACCGGGCGGCGACGGCGCCACGGATCGGCGGGCTGAATGCCCCGGTGGCTCGCCCCTCACTGGCAGTGCCGATATTTGGGCCCGGGGAGGCGCGAACGTGACCTGGCTGCCCCGCAGCCGGCGGGGACGGCCGGCGGGGGGGGGACGTTCTCCCCGCTACCGGCTCCCGCCTTCTCCTGGGAACGCCGCACCGGGCTTCGGCGAAATCGCGCCGAACGTCGGATGAATTGTTTATTGCCACGGGGAGGCGAGCGTGGGCCGTGGAACTCGGGGCCACTACTTCTGACGTCAATAGTTCTCTGGAGCTGTTTTCCGAGCCGTTTTGGAACTGACTCGTGGATATAACCAATGTTTCCGATTTTTGGTGCTGTTTTTAACGGTGGTTGTCATTGTCTGGCGCAACCGTCATAAGCACAAGAACGTCTTTGAGTGTTAAAGGGATCACGGCTTCGTTTTGTTCATGCGCTGCGAGTAGATCAAGGAACCATTTCCTCTTAGGCCGGAGGCAGTTGGTCAGCTGCTGTTGTTCTCCCCGTTTTTTCGTTCTTCTAATATCTTCTAATAATGATTCGCAAACCCTGTGCTGGGAATGTTTACAGGCTAACTGCTAAGGTTACGTGTCGCTCTTACTTCTTTTCTTGCAATATCACTTCGAAGATAAAAGGTCAAGTCCAATATAATATGTAACTTTGAACTGAACTAAACTTACTTTTTGCTCTCCAAGATTACGAGCTGGACATGGTTTCAGTGTAATGCCCTCTTTGCGGGCAGCCACTATATACAGCAATCGGGGGCGGACCCGCATCGTTTGTCCCGCGATCGTGTGACCCGCTGAGGGCCTTATGACGTCACAGCGGGCCGACCTATCAAGCGGACTCATCGGTCGGCGAACCGAACTGCGACCACCCTGAGCTGCTGGCGGCCCAACGTAGCTGGGCCGCATCGCAGCTACTCGGCGTCGGCGGCGTAATTAAGTCGGTCGCCGGCTCACTCGCTGTCCCGCCATGCCCCCCCCCCGTCACTTCGCCTGGACTAACGCGCGTCACGTGACCGCGCCGCCGGCCGCAGATGGTGAAGGAGCTGTGTCACGTGATCTCGTGCTACCGGCACCTGACGGTCGGGCTCGGGTCTTCCGGCGACGGCTGGCAGTTGCGCTCCGACCTCACCTGCCTGCGGCTGCTCATCAGCCACCTGATCAAGGTCATCCGGGTCACGCTGGAGGCGCACACCCGGAAATGGTGAGATGCGAGGTGTCGGTGCGCCTCGGCGGTCAGCTGACCTCGTCCTGAGGGGTGGACGCACGGAAGAGAGCGTACGCCCGTGGCATGACCTCTCGATTGCTATAAGAGAGAGAGAGAGAGAGAGAGAGAGAGAGAGAGAGAGAGAGAGAGAGAGAGAGAGAGAGAGAGAGAGATGGGAAGAAGAGAGTGGGAAAGAAACGAGAGGATGCTATTTGCTTCTCATTCCTTCAGTGGGTACATTGTACGGGGCAAAGGTTATGGTCACGTCTTTCCCTCTTTCAAGCAGTCTATTGCCTCCTTCATAACCTGATTTAGGTTGCAATGCGCATTTACGTGACTGTCGCTTCTTATTCTTCATCATTTCCGTATAGATTAGGGACCTGTGAACACATTTGCTGAGTTGATGACCAGTACCTGACCTGGCTTACTAAAAGACGCCTTTTCCAGGATGCTGTACAAAGAAGGAGACAGGCGAGAACTGATCCGGATCAGCAACATCTACTACAGCTGCGTGACGACGTTCAGTAATAAACGTTTTACTACTCTATCTGAACTTACGAAGAACTGAAACGTTTAACATATTACGTGTATAATATCGATATTTTATAGGTATTACGTTTTGCGTTATAATTAATAAATTGTATATATAATATCATTTTTATAAACATTTATGTCATATCATTCTTTTAATTATTATATTACATATAATATGTATAGTGTAAGAATAAATTGCATGATAATTAATAAAACATAACACATAACGATATCTGCAGAGACCTGCTGGAGACTGCAAAGACGGACCCCCACCCGGACATCATCCTATCTGTCGCGAAACATTTTCTCAACGCCTGCTATGCCATGTCTGTACTACTATACTGGAATGACTACTACTACTACCTTCACTGGAATGACAGTCAAACGGCGGCCAGTTTCTGGGGAACGTGTTTTCATAGTCTGTCAAACATTTGGCAATTAACTGTTTATTGCCTTTGTTTCGAACAGTTGTGTACACGCAGTGTTTCCTGTTACTCGTTAACCGGTACCTACCGACGATACTTTATCGATTCAGTTTTTATACCTGCTGCCATTTGGTCACTTTCGTGGAACACCATCATTGAGATGTTTCCTGAATGAGACTGACAGCCTAAAAACATAACACAAATGCCAACCGTATGGTGTTTGAAAACGGACGCTGTGCGGTTGTAGCGTGTATCCTGCCAGGCCTGATTAATGAGTCACTCCCCGACACTTTCAACTGACATCGAGAGACGTTCACTCACCACGTTATTGCCAGACATTCCTCGGCACATCTGCTGCACCGAGTCTGATCGGTAACAGCCACAGTCATCAAAGCGCCGAACCCAATTTCATCCGTTTGACGGGGCGCACGCGGGACGTCTGAAAACAGCTCTTGCAACTGACAGCTGTCCAACGACGCAAACCACGTCCTCCGACTGGCGCGGGCGGTGCCCGACGACAACAATGCCCTCGTGGTCCGTGCAAACCCCGCGCGATGCAGACCTGGAGGGTTTAGCAGTTTCTGTCCGCCCAATCAGCCGTGGCAGGACTTGACGCGATGGGTCCAATGCACTGGAAATGGCAGCCACGAGGGCCGTCTAAGAACCTGCACTTATTCGTACAGCTGCGACGCGGCTGGACCTGATGCAATAGCCGCGCAGTCAGTGCCTTTGATCAATAAGCTTGACGGGGCAAATAACGACATTGGCCACTGCTCCGGGCAACCACGTGGCGTAGGAGCTCATCGGCGGGCGTGTTGTTATCGATCTCGCGTTCGGGCATGCATTTATGCCAGATTGGAAATGTGCTGGGCCGAAATGCCAACCTCGCGACCACGTTGCTGCCCTCGTGAGTAATTTGCACTCCCCGAAACGATCGCAGATGGCAGGCGTCGCCGGCCAGATCTTGCTGTTTGGCCACTGATAGAAGCATGCAGCGTAGTTTTGAATGTTCGCTTTCTGCTCGCTGGGACATCTACACGATTGGCTATTGTAAGCTGAACCCACGACAGTGCGTTTTTTGCAAATTTCCCTAAAATGAATGGCTCGATCGAGCCGACATTCTGCATAGTGAAGTTTCACATCTTTTTATTCATGTTCCGAAAATTGTAATAAATGTCTTAACCCTATTGTCGTATGTGGGGAGGGGCTTTAGGCCCCCTTTTTTATCGTCATTTTCGGGATCTTGAGAGTAGCTTCATAAAACTTCGTACTTTTCCTTTTCATTCCTTTAACGGGCGGAGCCAAGCCAAGTTATTGCAGGGCACCTCAGACCTTTTTTGCACTGCTGAGCAATGAAAACAATGGCTGCCAAACATAGAGTTTGTAAGTTCAAACTTAAAATCAACTATGAATGTGTAGGTATATAACTAGACAATGACATAACAATATTTTTGTTGACCTGAGATCAATTCACAACTTCAGATTCAGCTCAAAAGTCAAAATTCGGTTTTATGCGTAACTGTTGACATTTTTCGAGCTAAAAAATGGGACATATGTCACTTAGCACAGTGCCCCCTACTTGTGTTTCAAGTCCTAGATCGAAATCTAGTCAGATCATGGAGCTGTGATCCAAAATGTTCGTTCGCGTACCCTGTATCACGAAGGCCATAAACAGGACACTGACGAGTGTAATCAAGCGAGACCACTGGAATCGTTTTTAGACGCTAGGAAGAGAATCCGAATTCCCCTTTTTCATGTTCCTGGTACCACCCATGTTAACAAGCGCACTTTAACTTTTTGTGTCCCCCCACCTGTTTTTTCTTGAAAATCTCAAGAACGGATCAGAGCTCGGTAATGCTACTTTGTGACATTTATGGCGATTGAATAACTCGTCGATTGACAGAAAAAAACGAAAATCGACCGGGCATTTTCGAAGTTCCAAGCATTTGGAAATCAAGCAGACATAACGAAAATAGCGGTTGTCGCTGACAGATGGGAACTTTCCGAAAGGACTGGCTTTCTCGGTAAGATTACCTTTTGAACATAATTAGCCGACAGCATCCGGGTATAAGTGATGAATGCACCAAGACCAAAACCTGGGTCAGTAAGGATCAAAGTCATCAAAGGTCAAGGTCAACCAGCTTGTGGCCTCATCCAGGTTTGCTTTGCAGCATGTCGATTTGTATGAAATATGCATTCATACAAACTCCCTAGTAAAAACACGTGTGCGCATTGATACGCTCACACATACCAGGATTAGTCAAGGTCAAGGTCTTCAAAGGTCAAGGTCAACTATCTTGTGACCTGGTCCAGATTTGCTTTGTAAAATGTCGATTTGAATACAATATGCATTTAAAGACCCTAACAAAAAAAAAACACACCTGAGCGTGCAATGATATGCTCATGTATACCAGGGTCAGTGCAGGTTAAGGTCAATGTTCATCAGTGTTCAAGGTCAACTATCTTGTTATTTGGTTCAAACTTCCTTTGCAACATACCCATTGGTATGAGATATGCATTCAAGGACCCTAATATACGTTTGGCACGTCGATTCGCATATATATATATATATATATATATATATATATATATATATACGTATATATACATATATATATCTAAGTTTTACGTTTTAGAGAAATCAAATCGAGTAAATGTGTTCATTGTAACGGAAAAACTTTAGCGCAGATAGCTGACATAAAACTTCCTTTGGGTAAAAATCGTTATCCAAGGTGAATGACCTCGCTTCACTTATTTTGACCTTGCGGAGGTTAATAAACGAAAAAAGACCCCAAATGAATAGAAATTGTCGTATTCCACGTTTTAACGCTCGAACAAACACCTTTTTCCCGTTTCGTTCGGAAAGTCGTACGGAATGGCCTGTACGGGCCAAGAAAGTGTCCAAAGTTGACCTTTTGGACCCCATTTGACCCTAAAGATATTGGCCTAGGGCCATGAAAATTTCAAACAATGTAAATTGTTATAATCCCATTCTGTCCGTAAAATTTTGTGCCTCTAGCTTTTTTCGTTTCTGAGATCGGAGGGGGCACTTTTGTGCTCCTCTTCCAGTGCGCGTTAGCGCGAAAAAAAACAGCCAATGGTTAGTCCGGGTACCATAGTGTTAAACGCCGGTGAAACTACTCCCTTATTCGCGCTGTCTGAAAGACGATCGCTGGCGATTATTATCAACCACGATAGCATGGCTCCGTACGCATTGCACCAACTTAGACGCGCAAACATACTGACCCATAGTTGCTTCCCGAAAACAGAAAATATTATGGCTGTTATCTGACGAGCTCAGCCAACTCTCTCTGGACTTCAAGATTTTCACCTTCGTGCCGGACGCGGGGAGGGCTAGCTGCCATGCCCCCATATCTTGTCAACCGAGGAATAAGCTAAAATTTTTCACCTCACAGTAAGAATAATGGCTTGTAAGCCCTCCGGAAGGACGTCGTAACTCGGTGACTTCACATGGTTTACCGATGTTTTCTTTTGGAAAAAGCATGGAAAGAATGGAAGGTCAGCTGTTGCAAATTTCAGGCTCTTGACGCGTGCTGTCCAGCGGTGGCCTGAGAAAAACGTCATGGCAGATGGCAGCCAATCCCACCCTCGACCGGAGAAGGCTAAATCAATTGTGCTGATCTGTTGAACCGCCTGGACAAACTTGAGCATCTGGCAGTCACTTGACCTTGTGTACCGCGCTCACAACGCTGGAGTTCTTCAGCTCAGGGGTGTTAGCGCCTACGTCTAGCGTCGCTGCGCCTGCGTGTGTGCGGCGAGTCTGACCGCGCGTTCTCTTCAGTCCAGGACATGCGGCGGTCGCTGGAGCTGCACGCCATCTTCGTCATCAGCGACGCGCCGCCGGTGGGCTTCATCAACACGGGCGTCAGCGGCTACCACAGCTTCATGCTGTCGGAGCGCGAGTTCGGCGAGCAGGACGGCAGCGGCGCCTCCGTCACGGCCCAGATCGAGCAGTGAGTCGCCCGCTGTCCCCAGTCGTCCACCGTTTTGCGAGGCGCAGCAGTTTCCGTTGGTTCCCTTCTACGGTAAGATGCCACCAATACCGCACATGCTGTTGTTATTGCACGGGGCCATGTGGCATGTTTTCAGTAGCCGCCAGGCGGACCATTTTTGGCTACATGTAGTAGAAATGTTTCGCTTTCGTGGGTTCCTAATAGTGGCGCTTTCCGTTAGCGCAAAACAAAAAGCCAGCCTGGCTGTTGCTGGGAGATAGCGGGAAAGCGTGCCGCTCTTCCGGAATTGCGAAACTTCCCAGCGCCAGCGTCAGCTGTCCAGTGACAAGGAAACCCTTTCAGGAGCCGAAAATGTCTAATCAACATCGAGAAAAAGCCGGGATTAGCCATTCGGACAGAACGGCTGCCGAGCGAAACGAAGACAGATTAACGTGTCGGTGCTTCACAGCATCTCCGAGCCCTGCCAGGCCGAAAGCGCTCTGAAAGGCTTGCGGCGAGGCTTGCCTTGCTGCCGCCGGGGCATTGCTGCGCCCATCGACCGTTATTCTCGTACAAGCAATCGCCATTTGCCATTCCTCAGCTTGATCCGGCAAAAGCAGCCGGCCGGCCATCGCATGAGTGGTCGACATAAATAGATGAGAGCGTTCTCAGAGATGACGTATCTCCGTCCTCCAACCTGACGCCAATCACGGCAATTCCGGCTCACTGCGCCACGCCGGAAAACGCATTTGCTCGATGGCGGTCGGCATATCTGTGGATGCCAACAAGGTGATCGTCACGCATCTCCAGCCGATGCCGCCGTGGATGGGGGCCTGTTCACCTGGGGGAAGGGGGGACTCACCGACGAGTTGGAGGGAGCTTACACAACGGGTCTCTTGGCTGAAGGCTAGGCTGGATCAGGGTCCGGTCGCTGGCGTGCGAGCAATATCACTTCAGGTCACGCAGTCGTTAAGTGCGTAGCGTTCGCAAGGAGCTTAGTGAAATTTGCCGATGGTTTTATGCCGTGCGGCTTTATTGATCTTGAAGGTGAGAGTTTTTCACACCCACAAGATGTTTCGTTATGTAAAACAATTTTATCGACATAACTGTGACAAGTAATTGTAGAGGTAGGAACCTATATGACCACCAGTGGAGGGTTTTTCGAAAGCTGGTGTGGCAAAGATCCGCCCGGCCAGTCCCAAATGCTCAGTTTACCCTCCTCGATTTTCTCACCAGATTTAAATGACTTTACTTTCGATTCTCATGAAAATAACTTAGAAAAGACTTGTTTTCGTCAGTTACCTAGGTTTGCGCCGCAGCACTGTCTAAACCAGAAATGAAGAGTGCAGCGAACCAAACGGTACGCTGCACAGCCTTCACATATTGTGCAGCGTGCATGCGCCGGGATCGCCACTGTTAACTCCAGTTATTAAAAAAACATCTGCGGCAAACTTCCCACTAAGAACACCCAGTGAGGCTGGAATACCTCTGTTGCATGTTGTAGGCCAGCTCCCGTGTTGAAAATATATTGTGAGAAGTAGGACCGATTTTATTTATTATTTGCTGGAAGGCAATATTTGCATATGATATATTCATGTATATATGAACAATTAAACTTGATACATATACATATATATATATATATATATATATATATATATATATATATATATATAATACATACATGTCAGGGGAAGCTGCCCAATATTCCTTACCTTTTCTAAAAACGTGCACTGTGACTATGATATGGAAAAAATTGTCTTATTTCTTTCTCATATACATTCTCTGATTTTTTCACGGCAATAATCTGTGATGTTTTCAAACTTCAGTTTTTGTCTACTATTTGTTGTTTAATTTCCTGCAAGTCACTGCAAAAGGCGCAATTGGGGCGACCCTTGCCATATTTGCGCCACATGACGTGCCGAATTGCGCCACCATAGAAACCATTTTGAGTTCCAGGCACTTTGCGGCGACAAAAGACGTAATGAATCGCTATGTGGTATATTATGAACAGTCTCATTTTTATCCTCTTTGTAGAGGGAAACATTGTCTCAGTTGGGAGATAATGGGAGTGGCGCCCACTGGGCGGCGTCCAATACATATAATGCATTACATGTAATATATGGGTACTGTTTCCATTGAAAGTTGGTTGGAAGTTGAGATAGATGTTTTCGGCTCCAGCATACATTTACACCATTGTTTTCGGCTGAGAAACGGTACGAAGGTCAAAGTTAGCTTGAGAATTGCCTAGCTGTTTCGGGGTTTCATTGGGCTCTTGGGACAGAGGTACCCTGAAAGGCCCTGGGCTGGAGTGCTCTACGATGACATTGTTCCACAATCTGCTTTTGCTATGTAACATATTTTTCGAATTTGTGCTTCTTGCGAAAACAGCAAAATTTGGAGTGTGGATGGTAACATGCCACACCCAAACTTTGGAAACACTGTTGAAAGTTGGTGTGACGGAGACCACACCCGTCCCACCGCATTCTCCACCCAAGCAAATGTTGGCGCCAAGTGGTCCATTTCCGAGCGTGTTTCCGACATGAATTGCAATAAAAATCCGGTCGAAAATGCATAAAATGCAATGGAGCGTCGCAAAACGTTTATATTGCTAAGTGTCAATCCATCTTCCTGGCATTCTAAAGTTTGCCGTCTCGGTGCTGGTGGGTCCGCTGTTATTGACTGACCCACGATGCGGTCCAATTACCGGCGGAGCCTTCCTGTCGTGGTCAATGCGAACATCCCATTCAAAGGTTGTTTCGGTTGCGCTGGGCGCTTGTGCCGTCAGTGGCATTTCCGCTCGGAACAAAAACTGTTCCTCCGTATGAGGAATAGTCTTTGCACTAACAAAGACTGTTCCTCCGTGTGAGAAATAGTCTTTGTTAGTGCAAAGTTCTATCCTTAGAGCAGAGACATATCTTCCGTATGCCCCATGTTGGCGTGTCGTGGAACGGTTATGTGCCTGGCACCCTGACAGTCGTTATTTTCGCTGGCTTAGTTTGTGTTTGCTCGGGGTACGGCCGCCGTTGCGCGGCATGACGGTGAAGTACCGACCTTTTCGGGGCGTCATTTTAAATGCGTCGCCCAGTGTAAAGTAGCGCTGTGTGCGTCCGCGATCCGGGACCCTGTCCTTCAGTTCGTTGTATGTCATGCACAGTCCAACAGCGCGTCGGTGAAGAATCTAGGTGATAACATGTGGCATTGCAAGAGGCGGCGTCTGCGAAGTAAACGATTTCCCGGGCCAGCTATGATTTATTTGAGGTGGTATAGGCCAATCCACAATGCACTAACTAGTAATACAATAACTGGTAACTAGGCAGTACAGTAACTAGTACAATGCAGCAACGTGTAACGCAGTGCAGTAACTATATTCACAATGCAGGAACAGGCTGTGCTAATTCAGTGCAGCAGCATTTGCAGGACTCCTGGATTGCGAGAAAGGGGAGAAAGGTCGACCCCACCGCCGCTATGTGTTCTTCCCAGCGCAAAAAAAAAAACGGGTCAGACCTAGGAGTTTGGCTCCCAAGGTGGGATACAAGGAGCTACAACCACCCGCCAAGATGCCACAAACTCCCGGCAAGGCTAGATTTACACACAAACGCACTAGCTTGCACAGAAAATGCAAACACGCTGTTTGTACCCCTGTAAAGGCCTAAGCTTACCATGACCTCAGTCCATCGAAAGCCCCCACAGCACCGGATGAGAAGCGCTGCAAGCTTTGATTGCAGCTCCTAGTCACCTTACGCGGGGTCCAGACTTTGACTAAAAATGGTTTTGTACGAAACTCCAGTGTTCCGATGAGGACGCAATTTTCAGAACAGGTAGCACACCAGATCTTAGGAAAAGTCCAGAAACCGGCGGTTCTCTGATGCAATGGGAGAGTATGTTCCACTATATTCGGAAGGCATCTGAGGTCATTTACGACGCACTGCGCGAATTGTGATGCCTTGCCACATCTGGCGAGAAACATTTATTGCCTCGCGTCGGATGCCATCTACGCAGATCTAGCATAAGGCTTTCGGCCTTTCAGTTCGTTAAGTGCGACGAGTCGTATTTTGCTCTAGTTTTCCGTGTGATACTAGAGGGATTTAAAACATTCACGGTAATGAAATGCTCGATTTTTGTGACAATTGATACCCCTCCTCCGGTACATATATTGGTCACTCTTGGTGCTGCGGCTTATAAGAGGGCTAACTTAATAGTTCGTGATTTTCATGGTACCGTTAGAGTAAGGTGGAACACCTTGTAGTTGTCTCATATTATTTCAACCGTCAAGAACTACCAAGCAGCCATGATAGTTTTATTCCAAGTTCTGGAGGTATGCGACTGAAAGGCCTGGACGACCGGGAGTTTCGCGGAGAGAATGAGACGAGTTGTTTGTATTACGGATGGAGGGCTTTTTCGGACCTCTGTCCTTGTCTTGTGCGTATTTATTTATACAACGCTTCGGCTCGTTTCGGATGGAGAACTAACTGGCCGACACGCTGTGCAAATAAAAGACACAAGACGAGGACGGAAGTCCGAAATCCCCCATCCGTAACCTCCAGAAACTTCTTAGTCTGGACGGGTCTCAACATCAGTCTGGAACGCGAGGCTTGATGGCAAGTCCACTAATGCAATGCCCACATTGCCCTTGCTTAACACTTGTCATCGACTTGGCTCCGCCGTCGATGATCTAACCTCGCGCGTTCTCCGTCGTCAGCATGGTGAAGGACATTGACGCCATCGCGGAGGAGATCAAGAATCTGCCGTGGTACACTCTGACCTGGGCCCCCGCCCAGGCCAACAGCACCAGCCGACACGACACCGTGTCCATCGAAGAGGTGAGCGTTATCCTCTCTAGTGTCACTGGTGCTCACTCGTCGTTTAAATGTATACTGCCACCGTGGTAATATTACGTTCGGAGCTGCAATTATTCAGCTCCTAGTCACCTGTCGTTTAAAAACAGTGAGACGTGTTTCCAAACGGGTATGCGTAATTTCCTCATAAAATGGAGCACTGCGTACCTTAAAAAAATCAAAAACTCGAGCTAGAAAGGCAAACAAGACGCAGTATACGCAATTATAAACCGGCATCAGAAGTTTTGTAGACGATGTAGGTTACTGAACATAACTACACTTACAAGTCTGACACGGCCCACAGACAGTGGTTGGCCATCTAACACTACATCAGAAACGTTTTCTTTCTATATCAAGAACGTTTTACAACCGCCGCATCTGCGCCGCAATGGCAAATGTTTGGAGCATAACAAATGGAGGCAAAGGTTTGGAACTGGGCTTGGAATAGTCAGGCGAGCAGCTTTACTACCCTGGGATTTACAGCTATATGTTAAGTTATGAGTTGCTTTGAAACCTTATTACAATATAATAGATTTATCTTTATTTTATTTACAACGATGTGACATTGAATTAAACACAAGACTTTTTTTCTTCTTTATTTTATTTACGAAGATGAATTAAATTAAACACATTGAATTAAATACAAGACTTTCTTTGTTTTTATTTTGCTTGCCTTCCCCTTATTTTATTTACAGATATGTGAAGCCGAATTAAACACAAGCTAAAGAAATTTGTGCCGGCAAAACTGTTCAGTTGATCTAACTGCCACGGCAGCACCGTTCAACCGACGACTTATCTATTTTTGTTTGCAAGCGCAACTTTTAGTCTGGAGTAACGTGCAAAGTCCAAGGGCGTTTTAAAACACTAGTCACAAAACATGATTTGATGAGCTGCCATGTTTTGACATTGAGTAAGGCTATTTATTGATGAAGAATGAAGAACAAAAAATAACGTGAGGCCCTATGCTTCATGAACACTGACTTGGCAACTAACAAGAGGAAAACAAATCATGACTATTTACAAGACTCAGGGTTACGCGAATTTCTTCCACTTATACGGCAATCGGCTGTATATTCCGAGGACCAACAAAAGGCAGCCACGCACCTAAAATGTCGTTCCATGACATATCTCGTGTCAACGTAACCAGAACTTACCCGTTACTTAAGCTCAGAATCATTGCATGTGCCAATTATTTTTGCAACGCAAATATTTGAAATCCGGACATTGCTTCTGAAATCAGACCCCGGGGCACTTAGCTGCATCCCAGAAAGAGAAACGTAGCATTTGCCCTACATGAGCACAATACTTATTCGGTACCCTGGATTAAAAAAAAATTGACAGAGATTTCTCTCAGAATGCAAGAAAAACAAACCCCCTGAAACCGCATCCATTTCTGTACCAGAAATTGGCTGCGCGTCTTTTTCACCAAAAAGATGTTTTTTTGAACATCTGATTTCGATGAGTCCATGCACCACTGCCACTCGTCCTATGGTGAACGTACTGGACATTTAGTCAACAATGTCAAGTAAAATCCTAGTCACATGGGCTTTTTTCTTCAAAGAACTCACTTAATTCTATGATCGGCCAGATAGATCATGAAGACATTTTCTTCTGGCTGCGCAAACGATAACACTACTCTTACTTTTCCGGCTTTGCAATACAAACAAAATGTTTCATTCTCGCCAGAGCGCATTCTCCGTAGGCCGCCGTGCTAAACCGATTAGTTCCGAAACTCGCCGCTGTGGCGCTGACGGCAGCCGTCTGGCGTCAGACCGTATCGCGTCGTTGAAGGAGAAGCGAGGCAATGTAATGTTTCTTGTAATAACACAACTGACTGGCCATTGCTAAGAAACGGTCCCACACGTTATATTCATCCGAACTTGTGGGATGGCATTTTGACAAAGTTTCACGCTCTGTCGGAAAGTTTTCTCGCTGTTCAGCCTTTTGAAGCTGACGGCCACGGGCAGACCTTTCAAACTCAGAAAGTTACTTAAGACCACTGGTGGACGAAGGGCATCGTGTGCCATCAGGCGACCAGCAGACGTCGTTGCGTCCGCCGAGGTCTGTCCGTCTTTCCTGACATCGTCCGGTGCCCTGTTTTGCTGCAGGACCAGGCGCTCCTCTTCCCGGGCGCCTTCACGTCGCCGTGGTTCCTCATCATGCTGATCGCCACCATCGTCATGGTGGTGGCGGCCGTTCTGACGTACACTCTCGTGCTGTTCCTGCAATGAGCCGACGCGTCTGTCATCGACCGCAGCGTCTTCGGCAGCCCCGGCGGCATGATGTCCTCTGAGTCAAATTCGACTCCCCTAGCCAGTTATACACAATCGTTTGCATGAGCTTACGGTGTAATCTTCTTTGGTGGGGGGCTGTTACGGCACTTAAGCTGCCGGTGCTTCTGGGTGATTCGATGTGGGATGTCGCCTTTCGGGATGTGTTGTTGTAAATACGTTGTCATGCATAAGGTGCTCTTAAAATGTCCGGAAGTGATGATGTGTGACCATGCAATCGACTAGCACATCGGTGAAATGTGCTATTCCGGCGTGGATTGCGCGTAAATCCGTCCAAATATAAGCTAGTTCTGAAACGTAATCGACCAAACCATCAAACCACGATATGACAGAGTGTAAAAAAATGAATCTGCAGTAGTTGGCCACCGAAGCATTGAACTCTGTTCATCCACGCAGTGTGATGAAGATGTACTTTAAATGTGAGATGTAACTCAATCAAACAGATCCACTCAGTGTTCGTGGAGTCATTTGCTTTACATATTCCCCTCCATTCGTGATCTTTCACAGTGTAAGGTTATGAAAGATGTTGCATGCTCAATTACCGTTTTTGTCGAGATCTGTTCATTTCTCAAGTGTCGCCGATATTCCTAGAAACTGTGAAACAACAAAGTAACCTGACAATGTGGTACGCTGGCTAATGCTCTGTACTAAAGCACACCAGTTCTTATGACAACAAGCCTCTTGCAATCAAATGCATTCGATATTCCTCTTACAGTACGGAAGCGATTCACAGGGATATATTTAGTTAAAAGTGCACCAAAGTCTAGAAACACTGAAGTTTTGATTTTTTGGAGCAAAGTGACACAAATGAGTACTGATTACTGGAAACTGACTGCACAACAGCTCATGTCTAATTTTACCAAATTGTTGTAATGACAATGCGTTCACTTGAAACATCTTGATGCGTTGCAAATAATAAAGTTTAGCCCGTAGCCACATTGTTTTCAGTGAAACGGTATATTGCCAAACAGTGTATCATTTTT
This sequence comes from Capitulum mitella, assembly GCA_030062745.1. Taxonomy (NCBI): domain Eukaryota; kingdom Metazoa; phylum Arthropoda; class Thecostraca; order Pollicipedomorpha; family Pollicipedidae; genus Capitulum; species Capitulum mitella. The sequence continues at coordinate 2,907,779 of CP099840.1, read as the reverse complement.
AGATTTCAAGACCCACTGCCCTTTAGCAAAAATACGAGTTTGGCGTTGATGACTTGAAGAAAGCACTTCAAGGGCACATTTTAATGCGCAGCTGGAGAGCATTTCAACACACCTAACCAATCAGGTGCAAGTGCTCTGTTCACAGTTTCACGCCTCGTTCGCTACTCCCTTGTAAAGACAAATATTCTAAACCATTGCCGGTGGCAGAAAACATGACTTTGTGAAGGAATGAAAGAACATATCGTCTGGGAGTATCGGTCATTGCCGCCGAATTCCTTCATCAGACTCTTTTGTAATTTAACGAACTTTTACTATTCCTGTCAAAGCCGCCGTGCAGCTTTAGCTGGCTGCAGCAGCTGTCATGCTGGGCGGACCTGATGCTGCGCACTGTTATATTTTTCAATAACTTTATTGTTAGCCTTAATTCTGTGCCCGTAACGCTGGTGCACACTCCCACATGGTGGAATGTGGAGCTTATTCGGCTTCTCCCTCCGAGATCTCGAGAACCACACGTCCGATATGATCGCAACAAATGGCAGTCGATCTATCACGACGTTACCTACATTTTTATGGAAAGAAATATTGAAAACCTTGTAATAGGTGGTCACGCGGGGCGAAAAGAAACAGAAGGGCTTTTTCATTTTTGTCTCCTTTAACTCCCATGCTTCTCGAATGATCGGAGGGAGCTTCTGAGGCCCCCGTACTTTTCCTCATTTTACTAGGGGCGGAGCTAAGCTACGTCTTTGATAGGCACCTCAGGTCATTTACAGCGTTGCTGAAGATAGAAGCAAAATGATTGCCAAAAACGGAATTTTTAAAAGAACATAAAACCTTATACGAGTGTACACGAAATACTCGGGCAAACATGCAACTATATTTTTGCTGACCTGAGGCCACTTCACACAGTAAGGTCAAGATCAAGCCTCAAAATTTGCCCTTATGTGGACATTTTTAACGTCACGTTTTAAAACAAATCCGGAACCATGTAGCTCAGCAGAGCGTTCCCTACTTGTGTTTCAAGTTTCGGGTCGGTGTCAGGTCAGGTCAAAGGCTATGACGTAAAATCTCCGCCCGCGTGCCCTGTATCACGACGGCCATAAACAAGACTTAGAAATATGATCCATTTGCATGTCTAGAAATGTTTCAAACACTACGAAATGAGACCAAGGTCGTTCTATGCCACTTTAAGGTCATCTGAGGTCATTCAAACCGAAAGGTCGTAAGCTGATTTGATAAACATGCCACCATGGCAGTTTCCCCTTTTCATGTCCCTGGCACCCCTTATGCTAACATCGTAAAAACAGCGTAATGCGATTTGCACTTCTGAAATATAGAATGGCTAGGAGAAGTTAAAGAAAATACTTTTGACTTTTAAGTTTAACCAAATTTAACTGAATTAAAATTAAAGTTAACTAAAAATTTACGTAAAAGTACAAAAAACATTTTTAACTTTCATGTAAATTCAGGTTTCCGAAAATCCTGTGAACGCCCTTGACTTTTCTCAAAGTTCAAAACGTGTGGACCAGAGGGAAACTCCCATTAATTAGCTCTTCATTCATGCCAAGAGCATCAGAATTCGCCGAGAGGCATTGAAGTTGTAATGAGCCGGGTACCTTCTTTCTGGATTTTTTGCCTTCCTGTATTCATCCCTTACGAGATTTTCAAAATTTATTTTTGTAAAAATGTAGTTTACCTCATAACAAATTGAGTGTCATTTGCTCCAACCAAATCGGAAGAGTAGTTTTCGAGATCTGAGAGGGGCGAATAAGCCCCTAATCCTAATCTTAATCCTAATCCCTCCATAAGGGAAAGAGTATAAGAGCCATGAGCACAGGAATAGGGTTAAATACCACGTTTACGTATCAGCTATTTCGGTGCACAAAATACAGTTATTTTGTGCGACGAAATAGCTGATACGTAAACGTGGTATTTAGTTATCATAGGCAGTTTACCTTCAAACCACTAATGCCTCTGGGTTTCAAGGATGAACAAGGGGCGATTTTACCCAACTGTTTACACTAGTAAGTGGTCCTATTAGCACTCTTATCTGTTTGTTGATGCCACCTTTCCCACATCAACGTTGCCCTGAGGCCAAACGTCGCCCGCGGTGACACCGACACGAATGGACACTAAAACTGGTCCGACAGCCCTTGGGCTGTTCGGTAACTTGTGAAAAGGTCAGAGAGCGGGTCGGAAGTGGTTTAATCATCAGCTGTCTGCAGGAACGGAAAGGTCACGGCAGCCGCCGGTCGGTTAGCGGTGGGACAGCGAATTTATTAGAAAGCTGTGGGGGAGGGGAGCAAGGCCATGCTCCTTGTACTCGCGTGGGTACGGAGCACTAGAAGTCACCCTGAGAATGTGCATCTGTCCCACTTCACGCTCGTCTCCGCAAAATCGGTAATCGTGTTATGGATGATTTAGAGAAACTAACGTATTTCGGTATCTTCTGAGCCGCACTTTTCAGTCAGTTGTCAAATGATACAGCAAAAGTGAAATGGATAAACGTTGCTAATCTTGCAATGTTGCAAAAGCGGATTCAGTGGAATTCAGTCCTGAGCACAACTCTGACGTTTTTCTTTTCTGTAGCAGCTATCCTCAATAGGCTCAACACTTCTTACATGCTGTCGACCACAAAACGTTTGAAAATGCTTCGTTATGCCATTTCTAAAGGGATTATCAATCACTCAAGTGTGATTGAGTGGTCACCGCCTTGTGTGAGCACAAGGCGGCGACCATACAAGGACACACAAAGATCACACCTTCCAGGGAGATCTGACGCTGGACGCAGCGACAAGTGCCCCGAAAAGGCAGTGGGTTTGGGCCTCCCTAATCCGTTAGGGTTTCATGGCTCCCCTAATCCGTTCCCACAATTCCAGTTAACTCATGTCATTATCGGCTAGAACGGACCCTCTAAATCCGAATGTGGAAGTTGGCCATGAAGTCGGGCGCACGGGCGATGGCGTGCTCGAACTCCATGTAGTTCAGCTTCTGGTCGTCGTCGATGTCAGCCTCCTCCAGGATCTTCTGGCAGATGACGTTCACCTCCTCCTGGTTGAGGTCGTCCCTCGTGAGCGCGTAAAGCGCCGACTCCAGGTCTCTGACGCCGATCGCCCCGTCGCCGTCGAAGTCTGCCGAGGAGCGCGCATCTCACTTCACACTTCACGGTTCACACAGCTCGCGTGAACATTGATCGTCGGGGAGGATGGACCATCTGGTCAGGGCCTCGTTGAGCTGTGGAGCACGGGTCAGTCCCGCAACGGATTTTTTAAATAATTTTGGTCCGAGTGGTTTGATACGGTAATTGTCTCCGGCTCTTCTCGCCAAGTTTAGTAAATAAAAATCTGGACTGGGGAGGGGCCTTACCGAATATCTGGAAGGCGTAGTGGAGCTTTAGGTCTCGTGGTGCCTCTTCGGAGAGGGCGGACAGCATGTTGAGGAAGTCGTTGAAGGTCATGTTCCCAGACCGATCTTCGGAAAATACTTTACAGATGCGTCGGTTGAAGGGATTTTCCTGCGATAAATTTATAAGGCATGCCAATATCAGTATTGGGCTTTAATTTATTTATCATGCATGAGGCTGTCTCAGAAGTCGGATAACTCAGGCGTGCGTCCAGTTTTTGACAATACCACGTGCAATGTGTAGCAATGTCAATAATGAGGATACTTCAGTGGAAAATTTGTAATAATCAGAGAGACTTGAAGGCACATTGGCACCACCACCGATCACATCAAATCGTATACATGGCATGAATAATACTCTGGCTGTAATATGATAATACTGGCATACGCGGCGCCAGGGACATGGAAAAGAGGCTCGTTCATGGTCGCATGCTGATCAGATCAGTTCACGATCTTTCACTTTACATTACCTCAAATGATCTCAGAACCACATGGAATGGTCTTGAGTTCATTTCATATGTTTCAAAACGTTCTCAGTCATTGACCCAGAGTTCTTGGCATATCGGATATGTTCGTTAAAACGCTCCTTAACACGACGCTTCGTTTCGCCGATGTAGGTGATCATAGTTCTTTTAGAAAGTTGACAAGTGATGAAGAACACAACATTTTTTATATGGCACTTTACCACCAAACCCGCTCTGCAAGCATTGCATGATCTTTTCTAGCTGAGGAGGGTGGTGGGTCAAGTGCTGAGGTGGTCAGGTGCGCAGCTAGCGTTTTCCTGTTCTTCCAGGCCACGCGTAGTGGTAGTTTTGGTGCTCTGGTCTTGAGAGGAGATTTTCCTTGAAAGAGTGTCGTCTGTGAACGGAAGATTAATGTTTCTAGCGTTTGTAGTTCTGTGTCATGGATGATTATGGGATGCCTGCATGGACTGTCTGGTACATGTTTTGACGCGATACTTACACTGTTGAACCATCCTGTGTGGATAACCATTTGATTTGAAGAGACATTCGATTTTGGCCAATCCTCGTGTTGCAGCTGGTTCGTCGGATGTAGGACGTTTCGCTCTCAACACCTGTGCGTAGAGCACTGACTTTTTGGTTTTCATTGGATGGACTGATGTGAATGGTAAGATGATGGGTGCCGTTATATGTTTGATTTAGAGTTCGGTGGTGTATTTTCCGGTCTCTTGGACAGTGAGAAGAGTGTCAAGGAAGGGAATTTGGCTGGTGTTGTAATGATCCTTGCTTTTGATGATAGTAGGGTGGAAGCTGTTGATCAATTTGAAACAGAGATCCAAAGCCTCAGACCCATGAGTCCAAATCCCTAGAATATCTTCTATATACCGCAAATAGGTCATCGGCGCGGACGTAAGGATGATCGTTTCTACCGCGTTCATGAAAACAATTGCCAGTGGAGGGGCAATACGGCTACCCATAGCTACTCCCGCTGTCTGTCTGTAGTAATGCTGACCAAACCGTACGTAGTTGTTAGTGGGGCAGTGCGACAAAAGTTTTTCCAGGTCGTTGAAGGTGAGTCCAAGTGCGTCTGTTTTGTCGTGGTGTCTTTTGATGAGGTCGATCGAGGCGGATATTGCTTCAGCAATGGGGGTGTTACCGTAGAGGCTTACGTCTACCGTGAATCTCACCACCCTGCCCAGCTGGGAAAAGGCCATGCAATTCCTGCATAGTGGGTCTGGTGGGAAAGGGCCATATGAAAATTGTTGTGTACTTCATCACTTGTCAACTATCTAAAAGAACTACGATCACCTACATCGGCGAGAGGAAGTTTCTTGTTAGGGGGCGTTTTAACGAAGATATCCGAGATGCCAAGAACAAAACAAAAAACAATCGATTCGGCGACCATTTCATTAACGCACATTCTACTGAGATCGTTGATGCAAACTCATTCAAAATACCCATTCTCCAGGTCGGTAAAGTTGCCGCTGAATTAAAAATTGCAGAATCTATTCAAAAAGGGAACCTCAAACTTTCCCCGAACTCCACGACTTTCTCTTGTAGCCTTTTAAAGCCTGTCCGATATGACAACGTTTTGTATTTCTTTCTGATGGAGTTCCTTGAAATAGCACTATCCGAAAACACTGTGTGATGCTTTTCAAATGCTCGCTGTTTTGATCTGAATTGAATATTTGCTTGTGTATGTACTGAGGAAGGCCCAAGACCGAAATATACACATAATTTTTCCCCACCATTCCTGTTGTTATGGGCATAAGCTTATTTCTGTTCCTAATTTCAGCTGCAATAATACTGCTCATTCAGTTAGCGCTGTCTAATGTTCAGTTTCTGTTACGTTTAATTAGAGCTTTGATAATGTTTATTTTAATGAAAAACGCATGTAAGATATTATCATTCATTATATAACGAAGGTCTTATGCGAAAGCAGTTCTTATATTTTCAGCCTGCTACAATTTTGTTCACTCATTCCCTGCGACCTTGCACAGCTGTCGTTATTGAACATTGGATAATGGATGCTCAGTGACCTTTGTATCACTATCGCTGTACCGCTGTTGTTGACCGTACACACCAATAGAGGTTTCATCGGCATAACTGAAAAACATCGACAGATGAAACACAGCAAGGCTGAAAAGGCACCAAGGCCTTATAACGCGAAAATTATTTCAGAGCCAACTGAATGCTCGACCCAACTGAAAATAAATCGAGTGATAAGAATATACTGTGGTGACAAACAAAAACGTCGACACACGAAATCATATTGAGAACAAGGAAGTCACAAATAACGGTAAATGGCGTAACGTTCCCTGTGATAAAGTTCTCACTGGTGTGTTGTTTGTCGGCAAAATAAACTGCACTCAGAGAGAGAATTTTCTGATGCCTTGGATCGCCACAATAACTTCTGCTTCACAGACACTGTGGCGGCACGACTTGGGTTCGAAATACTAGTGGTGCTGTAGCCAGTGTTTGCGACGTCAGGGTTTCGTTCGTAAAATGCCGGTACGGCCTCAAATGATTTTGCAATCTTGGCTGGATCTGTTTCACGGAAACATTACAACTGCCATTGACTTTAGCTTTGGTATTAATGGGTCTATGAATACACGGCGAATCATGGCTAATTTGCCAATAAGTGATGGCGTTTTTCCAGCATTTGAGGACGCTCTAAATCAGTGATACTGACTTGGGCAACAAAACCAGTGGCATTTATCGTCATTCCGGGATACAGACGTGACGACGTCCACTGGCTTCAGAGCCAGCGCGCTTAGTATTCACCACCCGGACGACTTCACACTCCAGTGTAACCGTGCCTGATGAGCAGAGTTGGGGGAAGGGATACTATACAGCAATTCCGGATTTTCTGCACGATTTGTGGAGTCGCCTATGCTGCTTAATTGTCTCTATAAATGCAATTACATATCTCGCCGAGCATGCGATATTATTCTTTCATTCTTGTTTTCATGTCACGTCTGCAAATTAGTATCGCAAAGCCATTTCACCTGCATCACAGACATTGTTACAGTTCCTAAGAACAATGTAATATTTCACTGAGCGATGATATACGAGGGGACCAGCACAGCCATATCCGGTCAATCATTTTGAGATTGGCCAAAGTACGAGCGCGTGCTTAACGAGACACTCAGGGTCCGCATGCAGTGGGATGGCGATCACGATTTTCCCGCGAAGTGTGCCGCCGACGCGAGCGCCCCGGCTGACACGGGCTCTGACGCGCCGCAGCGGGCCACGGCGACGGCCCGGTGACGGTTTATCACGCCACCGACGACCTCTGCGGGAAGGGCGCGGATCTGCCGCTTATTGAGACGCAGATACTAATCGCAGAGTTAATGAAGTGCTGAAGACGGCATTACCAGCCGAAACGTTGAGTGTAGCAGCAAGAGGAACACGTTACGAATGATGAATGCATAAGCCACCTCGTACAAACACTCTAAAACGTACTTTATTATGGTTATGCTTGGAAGGCTATATCACATATCTGTGACTACTGTTCCCGCAGTTAAATCCTATTATGGGCGGTGCGTTGGGCGAGCATATTAAGCTCCCAGGATTTGCGCCCACTTTTTCTGAACGGTTTTTTGTGCAGCCATAAAACTTGGTAACTTCTAACGCTCTGTTTTGCATTCATTGAGGACAGTTAGTGTTTGTAACTTATCAGCGGCAGGCCCAGGAGGTCTGATTTGGAAAGCACGTTTGGCCGTTTTTCGCATATTTGGAGACCGCGCTCTCGATGTGCTTTGTTCGATGTCATGAGAACTGATAATCATTTTTTCAATGTGGCTGTTCATTTCATGCACTGCAACAAATGTCTGCATCTTGCGACGGCCGCGGCGCATCCAAGGGACCAAAAGAGTCACTGAAGTCATTCTCAACAGCTCTGTCATATTAAGGTAAGGTATGCAAAAGCACTTTTTGTGGTCCATTTCTCGTTGTTCATTATTTTGTTAGGTAATACTGCATTACGACCGCAGGGGCGAATCCAGAACATCAAAAATGGTCACTCAGTCAACCATGTCATGGAACCGTTCTCCATACAATACGAATCCAAGGACGACTGTGATGACTTTCATTGCAAGATGAACGCACATGCCCGAAAGCACAAGAAATTTACGTCAGGCCAATCAAAGTGACTCAGGGTCAAGTGGTGAAGGCATGCATCGGTTGTTTTCTTCGGGTCTATCCAAAATATTGCGGGGAAATGTTCTTAGGTCATATGCACTTACGGGTATATTAGCTTATCGGGTATGCTGATTAATAACTCATTAAATATTTTTTTGCGCCACTTTGTCAAATGCGGCATTTTTGGTGTTAGCCCTATTCAACGAGCCTGCTGTACCTAGGCTTTTTGAAAAGAAATACTTGTTGAATGCAGGCGCACCATTAAGTGTGCACAGTACAGTCCATGCACGTCTTCACGAGATTTGGCTGGGATCGACTGTATACATGTGCTCAATTTCATAATGGAGAAAATACCAATTTCATCTCCAGCATCTGACTTGGGTTGACTTTTTAGTGACTTGATCTATGTCATGTGTTCTTTAACGTATGCCTTTAAGGTATGGAGGATCATTTTACAGGCTATCTCCGTACAAAACTCTGTCGCGACCGGCTGGACAGATCAGGAGACAGGAGGAGAGAAAACATGTCTTTCAAAAGTGGGCGTCACATTTGGAGGACTACCAGGAAACGCATCAAAATCCCTTTGAACTATTAACTGTTGATCGCGGGCGTCAGATGAGTATATTGCAACCTCATCGGACGCATCGAGACCGCACAGATTGGTGGAACCCATAAAACGAGACGAGAGTTCTTACGGGTATGTTAGGTTATATCCTACCGATTTAACAACCACCGTTTGTACTTATCAGTCCTTGCTCCTTCACACTTTTGCCGGCGTGCAAAGCGCTGTGCTGCATAATTTCTTCGGTAAGTCGTCCCCTGTCCCTCAGATAGGTCCGACACTTTGCCGAATGTACCGGACCTGTTTAATAGCTAACAGTTGCCCTTTTGTAAATAGCCTTCATTCTATGCTGACAATTTTCTGGATTTTGCCCGTATTTTCCTTTGAACAACTGCCATACGCTGGTGCAGGGGCGTAGTCGGAATTTTCTTAAGGGGGGGAGCTCAGTGTGAACTGAAATCATGCGAAAATCGCTTGCTGGCAAGACAATGTGCAATGGCTTTCACAAAAAAATGCGAGCCCAAGGGGTAGGGGGCAGGGTCTTCCTTTGGCTGCGCCGGTGCACTGGTGTACATTACCGGATGTGCGAGAGGACCAGCAATTGTGTAAGAGTGTTCATTGTTACACTGGAAATATGCTGACAAAGAACTGTGAGGGCTGCTAGAATCCCCATACGTTGATGAGTCAGTAAAACTGCGGGGCTGTTCCAGATCATGAACATGTCAAAAGCACCTACGTCCAACATGCAAAACTTCCTCACGTGGCGCTAAGACAATGTTCATTTATATGAACGTTTGCGACCGCACGTAAATTTTGCCGGCCGCCAAAGACAACCAGCTGGCTGACTTTGATGCCGTTTTCAGTTTTAGTCCCGTCGGAGATCAAAAGCCTGTTGAACAGATCTTGAGCAGATGGCCCAGGTATGACTTGCTTTCATCTACCAGCACTGCCTGAATGATCCTGCAGAGACACAGCTTTGGCCCCGCCCACGAATCCTGTGCTGTGTCAGTTCGGCTGGGTTTTGTTTCTTGAACGTGCGAGATGGGGGATTTTTTGACCCTAACCCCGTTGATTTTCTGGGCATTATATCGGAAAAACGAAAGCCAGCGCGACGAATTTTTCGTATTCTTTGCCTGAACAAAAAGGCCAGACTTAAAGAAAAAATAGCTGACCAGGATACCACAGGTCAGATCACTGGAAGTCATATGCTAAATCATGGACGAGGTTTTCGAGTACTTTCCACTAGTTTCCGTTGTCTGGGTTTTTTTTTTGCATGGCTTGCAAAAAAACTCATCGAGATGATGCAACAAATAAGCCTCAGGTAGCGGAAGTCCTTAGTGACCTCAGTTCAGATCAACAGGGCCTTTTGCTAGCGTTGTACAGTGTCGCTTTAACACAATTTTCGCGACAAATGCAGCTCCAGCAACCAAAGGATTGCAAACACGGAAAAAATACCATTTTGAGCTCCTCGTGACATACAGAAATCCAATATCGGGTCATGGCCTAGCTTGACCTCGTGACTGGGCTGACCTCGGGTCGCCTTTCCCAAAATGTGATGGGTCGGGGGAAATAAGGCTATTTGATAGTAAATATGGCTAATTCTGACCATTTTGTTCATATGTACCACGTATTAAAGGGGTTCAGAACTTTTAAAGGTGAATGGGACATGCGAAATGTTTGAAGCTGTCGGCAAATAATCGTCCTTGCTATCCTTGTGTCCCAGGTCTCTGCCAGGGTTTTAATCTGGTCTGTGACATAATTGGTAATCTTGAGGTCAACAAATGAAGATACTGACGGTCCCAGAGTGCCGTCCTATTGATTATGGTTTGAATGATCAAAATCAAACCATTGGTTCTGTGAAAGACCGGGGGAAAGTAAATATGCCCCCAGTAACTGAAATGCGGCGAGACATCCCGGTCATCGTTAGGTTTAGGCAAAATGAGACATGGACTACATGCGCAAAGGGCAAAATGCTGCTTCCTGTAAAGGCCAGTGATCTGAGGCCAATTCATGTCTCTGCCGGTTGAAGTCAGATAGCGACTGGCGATTCTGTCGTGCCCGGGAGTGAGGAAACAGACGTACCTTTTTCATTGTACCGCCATTCGGGGAATGCAGACATGCGAAATCATAATTTCGCTATGATACCGCCGTAACAACATTTGCACTTCAACACGACGTAAACATTTAAAAATGTTATATAATTTTTACTCGAACGGTCTGCGAAGATAATGCCAGGGACTGAGGCCCGTGCTACACATAGCTGGTTGCATCGTTTTGGAACCCAGCTCCCGATCGTGTAAGTTTAACGTGCCGTCAAGGTACGATACGACCGTGTGGTAATCAGCATGATTCCAGTTAGCTAGTTGCAAACTGACCGGCGAGCAAAAGAGCGAGCGTCGGCACAATTCGAACTCATCTTAAAACAAGTACAAAGAGCGTTAACGCAACGGAACGTTTTTCTCTGAGTTTGCCAAAGCTTCTGAGACTCAGTAAAAACGCGCTCTCAGTGTGCTGCGCAGCACGGGAACAGTGCTGGGCGAAGCATGTGAATCATCAAGCTGACGCGTACCATTTATATGCCTTGATAAATAGCCACCTCACACTGGCGTCCCGAGAGAAAAAGTATAAGCGACGCCGTGCCAAAGCTATCCGCAGTACACCTGAGGTCAAAGTCACGTAAATAAATGTAGAAATTCCGACAGGCCGGAAGCAACGCACAGCTGCCTCATATCTTGCCAAAAGGCAGTCTCATAAACATGCCAAATGAAAAATTTGTGTGTGCCGGATTTCCTGGTCTCATCAGCAAATGGCCATTAAAAAGATTCAGTAACCTCATCAATCGCGAGTGGCAAACGACAAGGCAGCATAAGTTGTGCGGAGCAGTGACCTGCTGTCAAGGCAACCGACGCATGTGGGCGGAGGAACGGTACAAAAGCTGAACGCAGTCGACCCTCGACACATCCACGAACCATGCACTACCTAGCTGTCGCCACCTGCCTCCTCTTGGGGACGGCCCTGGCCATGCCCCCTCAGCCGGAGCACGGCGAGATCCGGGGCGCGGACGACGCCAAAAAGGGTCCTGACGTCACTCCTGTCCCTCTGGCGTTCCAGGACGAGCCGAACGCCACCGCGCTGCCTCTGTTCGCCGGAACCGACGCAACGCCCCTGCCTTTCCGCCAGACGCGGACAGGCGGTGCCGCCGACCGTTCCGTGTACCGGCTGCCGCCCGGCCTCTACTACATCACCTCGCCGTCCTACCCCAGCAACTACCCCCACAACATCCACTTCGCCTACCAGACGCTGCGCGGCCAGCAGGACCAGGCCATCACCATCAACTGCCCGCAGTTCTTCGTGGAGTACCACTACAACTGCGCCTACGACTGGCTGCAGATCAATGGCGTCCGCTTCTGCGGCTCCCAGCCCGTCGCCCCCATCACCAGCTTCTCGCTCGAGATCCAGTTCAGGACCGACTCCAGCGTGACCAAGAAAGGCTACCTCTGCTACATCACCGTGCCGGAGGGGCGGCCCACCACGCAGGCCCCGCCCGGCAGCGCCTGCTGTGGCGTGCCGAACAGGCGCGCTCGCATCGTGGGGCGGCGCCGAGACCGCCGTCAACGAGTACCCGTGGCAGGCTGGCCTGGTCAACGTCGGCGGCACGCGCACATTCTGCGGCGGCAACGTCATCAACAACCGGTACGTACTGACGGCGGCGCACTGCACGGCCGGTAGCAGCGCCAGCCGCATCCAGGTCCTCCTCGGCGACCACCGGATCGGCGTCGCCGACGGCGAGTTGCGCTTCTCGGTCAGCCAGATCATCCAGCACCCGAACTACGTGTCCTTCGAGCAGGGCTACGACTTCTCGCTGCTGCAGCTCGACCGGCCGATCACGTTCGGCCGGCGCGTGGCGCCCGTCTGCCTGCCGCAGGCCGGCGAGAGCTTCGACGGCGCCCGCGCCACCGCCTCCGGGTTCGGCCGCGTCGGCGCCGCCCAGCCGCAGGCGAACGAGCTCCGCGACGTGGAGCTGACCGTCTGGACGCAGGCGCGCTGCCGCTCCGTCTGGGGCAGCTTCATTCGGCCGAGCATGATCTGCGCCGGCGGCGAGCCGGGCGGCGGCACCGGCGTCTGCAACGGCGACAGCGGCGGACCGCTGGCGACGCCCGTCGCCGGCCGCTACACGGTCATCGGGCTGGCGTCGTTCGTCAGCCCGTGCGCCAACCCGGGCGTGCCGGATGTGTTCGCGCGCGTCACCGAGGCGCTCGACTGGATCGCCCAGAGTACGACCGACGCCAGCCTCTGCGGCTAGGGCGCGGCCGGCAGGCGACCCGCGCCCCCGGAGGGTCCGACCTGAAGCTGATCGATCCCTCAGGCCCGGCCGGATCGGCCCGCGGCCGCTAACCCAGGCACTCCGCGGCAGCTCCGTGTTGAATGGTGGTTGTGGGCTGCGGCCGAGTTCTCGCGGTTTCGCACCTCAGTTTTGGTTTGTTCTTGTTTCCGATCGTCTAGTCAGGTCTTTGGGCTTTAAACTTTGAATGGATAATACAGCTTAAGCGTGGCAGTCAGAACGAGCAAACCGTCGGCGTTTTGACCGGAAAGAAAAGAATGTCTTGTCGAGGAGCGCACAAAAGCGTTAAACGTTCCAGCTGCTTCAAACCAATGGCTGCGGACAACATGCTAGCGCTCTTCAGTGTCCGAAGCGCAGCAGGGTGGCCGGGTCAGCTAGCCGCCAGATTCTGTTGTCGCCATGAGAAAACACGCCACCAGTGCTGGGACATGGTCGTCACGCCATACTGCGACCGCATCCTGTTCCTCACGGTATCTGGACGAAGTTCATTTTGTCAAATCCCAGACAGCAGAACCAAGTCTATGTCTTCAAAAGAAACGCCGAATGCAATCCGACCATTCTTAATCGTTTGTCAAGTCAGTGGCCCATCACCGATTTGCTGATCAGCCACTGGCAATCGGTTCGCCATGACGTAAACTGTGACGCAGTTTGTAAAAAGAAGCTTTGAAAATCTTAAAAGGAGTGCTTACAAGAGAAAATCAAAAGGGTTTTGTTACTTGTTATAATTTTGATGTTTATTGACCGATTTTGGTGAAATTGGCATGAATCGAGAGCTAACTGATGGAAATTTTCCCACTAATCCCTATTTTCATTCTTTTGAGAAAATTAAGAACTTTGGGAAAGCTTATCAGCGTTTGCAGAGCTTGAAAGTCGTAGAAATGTTTTTTTTAAGCTTAATTAAAATAAGACTCCAAAATTCTTTTGGGGCTTTTACTAGTTATGTCATACTTAAGAACTCCAAATCGTATGACATCATTTGTATAGTATTGGCACAGACTGCACTGGGGACATGAAAAGGGAAACCTGTCACGGTCTCATGTTCATCACGTTGACTTACGACCTTTGATAACCTCTAATGACCTCAGAGTCTCATGGAATGGCTTTGAGTCCATTTCACAGTGTCTGAAAACAACACGTTTCCATTCATTTGAACTGAGTATGTTTCTCAAAGCCGTGTTAATGCTCGTCGTGGTATCGCTACGCGTACGAACATTTTAGGTTTTAGCTTCGTGACCCGACCTAATATCGACCTGAAACTTAAAACACAAATACAAGGCACCGTTCTATGTCAGGTATTTTCCGGATTTGGCGTTTTGAGAAATGACGTGAAAATATTGACATAAACCCAAATATTGGCTTTTGACCTTGTTGTGACCTTGAACTGACCCCCAATTAACCAAAACATTCTTGCATTTTATCACTGACATTTACCTATGTCTTAATATACCGTTTTAAGCTTTACCTTAAAAACTCCTTTTTAGCAACCAGTTTTTTTATCTTCAACATTGCCAGAAATAACCTGTGGTGCCTCTTAAAAACATGGCCTGGGTCCGCTCCAGTTCAAAGTAAAATCACCCAAAATTTACCAGAATACTTAAGAAGTCAGCAGAAACAGTCACCAAGTTCCGTGAAACCGCTTTAAAAATCCTGAGAATGGTTATCAACACAAAAACGGAGGGGGCAGGGGTGTCGATTTGTATTCTTTTAAAAGGGCTCTGGCCCACCCAATGTTGATTTGGACCCGCCCAATATTGGTTTTGGCCCATCCAATATTTTCTGCCGGTTTTAAAGTCAAATGAGTAGCAATAAAGAAAAGAACGGCCACAATAGATAAGAGATAGGTGGAAAATAAAGAATAAAGTCCTAAAGCGATGTATCTATCTACATTTCTTTCTCTGTTATATACGCGTGGATGAATGCGGTTTTTTGTTCGACAAATACTAATAAAAGAATATAAGTTTCTGTTGGTCAAACTAAAGTGAGGTAAATTCGCTGAGAAACCCACATTTGGGGGAGGTTAGGTTGTCGGACCCTCGGCTCGGCCCCCTAATTATTCGCAGAAATCGACGCCCCTGGAGGGGGCTTCTAAAACTCCTCCCATCGGAAATAGGGTTAATACTATTTCGGTATGGAGGGCTTCAGGGCTTCTATCTGGTTTTTCGCTCGATATTTCCAGGATTTATGAAGCAAGTTCAAGAAAGTTGGTCACTTTTTGTCTATTCTTCCTACGTATTACGCCAAAATGGTAATAACTGTTTTTCCATGAGCGTAGCTAAACCCAAGTTTTTGGAAGCACCTCAGGCCATTTTTGGCACCGCTGAAAATAAAGGAAAAATGGCTTCCAAAAATGGAACTTTTAGGAGAGAATTTTAAAACGTTAGATGATTGTATTGATAAATAACAAGGAAAACATGCAAAAATATTTGTATTGACTTGAAGTCACTTCACATGGTCAAGTTAAGGTCAAAAAGAATGTTTTTGCTGCTCCTATTTTCAAAATGCAACATCCAGAATACATGCGATTCAGCAGAGTGTTCTTTACTTGTGTTTCAAATTTCAGGTCGACATCATGTTGGATTACGGAGCGATGATTCAACATGTTCGCGCTCGCACCCTATATCATGACGGTCATGAACCGGACTTTTACAGATATAGCCAAATCAAACGAATGAAAAGGTTTTTCCAACAATATAAAATGAACAATATGAAATACGCAAACAACACGAGCAACATATGAAATGAACAATACAAGGCCATTCCAAGTGACACTGAGGTCGTCTGAGGCCACTGGAGGTCAAATCGCAAAAATCGCAAAAATAAAAAATCGCAAGGTTACCTGATGACCATGCAACCATGGCAAATTTTCCATCAATATTATGCAAATGTGTAATATGATTTGTGCCTTTTAAGCATAAGGTGACTGGTAAAAGCTGGAAAATACCTCTTAACTTTTGCGTGAATTCGGTTTTGAAAAAAATACTCGGTCCGTCCCCCAAGTCCTGTCAATGTCTACGATTTTTTACAACATTCTAGGCGTATGGACTTCAGGGGAAAGATCCAATCAATAAGCTCTCGATTCAGGCGAAATGCATCAGAATCGGCGCATAAGCATGGCAGTCATAACCGATTAATAATATCCCCTTTCTCACTCCCCCCCCCCTGTTTCCAGCCCTTACAAGTATTCAACATTTCTGTTGGTGCAAATGGTTTTATGTCATGCCAAATTACCTGCCGTTTGTTGCGACCATACCGGACAGATAGTTCTCGTGATCTCAAAGCGGAGGGGACAAAGAAGCCCCGTACGGCAATGGGTCCTTTGATATGAGTGTAGGAATACGGTCAAAACAAGGTTTTTTTATACTCACCAAACAAAACACTTGCCCATACTCTCATGTTATTTTATGTTCCAATATGCGCTTCTATAATCCTTGTAATTTTATGGTCTTTTGCAAGACGCCCTGCAAGGGTTCTGAGGAACATCAAAACTTTAATGACATTCTTAACGATTTGTATTTCAAATCGTTTTTGCTCCTTGGAGAGTCCCATGACATATCGTCATTGCTTCATTTCCTATAGTTTAAAATACGGCGGCGGAGGCATATCTTCTCTTCTTCATCTGTTTTTGTGCCATGATTACGGGCACCGATAAAGCGTAACTAGGGCCACCGATCCCCAATAACTTGTCCATCCGGAATGCGGCGTCTCGACCCGCTTCACTAGCCATCTTTAAGTAACACCGACTGATAAGCCTGAACAATAGCAATATGGTTTCCGTGGCGGGTCGACGGGCCGCGACGGACTCTGCGGGAGGCCAGCAGGGGGCGACGAGAACGACGCACGCCGTGGCCTTAGCGAAGAATGGCGCGGACGCGACGAACGCGGCGAAGTCGGCCGGGATGACCGGCTGTCGCCCGCCACGCGCAGCAGCGCTACGCAAAAGCCAGCCTGGCGTTTCAGGTGCTCGAAGACGCTCGAAAAACTGCAATCCCGTTTTCCTAAGAAATCGTCAAATTTGTCAGCATCTGGAGGCAAAGAGTTTGATGTCATATGTTTTCAGGTTTCTTAGAAATCATGGCCCGGGCGGGTTCTGGCTTGAATGAGACGAAGTTTGAAGCGTGGGTTGGAACGGTAAATTTCAAAGGAACAATCGGATATGTTCATTGAATTATCGAATTTACCTCTAACAAAAATTTCGTACTGCGTTAGTGTTGCGTGGTAATCACGCCACAATTAATTCCATATGTTACGAGTACCGAGATTTTTTGTCTTCCCACGATTACACCGCAATGGGTTTTCACCACGGTATCACGAACCCTTTCTGGAGTCTTGCGAAACAAACTTTTGCGGGACCAAGAGAGATTAGCAGTGACGGTCAACTAAGTATTTTTTCCTCGGCGTGCAACTTTCTCCGTGGGCTGGTGCCATCCCCTGCACTGGAGAAAACTTATTGCCGGGAGCGGGATTTTTGGACAACGGTATCAGCATGCCACCCCTTCCGCTAGCAAGATGAAAGACGTGTACGTGTCGACAACAGTAAGGGGATGGTGAGAATAATTTGTGCAAAATTTCAAACTTCAGAGTACATTACTAGCTGAACTGGTTTCTGTTTTTCCTAAGGCACGTGCAGTCGCAAAAATTTGTCCCAGAATTCCAATGAATCCACATCTGGATGTTCCCCAAGCTTAGGATATTGTATAATCTAATTAAGCTCGTGGATTCCAAACCCGTTACCCCTCACACACCGGGCATCTGGATCTGACCTGACAATGGCGTACACCAACAGATCTCTTTCAGGGCACATCCCTGTTAAACACGACGCCTCAGACGTACCCTGAGCTCCGGCATCTTTTCCACGCATTCCAAGGGCACCTTGCACGTTTCCGGCTCCTTTCCCGTCATCACCTTCGGGATGATGTGCGGAGCCAACTCGCGGAAACGCTTCTGAGCTCGGAGTATCTCCTTCCGCGTGAAGAACGTGCAGTCCTGGAAGAATGCGAAAGTAGACCACTCAGCGTAATATCCGCTCCTTGTTGACAGGATTAAAGTGCGCACTACGAACATGAAACAACGGGACAACAGCCGGCGCTAAAAAAAACAATCCAAATAGTTTTTGTACATCACAACAGCTTTAATTTCGAGCATTCCCAAACCATGCTGAAAATTCCCGACAATTATTGGGAGGGGAGGAGGGTACATATAGGATTTCAGACCGTTCCTTTCCAGTCATTGCTATAGGCGTAATGTCAGAATCCCTGACTATGGTGGTGTCCGCACCCCATCCTCCCCTCCGGGATCGACAATCACGTCTCCAGCGGGGAATGAGTCTGGAAAAGCTGCAACAGATGGAGACGAAATTAGCTCGGGTTATATTCAGTCTCTGCAAGTTTGCGGTAGGTTTTGGCAACATACTTCAGATTTAGTTTTAGACAGCGACGATACCCCTCAGAAGCCCTCAGACGCTGCAGTGGTCTAAATTTAGGAAAGTAAAGCATACATAAGAGCCGAAAGCAAGGAATGGGTGGTCACGGATAATGGCTACACCGCGGCTGGAACAGACAGTTAAACCCACTCTCTGCAAATCCCGGTGCAAGAGCCAGAGAAATTGGGCGAGAAGGAAGAGAGAGAGAGTGAGAGAGAGGAAGAGAGAGGAGATAGAGAGGAGAGCGAGAAAAAGGGAAATAGGGAGAGGGAGAGACAGGAGATGCAGAATGGCGTTGAAAAGGTGAAGAAAGGATTCTTAAATGACGCGCCGCACACTCAAAGTAGCTGCTTATCCCGCAACGTCTAGCGCGACGGATTTCGAGACTGGCGAACACCAGGCCGCTGTCGGCGTTTCGGCCGGGCGGTCGGCAGCGGCGTGACAGCGGCCGATTCAACGCCACGATCGATAGCGAAAAGTAATTACCGGTCTTCCCGGGCATAGGTAAACAGGCGGCGACGGGCGGCGGGGAGCCGTCAACACGGCGAGCGGCCGGCGTACCTGGTAGTTGTCCAGCTGGTCGTCCGTGAACGTCGCTACCTTGTTGCCCATGGGTGCCGGAGCGTGCGCGCCGGGAGTCGCCAGTCGTCTGCCGGGCCCGGGGGCCCAGGTGACCACGCCCTCGGCCGCGACCCCGCCCTGGCGGCGGCCGCGCCGCGCGTAATCAGGTGATGGCCCGGCGGCCTGCGCGTGCCGCGTCCGCGTGCCGCGGTTGGGCCGCTGAGCTGTGGAGGCGCGGTGTGCGCCGGGCGCTGCCGGGCAGGATGTGTCTTAACTGCACTCGTGTACGTCGTAAGGCTTAAAGCTTCCAGCATTGGCCCTTAGTTATTAAAAGACTTCGAGAAAGTTCAGACCTGAAGAATGTTAGGAAAATTGGACTAAAATATAGCCTAGGGACACTTATCTTATGAAATTTTCTCGAAGTACCCCAAGTAACTGCCACAGTGACATATACCTTTTTGGGGAATGCAAGTCACAGACGTATAAAGAAAACGCACTTGGGTCTTCAGGCTGAGGTTGGCTGGAGACAAAGTCAAAGCTTTTCCTAGGAAGAACCCTCTAGTGTGCGCTGGGTTCTCCTGTGTCTTGTGTTACCCCTGTGTACTCGTATATGGTCCACCAGTATTAATGTAGCGTGTCCGTGTTTATTTGGTCCACCCGTGTGCAGCTGGGCCACCACGCAGTACATGTCTAGATCTTGGGTCATGGGGGGAGTCCAAACTAAGGATCCGGATTCAGGTGATTCCAATATTTGGCCAAATATATGGATGCGGGAAATGCTTGAATCCTGATTCCATGGCTCGAATATTTGGCGAACATTCTACTAGCCACTTTTCCACTCGAATACTCGCCGAATATTCGAATCTCGACGGAGCGTTAGAATGCTCTTTTGCGTTTTGCTGCAGAATCTGAAGAAAAATATGAGCCACATTACCCACGACCAAGCGGAATGTTAATCGAGCATTGTCTATCGGCATTTTGGCTTTTGTACCTCGTTACGAATGTGAGCAATGCTGAAAGTGACACTACTAAGATATTCTCCGGTCCCTGCCCACTGACTGGTATGGATCTGCTCATCATATTTCGTGGGGAGATGAGTAGCCTCGAGAATAATCTGACCTTGTTCGATGTCTGGCAACGTCAGGCAGGGACGGCGTGTCCATATCAGTCGGTTCATGGGTACGATTTTGGGTACCGTAAAATACACGGGAGCTTGTTTGTACTGTATTCTTTATTCTAGTCTTCTGAGACGAATACAGGGAAATAGCTGGTCTCTCAGTACGTTAAGTGGTATTGTGGGTGTAATAAGCTTTTACACACATGCTGATTTTCCATTATCACGGGCATATGCTAGTCCGAAATCGAAACGAGGAACTGCGGTATCGGGAATCCCTCACATGGTATCCTGGCGAATAAAATTCGAAGTTTGCGTTTGGAAGACTTAATCATTTTTAAAAATATTGTCTTATATAGCACGATCATAACCATGTTTAACTGCTTTTTTGGAACGGGAGCAAAAGCGTAAACGTAGAACGTTCACAAAAATCACGATTTGCTGCCGATGCTGGAAATAAGTGTTATGGAATGGTTAGGAACAACACTGAATGCCACGTGAAATCTAGTGATTGTCCTTATATTGTCTACGGATGTGATGTCCAGGAGCAAGACTTTTTTTCAAGAAAACAAGAATAAGACCAAGCATCCCCACGAATTTCAAGGTTGGGGTGGATGTTTCCTATATTTCCCTCTCCTTCTCAAACTAATCGTTTTAACACTATTCCCGGCAAGGGGGCAGGGCTGAATTGGCCCCCTTCGGGTTTTTTGTTTCCCAATTCCAGGGTTTTTGATGCAGCTTTACGAAACTTTGTCACTTTTCCTAGCTGTTCTTTCTACGTAGTGTGACAACATTTCGAAATCCTGTTTTGCTCAGGGGCGGAATCAGGCAACGTTTTTGGGAGGCACCTCAGGCCATTTTTGGCCTTTTGAGGGTAAAAGGAAAATGGGTACCAAGAACAGCGTTTTTAAGATAGAACTTAAAACTTTAAAAGGATGTATAGCTAAATAACTGGGCAACGTGCAAATGCAATTTTGTTAGTCTGAGGTCACTTTTTAAGGTCAGGTCAAGGTCAAAAGTCAAAATTTGGTTTTATGGTAATAATTTCGGTGCTTTTTTTAAATGCCAAACCCGGAATATATATCATGTACAAGGGTGACCTCTACTTCTGTATCAAGTTTCAGCCTGATGTCAGGTCGGATCACGGAGCTATGACCTAAAATGTCAGTGCGTTTACCCTTTATCACAATAGCTGTAACGTAAAATTTTTGAATTAGAGCGAATTCAAATGATTGAAAACGTTTGCAAATAATACTAAATGCACATTTGGTATGATATCTATATATGATATATATCATATATCATATATATATATGTATGATATCTATATATATATATATGACAGTATTACATGATATATTTAGTATGGTATAGCACATGATATCATTCCAAGTGACCCCATGGTCACTGGAAGTCATTTAAGGTCAAAGGTCACAAAATGATCTGAAGAACATGAGACCATGACAGTTTCCCCTTTTTCATGCCCTTGACATCGCCTTTGCTAACATTATACAAACATTGTAATACGATTTGTACTTCTTTAGCACAACATGACTAGCAAAAGTCAAAAAAGTGCTTTTGCCTTTTTTGTTCATGTAGTTTCTGAGAAACTAACCCTCATATTTTTGGAACCCTGTGAACGCCTATGGTTTTCTCAAAATTTGAAATGTTTGCACAAATGGTAGAAGCCCCATCTATAATCTCTCGATTCATGCCAATTTCATCGAAATCGGTATATAAGCGACGGAGTTATAAGAAGGCCAAAAGAACCCGCATTTCGATATTTTTGCCCCCTGTATCCACCTCTTTCAAAATTTTGAAAATTTCTTTTTTGAATAGTGCAGTTTACGTCATGGCAAATCAATTGCCGTTTGTTGCAACGAAATCGGATATGTAATTCTCGAGATTTCAGTGGGGCCGAATCCGCCCCCCCCCCCTCCCCCTGCCGGGAATCGACCATACTGTGTAGGCCTCCGGGAATAGGGTTGAGGCGCGTATCGTATGGGCTTGACGGTTTGTTTGACGGTTTGTTTGTGGATATACAGCAGCATGACGGCCAATCTGTCGCTGACGTCATGCCCCTCCCCTGCCTCGGCAGCGCTCGGCCGCAGTCCGCCCGGTGCTCGGCCGCCGGCCGCGCACCGGGCCGGCACCGGCGTGCGAAGAAGAACTTTTTACTTCTAAAACTTGTGCATGCAGCTATGACTTTGTACATTGCCCCAATCGTACGTCTTGGAATGAAATTATATTCGAATTCCAAAACCTGCCCAAATTTTGAGCTCTAGACTCTAGACCCTCCATTTGCCATTGACTTTAAAGTAAGGCCCACAACAATGCCTGGAAAAAAATGACCTGAAGCCCTCTCAGGCTTCCCACCTTTCCAATATTTTTGGGCGGAAGTGTGCAGTCATGACGTAGCATACATGCAGTTCCCTTGTGTGCACACCTGGCCCATTCGTTTATATGCGCCTCGTCCACACAGAATATGCATACGTTTGGCCTCCTGGTAAGGGCAGAGATACTGCGGCGATCGGCTTCTCCTGCGGCAGTCATCAGTGAAGCAGACGAACTCGGCGCGGTGGCGTGAAGCGGCGCGCTCTCCGTCCACGGCCGGCCCGGCGGCTGCTGTCTGCAGAAGCGCCGCGGCTGCAGAGGTGAGAGGTGCCGGTCCGCTGGGGGTAGCGGTCCGCGAGCGGCTGACGGCACGCAGCTTGACGCCGATTGGGCCGCTTGTGGCATCGGTCAGTCTACAAAACTGTTCGGGGCAAAGTGCGAATGTCCGTGGTCTGATGTATCAATTGCTCACAGGCGCCGAGGAATTAGCGGTGACTTTCGTCAAATGGTGTTTACAAAAAAAGATCTAACAAAATGCGTCAAAAAACATATCTGCAGATGGAGCTCTCCGGCTGCTATTTTCCCGAAGACCGCTGACAGTGAAACAGGGGCGTAGCCAGGTTTTTGCTTAAGAGGGGACCAGGACAAGCCTGACTCCCTTCAAATTTGAAAAGTCGTATTTCGGTCTTTTTATTTTCGCCCTCTGGATATTTTTGCTTATTTTTGTTTTTCATTCATAAAAAACGTTAAATTTCCAACACAGAAAGGACCATGGCACCCTTGCCCCCCCCCCCCCACCTTGGCTCCACCCCTGCAGTGAAAACAAGTTGCAGTTCTAAGTCTGAGCATTGTTTGTGAAATGTCAGATATAGAGAGACAGAATGAACTTCAAGTTCACATTTCTTCCTATTTTCCAGGCATTGCTCAGCCAATCTTGATTTACTGCATCTATTTTTGCTGCAGTAAAGTGCAGTAATTCGTGAGCGACAAAGTGCTGTAAATGCAAACTGATTACGAATATGACGTATCCGCCTGGAAACATTTAACCGAACATGCCGCGGCTCCGACAACTCCGGGCTATGTTCTGTTTTGCTGTCCCTCAGCGCCCACAGTAGGTCCGCCATGAACCTCCGTGGGCTGCGTCTGGCGTCCGTCCTGTCGCTGCTGGTGGCTTCCTGTAGAGCTCAGCAGCTTTCCGGCGACTCGTCAGTTGACCGCCCCTGTGACGCCACCGCAGACGACCCTGACGGCGACTGCATAGTAGGCAGGGCAGGTCAGAATCGCGTCCGTCTGCCAACCTCACACGGACGTTCCGCGACTGCGAGGCGGCTGGTTTTACTCAGAACTCGGGGCTAAATGAGTTACGCAAAATTAGCTTGTTTGGCTGCACAGATCGCGAGAGAATGCAACCCTAAATACTTTAGCTTGCTGCATAGTGCAAAATAAATTAGCTTTTGACGCACGTTGAATAAATTTGGTATATGCTTAATAGGTTTCAGCTTTATGCGACCTAATACGGTGCTTTGCCAGGTAGCTGCTAGCAACCAAGAGCACCTAAATATATGACGAAATGGAACATGTACTTCGGTCAAGCTTGTTTTTCACCTCCCCTATGGTCTGGTTTTGTTGCTCGCAGTCTGTGCATTCCAAACGGCTTCCAAACACTGCACCCAAGAACAACGCGCTAAGGCCGGCAAGGAATGTCTGCCGTTTAGCGGCTGCTTTCCTCCTGCGGGTTTTTGCTTCCCGCATGCTGGGCGCTGCAAACACGCTTACACAGACGTAAACGACCTGTTGTTGATTGCAATTGCCGGGGATGCGACCAGTGTCGTGCGTTCGTGAAGAAAACGCCAGCGCACGATCTCGCAAGACGCAGCCTCCTGAGGCCCCAGGTATTTAAAGTCTTTTTGCGGTTGGCTGCCCTTCGCATGTGTTGATGTCCAGGCGATGATATAACTACGAGAGCACAATGTGTCTTCTTGAATCTACAAACTGTTAAATAAACAAGACATTAATCTAGGTAGAAATGTTTACCCAATCCTTGTATAGTTCGTGCAATGACTTATTGACACACATGATAATGAGGGACATTCTCCGAGCATAATCGGTAAATTGTCTCATCTGGCGCATTACGGTCGCTCCCAGTCAAACATAAACAACGTATATCGATTTCAGACAATGTGTATTGGAGCCACATGATACTGCATACCATCAGATCTCCCCGATCACCGTCGACGTTCAGCCGTTTCGGCCAGATCCCGCCAACGGCCCCCCCTGTTCTCGGCCCAAACCCGGTCGTCTCTGGACCAGGCCCGCTCACTGCGCCCGGCCGCCGTCTGCCATCACGCGTGAACACGTGCCCGCAGGCGCCGACTACCCGACCCTGAAGGAGGTTCCCCGTACGTCGTTCACGTGTGACCGGTTCACTCTGCCCGGGATGTATCCGGATACAGAGGCCGACTGCCAGGTGAGCGCACCTCGGTCAGGATGGTGCAGTATTCATTATCGGGTCAACGTTGACATTTCGCTTCAGGTGAAATAAGTCCACCATGCCTTCTGTTTATCATTTTGCTTCTTACATTGAAAGTCTCTCTTTCTCTCTCTTTCTCTCTCTCTCTCTCTCTCTCTGTCTTGGTCTTTGCACTGAACTTGCTATCCAGGGCAACTTTTAGTTCGTACGTGAAACACCTCCCAAATCATCCAAGGTTACAATGTATCAGTGCTATGTTAATTGTATAAAAATATAAAAGTATCAAAGGTTACAGTATATCAATACTATGTTCACTGTATGATATATATATATATATATATATATATATATATATATATGTATGTCTGTATGTATGTATGTATGTATGTATGCATCATCGGTAAGTTGTGACGACGCATTAGTGTATGTAATGAGACATATTTTAGGTTTTAGATTGGCCAATTCATTTAGAAGTTTATTTGCATACATTCTTGGTTATATGTTATATGACAAGTAATGTTCCACGGCGATAGTGGTGCAGTTCGAATTCAGAAATATGACTATCTGCTACCAACCGTGGATTTACACAAATAGGGAGTGGGCAATGTTTCCATAGCAGGCTGAGCGCTCCAAAAGTTTTATAATTCAACGTATGAACAGAGGTCGACGTCAGCGTGGCGTAACACGCTGGACGTACTAGGTGGTAGGTCGTCTGGCCAGAGGTCATTACCCTCTGCGTCCGCTGACCAGATGAATGAATGCTTTATGTAGGTCAGGCCGCGCGTGGCCGGCGAGGTGGCTGGCTGGGGGCCGGCACCCGACTTACACTGTCGGCTTCCGCTCGTTACGTCATGTGCCTTCTCAGTCGGCCTGGATCAGTTTGCGCGCGCTGAGACACACCCTTTTCAGCACGCGCAACGCGTCGTCATCAAAACCCGTTTTGATGAGATCGGTGACCTCCTGCTCCATATGACTACCACCTGTCTGACCAACTCCGACTTCCCTGGTCCCTGGATATATATATATATATATATATATATATATATATATGTGTATATATATATATGTGTGTGTGTGTGTCCTATATATCCTGTATACCTCCTAATAATATCGACATGTCTGAGGGCTGCTCTCTCAGAGTTCTATATTGCACCTTTTCGAACGATCTTAATCTCTTTGCAACGGATTCTGACGTCCTTCGGTACGCTGACGATACTCAGGTGCCCGCCAGTGGAAAAACACCCATTTTGAAAAATCTCATTCACGGAATGGAGCTCACCCTGTCTTCTCTGGTTTTGCGCGGATTTTCTGAAGGTGAACGGAAACAAAACTCAACTTATGGTTTTCGGAAACCGTCAACATTTCCGAACTCTGACTCTTTACAGCACATTTGCCACTTTCAGAGCAGTTCAGCTCGAGCCCTACAACGACGTTAAGAACCTCGGTGTAGTGATCGACCATTGCCTCCCTTGAGATAAACATTTCATTGGTAACCAGCCGATGTTTCGGTACGCTGACTGGCCTTGCCCTCTTGCCACTCTACCTTCCACGATCAGTGCTATCTACCCCGGTTGCCGCTCTGGTTCTCTCGCACGTCAGGCAATGTCCTGCCGTCTACGGTAACGGCTCGAGCAAAAACTCAGACCAGATGCAAAAAAATCGTAAGCTTCTCAGCCAGTTATTTTCGGCCGAAGGAAATTCAGTCACGTGTCTGACCTGAGGGAAGGACCGGAGTGGCTGTCAGCCCCCGACCTTTGCTCGTTCATAGAGCACTGCGGTGTGACTAGCCGGAAACATTCTCTGGGTTGTTTCGCAGAAATGGCTAAGTGCGAGACCACCGGATGCGTCAGTAGAGTCTGCTGCACGTATTCCGCCGTAACACAGCTCATGGCTAGCGGCAGTTTGCAGTTCGAGCACTGGCGCCCTACAGAATCCTCTCGGCAGTTTTGACGGAGCGTTCGGTGTCGGCTTTTGGTTCGGCGCTCCAACACTATTTGTTGTCCAAACAGACATCCAAACAGATGTGAAATCGGAGACGGGCTGTTATGATAGTGTAGTTCGAATGAGTGTGCATGGCTGATCAAGTGCATAGTGATCGACTTTTCCCACATAAATTTTGCGGTCGAGGGAGAGAGTGCTGCTTCATGAAGCCGCATGAAATGCAATTAATAGTGGTAATCGCGGGTGATCGCATTGACGGATTTATTCTTCATGTGACTAGCGACACCTATGAATCTTTTAGTTTTTCTGTATTATGTGTATGGGCTTTTAGGGCGCTCTTAGCTCCATGTTCATTTGTTTTTAGCTTTTGGCGATGGCTATTTTGCCCTCGTGTTTTGTCTTGGACCGCCCAAAGGACATTCAATACAATGCAATGCATTACTCGTAGGAGTTTGTCCCCAATGATGTGGTGACAGTGCAACGAAAACTGGCATCCTTGTTGTAAGTATAAGGAGCAGGCATGGCTCATTAATGTATAGTAATCACCCCCCCCCCCAAAAAAAAAAATCATGCGGTCGAAGGAGAGAGTGCTGCTTCATGAAACCACATAAAATGCAACCAATAGTATTAATCGCAGGTGATCGCGGTGATGGATTTGTTCTCCTTGTGACTAGCGACACCTATGGATCTTTTAGTTAAGTTACTGCCGATAGATGGCAGAAAAGAGGACGTACAAGCAGGAGCACATGGGCGTCAGAAATTCCCGCATACCCCAACTTGCAGTTTCTTGCATAACCATTCCTTTCACGACCGCATGATTCCATCTTACCTCGTTATTTCGTTAGACAAATGCGATATCGAAGCGTTTGTTTCTGATCCCAAACTTGCACTTCCAACATTGCATGTACTTGATGTGATACGGCTGATGCTGTTCTTATCCCGGCATCGCCTGGTGGCCGAGATGGTCAAAAAGGGCGCCTACTCGGTTTTTCCGAATTAATTTTCAGATCACTAGAGACAGCCCAACGAAATTTTCAGTGTCTGTCAACCAATAAAGTTTACATGTTTTAACTTCAAAACCATTTCCATGCTAGGTTTGGCCATAAAGATACAACGTCATAAGTGTATCCTTGCATGCATGTCTTCACCTCCTTGGGCGGTGGCTTGAACACGCTTCGTTCTCTGATAATATTCGCGAACATAATGCATGCATTATTTGGAATATAAGTAGGACACGGTCCCCAAGACGATAAGTAACCGTTTCCTATTCATCAGTTTTCACCTCAGTTTTTTTTGCGACATGGATCGCAACGACTGCTAGCAAGAATCGATCTTTTGCGAGTAAAGTAAGACCAATATTTCACTTGACATAGTTTGACCTTGACTCGGCATTTTTTAAGCTGGAACATGCTACTAATGCAAAAGATTGCGACATTTAGTTTGACACCCAGTTAAACGCTACAGGACCATTACTACCGATGATATAATGTATGAGCCAGAGTCAGTTTTTCCGATTCGAGCTATTAGTTTTACATGACCCGTGGCGTCATCAGTCACGTGGCCAGAGCTAACAGTATTTTCCGAATGATAAGACTATCGACTGGTGGAAAGCTGGTTCAGATCTGACGATTAAACCCTCAAATAACAGGGGGTGCCCTTTTTGAACACCACCAGGAGGCTC
Organism: Capitulum mitella; assembly: GCA_030062745.1. Classification (NCBI taxonomy): domain Eukaryota; kingdom Metazoa; phylum Arthropoda; class Thecostraca; order Pollicipedomorpha; family Pollicipedidae; genus Capitulum; species Capitulum mitella. The sequence goes on along the minus strand of CP099840.1, from coordinate 2,879,352 downwards.
ATGGTACGAAACCACGCCAGGCGTTGCCGGGTTAATGCATCTGATTTCATTTGATAAACATGCGTCATATCGGATTAACATGACACAGATGCCCATGTGTCATTTGAAACGGGCCATCTAGGGAAGCAAAACTGTGTAGTCTTTCGGCTTTTGGTGATGTCTCTGTAAAAGGCATTTTAAACTCAACTTTTTCCTGTTCCCTTTTGGCCATGTCATTCTTCTACATTACCGTGGTTTATTCCAAGGCCACAAAACCTTGGTTGCTGGCGGCGCAGGATCTGCAGTTCACGACAACAAAACAAGAGGGCGGAAACGCCAACGCGTGCTGCTGCGCCATGATCACCGGCGCTGCGGCGCGTCTGCCGCAGGTGTTCCACGTGTGCCCGCCAGCCGGGCGGATCTTGAGCCGGTCGCGGCGCGGCGCCGCCTTCCTCTGCCCGCGCGGCTCGCTCTTCAGCCGCGAGCATCGCGTCTGCGACTGGTGGTACAACGTGCGCTGCAGCCGCGCCGACGACTTCTTCGCCGTGCGCCGGCCGTTCTACGGCGTCCGCGCGCTGCCGGACAGCCCGCTGCTGCGCCTGGTGAACCAGTAGCGGCCGCCCTGCCGCGCGGGCCGCCCGCGGAGCGCGCAGGACGGCCCTCGCTGAAGACGGCTGCCGGAGGCTCCTGCAGCGAGAGCCGCGGGCCTCGAGGCTGGCGCGTTCTCGGAAGTTCGTCAGTGTGCTCGGTGTTTGTTTCCGCTGGTACGGTGGAGGCCGCTGAAGACAGCCCTTGTCGCTGAGTTTTCCCGGCGCTGTCGGGAGGACCGCTGACCACGTTTAATCAGAGGCAGCGTAGCTGTGACACGTCTGTTGACAATGGTAGTTTCTACGCCTCAGATAGTGTTTTTGTCAAATAGCAGTGCACTTTTGTGTAAGTTATCATAAGGGCCGAAGTCGTTGGTAGATACATGCACTACTTCCCATATCGTGAATATTGCATTAGGTACGGGAACGGGACTAGTCCAGTTACCGAACCGTAGAACCAGTTTACCGAACAATTTTCCGAAATCTTTTGGTCGTAGCTAAAGGAACTGGTGACGAGCGCGGTAAAGCCGCATGCCTCATGAGTTAAAAGGAAGCATAATTATTCTCATCCCTAAAAGAAGCCAAAGAGAAGAACAAAATAGTCTCTGCGCCTTATTGGCCTCCTGCACGTCATATATACGAGTAAGCTGATTACCGAAACACTGACCTCGAGGTTAGGGAAAGTAGTGAGGGAACTGATCATAGAGGATCAGACGAGATCTTCGAAAGTACGTTTGATGGGCAAAAATGTCAGGCTTCTCATCGATGTGAATAATCTTGCATCAGAACAGCAGAAACCTGGACTTCTTTCTACTCATATGCGACAAAAAAAGCCTACGATTCTCTTCAGTGGGACTATCTTCAGCAAGTGACAGCCAGGTCCCGCTTCGTGTCCACAATCCAGAAATGGGGTAAAATCATTTATGGACAATTCAGTCGATGTTTCGGCAGCCAGGGTTGCATTAAAAAGCCGCTTATTTCACCCTGTTACGCTGAATGAGGGGTTCACACGTGCACTGGAGGGGGGCACTTTTGCACCCCCTTGCCTCTTTTTCTTGAAAATCTCAGGAACGGAACGGGGGTGGTCTCCGCTGCTTTGTGACATTTATGGCAATTCAATGAATCGTCGATTAACGCAAAGAAAAAATGGAAATTGAAGCCAGACAAACGTAACGAAACGGAAATAACAAGCCCTATCAACTGGACTGGACAACTGGAACGGGAACAACAGACAGCTAGAACTGGAACTGGAACTGGATTGGGCAACTGGAACCGGAACAACAGACAACAGGAACTGGACAACAGACAACTGGAAACTTTGCGAGAGGACTAGTGTTCTGCGTAAGATTGCCGCTTGAGCACTATCAGTCGACATCGTTGGGGGTTACAGATGGATGCATCAATACCAATCCATACCAATGCCAAGGTCAGGGGCAGTTTAGGTCAATGTCATCAAAGGTCATGGTCAACAAATTGTGACCTTATCCAGATTTCCTTTGCACATGTCGATTTGTGTGAAATATGCATTTGAACAACCTAATAAAAACACGTTTGATTGATACCGATACATATCGCACTGATACGCTTATATCTGTGTATATATATATATATATAACTTTCACGCTTTACAGCAATCAAATCATAATACTGGGTTCATTATAACGAAACAACTTTAGTGCAGACAGTTGACATAGAACTTACTTTGGGTACAAACTTCATCCAAGGTCAATGACCTCGCTGTACTTCCTTTGACTCTGCGGAGGGCAGTGAAGCTGGAGGTGACGAAATGTTTTTGCGGAATTTCGGCTATATTTACGTTAAATGATGCGTTTAGCACCCTCATTTACACTCAAGTTACACCGGTATCCCATGTCGTCTGAAATCTTGCCTGCAAAAAAATAAAAAATGACGCCATAGGTCAATGATTTGATATGACCTTGGCCCGAAATCTGCATTCAAGATATCAATAGAAATTATCGTCTTCAACGTTTTAATGTTCTAACACGCGCCCTTTTTCGGTTCGCTGGAAAAGCCATACGGAATGGCCTGTACGGTCCGAGAAAGTGTCCAAAGTCGACTTGTTCGAACCCATTTGACCTTGGAAGATATTGGATATACGATAGAGGATCATGAACATTGTAAACAATGTAAACCTTTATAGTCATACCCTACCCTCAAAATTTCATGTCTCTCGCTCTTTTCGTTTCCGAGATTGGAATGATGGGAACTTTTGTGCGCCCCTTTTCCGAGCGCGTTGGCGTGAAACCCACTTCCAACGCGTGTGTTGAGAGAGGGCTGTCCACCGAGCTATATCTATAATCTGTTTTTATAATCTATTTTTCGCTGTACTTAGAACTACTACTGCCTAGGATCCGTTCAGAGGTGACTTTAAAAGAAACGGCCTTCGGTGGCTTGAATGTTAAGGTTTCCAGCTACGCAGATGATGTTGCCCTTATATTGGACGGGGCTCACGAACCCTGCAATCTAGCACGACAACATTTCGAGAGTTCAGGCCAATATCTGGCTTAGAGCTGAACCTACGGCAAATCCAGGCAACGTGGATCGGGCCAGGGTCAGATATGGATCCGATCTACCCTGAGCAGAAGCTCTGAGCTGGAGTCGAAACCCAGCTGCATACCTAGGAGTAAAGATCAGCCCAAATAACATAGACTTGGTAAAACCTGGCTCTCCGCTCAAGATAGCTAGTCTAGACAACCAAGATAGCAGGCCTTCAACCACTTTTTTTGCGCGGAATAACGCCCTAGGGTAGAATTTATCCAATCAAATCCATCGCGTTGTCCCGGCTTGTTTATCTTATGATGGTCATAGGAAAGCTAACAGAGACCAACAAGAGAAACAGAGACAGATATCTGCTGTTTTATGTGAGGGGTATCCATTCACAAAATCCGTCGCTCAGCAATGAAGACCGATATCGTCGAAGGAAGACTTACTGGCCCGAGAAAAACCAAACACAACCTACACCTCGAACACTAAATCTGAATTAGTGAGCAGGCCATCGGTTGCCAGATGGCAGGAAGATCCTTACCCCTAAGCACTCCACAAAAGGTGCAGCTCAAGTGACAGAGAGAAATTTATCTTCACACTCCGTTAAACTGGAATAAGATACCTAAGTACACTGTCATTCGACGTCGAATAATGCCAAGACACGTTGGTTGAGCCTTTAGGTCATTCATGGGGTTCTCCCAGCAAAGCACCGTTTGAGATTTTTCGGCATAAAAGAATGTGATTTCCTACGTTTTCTGGCAGTGCATGTGTAGTGTGAATGTCCGGGAACGGCCGGGATCCAGGATCCGGCCTGGCATGTCCCTCAGGCGGTCTGAAGTACCGTTTCTGACGCTGAGTTCGGGCCAAACCAGATGCGCGCTTCCGCTGCCCGTGACACGGCTGGCTGTTGCTCCCGGCAGACTGTGCGTGTGGCGCTGTCAAAACGCACGAGCCACACCATACAGAGTAGGGTTGGCAAAAATGCCAAAGAACCATAGCGCTACAGAAAAATACTTTGCTTCGAGTGATGTGTCTGTGAGATGTGCAAATCCTGTTGTTAGTGGTGATGCAGATAGCGGTGAGAAGCGTCAAAAAAATATTGCAGTCAGGCGAACACCAAGAGTACGTTTTCTCCCATTCCATTGCGCTTAATGACGATACTACAATTTTAGTATACAGTTTGCAACCACTGTTTCGCTGAAACACAAGTTCCCAGAGACCATTGCAATGGTCACTGGGATGATAGTACATACGGCTGTAGGTACTTTCATCCGAAAGCTAAACTCTTGGTAGATCGTGATATTCTCATTCAGGTCATTTGCATATCGTGGACATAGTGCCAGAGGGCATTTGATGGTGTTGGACAAACTGACATAATTAAAGCAATACTGACAGGTCATAGCAAGGCTGATATTTTGTTTAACAGCTGTACAGTGTATTATGCATTCGGTATGATATGTGATGCAATACTGACATTTCAATCAACAGTTGTTGTGCATTGTGTGTTGATTTGTGATGCACAACATTACAAAGTGTGCTGTGCATTCAGTATGATAATTATGCGTGACAGCACGTGTATGGTGTAACAAAATCGGAAAATTCGTGTTTTAGCGCGTAGTTCCATCTCGCGAAACAAATCAAACAACTGACCGAATTAATCAATTATCCAGTCACCATGAAGCCAGGCAGCAGAAAGAGGGACCTGAAGTGCGATTTCCAATGATAACACGGACTGGTTCAGGTTTCTAGAAGAGGTAACGTAAGGTTCCTAAAGGAGTAAGCCGTAACATTAGCTTTATCAAGTCCATGTCATGGCCAGATTATCAAGGAGGAAAACGGAAGGGCAATAAAGCCTGTTTGATCACGGAGAACACCAGCGGTAAAGGCGTCGAAGACCACTTCACTGAACTTCTGCGGACAATCTTTTAAACTGTGACTTTTGAAGACCGCGTCCTGCCGCGGTCAAAGATGTAGGCGAAATATATCCGAATAGGAAAGCCTATGGCCTGTCAAATTAGGTCATGACAGAACCAAGTTCAGGCTCCGTGTTCCACGTCCAGTTGCCCCTGCCCGCCATTTTTTACCGCATGCAATCGCAGTTATTTAACTAGTAATTATCTTTTCCCTTGAAACGTATTTCCACACGTTTTACTCAACAAATGTGGGAATTTCGTATTCATTCATACAGACAAGCGTCTGTTTCTACGATCGCTACTCTGTGACAGCTGTTCAGCGCAAAAAAAAACGCCCTGGAAGTTCTACGGGCCCTTTATGTTTCTACGTGCTCATGTGATAATGCTCGCTGCTAATGTTTTACGTGTTTGCAGTTCAAGAGATATGGTCTGTGCTGAACAGACAGAAAATAAGACACCACTACTTAATTTTACTCTTAGTATTATTTTCAATGATATTGTCTGTGATTTCCATGTATCAAATAAAACTCTGTCGACATACCTGGTATGTCTACATCATTAGTGCACGCTCAGGGGGCATCTAACAGTCCGCAGTATGTAACAGTACGTAACAGTAGCGGAGTACGCAACAGGTTGGCCTAGTCACTGGATCTAGCAGACCTCTGTAATGGCCGTGATAATCTAATACTTAGACTGCGATTATTGCCGACGCCTGGTCATTGCGACGGAAACCCGCAGACATGCTGACAGATACTGATGAACTATTGGGCAGTGGCATGATTTATGCCAGATGTCAGTGACGTAAGCCATTAACGCGGTTACGGATGAGTTTGTGCCGTTGATAAGCTATTCAATGTGAGTAGTCCATGAACTATCTTACGAATACCAAACGAGGCATTATATGTTTAACGGATTTTGGTGAGCCTTTTGAATGCGAGGGGCCGCGGTGGGGTTTTGCGGATATCAGCGGGCCGTTAGCAAGTTGACCAATACAAGTGAGCTGTTAGTGAGTTTACAGATACGGACATTAAAAGCAGATCACCAAGCACGACTTCACCATTCAGTTGCTTAATGACGGTGACCAATTCGCAATCTGGCAAACATAAACAAGGCAAGTTCAATCGCTGTTCGTTTGCGTTGAGAGAAACTTTATTGCTGTGCTGTAAGCAACTAAAGCGGTTTTATTGATGTCAGTGATCAAAATAGCACGCCGTATTCTCTGCCTGGGCTAAACGTGCCCTCTGCTCACAGCCCTTGTTTTCGGATGGATCATCGATTCACAAAAATTGTTCTTGTCTCGATTTCATTTTTTGTTTTTTGGAAATAGCAGCCATAACATCAACAGGCTTACCAGGACATGATATGCTGCGAAGCAGCTACAAAGTACCCACCATAATAAAGATCACATTCACATGTCCCACGTGCACCATCATTCAAAATCTTCAGCTGCGGTGAAAAGCTGCTTCTGAGACCCGTCCTCTAATTACGTCTTCGAAAATACGCCGTCATGTCACTCTGAGGAGTAAGACATCACGAATGCATTCCCCCGGTGAAAGTAATGAGGGTCTGTTGTACGTTTTAAGTGGTTCTCGGTCGCCTGTTTTGTCGGGGCCTTCGCGCAGGTTGCGAGTCGGTGCGCAAACACCAATTACATCGTCCGCGCATTCAAGCAGCTGCATTCCGCGCAACAACTCGTTCTAACTCTAGATGTCTCAGCTTTAGCGCAACCTGAGGGTGAGCCGAGAAGGCTGAACGCAAGCCGGTGAACGTTTAATTACGTAAGCCGATGGTGTCAGAAAACCAAGCCACCATGATTCTTCTAGAGGCGAATAAGTTGGCAGATTTAATTACTGCATGTGAAGAACGAAGAGCTTTCTTGTTTTTTTTTTCCTGCAATTCCTGGCACGGCAATCTGGCCAGTGACGCGGTTCTCCGTCACCACAACACAACGAAGGAAGTTCGCGGACTGCATCGGGGCTAAATTGCGCCATTTTTGCACCACTGGTTGAAGAGCTTACTGTAGGCTTCTTACGATGCTTTTTATGTCCGCTGACTGCCTTTCAGCAGTTCCCATTCAGTGTACATTCATGCAAAAGGAGGCGACTTAGGTATTATGCTTACTAATCGGCTTAAGCTTGTTTCGTTCCACGAAACACCATCATTCTGTTTAAGAAACACCCAATCATGACTGCATGATCCGCCACGAAGTACCCGCATAGGAACTATGTGTCAACTCATGAAATTCAGTAGTGGTTAAAAGGATCTCCAGTCTTGATAAACCAAGCTTCGTTTTACAAGAAAACGAAATGCGGCGGAGGAAAATGTGTTGTAAAGGGAGAGACGACTCTCCACAGGCCTGCCAGAGGTGGTGCAGAACTGCTGAATCCTGAATGTTCATCGCAAAGTAAAAAGGACAATACAATCGAAATAGTTAAAAGCCCGCCGAATGCCTTTTGTGTTGATCCAGTTACATCTTTTACTGCACAGGCTGCTCTAGCGAAGGACGAATAATTGCATTTCCACTCCATCCCCAATAAAGTCATATTAATCTGCTGCAGGCAGCTTCGCCTGACCAGATAGCCGATCTGGCGATCAGTTCACGACTTCTTTGGACGGGCCGTTTGATGAGCTCCGCGAACCTCAACGATGACGGCCTACCACGGCGGTCGATGAAGATCGGCTGGCAGCCCGTGCATTTGTTTCTTGATATGTATGTGACGAGAATTCGCTGTTTGCTGACGACATCGCCGGGCAGTGGCACTAGAATAACTTCAGCTACATATGTTCGGCACTAGCTATGGTTAAGACGACCGTTACCCAAATTATGGAACTGGTACAACTCAAGAGTACGGAAACTTGATTGTCTTCCAAAACTGCCATCAGGCGCTGACGGAAAATGAAGACAAACGACAGCCAGCGACTCTAAGATCCCATACCTCACCACCACACAGAGTTTCTGCTCACTCCATAGCCCTAAGATCAACAGGCTCAAAATTCGGAACGAAAAGCTCATTCGGAATATGTTGCTTTCTTAGGCAAGTCCTCAACTCAGTCCATTCGAACGACATTGCCGCCAAGTTAAAACGCCACGAACACGTATTTGTAGTTTCTACGATAGGCATGACTTGTACCACCCATTCCCGGAATTATCGGCAGTCAAACATGGCTGAATTCCCGCTCAAAGAACTGGCTATATTTTTCCGCATCAAGCTTACGTCAAGGCTTTGTGTTGGGTCTATTCATAAGGCGTCACGTCCGGTAATGAGGAGTGAAAAACCGTCCAGGTGGTTTGTTATTATTTCCACAACGCGACAGAAAGCAGCATATCCACGTCAAGTTATGTTACGCAACTGCCTGGTCAGTCGCACCGCAATCCAAGTAGCCCATTGGCCTTGAAGGTCACGGCTGGAAAAGGCCCCATCGGAGGAACGACTTAGTTTCGTCATCGGCTGGTCCTTATGGAATGAAGATAAGCATCGGACAGCCATTGTCACAGTCAGGCATGAGAGCTGGCGTCTGGTTCATAACTTCAGCAGTTTGCTCAGCTGCAGCCTTCTTATGATGCACTGGACGATTCCACTCCGAAATTGCATGCTGAGGGTTGTATTTTCGTGATTTTGACATCATTGGGGGTGCTGCGTCTTCGTCCCTCGCATGAGGAAGGCAGATAGGAGATCCCTTGCAGGCTGTCATGGTAAGAAATGTGGGAAGCTAGAATGCAACTATTTTTTTTTTTTGCTTCCTAAACAAGATGCCCTTCCAGATTCTGTAATAGCTCGCAATTCGCAGACGGATCTGAAGTGATGCCGTTTCGACAGTACTTTGCATTCTGTTTTCAGCGAAGTTGGGCTGAGTTTGCATAGTTTGCAAACTTTGCATAGCTTCTCGATTCAGGGTAGTATCAGAACTAACAGTCAGGGGCCCAGTGGTGTCCATTTTCCCCATTTCTAAGGACATCTCGTAAACTAAGCCATAAATCGTCAATGGTGTCTAGGTGTCAAGGTGTCAGATCAACATGGTGAAAGACGTATGCTAAGGCAGGGCCTATTTTAGCTTTCAACTGGAGGGAGAATCCCCATCAGTGACCTCAAACCTTCCCAAGTACAAACGGCTTAGTCCCCCCTAGCGAAAAAGTTGTTTTGCCAACAACTCACGTCCGACCAGGTCTTTGACACATTTCAAGCAGAGACGGTGAGTAGGGTTTATCTATGATGAGACAAATTTTCGTCAATAAAGCAAGAACAAAACGAAAAATGAAGGTACAACTGTTTTTGTTTTAGAAAAGAAACGTCAGACGGGCTTCTAATTCCGTCAGCTGGAATTTGATTGGCGTAGATCAATGCAAAGATCATGTCGAAGATATAACCATTAAGTGCTCTTCGTGCTTGTGACGATTCCGTTGGATTCCGTCCTGATTAGTTTCCAGTTTGCCGCGATCGCATGCAAGATAAAACAGACCGCGCAAAAATACCGCGAATCCATAGGTAAAGAACTGGGAGGCGAAGGCCTTTGGCCGGCTTGCCCCCGCTTATGTAACCCCCCGAAAAGACCCCCGAGAGGCCCGAGAGGCCCCTATATACGTCTCAAGTCCTATGCGTTTCTCTGGCGTACTGGCCGCTTTTTTGGCCGTTTACCACGCAGCGCATTTAATACCCTTTGTGAGTACCAATTGCATTCGAATCAAGTTCCGGCAGAAAAACGAACTGAACTGATCCTGGGACCGTCCCAGGATCGCATTGCACGCTGCACTGTCAACAAATGGCTCCTGTTTGTTGAACCAAAGGTTGGCCAGTCTGGTCTCAGCAAAATTCTTACGCCAGCATCTAGGCACCGTTCGAAAGTCGCGCGGTGTCCTTAAGTCTGGTTACTGTTGAACGGTTGATGAAGCTGCTCACAGTACTGGTTAACAATCGCGCTGCGAGCGTCGATGGAAACAGACGACCGTTGGCCGTTTGGTCTGTCCAGATGTTCTCGTACTTTGTACTCGGATCCACGTTCGCTTTGAGCACAGTGCATCACGCTGTCTGTTTGAAATGTCGCGTAAAAGAGGGCCGGCATTGCGCTTCAGACAGAATCTTTTCCCACAACTCTTATCAAGCAATTTCCCTTCATGCAGCGCCCAGGGATATAAAGTGGCCCCCCTGGGCTAAGCTCGCTCAGAGCACGCTGCCTCACGCTGTCTATTTGAATGTAAAAGAACGGAGTGCGCTTCAACCAGAATCTTTTTCTGCGCCATTATCCACCAGTTTTCCTTCATGCGACGTCTTGGGTACAAAGCAGCCACTGCGACATTCCTGCTCTGTTTTTGCTTTCCCGGGCTGGATAGGTCCAAAAGACCACTCGCACTCTGCCTGTCCCCGTCGGTGTCAGCAAGTCTTCCTCAGAGTCCCTGGACCTCCATCAGTTTTGGAGAATTTCCTGCGATCTAATCCGATCTCCATTAGACTGTGATGGTCTGCTTTGATCCCCATCAGTCTATGAGTCTTCCGGTCTCTCTAAATCTCGTCTGATGTCCATCGGCTTCTGTAGGTCTCAACCGATCTCCGTTGGTTTCTTTTGTTCTTTACCGGTCTCCACCGGCCTCCGTCGATCTCCGTCGGTCCGTCGATCTCCGTCATTCTCTGCCGATCTTCTAGGTGTCCCTGAATTTCATCCACATTCACTCAGTCCTTCTTTATTCCCCCACAGTCACTCTCGTTTCTGCCTGCCTCTGTTCATTTTTCTGCCTTCGACTCATTCCCTGTATCTGTCTCCGCCTACCAACATCTCTCCGTCCCTGTGTAACTTTGTAACTTTGTAACTTGGCCTATCTGCATGCATTTCATACCGGACCTATAATGTCATTACAGCGGCGTTTTTAGTCCTCTAGCGCATTTGGAATCTCGAAATTGGAGGTCGCGTCATGGTCAAGCCGAGCAGTATGGAATGTTAAAAAAGACGTGTGTTAAAAAAGACGCGAAACGCGACATGCAGACACTTTTGCACGCATTCATTTCAACCGACCACGAGACACACCAGATGGCTTACACTGACCTGTTCACAGTTGACTGAGGAACATAGTGGTGATATCTTTAACGATACGTTCCTAATGGCGTCGCCACTATCTTCAGTCGAACATAAAACCCCGAAATATGTCGATTTTGCGCTAAATCGCGACCTGCGTCAGTTTACCTGATGCGTGATAACAGTTAAAGTTAGGAGGATTATGATTGTTTAGTAGTAACGTCACAACAAAACCAGTTCTTTTCACTGGTGCTAATTTTGCCAGTAATTTCACCCTCCAAGCCATCGCAATCGCAGTGTAAACACAAAGAGGCCGAAGATCGAAAATGCTCCCACTTTGAGCTCGTGCTGCGGCTCCCCAGTTTCGCGGACGAGATCGCCCCTGTGGAGTGATTTGCAGTCGGCTTGTGTCGTGCCCACCTTGTGTCGTGGGGCTATATAGTCGCCGAGTTGGTATAACTAAAGGTTAAGTTTAACCGTACGCCATTTGGTAAAGCTTGCAAAACGGAATTCATAGTGCTCCCGTGGCTAGCGCGCGTCAGGTGCTGGTCCCCGAGTGCGGTCTTTTACATGATACCATTTTCCAATCGATTTTCTGTCGAACGGACTAGGTTCGTCTCGGTGCGACCCACGGTTGGCCAGATTAGGCGCCGGGAAGAACGACTTCTCGACGGTTGGCAATGGTCTCGAGCCCACTTGAAATTAGGCGAAATCGCCTCCTGCATCGGTTCCTGTGGCGTTATACGGCCGGAACGGCCGCGGCACATCTTATTATTGTTTGGCATCATCGGAACGGCAAAAGAGCGGCCTTTCCATTTGTACGAAATTCGTGTTAGACATTGACGCCTAAAGAATTTCCTGCTGGTACCTTTTTGTGGTTGGTCTTCGTGTCATCTTGTCTGCATCGTTAACGATTTGCGACATCATTACCCCATTTTGAAACCTTGCAAAACGGGCATTTTCCGTATTCCCGCGGCCAGCATGCGTCGCATGCCGGTCCCGGCTTGGTCTCCTTCGTGCAGTGCAATAATTCAATCGATTCTTTGTCGAACGCACCCGGTTTTGTGTCGGTGCGATCCTCAGCTGCCGAGGTCGAGCGCCCGGAAGCGGCACGCGCCTACGTTTTTCGGAAAAATGTCGGGTTTCGCCGAAGCCGCCATCTCCGAAACTTGAAAGTCTAACAAAATGCACTGTGCCATCAAACCCTTGAGACGGCCAAGATCCAGCCACGTGCGACCGCTGGCCTCGCCACACCAGCCCGTCAGGACCGAGTTCCGAGGGGGTCAGACAAAACAAGGTCGGCACAGTACCCAAATTTTGTTTTGAAGTTACCCATAATTCGGCTGGCCTAAATCCCCCGCAGTGATGTGCTTTACAAAGGCCCTGTGCTAAGGCTCTGATAATTAGAAAACTTTAGCTAAACTGAACAAAATAACAACAGCATTAAGAAGGCAAATGACACGCAGTCATAATGTTTAAAGTCGCTGGATGGACAAACTGTGCTGTTGCGTTACTACCTCAAATTTCAAGAAGAAAAATGACTGGTCCAGTTGACATCACTTTCATGTGGTCAGTGGATCCATTCGAAATACCTCACGAGCTGTTACTAATGCGAGAGAGTCAGCACAGCAAACTGCACTTTACGCGCGTTTGAAAAGAGTCCACGACCTACATGGCCGCCATGCTGCCAGACATGATGCGGCATGGAACCAGGCAACAGCTATGCTAATTTTGAAGATGTGATAAGCGCAGTTTGGTCACAGACAATGAAGACGATCAGATTCTAAAGATTTTCAATATTTCCTGGTGATAAACAAGATTAAATATATATATATGTATATATTTATATTTATATTTATATACAATTTATGACAAGCGAAACGACAAATTTTCCAGCGCGAATGAGGACGGTATAGGACTTACTCCGAAACAGGTGTGGATCTAGGATATTCGGAAAGTGGGGTGGTACGGTTAAAAACGGGTAGCAGAGAAACGTCTGAGCCCGAAATCATCCGCCAAACTGAAAAGATTTTTGGAATTTTGTTTAAAAAAACGCCAAAAGTGCACGTGCCAACCGAGCCAAATAACGGGTAAACCACTTCTCAGGTCAGGTCAAGAGGGATGTGAAGTGAAGATGATATATATATGTGTGTGTGTGTGTGTGTGTGTGTGTGTGTGTGTATGTATGTGTATTTTACGTGTAAGATCAAACTTCAGGTATAAACAAGGCTGTCTATTTCCATAATCACGCCCGATGTCCGGCAGTCTGTAAAGAACCTTTTCTACCATATTAAGAAACGCAGATGGCCCAAAACAATCTGCTGCGTCAGATTACTGTTGGTTACTTATATATAAAAATATATCAGCAACCAATATATATATATATATATATATATATATATATATATAAACGATATATAATAGTACAGTCGTTATATATATATATATATATTTAATACAATAATCATTTATTATATATAATATATTATTATATAAAATATAAAATAATAATATAGTCTTTTTTATATATTTTTATATATAAAAACGACTTCCAAACGTGTCTCATTTATGAGATGAGACACGTATGGAACATGAGACACATCGATTCATGAGATATGTCCATCAGATGAGCTGCATGTACTGTCTCTTATTTTGCTGCCTCGACCCAGATGAAGTCACTGAGACCAGTTAACCCGTCCCCGACTGGGGAAGGGGGACAGTTGACTGCCCCTTCCCTGAGGTTTTTCTGGGATTGGAAGAGAACCAACAAACACAGAATCAGAGTCACGAGACTTTGTGTACCTTTTGCTTCATCAATTCTACATTTTGTGTCAAAATTTTGACATCAGGTCAGGCCAGGTGCCTGACCTAAGTCAGTCCAAACGGACCTATGTCAAAAAAAGTTTAGCGCCCTCTAACTTGTTTGCAAAACAAGCTATCTCAATAGTACTTTCAGGGATTAGTGAACGTGATAGATGCAACAAATATGCTATCTCGGATTTTTCAGAATTTTCCGGGTCATTGACCTAAGGTCAAGTCCATTTTTAACACATGTCGTCGTTTTTTCGCAAATTAACGGACTATTTCATAACATTTTTAGTGTGGAGTGAAACAGACATCTAGTTACCGTCATGGGGCAAAGTATCAATGACTTCCAGCCATTGACCTGAGGTCAGGTCACGAATAACTGTAGTGAGCCAAAATGTACCACCGTCAAAATCATCGATGAATGACTCAGAATGGGTAGAAAATGGCAAAACTAGCTTCCACATACGTAAGTAATACTAGGAACCTCAAAAAATGTTTGAAAAAGTAGCATGTTTTGGAAATAAACACGCTCTCGCGAACACAGCTCCGGCCAGTTTTGTAGATCGGTAACTAATGAGTTTTTCCTAAATTTAAGCATGAAAAACCATCACAAGAACCTCTAAGATCAATAAAATATACAAAGATCGTCTTTTTTTCGCGAAAATAAAGGAACGCTAAAATTAGTTCCCGTCAATTTGCTACCGCATACGGCAGCGGCGTACACTGACAGTTGGCGGGAGAATTATGGTGTCTTTAACTCAACGTCAACGTTTAACGGCGTATATATTGAACAAATCTGGGAAATTAGACGTGTATCGGCATCCGGGGACCTTTACTTGTGCGCTGGTGCTTTTACCTAGGCGTTATTAGTCATAGCCCTTGAGATTCAGGCCATTTCTCGGTCTCATGCAGTCGGCTATGAGAAAACATATATAGGGCGTCAATTGGCTTTCATATTCATCTAAAACTAAAAATGAGACCAGTTTCGAGCTCCACTCGTCACAAGCTTTCCAACGGTATGCTTATTTTTTATCGTGCGACCAACCGTTCGTGAGTTAGCGGGGGGCCAGCCAACTCCCCCCCCAGTCTCCCATGTTCGAAACGGACCGATGGTTGTGGGCGGGTTAAGGCCAGATGGACAGTCACCTATATCAAATGAGCGTACAGGTATATGCATGTGAAATCAAGGATCTATTAATCATTTTAAATTAATCAGTCTGTGTATTCAGTGACTGCTTTTCTCCTCAGGTCTGGGTTACGTGAATGAAAGAGAAATTATGAGTGTTAAGCTTTATGGCCCTAATAGTGCAAAAAAATGATAGTCATAGACAAGAATTCTGGTAGTTGGGAAGCATAAAAATCTGTGTGCAGTTTGCCATCACCAGAACAACATAAGAATCGAATCCTTTCATATGTTCTTTGTCATGCGAAAGAGTGGTAAAATCAGTAACTGTAAATGTCACGTTCCTGACACGAAAGTCATGTGCCTGTGTTTTTTGCATTTTCGGTCATCGCTTAGGGTAAAAGACGTCTCATCTTTACGCCACCAATCTCGACACTAAGGCCCCCGACTGAGATAAACGGGTCATTAGACTCTGCGATAGAGCGAAAAAGAAAAGTCCTCACGTTTGCAGAAATTTCAACATGGGTCGGGTAAAACCCCATCACGCTCTTTGACGTTTAGGACCTCTTAACCCCGCCACATACTCAACATGAGGCAACAATGCGTAAAAGCTACGAAAAGAAAGCGCTCAGCGTATCGTATAGGCCGGCTAATTGCGTCAGCTAGGATCGTGCTAAATCCCCATGTCTGGTCTTAATCACATTACGTTTTGCCTAGCCTTCTTATTGAATCTGGCGCGCGTCAAGAACTGTGTGGTTGTTCAGGAGAGTCCGGTGGCCGGAGACAACTAGCAGACAAGTAGACAAAGAGTAGAATGGCCGGAGACAATTATGATGGGTTAGCGAAAATCGTCTACGACGGGGGGACGACTCCTTTCAGTCCGAAGACTCTAGGTGGAATTGTTTATATGTTTGTATATTTAGTTAAGCTACTGCTGTTCTTATCATAAACACGACCACTGTTACGATGGGACCGTCTCCACGTTGGTGAGTTCCGAGCTGACATGTGTCTGGGTCCCAATGGAATGGCTGGGTCTCGTTCACCTGGGCGGATCATTGCGTCCTCTCAGAAAGGCCGCGTCCCTTCGGAATAAAGCGGTGCCCAGGTGACGCAACACTTACTCTGGTCAGCTTAGAACCCGACGCAAAACGAGGATAACCTGCATTCTATCGGTATCTCGGCGCATTCCTGGTTCCGAGGTTTTCGCGTTTTGCAGAACTATTTGTTAGGAAATGCACAGACAATGCCTTTTTGAAAATATGTTCGAAACATTCCAACTAAAGCAACGACAAGAAATGGTCAATATGTCATGTCGTAGTTAAAAAAAGCCAAATAATTTGAACTGGTTCTGACTTTTCCAAAGAAATGCAAGTCGGAGTCGCATCTTGACACAAACTCTTGTGCTGGTTCCCGGGCTGAATATCAAGAACTTTGCAACAAATTAGCTGCTCAACTGCAGATGACGGCACTGCAAAACGGGATTAAGCAACGATTTGGCAACGGGTTTGTTATTTCCCAAGCTGTCAAGTGTCACATGCATACCAGCGCTGCCTGTGATCTCCACCACCGCAGGCTACCTCCTCAGTGTCGTAAATTTCGGCCCGGAGGATCGCAGCCTTCTGCAGATACGCTCGACTGCATACGTCAGTAGCATCAGACGTATTTGTGTGCTCCTCCCAGTCCAAACTCGACAGACGTCGCGGGGAGCTCGTCCAGCAGCTTATCACAGACCGCAGTTCATGACTTGTGTCGACATCGGCCCCGTGCCTGTTCCGGCCCCCTGGCCGGCCAGAAAGCTCCGCGCGACAGGCTGCGGTTGACCCCTCGACCCAGCACTCCCTCGCCTGACACGGACCGCCGGGCGATATTGCCGCATCTAATCCCGGCGTGCCCAGTGGGTGCACGCTGAGCCGGGCCGCTCGGTGCAGCCTGAGCCCCGGCCGTTTCTGTACGCCTCGGCGGCGGGCGCAACCATCGGGCAGCGGCTCGGCCAGAAGGTCGGAGGCGGGGCCGCGAGGGGGATTTGGAGAGCGCGCCTCCCCGGCCGGTACATATACACGGAACGGTCGTCCCGGCGGCGCGGTGTGTCGGCGTTCCTCCCTGGTGGCGCTGCTGGGCTGACGGTCTGCCCGAGCTCCGGAGGGGGTCGGAGTCGCTGTCGCGCTTCAGCTCTTGAAGCGACGGACCGGTTTGTCGTAACGCTGCACTCCAGCAGCCGCCTTCAGAACTACGTCATGGTAGCGGTCCAGTTACAGGTAAGATGCGAGTGTGGCACTTATACTGGAGCACAGCAGCGGTGACGGTGATTAAGAATGCCTTAACTGTAGCAGGGACATCGCCAAGGAGGGCCATGGGGCCTTGGCTCCCCCCGGAGTCAAGCGGTCTACACTAGATACATAGTGATTTCGCGCGAATACAGAACAGTGATCATATATATGTTGAAAAAGCAAACATTATATGTATTCCTTTGGGTTAAATATGATGCCAGTTACATATAATTCCTGCTTTTTCCTATAAATTTCGCTATATGTCAACGACATATGACAAAACTTGACATTCCTCCCCCCGGGACAGTCTTGGCTACGTGCCTGAACTGTAAGATAGTTTGTTCTTGTCGTGCCATTCGTTGTCATTAACGTAGTCGTTCATAATTTGCTGTGTTTGAAAAAGCCCTAATTAATCTTACTTTTTGTCTGTATTTCTTTGTTGGGGAAAATGTCGCAGGGCTTAGATATGTTGACGAAAAATAACTGTAGAAAGTTATATTACCAAACAGACTGTAAAACACACGTTTTTCGTCGACTTTTGTTCCAATATTTTGCCTAGTGAAGCAAGGAGCAGTTTCTAACGTATACATATATTAACCCGTCGCCGACTGGGGGGCAGTTGACCGCCCCCCCCCCGAGATTTTTCTGAGATTGCGAGAGAACGAACAAACACAGAGTCACGAAACTAGGTGTACCTTTTGCTTCATCACTTCTACATCTTGTGTCAAAATTTTGACATCAGGTCAGGCCAGGTGCCTCACCTAAGTCAGGTCAAACAGACCTATGTCAAAAAAGTTTAGCGCCCTCTAACTTTTTCGCAAAACAAGATATCTCAATAATACTTTCAGGGATTAGTGAACGTGATAGATGCAACAAATCTGCTATCTCAGATTTTTCGGAATTTTCCGGGTCATTGACCTAAGGTCAAGTCCATTTTTAACACATGTCGTCGTTTTTTCGCAAATTAACGGAATATTTCGTAACATTTTTAGTGTGGAGTAAAGCAGACATCTAGTTGCCGTCATTGGGCAAAGTATCAATGACTTCCAGCCATTGACCTGAGGTCAAGTCACGAATAACTGTAGTGAGCCAAAATGTACTATCGTCAAAATCATCGATGAATGACTCAGAATGGGTAGAAAATGGCAAAGCTTCCACATACGTAAGTAATACCAGGAACCTTAAAAAGTTTGAAAAAGTAGCATATTTTGGAAATAAACAGGCTCTCGCGAATACAGCTCCGCCAGTTTTGTAGATTGGTAACTAATGAATTTTTCCTAAATTTAAGCATGAAAAACCATCACAAGAACCTCTAAGATCAATAAAATATATATAGATCGTCTTTTTTCGCGAAAATAAAGGAACGCTAAAACTAGTTCCCGTCAATTTGGCACCGCATACGGCAGCGGCGTACACTGACAGCTGGCGGGAGAATTATGTTGTCTTTAACTCAACGTTTCGGCGTATATATTGAACAAATCTGGGGAAATTAGACGTGTATCGGCATCCGCGGACCTTTACTTGTGCGTTGGTGCCTTTACCTAAGCGTTTTCAGCCACAGCCCTTGAGATTCAGGCCATTTCTCGGTCTCATGCAGTCGGCTATGAGAAAACATATATATGGGGCGTAAATTGCTTACATATTGTCTAAACCTAAAAATGAGACCAGTTTCGAGCTCTACTCGTCACAGGCTTTCCAACGGTATGCTTATTTTTATCGTGCGAACAACCGTTCGTGAGTTAGACGGGGGGCGGCCAACTGCCCCCCCCCCCTAGTCGCCCATGTTCGAAACGGACCGACGGTCGTGCGCGGGTTAATATGAATTCCATAGAAACATTAAATTATTTACGCAAAATTCAGGTAATTAAGAAAGGCTCATGTCTTACCTTTGTAATAGTGTAAGCCGCCCTGAAAGTGACAGTGTAACTGTGACACTGTAATTTGTAAGAACTGCAGACAAAGTCTGTCATAGCGAGACTTTCCCGGAACGTTTAATTGTTGGGATCCCGATGTCAGTAATTTCACGTAGCCATTCTCACGATGGTAAATTTGTGATTATTTGATTTTGCTACCATGCGTGATTCAGAATGATCTCTTACGTTTGTAAGTTGTATTGTGATGAACCGTCAAACTAACAATAAAAGTTTAAACGCAAAGGAAACTTTTGAGACTAGAAGCAATTCTGTGGTACATCGGAAAATTGTCCTTATTTCCCATGAATACTGGAAATTTCTGGAAGGATGTCTCATCACATTTTTATTTGTTTGCTTATTTGTTTTTTTTTTTGCTTTGCCATTATAATGGAATCCGTTACTGTTTATGTTTACACCTGCCTAACTAACCAGAAACGTTACTTTTACGGGCTAGCAAAATGGTGCATTTTTATTGAAATTGCTCGTTTTAATGCTTGTCTCAAAGTGTCAATCAGTTGCCGGGCGAAATCTGTAATGTTTAAAATGTTCGTAGCCCACGGCAATTTTGCATACCGTTGGATTCATTGTTAATCCAGCAAAAGCACCATCATGGAAGCGGTTCGATAGCCACCATACACGAGCACCTACCATAAGGTGGAAATCCCATGTCATCTGATAATATATTTAACTTTGATAAAGACATGCTGCACTTCCGCAGGCTCTACTCCTGGGCTTATGCCTGGCGGGACCCTGTGTGGGAGCTCCGAGGCTGGTCAAAAGGTCCCCGCAGGGTCCGAACGACATAGCAGCGCCGGCCAGTGGGGGCGGCTCCGAAAAAGAGGCCAGGATTGTGACGTACACCGCCGACAACTTCCAGGACGGCTACAGGTTTGAGTAAGTGCAAGCAGCATGCAGATCACTGCAAAACAGGAGGCGTCTGCTTCGGTTGCAGGTTTCAGTAAGCGTCTACAGCATGAAGGCAGTTTCGAAAGGGATGGTATCCGGCATGCAGCAAGGGTCGTAATTGTTCTGTTATGAATGCTTATCGAAGACTGTTCGCTGATAACTCTTCGTATTTCGTCTTCGATTGCCGGAGACCTGCGACATGTCACATTGTATCGACTGTCACAAAGACCTTCATTCCATTTACTGGATTTTTGCCGTGTTGTACGACATGGTGCGAAGGTAAGTGACATGAGCCCGCAACATTACGTTTTTAAAAGAATCTTGTTAAATACTCGGAGGCGAGGGAGTTTTTGGGAAGAGGAATAGTGGCTAATGATGGAAAATAGGGAACGGGTACTATAAGGCATTTTCAGTGCTGCAATAATTAAAGACGTGCAGGAGAATCCGTGACATCCACCATTTGCATTCCGAGATATTCACACAAGCTCTTTCAGGGTGCTTTGTTCAGAACAGCCCTAAACGTAGTTGTCAATGTCCTTGCAGGTTTGACACGACCAACGGCATATCCCGTGAAGAGGTTGGCAAGGTCTTCAACGGTCCGAATAATGACACGGGTGTCATCGTGACAGAAGGTCGAGCTCAGTGGAATACGCCCGAGGGCTCCAGAATTGAGATCCTCTTCCACGCCGACGAAAATGGCTATCAGCCGAGGGTGAGCGTGGTTCTCTTCGCACCGCATTTTTTGGGATATTTTATAGAACTTGGCGTGAATTCCGTACAGCAGAACTCATAGTGGCTTTCTTCTTGAGGAAAGCTGTTAATGCCATGGAGAGGTTGTCAAGGAAACTATTGTGCTTTTAGTCCAGCAGTCACATACCACAATTTGTAAACAAGTAAACAGCAATGACTAGATGGCGTAAAGAATGTATATAGATAGCACGTAACATCATGGGCTGGAGGATCACTCATCATGCTCCGAAACGAACAAAGCATTCTATGAAAAACCATAGCGTAATTCTGCCACCGTTCTCCAGTGACTGTATTCGATGCGCTTTCAGGGCGTTCACCTCGTTTCCACTCACTGGCACCCCATCGCCGAGCTGCCTGACCCCATCCAGGACTACAAACTGCTGGAGAGCGTCAAGAGGGAGCACCGGGAGAAGAATGACATTGTCTCCGACGAGCTCGTGCCTCAGTCCATCATCGAGGGAAAGACGTTCTGAGTGACTGGCGGCGTGGCCACATAGAGTTGGCTGAGGCCGCTTCGTGCTCGCTGGAGGAAACGTGACGTTTGTTCATTTGCTGAACGAGACTGGTCAATTAGTCATGTCCATGTTGTCTACGTGTTGACTGTCGTTTCTTTCGTAATTCGTGCACCGTGTCTGCCTGCATAGCCAGTAATGAGTGGTAACGGTGTGATATAAGTATGGTTTAGTCCATATTTATGTAGGAAATAAACGTCTCCAGGACATTTGTTTTCATTTCAGTATTTGGCTTCGCATTACCAAAGAAGCCGATTCGCCCCCCCCCCCCTCTTTTCTTCCCACAGCTCTGGAACGAAAGGAGGCAACTGAATAAGCCTTTGAGTGTCTTGGTTGTATTGAATTTTGCTTATTTTTAGACCTTCCCCACTTTTGTGCTGCGTTAGGCCACGAGGACGTACGATCACTTTATTGTTATGTTCTGTGATCTCGCAATTACTCGTGGACTCGTATATATAAGGCCGCATTCAACAAGAGTTCACAGCTTGTACCAAAACTGAACAGAGTCGTTCTTCGGGGCCTAGTGATCTCTCGTGGTCTTCCAGACGTTATGCAAAGTCATTGACTTGATTTTGTCCCTTAAGGGGTTTTAAACATTTCAAGCATCCCGGAGCCAATTTAATGCAGAGACCACTTGTTTAGGTCTAAATGCTACGGAGAAGCCATATAAAGTAAGATCACTTCAGTTTAAAACAAAATATTATGTTTCTTGAAGTTCGAACTAAAAGACCCATTTAACTTGACCTAGGGTCATCACTGGCTTTGGCATAGGCATGGCATGCCAAAAGTACGGTAAAAGCATTGCACGGCATTTAAGACATCAACGGCAATCAAATGTATTCCTTTCATCCGAGAAGCAAAAAATGGCCATATGAGCCGAACTGACCTTGTTTGACCCTTCGCACCGGGTCAACGATAGGAACTGCGTGAAAAAATATTATTACCTCCATTGTAGAAAAAAGGAAAGCCTCTTACATGGTGTCAACGTGGACGCCCTACGTCCATCATCTTTTGAACAGTATGGGGATTAACCCTATTCCCGGAGGGCTAGACGGTATGGCCGATTCCCGGCAGGGGGGGCGGATTCGGCCCCCCCTGAGATCTCGAGAACTACTTATCCGATTTCATCGCAACAAACGGCAATCGATTTGCCGTGACGTGAACTACATTTTGATAAAAATAAATTTTCAAAATTTTGAAATTTGTGGATACAAGGGGGCAAAAATGTCAAAATGGGGGGTACTTTTTGACTTCTTATAACTCCCTTGTTTATGGACCGATTTCGATGAAACTGGCATCAATCGAGAGATTATGGATAGGGCTTTTACCATGGGTATGCAAATTTGAAATTTTGAGAAAATTCATGGGCGTTCACAGGGTTTCAAAAATAGGGGGACTAGTTTTCCAATAACGAAATGAACAAAAGAGGCCAAAACACTTTTTTAGCTTCTGCTAGTCATGTTATGCTAAAGAAGTACAAATCGCATTACAATGTTTGTATAATGTTAGCGTAGGCGGTGCCAGGGACATAAAAAAGGGGGAACTGTCATGGTCACACGTTTCTCAGATTAACTTGTGACCTTTGACCTTAAATGACCTCCAGTGACCTTGGGGTCACCTGGAATGATGTCGTGTGCATTCAATATTATCTGTAAACGTTTTTAATCGATTAAATTCACTCTATTCCAAAAAATTCATTTTTTGGCTTTTGCGATATAGAGTACGTGCACTGACATTTTAGGTCATAGCTCCGTGACCTGACCTGATATCAAGCTGAAACTTGGTACACAAGTAGAGGGCATCTTTCTACGTGACATATATTCCGGGTTTGGCATTTGAAAAAACGGCGCCGAAATTATTGCGAAAAAACAAATTTTGACTTTTGACCTTGACCTGACCTTGTAAAGTGACCTCAGACAAACAAAATTACATATGCACATTGACCAACTATTTAGCTATATATTCATATAAAGTTTTAAGTTCTATCTTAAAAACTCTGTTTTTGGCAGACATTTTCCTTTTACCCTCAACATGGCCAAAAATGACCTGAGGTGCCTCCCAAAAACGTTGCCTGGCTCCGCCCCTGAGCAAAATAGAATTTCAAAATTTTGTCACGGCGCGTAGAAGGAATAGCTAGGAAAAGTCACCAGGTTTCGTGAAGCTGCGTCAAAAAGCCTGGAATTGGCAAGCAAAAAACCCGAGGGGGGGCGGATTCCGCCCCCCCCTGCCGGGAATAGGGTTAAACTTTCCCTTTCCCTTGTGGCCTATGTTAGTAAAATTGGCCCTCGTTGGCCGTGTTAGCCAAAAAGCTCCGTGAGGGTGAGAAAACGTCTCTCTTTACGGCCGAAGTGAACGATCGGCTGGGTCCTCGTGATGCAAAACAGCTTTTTACATGTCTTACAGAAGTCGCCAGCACTGAGCTAATCTGACATTTATCGGCAGCCAAAGCTCTGGTGGCCTACGTCAAGCTGGTCAAGCTGTTCAAACACTCGCTCATCCGCATGCAAATGTCATGCGCAAAGCGAAAACATCGGATGACATGACCGCTAAGCGCATCGCGTCTTCTCAGGAGATCCTGGAGACCTATTCATTGTATTACAGCGCGCTGTACTTCTTTCTTAATGCTGTCCGCCGTGGTGGTGGCTACACAGCTCCGTGTTATATGGCCAAGCAGTAAACAAAGTTAGTCAAGTATTTACAAGATTGCATTCACCCCATCGTAACGTTTCGACGTCTCGTACACGTCGCGCAGGAACCAAAAATCTTTGAACAAGCTCTGCGATGTCGATCTGGGGTTTTTAAAAAGCCGTGGACGCGCGATAGGAGAGTCGCCACTTTCCTGCCTTTCTACGCGAATTTACATTTCGTAATAGGTTGTCTTGCCCTGCAAACCGTAAACGATTAGCTTGATCGTTTACAACTGACATTGGTAGGTACTGGGGTTCTCTGTTCTTTAAAACCTTGTGTGCCATGTGTCATGCAGTGCGTACTGTGAGTGGCCAGCTGCTCGCTCGACAACCAGCCAACGCTCTCGCTCAGGTAAGACACATTTCGGCTTCTTCTACCTCCGAAGACAACTCTGACGGTATATTTCTAATGTTCTGGTCCTCATCCGAGCAAGTCAGCTGCAGACTGCGGGTGATACAACGAACGAGAGGCTTCAGTTCGCCCTTCATTCTGTAGCTTTCTTGAGATCGTTTCAACAAGCTGGTTTTCGCCGACATATTTTCCAGACCAACTCGGCTATCTCCTGTCTGGCAGAAGAGCCTCTGATGAGCCTGGAGATTAACGAGCACTGGGCGGGATTTTAAAGTGTGGACCGTAGCATGTTCAACAAGTCCATTGCCCTTTTTCTAGCCTTCCTCCAAGATCAAGCAGTCTGCCTCAGCCCAGTGGTGCACAGAACTGCACTTGAACACCAAAGAACATAAAAGGCAAGTGGCCGCACTTCCTGCTACGAAACGGAAACAAAGATAAAGAAGTATGAATTGCAGAGCAGTGTTGTTGTTAGTTACAAAGAAGGATGAAAGTAATCATAGCCCAATCCAGCTCATAACTATCCGCTTTACCTTCTCTGACACAGGAAGGTAACCAGGGGGGAGTGGCCATTCCGCCCCCTGAGCCAAGCGGTCTGCACTAGATATATAGCGATTTTGCAGGAATACGGAATAGCGATCATATATATGTTGCAAGAGCAAACGTTATATGTTTTCCTGCGCGTTAAAGATTCATATGACTTTCGTCATATGCACGTTGCATACGACAAAATCTGACCTTTGCCCCCTTTCCCCGAGGAAAATCTTTGCTACGTGCCTGCACTGACATGTACACCCTCAATCGGCATTAGTAAAACAATCAACACGGGTTGGAGGGACTTAGCCTGGTCGTTGACATGCGGAGTCATGCTGGAACTCCAGGTAGTCCAGCCGACTAAGCAAAGCGTGTTGTTGGTTGGCCTCCAGGAGCCAGCGCCGTTAATGAGGAAAGCCTGGTAGATAATGATTCTGTGATATATGTCATTTATGCGTTTTCATTATTGGGTAGCTACGAATTATGCGAGCTGAGGAATTTTGTACGAAATAGTTTCTTGATCACATATTTTGAATCGGGAATTTCGGCCCCAGTACGATAAATGCCGGTAAATGAATCGTTTCACTGATTAAGAATAAGGCATGAAGTAGTCAAAAATCTACAATTGCTTATCATAAATCATTCTTCAAAATGTTTTACGCGTCTTGCTTTTGGTCATTGCTATCTTTTCTTTGATATACTGAGTTCAAAGCTGTAATAGCTGAAACATTTGTGACCCTAGCAATATCGTTTAATTTCAGAATTTTGCATTTTTAAATATAAACTGTGAGCCTTCTGGGGGTACACATGCTAAGTGATTCTGACTGCTCGTTTTTTTGTAGGATGATTAAACGACTTAGTTGTGGCCTGTAATTTGCATCCCATGTAAGGCAACAGTAGTACCCTGACCGAAGAGGTTGGACCGAACGTTTTGCATTGGGAAAGGGAGATTTTTGGGTGCTACGATTTTTACCTTTTTGCCGGTGTTCAGGGGCACATAAGCGTCTCGGTCTTTAGACAATATGTAAGTCTCAATTTGTCCCCTCCACCCCAAGTTAACAACCCCGTGATCAACAACCGCTTTTAAGCGAAAGAAGCATTATATGCATAATTTATACATATATATGGGTATAGGCATATAGTGCATATAATATAGGCATATACAGGAAAGATAATATATATAATATAGGCAGACACCAGGAGTAAGGCCTTTGGAACGCAGCGTAGACAGAGTGCAAAAAGGTAAAAAAGGCAGAAAGGACATGAAAAATCTTATGGATTTCAAATCTGCAACCTGTGAATGAATTTTGAGGCCCAGTTCATGATGTTTGAGTCGACTGTGTTTGTGTTATGTTTTTTCGTATATTCTTCGGTTGCACTGTTTCTTTTTTAAGCTACTCCCTCCTGTTGTCTCTACCCGTGGCTGGAGATCAAGGGGATGAGAAGGTCTAGATCCCCAAATGCTTTTAAAAGATTTTCACATTACATATACGAAAATGACTGCAACAGCGAGGCTAAAAAAAACTAGTCAGACGACCAAACTTTTTTCTGAAATACTCAGCCATGTCTCCACCAGATTATAATTCCTGCTGACTTTGCGATTTACTTGAAAAACGAAGGCAACCAACAAAGACAAACAAATGCAAGACACTCGCCGCGTTGAGAAGGCACACCCTTTGGCTTTAAGCAGCAGCCTACAGTTTTCTAGGTAGCAGTCCGTGCCTTCAGAGCCAAGCGAATACTTCATTTAAACACGCATGGCGCCCCGCCGGAAGTCTGACGTCAATGCCCGGCCGCTGTCGGTTATGGCCCGCGGGCACGCGGCCCCCGGGGGCCGTGGTGGCAACCGAAGCTCGCGTCGACTGTAGCAGTCATGGGGGACCGCCGGCGGGGCCCGCTGCCGTGTCTGCCCCTCTGTCTGCTTGTCTGCGCCCTTCCGCCTGCCTGGTGAGTTCCAGCCCGCGGCGACGTATAGACAGCGTGGAACGCAGATTCTCGAAAAAAGCGCAGCACTTTTTGTAAATGCGTGAGAAATAAGCCTCCACTTTAAGCGTACACTCTGACAACAGACGGAGGTTGACTAACGGGATAGCAAAGGCGATGCCGTGCAGACGGTGCGGCCTTGTCTGTAAACCACTGGCCTGCTGTGGTAATTTCCTGTTCGACAGGTACACTAGCGGAGAAGCAGCCATTTGGGATAGGGAACTTGCCGCCTTAAGATTTGAACAGCTTCTCAAAAGTGTTGTTGAAGGAGGCCTCATATGGTTGAGTGACTTTCGCAGCATTGATAGAACAATGCGCTTGAATAATACGTCACCCTTTTTTGTAAAGATCAACGATTAGTCAAATTCAAGGGTTTTGTTTCTGTACGGTACCTCCAGACCTGTTTGGAAACTGTTGCCTTTAATGTAACCTAGAAAGCCATTGAATACCTTCTTGCTCATTTTGCTTTACGGAGGAAAAAACATTACAGTGTCAAGAACTACGAAAAGGCTTATCATGAGTTTAGTTATTTTGACAGTTTACTTTCGCGTTTGTTTTCTATCATTGCCTTTCGTCAGCAACCTTTGTCTTTTTTTAGAGCTTAGCGTGCAAAAGATTAAACATGCAAGCGAAACGTGGACAATGTAATTATGTTTGATTTCAACCCTTGTCAGTACGGGGATCGGTTACCCCCACACGCCGGCGTTATTCCAAAGTTGTCAGCAGAAACTGCGCCAATCGCTGGGAAATTTTGCATAGTTGAGTTTAGAACTTATTTACGTATTCTTTGAAAAACTGATATTAATACGTTGGCAAGTGACTGACTCATGATACCTTTCTTGAGGGCAGCACATGGAGAAATCATGATGCGGTGACCGTCGTCATCGTACAAAAAAAAATATTAACTGTTTTATGGAAAGTACTCGGTCTTCCTCAATCTTATACATGCCACGCACTGTGACAGCGACCTCCACACATGGTTCTTTCTTGGGTCAAGATTATCCTTCTTGGAGATCGTGAGCTGAGCTCACCAACATTTTTACCTTCTCTGCCTAAAATGGTCCGATGTAATCTGAAGCAATGATGTGCATAGTAGCATTAGGTAGAGTCCCTGTTTGTTGTCGAAAGTCATTTTTGACCTCTCAAAAGCGCCCGATATGGAGAGTTCCACCAAAGAAGGGCATGTCCTAATCCAGCGTACAAAATACATTAACGAATACTGGTTGATAAACCTTTCACCAGCATATAGCATTAAGCTTTGCTATTTTGTATGCAGTCCTTTTTTTCCTCCTTTTTTCGTTTCTGTTAGTGTAGCAATTGTTCCAAATGAGCACCCTTATGTAACAAAATCATTTTCCTTACCCAAAAAATTTTGGTTCTAAAGTAGTTTGAAGTAAAATTCTGAAGAGTTCCTACAAATATCTCCATCTGTAGAACGGTCTCATTGTTCAGCCGCTCAAGGCCAAGTTCGACGTCACAGACAAAGACATCTGGGATGCCCGTGTCACAAACAAAGGCCCAAGGTCTTCTCACTTTCAACAATGGGACTGTTGCACGTAATGGCATTCTTTATCAGTAATGTGACTCGATACTTCCCGTGAAAAAGTCAGTGCAAGCGGCAAACCATACAGACTAGCGTATGGTGTTTCTTTGAATAGCAGTACGCCGTACAGATGCTGCCAACACTGATCGGTCTAGAACTCTTCACACCACCGGTTTACGGCCCTTGTGTGATGGCGTTACCGTCTTTTATTGGTTGACATCACGTCGATTTTGTACCACCCGGCCCAGATCGTTTCCGTTTGTAGGGAGTAGAAATAACGCCCGCTCGTCGTCACGTAGACACTTGTGATGATGAACGCATATTGGCAGGGCTCCGTATAGTGTGGGTGTCGGTGTAGGTGTTTGGTGAACGGCTGAAGTGAACAGAAGTTGGACGTAGAAGATGTTCTCTGTGACTGACTCGCGAGAAAGACTGGCACGAGCGAGGTCGTCACTACTTCGGCTATCACGCAGGCAGTTAGAAATCTGCTACACCTCATGCTCCAGGCAGAGACGCTCGACGAACAGGAGACTGGATTGCAACCAGGGGTGTCGATTTGTATTCTCTCGAGGGTGTCCTGGCCCACCCAATGTTGATTTGGGCCCCTCCATTGTTGGTTTGGGCCCCTCCAATATTTTCTGCCAGTTTTAAAGGGAATCGGGCAAAAATGACGAACGAAACGGCCTCAGTAGACAAAAGACAAGCAGAAAGTGTGGAATAAGGCATGGGGTGATGTATCTATTTATCTTTCTATCTTCTTTACATATGTACACATGTATACCTATATACATGGGATATACAATTTTTTATTTGGAAAACAGCAACAAAAACTCAAAAAGTTCCTGTATGCTTCCTGGGAGCTGTTTCGATACAGTTAAAACTGCAGATGACCCAACAGAAAAAAATCCCGAGAGCTCGGATCTGGAGAACGAGGTGACCAATCGTCAAGCATCTGAGTGAGCAGTCACACCATTCTGCTGGAACCACTGTTCCTGCGGGCTCACTGCGCATCTTCGTGTGAAGCTTTTCCAAAATCTGTATTTGACCCGCCTGTACCTCACGGCATTCACGGTGACAGTGAATGTCGGATTCTTCAAAAAAATGATCAGTGTTGCCGTGCTCGCGCTCAGGGCGTACCACGCAGTTCGCTTCTGGCTGTGGAGAGATCGCTCAGCAACTTCTTCTGGTGATTCAGTAGGCCAGAACCTGAAGTCCTAGCTATTTACACGGCCATTAAGATAAAAATGCGCTCCATCAGAAAACCGCAGGTTCTCTGCAAAGCATTCTTTGCTGTTTGCGAAGGATGCTGGCGTATCACACTTGCTAAAAAAAAATATTCGCTAAAGGCTGCTCTGGCCTGGCTATCAGTCCACGGAGAGCCACTGCTGGGTGGTGATGTTGCAAGAGAGGAAGTGAATGTGGTCTTTCGAGAAGCGGCCTGCTGCTGCCTTGTTGCACGGAAGTTCTTGGATGAGTCCCCGCGAACTCCTCCGGGCTTCGCTGGAGCGCGCTCTTTGCTTTTTCGGCCGTCTCCTTATTTCACTCAGTGAACTTGAGACCGCATTTTGACCTGTTCAGGTTCTTAACACTACGTTGTTGCATAAACGTGTGGATTCGTGTTCAAAATCATATTCCGGTTTGGTGCTTTACGGACTTTTGCGTTGTGTTTTGACAACTGGAAAAGCTTGAAACTAAAAAGGGAGCCAACTCCGTTTTTTATCCGTACGGTAGGGCAATATGGTGGACATAAAAACCGCAACCGGGAACTAAAATAGCAAGAAGAAATATCACGAAAATGCAAGCGCGCAAAACACATGTCTCCCGCGTGCGTTCCAGTGCCGACGGTAATTTTATCGTGGGGCGCTTGATATGTTACTTCCCGTAGGCTCCAGTGATATGTGATCCATGGAATTCCATGGATATCGGAATCTACTGGCGTCGTTTTGATCAATTTAAGCTCCCTTTCGTTTTATTCTTCTTTAATACCCGGTTTGGAAATGCATGGGGAGGTCACTCCTAACCCCTGTATTGTCGAAGTTTTCCAAATGTTGAATAATGGCTGGGGTCAATTTTTCCGGAACAGTAATGATTGTCTCTTGTAATAAAAAAAATCTGGGATAAACGCCTCCTCGCTGCACTTCAGTACCCGTCTTATGTTGCACGATACCTCTAGGTAAATTCAATAGCATTTTTAGCGAAATTTGTGAACACTTGCATGACAAAAGCCTGCAAATTTTTACCGTTTGATTTACGGGTTTGTTATTCCTGATACTATATTCTGACCATGCCAATGCCCTCGTGTACATGTGTAAAGATGGGTGTTCTGATACGGTTTGCCGATTTTTTCTACTGCCCTCATAAGAAGTTCAAAAAATCGTTCCTCTTCCTCTCATAAACATTCGCATAGCTCATGTCGGCACTGCAACATATCCATCTTGCGAACTGGGGAAGGCAAATTATAGCCACTGTTCATGCGACCGTTGCCTTTCACTCATTGTTACTGTTCACATCACGGACGGGAAGTAAACCCTGGCTGGACGTCAGCAAATAGCTTGTGGTCTGTTTCCGGTCATAATGCTAGGCCGTCACGTACCAGCTTGCCAGGCGAGGTCCTTGGGAGTAAGGATTTCTCATTGCGAGAGCCCTGCGGACGTTACCAGGCAATTCGGCCTCGACGAAACATCAGTTTGGACATCAGGCAAACATGGTGGTCGATCGGGCTCACAATGTTGGGGTTATTTCGTCAAAATGCCCTTTTTCGCCGGATCGTCACGTAGTCACAGAAATCTTCCAAAATCCCTGCGTTGCCTTGTGTCCCATATAATCGTGACAACACGGCGAATGCGGGCCGAGCGCGCTGATCTTTGCTTTCCCACTTCGACATTGCATTTGCCGCCGAACCTCAAACTCAGAAGCATGTGACCTGCTATGTTGCACGCGCAAGATGTATGTCGTACGTCTCAACTTACGAATAGTGGTATTTAACGTACATCCTTGCTGATCTAAATAAAGATGTATATCCGTAAAACGGGCCGCCAGATGGCTTTAAAATCTCGCGAATATACTGGGAATAGTACTTTAGTTATGCGCCCGACGTTAATGTTACTGTTAATAGAGGCTCGACCGAGGAGTCACTCACCTGCTTCGTTTTTCGTCCTGCACTTGGTAGTAACGTCTCTTTCGTGCTCTTCATACACCGATTTACCCATGTCTTGCCAAACCCACCGCTGATGCGATTAGTTTTGTTTGAAATTTCCCACCCAAGCCATGAGCAATTCGTCTAATATAAGTGAAACAAATTTGAGTGAAAAACTCCTTAACTTATTGCAATGTCTGGAGAATAATAAAGCGAGCTCCCAGAAATCACATTTTTACCGCCTTCAGAACTGCCGTCGTTAACGCCCGCTGTCTCCCTTCATCCATTTGATTAGCGATTTCGTCCGCCCATCACTTCGTCGCTTCGGCTGGATTTTGCAACCTTGTTTCTTATGTTCCTCCTTATAGCTTACTGAGTCGTTTAATTTGTGGAAATCCCAATACGCAACGACAGCGAACTTACACATCCCATCACTTGTCAGCAATGATATACGTTGCAGCGCCAGCGACATCTTCAACCGCACGTTACACCACTAGTCACCACGACCGTTGTACGACATAACCTTACTTCGACCCCGCAGAACTGTCTCCGGTCTGTCCGCCCGCGGGCGTGCTCAGTGTCGGTTTTTCTGGCAATATTCCGGTCAAGCCCACAGTCGCGCTCAGCGTCGACGTGTTCCTTCGGCGCCCAGCGGTACACCGCGTTCACGGCCTTGCGACACGCCGCCAAGAGACGTTGAGTGAAGTACGCAGCAGCGGCGTCAAATCGATAGTTTGCCTGCCTCGAGCAATTCCGCTGGCGGAAACACGCGGCGCATACGCGGCACATCACCCTAATTTGATTTCAACCACCTACTCACAGGCGTTTGGTCGCCTGGGAACTCATTGGTCGGAAACGTAACAAAGATATACGGGAAACATGCAGCAGTCAGCGACCTGTTCTTGAGCATTGAGAATGTTGGAATGTTGTTTGTTAACTGCTGACAGACAGCAAATACGATATAACAAATATTTTTGAATATATACACATATATATATATATATATATATATATATATATATATATATATATATATATATATATATATATATATATGTATGTATTTACATGCTTGTTAAACGAGATAAAGTCAGCATTGATCAGTCTCTTGCTAGTTTGTTTTAAGCTTCATATTATTGGTTTGTTCTTGTCAGTATGTTAATGTAAAACATTTCCAAAACTGTGATGAATTCAAAAAGCATTATGTATTTATGTGAAACATTTCCAAATGTGCATTACCTAGGTCTGACGACCACCACTCTCAGTTAACACTTGACCATGCACCTGCAAAAAAGTGTCTCGAAAATATGCACGCGCGAACATTAAAACATCACTCTCACAAGGAGCATGTTCACATCAAACACGGCCTTACCGGCTCGCAGCACAGACCGCATACGGGTAACAACACTTGAGGCAGTTTTAATCACAGACAGTGCACCGATCATCAGTGTGAAAAACAAGCAGCTCAGACAATTCACACAGCGGGCTCTTAACGACAGACAGTTAGCTACGCAGGATGGTCGTGCCTGAAAACAAATGGGCTGGGTAGGGTGGCTATGGAGGTTCTGCAGTACTGAAAGCGTGTATGAAAATATGTCATGTGTGAAAATATGTTATGTGTCGAAGTGATATCAGTTTTTCTTGAGAGCAAAATAACTTCATTTGGACTCATGTTCAATACCATGCATGTAGTTTAACATCATTGTTTTGATAATAAACTTAGAATAGTTCAAAACCGCTACGAACGAATACGAAACCTTCAACAAACGAACAAGATATTTAATTTGCCATCATGTTATCAAGCAATGTATTGAAGACAGCCTGCTCTCAAAATATATACATCATTGTTTACAATATATATATATATATATATATTGTATATATATATATATATGCAGTTTCAGCTGCTGTTGGATATCTCATCTTGAAATGAATGTTATTTCTATGTGGTTCGAATTTATTTTATACCTCTTGTCTTATGTATATATGTAAAAATCTCAACGTTTCATCATCATTTCACGTATTATACAATGAATAAGGAAAACAGTACAAGACGGTGTCAGTGTGAACAGAAAAAAAGGAGTCGGGCGTTCTCACAAATATTGGTAACCATCCACATTTAGGAAAGTTTCAGGCACAATCTTCAATGGAAGAGATAACACCATAACATTTAGGATGGACTGCCCTTCTTTAATACATAAGGACTCGAGAATGTGCGAATATAAGGCTTTGCTTGGCCTGCAAATGATAGCGAAGTATCAGTACTTACTAAAATGTTACAAAATGCAGAATCATCTCCAGCTGATGAGGGATCTGGTTGGTAGAGAGCGTACAGATCTATCTGTGCGGACAGACGTACCTAAATTCTGCTTAATCTTGGGGTAAAGATTGCGAAGGGCGGACCCAACATAAGACGCCCCACACGAAACGCAGCAGAAACGGTAAACAAATAAGGATTGAAGGCATTTACGTATTTTGTTCTTGCTTTTAAACAATGGCCATCTGGTGAAGCATCTGACCAAAATAAATCAAATTCGAAGGAGCTAAAAGCGTGCTTTGCACGGTTTTAGCAAGTGAAATTTCATGCATAGCGGTCGCTCGAAAAGTTCAGATCGAGGTTAGTCATTCAGTATGCCAAAGTTCCGGAGCCTCTAGTGCCCGAACGTGCCAGCCGATTTCGACACAAGTGGCACCATCGGGTGCACCGACTCGGCGAATAGGTTGTGGTACAGGTTCCGAAGCGTGCCGTGTGGCGAGTGCCACGTGGCTTGAGCCGGACCTCTGCAGAACTCAGTTAATCACGGATACAGGTCAAACGACGGGTGATGTTGAGTTAAGACTTCGTGACAACATGGGCCCCACTTGCCGGTATTCACTTCGGTAGTCGGCACTCACGTGCGATTCACGTGGCGATCCACAGGAACGTGTTTCGACTTGGACTCGGAGATCTCCGAGTGCCGTCAGTAGTGGCCTAGGCGGCTGAAATCTGGTGGGTGGATAGACCAATATTAGGGCTATCCCACGATACCCCACATGATGTGCATGGTGCAATGAGTCACGGGCAGCGCACGTGCACCTCTTTTTGCATCCCTGTGTTTCTGACGTAGTTTCTTATGGGCCAGTTTCTGGGACGCAAACGGTACAGTTTGGTGCTTTCATGGTTTGGAAACGTGAACGGTCATCTTAGCAATTACTTTCGAAGGATTCAGACCCAAACGGTGGTGCAGTATGCACGTGAAGCGAACGGTGTCCAAAAATAACACCCGTTTTTCATTGCCGCAAAAGTACTACCGATGCGATGCTGAAAATTGGCGGGCACGAGCACGTGATACGTGGCAGTCGATATGTGTGGATGCTTTGCAGGTCAACAGCTTCAGCCTGGTGTGTACAGGACGCACGTGCTAAGGTGTACATCTTTGCCTTTCAGGCATTTGGTTTGGGAACTGCTGATGTTGGAGGTGTCAAATTTTGTGATGGGCTGCAAAGTCACAAATGCCACTCAGGACAAGCAAGATTCAGGGCATCAGTAGCCAGACGTCATACATGTGAATGTGCAAGTTATTGGATTTGGGATCCTCCGTTTGCGAGAAGTCCGTGATACGTACCTTAGTGACTTTATTTGGATAAAGTTACTAAGCGGGTGCACAAGTCTTCGTGCGATACAAATCCTCGATTCTGACCTCGAACCAACCGTGTCACACGTTGGTTTGCCTCTAGTTTTAGGGTTCAGGTAAGGGTAAAAGGTGGTGAGCACCTTGGAGACATCAGCTTACATTTGCTCAGAAACTGATCCGAAATAGCGAAGAACAAAGTATCTGCACAGCTTTGCGACTGTGTATTTAGGATGGACTGCATTTCAGACCTAAGAACCTCTTAAGTAGGGAGTCAACAAGCTGGAATGGGCAGCCATTGCCTTTGAACAAAGCTCTCTGGAAAGTTACTTCCTTATGGAAAAAGTGGTGAGTTGAGGTCAGGTGGAAAGCACGAAAGACAGCTGACATGATCATGCACTTTTTATGTTACTTGAGCGAAGCCGAAAAACTGGCACCAAGACCAGCAAGAGTGGGTTTACGGTGCACAGACGTTTATAGTTTGCCGCCAACCTTGCGAATCAGTATGTCTAGAAAAGAAAGAGTGCCTTCCTTCTCGTCCTTTTTCGTAAACTTGATATTGGGGTGTTTGCTATTCAGGAAATGAAGGAAAAGGTTGCCGTGGGTATGGTCGCGGAAAATGATAAAGCAGTCGTCGACATACCGACGACAAAAAATTGGTTAGAACCCCTAGGGACAGTTTTTAGCTGTATTTTCTCATGGTGACAGATGAAAATGTACGCAAAGGTAGCACCAAATGGCGGACCCATACCAACATCAGGTAGGCTCCTTTCGCAACAAATCCACGCCAGACTTTTCCTTCATTTCCGGAATAACAAGCATCCGAATATCCAGTTTACGAAAGCGGACGACAAGGACGGCACTCTTCATTTTCTGGACATTTTTATTCATAAGTGTAGTGGCAAGTTATCGATACCTGTGCACCGTAAGCCCATTTTTCTTGGTCTTAGTACCGGTTTCTGAGCTTTGCTCTAAATGACATAAAAAGTGCGGGACCATGTCGGCTGTCTTTCGTGCTGTCCTCCAGACCTCAATGTACCAATTTTTCCATAAGAAAGCAAATTCCCTGAGAGCCTTTTTCAAGAGTAACGACTACCTAATCCCGCTAGTTAACTCCCAAAGAGGTTCTCAGATTTGAAATGCATTCCCCCTGTTGTAGCTGACACAGTTGCAAAACTGGATAGACACTTTTCTCTTGCCTAATGCGGATTAGTTTCTGAGCAAATGAAGGCTGATGCCTCCAAGATGCTCATCACCTTTGGCCCTTGACGAAGGACATGCTGTCAGTTCTCTTTGGTTTACCGTGTTACGCTTCGTCTAGGGTCTCTGACGTTGAGTGCCAGGTCTTTTCCTCTCCCTCCCAGATACCTCACCAATCAGAGATTATTCTGCATTTTGACTCTTAAGTAAGTATTGGCAATTTCACTGTCATTGGCAGATCAAGCAAAGCTTTAGATTTACGCAATCTTGAGTCCTCTTACATTAAAAAGGCAGCCCGCAATGAATATTATGGTACCGTCTTTTCCACTCAAGGCTGTGTCTTAACACGAGCATTGGAGGAGGGTTTCGCGCTAACGCGCGCTGTAAGGGGGCATTTGTGTGCTCCTCGCCGATCTCAAAAAACGGAAAGAGACCCACAAAAACTAGACTCACAAAATATTAGGGAAGGTTAGGGTTACAAAAAACTACGTTGCGCTCAATTTTTACGACCTTAAGTCGATATCTCCAAGGTCAAATAGGGTCGAAAAGGTCAATTTTGGGCACTCTCGGCCCGGAAAGGTCATTCCGTACTGTTTTCGGACGACACGTTGAAGGGGCGTGTGTTACAGCGTTAAGACGTAGAATACCATAATTTCCATTCGTTTGACGTCTTGAGTGAATATTTTTGGGTGGAGGTCATGTCAGGTCATTGACTTATGACGTCATTTTTCATCTTTGCAGATCAGATTCCGAGCAACGCAGAATATTGTTGTACCTTTAGTGTAAATAACAGTGCTAAACGAATCACTTAGCGTGCTTTAAGTGAAGATGGCCAACTTCATTACCTTTCGTCACATTCAGCGCTCACTGACCTCCGCATAGTCAAATGTAGTGAAACTAGGTCACTGACCTTGGATGGAGTTTTTGACTAAATGTAAGTTCAGTCTCAACTGTTTGCAACGAAGTTTTTTTCGTTAAAATGAACCCAGTTACATGATTTGATTGTTGTCAAGCGCAAACAAATAAATATTTACATAGATATGCATATATGTATATATGTATATACGCTCATCAGCGTGCTCAAGCGCGTTCTTATAAGGCTCTTTGAATACATATTTAATACAAATAGACATGTTGCAAAGCAAATCTGGATCAGGTCACAAGCTGGTTGACTTTGACCTTAAATGGCCTTGACCTTCACCGATTCTGGTACTGTTCTCGGTACATCCATCATCCTCAGTTTTCCCCGAATGACGTCGGCTGATAATATTGAAACGGTAAGCTTACGTAGAATGCCTGTCTTCTCACAAGAACTTTCCGTTTGTTTGCAACAACCGTTATTTTCGTTATGTTTGTTTTACTTCAAATGCATGAAACGGCGAAATTTCCAGCCAGTTTTCAATTTTTTTGCGTCAATCGACGAGTTATTGGATATTCATAAATATCTCAAAGTACCAGCAACGAGTTCCCATCCGTTCTGGAGATTTTCCAAATGTGTGAGGGTGGTACAAACGTGTCCCCTCTTCCAGTGTTCGTATTAGCCCTCCTAGACTGTGTTGCTATCAATATTTGTGCAAACGTCCGACTAGCCTTTTTCTTATTGCATTGTCATTGTCTTGCAATGTCTTCTTGATTCATTGTATAATATGTGTACTAATTTGTTCTTTTGCAAATGGTATCTTTCATGATACCGAAACGTTGAGATTTGTATAAGCATAAGGCAAGAATATAATACGGAAAATGCGAGCGACACAGACATCATCATTTTAAGATGATATGTATATATATATATGTTTATATATGTTTATATATGTATATATATATATATATATATATATATATATATATATACGTGTGGCACACAACATGGAATAATATTGAAATGCAGTTTAAAAAGTAGACTGCGTCATGCAGACTCACGCATACTACAGTTTTATGGTCGCATGAAAGGAAACATCATTTCGAA
This sequence comes from Capitulum mitella, assembly GCA_030062745.1. Taxonomy (NCBI): domain Eukaryota; kingdom Metazoa; phylum Arthropoda; class Thecostraca; order Pollicipedomorpha; family Pollicipedidae; genus Capitulum; species Capitulum mitella. Next base: position 2,841,077 of record CP099840.1, on the reverse strand, counting down.
GTGCCGGCATTATAATGCATCAGATTTCCAAACCAAGATGAATGAACATAAATGGTTTCATTCAGCAGTAAGTAAGATTAGGGATCTACGCCCAATTTTTTAAGGACAGATGTGTCGCAGCCAGAAGTGTCGATTTGTATTCTTTTGCGAGGGCCATGGCTTCCCTCACCATGGATCTTGGCACCTCCAAATGTGATTCTGTCCCCCTGCAATATCTTTGCCGGATTCAACAGAAGAAATGTATGCCATTTTATTTGATAAGCAGTCACCAAAAATAGAAATAAAAATAGACACTCGTTGGCTAAAATAAAGAGAACTAGATTCGTTAAGAAACTCACATGGGGGTTAGGTTGCTTTGGATACTCGGCTCGCCACCCCCCTCATCCTTTGCACAAAACGACAACCCTGGTCGCAGCCAAGTGTGTGGAGGAGCGTTTTTAAAGTTGATAACTCCCAAACCATGCTGAACCTTTTCCCGCACCCACAACGCCAGGGAGCATTTCCGTGAGGGGGGCTTTTCGCCCCGCCCCCCGACATCTCGAGAACTCACCTCCGGCTTCATCGCAACAGATGGCAATCGATTTGACATGACGTAAACTACATTTAAAAAGGAAGCTTTGACCCCAGGGTCAGAAAGGGAAATATTTTCCAACGTCTTAGAACTTAGACATTTCTGGACCGATGTTGATGCAATTGGCATGAATCGAAGACTAATTGATGGCACTTTTCCCATTTACACATATGTCTAAAGTTTGGGAGAAAATTCGCTGGCGTCCACACAGCTTGGAAAATGTGAAAAATACTTTCTTCAAGACCAAATATGTATAACTTCAAAAGTACAAATCCTGTTACAATGTATCATGTTGGCAGAGACGGCGTCAGGGACGTGAAAAGGGACAACTGTCATGGTCGCATGCTCATCAGGTCAGCTTACCAGCTTTAAACTTACATGACCTCAGATGACCTTAGGGTCGCATGAAATGGTCTTGGGCTCATTTCATAGTGTCTGGAAACGTTTCCAATTATTTCGATCGACTATATTTCTATGATTCCAGTTTATGGTCATGATATAGGGTATACGCGAGGCCATTTTAGGTCTCAGCTCCGTGATCCTACCAGATAACAACATGAAACTTGAATGACAAGTAGAAGACACTATGTTAAGTTACATGTGGCCTGGACTTGTTATTAAAAAATGACATCAAAAACGTCCATATAAAACCAAATTTTGAAATCCGATTTTAACTTAACCTTATGCAATAACTTCAGATCAACAGAAATATGTTAGTTGTTTGCCTAAATATTTACCTATGCACTCATGAAACGTACCTATGTTTTAGGTACCTATGTTTAGTTTTGTTTTAAAGGCTCATTTTTTGGTATTTGTGTTTCTTTAACCTTCGACAGTACCAAAAAATAGCTTGAAGATCCTCTCAATAAGCTGACCTTGCTCCGCTTGTGGGCAAAATGGAATCATGAAAACTTAACATAATTCATAAAAAGAAAAGATATAAAAGTGACCACACCTCGTGAAGCTGCTTGAAAATACTGGAAATGGCGAGCAAAAAAAAAACGTTGGGAGCTTCTGAGGGACCCTCCTCGCCATAGGGGAAAAGGGTTAGGCCATTTCTTTCCATACAACGTCTCAGGGTTAATGCGAAAATGTAAAAAATTGGTAGGTTCGCCACCCTGCTTGCCCTACATGACGCCTACGTCCATTTGCTGCCCATAGACTTATCCGGATATGCCATGCAAAGAAGAATTAATGTATGGTAAGTTGAACGGCGCAAAAGGTTAAGTAAGCATTGGTCAAGGAAAAGTCGCAGGTCCTCAAATGCATGACCCACACAAGGACGTAGAAAATAGGATGACTCGGGCAGCGCGGACGTGGGTGACATTTTGCCGCCCTCTTTTCATGGGACGATATCGAAGATGGGATGACCTTGATTTGTAGTTTCTATATGTCATCCGTAGTCCGACAGACACGGTTAGGCAGATGTATGGTCGATTAATCGGACGAACATCCCAGGTTCGTAAGTATACGGGCATCAGTGGCCTTGTCTTATTGAACGCGCGGCACCTTGTGATAACAAATCCTTGCCGTTTCTATCTGGCGATTCCTAGAATCAAAAAGACGACAATGCAATTGGCTTTACAGACACCATTTGATAACTCATATTTGGCCATGTGTTAAAACGCTACAACAAATTGCCTTTCACGACTCTTTGGAGTCCTTCAGTAGCAGGATACCTAATCCGGTCATTACGCTAATCTAACAAAACAGCATCTCGAAATAATGCATGAAGATTAGTGGCGGCCACAACAGCATGTGTGATGGCTGGCCTGCCAAAACACTCAGCAACAAATCGTCCCCGTTTTAGCATCGCGGCCGCCAACGACTCGCCCTGCTGGTCAGAGGACCTGATTCCAGCCGACTATGACAAAACAAAGCCGCCGTTCACGCCGGGCGAGCCGCTGCCCGTGCAGACCTCCATGTGGGTCTCCTCGGTCACCTCCGTCAACGAGATGACGGCCGACTTCACCGTCGACCTCTACTTTCGGCTCAAGTGGCGCGACCGGCGCGTGCAGTACCCGGCCTGCGAGCGGCGGCCGTTCCTGCTGCTCGAGTCGAGCGACATCGACCGGCTCTGGATCCCGGACGTGTACTTCCTGGGCGAGAAGCGCGCCACCCAGCACATGGTGATGCGACGCAACGCAGCGCTGCGACTCAACAGGAACGGCTCCAGCCTCTACCTGTCGGAGCGGCTCTCGCTCACCGTCATCTGCAACTACGACTTCCAGCTCTTTCCCATGGACAGCCAGGTGGGCAGCGGGACAGGCTGAGGCGGTGGTCGGGAGCTCAGGACCTGCAGCCGCCATTGAAAAGTGACCGTGTTTACCCCTGTTTTGAGTAGCAATGACTTTCTGGTCGTATGAAAGCTTGTGGAACTTTCATATTGCTTAGTTTTCGATCAATATAACAAGGGCTATGTCAATATCCTCCACAAAAATGGGCTAGAAATGATATAAGGCTACGCATCACAGCGACAAAGCCAGGTCTTGGTGGAGAATGAGTCACGGATTTGCCGTTATTCTCCTGTTATTTATTGGGAATGTATCCCTTGAAGCATAACGGCCAGATTAAGAGGTACTGTGGTTTCCGTGTGTTGGAGCATTTAGTTTCTCCGTTTTATTATTACTATTTTTTGTTTATTCAGTTTATGAGATAGCATAGGAAAGGATGACCTTTCCCCATAGTATCAGCATGTGGTCCAATGCACGCGATCTAATGGACCAATTGATCTTGATAACTCAACACTCTTCTGGTTCGTATAAAGGCGGGAATTGCATCATTCGTGACATGCTCGTCTCTCATGTAATACATTCGCAGGCATGTGAACTAGGCATCGAGCCTTACGTCTATCACAAGGAGTACCTGGACCTCTCGTTCGAAAACCCAGGCGTCTACTTCAACAACTTCAAGTTCCGCATCCCTCAGTTCAGCCTGGAGAAGGTGATGCCCGGCAACTGCAGCTACGAGTACGTCTACCAGGGCACGAAGCTGAGGCAGTCCTGCGTGCGCGCCGTCTTCTTCTTCGAGCGCGCCTTCCGCTACCACTTCTTGCAGATCTACGTGCCGTCCATGATGATCGTGTTCATCAGTTTCCTCAGCTTCTTCGTGCCGGTGACGGTGGTGCCCGGCCGGATCGCGCTCTCCATCACCACGCTGCTGACGCTCTCCACCCAGATGCAGGCCGTGCAGAAGTCGCTGCCGCCCGTCTCCTACGTCAAGGCCAGCGACGTCTGGATGTCCTTCTGCATCTTGACCGTCTTCTGTACGCTCGTCGAGTTCGCCCTGTCCTACAGGCACTGCATATGGGCGCAGAAGCAGCACGAGTCCAGGGTGTTGCCAATGAAAGCTGGCAAAACAAGTGGAGAGGATATTCCAGCCATCGAGAAAGTCTTCGCTCGAGTGGGTCTCTGTCGCAGGAAGCCCGATTTGGTTGATGCCATTGCCAAGGTCCTGTTCCCTCTGACGTTTATAATTTTCAACATCGGGTACTGGGTGCACTTCTCCATCCTTAGAGGTGAGAAAAAGGAACTGACTGAACAGACATACGTAGCTTAAAATAATGCTGCGAAAGCACAGTCCATTTTAGGGTCCAGATATGAGCTTGGATCCTGATAAAGTGCAAGTTATGCCTGTTTTGCATTCAACCATTCGTGGGCCTATGCATGCCAGTGCGTCCTGTCAGAAATCGTAGTGTCCCGACAGAACGAAGCAGTACCAAATGACAGTCATCATTAAGCTGGTCGCGACCATCATAAAGTGGGACGCCAAATGAGGATATTATTTTGGGATCCAGGCACAGACCTGTTACGGTCACTCAAGAAGTATCATTTTTCACAACATTTTTCAATATAAATACTTCTTTTACACGTCACCCAGGACAGCCTCAGGCCCAGGCTGGCTGCTATACCTATTGCTTCTGTACTGACGTATACCTGTAATATAACTACTATACCTATACCTACTGTACTGACGTTAGTCACGACCTTACATCACGGTCTACGTTATTTATTTATGACCCCTGGAACAACTCTTGACGTCTTGGATTTCAGACTAAGAGCCTTACACTTTGGATATCCCTCTTGCACATAACCTTGCGGTGGCTTTCACGTTCCAGTGAAACACGTTTTGCGAGCTTTTCAGCAGCCGCTATGTCAACTCTGTCGCAATCCGATATACCAAACTGCAAAGAAGATATGGTTCACTCCGACATTGCAGCAATTCAGCACAATAAGTGTCGGTATCGCACTGCAAACCGCGCTGAGGTTGTTCGCATGGAGGCAGCTGGCATCTAGTAGATTATCGCTAGCGATCTCCTTAGCGACTTGAGATTTTTCATCGGAGTTTTCTTACGTTATTTCCATTATTCAGAATAGATATTTCACCTTTAACCCGGCACCGCCTGGAGTGTCAAACAGGGCAACCCCTCTTTTTCGTGAATAACCTCTGAGCCGTCAAAGCCAGCCCAACAAAACTTTTAGTACCTGTTCACATAGGATTTACAAAGGATTTACATAGAAGCAGTCCTTGAAAAGACATGCATCCGTGACACGTCAATATCAGAGGTCATGCTAGGTCATATGCATAATGTCAGTGGGACTGATTTGCATTGTGGGTGATAGAAGTGGTTACCGCTGACCTTCCCCATCGTTCAAGCGAGACGAGCAAGTCGATATACGCTTCTTAGCAAGGTTCGCCAAATGCAACGTGAGGTCATGCCAGGTCACGTCATAGGTTGATGTGGAAACGAATGAAACTCAGCACTGTCTGTGGGAGATCGTTCGGTAGCAGCAGAGAGCAATTGTTGTTTCTAGTCGGAAAAAGAAAAATGGTTCTTTGTCCTGACCTAGCTTGACCTTGGCCCAATAATGAGCAGACAGAGCAGATCTGATTATAATGAGCTTTATTTTCAGTTCTTTACTTACGCAATTAACAACGTCGCCATATAATTATTGCTCCTTGTCGGTAAGAGGAAAGCAACCTTATCTGACCTGAACTAGAATGGCAATGACTGGTTGAAAGTCAGGTAATGCAAAACTGGCCATCAGAAGGTTTCTCTTCTGTCCTTTTTGTCACGTAGATCAAAACGGCTGCGAGTTAGTATCGATCTTCAGCATGTAAAGTAAGACCAATATTTCGCCTCACCTAGGTTGACCTCAACCCAACATTTTTGTTACATTTTGGCATGCTTCTGATGTAGGAGGTCGTGACCTTTTGTTCCATACTTAGTTGAAGGCTCTATTGCCGTATTGTACGTATTACCGATTACGAGATTACTCTTTACTCTTTACTCTTTACTCTTTCTCTTACCGATTACTCGTACATACGAACCGGTGTCAGTTTTTCCTAAGTCGTGTTCTGCGTTTTACGTGACCTGTGGCTTCACCAGTCACCGCAAGATTCAGGGCTATCGATTGATGGTAGACCGGTTCAGGTCCGACAGTTAGAGCCTGAGATAACAGGGGTGCCCTTTTTGACACCCCTAGGCGGTCGCGGGCATAGAACACGTTGGACGGCAACGGGTTAAGAATACTATATCAGGATAGATTAGATTATGTCATGGCCGTGGAGGATTTATTTATTTCCAGCGTGTTATCCCCTGTGAGTTGCCCTACACAGAGCTTCTGTTCATACTGACATGGACAAGCCTCGATGTATCGTGTACAGAGCTAGGAGGGCCACAGAGAAACACGACATAGAATATGACAAACTGATGGCTTGGTATGAATTTTTCCAACGCCAGAGATTACCAGTCTTTAAAAAATAAACTTTGTTTAGGTTCGGTATGTGCGAGGCAGGGTGCGAAAAAGGACACTTGTGAAATAAGAGGCTACGCTGAGGAGCGGCTATCCTAAGCTTAGAGCCACAGCGTCCCCCCTGTTACAGCGACGTGAACAGTTGTGTCGTCGAATCAAGCGAAATGGTTTGGCTACCAGGAGCCAGATGGCACTGACGGTCCCAGATGGCGCTGCAGGGTTATCGCTACGGTCGCGCCATGATGTTACCGGCTTTTTTAACAGTTACCTGCCCGTCCCCTCCCCCCCCGAAGTGCCGGCATTTGTATCGGTCCCCCAGTCATGGTGTACACGACCAGACTTCTGCCCGCTTTGCCGTGCAACCGCAGAGCGCGAGTTGGCTTCGGTGGAATGGTGGTGCGTAGGCATGGGATTTATTGCTTTGTTGGGAAAGGTAGTAAAGGATGAAGCGCTGGGTGTGCCCTGAAACATATTTTGACTAAATATAATCATCATACGGAATCCGAGCGGCGAATTTCTTTCATCGAAGCGAACGACAGGTCTCTCACATGACGATCACCCGTGCAGCATCGGCCGGCCAGCCCCGGTCGTCGCCATCTGGGCGTCCCCGGCACAGCAGGGGGCCGCCCGATACGCTGCTCTCGTCGTACCAGTACTCCGAGTCAGAATTCGAGTCCGACTCGGAGCCCGACGGCATCTCGGTGGCGACGCGGCGCGCCAGGATCGACGCCACGTCGTGTAGCAGTTGCGCCTGCTCGCGCTCCTGCTCTTCCACCACCTTCACCTTGCGGAGTGAGATGCCTGTCGGCAAGGGCGAGCACTGTTCAGCGCTCGGTGAAACAATCTTATGCGTATTCGGTGGTCTCTGATCATATCAGCGAAGGTAAAAACGAACGCTTCCAACTGCAATAGAAAACGTCTATCAATAAGGGCGAAACTATTCATGCATATGAATATACACCGTGCGCTCTCCAGATTCCCCAGTGCAAAAGAAGGGCACGTAAAGAACTACGAGCTTCTCATTTATCACGCGCCAGAATCAAACATGCAAACCATTTCAAACAGGAACAGAACGCCTACGTCCGTTGATAGCGCCCACCAGCCGAAAAGCGTTGCCACAGAACAGAACGCATCGCTTCCAGCTGCAGGCCAGTCCTGCTAGTCAGACCTAAGACCGGCTCATAACTCGCCACCACTGACCGTCTCCGATGGCCTTGAGCAGGTCGCTGGGAACATCTTCATTTGGGCACAGCCGCCGGTCAACGTCCCACCGGCCCAGGGTGTGAACAGTCGGTACAAGGTGTGAACACTGAACAATTCATCGGCACAGGGTGCACCGGAACGCGGCGCCAGGTGCCGCTTCCGCCGCCGCCGCCTCTGTCGCCGCCGCCGGCCGAGAACGGCCCGTCGGCGTCTGAGGGGCACCAGGACGAGCGCCGGGTCACGGTCGAGTCGCTGCCGCCGCCGCCGCTATCGCTGCCTCCGCCTCCGTACGACGCGGAGGCGGATGAGTTGCCGCCGTCGCCGCCGCCGCCACAGCCGCCGCCAGGCCTTAACAGCGGGGTACCAAACGGCGCGTTCAAAACGGTTCCTGGGACGGGCGGAAATACAGCCTTTAATGGGAATCCGGTGCGTGTAGTTTTTTCTAGCTTTGGTTCTGTCCTTGTTGAACAGAAACCGATACTACGAGCTTTCAGTTACGGGGATGCTGCTTAAGAATGTTTAAAAGTTCCTGTTGACCGTGTTTTTATTTAGTTCCTGGTTTCATGTTTCGAAAACGGGATTGGCACGACTCCGGGATTGCCCGCAGGAGAAAGGCTGATGGGGATGACGTTTTTATTCACATGATAAATATCAACCCTCACCCGTGTCGGGGAGGGGGTCGATGCAGTCTCCCTCGGGGTTTTCCAAGGATAACTCCCGAACGGTCTGTATGATCCATTGGAAACTTGATCTATCCACTGGGACATTCATTCCGCATCTTATGGTGAAAACGTTTCTTCTGCGTTGCCGTGGTAACGTGCTGTGGTGTCATGATGGAAGCCATGTCAGCCGTTTTCGCGCCGACGCAGCCGGTTTAAAACGGTCTCAGTTTTGTCTCACTGTAAGACGGTTCGAGTGCACAAATACAATAAAATATACATCAGTCGACTCCACATTGTTTATTCTATAAAACTATAAATAGATCTAACAGGCTGATGCTCCCTGCCGGGAATACCGACAGCGTAAACTGAGGTCATGAGCTTCGGCATGGAACACGTCATTTTTCATCTTTAGGAATGTGATAGGAAAAAGGCATCGCAAAACAACCTATATTATGGAACTGCCTGAGGTGTAAAGAATCAAATGGCCTATATTTGGTGTAATTTATCTTTCATTTTATCAAAAGAGGGCGCAATGCAACGAACGCCTGACTTTACCTCCGACGTGTGGAGCGGCGACGGCCGCGGAGTGATGGGTCTTCAGTACTACGCCATGCCTAAAATTGGATTCTGCGCTTGATATCAACCGGGAAAACGCTTCTTACCCGCGCAGTGGAAGGAAGTTTCGGGCTAATGTGCACTGGAAGGGGGTCTAAAAGGACCCCCTCCTCCGATCTCGGAAACGAAAAGAACTAGAGACATGAAATTTTGTGGACAGGGTAGGGCTATAACGATTTACATTGCGTGCAATTTTCATAACCCTAGGTCAATATCCTCAAGGTCAAATGGGTTTGAAAAGGTCAATTTTGGACACTGCCCGTACAGGCCATTCCGTACAACTTTTCGGACTAAACGGGAGAAGGCTGCTTGTTTGAGCGTTAAAACGTGAAATACGACAACTGTCATTCATTTGGCGTCTTGACTGAGGAATTCGGGCCGAGGTCATGTCAGGTCACTGACCTATGCCGTCATTTTTTTCATCTTTTGCGGATTAAATTTCGAGCAACACGGGATAGTTTGAGTGTAAATGAGGGAGCCACACGCATCTTTTGACCTATTTTCAGTGAAGGTAACCAACATTGGTACATTTGATCACTTCAAGCGTTTAGATTTATGTATGTATGCATATGTATATGTGTATATACATATGAGTATCAATGTACCAAACGTGCTTTTAGTAGGCTCTTTAAATGCATATTTCATACAAACCGACATATTGCAAAACAAGTCTGGACCAGGCCACAAAATAGTTAATCTTGACCTTTGACGACCTTGACCTGTAGTGACCCTGGTATATATAAGCGTATCGTAGGTATATATAAGCGTGAGCGAACGTGTTTTTATTAGGGTCTTCGAATGCATACTTTATACAAATCGGCATATCGTAAAGCAAATCTGGACCAGGTCACAAGATATTTGACCTTGACCTTTGATGACCTTGATCTTCACTGACCCTGGCATATGCAAGCGTATCAGTGTGCGCACACATGTTTTTATTAGGGTCTCTGAACGCATATTTCATACAAACCGACATGCTGCAAAGCAAATCTCGATCAGCTGTTTCCTGTTTGGCCTTGACCTGTGATGACCTTGACCCTTATTGACCCTGGTTTTGGTCTTGTTACATCCATCACTTATGCCCGAATGGCGTTGCCTGATTGTGTCCAGTCGGTATGGTAGAACGCTTAGTATGATCATAATTTCGCATTTTCCGGCATTTTTGGTGACGTTGCCCCAGTTGCATCTAACGAAGAGTAGCCACTGGATATAACCAGCTAAACTGTGTCTGAACTGAAAGTTAACTGAAACTTTGAGACATTGTTTAGCATGAACTTTCCTTCAGACTTTCTGCATTCCTACTTTGACACTGAAAGACCTGGACTAAGTCTTCATATACAATGAATTCATTGGGCCTGGGTAGGGCCTGGGCTTCACGTCAGTGGGCTAGGGCTGGACTAGGGCCTGATATTTTGGGACCGTGGCGAACTTTGCTGTCCAGCTGCAGAGAGCCGGCCGGCCGGCCGCGATAACCCGCAGCAGGCCCCGCCTGCCCAGAGCCACACCGCCTGCCGCCTGCCGCCTGCCGCCTACCGCCTGCCACCTGGTGTCTCTCGCGGCGGCGGCGGCTACCGCGCCCCACGTGTTGTGCCGACACAACATCGGCAGTTCTTTTCACGGGTGTTGTTAATTTCCAGATGCTCCATCAAGCTGGAATGAACAGAGGTAATGGATATGGTTTCTTCTGGCCATTTAGTGTAGTGCTGTGATTTCAAACGCAGTAAATGAAGTTCCTTCTATGAAACTTACCATCCAAAAGCTTTTCCCAAAATGTGTACATTGTGCAATTTAAGTACCCATGCAGTTTCACTGGCCACAACTTAAATTACGCCAGCACTATTAGAGCTATCATCAAACCGGAATTTCAGCCCGCTGGCAGGCTGGCCCCAGTGTTGATGTTTTCCGCATGGCATCAATCAGTGCCAGATCCCGGGCATTGAAGGTTTATGGGAAGATAGCAAAAGTAAACGTCCATATTTCATCCGCTTTTCGCTGGCGCCGCGACACTGTCCTCTGAATCTGTTGTGCACCAGTGTTTTCCCAGCTCCGGAGATCGGCTGAAACTCACCTTGATGTCCGGTCCGTACCAGTTATGGACAGTCAGGTCTGTTGTAGCTAATCAGTTACAAAACTTATTTAATTTTCCTCTCATTTTTGATCGCACGTCTGCGGCATCCTTACCGACTTATCTCTGGAAATTGCGTGGCAGAGTGTTTGTTTGCTACGCATCGCTGTGACCGTCCTGGTCTGACCAGACCAAACAGTGCGCAGACTGGATGAGTGGCTGCGCCTGTGTGCTCGGTGATGGGCGTGTCGGTGGGAGCGGTGCAGCTGGGACGCTGCAGCCGCGGCCGGGGAGATGCCGCCACCGCCTTAAATCACGCGCGATTGCCCAGACCAGCTCCGAGCGCGAGATGCCAGACGAATGACATCTCCGATAACTCGGACGGTCCATCGCGGCCGGCCGACCAGCCGGCCGTAGCCAGGCGGGCTATCAGGTCTGGGACGTCTAGGTGCGGTACATCGCAACCAGACGACCAAGACCAGAGCACGGCGCGCCGGCCGTGAGCTGGCATTCGTCACGCCGTGGAGCAGAACCGTGAATTCGTGCCGAGAGGTATGTCCCGCGTCGTGTGCCGACGACTGCTGCTTCCTTTATTCATTGGCGTACAGGTACATTCTCCGGACATCGAGGCTACTGACGTGCCGTCGCGGTGCCCTAGCATGAGATCCAGGTGCTTCGTTCAACGCCAGATGGTGTCTATCAAAGCGTATTGCGCAGGGCAAACGATGGCGTAACGCATCACGGCGACATGCAACATGTCAGTCTATGTAGCACGTGCATAAGGGTAGAAGCCGGAGGGAGGGTGGACGGGGGGACATATTCTCCCCGCCCACTTTTTGACGCGGGATGCGGGCGCCCCCTTTTTGCCACAGCAGAAAAATGTGCGTTTCGAAAGACATTTAGAAAACAAACATCTCTAAGACCCGATCTCAAAAAGATGCCGAAATCAGTGGAGTTTTTCGTGGGCTTTTCATCTGTGGGAAAATTCTGACTGATTCCAAATAAGTGATTTGAAAAATCAGTGGGGCTTTTCGACCTCCTTAGCAGCCATCAGCCTGCAGGTGCCCCTTTCTCATGTACTGGTCGACCATTCCTCGTGGTCTCGGCGCCCCAAGTAAACGCTCTTGTACAGTTCGGGTAATCTTTACATATTCGATGCCCGATAAAGGCTAGACGTCCCCCTCCCTTTTTCTTGCATGGATGAGGCGTTTCTAAAGAATTTGGCGCCCCTCACAGACCTGACACGTCTACGAAGAGGGCACCCCTTACAGGCCAGGCGCCCCACATACAGATCAAACGCCCCTCGGGACAAGGGAAACGCCAAGGGAGCTCAGCGCCCTTGGCAAGCGAGGAGCCATGAGCAGATAAAGCACCCCTCACTTATTTGGCTCCTCCTCTTCAGGCCAGGCGCCCGCACGGGCTGGGAGCCCCATATAGGACAGGCACATCTTACAAAGAAGCGCCCCGCGCAGGCCAGGCATCCGCCGCACACATCAGGAGCCTCTCTGGCCGCCATGTGAGTGTGCAGTTTCCCTAAGGCTCGAATCGCCACCACCAGGTGCCCCTTACATACACGACAACTCTTACAAATCAGGTACCCCAAATAGATCGGATACCCTCGTATACTCGGCGTTCCACTGAAGTCTGGCGTCTCCGCCTCGAACGAATCAGCTGCTATTCGATGACTCGGCGTCTCACCCATCAATAATGTTTTGAAAGGCGTCAGCATTACAGATCACGCGCCCATCTGGGAGCCGTTGCGATCATGCAGTCGGAACGACCTACGCCCTGTATCTCCACCAGCAGATGTCCCGCACCGACTCCACATGTCGTGCAGACCAAGCGCCCGTCTAGACCATGAAGCCGTCATGTGTTTGGCGCCTCACACGGGCCAGCTGCCCTGCCGCACCCGCCCCACCCGCCGTTAGTACAGTCGAAGCCCCCTTCAAAGGCCTGATGCCCCTTGCAGATTAGGCGCTTATTACGAGCAGGCGCCTCTTGCATGTCTGGCATCTTTCTCCCAACCCCTGCAGATCATGAGCCCCCCACAGACCCGTCCCCGTTCATTCGTGATAGATTGTGGTGAGTGACATTCACCGTCACACAGATGTCTGAAACTCGTGTCACTGAGTGGGCGAAGCGCGTCAAAATCCAAATAATCACTTGCATCGCCAAATGCAAGTGCAAATGCACCCGCAGTAAGTACTTTGTTTTTGAAAGACCATGAATTTTGCTCCTAACCTTTGTGGTTTTGAGAGAGGGAGGGAAGTGAGATGAAATCTCGTCAGCATAAACCTGAGGCATTATGCTGAAGTAGGTATGGCGCAGCGAGATGGTGAGAGATCCTGTGGATGGGGGGGGGGGGCAAGACCCCTAGTTTTCAGGGCTTTGAACATGAGGCCTATGACAGTGGCTGGAATGAAGCAGTGTGAAGTCCTATGCGGGCCATCCAGTATTTTCCGGAAATCCCCAGCCGCACTAGGAAGGAAAAACGCAGGAAACCCCGAATCGCAGCTTGGTTATGGCGTCGCCATTTTCGAACGTACCATGATAAATCTTTCGAATCGGCTTAAATTGATGAAGGAACAAAAAAAACGAATATCGACCAACGCGACAAGCGTACAAGAAAGGGGCCGGACGCGACAGCTGACGGCGGCCGGCCTAGCTTCCGGTGATGTGTGCCTCTCGGAACTGAAGGTCGCCATTAGACGACTGCTTGGCGGTGATGTGACGCAGGTCATGGTGCGATAAAACTGGTTATGATGTGCTGAACTAAAACTGTCGCCGTGTTTTTTTTTTCAAAATAAATGACAAATTTGCGTGTGTGAGTAAGACATGTGACGTGTTACTTTAGTCTGGCAGAAACCTTCAAGTTTTGTTTTTACTTTTCTAGAACAGAAGCAAAATATTCAACTAAGGTCACGATTTTGGATACCATTCGGTTTTAAGACCTTTAAACATTTTCGTCTCGAAATTTCTGGACTGCGTGCAATCAGTTATTTTGTCCTCAAATAATCAAAATGATTCCTGCTACGCATACTCGTCCAATTCTACAGTTCCAGCTGCGCTTATTCAGGATTTTCAGGGTTTATCACATATCATGATATCAATCTTCCGCCCATTCAGGAAATGCGATGAGATGTTTTTAAAGCCTTACTTCAGGCTGCAACTGTACAAATAAATCTGCATATGCATTTTGTAAACATTGTTCTCAGTATTGACCTGTGTACATGACATAAAGGTACATGCTACTTCGGATCTCTTTTAATTTCTTTTATCATTTTCCTCTCATCAGCCTCGGCTTGCGAAAGCAAAATTCTCACCTCGTATGCAAACGGTCTATGCTAGATATTTGGTGATTTCGCTGGAATACGGAACTGTGATCATATATCTGTCACGAAAGCAAACATTATGTTTTTCCTGCGTGTTAAACATGAGATTAATTACATAAAATCATTGTTTTTCCTACACATTTTGTCCTATGCCAGTGGCAGATGACGATATTCGACATTTGCTCTCCCCCAGGAAAATCCTGGCTACGTGCCTGGGCGCCGCCGCGCGATCAGCAGCGTTGCGGCGCTCTGGAATCTTGGAACACCGACCGCCGGACGGCGCCCCGGGTCTTCATCCGTCGCCACACGGCGCGGACGACCAGTCGGCATCCGGACGGGTGCGGCATGGCCGCGCTGTCCGCGTGCGCGCTGCTGGCGCTGGCGGCTCTGGCGGCGCGCGGGCGGCGCCGGCCTGCTCTGCCGGCGTCTGGCCGGCGGCGGCGGCGACCTGTGCTCGCAGCAGGTGGCGCCGCGGCGCCGCCTCCCCGACCTCAGCGCCCGCCTGGAGGACGCCGGCCTCGTGCTCGTCCAGGACTCCGGTGAAGACGGCGAGGAGGACGAGGACGAGGACGAGGAGCTCGTGCGGCTGCGGCGCTCGCCCAAAAAAGGCCGCAAGCACCGGCATTCCCGCGAGCGCTCGTGTCAGGACAACCAGGGTGAGGAGCCTGCAAGAGGAAGAAGGCGAAGTCGGGAGAGGGGACGCTGCGACAAGAAGAAAAAAAAGAAGAAGAGTAAGGAGAAAAAGAGGCGCAGCAAGGAGAAAAAGGGGAGAAAAAAAGGTAAGAAGAAGAAGAAGAAGAAAAGCAAGGAAACGCAAGACACGCCAACTACTGCAGCACCTACCACAATTCCCACCACTACATCGGAGACGACGACATTGAGTACTACAGAAGCAAGCACTACGGAGACGACGACACTGAGTACCACGGACATAAGCACTACGGAGTCGACAGTCAAGCCCACTTCTACAACGGAAACATCCACGCCCGACAATGCAGCTGTGGCAGACAACCCCAGCACTACAGCAGAAGCAACTGCGTCAGTTTCTACAACGGTGGCAGACACTCCCACCACTACAACGGAGGCAACCGCGCCAAGCTCTACAACTATGCAAGACACTACCAGTACAACAATGAAAACAACCACTTCAGGCTCTACCACGGTGGAAGACGATTCCACCACAACAGAAGCAACTACGCCAAGCACTGTAAGTGTGGAAAGCACTTCCACTACTGCAACCGAAACGACCACGTTAAGCACTACAGCGGCGCCAACCACTACCAACGCCGCGCCGTAATCGGACGCACCGAGCACTACAGAAACGACCGCGCCGAGTTCTGCGATCACGACCACGGACCCCAGCACTACAACGGAAACTACAACAACCCATCTGGGATCACAGTCGGCGTAGTGACCTCAGCGGCGACTGAAGCCTTGCCAGAAACGCGTGCATTCCCTTGAAGCAGACACAGCCGGCTCTCCAACTGCGAAACAGTGGGCTGACGTTGAAGACATCTAATGTCACCAAGGCGTTGAACAGTCGTTGTTTTGAAAGGCACGTTCGGCTGAAAGTTCGCTAGCTTAGACTCTCGAAATCCAGCTGGGCCTCTGTAACGCCAAAATTTGCCTGCTAATTCATTTAGGAATGTGGAATATTCAGGTTGTGCTTGTTTCTATTCCACGTTTACATGTCTGGTTGTTCTGCATAGGACGGAATAGTAAGGCACGTCATGAGACTGCTGTGGACGTAGGTGGAAATTCTGCGACATGGTGAGCACATGTTTCAAACTGCTGCGGCGTAAACATGACTGATTTTAGATCATGAAGTTCGCATGTCTTAACGGTAGCGGCGCTGTAGCACACTATGCTATTTTGGTTTTCTTCTTTTAAATAAATGGGCGCTCTGTTGAGTTTTTCCATGCCGTTCACAAAAGGCGGTTTCGAAGCAGACACGTCTCATTTTAAAATGGATTGGGGATGCCACCAGTGTATTATCTTGGGCACTGTAGATACCCGCTTTATTTGATGCCGCTTGTTACATTTACACGCGACGATGGTTGGTGCGGCGCGGGGTGATGGTTGCCCCATGCCCCCAACCCCCGAGCCACTGGGACGCCACACCCCTTGAGCACTAAAATCCAGCATTGACCTGATCGCGCCGACCATAAAGGAATCACCCAAAGATAGCCTGTACGACTTGCCCCGACTCAGGGGATGACATCAATCGATTCGCCAATTACGGGCCAGTATTAGAAATCATGTCCTCAGTTCCAGCGCACGCCGCACATTTTCGCAGTCGGATAAGCGCACCAGGATCGAGAGGTCCGGGTGTTTCACCAATCGCACGTCGTCGCGCCACCGTGCCATGGGGACGACGCTGTCAAAAATACATGGGGGGTTGGAACACGGAACTTAAGTTGCAGTCAATGTTCCACGCAAAGCTGCAGAGTAGGCGACATCTACGGAGCGTACAATTCGCGTTATGAGGTGTTGGCGGGAGGGATCGAGGGCTGTGAACAGTGGCCAGATTGGTTGGATGCTGGCTCCAGGGCACGTACGTTGCCACCGCTGTGCTCATTGGGGTCCGGAACTCTTTTTTTTGTGGGGTCCGCCCTCCTCGATTTGGGGGGAGGGGTGCCGAGATACGGCAGAGTAAGAGCCGGAGCCATGCGAAAAGCAGTTACCGCAAATACGAAAGCCCGCCTAATGAAAAGAGTCCGTACTCACAGCCAGTACTCTCCGGCAGCCCCTAAATCTTACCAGAATGCCTGTAAACATCACATGAAGGGCCCTCAACAGAGCCAGCCAGAGCCAGCCGCCTGAGAGCGCCGCCTTAGAGTCCTCTAAACATCATCATGGAACCTTCAACCTTTTACGGCGGCCTCTGAACCTGTCCAGAGGACCCTGAATCTCTCAGACGCCCGTGGACCGCCTCAGGGACCCCCATACATCACCAGGGGCTCGCTGGACCTCGCCACAAAGCCCCCGCACTCCCGAAAGCCACCGCAAGAACGTCCCGGGACTTAACAAGAGAGCCATTGGCCCTCAAAAACAGACCTTCAACCTGATCGCCAGCAACCTTGTGCTTCATTCCACCTGGACGGCATCGCTTCCTTTCCGATTCTGCGCAGAGCTGTGCGATTTCATCCCGACTCCGAATCAGCAACTTTATCAACAGAATCGATTCCGATCAACACGGAATACACTAATTCCGTCGGAATCAAGCACCAATCTGAAGGACACAGCGCTTCGTTTTACAGTAAAGCCCTTGCAAGCCGCCTGCTGCGTTCTCGACTTCATGAGAAGATCGTATAATAATCCTACGAGTTTGCCCGTGGACTTTTACATGAATGCGCTGCAGACTCCCCTGAAAGCCCACATGCCTCACTGTTACTGCGGTGAGGTGTCGGATCAAACCATATTATTGCGATAAACATACCTCTTGTGATGTGTTTCCACGTTAAGCGTGGTGTATGTGTTCTAAGCGTCGGACGCCATATGATCATGTTGTCGGAACGTCCTGAAGCCCCAAACACACCCTTCGTGTTTTAAGCGAGAACACTTAAGGCTTGGTAGCTATTTCCTATAGCTGACAGCGCTCATGTCGTCCCTCCCCTCACCCCCCCCCCACGCCACAAACCGTTCAATCCGGCCGTTCTGCCAGCAATGTCACACCCGTGACTTTTGTTTAGACTGCCAACAAACGGTCTGCGTCACGAAGGTGATAGAAAAGACAGTAGCGCTGAAGTAGTGAGCATAGGCAATGATCCAAAGGAGGAATTGCCTTTGTGAACACGGGAAACAAACTAATCATTTATTGGAAGATGCCTTCATTGCGTGATATGGCCAACGTAACACCACACAGGTATGACGGGCACGAGTAACATATCGCAACACGGCGATAGGTTTTGGCAGATATAGGGTCTCTGCCCGACAAGGAAGTACAAAATCACTGAGTTTATCACCGAACATCAACGGAAGCTGTCGATTGGTTGTTTACACTGGAATGCCCAGAGTACAAAATCACCAATGATAAGCGCTTGGCGCGTTGATCAATGACACCCCGATTGCAAACGGCAATCACCAGCTACCACCACAGCTGTCCACAAAATACCAGTGACTAGCACAACCTTCAATTTACCACGGGACATCCCGGTCTCGCCCCAGGTAGGCCGCTGACCCGCGCAGCGTCCGCCCACCAGCCCCGGTCGTCGCCATCTGGGCGTCCCCGGGACGGCTGGGGGCCGCCCTAGGCGCTGCTCTCGTCGTTCCAGCACTCCGAGTCAGAGTCCGAGTCCGACTCGGAGCCCGACGACACCTCGATGGCGACGCGGCGCGCCAGGATCGACGCCACGTCGTGTAGCGGCTGCGCCTGCTCGCGCTCCTGCTCCTCCACCACCTCCACCTTGCGGAGCGTGATGCCTGCCAGCAGGGGCGAGCACTGTTAAGCGCACAGTCACAACTGTGTTCGCATTCGCTGGTCTCTGGTAAGACCACGAAAGGCAAAGAACAACGCTTTAATACAATGCACGAGAAAAGGTATACCAAGAACGAAGCTACTAAGAAGCACCGAAGCGCGCTCCGGCTCCGCAAATGCAAAAGGCCCTGTAAGAAACTATGAGCTCTTCACTTATGAATAAGCCCAGTCAAATATGCCAACCATTCCCAACAGCAACAGAGCGCGTACATCCGTTCATGGCACCCATCAGTCGGAGACCGTTGCCGCAGAACAGAACGCATCGCTTCCATCTGCAGGCCAGTCCTGCCAGTCAGGCCTAAGGCCGGTTCATGACTCGCCACCACTGACCGTCTCTGATGGCCTTGAGCAGGTCGCTGCGGGCGTCGTACACGGCCGGCGCCTTGGCGGGAGGGCGGGACAGCCGGGTCCAGCTGGGTCACGGGCACCTGGGAACAGCCGCCGGTCAGCGTCTCACCGGCCCAGCGGCCCAGGGTGTGAGCACTGAACACCGCACAGGCCGAGGATGTTAACAATAAACACCTCATTGGCCCTGGGTGCGAACAATGAACTCCTCACAAGCCCAGGGTGTGGACACTGAGCATTTCACCAGCGTAGGGTTCACCGGCCGGACCGGCGGTGGACGGCCGCCGGCACGCGACGCCGGTAGGTGACGGGTGGCAGCGGCCAGCAGAATCAGCGGCCGAACTGAGGCAGCGATGTCCGGCGGCAAGAGATGTAACCGATCGTAAGTACTCGATACTGTTGCGATATCGCTGCTGTACTGATGTTCCCGATAAACTGTGTGATATTTGCTTCCAAATAATCGAGATAGGCCCCAAGACAAAGGTGTGATAGTTGCTGGTCTTACCAAATATCCTGCGAAACCTAGTGCCTGGACTACATCAGTGCTATGCATACAAGGTGCACCGTATTAGACTGCACATCTGACTGATGGGATACGAATCCGCGTCACTCACCTACAAGATTCGTATCCGTTATCATAAACCAGTGTCAAGTGTCGATGGCAGCTTCCCCTAATATTTGTCATGTAAATAAAATATTATCCCCATCAACCTTTCGCCTGCAGGCAATACAGAAATCGCGTCACGAAAATCCCATTTTCGAACCATGGAACCGCGAAGAAAATTAAAAATACTGCGAACAAGAACCTTTTACGACTCTTAAGGAATAGCCCCCATGAATGAAACCTCGGAGTGTCCACTTCTTTTAATCAATGACGGGACAAAAACAAGAAAACCGATATACGTACCGGGTCCCCACTGAACGCTGTATTTCCGTTCGTCCCGGGCGCCGCTTTAGACGTGCCGTTTGGCAGCCCACTGCCAAGGCCTGGCGGCGGCGGCGGCGGCGGCGGAGGCGGTGGTGGCGGTGGTGGCGGCGGAGGCGGGGGAGGGGGCGGCGGCGGTGGCGGTGGTGGCGGCCGAGAGGGCTGCAGCGGCGACAGTGGCGGCGGCAAATCTTCGGGCCCGGGAGTGGGCGGCGGCGGTGGCGGCGGTGGCGACGGCGGCAACTCATCCGCCTCCGCGTCGTACGGAGGCGGAAGCTGCGACAGCGGTGGCGGCGGCAGCGACTCGGCCGTGACCCGGCGCCCGTCCTGGTGCCCCCCAGACGCCGATGGGCCGTTCTCGGCCGACGGAGGCGTCGGAGGTGGCGGCGGCGGCGGCGGCAGCGTCTCACGGCCGGTGGGCGGCCGGGCGCGCGTCGGCGTGGTCTCAGCGTCGGGCGGCGCCGGCGGCGGCTGAGACGGCCGCCCGGAGGGGGCGCGGCTGAGCGCGCGGCCCCCCGGCGAGCCGCCGCCGGCCGGGCCCGGCCCGTGCTCCGACGGCCGCCGCCGCAGCACGACGCTGGTCGGCCGCGCCTGTTCAGGATCCGACGGCGGTTCGTTGTCGTACGGTATCTGAAGCAGGCACGAGCACAGTGTCATGACGGCCAGTACGGCGCTATGCCCAGCTCCCAAAGGAAATCAGCCGTCAATTAGTGAGCCGTCAATAGTGCCGCTATACGGATGTGTTATCTGCACTACGAATGATGTACAGCACGTGGCGTTCAGTGCGTTACAATGTGCGGCGCCCAACCAAGCACCCCGTCAACACACAAATCTCATCACCAAATCCGCGTCATGGCTGCCTGCCAACGCATCACGGCTACATCGTTCTGCACGTTTTCACCCAGGGCCGACACACCTCGCAGCTTCCCTCGTCGGGGCGCCAGCTGGTCGCGGAGCCACTCACCGTCTGGCCGGGCGCCGGCGGCCGGGCCGGGCCGTTCGGCGCGTCCGGGCGCGGGCCGACGTACTCGCCGTGCTCCAGCGCCAGCTGCCGGTGCCGCTCGCGCGTGTTCTGCGCCTGACGGACGCGCTTCTTGTGGCGGCCGCCGCCGCCGCCGGCAGAGTCGTGCCGCGGCCGGTGCGGCTGCGGCGATAGTGGCGCGGTCACGGCCCGCACAGGCGACTGATCGACGCCGGAAACCGCACGAGACTTTGGACGCCTGAGCCCAGCACTTCCGTGGGCTGGCTCATAAACGAACGCCGAAGGCGACCGGGAGACGGCGACTGAGACGCCATCTGGTCCCGCGATCGACTGAACAGAAAGTGGGTCCACGAATGCCCGTGGAGAGGGCAGGATACAACCGGCAGGAACGAGCTGTCTCAGGCTTACATTAGTACAGACATACAGTCCGTTCTGCTCAGAATTACAAGAAGAAAATGAATATCCACAGTCATCAACACAATAATGCACACTCCACCCTACCTTTTTGCCCTTTTCGCTGATGAGTCGGTCATTCTCCTTCAGCATGTCTTGTCTCCACAACGCGAAAAAATAGTCCGGATCAGTATAAAACTTCAGGCCATCTTTATCGTCGTCTCTGCAATCACGAAACAACAGCACTGGTTGATAGCTCATTTTAAGGATGCACAGACTACAAGTTTAAATAGCATCCATGTTAAGCACGAGCAAGTCGCAGGGATGTAATGGCGTAGTGTCCTTATAGCCTTGCTGTATTCCAAATGGTTAAACTTCAAATGTGCTTTTTTCGCGACAAGGAAACATATTTCACTAAACCTAAAGTGGACTTATGGACGAATCGTCCAACGGCCCAGTACTAAAAAGTTCTGCTTTAATGAGGCAGTGCAGAACAAAAACAACCAAAACCGCAACAAGAGCACTTTTCTCACGAAGAGAAAGGAAACTTTTCCGTATGGATTACACATACATCAGGTCTGTCGATCGCTCGAGAACAAACTCTAAAAATATAGAAGTCGCAGGGCAGCGAAACATGCTGTGACGCCAGCGTTCTTCGGGAAGTGCTCAGCCCAAGAGCTGTGCAACAGACACGGGAAGCACATCTGGACTAGCCTCAGCAGCCCTTCGCTCAAGACAGAGAGCGAATTTCTTTCATCACGTGAGCAATGAGTCCAATGTCAAAGTCCAATGCTGACACCGATCAGTGCATCAGCAGGAATAACATCACAGCAATAGTTGACGTACTTCGGTGCATCACCAAAGTGCCCACAGGTGCCACACACAATGATGTCACAATATTCTGTAGCTCTCACGAGAAAAAAATGTAATCTACCAGGCCTAAAAATGAGCGGCAGGGACCCGCATAAAAAAGCAAAAAATCCACCAGCAGGTTCCTACCCTGTAACAATCAACCAGCCCCTGGCACACCACCTCCCTGATACACTATTTGCTGCTCGACCTCGGCCGGCACACCTCAGCCGGCCGGCCTTCCGGCCTCACGCGACAGCCGCCTTTGTCCAACGCCATCTGGAACGTCATCGTAATCGTGTGGAGCGTCAGCAACATCTGGAAATGGCGTTAATACCAGGTACGCTGGCAGGCCCCGTCTCAAACCTAACCAGTCAGGCCCGCACAGGGCTCCGTCCACCGTCCATCAGCCTCGCACACAGGTACGAACAGCAGCCTTCCCGGTCCAAAGCGAGCTGCACCACTCGCGGGGGGCCCCTGTGTCTTGCGCGAACCTGAACTCGTTGAGCTGGTCCAGCGGCGGCGGCCGGTCGCAGCTGAGATAGGCCTCCCGCATGGCCTCCGGCATGCTCTCGCGGCTGACGACCTCCTGGTCTAGGACCACCTGCGACCGGAACGCCTTCCGCGTCTGGATCTCCTGCAGCGAGACTGCCGGCCGGGGAACACGAGCCCTCAGGTTGCTGTATCGGAGGCGTTTTTGCGCCAAGCAAGCGCGTCAGGACCACGACGAAGCATCACTGTGGCACTCAAATGCTGAACACAAAGGGCTCAACGACCATGCTCAAGGATCGTCAGTGCACAAGCTCGATGGGCATCAACACGTGCAATCGTGGGTGCTGAGCCCCACGCTGGCTGACGTCGCTCGCTGTTTAAACGCGACCGGCGCAGAAAGCTCCATCTACAAGCAAAAAATCAACAAGACCCAAATGCCCCGCCGGCGAAACGCCGGCAGCATCTTCGCGACCGGTCGCACGCCAGCGAACCGAACGATCGTCGCGCCCGGCGACACCCGGGCCGGGGGAGGGGCCCGCGGCGGCCTGCCGATCGCTCCGATCGGGCGGCCCGGCGGCCGGCGACGGCGCTCGCTCACCCTCCTCCACGGCGCTGTCGAGCCCCGTCACGCGGCCGGCGAGCGCGTCGATGCGCCGCTGCACGCCGTCGGCGCGGCCCGCCAGCCGCTCGGCCTCGCGCACCACCTCGCCGAACAGGTCCTCGGCGTGGCGCGCCAGCGACGACAGCTGGCGCACCACGTTGGCCAGCGTGCCGTTGGTGACGGCCTCCAGCTCGCTGGGCAGCGCGTCGTCCGGCAGCGCGCCGCGGCACACGGCCGTCGGCGCCACCGTCCGCTTCGGGAACGGCATGCCGCTGCCGGCAGGGCGGGCAGGGTCACCAGCGCCGCGCTCTGAGCAGCCGCTGGACCGGTCTGCCCCTCACTGGACGGCGATTCAGGAAAGGAAAGGGGACAATTAACCCGCCAGGAGAGGCAGTGACTGAGACCGAACACGGACAAGCATGAGTGCCTGTGAGGGAAAAGGGACAGAGAAGGAAAACTGGCACAGTACAGAGATTTGGAAGAGGACCTGAATGGGGTAGGGAGAGAGAAGAGGGCTGTAATGGGATGGGTATGGAATGATATTGTGACAGAATGGTGGAAAGACACTAGGCAGGGAAAGGAACATGCAAAGGGATAGGGGACAGAACAGGGGCAAGTAAGGGGGACAAGAATGGGACCAGGACAGAGAGGAACATGAAAGGCAGATAAACAAGATGGAATGGGAGCAAGGAAGATGACTGACCTGAACTGTCACTTCATCAGTGGTTGAAAGGAAAAAGCATATATTCCTGTAGTGCAGACATATACATTTCTCTACATTAATATGACAGTGGAGTCTTTGCACTGTCACACTTCATCCTAACAACTGTCATCTGAATAAACAGAACCATTGTGTTTTTTGAGATAGACAAGGGAAGACTTCAGGGCCCCCAGTCAACAGATGGTGGTGAAATACCTCAGTCAATACCAGGTTAACAGCCCAATGCAATAACCCATCACTGCAACTGTCATGTTGCCTGCACATGTCCCATTCAAGCCCCTCTTCTTTGTTTCTATCCCATTCATGTTCCCCTTTTCCTGTCCTGCTCCATCCCAATTTCTTCCTTATCCCTGTCCTGTCAGAGTCCTCCTTTCTCATTCCTATTCAGTCTTGTTCCCCTCACTTTCATATCCATCTCTCCCTGATCCTAATCTTATCCCCTTACTTGTTTCTACCCTGTCCCCATCCCTTTCTTTGTCCCTTTACCATCCTAATCTTTCTTCACTTTCCCATCTTAATATGCTTCCATGCCCATCCCATTACAGTCTTGATCTCTCTCTCTCTCTCTCTCTCTCTGTGCTTCAAACTTGTGCTAGTTATTGAGGTGATGGATGACTGTATCACTTGCAGAAACCATTCTGGGGAGTTGTGATGTTGAAAAAGTAACAAGATGCCTGTGATCAGGCTATCTTTCACTGCACATCATCTGGCTCAAATATAGTTCAGCAGCTTCATGGATTTCTGGAGTTTTTAAGGAGGAGGCCTGTGTCCTCAATATTCAGATATCTTACACAACTGCTGCAATGCTGCCAGTAGCTATAAGGCTGGCAATATGTTCAAATGATGTTTGTGATAGACCTACTCAATTTCTAACACATGACAAGGTAGTCCAGCACATAGTGTACTAAAAAAAAAAAACATTACAAAATCACTATACCATCCACACCAATATCCAAAACTTGACCTGCTGCACTACACAACCACTGTGTGATAATGCTACATGCTGGAATAGTTAGACACAAGGAATTCCAATGATTAAATGGGCAACTACCATGAAAATGAGAACAACTGATCTGGACATTGCAACAAAACAGATCCAGAAAAGCTGAGGCTATGAGCATGAACCAAGGTGACAAAAAGACAATAGCCAATGATTTGAGTGAGTCCAGAGTGAGTCCAGAAGTGAAATTTCAGTGATACTTTACTTTTTCACCTTTTCACAAACCACTTTTGCTACACATACAAAACAGAAAAGCTCATAAGCTTTCCTATGAAAGCAGGAATGGGTGACACTACCACTATGGTTTCTGAAGGAAATGGAGTTATATTTCACTACAGGAAAATGGACCAGAATGGGCAGCACCATCTTGTTTACACTACCTTCACTCCAAGGATGCTCTGAGTGCTGCCAGACCACAGTTCCATAAACAGATGTTTACCAGGCATAATGTTGCAGTAAAGGCACAACCCTGTGCCAGAGGCAGGTATAGGATACTACAGGCCATAGGCTAAAAAAGGGAGCAATAAGACTTGGAACAAAGGTTAGACTGTGTGACTAAATAGGTTAGGTTAGGTTAGGTTAAGTTAGGTTAGGTCAGGTTAGGTGAGGTAAGGTACGGTAAAAAGGGAAGGTAAAGTAAGGTTAGGTTAGGTTAGTTATCTTGTTTATTATTCATTAAGTTGAGTTATAATGATGATGTCATTACACCCAAAACACCACCTTGGGAATTGCCCATTTTGACTTTGTTACCATAGATTCACAACAGAAGTCTGACAGACAAGTGGTGCAGCAGTCAGCTACAAATGGGGTGGCAATATCATTTGGTAATTTTTCTCACTTTCTTGATCCTGGAATGGCATTGTGTACCAACCAAATTGGATGTATTTACCTTAGAAACATTTGCTATATGGTTTATGCTGTTTAAACTGTTATTCATCACCTGGTGAATAAGTTATGTATGGCCCAAATTTATTCAATTCAGTTAGACTGCAACGAGCTGAGGAGCTTCATCTATACCACCGTTAATTTTGATTTCAATGAAAGTTACTCATAAAATACTGAAGAACTGAAAACCGATCACCATTGCGAGTCGCGGACAGTTACTCACCAGCGAGTTCCCTTCTACAGTAGTGCGGATGAACAGACACTATTAAGGAGCCGCAATGCATCTGTCGTGCGATACCATGGCAAATTATTGCACACAGATGGACAAGATCCTAGAACAGATGGTTATATTCTCCCCAGGTAAACCGTGACAGCGATAGGCAGGTAGGGACGTAGCGCCGTTTTCTTCAATGCGCCATGTTCATTCCCACTCTAGAGTTTTAATAGTACAGGTTTGCATCGGAAGAACAACTGCGTTGATTTTTTATTCCTTATTAGCCAATGGTTGAGAAAAACCACCTGTTTACAACTGACTTGAATCAAAATAAGCATTTTACAATTAAAAGTTTTGCGCCTACCGGGTTTTTAAGACTTCTTGATTTCATTGACTTGATTTAGTACATGTATTAGGAATGATTCCGAGACCGTAGGACGACATATCGACCATTGCGGGGTCTGTACTTCGAATGAACAGACGAGGGTAGGTACTATCGCCCGAAGCGAAGCTGAGGGTGACAGTGCTTACCGAGGCCAAGGCTGCGAATAAGGAGAGACAGGGGGAGAGCAGCTGACCCCATGCGAAAAGTTGGGGGGCAAACATATGATTTTACCCTCTCCCTCCCAAAAAAAAAATTGCCCAGACGGAAGCCCCGAGACTAAGGAGAGACCATCCAATTTGGGACAAAATAAACCCCATCCGGATAGGCCAGCCAACAAACTGTTACTGAAATGTCACTACCATGAATAGGCAAGAATGGCAACACACAAGGAATGCTAACATTTGACAATATAACGGCATGTTGTTAAACTGGGTTGACCTATACTAAGCACCATGGATGTAGTTTTTGGAAAGTGATTGTGGGTGTCCAAGACGCATATGGAAACATCCAGGCATTGCGTATCGGGGGAGGGAAGAGGGCGAAACAAGTGTTTATGCGTAAAGTTCGGAGAAATGAATTTAAAAAGGTATTACGGGAGGTCAGTTATAGAAGGATGTGTTAGGCTAACCATGAATGGTTTCATGGAGGCGACGTCCTTAAAAGGAATATATATGTTGTTTCCGGTATCCCAAGCACACACTCCGGGAATGTTTAAGCTTGATTATGAATTATCATGTGAACGAAAAGTGCATTTTGTCCGTCTTAGACAATTATTCCACGCATTTTATTTATTGTATTTATCGACAGTGCTATCGGTGCGAGAAAGTTAATAACACAGTACTGGAGAAAGGAACCAATCGGCGAGCGGCAGATACGTAGGTAAACCTTGGGCTCACCCCGCGCTTACTAGATCTGAGGATTCGGATGGATTTTGGATTCGAATATTCTGACGGGTACATTGAAATATTCAGATCGAACATTCCAATCTTTTGAAGCTGGTTTCATCCCGTCCCAAAAGGTATGATCGGAACAATACGTAAGAATCAGGCTGATTCACAATTGTATGAAAGTTAAAACTAAAATTGTATGCAAGTTAAAGTTAAAGCACTTAGGAGCAGCCGGTGCCACCAAAGCCGCGCCGGCGCGGAACGTAGACGGGGATCTGTAAATGGGGTGACGCGGCGTCCACAGCGACGCAACGAGCGGCAGCGTCACCATGGCGCGCCGTGGGGGGGGGGGCGTGACGTCACCGTTCATTGACGGCCGCGAGCTCGGCGCCGGACACCGGTTAGCCGGCAGCCGGGCGCTACCGGGGCGGGGAGGGGCATGACGTCAGCGGCAGAGGGCGCTCTGATAGGCAGTCAGAGGAGCAGACCTTCAAGGCGGTACGATGGTGGTGCTTCGGAACGGTAATGTTGCAATGAAAACATGGAATGAAATCAGTACGATATGAGTAGATGACAAGGGTACACGCCAGCCATACATTTGACGGGAGTCGTTTCTCCTGCTCTCCGCCACCGCAGCGATAGACAGTATATAAAGAAAAGAACTAGGTTCCGTTTGGCGTTCAGTATTCGCTGTAACCAATGCGATAAGTTATTTGCAGCGTCGACGTCAGAACGGAATTTTTGTGAGAGGTCTATGCACACGGTTCATTGTTCTGTTCAAAGGCAAAAAGTAAAAGTATTCAGATTCGTGCTAACTATAACATGTTTAAAAATAACCAGATATTCATATAGAATATTCTAAAATCCTTTGCTACCTCTTGTGCTGTGAGAGCCAATTATGGTGTTGCAGGTCCAGCTTCGATTTCGGGCCGTTCAGGTACTGTGACTCGATTCAGGCGTAACAAACAGCACAAGGAAAACGATAACGTATTACCACATCACTTGGCTTGACTCACACGGTGTTGTGCACTTCTTTGGAAAGAAAGAGGATCGCACTGACTCGATCTTTTCCCGAGGCCAGCCGACGGCTGTTGAGTACCAAGCCTGCCCGCAAAAACGCGCGCTCTGCAGGCGTGCTGGAAGCGGGAACCGCCAAGTACTTCTTTGCCAGCGGCGCCAGCCTTTGAAAGCTGGGCTGATTTGTCTTCCACCACTGCATGGGAGAGGCGTCCTTTCGAAGCCTTTCTTGATGGAACCTAAATATTTCCGTTTCAAGTGACCCACTGTCATCGTCCTTTGAACTAGAGGACCATTCAATCATAGGACGTTTCCTTTTCACTGTCTCTCCTGCAGATTCCGTGCTTGCAGCTACCGTGACCGCTGCGGTTAGCAGGGTGCTTTCAATTTCGCTATTTAAAGTCTCGAACAGTTCTTTTTCCTCTCTTGTTAGTGCAAATGACGTGAAGTATCTGGGGTCCAACATGTCTGCTCTGGCCAGAATGCCTCTGTTTAGATTCAAGGTAGTGCGGCACCTGAAGTCATCCAACATGGCGCTGTCGATAGCCACCATGTAGTGTAAGGGTCATGTTTCACTGCCATGCACCTTTCAAACTGTTTGACCAGTGGCAGGACAGCTGATGCCGTTTAATACTTCTCTTCTTCCAGCAGGGCCGTGGCCTCGTCGAATGGTTCTAGAAAAGTGGCCAGTTTGTCGGCTCGTTCGACTTCTTTTTCGCCAACCACCAGTGATGGCTCTCAGATCTCACGCAACCAGTCGCTAACGCATTGCACATTTATTAAGCCTGTGCGTTTAGAGGTGACGTGCCCTGAATCGTCCAGGTCACTTGCCTTGTCTGCTCAATTTCGTCGGCTCTAATGATGGATTTCATAATTGCAAGGATATTGTTCCATCGAGTCGGTTCTTCTTGCTTCAGTGACTAAGTTTCCAGGCTACGTTCTTTTCTGCTGCTTTTGCAACCTATGCCTCATTTTATAGCATTCTTGTGAGTTCTGAACCATTTCCTGCCTTATCAATCATGCTGCCTATAGCAGCGCTCGCTTTTATTGGTCCATGGCTGACCGTTGACTGAATCAGATGAGCCATGCATCTGTTCTTCTCTGGACTAGGGTACGCTGTTCTCATTTTGTTCTCATTGTCCGTCACGTGAACAAACACTTTGTCCATTTTAAACTCGTCTTCCACTCTTCTTATCTTAGCCTTGCAGTTTTCCGCCGTATGTCATTTTTTTCATTCCTTTCACGTCAAGAATTGAGGACTTGAGTCTCTAGTCCTCGTCAGCGTAGCGAGCATTACTGTTCACCAAACTGGCAGCACTACTGCTGGACGATCCATCAGTAGTTGCCTGCCATCTTCTCAACATTTTTCAGGTCAGCCTTCAGATGCTCAGCCTCCGTTTTATGTAACTCGTCAATGTAGCTGGCTACCAGAATGCGATGAGGAATTTTGAACTCGGGGCAAACAAATGAACAAAAATCACGGAAGCCATCTTCCTCAGCAATGTCTATGGGCCGGTTGTTTCGACAGGTTAACCTTCGCGACTGCGCCAGCAGCATCCTTCCATTCCCCAGAATTTCTTCCCCATTTTTTTTTTAGATGGTTGTTACCCAATGCCGAGAGTTGCGAAAAAAGCCTGGAAGCTTGATTTATTCCTGCTTTTCTTCACACGGCTTTGTTTTAGCGCTGAATGCTTCATTACATGATTAGCCGGTTTGTTGCTTTTTTATAGCTGAGCACTTTTTTATATATTTTGCATGCCACTTCGTTCTATCTACGACGCCTGATTCAGGAACAGCAAAACCGACATGTTCATAAGCGCATCTCCTGCCGGTGTTTTCGAAAAGGCCAGCGTACGTTGTTTCTTTTTCCATTTTGTTAAGACCAAAGCGTCAAACTGATCTTCCCGAATCTCTGAACTAAAAAACGGAGCACATTTTATGTTGCCGTGATTTTCATGGAGCCATCATGAAGACATGTGTTTTGATGCTCTCCAAGACAAGTTAAATATCTATGAACAGCACCAACTTCCTATGTCTCAGAGACCAGAGAAAAGAGCGTGTGAAAGCGGAGCACTCCAGGAATCTCAGAGGGGAACGGTCAGTTAGCAACAGCATTTAGATCACACGTTAAACTCCAGTCACAGAACTGTACCATTAATTCGGGATTGCCTAATGGGGCCTAAGGATCGGAATTCCGAGCCCATGTAACATGTTCTGCTTAGCTCGAAAACTGGCTGGAAAGCGTACTGACAAAACGTTTTTTATTAACTTTATAACAAAACAGCCGCCGGAAATGAATGCGTTCACAATCGCCGTTCGGACTGCTAGCCGTGCTAGCTCAGGCTGAGCACAAAGGCAGTGCTAAGAACGGAGTGAGACTGAGGATGGAGTGGTCTCTCTCCTCCACTTTTCAATGGCACTGTTTCGCTGTCGCAGTACATTTTGCGCTATATGTGTGTAATGCAAATTGCTATACGTTCTTCGCAAGGAAATCAGCATAGGTGCTCACGTCCATTGCACGCATAATCGCATTTAGTGCCTTAAAATCGGACGATTTTCCCTTTATCAGTCTCAAAGGATTTTTCTTTTGCCATTTCCAACACAAGACGATGTAAATGGGCTGATATTTTCCTGCTTCACGTCCAGCTCCACTCACTGACTGATCCCGACTCGGCGTGCGTCAGATTACTTGCAGGGCAATGCGTCGCCCCACAAAAAGTGAGGCGTAGCAATGAGTCACAGTGGGGAGGGGTGGAGCATGTCTCAGTGCCACTGCCTCGCTTTGTTCCCAGCCATAGAGAAGCCAGAAACATGCTAGCAATGTTCCAATTAGCATTCCGCTTGGTTACGTATAATTCGGCTCATATCTGTCTTCAGATTCTGCACCGAAATGCAAAAGAGTGCTCGACTGACCTTCAGATATTCGGCGAACGTTTGGTGATAAAGCGGCCGACCGAATATTCGCTGAATATTTCATTCTTAAATTCAAGATTCGAACATTCGCGGCGTCATTTGGCGAATATTCGGCCAAATATTCGAATCATCTGAATCCGAACCCTCTGCTTTAAATTGCTCACCCAGCAATGCCCTGCTGTACCAGGCGCAGTCATAAATAGTAGCGACGATTGTTTGAAGAACAGCACTAACGTATTCCGACCTATGTACGAAATGCATACCTGCGGGGGAAATTCGTGGAACTGCAGCGGTACTTGCCTGAATCCATGATGGCTGCCTTCATAATTTCGGTGTTCGTCATCTGCTGTCAGTTTCGACACCGCTGAGGCTAAGGATACACAAACATGTTCTATCAGTAATTTAAGAGTTGAAAAGAAAATGGGGTAAATAGATTAAACTTGGCCTGGCAGCCAGCACACTTCGCCCAGTAAAATATGAGCAAACGACAGCGAGTCGGCAAGAAGGAATGGTACTTAAGTTTTGATTCATAAAAACGCCCTCTTCACTCGTACGTGTGCAGTTAAAAATCTCAACTCGAGAGCAGATCAATTTATTGGAGGACCTTGCTCCAGGAGCGGGCGTGACACAATTTTAATTGAAGGGTGGTGGGGAAACGCAACTAGTGCGTGGCAATGGAGAAAATAAGTTCCAATTATTGCTTGTAAAGCTGATTTTAGGTGATTAACGTCATGGGCCTGAGAATAAAACCATGTTTTATTATTTAAGCATACTTTAAGCTGTGGGTGCCCAAGTCGTATTGTGGGTGCCCATTTCGACTTTGTGGGTGCCGGAGCACCCACAAAGAGATAGGAAACCACACTCCTGCTAAGCACAATACAACCAGGGACAGGGGCGGCTGATTCCGTGTGTGTGTGTGTGTGTGTGTGTGTATAGTTGCACACCCTACCAAAAACGCGGCATGCAAAATCCCTTTTTGCCTGCCCTGTTTTGGCCGGAAATTGGAACACGTGTTTTCGGCGTCATCCCTAATAGAAATTTAAAGTTGCAGCAACATTGCCTCAATATAATACTGCATAATATATCCATGTTCACCCGCGCACGACCGTGGGTCGGCCACGATCACGCCCGACTGGGGAGGGGGACGGTGGACCGCCCCTCTCTAACTCACGAATGGCTGGTCGCGCAGTAAAAATAAGCACACCGTTGGAAAGTTTGTGACGAGTAGAGCTCGAAACTGGTCTCGTTTTTAGTTTTAGATAATATATAAGTAATTTACATC
Organism: Capitulum mitella; assembly: GCA_030062745.1. NCBI lineage: Eukaryota > Metazoa > Arthropoda > Thecostraca > Pollicipedomorpha > Pollicipedidae > Capitulum > Capitulum mitella. The sequence continues at coordinate 2,808,505 of CP099840.1, read as the reverse complement.
CTACATATGTTTTGTCATAGCCGACTGCATGAGACCGAGAAACGGCCTTAATCTCATGGGCTGTGACGAATAACGTACAGATCAAGTCACCAACGCACGAGTAAAGATCCGCAGATGCCGATACACGTCTAATTTCTCAGATTTGTTCAATACATACACCGAGACAATGAGTTAAAAACACGGCAATTTTCACGCCGGTTGTCGGCGGGCGCTGCAGCCGCAAGCAATGCGAAATTAAGGGGAACTTATTTTAGCGTTCCTTTATTTTCACGACATAAGCCTATCAATGTAAATTTTATTGATCTTAGTGGTGTTCGTGGTGGTCTCTTATGCTTAAATTTTGGACAAATTCTTTAGTTACCAATCTACACAGTTGACGGAGCTATATTCGCGAGAGCCTGTTTGTTTTCAAAATATGCAGTTTTTTAAAACTTTTTAAGGTTCTTGGCATTACTTACGTCTGTGCAAGCCAGTTCTGCCATTTTCTACCCATTCTGAGCAATTCATCGCTGATTCTGACGGCGGTAAATTTTGGCTCACAACAGTTATTTTTGACCAATGACGGTAACTAGATGTCTGCTTCACTGCACACTAAAAACGATCTGAGAAATCTTGCTAATTTCCGAAAAAACGATGACATGTCTTAAAAATGGGATTGACCTTAGGTCAATGACCAAGAAAATCCCGAAAAATCTGAGATAGCGGATTTGTTGCATCTATCAAGATCACTGATCCCTGAAAGTATTGTTGTATTATCTTCTTTTCCGAAAAAGTTACTAGGCGCTAAACTTTTTTGGACATAGGTCCGTTTGATTTGAACTAGGACAGACACCTGACTTGATCTAAGATGAAAACTTTGACGCAAAGTGTAAAAATGATCAAGCAAAAGGTACACGCGGTTTCGTGGTGCTGTGTTTGTTCGTTCTCCCGCAATCCTCGAAAAACCTCAGGGGTGGTCAACCCCCAGTCGGGGGCTGGTTAAAATGTAAAAATGGAATGCAATTGAAGCGACATTGCGGTACAACATTGGATACAGCATCGAGATCGAGGTTACGACATCGATGCAACATTTTGGCGGCAATGAGACCATAATGTTGTGGCGATGTTTGGATTTCCATGAAAAATTCGAGACGTTGCCAGATTCTAACCGGCAACCTTGAGATCCAGACACTGCATCTCTTCTCACTGCACAACCACAGTATTCAATAAATTACTCGCCGACCGGGAAACGAGAAACGGAATGGGGACCGGGGTCAGGATCACAGACAAGGACTAGGGGGCAGGAGGGGGGCAGGGGACCCTGGACAAGGGACTTGGATAGAGGACCGCGACAGGACCGGCCGGACGCGACCGACCGAGGACAGGGAACGCCGCCGGCCGGCCGCGAGGGTGGCCCCGCGCACAGCTCCTCGACGCCAGCTTTGGCAGATCTTAACATCACGCCTAATGTTACCTGAGAAAGGAATCACTTTTAAAGGTCCCGAGCCCTGAACTTGAAATGAGTTCCATGCCCCTGGGATTAGTGTTAAAATTTGCCGAGAATAGGGCTCTAGCCCGCGCTCCACCCGACTCCATGGCTCCCGCGCCCCTGACACGCCATCGACATGGCATTCGCCCCTTTCCGCAGTCCCGAAGTTCCTAGGTCCGTAACGACTGTTACGAATTAAAAAAAAGAAAATGACATAAAACATCTGGAAGGAAATGGAAACAGGTTATCTGGTCAAACAGGCACAGAAAAAGCTTCCACAAACTATTGTTTAAATGGTCATACCTGATCACAATCACTGGTGTGTCTTCCTATCTCCGTATGGGTGTTATGTGCGATAACTATCATTTTTATTTTGTGTGATATATGAATCTGTCGATTCCATCCTTACAATTTTGAGCATGGCGACGGAGAAGAGAGATATTCTGCGAGAGCAGATGGCAAAGTTTTATGAATATTACGGCGAGCTCGGGAAGTCGTATACCGTGAAGCATTTCATGGTCATAAATGAGCTTCGTAGGACATGCTATGACATCCTGAAACACTTTGAGATGGATGGCGGTATTCCACTGCAAAGGAAGGTTGGTTCTGGCAGAAACGTGAAAAATGAACAGTATTTTACGCAAACGCCTCCTCCGGCATACAAAGAACAACGTCGGTGTCTCGACACGAAAATTGGTCCAAGAGTTTGGGATTTCCTAGCCTACGTGATAAAACTACTGAAAAAGAGAGATGAGACCTACCGGAAAAGAAAAATTGCCCCGGGACTGACAGCAAGACAGGTGGAAACCCAAACGAAGGGACTTAACAAGCTGGCGCGCCACCCTAACATCAGGCGCCACCACCTGATGTCAGCCGTCGACCGCCGAGAGGCCGTGATGGACGATTAGTGCTACTTTAACTACCAAGGAGACACCATTCCCGAAAATCGAGGCTTCTACATCTGACGACCTCGCAAATGTCCCACGAAAAGTTCGTTTCTGCTCTAAGAGCATGTTTCGCCCCCCCCCTCCCCAAAAAAACGTGGTACGGCTTGCCATCAGCCCGCGCGGTTTGACAACCACTTTTCTTCGAAAGCAGAAGTGCCCTAGATGGCGAAACTTACCGCTGACTCCAGCTGCGCGCTGCTGAGGACGTGTGACCTTTGATAAAGGCCAAGACGTACGCCAGAGTCTGGGAAGCCACGTCAGACGAACATCTGAAGAGAAGGACCCGTCAGACCATCAAGTAGCTGTACTCGGAAGTACTGAACAAAATGCTGAAGGGGTGTCAGAGTGCGTGCGATATGCTGGACGCGCCGGAAGTCTGAGCTGTGTGCGCTGAATGGATGCGTCGAGCGCGAGTGTTCATCTGCACCATGTATAATTTTTATGTATGGCATGGTAATTCATGGCTTTCTACGCGCACTTCAGTTTTGTGCCAAATTTTAGTGCTCACTCTTCACGTGACCTCTGATAACTTGTCCCTTTCCATACACTAAAATCCAGTCACTGGCACTGACATTTGTAAAACAAACATGCGACACAGCATAGCAATACCCTATTTCCAATAGATGAAATGTATTGTTTGATTGGTTAAAATCACGACAAACATCACTTTAACAAAAGGGTTACAGGTCACGTTTTGCAAGCAAAATTATGAGGATTATGTTCCAGGTATATAAATGTTAACAACTTAGCTACTGGAAAAAACAGCGCTGTATCTTCCATACCTAAAAAGCTACTTAAGAAAAAACCACAGGTGGTCCTTAAACGACCCCTCCCCGCCGGGCGAGAGTTTAATGTTATGTTAACAAAATGCAAACTGTTCGTTACAGTTATATTTATGCACGTTTTTTTAATCATATTCAGATGTGTAACTGTCCGTCAGACCCTGACCCACCACCTTTCGACTGCGCTTAGATTATCAATTGACCTTAAAAGCATACAATACCACTTTTCAAAACGAAATTTCCGAGGAAATATTTTCTGCCACCTTTTGCCATGTTCTGCAACCCATATTTCAAGCCGGCAAGTATTACCCAATAAACACCGTGGCAGAAACCAATTTCAGCTAACTGGCGCGAACCCTGCTGGTTGCTATTTGCTTGGGCCTTATGCATGATTCTGTCAGACCATAATCAAGGTAAACTCTGGGCGCCCACATACTGAGAGATAGTTTCATGTGTAGCCAACAAAATCCCAGTTTCGTGAAAAACATAAAAAATACTACGAAGTTCTGTGCTCACCGAGGTCAGAGCACTGAAAACATTATTAATCCATATGCATCACAAACAAGTCAGTTGCAGCTACGCTCCTCAATACTCTAGTCAAAAAGCAATGAAATAGGATTAAAGTCATTTCTACCCATGAACGAATTTCAAAACTATGTCTTACACGCAATAACGCTATTTTCCCTGGTAACATGTGCTTACCTCGCTGAAATGATATCTGAACTTCATTTAAAAATAGTTGATGCTATGAAAAACGGTACATTCATGTATACTCATGATTCTCCATGTCCTGGCGATTGTGTTTCTGTCTTGGGATCCCTACGTTCCCTTTGGTTTCAGAAATACGCCCTATCTCGCCGTGTCAAAAAAGCCCGGTTTTACTTGTCATTTGCGCCACGCGCCGCATAATTATCGCATGTCCAGGTCTCGCCTGTCCATGGTTTCTGGAGTGAGCTTCCCCACTGCTAAATATCCAAGGCGAAGTAGGACCACGGAGCCACATTGGCTTCCCCGGCGAAGGACGAAGAACGAATCCCTCCATTCGCAGACCTGCTTGCTAGGCACCCAGTGTCTGGGTAAAATTCAATGCATGGCGCAATTCAACAAATCAAAGACTTCACCTCCAGCTTCTTGCCGCGCAACGCTGTCCACGGACGCACTGAACCTGGCCTCATAGATATCACTGGTTTACAGCCTTGCACGGAACGCAGCCGTACACGCAGCAAATGGCTTCGATGGCGTCGTTTCCGCGAAAGATGCGCACACATAACACATATCCCGATCGATCCAAAAACCCTGCTGCTGAAATTGCCCGTGACCAGTTAACATTAGGGCGCTCCCCCAGCGACTTTTTGTGTAAAACTCTTCGTGTAGCGCAAGGATGTCCGAGCGCAAGGTCCCGCCAATTTTTGTGTGCATTCTTTCTGCCCTTCCTGAAAATCCAAGGGAGTATTAATCATACTTTGTCTAGAATCGGCCTCAGATTCAATGCATTGCAAACGCCGCATACGGTGCTTATATCCGTGGGTGCTTGCGATAGCTGTCGACCTGATCGCAGTGTGCTGGCACTTCTCACAAAAAAAAACAGTTGAAGGCAGAGAAAGCATCCTGATAAAATAAAGGCTCCTAGATTAACAAGCCAGTTACTACTTTACACTAAAAGAGCTACATGAGGGCTGCTTATAGCTGTATAGCGCAATGAAGTAAGCACTCATTAATACCCATGGCGTTATTTTTTCAGTGTATCGTTCGTGCACTCATGCAAGTGCTACGCCATCTCCGGCTTCCACCCTGCTGTCAGATCGGCTTAATATGAAACCATGAAGACCATGAGAAGGTGTACCAGGAGATCTTTTCAGTCGACATTCTTCTGAATTGTTTTCTGCGCCGAATATAACAAAGGCACAACTGGACCTTTGCATGCATTAAGCATAGCTGGTTATCCTCTCTTGGAGAAGGTGCTGCTGCTGGCTTTATCGGATGGTCAGTGGATGGACAAGACCGGCTGGGATCTACACGACCTGAGACTCGCTCATACCATCAGCGAGGACGAGCTGAAAGGGAAGCTGCCAGTACTTACTGGAACGTTCACGCCAAGTACCTCGGGACACGTAGCAAACCGTCGTATGGATCTGAATGATGGTGCCAGGACAATGTTCAGCGAGGTGGAGAAGTCAGTGAACCTGATCATGAGCGCTCCTTCCACGGCTGAGTCAGCCGAGCGGTCGTTTTCCGTGCTGGAACGTCTCAAAAACGATCTCAAGAGCACGATGAGTCAGTCGCGTTTGACGCACCTGGCCCTGATGGTCGTGCACAAATAGCGGATGGAAGCAATGGACAAAAGGCAGCTCATGAGAAAATGTATCGTGAAAATCCCAGAGCGTTAGATGCGGTTCGGTCCTGTGGAAGCCATTCTCTGGTCTAAGCAAACGACTCTGCGCCTCTCATTTCGTGTCTCCTGGCTAAGACCCGGGATTTGAATGTTGAGTTTGTTGATTTCTGACTTGTCGAATGCATATAAAAGTGAAATGTTTTCTGTTTTGGGACATCCTCGAACAAGTAAAAACTTTTCAGAGACGTGGAATATCAGCCGTAGATCAAAATTGGGAACCGAGTTGGCCGTCGCACACAGGGTGGTGTCAGTTTGTCGTTATGTATGTGACTGTGGGTTCGGAAGCTTTAGACACGGAATGTTCTAGGACTATTGATTCAGATCCAAGTCTGCCGTTTTTAGTAAGTACCTATCCACGAGCTAAAACTTGAACTGCTAACAGACCCATTACCTGGAACGCGCGTACCAGCGGTTTCTTGACAGTTCACTCCGCGTACACCAACTTAGAAATCATTCCTAGGCCCCTGCCGTCAGTTGTGTGCAGTCGCCGGTAAACTGGGATCTCAACAGTGCACGTACAGCCCAGTCTGTCCAGTGTGCTGTCAACAGGTACTCCAAACGGCTCAGGGACCGGGCGATGGGCTTCAGTTTTGTCCGGCGGGGCAGGAGACAATGGAGGCGGTCAGTACAGTTACCCACATTGTTGTCATATGCGTATTTAGCATTCAGTACAATTAAGGTCGTCCTTGCCAGGAAAGCAAAGTGGCTTTCGTCCAGAGGCTCTTCTGCGACCAAATGTGGAACCACCTGTAGGTATTTCTGGTCCTGCAAATGCACCACAAATAATCCTGGATTTTGCCATTACGCATATGGGTATCATGGCTGGAGATTCACAAAAATATTGGGGGAGGGGTCCAAAGATCGTTCCTATTCAGTCATTGTCATAGAACTAATGCTAAAATCCTCGATTATTGGGGGGTCCAGACCACCCATCCCTCCTCCGGGATCGCCAGCCATGACGGTAGAGCCTGGAAAGAATGGAGTTAAAATTCCTCCCGACAACACTAATCATTTGATCGAGATTTCACCCCTGTCTGGAATGACTTCCCCAGTCAAGCTTTTGGCCACTGAACCACCTCAGTGTCTCTGGACCAACCACTCACCACTGCTGAGTACCACCACCACCAAACTGCTCGGCGATCACTCAGCAACGTTCAAAGGGGGCCGCTTTATCGGCGTCTGGCTTGTCCGTGGGCATGCAATGCAATTCGAACTTCCCGTAATCTCGTCACTGTGTCGATGGCTTGGGCGTCGTCCGGCACCAAGAGGTCGAGCCGTCCCAGCCCGGGCTGGGCTGGGCCGGTTGCCAGCCTTGCTGTGACGTCTTCGTGCGTCCGGCAAATCAATGCAACATACCTTTAATTATCCATAGTATGCATTGATCTACGTCAGGGCCTCGTCAGCGGCGGCGTCGGCGCTGACGTGGATCAGTTTATTTTGTGTTATTTATCACGTTCTTTGATTCATCTCCTTTCGGACGGTGTTTCAACGATAGATGTTCGTTTTATAGTACATAATTTACAAGGGCGAATAGGTTTTACGAGGCTAAATGCGACATTTGGACCACTGTGCGCCGTTAGCTTTGAATATGCTGCGCGCAGGAGCACGGGAACTCCTCTTCATCTGGGGAGAGGGCGAGGAACATTTTGGGTTAATTCATTCCATCAACGTCCATAGGGTGAAGGTTAAATTTTGAAAAAGTTGGAGGCCGAAGCCCCCCCCCGGCCCCATGGTTTCTGCACCTATGGCTGCGCCTGTGGCACGACCGGCGGCGCCCTGCCATTGGACGCCGTCGCGCCGGGCCGGCCGCTGATTGGCTGTCGGCCGGTGGGCAGATCAGGCGACAGCCGAGGCCCGTGATTACGGAACGCATCAAGCCAGGTCTTTGCTTTCGCAGTATGTCGCACGACGTGACCCAGTAACCAAGTAAGTCGGTCCCGGTCCTTTAAAGCAGGACAGTTGGTACGTAGTTTCTCTGGTAGATGGAATGTTATCTGTAAAACGCAGAAAAGTTTTGAAACAACTATCCTTTCTCGGAGCACCTAGTTGTAAAAAAGACAACGATTCCACTATCAAAACTTTATGTGGCATTCACTTCTTGAGGTTCAAAGCAGCTGGCGGCAATGTATTTCCATGGGACCCGCTAGGGGGGGCGCCACGGATTTTTGACTGTGGGCCAGGGACGTCGATTTCTGGAAATGTGGTGCCGAGCCGAGTGCCCGACAACCTAACCTCTCCTCCCCCAAATGTGGGTTTCTCAACGGATTTAACCTATTTTAGTTTGACCAACGGAAATTTATTCATTTTTTGCGACTATTTATGGGATAAAAATGCATTTATCCCCATGTATATAAACATATATAGACAGCCGATAGAAATATATACAGATACATCGCTTTAGGCTTTATTCTTGAGACTTATTCTAGACTTTATTCCTGATAGACTCTAATTCTTTCTGCGTTTTTTTTTCTTTCCATCTGACTCTTATCTATGGCGGCCGCTCTTTTCGTTGTTATTACTCATTCTCCTTTAAAACCAGCAGAAAATATTGGGTGGGCCCCAACGAACATTGGGTGGGACAAGGCCCCTCAAAAGGATACAAATCGACACCCATGCAGGGGTGCAGCGGAGACGATGAACTGCTAAAAGGAGACCCTCTCCCTCCTCAAAACTGTGTTTGTCCACGGCTTTGAGCCACTTTATTTTACGATCTACCAACTTTACAACAAAATCTTGTCGCCTATCTGGCTGAAATGACGGTGAAATTGCCCGTCCCCATACAGAATTTTTGCGTTCTACACTACAGAAGAAAAAGCATTCTTCGCTCTCCACTGAATTTTCTCGAGGCTTGGAATTTGCCTTGTGCCTAGATAAATCCTGCCTCAACGCTGGGTGTTAGGGCCGGTGAACAGCTTGCTTAGAGCAGTTGCCCCGTAACAAAACCTTCCGCACACTGCTATGTTGGATTTGGATCCAGGGACGTAGCCAAAGGGGTCCATGGGGGCCAAGGCCCCCCGAACCAAGCGGTCTACAGAAGATATATAGCGATTTCGCAGAAATGCGGAACAGGGATCATGTATAGATAGCGAAAACGAACCTTAGATGTATTCCTGCGGGTAAAATACCAGGTCAGTTTTGTAAAATTGATGCTTTTTCCCATAGACTTCGTCATATGCCAGTGGTACATGATGAAGTTTACATTTGCGCCCCCCCTTCCCCAAGAAAATCTTGGCTACGTGCCCGTTTGGAGCGCCGCATTTCACTCTCCTCATTATCCATGACCTTGCTAGAATAGCCAGGTCATGTGTTCAGGTTTCATTTCTTCTTCATGAGATTTAAACCTTTACTAAGATTTATATTCCAATGAGCATGTGGCTTACCGGCTAGCATTGCCAAGAAACTGCAAAGTTCGTGCCAAATCAATACGTTTCCCATCTTTACCATTGTTCGATGTGGTTCGGCTCGTCACATAGCTCTCAGACGCAACTTCATAATGTCTTATCATACACTTTAGGCAATGAGTAGCTAAATGCACGTCGCCGTTGATACCTAAATTTTGTTTTGTCTGTGCACGCCGATAACGGTGTCAGCTACAACAGATCACCTATGCATGTAAAAATCATCATTTTTAGGTGATCAGTTATGTGATCATGTAAAAATTATCAAACAATTGTTTGTCCATTTTTACACCTTGTGATAAATTTCTGACTTCAGGCCAAGTCAGGCGTCTGACCTAGGTCAGGTCAAGTTGACCTATGTCCTAAAAAGTTTAGCGCCTCCTAACTTTTTTGCAAAACACCTCATATCACATGGATGCAACAAATGCGCTATCTCCGATTTTTTTCCGAATTTTCAGGGTCATTGAGCTACGAGCAACCACATTTTTAAGAAATGTCGTCGATTCTTCGGAATTTGACGGGATTTTAATGACAGTTTTAGTTTGGGGTGATGAAGACATCCATTTACCGTCAATGGAGAAAGTATCAATGACTTCCAGCCATTGACCTGAGGTCAGGTCACGAAATGCAATGCCGTTAAAATCAGCGGTGAATCGCTCAGAACGAGTTGAAGATAGCAGAACTGGCTTGCACAGTTGGGAAGAATACCAAAAAGCTCAAAAAGTTAAAAAATTGCATATTTTGGAAGTAAACAGACTCCTGCGAATAAAGCTCCGTCACTTGTATAGATTGACAACTAGTGAATTTTTCCATAATTTAAGCATGAGAAACTATCACAAGAACCACTAGGATCAAGAAATATTTCATGGAAAGGCCCATGTTGCGAAAAAAGAAGCGCTAAAATTAGTTCCCATTAGTGTCATACTGCGTTCGGCTACGGAGCCCGCCAGCAATTGGCGCAAAATCGCCGTGAATTTAACTAAACGTTTCGACGTTATATTCAACAAATCAGAGAAATAAGGCGTGTATCGGCATCTGCGGACTTTACCCTGTTCATTGGTACTTTTACCTAGAATTTATTGATCGCAGCCCTTGAGATCCAGGCCGTTTCTCGGTTTCATGCAGTAGGCTGTGAGAAGACATATATAGGGTGTAAATGGCTTGCGTAATATCCAAAACTAAAAATGAGAGCAGTTTCGAGCCCTACTTGTCACGAGCTTGCCAACGGCGTGTTTATTTTTACCGTGCGACCAGCCGTTCGTAAGTTAGAGCGGGCGCGGTCAACCTCCCCTTCCGCCCCCTCCCCCCCGTCTGGCGTATTCGGCGCCGACCGCCAGTCGGGCGCGGCTTAACTTTACAATGGCATACTTTGTAGGAGGACCTGAGGCACTTCCATAGGTATCCAGCCATGTTTTTAAAATGGATAAAGTCTGGTTTGCCATCGTCAGTTGTCACTTTGTAGGGAGTTTATAATCTCATTAACGGATGGCGCTGGATTAACATATTAACTTTTCTCTCGTTCGCTGTTCCTGCTCTGATCTAGATCTTACTCGTTATTTGTGACGAATTACAAGATCTTCCGCAACATAAAAACAATGAAGCTACAGTAAAATAAAATGTTTCAATCGGTTGTGAAGGAAACCCATCCATTATATGCCAGACAGTTGGTCACGAATCACACAAACGAACAGACAGGACAATCGAATAACGAGCGAGGTCGAGATACATAAGAGCAGTCACATCTATCAAGAGAAAAGCTTATATCTATACATGTAGTTTATATCTATACAATCTATACATGCAGCGCCATCTATTGATCGGATCACGAACTCCCAAACTCTCTCCAACTTCACTGAAATCAGTCGTTTGGGCTTGCTTCTCCAAGAAATAACTCTTCTCCTCATGGGTGGACCTAATGTTTAGCTATGAATACACATGCGTCTTCAACTGTAAAAATGTTTTCTTTGGTCTATGACGGCACATGACAAAGTGCCTTACAATCTTTCAAAAAAATAAAAATAAAAAATAAAAAACCAACTGAAACAGTCTGTGCATCCAAACAGCGTTGTTCCACAAAGTTTTCTTTCCTACTTCCCTTAATACGTGTTCAGTTCCCAAAATGTTATTTACTGAAAACAGGCCTTATCTATAATTTAATGTCAATTATTCCAATGAGATATGAAACAAGAATCCTTTGCTTTATCAGAGGCAGGCTAAAAGTTTCATTTTGCAGCCTTGGGCAGAGTTTTCGTGTGTTTAAATGGGCTTTTTCTGTCGACAACGCATTCGGATGTGACCAAATCACTATCCCGATGCTGAGTATTTCAAAAAGGACGGGTGGAACAGGTCGAGGAGCAATGGGATATGCCGTTGGGATAATTGGGACTTGTTAGGGAGGAATGAGACAACCGGTTATATTAGACCTTTTGGTAGACAGACATTTTCCAATATGTCTTACTGTACATTGGGATCAAAATTCGTAAGGAGATAGCCGTTTTATCGATAATAGTGATATCCTGCCTGAAAATGGTGAAATTCCAGCTCATTCGGATCTCGTCAGACCTCATCTACTGCACATGCCTAGCCGTAGGGATCCAATATACTATGAAAACGATTTGGAAACAAAAGGCGGATGTTGTCACTTCATCTAAACGTATATTGTCACTTTTCTACCTATGAGTACTTCAGCTCTATACGAGCTGACAATAAGCAGTCATTAAATATCATAGGAATATGAACGAAATTTGAAAGTTAAGTATGTAACTACAAAGGAATGTCCTATGTCTGACGTCGCGAAAGAGTTGTGCAAGCCAATTTTAAAAATGCCGATATCTTCGAAAATCTTGGTAGAAAAATCCTCGATCAAGATCATTTTTTGCCTTTGTTTAAAAAACGCTTGTGCTCAAGCTCACTCTCCGATGCTTTGTTTGGACTGTCCTTGTCTCTGCTCATCGTTGTATAAATATCGGAAATATAACAGGCAGCATCGCCAAAGACAATGCATCTTCTGTACATAACAAGACCCTGGCGTTCTATGGTTGAAGACAAAACTCGCACGTCAACTTATCTTGCTCGCCGATCCCAGCACACTCTTCATGGTCCCATTGTTCGCATTTCGCGCATGACACCCATCCTTCTACCCACAGGTCATATTCTTCGCCACAGTGCAGGTTCACTGTTGCATGGCGACTTGCTCTCTTTCGTCCTTTCCTCTTTCCTTTCTTCATCCCTTTTTCCCTGTCTTCTTTTTGCATCGTTTTTGTTTGGCTGCGTTCTTTGCTCTCGGCGTGCATGAGTTTAAGGTCAGGCGTTACAGTGGCAACCATGGTGTAAGCTTCTCCTCGCAAGCTCCTTCTCGGCGAGGCTTTTTGGTACGGCCTAAGCACAACTGAGCACGACTGAGGAGACGAAACGTCCACATGTGGCCTACTGGCGGCCGCCGCTGAGGAGCATGGCTGTGTGGCCGCCGCCGAGGCGCCCGGCGGACTCTGCAGGGAGAAGTGGACTGCGCTGCGTCCCACCTCCCCCGCCATAGTCAGATTAGGCAACCATGATGGCCTTAGAAAAACGATGGCATTTACTAAATCAGAACGCACTTGATGCAGTGAGCTATATCCTACCTAACCGTCTAATAAAACGTAGTCTGAAGGAGACGCGACAAACTTTATCTGACTCATTGCAAAGTTGCAAAAACAAACTTTTCACTACGACCCATCTATCGTCCAATCCGCCGGTGTAACTGGAAAAGAAGTACCTGGAAAATGTGGCCATGCTTGCAAACAATATTTCTGTAGAAAAAATCGCCTTTGGAGACAATCTGAAGTAGAAAAGGGTGTATTCTCGGTTCGTTCATGTCTCACTTCTGCTGGTTCTCCCCTAGGTATTGCGTTTTTTCTCGAGATCGCGGGCAACTTGAGTATTTTTTAACACATTGCAGGCAACACCGGTTATAATGCGCTGAGTATTTTGTTCAACTCTTTTTTAGCTTTTGATTAAGTTTTCAATCTTTGGAGGGCCAATAGTCAGCATTTTGTGGAAAATACCTGTCATCACTGATTGCCAGCTGTGACACTGGGACCGTCTATTTGGAGCGCAAAAGGTCGTGTCCCAAATTGAAAAGGGGGATTGGACTGGAAGCGTGATTTTTTGCCCTGGTTTTCATGATGCTGCACATAGCTACGATATTGTCCCAAACTGAAATGGATGGGAGGGGGGAATGGGGCGAAGCGGCAGCCAGCAAGCACATTTGCCCTGGTTCTTATGATGTTTAATGCATCTATCTTTTGCCGTTTCTGTCCCTTTTTCTCTCCAGACTACAATGCAAACGAAGATGACAGCTGGAGCTGGATCATAACGAGTACGACGAGCAAAGGTTAGGACACACCGCCAATGTATCTGTGTTTTTCCTCGGGTATTTACGAGACAGACGCTTTAGTTATTATCTTTACCAGTGAAGTGTGCCGTCTGGGCCACCATATTGGTGCCGTATCTAAAATATCTGAATTCATGTGCCAAAGTACTTCCAGCTCTCCTCCCGTAATGTATAGTGACCGTTTATCCGAGCGTATTTTTGCGAGTTTTGCGGATTTTCAGGCTGAAAAGCTGGGCAGCTGCTCGTGAAATGTTCCATCTGCAAAATATAACGCACCTATTTTTTCTGTCATTTACCAACTGACCATTGTTTTGAAAAATTTGTGGGGGAGCAAAAAGTTCGTTCTAAAAAATGGGTGACATGCCCCCTATACCCTCCCCACCCCAAACAACTTGACATGTATGTGGCAGTCGCTTGGATGCAGGAATTGGGATGGGCTGAAAAGCGTATTGTCTTGTAATGATTTTCTCCTAACACTGTGCCGTCGCATACCGGAGCGTGGAGTGCTATGGGATGGCCGGAACACAGGCGAGAATTTGAGCCGGCCAACCGGGGTTTCAACGGTTTCATAAGTTTAATAAGTCATCATGAGTCATCGTCCTAACCTCCTGTACTGTGTGTGACGTAAATTCAGAAGTGCACTGAAGTATGCCAATCGAAGACCGTCGTATGATTTTATTAAATATCAACTATTTAATTTTTGAAGCACGCATTAATGTCCGGCAACGGCACCTGGCTGTCGCGGTCGCATTCCCGAAAAACAGTTGAAGTCGGGCTGATAATCGTCTCGCACCAGCCAGTTTCGATAAAATGGCCAAACTTCTAAATCCTTCAATGCACAACAAGAAAAAAATCTGCACAATTTCCTTCCTATCCCAGAAGTCTACGAGCCAGTCGTACGCTTTACAGAAATATTTCACCTCACGAGTTACGATGATTGTGGGGTTGCTAACGGCCTCCTTGCTTCGGAAAATCTAGCATTTTCCCAGAGCATGGAAATAAAGGACTAGAAAATGTCGTTAGTCCCCCCCGTCCTGAATACGTGATCCGCCAATGCTGGGGCTATCGGCCGGCGATGGCCTGTTCGCAATTCACATAATCTGCAAATGCATTTTCCGCGGCTTCAGGCTCCTTTTATTCCATCCAGCGTTAATTTTTCACACTGGTTTCCCATTTTGATATCATATTTTCCACTCTAATTTCCAGAGATGAAATTACTCAAGATTAATGGGGTGGGGGAGCTCAATGACAGATTTTCGGTGATGGTGATTCCTGGGGGCACGGCAGGCCTGATGCCTAAAAATGAATACGTATATTAAACAATCAAGTAAATTGATGAACCCTTCCCCGAATGGGGGGACGGTTGGCCGGCCCCCTTGAGGTTTTTCCGAGATTGCGAAAGAACGGACCAACGCAACGCCAAGAAACTTTGTGTACCTTTTGCTTCATCATTGTTACACCTCGTATACAATTTTACATCAGGCCATGTAAGGTGTCTGACCTAGGTGAGTTCAAGTGGATCTATGTCCAAAAAGCTTTAGCGTCCTGTAACTTTTTTCGGAAAACATGATGTCACAATAAAACTTTCTAGGGCTAGAGATTTTGATAAATGCAACAAACCTGTTATCTTGGATTTTTCGGAAATGTCCGGGTTATGGACCTAAAGTCAAGCCTGTTTTCGTCATAGGTCATCGTTTTTTTTTAAATTGACGGAATTTCTTAAAACAGTCTGAACGTAAGGAGGTCCAGATATCCAGTTTCCGTCGATGGGCAAAAAGTTTCAATGACCTTTGACCACTGAACTGAGGCCAGGTCACGAATAGTTGTTATGATTCAAAATGCACTGCCATCAAAATTAGCGATGTATGACTCAGATCGGGTTAAAAGTGCAAAACTGCCTGGCACAGTTGCGACTAATACCAGGGAGTTCAAAAAGTTAAAAAAGGCATTTCTGGGAACAGACAGATTTTTGCGAATAAAGCTTAACCAATTATGTAGATTGATAACTAGAATTTTTTTCGAAATTCAAGCATGGGAAATCATTCCAAGAGTCACTAGGATTGAGAAATGACACTTGAAAGGGCATATTTCGCGAAAATAAAAGAACGCTAAAACTAGTTCCAGTTAATTTCGTACTGCGTTTTTCGGCGGCGCCCGCCTGGCAGCGCTGCGACTATCACCGTGTCTTTAACTCTCCGTGTACATATTAAAGAAATCTGAGAAATTAGGCGTGTATCGTCATCTGCAGACTTTTACCTGTCCGCTGGTGCCTTTATCTGTACTTCATAAGTGATAGGTTTTGAGATTCAGGCCGTTTCTCGGCCCCATGCTGGTGGCTACGAGAAAACATATATAGGGCATGAATGGCTTATATATTATCCAAAGCAAAAAATGAGGTCAGTTTTGAGCTTTACCCGGAGCTTTCCAGCGGTGTGCCTATTTTCATCGTGCGACCAACCGTTCGTGAGTTAGAGGGGGCGGTCAACCGCTCCCCCAGTCGAGAGTGCGTGGTGTCGACCCACAGTCGAACGCGGTTTAATAGAACGAGGATCATCACACTGCTGCCCGAGCTCCCAATACCATGAAAGTTTATTGTACTCACGTGACAATGCTTTCGTCTATGACGCAAGGACAGGAATCAAATTGCTCTCCATTCCGCTGCTACACCACAAGGACTTAACATGCATACACATCACAGTCATGAAATATCATTTCAGACTACACTCAGCAATATAGGAAATACATGTTCCTTTTTCCTGTGAACAGTAAGCAGTTTATTCGTGATACCATGACGCAACGAAATTTCGAAGAAATCCCTAGTTTTCCAGATTTAGAACTCGACCCTTGAGGCAGATCATTTCAGAGGTTCAACGCCAGTGTTGTTATGGACAGGTGTGGAACTTGCCGTAATAATCAGGAACTGCTTCATGGCAATCTTCCCTCTACTTCTCTCTGTCCGCAACATCTCCGACGCACTACAAACATGGCTGTCGTTGCCTGTCCGAAGATGGCAGCCAAAATCCGCGTTTAGCTTGTCGCTAATACCGTTTATGAGATGCTCGTGAAATAGCATGCTCGGGCTTGCATTTTAAGCACGCGCAGAACGAGATGTAAATGAAAAAGATTGTCTTCGTCAAGCATTGCAGCATATGCATGCAAGCTGGCGGCTTATTCACAAGGTAGTTTCTATCATTTCTTGAGAAATGCTCAACCAGCACTTAAAGCAGCATTTTCAGCGAACGAGGCTGTAAATGGGAAATAGACCTCAAGCTCCTTGGATGATTTTACGGAAAGTGTAGATCAAAACAAGTGTTGTGTCACCTGTCGCCACCTGCATGTCCTGTACGCCAATGAAGACGCAAGCTTCCAACGACTCTATATTTGAGAGCACAGGCGACGGGAGGGAGACCTCGCTCCGGTGACCCCTCCCGCCCGGCGTCGCCTGCAGAACTGCCTGCCGGTCGGCTTGTCATAGCGCTGGCCGGCCGGCCACACGCACGGGCGCTGGAACATTTTTGCGGGTGGCGCGGCCGGCGGGGTCCGCCGCGCCGGATGACGCCGAACCTGGCCCCGACTTAGCCATACTGCGCGGCGGGAGGCGCCGTCGGCGGAGTCCGTGGCGCTCCCGACGGCTCACACAAGGGCCGCCGCGCCGGGAGGTAGAGGCGCGACTCCCTGGCCGGACGACCCCCACCGAGCCGCGCCGTGTCCATGGCGGGACCCCGCCGGTCACAGGCGGCCCGCCGTAACCACGCGCCGGCAAGAATGGTCGGTTCGTTGGCAAAAGCAGTATGGGGGTCTTTGGCCTTTGAGAACTGTGTAGTGTGTCCTGCAATCGGTGAGCGAACGTCTTTTATTTATTTTGTCTTATTTTTAAGCCAAGCTCTGATCGAAACGCAACGTCGCTTAGAAATTTTGAAAATATATCCGAAACGTTAAATCTAACCCACCAAGAGTAATGTTGGACCGAATGTATACATTCGGATCATTTTACACAAACTGAATGATGTACTTTAACGTGTAGTTCGAGACATCGAGAAAAAAATGAAAAGGCAGTTAACACAAACTTTGTCTTAGCGTTCAATAAATCTTCCGTCAAAGAATATATTCCGTCCAGTTATACAAATATATACATATATAAATATATAAATGTTATATATATATATATATCTATATATAGGTATAACCGGGCAGATCATTTCTCTTGATACAAGCCATATATATGTTGTATATGTATGTATACATACACATATGTGGTATACACAATAATTTCGTAAACAGTAACAAACAACTTATATATTTCCGTTGGCCACAGGAATGTAGGCTTAGTCCTTTGAGAAACGAGGTTAGCTTGTCAGGCCCTCAGCTGGGCCCCCCGCCCAATCTTGTACTCAAAACGACCCCCTGGTTTCTGGTCTTGTTTGGACACCGAGTTACATATCACTGGTTTAACGATCAAGGTGTCGGGACAATATTTTACACAGATTTTCAGGTTTTTGTTCCTAAACGTGATGCCAAGCTCAGAGGCCCCATGTTGGGCCAGGAAACACGAAAGCTGTTAGAAATATAGAAATAGCTATCTATATATATGGCGCATGTAAATAGCAACAGGCTTTTCACTCCTCTAATGTGAAGAATAAGTCTCGCTGTTAATAAAGAATGTGGTGCGATTTTGTTAGGCAGAATTTACCTTTATCATTCGACTTTATGCTAACGGAATGAGCAGACATGTGGCACATAGACTAAAGTTCCACAAGCTGATTTGTAATGAGTTCGGTACATCCGAAGGAAAGGAAGAGCGCAACTTATTCGGTGTTTAACCAAGTACCGCCTCGATTAATAGAATACAGTTTTTCAGTTTCCGAAAATTGTAAGATCACTACGCAGGCCAGCTCCATAAACAATATCGTTACAATCCGTTAGATAGATCAGGAGATGGGGGGGGAGACCTGGCTCCCATCGTGCATGTAGTTCTCAAAGGTCCACCAGCGCGCGTGTTAAATGACATTCCTGTATGAGTCTGTGAACATCTGATTGAAACACTGGCAGTGAAGCGAGGAAGCAGAAGGCTCAGAAAGCAGTGAGGAGAAGGTGAGAAAAGGAGTCGTGCATCCTAGAATTCTAATTATTATTATTATCATTATTAGTTTATCAAAGCGTCAATTGCAGCTCTCCAATGGTCATGGCAGTTCCATATGAAGAAATGTGTTTATTTTGACAGTGCCCCGTTTTGACAAACTGTTGTTATTTGACCCCATCCGGAGCGTAATTTGTCATTGTATCAAACCACTGGTTTCATGTGCCTATTGCACAGTCACACATGGGTGATGCATACACTAAACTATATTCAGCATGAGCTATGAGTAGGTCCCCCTGCTATGAGCTAGCTTCCCTTTCCTGAAGATTGTCCATGATCTTTACTGGCCAGTAACGTGCTAGGGGAGGGGGACGTCAGACGGCAGACGGCCCCATGTTTTCGTGCACCGCATAACGCAGTAACCAATGTGCAGTTCTGTGCAATTTCCGTATTCCTTGACATACCAATTAAACACACTTTGGTCGGACAAAATTTCAAAGTCGTCCAGGGCGGAAATGACATAAAAACGGTGATCTCATATGAATTGGCCGTTTGATCGCGTCTGCTTCGTATTCATCGGCACACTGGGGCTGGAAATAGCTGAAAGCGCGCAGTATGTGTTATAATGTCACGTGATGTCAGCAAAAACCACTCATAGCTTGACACTAGGCCAGCAAATGGTAAATGCATAAACACGTACTTTTATGTAATGCCGTTGTATGCCATGAAACCAGTTGAGATTGATTTCGAGATTTGGAAGTGCAAATACAAGTATTAGGAGAATTTTTATGAAGTTTTATGGATTTGTGGTATTTGATTCGTCGTATACGGCACACTTAAAACTAGCGTATATTTGATCTCGTATTATCATGACTAGCTTAACCTCTGCCCCCATTTTCGTACCTTTGTACTTAGTTGGACTTTAAGGTACTTGAAATCTCCTATTTGTTCGCCAAAATCGGCACACCCCAATTTGGTGAAATACCGACATTTTCCGTGACCTTTTACGTGACTTATAACCACGAAGTCCAAGAAATAGTATACTCAGAGTGCGTCATTGAGGGCCGTCGATTACCATTTGCATCAGCCCAGTCGGTTGATTGGTTGCAGAAATAAGTTGATTGGAGGCGTCTGACGTGCCCCGCACAGGAAGTGAAAGGCAGTGGCATACCCAACAGCTTCTGTTTAAGCTGTGTACCTGGGGACCCATGGTACTAACAAAACTATTGAGGATTTCTTGTTTACTTTGCAACTTAATATTTTATGTTTTTAGCCATCTGATTTTATTATTTATATGGTATGATAATATGCCTGTTAGATTCTTATACAGAGAACTGAAATAGTTTTTGCTAGACTTTTACTCCATTCTCAAAATCCAAAGTAATTTCTTGTCATCTTAAACAGTAATGTTAACTCGGTACCGTCCGGGGCTCAAATGAGGTACCCCCTCCGTTTTTCGTGAGTAACTTCTGAACCGTTAGAGCCAGCCGAATGATATGATGTACGAATCGGATTTTTTTCGTTTTTTCGACATTTTCGAAGTTTTTCGACGTCGTGTTATCTGCTTCGCGTGACCTGTGACGTCACCAGCCATGTGACCAGCGCTAACATAGTATTTTCTGAATCTCAAGACTCAGGGCTATGGATTGGTGGTCGGCCGCTTGAGATTCGACGATTAGATCCTTAGATACCAAGGGATGCTCTTTTTGACACCCTCAGGCGGTCGCAGGTAAAAAAAAAAACACGCCAGACGGTGCCGGGTTAACTCGGCACCGTCTGAAAGTACCACCTCGGGCACCCCCTCGGTTTTTCGTAAATTTCTTCTAAATCGTTAGAGCCAGCCAAACCAAACTTTCGCTACCTGTTCACCAATTAATTTGACATATTTTGACATCAGAACTATTTTTAAGCTAGGTCAGGTCACGGATATATGGCGTTATAAAGAAACGCTTGCATGCATGTCTTCACCTCTTGGGGCGGTGGCGCGAACATTAAAAAAAAACTCTTTTTAAAAAGAAAACTCTTTTTTAAAAATATTCATGAATATAATGTTGGATTAATTAGATTCACACCGGACACGGTTTCTAAAAACATATGTACATAATCGTGACATGTCAACAGTAGGGGTTACGCTAGGTTACATGCAAAATGACAATTGGACTGCTTTACATTTTGGGTGATCAAAGTGGTTGCCGCTGACCTTCGGTGTCGTTCAAGCCAGACGAGGAAATCTATATGCGCCTCTTGGCAAGATTCACCGAATCCAAAGTGAGGTCATTTCAGGTCACGTCATACGTAGATGTCGAAACGAATTGAAATACGACGTTGTCTGTGGAAGATCGTTCAGTAGCAGAAGAGAGCATTTACTTCTCTAGCCAGAAAAAGAAAAATGGCTATTTGTCCTCACCTGGTTTGACCTTGACCTGATAAGGACCACACAGAGCAGATTTATTTATCACGAGATGCCATTTCAGTTCTGTGTGCGATGCAGTCAAGAATCCCAGCGAATAATTATTAGTTTTTGTCAGGAAGAGTAATGCATCCTTATATGGCCTGACCAAGACTGACCTTCACTGGATAAAAAGCAGGTGATGCGAAAATTGACCATCAGGTTTCAATTGGTCCTTTTGTCACGAGGATCAAAACGGTCGCGAGGAAGCATCGATTTTAGGCATGTTGAATAAGACCAATATTTTACCTGACCTAGGCTGCCCTTGACCCGAAATTGTTTACCACTTTGGCATGCTTCTAAAGCAGAAGACCGTGACCTTTCGCTTGATACCCAGTGGTCTTCTTGCTCCCCCCCCCCCTCACTTATTGTTCTTGAAAATCTCGAGAACGGATCGGAGCTGGCTGCTGCTACTTTGTATCATCTGTGACAATCAAATAACTCGTCGATTGACGCAGAAAAATCGAATATTGGCCTGAAATTTGTGAAGTTTCAGGCATTTGAAGGCAGTCAACATAACGAAAATAACGGTTGTCGCTGATAAATGGGAGCCTTATGAAAGGACTAGCGTCCTACCTAAGAATATCGCGTGAACACAATCAGGCGACGTCATTCGAGCATAAGTAATGGATGTACCAAGATCACAGCCAAGGCCAGTAAGGGTCAGGGTCATCAAAGGCCAAGGTCAAACAGCTTGTGACCTGATCCAGGTTTGCTTTGCAACATGTCAGCATGTATGAAATATGCATTCAAAGACCCTAATAAACACACGTGTAAGCACACTGATACGCTTACATATAACAAGGTCAGTGAAGGTCAAGGTCATTAAAGGTCAAGGTAAGATATCCTGTGGCCTGCCAGATTAGTTCTGCGACATGTCAATTTGTATGAAACATGGATTCAAAGACCCTAATAAAAACACGTGTGCGCTCATAGATACACATACACATGTACCAGAGCCATTTCAGGTCAAGGCCATCAAAGGTCAAGGGCAGCTTTTCTGGGGCCTAGTCCAGATTTGCTCTGCAATATGTCCATTTATATTAAATATGCATTCAAAGACCCTATTAAAACGCGTTTGGCACATTGATACTCACATGTACATACATATATACATATACATATATCCATAAATATAAACGGAGGAAGCGACCAAATGTACCGATTTTAACTAGCTTCACTGAAAATATGCCAAAAGATACATGTTGCGCCCTCATTTACTCTCAGACTGTTCCGTGTTGATCAAAACCTGATCTACAAAAGATGAAAAATGACGCCATAGGTTAATGACCTGGCATGACCTCGACCCAAAATCCTCAGTCAAGACGCAAATGAATGGAAGTTGTCGTATTACACATTTTAGCGCTCAAACAAACACCCTTTTCCCGTTTTGTTCGAAAAGTTGTACGTTATGGCCTGTACGGGCCGAGAAAGTGTCGAAAATTGACTTTTTCTACCCCATTTGACTTTGAAGATATCGACCTAGGGTCATAAACATTGTACATAATGTGAATCGTTACAGTCCCACTATGTCCATGTAATTTCAGGTCTCTAGCTCTTTCCATTTCCGAGATCGGGGGGGGGGGGCACTTTTAGACCACCCTGTCAGTGCGCGTTAGACCGAAACCCCCTTCCACTGCGCGGGTTAAAGCAATGTCGTGATTTAAAGTCATCTTTAGGAAGCCATGCATTGCTAACATGTAAACATTGGACGTTTCTTTTTCCCAGGACGTGTGACTGATGCAAAGGCCTCAACAGAAATCTGGGGACTAATCACGGACACGGACCTGTGATCGGACAACAGCGAATTCCAAAGACGCGTTTCCCTCCATTTTCGGCAACTCAATAACAATAGTCCGCGCGTTCGTCTGCATACGATCACAGTGAGGCATCACGCGTCGGGGCGGCCGACACCGTTTTGAAAAAAATTGGACTAGTGCATCTGATCTTCTCGGTAACGTACTTGACTCGCTTTCGGCTAAGTCATGGGAAATGCCGTACTTCGCACTAGATCACCTGAAATTTGTCTGTGGGCCAAAATGGAGTCCGGGTCGGTTCCCGAGCTGTACCTGGTGCGCAGCCTGCACAAGAGCCTGCAGGCGGACGGCCTGTACGTCCAGCTGGCCGACCAAGAGGCGCCCGCCAGGAGGCAGGCGCCGCCCAGCCGCGACCCCAACGTGGTCTCGTCGCAGCAGGAGGAGGACGACATCGCCGTGGGTGAGTGACGCCGCGTTGTGGAGCGGTGAGGTTCGGTTGGACGGGGTTGTGGATATAGCAGGATGGGGCATTGTGGCGGCTGTGTTTCGTTGGAGGCTGGAGAAAAGTTGCCCGCGCTTTGGACACCGATGCTGTTTGGCGTTTGGCTTATTGTGAGGGCAGTACGGTTGGTAAACAGCCTTGACTTACGCTTGGGATGTTGGAAATGAAGTGAATGGCGATGTCGGGGAGGGAAATTGTAATTAGGCTTCGATTTGTTACTCTTGGTAAGGAAACATGCTGAAAAGAAAGTTAAGGATATTTAGCGAATTAGGGTTTTTACAATGTTTGATGGTATGTAAGGATGTTGCCCATTATCATGGCATGTAGTGTACATTGGAAGTCAAAAACTTATCCGTACTCAGCAAGGTTAGTGTTCTGTTGACACGGTACGAATTTTCTTCCTTTGGCCGGCTCCGCAAAACATTTGTTCTCTGTCAGGAAATTTATTCTCCATCTGAAAAGCACACTTTTCACACTTTTCTGGGCAAAGACACGAGAGGCACATCGTTACACAGCATTTTCAACGCGTTAACCGCACGGGGAAGAACAGATTCTGCCCCCCCCCCGTGGTTTTTTCCTTGCCGCTCCTAAACCGTTCGCCGCAGCGCCAGGAAACTTTGCGACGTTTCATATCATTGATACACATGACTTCTAAAACTTCAGAGGAATCAGTGTCGAAGAGGCGGTTCCAGGCCCTCTTTTTCGGGAGACAATGTGCAGTACGTGAATAGGAAACAAATGCCAGATTGTGCATTTGTTTAATACTCTATTTCTGTTGATACCATTTCTGTCCATATTCCAAAATACTCCATGTCTGTTGTATTTCAGTGTGAAATATATTATTATATTATTGGCATATTGTATTATTATATTATTATATTATTAGCATATTGTATCATGATATTATTATATTATCAGCATATTATATTATTATTAGCATATTATATTATTATTAGCATATTATATTATTACTAGCATACTATATTATTATTAGCATATCATATTATTATTAGCATATTATATTATTATTAGCATATTCATTCCTATAGTCATATACATCACAAACACTGGGCATACACACAACTTGTCTGACAGAGGCGCACTCAGGTACTTAAAAATAGGGAGGACGTTGGTGCATTACCTGCAGAATTTTTTGTTACGTGCTACCCGCATATATTAAAGTCGTTCCCAAAATGTGCGTATTGTGTCAGAAACAGCCAAAGATTAACTGCAGCCAAAATATCAGCCAAAGTAACCAAAAAAAAACAGCGTAGTTTTTTTCCCTCAAAAAGCCTTTTTGGCCTCCCTGGAACCTCACAGATCTATATATTTCAAGCTGAACCGCGATCATCGCATGGAAACCGGGTTCTAAATAAGTCGCGGTGACTTTTTAGAAATACCCAGGTTTTTCAAATTGTTTGCACCCTGGTCCTTACTCGAAATTTCCTTTGAATATGAGGGTACAGAAATG
This sequence comes from Capitulum mitella, assembly GCA_030062745.1. Taxonomy (NCBI): domain Eukaryota; kingdom Metazoa; phylum Arthropoda; class Thecostraca; order Pollicipedomorpha; family Pollicipedidae; genus Capitulum; species Capitulum mitella. Next base: position 2,783,890 of record CP099840.1, on the reverse strand, counting down.
AGGATATCGTTAAGACAAATCGAATGGCGCTTCTTCCATCAAAACTGGAAGAACGGTTCTCGAGATCTGGTGGAGGGAGGCAGAATCTGCCTTCCCCACAAATGAACGTAACCGAAGGCAGACGTAATGAATGAACGTAAAGTTCGATGCCCGCAGGGAATAGGGTTAAAGTCATCAAAATGTGCATCGGTTGGGGATGCGCTGTGGAAGATGTGGTAGTTGAGGGGAAGAGCCATGTCTCCGTGCGGACCTAGAGTCCCATACATTCGCCTTTTTGCATGTCAAAATACTAAACTTCACCATGATGTAACGCTCATATTGACGCTCGACGCTCAGACTTCAAGTTAAGAGGTAAATCGCCCATAAATCATTCCTGTTTCATATACAAAAACCAAATGTCTGGGATCTGAGATTCTAGAAATGCACTTAGACATGGCCCCTTCCCCACCACACCAGCTTCCTAATGAAAAGCATTATGTTAAAATTTATCGTTGTGAGTTGTTAGTTGTGTTATCTTTTCATCCTCAGTTTTTCTCCATATTCTCCATCCATAAGCTTGTCTTTTGATTGATGTGCGTCATGGGTGGTGTATGGCAGCTTATGTTGGAACACATCAGAGTCGTGATGTACATTTCTGGTACGATAATAGCATTCTGTTGTATGGCATGCAGGAGACGTAGAATGTCATAATTAATGTTTGCTTCTTGGATTTGTAATTATTGTCGGAAAACTGTAAGTGTTTTCTATCATTTGAATTGCTATTGTACGTGTGTGTGCACATTGCGTAGACGTACAGCCATCCATTGTCTAGTATTCGGCTTAAAATTTGCGACAGCAATAATGGTTGACCACTTGGCATCGGCTGTTTACAGCCGTTCCAGTTGTCATAAACTTAAAATTATTGCATATACGCTTTCATGAAGACAAACTATCGGGCGATGACAAGCTGTCCATGTCAGGCCATCCCTTGTCCAAGTGTGTGCTAGTAGTAGATCTATACTGCGACTGGGGCCGGCGCCGGAGCCCGTATTAAAAAAAGAAAAAACTTCAACTCTACTTTGTTCACTTCAAACGTCATGTTATTGGCTTATCAACAATGACATGCATTTGATTCTGAACTTTTTCCATTGGCTTCTGTCGCCACGCGGTAGATCTACACCTCCGCGTGACGTCATAAATGGTCTACAGACATACGTGTTCAGTAAGAGAAAATGGCTCGTCGTGCATTTGCGCAGTGTCTATGCAACGTCTGCTCTTGTTTGCAGAAATCGTGCCTCGCGATGACTGGACGCTGCGCATGCCAGTGCAGAGTTTTTCGCACCGTAGAGACGGTTTGCCGTTTGTCCGTCCATGTCCCAACCACGCCACCCCTCAGCCATCCTGGGACCACAGGAAATCAGCCAAGAAGAAAAAAGAAGGTTGTCTGGCAGATATGTTTACATGATGGCAAGCTGTTGGGCGGTAACCAGCTTATCAAGCCACGTCATGTTGAAATGTGTCCTAGTAGATCTATGCCGTGGCTGCAGCCGAAGCCGGAGCCAGCATTTTGAAAAACTGTCCAACTCTACTTTGTTCGCTACACAGGTCATGGTACTGGCATACCAACAACGGCATTTACTTGATTCTTTTTTTGCTCCTATTGGCTTGTGTCGCCACGAGGTGGACCTGCACCTTCGCGTAACGTCATAATTGATTTCCGTACCCATGTGTTCGGTAAGAGGAAATGGTTCACACAGCCTCTGCACAGTGCCTGTCATTGTGTGCTTATGTTCGCAGAAACCATGGATCACAATGAGACCAGGCAAGATACATCCTCTTCCGGATCATCGTCGGTAGACGACCAGAATGACAGAAGTCTGTTTGGCGTAGTACCGCACGACTCCTAACTGGGACCATAAGACATCGAGAAAAAAGAAGGTTGTCGAATGACCTGACAGTCATGACAAAAAAAAAACACGAGATCCCCAGGGACAGATCTAGCGAAACCAGCAAAGATGCTTTAGCAATTATCAGTCTTATCGCAACAAAGTCCATTTCATGGCTGTAAAAGAATCAAAACCGAAACTAGTCATTTTCCCAAAGCTCTCTGATAGTAAAGAGAATATATTTTTTTCTAGAGACTCTTGTGTCAAAGATTCATTGAACAAATACCTCTGGTACTAAAAACCTTTGAAAACTTTTGCGTCCGCCGGCCCTTGTATTGCTGCCGAACTGGCAACGGGCAGCCACGGTGGCACCCCGCTTCCATCTAGACCACCATGCATGACCACATCAAGTCTAAGTCTGTGTCCTTCGATTATCCCTGAACTCTCGAGAGTTATGAGTGATTAGTCATCGTCGAGGGCGGTAGGACAAGACGGCGTGCCGCTGTATGCGCTGCGAAAATGTTTCCTCGTTCTCGGGACACATTTAATTCGTCTAAACAACAGTTCTATTGCCACTTGTGTTGTCCCCTCCTCCTGCAAGATGGCGTCTGTTCTCCCTCTTCACAAATTAGGCCGCGTGACATCGCGGACAATTTTAGACCGATGTCTATCTTACCTGCGCTGCCGAAGATATTTTCAAAGATCGTGCGCACACAGTTGTCTTCTCATCTCTCCACTTGCGATCCTTAAGCTCCATCAAAACATGCATACAGACTATGTCATTCGACGGAGGACGCCCTGGCTGACGATGTTGGGTGGATGGTGCGTCGGATTGACGGCGGCCACGTCATCGCCGTCACCACGATTGAGATTAGTCGAGCTTTTGACAGTATTAACTATGACGTCCTCCAATGGTGTGGCATTGATCCCAGATGGTTCGAGAGCTACCTGGCTGATCGGCGGCAGGTGGTGAGAGGTGGTTCTCTTACTACGGTATTCTCTCTCAGGTATTCTCTCCCAGGTAGTCTCTCTCAGGTAGTCCCTCCCACGGTATTTCGCAAGGGTCCATTGTCGGTCCAATCTTGTTCAGCATCTTCACGAACGACCTTCCGTCCTATCTGCCTCACAGACGTTTAGTATCGTACGCCAAAGGCATCCAGCTACTAGACTCCGAAGCCGAGAAAAACTAGGCTAAAATAGAGAGGGAAATGCTAGCTATCATATACGACCTCAACAAGTTCGAGTGCTACATTCTCGGAAAAATGAAATAGTTGAATGCGACCACAAACCGCTAGAGGTCATCATTCCGGGAAGAACTCACCAGTGCCCTTAAACGATTACAGAGAACGATGATTCGTATGCAGAAATTTGACTTTGAGATAGTCTATAAGACAGGCAAAGAGATGTATCTAGCTGACACGCTCAGTCGTATGCATGACAGCAAGACTGAGCACGACCGACCGACGAACAAGACGAACGACCCAAGTAATAGGCGTGTGTGTTCGCCGATGACGTGTCTGATGACGAAATCGAAGTCAGGCATGTGAACGTATCGGAGTATCTTCCGGTCGGCGATAAAACGGGTGTTACAAGCTACACTGGAGGCTAAACTAATGAATGTGTTAGAAAGGATGATCAGAGATGGCTGACGGAAAAAAACAAGGAAGCTGTACCCGTTGAAAAGAGAATTTATTATGGGTTCAAGGGTGAGCTGTCGCTCCAAGACGGACCTACAGTTAAGAGGGAAGGACTGCTAGTTCCAGATAAAGATGCAGACTAAAACAGACAATAGATGCAGACTAAAAGAGAGGGTTTGCCCATCACACACTGGACCGCATGCGTGCCTTCATAGAGCCTGTGAAGCTATCTACTGGCCAAGTATGAGCTAGGAACTGGAGGACCAAGTCCCAAGATGCCTTGCATGTATGGCACACGGACAGAAATAGCGAAAGGAGACACTCCAGTCATACGGAGTCCTGCAGCGTCCATGGCAAAGCATATCCTGTGACCTCATGAAATTCCAAGGTCTGCCGTACCTGGCCACAGTTGACAGGTACTCTGACTTCACTGAGTGCGACAGACTTTTCAACAAGAAAGCTGGCAAGATGATAAAATTGCCAAAAAACAGATGGTCAGACACGGCACACCCAACAAACTCATGACGGACAATGGCCCGCCGTTCAACTCCTATGAGTTCAAAAATTTTGGACAGAAATGTAAGTTTCAGCACGATACCAGCTCACCAGGATACCAGCAATCCAACGGCAAAGCAGAGAGTACCGTGAAGATATTGAAGAACCTGATGGTCAAGGCACAGGAAGATAATTGCGATCCATATCTCGCACTCCTCGACTGGCGCAACACCCCTTCAGAAGGAATCGGAAGCCCTTCGGCTCAGCGACTGTTCGATCGACGAACGAGAACCCTCCTTCCCGCCTCGAGCCGTCTCCTGCCTCCAGAAGTGCCCCGAGATGTCCCTTCCCGGCCGGCTGAAAGACAAAACAAGCAGAGGACCTACTACAGTAGAGGAGCCAAACATAAGGAAACACTAAGTAAAGATGATGCCGTTTATATGGCACCAGTTTCAGGTCAGAAGACATGGTGGCCAGCGATCATCAGTGAGTACCTGGGAAATCGATCGTACCATGGCATCGCTGGTACATGCGATGCCATGCGAGACGTAACGGACGACACTTACGGTAGTATCGTGGGAGCAATCTTGGACAACCAACAGCTGAAGACAAGTCGCCATCAAGTCGGCCTGCTTCCTGCCCTGGTATGCATAGTGCCCTGGTATGCAATGTATGCATTCCTGCCCTGGTATGCAAGTCGGCCTGCTCCCTGAATGGCTGGTATGCATACATCTCTCACGTTCCTGAGGCCTCACCCCCCCCCCCCCTAGCCGTACCCGCAAGCGTCACACAGACGGCACCAACAGCGCTCGTATGTTCTCCATGCCTCTCTCGTGCTGGTGGACGATCAGCATAACTTTTGAAAACGGAGGGTGTGCCATGATATATCAACGGTGCCTGCCGAAGCGCTGCGCGAGGCAGCGCTCGAGAGAATCTGGGAATGAATGAATGGAGGATGGAATGGGGAAAAGGATAGTTCTTTAGAACACCCGGTCTAGCCGGTTCTAGTTATTGAAATAGCTCAGTTCTTAAATGAACAGAGAACACAACTTGACAGTAATTTATAGAACATCACACCCAGCGGAAACCAATGTCAAACTTCCATCTGATCAGCTCACACGCACTTCTGCGCATGCACAAGGACAAACGCTGGTATGCATGTGTGGAAGCGATGAAGAGGCGGGGACACATGTCCAAGCGCCCCTCGTCTGGACCCGTCCCTGGAGATCTTTTGACTTGCATCGCACCTAAGCGTCAATGGATGATCTGTTTGTAACACCGAGCTCCCTTTCCACACCAGATGTTTTCGCCTAAGACCTCAAAGAGAAAGCAAAGCTAAAGACGTCGTCGTAGGCAAGCAACTGCCGCTTATAAATAAGAACGTTACAACGCACAGCTGCTTTCCTTGAGGCAGGCTGTGTGTGGGATTCTGGTGAATTCATTGGTGTCGCCATTTGTTCTGGACATCTGTACGCCAAACTGATGTTTGCCTGCTGCTGACGTCTATGTGCACTCAGTAGCCTGTGCTCCTTGTAATAAGACAGGATGCGTTTAAAAAGCAAGCGACGACTGTAACGGCATATGCTGATTTTGGACGACTTGCCCATTGAGTCCAACAGGGAGCAGGAGTTACGGATCAAGAAAAAAATGCTCAGCCGCGGGCCAAAGCTAAAGGAACATCGTGACCTGTTATGCGAAGCTTCTTCCCGACAGACGTTTTCCTCCTTTCAACGTTCTTACATGCTAAGCGTGACTTGGATACCGCGAAAACTGGGAACTGATGTTGTGCTGATGACGATATTGTTCAGTAGTGCAATAATTAGCGCGTTTATGCCACAAATGCTTCGCAACGTCGAAACCCATCAAAACTGCCACGTCCATCACGCAGTCGTGCAACAATGCAACGGTACCTTTTCTGTCTCCAAAAGAAGTCTTGCATCCGTCTATTCGGTGGTTCACCTCTAAATGGCAGCTAGCTACCTCAATGTCAGGAGCAAGAGCTCCTTTTATTAAGACCGCAAAAACCTTAATTTCGGAAGGGGCACAAAGGTTGGAACAGGCCTATCCATCCCGACCAGGCCTGCCATAAGAACGGACAACTCTTCGGACTCCATTCACTTCATCTCCGCGGGCCTTCTTCCGTATCTTAAAAGCTACCTTTCTCCTAAGAAATCACGTGAAAGAAATGGCCAGAAATGCACTGCAAGGACAAAACTTGGTAGTGATAATATCCAACTTAATCCTTTCGGCCAGACAATTGTTCTTCTGATTTTATTATGGCAGAGGTATAAAAACTAGCGACACCCAAACGCATCATTGTAACCTCTGCGACACTTAACCGTGGCCGCTAAGAATTCGTAGTCAAGCTTGAATAGAAAACGGGGGCAATATTCCGAATGTCGTCAGACTTTCCGCTTCCAGTCTGGGAAAGAAAAGATCAGGTCCGGTTGTAGCGTTACAGGGTAAAACCTTTTTTTGTCCTCGGCGGATAGCTGCATATTTGTGGTTTGGACCGCACAGCCGTTTTAAAGATGCATTTGCCTAGAAAAAGATCAGTTTTGTTCAAGACACTAAGATATAATTTACCATACGCGCACAATAATCTGGTTCTCTTTTTGATTCCCGGGGACTCAAAATAGTTTCCGTATTTTGGCACGTAACAAAATCCGAACCCAACGTGGGGCAGGTAGACAGGCAGCAAGTTAACTTGACCCTGAAACTGCGTCGTTGGAGGTTTGTCCCCTGTCATGTGCAAAGCTATGGAAGTAACAGCTTACACTGAAGCAACAAAGAAGTTAACGGCAATGAGCAAGGATTGCAAAAAGGATGCCAGACTAAAAGCAATCCAATCCGAAATTCACTCCTCTGTGAAAAAAAGATTTCATCTACCAGCAGTCCTTAAAAAAGGACTGCAGTCTCGGGTTAAAATGCTGATGGCCCCTGGCCGTCAGTGAACTGTTTTTGCTTAGGCCACGCTGCAGTCGGGAATGCACTGTCACGCTTTTGAATGAGATCAATATTTACGATCTATTTATGACGCAGAGCTATGTCAGCGGAAAGTGCGCATTTCGCCCTTTGGCAGTTTTGCATCTCGAATGCCTTTTTTGCCACTCAATGTCACACTTTCAAAATGAAAACTGATTCGCGAATAATTTTCTGACCGAGGATATAGAAATTTCGCGCAATCAACGACAGCCTTTGGACGACGCTGATAACCAGCATGAGATGGATGGATGGATGCCAATGCCACTAATTTCGGGTCGGAAACCAACGACGAAACAAGAACCTGACGCATTGCCGGAATCACTACTTACAGTGACTAACCAGGACGCCAGAGTTGTATTAACTAACGTTCTCAGTCCATTTAATGCATCTAACAGACGTTTGCCTGCTCGTTTGGTCCCACTGAGCAAGTTCAGTTTGCTCGACATTCCTAGCGCATATTTTTGTTGCGCACCGATTATATCTCGACTTATTCGAGGCATAACTTCATGATCGATAGGTATTGAGCATTATGCGCCCATTTTTGCAACTGGCATATTTTATGCTCGTGAATCACTGGCTCCACTTATGAATGCAAATGAAGTTATGCCGAAATATTTCGGCTTTAATATTTCACATCGTCGCCGTGGCCTGAGCCGCCGCGTTGACCTGATAGACATGGAGCCGGACAAACAAAGTCCGGTGCAGGCGGGCGCCGGGTTCCAGTCCCAGAGCGGACACCTGTATTTGGCCCCAGACCACAAGGGTAAGCCAGACATTGGGCAGCCATGATGTGGAATTGCGCGGCACAGCAAAGGTCCTCCAGCGTCATCTGACTTGGCGCCTGGAGCAAAATTGCTCTTTACTTGGGCACACTTGAGTGACGGAGTGAGGGTCCAGCAACAAGCTCGGCTTAGCTTGGCTCTGATCCTAGCACTAGACTAGCGCGTTATTTGAAGAACAATCTGTTCGCTTTGTGCTACCTGAACCAGCCACGTGAGCCTCTTGGCAGTCCCAGATCAAAAACATCTACATTGTTGAGATCTTCCCAGTTCTTTCCTTTACTCATGAAAGCAGATAGAGTTGGCTGATGTCGCTTCATTTCTCGGTCGACGCTGTCGCCACAACCAAACGTGGCAACCGTTAATCATAACGAAAGTGTTTCCCGTCGCCAGTAATGCGTACAAATAGTTCCCAGTTTGCGCTGTCCATTGCGCTAGCAAATACTCCCTTTCCTTCGTCCGCTCTGCCTTGCCCTTCATTACTGGTTTGCCCTCGTTCTGTTTACTATTCATTTTTTACTATATGAATAGCATATTATATATGCTATTCATGGCATATTACATATGTTCTTCATATGTAATAATTATTTATTTGTATTGTAATGAATAGCGTATTACATATGCTATTCATTATAGGTTAAAAGACGCATTGATTGTTATTTTCTCACTTCCATATCCGTACTATTTGATAAAAACAACCAAATGGCAGACCAAAATATTTCATATCTTCATTGCTGGAAAAGCTGGGGGTCGCCCCTCCCCCCTCTACCGGTCTGAAAACCCCAGGGACTTAAGCTGTCCTCCACCCCCGTGCGCCCCTGATAGCAACTGTTCATTGACGACTGTCACCCGTGGATAAAAAAGCGCATTTTCGTGAAAGAGTGCACCTATGATAAATTTTATCCTTGTGATAAGACAGCGGCGACCTTGTATTGAAAAGAAACTCTTGTGATATCGAGAAAGTGGCCATAATGTGGCTCATGTGCGCCCAGTACATGCGTATGGGCGCCCTGACGTCGGAAAGGCGCCCCTGTAACACGAATGAGACCTTCACTGACCTTGGTATACGTAAGGTTATCAGTGTGCGCACAGATGTTTTTATTAGGGCTTCTGAATGCATATTTCATACATACTGACATGTTGCAAAGCAAATCTGGATCACGTCACAAGTTGTTTGACCTTGGCCTTAGATGACCTTGACCCTTACTGACCCTGGCTATGGTCTTGGTACACCATCACTTCTGCCCGAAAGACATCGCCTGACTGTGTTCACACGGTAGTCTTAAGTATAACGCTGACTCTTTCACAAAACTCTCATTTGTCAGCGACAACCGTCGCTTTCGTCATGTTTGCATGACTTCAGATAATTGAAACTTCAAAATTTCCGGCCGATTTCTGATTTTTTTGCGTCATTCGACGATTTATTCAATTGCCATAAATGTCACAAAGTAGCAGCAACCAGCTCCGATCTGTTCTCGAGATATTCAGAAACAACGGATGGGGGAGCACAAAAAGACCCGTCCCCCTTCCAGTGCGCGTATTAAGTTGTGGGTGCCCAAGTCGTGTTGTGGGTGCCCATTTCCACTTATGGGTGCTGGGGTACCCACAGAGAGATAGGAAACCACAACCCTGACAACGAGCATGGTGAATCAACAGTGAATCGCTTACGAACCCACTGTACTTCACGAGTTCGGATAGACAAAGAATTCAAAGAGCTCACATTGTTCAAATGCAGTTAATGGCTGTCGTGCAGGGACGTAGCCAAGGGGGAAGGCATGGGGGCCATTGCCCTCCCCCCTCTGAGCCAAGCGGTCTACACTAGATACATGGCGATTTCGCATGAATACGTAATAGCGATCACACATATGTTGCAAAAACAAACATTATATGTCTTCCTATGCGTTGAATATGAGGTAAACTGCCTACAACTGCTGCCTTTTCTTGTAAATTTCGTCATATGCCTGTGGCATGTGACAAATTTGACGTTTTGCGCCCCAGAAAGAAAATCCTGGCTACGTACCTGATCCTAGGGGTCCTGAGACTCACCCCCAAAATTTCGAGGGGCTCCTGGCGTTGGACTAAAAGGGCCACCCCTGGCTGGGAAAGAAAAACCCACTCCTCCTGGCCCCCAGACCGCAGTCAAAGACGCCTCTGGCAAAGAGCGGGATGCTCTCTGACCGGGAAAGGAAAGTGGGTACCCCTGCATGTACCCATTCAAAAGGCGAGTATCGGAAAGGATGCTCATCTGCAAAGGAGCCGCCAGTCAGGAGAGGTCTTCCTGCCATAGGATGGTGTCGGTGTGTCGGGAAGGGCCCACAAAGGGCCCCCTGGCCTTTGCTCAAAGGAGCCCCCTGGCTGGGGAAGGCAATTCCACTCCATCACAGTGGCATAGCCAAGGGCGAGCCAAAGGGGTCATGCCCCCCCCCCTGGAGGCCAAGCGGGGCCCCCTGGCGGCCGAGCGGGGCGCCCTGGGACCGAAGTCCCCAGTTCTTTGGATAGCGTGAGGCGCCCGCAGAGCGTCTTGCACTATCCGAAACAGTCAATCAAAGCAAAATAAGAGTATTTTAAGCATTAAAGAAAGCTCACAAACCTAAAGAAAACGTATTCAGAATATACAAGAAGGTTTCGTGTGCTATGAAGAGAGGCCTGTGGTCTGAATGGGCGTTTAGGAACCCGATGCTAGTTTGTTGGGGAGTTCACTGTTTGTCTGGGGAGGGCCCCCTGTCGGCCCATAAAGGGACCCTGACAGCCTCTGAAGGGACCTCCTTTCGATCTGGAAGAAGGCCCCTGCCCCTGCCTCCAGAGGTCGATAGGGGCCTTTTATAGGCAGATAAGGTGTCCTCTTCAGAAAGGCAGTGACCCCCTGGTCAACAGGGGCCCCTGAACGATCATTCAGGGGCCCTGCTTTCCTGTAAAGAAGTCCCTGCCGACCTGTAACAGGCACCCGCCAGGTCGGCAGGAACGTCTTTACAGGTGAGCATGGGCCTCTTGTACTTCAGCGGGACTCCTTTAGAAACCGACAGTAATTTTAACCACATGGGACCCCACTGATTCTGAGGACCAGGCGCGGATCCAAAGGGCGAGCAATTTGGGCGATCGCCCCCTCCACCCTGAGGTCTGAAAAGGAGCCCCTGTCAGACTTTAAAGGAGCCTTGAAGGGGCCCGGTATGAGCTTCACGGGGTCTCTAAAAGAACATGACGGGCTCTTGATGTAGTCAGGGAGGCCTCCAGGAGGGTTAGATGACCTCTGAGACGCAGAGAGGGCCTCTAAAGTTCCCGAAGGACCGCTGAGACCACAACAGGGCCCGAACACGACAGTGTCCTTGAGACCGTCAGATGGCTCATAGGGTCCCTGAGACGGCCAAGATGATGACTGGGTCCCTAGGGGGCTCCTGTGAGTGAAAAGCTGAAGGTTCTTGATGTAGTCAGAGGGGCTCCGGAAGGGTTAATGAGACCTGACATGGTAAGATGGCCCCTAAGATGGAAAGAAGAGCCCTTGAAACTCTTCATGGACCCCTGGGTCCGCAAGGGGCCCCAACACGGCAAAGCGTCCATGAGACCATTAAAATTGCCGGAGAGGCACCTGAGACGGAAAGAACTTAGATGGTGCCCAGCACGGCGTAAGGAGACCCTGGCCAGCCAGAGGAGCCCCCTGAACGGGGATTCGTCGGTGACATTGTCAGTCTCGAGAGGAGCCACAAATGGGCTACACTGGCCTTTCTGAAACCTTGAGGGGTTCTTGATGCCGTCGGGTGCCCCTGGAAGGTCAGGTGGTTTCCGAGACGGCAAGATGGGCCCGTACATCGCAGATGACACCCGAGACCGCCAAAAAGGTCGCAGGGCCCCTGCGAGGCAAAGACGATAAGAAGGCCCCTGAGACGGTATTTGGGTATTATGGGTGCGCCGGACGGCCAAAGGGTCCCCGAGTGTAATAAGCGGGCTCCTGGCACGGGCAAGGTCCCCCTGAGACTGCCAGTCAGGCCCCTGAAGCGCCAACAAAAGCCCTTGTTACGGCTAAAGGGGCCCTAAAAGACTGCCAGATATACCTCATGTAACAGAGGAATACCCCTGATACAGCCATGAGGACTACCGGAGACGTTCAGAAGGCCTATGACACTGCACACGGGCCCTGAAATTACCAAAAGGTCTTTTGTAACTGCCAGAGGGCCCATGAGATGGCAAAAATGTTTCCTAGAGACGATAAAAGGGTTACCCAGGACCACAGGGGTCCACTGAAACTGCTAGAGAGGGACCCTTGAGACTGCTAACTAGAAGTCTCTAGCAGTAGAGGCCCCTGAAATTATTGGATCTTGAGACGTCCAGACTGGTCCTGAAACAACCGAGGGACCTAGAGGATTGCCAGTGGCGCCTCTGTGACGGCAGAGAGACTTCTAGAGGGCCTTTTTAGTGCCTAAGGGGTTCCTTAGACGGCAAAAACGCCCCAGGGACGACGTGAGAGAGCCCGAGATGGCTTTAGCGTCGCTGAAGCTGCCAGATGGATCCCTGAGACTGTCCGAGGCGCCCCTGAAACTGCCAAATGAGCGCCTGAAATGTCTCGCGGGACACGTGAACCTGTAAAAGGAACCTGAAACCACTAGAAGGTCCTGGCACGGCAGACAGCCCGAGACCGCCAAAAGTGTCCCCGTAACTGCAAGATGAAACCTAAACTAAGCTGACAAAAAATCCCCAGAAGCTACGGGACGACGGGTGGACAGACGGGCTCCTGGACCAGATACAGACACGATATTTCAAATGGAGGGAGGGACGGAACCGCCTAAAATCTCGCCGTCCTTGTCATATTTCCGCCACTTTGTTCGAGAACAAAACGCAGAATGTTCTCAAATAAGGTGACGCGTCTGAATCTTTTCAGTTATTTTATATGGTAAAAAAGCAAAATAACGCCATTTTTCATTCGTTAAGGGCAAACAAAATGGGGGGCCCCGCACTGATAATTCGCCTCCACCCCTCTCCCACCTTGGCTAAATTCTGGATCCGCCCTTGGCGGGGGTCTTCTTGATCCGATTTGCCCCCCCCCCCGAATCCTGGCTACGCCCCTGAGGCAAGCATTCTTTTTATAACTGCAATTAAACCTAAAGTATTTACCTAGTTTCAAGTACACATTCATAAAAATTAACGTAATGTCTAAAGTCAAAGAAATATGAGCAGATATGTAAGTCGGTGCCTTTAAATGCAAGCATCTACGACCTCGTCGTACCGCTACCACGAGGATTAAACGGAACCCTTGCGCTCGAAGATGCGCTATTTTTCGCCCGTATTGCACCATAAATGGACGCAGTGATTTCTGGTTCCACAGCCCCAGCCTTCTCCCATTAGCCACCACGTCTGCAAACAGTGGTCCTTTTCACTGGACCTTTGCTCTGTGTCAAATGCACTTCGCAAACGGAACTCGTTGTGTAAAGTTGGCAGGCTAGCAGACGAAACAGCGACAAAAAAAACTATTGCTCCGTTCTTCCATGACTGCATGACGGACGTGGAAATTTTGACGAGCTTCCGCGTTACCACGCACTTATGGCATGAATGCCCTAATTATTGCACCACTGTACGTCATTAGTATCATCAGCACATCAGCTCTCAGATTTCGCGGTATCCAATATGTAGGAGGTTGTATTTAACTGCGCTCAAGATGTAGGAACGTTGCACTTAAAGAAGCGTCGCATAGCAAGTCGCGATGTTGCTCCAGCTGTGCGTCCGCGGCCGAGCATTTATTTCTTGATTCGTGGCTCTTACCCTCTGTTGGACTCAACAACGGAATCTTTCAAACCAGCATATGCCATTAAACTCGTCGCTTGGTTTTAAAGCGCATCCTAGCTTATTACAAAGACCACAAGCCACTGAGTGCAAATAGACGTCAGCAGCAGGCATACACATCAGTTCGGCGTACTGATGTTCAAAAGAAATTGCGTTCCATCACACACCGCCTATCACAAGCAAAACAATTGTGCATTCTAACGTTTTTCTTTAGGAACGACAGTGGCTTGCCTACGATGAGGCCAATAGCTCTGCTTTCTCTTCGAAGTCTTTGCCGAAAAGATCTAGTGTGGAAAACTAACTCGATGTTACAATGCGATCATCCATTGACACTCTGATGCACGTCAAAAGATCTCCAGGGCCAGGTCCAGACGAGGGGCGCTTGGGCATGCGTCCCCATCTCTCTATCGCTTCCATACATGCATATCACTTTATGTCCTGGTAGATGTGCATTAGTACGTAACATAGACAGACGACTGATTCTTTGTAAAAATGTTTCGTCCTCACTGGTCTCGCCGGGTCTTCTCGCTGCCTTTGAGGATTTTGTGCTCTTTCTTCGCAATACCTGGTCAAACTATTGAACAATATTCCTTGTTGGCTGGCTTCTTGTGGTCCCAGGTTGGCTGAGGGCTGTCGTGGTTGGGACATGGACGGATAAACGGCAGACCTTCTCGACGGTGCGAGAAGGAGAACGGCTGTATGATACCATTTTGACGTTCATCATTTCGGTCATCTGCCGGCGATGAGCCGGACGTAGAGTTGTCTTTCGTGGTCCCATCGCGATCCATGATTTCTGCAAACACGAGCAGACGCTGCAGAGACTGCGCATGCACGACAAGCAGTTCCTCCTACTGAACACATACGTATGAACTTCAGTTATGACGTCACGCTCGGGTCCACCGCGTCGCGACGCAAACCGATGGTAGCAAGCACAGAATCGAGTGAATGCCATCGCTGGTAAGCCAATAACGTGACCAGTGAAGTAAACAGTTACCAGCGCTGTGAACTGCTTCATTGACCACGTTCACTCCGGTTTACCTTTACCGATGCGTCCATTCCGCGTCCCTCACCTACCTGACTATGGCGATATTTGTGACAGTTGTCTATGCGTCTACCAGAGCCGGCTCTGAAGACAGAGTCGTGTAACTCCAGCAGCGCAGGGCGCTTGTGCACTCTCGTACCCGGGCCGCGCTCGGCCTTGTTCAGCTGACTGCCGGCGGTCCGGCGCCGCATTGATACCACAGCCCGGGGGGACCCCGTTCATGAGTCACGCGCGACGGCGAATTGCAAACCCGGGGCCAAGAGACGCTGTTGAGCTGAGTCACGCTGGACAGTGCCGGGAAAACACGGCCCGCCGACGGCGGCGGCCGCCGCTGGGAAGTACCGAGGTGACAGGACCGGACTCGTATCACCGGATTGAGTGCCAGGACGGTGCTCGGAGAATTAATGCTGTGGACTGTGGCAGACGGGAGCGATCTCTCTCCAGAGCGGAGGTGCTCTGAGATGGCTCCAGGTGGTCGCGCTCGGGAAAGATTCCATAGACTCTGAATGGGAGTTGCAAAAACATTTTTTACTAGTAGAATTTCACCATTTACGATATTTTTGCGCAAAAGATGATGGAAAATATTTTGTAGAAAATTGATAGGATTTTCCAGTGGCGTAAAAGTGCAAGCCGATTCAATGTACCAAGCAGGGAAGCCTAACTGCTGACTGCTGCTACGATCAACGTATATTTAACCCAAACCGTGCAAAGATGCGCAGAAAATGCGGTATCATGACACTACGCGCCGCGGGAAGGTTGAACAGTTTACGGACGTGGTTGGCTGGCACCGGCGGGAGGGAAGTGATTTGTAACTCATTTGTATATCTGTAGATATTTCATTGCTTTATGGCTCTCATCATGTCCAACCGTTTCAGCCCCGGGCGTAGTCATCGAACAGGAAGGAGTCCGTTTAGACAGTTTCGGTTTCTTGCAAATCACGTGGAAAGGAAACTGGTGTGGTCTTCCGCCCAGTGCAGCACTAACAGGTCACTGCAAATTGTTGGTAAGGGTTATCTGGTGAACGAAACCCACCTGGTACAACATCAGCTCTCTCCGACCTCTGGGCCACGACATGGGTGTGGTTAATGGAAAACGATTGTGGGTATGCAAAAGGCTGCGGGGACATCCATGCATTCCGTATTCCGTAGGAGGGGGGATTGTAACAGTCGTTTATGCCTAAAGTTTAGGGAAATTAATTAAAAGGCATTACGGGAGGTAAATTGCAGAAGGAAGTGTTACGTAAATCATGGATGGCGTTATGACGGCGTCATCCTTAACGGGAATATATCTGGTTATTCCGGTATCCCAAAAACGCACTCCGGGGAATATTTAAGATTGGTCATGAATTATCATGTGAGTAAAAAATGAATTTTGGTCATCTTGGGCCAATATTTCACGCATTTTCGCTATTGTATTTATTGTTATATGTGTTATAGTGTTATCGGCACGCGAAATACAGTAAGACAGTACTAGAGGAAGGAACCAATCAGCGAACAGAAAATACGTAGGTAAACCTTGGACGAACCTGATGTTTACCCAACACTCTGCCTTGCTGTACCAAACGCAGTCATAAACGGCAGCGGCGATCGTTTTGACACACAACACCAGCGTGTTTCGACCTACTAATGTAATGCATACCTGCGGGGGAATTCGTGGAAATGCAGCAGTTCTGGTGTTCGTAGGCCGCCGTCAGTTTCGACATCGCTGAGGCTAACGATACGCTAACGAGGAACGTAGCCAAGGGATCGGGGCATGGGGCCATGCCTCCTTTTCCCCCTTAGGCAAGCGGTCTACGATAGATATTTAATGATTTCGCAGGAATACGGAATAAGTATAATATATATGCTACAAAAACAAACATATGTTTTTCCTGTCCGTTAAATCTGGGGTTAACTGCACCATATTTTTGCCTGTTCCTACAAATTTTGCCATACGCCACTGCCTTATGACAACATCTAACATTTGCCCCCCCTCCCTCCCGAGGGAATTTCTGACTACGTGCCTGACACTAGCACGTTTTATCGGTGATCTTTATGGTGACAAGAAACTGGGGTAAATAGATCAAATTTGGGCTGCCAGTCAGCGTACTCATCCAAGAAAAACATGGGCTAACGAGACCGAGTTGACCAGAATGAATGGTACCTACATTTCGACTCATAAACATGCCCTCTTCAATAGCATGTGTACAAGTCACGATTTGAGTATATACGCTGCTGGAGGACCTTGCTCCAGGAACCAGTTTAACACAATTTTATTTGGGTGGTGTTGGAGAAAGGCAATTAGTAAGTTTCAGTGAAGTAAATCGATTCCAACTATTACTGATAAAACTGATTTAAGGTGTTTAACGTCATGGGCCTAACAGTATAACTATATTTGCATATTGAAACATACTTTAAGTTTTGGGTGTCGAAGTCGTATTGCGGGTGCCCATCTCCACTTTGTGGTTGCCGGGGTTCCCACTAAGAGATAGGAAACAACACCACTAAGTCACGAGGTATATCCCGCGGCATTTGCAGAACTGGACGTAACATTCGTATGTTCTGAATACCGTAGTATGAAGAAAAATGCGCAAAATATTATTGACTTACACGGTTTCGAGATCACAAGGATTTGTACAATACGAATACAGAGAAAATTTCCCCTAAGTCAGTTTGGGAAAAGTGACGTTGTGATCTGGGCCAGCTGTCACCGTTTAACCTTTGGATAAGCAAAACGAGCGGTGTCGATAGCTCGTCGATAAATGATAGCCAGGCCAAGGTTGTAGGAACGCAACGAAAAGTGGGGAGAAGGGGAGGCACTCGCCCAACCAGCCGCCAAGGCAGGATGTCAAGTAGGGACAGGGACGTAGCCAAGGGGCGGGGGGCCATGGGGACCATGACCCCCCTGAGCCAAGCGGTCCGCACATGGCAATTTCGCATGAATACGTAATAGTGATCACATATATGTTGCGAAAGCAAGCATTCTACGCTTTCCTGCGCATTAAATATGGGATAAGCTGCCTAAAATTGCTGCCTTTTCTTGCAAATTTCGTCATATGCATGGGGCATACGACAAAATTTGACATTTAGCCCCTCCCTGAGGAAAATCCTGGTTACGCGCCTGAGTAGGGGTGCCATGTATTTATAATGGAAGGGGTAATTCATGTTCATCTTTACGAATATAAACGTGCCATTATCAATGCACTCTTATCTTTAGACGCACGTACATGGACATGAGCAGTGCCAATGCACCGATAGGATACGACACTTTTTTGCTTATGCTCATTTGACAATGTTACGCAAGGGCGGCGGAAGTGAGGTGGGCAGCGGGGAGAACTGTCCCGCCTCAAATTGCGATGGGTCTGGGGCAAGACCATGTTTCTGCCCCTCCATTTGTGATCTTGGGGGCCCTCATAAGAAACTGAGCAGAAAAGGAGATGGGGGAACAAAGACAAACACGCTAAAAACGAAAACAAAAAAAAGACAGGAAAACGCAACTATGCAGGCAAGAAAGTAGGCACATGGCGTGCATTTCAAGTCTTTCTTTCTTAGGGGCCTCAGCTTTCTTCCAGCAGGGACCTCGAATAGGTTGGACCCAAAACTGACCAGAGATCGCGAAATGACAATTTTCAAGGGGCCTCGCGGAATGGGCCCGGCTGGCCTACCCCGGCACACAGTTCGGACCCTATTAGGGGGTCCGGCTTCCAGCCAATAGAGGGCTTCTTGTTATTTACACTGAAAGGTGGTCCAGCGACCAGGACTCATAATTTTCAGAGGCCTCAGAATTAATGGACCGGGGTGGTCTGCGTTGAACCGGTGTTCGAACCAGGGCGCAGCCAGGATTTTTCTAAGCGGGAGGGAACGGAGCTCAATGTGAAATGAAATCATACGAAAACCGCCTGCCGGAAAGACGATATGCAATGGTTTCCGAAAAAATGGTAGACAAGGGGGATGGGGCGGGCCCCGGGATCCCCTTGGATGCGCCTGTGGTTCGAACCCTATTAGGGAGCCCCAGCTTAGGTCCGAGAGAGGGTCTTGTACCGACCGGTGGTTCAGCGACAAGGACCTCACAGTTTTCGGGGGGGGGGGCCGCATCGAATTCATCGACAGGGCTGGCCTGCGCTGAACCAGGGTTCGAACCCTGTCAGGGGGCCCCGGCTTAGGTTCGAATGAGGGCCTAGTACCGATTACACTCAAAGGTGGTCCAGCAGCAGGACCTCACAATTTTCAGGGGCCTTACAGAATTAATGAGCCCGGGGTGGCCTGCGCTAAACCGGGGTTCGAACACTGCTAGGGGGTCCCGACTTAGGTCCGAAACAGAGCTTCGTACTGATTATCACTCAGAAGCAAAACAGGGCCCGGGAACTAACATAGAATATAGGTTCCTGTAGAGTAGAGCAATGTAGAGAAGTAGTAATATAGAATAGTAGCAATGTAAGTAATGTAGGCCCCTTGGGTACCTCATAGAATGTACCCAGGGGGCCTTTGCCAAACCAGTCCAGGTCTCGGGGGACGCCCCAGCATCCGTCCGTAAGAGAACCTTGCACGAATTACGCTCAAAAGTTGCCCAGAGACCGGGAACTTGCAGCTTTTAACCCTATTCCCGGCAGGGGGGGGGGGGGCTGAATCCGCCCCCCCTCGGGTTTTTTGCTTGCCAATTCCAGGCTTTTTAACGCAGCTTCACGAAACTTGCTGAATTTTCCTAGCTATTCTTTCTACGCGCTGTGACAAAATCTCACAATTCTACTTTGCTCAGGAGCGGAGCCAGGCAACGTTTTTGGGAGGCACCTCAGGCCATTTTTGGCCATGTTCAGGGTAAAAGAAAAATGTCTGCCAAAAACAGAGTTTTTAAGATAGAACTTAAAACTTTATATGGATGTATAACTAAAAAGTTGGGCAATGTGCACACGAAATGTCGTTTATCTGAGGTCACTTTACAAGGTGAGGTCAAGGTTAAAAGTCAAAATTTGTTTTTTTGCAATAATTTCGGCGTCGTTTTTTCAAATGCCAAACCCGAAATACACATGACGTAGAAGGGTGTCCTTTACTTGTGTATTAAGTTTCAGCTTGATATCAGGTCGGGTCACGGAGCTATGACCTAAAATGTCACTGCGCATACCCTATATCGCAACAGCAATAAAATGAAATTTTTGAAATAGAGTGAATTCAAATGATTAAAAACGTTTACAGATAATACAAAATGCACACAAGATCATTCCAAGTGACCTCAAGGTCACTGGAGGTCATTTAAGGTTAAAGGTCGCAAGTTGATCTGAAGAACGTGTAACCACGACAGTTCCCCTTTTTCATGTCCCTGGCACCGCCTATGCTAACATTATACAAACATTGTAATGCGATTTGTACTTCTTTAGCATAGCATGACTATCAGAAGCCAAAAAAGTGTTTTTACCTTTTTTGTTCATTCAGTTGTACGAAAACTAATCGTCCTATTTTTGAAACCCTGTGAACGCCCATGAATTTTCTGAAAATCTCAGGTTTGTGCACCCATGGTAAAAGCCCTATCCATAATCTCTCATTTCATGCCAGTTTCATTGAAATTGGTCTAAAAACAACGGAGTTATAAGAAGTCCAAAAGTACCCGTAATTTTGACATTTTTGCCCCCCTGTATCCCTAAATTTCGAAACTTTGGAAATTTCTTTTTATAAAAGTGTATTTCACGTCACGGCAAATCGATTGCCGTTTGTTGCGATGAAATCGGACAAGTAGTTCTCGAGATCTCGGGGGGAGGGCCGAATCCGCCCCCCTGCCGGGAATCGACCATACCGTCTAGCCCTCCGGGAATAGGGTTAAGGGGCCTCGCGGAAAGGACCCGGCAGGCCTCTGACAGAGTTTGGAACATGTTAGCGGGCCCCCGGCTTCCACCAGAGAGAGGGTCTATTGTCGGTTATGCTCAGAGGTGGCCCAGAGACCAGGAACTGACAGTTTTTAGAAGGCCTCACAGAATGGACTTGGGTTGCCTGCGCTGAAGCAAGCTTCGGATCTTGGAGAGTGTCCCAGCTCCCGTCCGTAATAGGGTCTCGTGCCAGTCTTACTCAAAAGTGACCAAGAGACTGGTGGACATTTTTAGGGGCCCCGCAGAATAAATCCGGGTGTCTTGCGCTGAACCGACATCAACCCCGCCCCGCTAGAGGGCCCCGGCTTTCGTTCGTGAGGGGCCTCATACCGATTACGCCTAAAAGCAGCCTATAGACCGGAACTCTACTGTTGTCAGGGGCCTCACAGAGTGAACTTGGGTGGCCTGGGTCCATTCTCTCACTAAATCGTTGCCTCGTCCCTGCCTCGGGGCCTCGGCTTCTGTCCGTCGAAACAGTATCCGGTTGGTTGTTGGGTTAGGGAGCGGCGTTCTGAAAAAAGCGGAGATTTGCATCTCCTGCGGGGGCCGCATGTGATGTTTTGTGTGTATTCTTTATTACTTAGTCAAGTTCATTGATTATGTTTATCCATCTGTTCCAGGCATACACGTGATAATTAAGCTGAATAAAGCCCTCATGTCAGCTCATCTTGCTTCTGTCTAGATTTGGCACCACAATTTATTCAGCTTAATTCAGCGCAAACATGGACAAGATTGCCCGTCCAACCAAGCTTGACATCGCACCCAATGCACCATCCAGCAGCAAGCACTGGAAGCTGTGGCTAAGGAACTTCAAGTACTTCCTCACCCAGATCGAAGAGCACACCCCTGACAAGCTGGAGGTGTTGTTCCTGCACATCGGCACGAACGTCGTCGATGTGATCCAGGACTGCACAACATACGAAGACGCCATGGAGAAGCTGGACGCCGCCTACCTCAAACCGCCAAATGAGATATATGCGAGACATCTCCTCTCCACAAGAGTACAGAAACCTGATGAGAGCTTGGATGAATTTCTCCTCACCCTGAACACGCTGGCGAGTGACTGTAACTTCAAAGCTGTCTCAGCTGCAGAGAACCGCTCGTCCTTCATCCGGGACTCTTTCATCAGAGGGCTTCGCTCACCAATCATCAGGGCCAGACTCCTCGAGAACGCGACCCTCACTCTGGACAAGGCCGTCGAACAAGCCAGGACCTTGGAACAAGCGCAACAGAACGCGGAGTCGTATCCGGCTCCGACTCCGGTTGCCGCCGCCACCTGTGTCCATCCGCCCGAACTGGATCTGGACGGCGCGGAACTGCCGGAGACTGCGGCGGCTGCAGCGTACTTCCCCAAAGGAGGCGCCCCAGCCCCACCATGTTTCTTCTGTGGGTTAAAACGGCACCCCAGATCAGCATGCCCTGCCAGGGACTCGACGTGCGAAAAATGTGGCAAGCAAGGTCACTGGCGAAAAGTATGCCGTTCTAGACAGAACCGACCAAGGGCTACACCCTCGACTTCTCGGTCCATGCAGTCGTCCTCAGCCACAATCCAGCCTTCCCTGGCCGCCACG
Organism: Capitulum mitella; assembly: GCA_030062745.1. NCBI lineage: Eukaryota > Metazoa > Arthropoda > Thecostraca > Pollicipedomorpha > Pollicipedidae > Capitulum > Capitulum mitella. Next base: position 2,761,914 of record CP099840.1, on the reverse strand, counting down.
CTTTCTTCAGCAGCGACTCATGCACCCGCCACTGTCCCTGCCACAGTCGGCGGACATCCAGTCAGGGCTCTGATCGACACGGGAAGTTCGGACAACTTCATCAGCGAAACGCTCATCTCAACTCTGCATGCTGAAGTGCACCCCCGATCGGCCACCGTGTCGATGGCGTCGTCGTCGATGGCAGCTCAAGTCAAGGGATACTGTGTGACCAGTGTCAACATCGAACAACGAGAATACGATACCGTCGAGTTCTCCATCCTCCCCGACCTCTGCGCCGACGTCATTCTTGGGATGCCGTTTCTCAAGCGTCACGAAGACGTTACACTGTCCCTCGGAGGTGATCAGCCTGGCCTGAACATCTGCGGTCTCACTCGCATCAGTGTCACCCAACCTAAACTGTTCAGTCATCTGACCCTGGACTGTCATCCCATCGCGACCAAGTCACGGCGCTTCAACCCGATCGACTCGAAGTTCATCGAAAGTGAAGTTCAGACACTACTGACAGAGGACATCATAGAACCTAGCCACTCTCCGTGGCGCGCTCAGGTAGTTGTCACGCACAACGGAGCGAAGAAAAAGCGCATGGTGGTAGACTTCTCCCAGACAATCAACCGCTTCACCCAACTGGATGCCTATCCGCTCCCGAACATCGGCGACCTCGTCAACAAGATCGGAAAGAACAGCTACTTCAGCGTCATTGACCTCTCCAGCGCCTACTATCAGGTAGGAATAGACCCTGGAGAGAGGATCTACACTGCCTTCGAAGCGGCTGGACAGCTTTACCACTTCAAGAGGATCCCGATGGGGGTCACCAACGGGGCTGCCGCCTTCCAACGCGTCATGAATGATGTGGTCTCGGAGTACAATCTGAAGGAGACATACGCGTACCTCGACGACGTCACTATCTGCGGCCAAAGCAAACAAGAGCACGACGAGAACCTGAAGCGGTTCTGGGAAGTCGCCGCGGAGGTCGGACTGACGATCAACAAGGAGAAGTGTAAACTCCATCAGACATCGGTGAACATACTGGGGCATTCGATATCCCATGGGACTCTGCGACCAGATCCAGAACGTCTACGTCCTCTCCAGGACCTCCCGGTGCCTCGCGACGCGAAGTCTCTGCAACGGCTCGTCGGCCTCTTCGCCTACTACGCCAAGTGGATCCCTGCATACTCTGAGAAGATTCGTCCTCTCATCGCGGCAAAGTCGTTCCCCTTGTCAGAAGAGTGTCGCGCCGCCATCAGCCAGTTGAAGGAAGACATCTCGTCTGCTGTCGTCGACGTCATTAGATATGACGTCATTAGAGATGACGTGCCCTTCGCCGTCGAGACGGACGCCTCGGAGGACACCATCGCTGCAACCCTGACGCAAGATGGCCGGCCCGTGGCGTTCTTCTCTCGCTCGCTGAACGAAGCAGAGAAGAGACACCATATCGTCGAGAAAGAAGCGTACGCCATCGTAGAGTCCATCAGAAAATGGCGCCACTTCCTGACAAGTCACTTCATGCTTCTCACTGACCAGAGGAGCGTCGCCTTCATGTTCGATAGCAGAGCAGCCAGCAAGATCAAGAATGAAAAGATACTTCGTTGGAGGATCGAACTCTCGCCCCTGTCGTACACAATCAAGTTCCGCCCCGGGCGAGAAAACATTCCGGCAGACACCCTCTCCCGCGCGCAGTGTGCCGCAGCTCCCCACTCGACGGAGCATCTGGAACAACTCCACGAAGCCCTGGTCCACCCCGGCGTCACAAGAATGCTGTACTTCGTGAGAAGCAAGAACCTGCCCTATTCTGTGGACGACGTTCGCCGCATCACAGCCAAGTGCAGTGTCTGTGCGAGATGCAAGCCCCAGTTCTACAAACCTCCGGATGCAAAACTCATCAAAGCGACATCGCCATTCGAGAGGTTGAACGTGGACTTCAAAGGACCATTACCGACAAGCACAAACGGCAACCAGTACATCCTAACGATCATCGACGAGTTTTCCCGGTTCCCTTTCGCCTATCCTTGTCGAGACATCAGTACGGGAACAATCATCAAGTGCTTCACACACCTCTTCTCAATCTTCGGCATGCCAGCGTACGTGCACTCGGACAGAGGAGCTGCATTTATGTCTTCAGAGCTCAAGACGTTCCTAACAAACCTTGGCATCTCTACCAGTCGCACGACACCCTACCATCCACAGGGAAACTCGCAGTGCGAACGGTACAACGACATAATCTGGCGCACCGTCAACCTAGCGCTGGAGAGCAAGGGACTGAGCAAAGGACTCTGGGAGGCAGTGTTGCCAGATGCCCTGCATTCGATCCGGTCTCTCCTGTGTACCGGAACCAACGAGACGCCGCACGGAAGATTGTTCTCTTACCCTCGACGCTCGGCGACCGGGACATCCCTGCCGGCCTGGCTCACAAGTCCAGGGGAAGCGGTGCTGCTGAAGCGACATGTGCGCAACAAAACCGACCCCCTTGTCGATCAAGTTGTCCTCATAGAAGCGAACCCGCATTTCGCGTACGTACGGCACCCAACCGGAAAGGTAGACACCGTGTCCACTCGAGACCTCGCTCCTTGCCCATCCGGGCAGCAGCCGACGGAAGAACTGACTCCGCCCTGTGAGTCGACTAGCCCGAGTGACTCCAGCACTCCGAAGCACCTGCCTGCTGCAGAACCGAGTGCAGGGCTCGGAACGCCCCGTCGTGCCGACGACGTGGCACCTGACCCGCAGAGCATGGGAACCGAGACCGAGGCGCCACATGTATCGCCGCGGCGCGGCCCTGAGATCGAAGCTGCCTCTCGCGCTCCACTGCGGCAGTCCTCGCGTCCGCGTAAGCCGGTCACGCGCCTCGACCTGTGACCTGTGACCTGTTACCTGTTCGTGTTAACCTAGAACCAGGCACCGCTCAGTGTATTGTTCCTGTGAGTGTCGCAATGCGGAACTCGGCGAGACGTGGATCAACCCGGACGGTATCTACGGCCTTGACCCGGACTATCTACCGTACTCATTTGTGTGTCTGTCGTGCCAAGCGTGTAGTACGACCGGCAGCCCGGTAGCGTTACCTCTCAGTATCCGAAGTTTCATGGCGGAGGGGGAAAATGTGATGTTTTGTGTGTATTCTTTATTACTTAGTCAAGTTCATTGATTATGTTTATCCATCTGTTCCAGGCATACACGTGATAATTAAGCTGAATAAAGCCCTCATGTCAGCTCATCTTGCTTCTGTCTAGATTTGGCACCACACCGCAGTCCCCCCTCCCAATGTTTTTTAGATTTAGCATACACCTCCTTTAAAGGTTGTCTAGTCGACTAATCCACTAATGTCCAATGTCTAATCGACTATCGACCAATGAACTGAAACGTCCAGTGGAGCTCCAGGAGGCCATCTTTTTGTGACAATAATTATTGCCATTTTATTATTAACATTTTTTGCATTATTCACACTAGTGTTACTCTTCACATTATAGTACTTAGCTACTGACTATAATATAGATATGTAATATAGCTATAATATAGCTACTGACTGGAACGAAATACGGACGTCAGGATTTCACAGTGGGACCAAGATATGCCGCACATCCCGAGTTTAGCAGCTGAATGCCAGAGTTCGCACAACGCACGACTGGATCATGGATCTACCCCGCACGGTTGGGCGGAATACGACTCCCATTAAGTGAAACATAGACTTTTGGGGATGGGGCCTTTCGTAAGAAAGAGGACCTCTCAAGATCAAGGGGCCTCGAAATTTTGCTTTGCCCCCATGATCAAATGCGATCCGCCGCCACTGACGTGACTTTCAATTCCAGACTTTTGTTGGGGGGGCAGCTGTCCCCCTGCCCCTCCCACTCCCGCTTCCGCCGACCTCGGCACCCACTTCCACAGAGATAAAACAGAACCATTTCTGCTCAGTATCAACATTTGAAACATGTCAAAACAAACAGTACACAGAAGTACTAGCCGGTCTCGAACGGAAATGAACTTCCTTTGGGTAAGTCTGCTGTGGGGACATAGGAATTTGGAACAAAAATGTCGCCAACAAGCGGTGTTGATATCTTGGCAAGAATTCCGTGTGAAAGTTGTGTTGACTTTATCTATTGTTACAAAGCGTATCCTTGACGGCAGTAGCTTTCACTGAACCCAACACGAAACACAATTTAAAAGAAATGAAATGTGTCAGGATTTTCTGAAAATCTTAGAGTTTAGCGGGAGAATGCACAATGTAGACTTGTTTGGCGAAATTCTCATTAAACAACGACAATGTCCCTGATTTCTCATGTCTTAATCTATTGCAGTTTCTTGTGTTCCTATGCGCTACAATTTACCTAGCGCCTTCTTTTTGGAAGTGGCGCAATCGTCGCATTCTAATCTCACATTCGCCGTATTCGTCGCAGACCTGAGTGCTATGGGCGGCCTTGACTCGAATTCATTGTGGAAAAGACAGAGGAAAGAGCTCACAAAGCATTGCCAGGCCAGGCAAGTGTTCTCCGCTCAATGTCATCATAGCTCGAACCTATGTTTAACTAATCCTATGAAGGGCTGACTGGTTTTGGTTGGATTATGCTCGTCAGATGAGTCACAGCCTGTCGAAAAGAACTGCGTTATTGGTCCGGTCGTGCTGTCTCTGAGAGGTCGTGCCTTGGTCACAGGGTTTCCGAAGTCTTGACGGCGCATTCGGAGGACATCCATTGTGTGGCATGCCCGTCACGTCTTAGTTTCCCGTTGGGGACTGTGTGATTTGCTGCCACCAAAACAAGAACGAGATGGGAATTTTCAGCAATAGCTCACCTTTTGATGGTGATGTTGGTGAGTCATCCCTCATTGTTAATAGCCATAGATTATAGATTATTTGGTCACTGTTTTCCACTTAAACTGAGCTGTAAGGTGGCTGTGTCATTGATGGTCTCATAAATGAATTGCTTGTTTGTGTTTGGAAGGATCAGTTTGTGATTCAAGATACAGCAGTATTGTTTGCCATGAGCAAGTGCAGCTGTTCTCCACAAATGGTTTCCTAATGGTTACATATTCTCGATTCATTCCAAGGACATATTGAATTGTTGTATGCCTGGATGTGTGATCTGAAACCATTGGTTACAATAATTTGGCAGCATTTGTTGTCTCTACAGTGAAATGGTGTTAGATCCAGATCATATTCTCATTGATTGATTGATATTTTTATGTAAAACTGTTGACAAAGTCATCCTTGACCTATCAAGAAAGTGTAGAGCCATCTTTATGATGATGTGACTTTTGGCAATGCTATGTAATGTATTTGACAACTTTAATCACTATCAGCTCTACAATTGACACAAATACTGGTCTTTTCTCACAAATATTAGGACAGTTGATGTTGTCCTGCTTTAGGCAGGATCTGTTTGTAGTGATATCTTTAAGTATCACTGTGGTATTGTGAAGCAAAAAATATGATATCCTTGCATGTAGAACACCAGAATGTTAACCATTTGGAACACCATTTTATTTTATCATGCCATGATTATGATATTAGATGAAGTGGACAAGTATATGCCAGTTTATAACACAACTTTATTCTACATACTTGGGGATGTACCATGGCTCTGTTTGTCATACAAACACAAAGACATAAGACATAAATGTAATAATGACCTACAGGGGTTTAGAGGGGAAGAAAAAGTAAGCTGCATTTGTTAAAATCCTGAACTCCAGGGCTACATTCAGAAACTAACTTGGTTACTTACCAAGTTGCCATAGTGCATCAGAACATGAGGAAGCAAGGGCAGTTTTTCAGTAGATATAAATGGAAATGCAACCTTGCTACAAACCTTATTGAGGAATGACTTGGTGACCTTGTAAGTGATGTGGGTAAGTTTATGAATGCAGCTCAGATGAAACATTGCACATTCAATTTATGCCCCAAGAATACTGAAAGGCAACTCCCCTTTCCTTGTAGTACTTGTCTTTATTAGTAAAAGATGTAATGAATGAAACACTATTGATATTGTTGTTTGGTAGTTGGTTCCAGTGTCCTATGACTCTGTTGCTGGAAAAAAGAAAACAATATTACAATCCAGTCCTGCTATGGTGTATCCTGATGTCAAGTTAGGTTTCAAAACAGCCAGAGTCAGGTTTTGGAAGTCTATATGTCATGAGAGATTATTACCAGACTTTGTTAGGGACTTTGCATGATTATCAGGCAGTGATATTCATGTTGTAATCACTTATGCCATGATATGTACAGCTATCTTAAAACATAGACATGTTACTACAGGTCAGGTCATTGGAGAGTATGAAAATCAACTTATAAAGATGCAACATTCTTTTGTTTGATCCAGATCATCCCAGTAATCTCAGTTTGATTTAGGGGATGCATTTCATTGATCTCAGATGACCTCAGATGACATAAATATATCACGTAACTTGTAAATGTATAAGTGTATCAGGGCTTCAAGCAACCCATCAATTTGAGTTATGCTGTGCAGAATGACCTTGTAGAACATGACCTTTGAGGTCCATATAATGCCACCACAAAAAAGCAGGGTCGTGGTGAATCGAGGCTAAAGAAAATCAGTATTCAGATTGGCCCAATTTTTGCCCAACATTGTAAAACATCCCTGCTTTGCCTTTTTGGACAATGTTTTGCACATTTTCCTTCTGTTGCCATTGAAGTGAAGTATTATGGAAATACATCATTGTTACAGTAGAAATTAAACAAATCAGTTTTTAGCTGAGCTTGTTTTATGTAGCTAAATGTAGAACTAAATGCACAGGGTGATTCAGTGAGCTGTCATGAGTGCCATGTGACCCAGCAGTCAGTGTGCCTGTAAGCCCAAATTATCATCATCAGTGAGCTAGGTTAAACATTTTGCTGTAGACTCCGGTATTCGCCGTGTCCGGTAACCCACTGGGCAGCCATCCAGGAACAGTAGAAGTGAGGGACCTTCGGTGATATAGTCACCCCTGCAAGCTTTGAGAGGTTTAACAGAAATCCTGTGATGATGCATGGGAGAAGCAACATGGTCAGTACACATTGAGGAAATTAAGGTTCAGTCCCTGTGTGGTTTTCGCCAGTTGTCCTGCAGTTTTGCTGATCGCTCGAAAATCAGGTATGTGAAACTTACCATTCACTGAAAAAAATATTCTCTTATAGTTTGTGCCATTTTAATCCAAAAAGAAGAAAATAGGCACAAAATTTACTCGCCCAAAAAGTTTTTCAGTCCTGTAAAGACTTATTGATCCTTCGTGTTATATCCGAATTTGCGTTGAATCGGGGCGCATAAAACCGGAGTTTTGCTTTATTTGGGTAGATTGCAGTAAGTTTGATTGATCCATGCTAGGTCAGTCTTGTATGTGTTATTTAAGTTCAGCATAAGGACTTCATTTCCACATGTTCAGCCGTTATCGATTTTGTATGTCTGGAGAACGAAGAGTGCTACTCATTCTTTGCTTAACCAAGTTTGACCTCCATTGAGTGCATTGTATTATTGGAATTTGTTAAAATGAAAGGAATGATTCCAGTTTCGATCCCTTCGCGCCCGATAGGGAAATGAATCCAATTCCGATTGATTGTGTACCCAAAAGGAATGATTCCATTTCCAATTCATTTGATAAAAATAAATTAAATTTGGTTCCTTATTCCAGCCAAATAATCACTTAACAAATGCTGATTCGGATACACAAGAGGACATCCAACTGCATTCCTACGTACGTGTGTGGCCTGTTGGAATTCCACGCTCGCCGCATTCAGTACTGGACTGTTCGGAAAAGTGGTCTGTAATTTGCCGCTGCGCCGTGCCATGCGATACGCGGTAGCTTGCGCTGAATTCAACCCGCTCAGGGTCGCCAACACCCTCGCCGGCGAGACGACAGCGCCGCAGAAACTCCGCGAATTGGTCACTGACCAAAAGGGGGCGGGGCCTCTGTCCGCCACAGTTGATTTAAGGATACGCGAATGAAGTCTGCGTCCACGCTGCACAGACAGACTGCCAAAATAATAGAAAGCAAATATACGTGTCGACACCATTCTTACGTATACGTACAGTGGGTACGCAGTGGGTCAACAGGGTCACTAATTTTGTCCGTGAAGCCATTATTGGTCTCCTTTATCAAAGGTGCGGGAAGCGGAGCGGGGTAGGGGCTGGTGGCAGCTGCCCCCAGCGTTTTAAAATTTGACAGTGACCGTATGTGTGCTGACTGGAAGGGACTGACCGAAAATGCACTCTTGCAGCCTCAAGTGTGGAGGAGTTCCCGCACGCCTGTCGTTTACTTTTGTAGCTCGCACCCGACATCGCAACATTTTTCTTAGAATGCGTTTTTGGCAAAGCGAATGATGGCACGGCCGCGACCGTGAGTTACACCCCGGTTCTCCACTGCCACACTTATTAGATTGCGGGACAGTTACTGCTCGGAACCATTGCACCAAAACCACGTCGGCGTTGCCGCAGGGCGTGCACGTCGCTGCGTGGGTATCAGATTCAATCTCTGCAGTCATTAAGGCGGTTGGCGTTATGGGGATGGGAATCGCATGGAAAGGGTGGACCCAGCAGCCCTGTATACGCCCAGAAGTTCTGCCGTGCATTGCCATTTGTCTGTGGGGCCCCCTTGATTGACGGAGGACGGTAGATATCGATAATCAGCTGAGAGACAGGCCTTATCATCAGACGGTCTTGCAAAGGCCCTTCGCCGCCGTTAGCGCGGGCCACCTTAAAAAAGGCATCCAAAGGGCCGCTGCGCGTTGTTACTACTTGTCTATCAGCCCAAGCCTCTACCTGACAATAAGCCCCCCCCCCGACCCCCACATCAACACCTTCACACCCCTAGTTCACATTCCTGCATTATCAGCGCCCAGGCTGTCACAGTCTCCATCAAAATATGGTATCGGGGTGTCGCCAGTGACGTCACGGTCCTCGACCACTGCGCGGCCGGCGTAGGTCGGCCGTCAGCTGGCTCGCCTGTTATGCCGGCTATCTATGTTTGTTGACGACAGGCTTCGACAGTGACGGGGTTTGGACATTATCTGTTTGCATTGGCGCTGCTGGGGGGTGGGGTCCCAGGGCTCCCTACCCCCCAAAATGTTTGAAGGGGACCCACCGAGGCTTGAAAATTTCTCTTATGGGGGATTTGAACACCCTCCTTTCACTCGCGAATCGTGCAGCAGAAGAAAAGTGAAACATACATCATTGGAAAGCTTTTGAAGGGTAGAACTGGAAACCTGTAACATTTCTGAAAACTGCCCCAAGTCTTAAGGAAGTATAGCCAAAAATTTGAAATTAAGGGTCTCCTTATTTTTGAATAGCTCAGCATGTAACCCATATTTTGCCTCAAACAATGTCTTAAATGATAGCTTATAACCCGCCAGACAGCCTTTTTTAAGTTTTAAGTAAAGTGTTTTTATTTAACTTCTTCAAATTTTAAAAATAATAACAAAATAAAAATAAAAATTTAAAGAAAAAAAAAAAAAAAAAAAAAAAATAAAAAAATAAAAAAAAAAAAAAAAAAAAAAATTTTAGTCCTTTGATCCTCGGCGCTTGTCAGGTCATGTCATGTCATCGTTCCAAAATCGTGAATATACAGAATATGCGTCCTTTCATTTTACTAATGAGTATGTTTTTATCGCTGATTTACATTTGAGAGGATGTTGATGACACACTCAAGCACATTATAGATACCCAATCACGATTTCAGGTTGAACCAAAGATCAGCTGAAGTCAACTAAGGTTCAATTTTTGTATGAAAGGAATCGAAAAACATCAAAGTTTTAGCGGGTTGCACGTGGCAAGTGGAATATTTTTCGGGTTTAGGAAGGGTCATTGGAGGCCAGGAGAGATCATAGGAGGTCACTAGGCGACGGTCTTCGACGCCACTTATGCGTCTGCCGTAGGGAGGATTAAGTAAGGTGCACATGGCTATGTATAAATTCTTTGTTATGGAGCCTTGTTCTTGCAGTTTATCTCTAGCCTTGTTTTTACACATTGCAATGATCCATTCAAAACCTCAACAAAGTCTTTAATGTATTGCTGAGGTCAAGAAACGATCATTGACCTCGGATGCCCTCGAGTAACCTCATTCTGCCCCACAGTGTGAGATAAAGATTATTTTAGGCAATAAATTCGAATTATTCGAATTATTCGAAGTAATTCTTATATACTTATGTACTTTTTTCGGCCCCATTCGTCCTTTTCCTTCAACATTGTAAAAAATGGCCTGAGATGCCGTCCAAAAACTTGGCTTGGCTGCCCCCAGTGCAAATAGACTTACAAGAAATTAGGCATGATACGTAGAAAGACTAGATAAGAGAAGTGATCATGTTTCGTGAAACTGCTTCAAAGACCTTGGAAATGGCGATCAAAAGACCAAAAGGGAAAGATCCTGACCCCTCCCCTTATGGGAATAGTTTCCATGATTCCGCGAATCCACGATTTCCACGCCAAAATCAGCATTTCCCAAATCGCTCAAATATCGACTTTGATCTGATACAGAACCTTGAAGTCCAAAAAAATGTGACGTGACCAGAGTTTCATCGTTGAGGGCAGTCGATTGTCATTTGCGCTAGCTTAATCGTTTGATTGGGTGCGGAGAGGGTGAGAGAGAAGTTGAAAGATGCTGAGTTGATTGTTAATGCCTCCACTCAATAGAGTGGAGGCGTCTGACGTGCCCCACCCAGGATTGGAAGGCGGTCACATATTCGCTGACTGCTTAGTTGAGATGTATACTTGCGTACCCATGATATTGATGAAGCTGTTGGGATTTTTCGTTTCTTTTGGAACTCCCTCACACTCACAGATATCATTTTTCAGATTTTTCGTCAGCGCATGCCCCTTGGATTCTAAGACAAAGAACCGAAATGGCTTTGCTAAAGTGCCATCCTATTCGTAGAAATGGACTAATTTCTGTCATCGTATGAATTTCATTAAATTTCAATATTTTTTTCGGAATTTCATATGAATCACTTAAAGTACTTTGTAGAAACCCATGTATTGTTAACCCGCGCCCAGGCTGGTGGGCGCCGATCGCATCCGACTGGAGGCGGGGGCGGTTGACTGACCCCCCCCCCAACTCACGAACGGCTGGTCGTACGATAAAAATAAGAACGCCGGTGGAAAGCTCGTGACTAATGGAGCTGGAAACTGGTCCCATTTTTAGTTCTGGATGACGTGTAAGCCATTTACGCCCTATGTATGTTTTATCACAGCTGACTGCGTGACGCCGAGAAGTGGCCTGAATCTCAAGGGCTATGAGTAATAAAGTCTAGGAAAAATAATGAACAGGTAAAAATCCGCAGATGCCGATACACGCCTAATTTCCCTGATTTGTTTAGCATATATGCCGAAAGGTTGAATTAAAGCAAACAGCGGTTAAAAAACAGCGATTGTCCTTGCCCTGCTGGCGGACGCCACAGCTGAACGCGGTATGAAATTAACGGGAACTTATTTTAGCATTCCTTTATTTTTGCGACATAGGCCTTTCCATGTAGTATTTCTTTATCTTAGTGGTTCTTGTGATAGTTATCAGCCTGCAGAATTGGCGGAGCTTTATTCGTGAGATTCTCTTTATTTCCAAAATATGCAATTTAAAAACAAATTGAACTTGGTATTATTCGCAGCTGTGCGAGCCCGTTCCGCCATTGTCAACCCGTTCTGAGTAGTTCATCGCCGATTTTGATGGCGGTGCTTTTTGGCTCATAACAGTTTTTCATGACTTGACCTCAGGTCATTGGGTGGAAATCATTGATACTTTGTGCATTGACGGCAAATGGATATCTGCATCACCCCACACCAAAACTGACTTAAAAAATTCCGTCAAATTCCGAAAAGTCGCCGGCATGTCTTAAAAACGGGGTTGACCTTAGGTCAGTGAATTGGAAAATTTCGAAAAATCTGAATTAGCGGATTTTTAACATCCATTAAGAGTTCTAGTCCCTGAAAGTTCTATTGTGATATCGTGTTTTCCGAAAAAGTTGCAGGGTGCTAAACTTTTTTGGACATTGGTCATTTTGACCTGGTCCAGATCGGACACCTAATTTGACCGGAGACCAAAATTTTGTCACACGGTGTAAAATTCATGAGCAGCAGGAACACAAAGTTTTGTGGCGCTACTTTCGTTCGTTCTCTCGCAGTCTTGGGAAAAACCTCAGGGGTGAGGCGGTCAACGGCCTCCCGTCCCAGTGGGGGCGGGTTAACATGTAAACATTGCACATTTTGTCTCTTTTCAGGACGTGTAACTGATGCGAAGAACACAACAGAAAACTGGGGACTGATCATGGACATCTGTGATCGGGCGGGAGCGAATCCCAAAGACGCGCTTCGCTCCATTGTTCGGCAACTGAATGACAAGAACCCACATGTCCAGCTGCAGACGATCACTGTGAGGCTTCACACATCTTGGCGGACGACACCGTTTTGAGACAAATGGACTCTTGCGTGTGATCGTGATAGTAATGTACTTGCTTTACTTTGTGATAAGCCATCGGAAATCTATTGGTTTCCATTGGGCCATCTGAAATTCGCCAGTTTTGGTAGATGATGACCTCTTTGTGATCTTATGCCAGCCACTCGTCGAGTGAATACTGGTCAAATCGTAGTTTAAAATGATCCCAAACCATCGGTCTTGTTTCCCACCCTCAGTTGCTGGATGCTTGTGTGAACAACAGCGGCAAGCCGTTCCATTTGGAAGTCGCCAGTCGCGAGTTTGAACAGGAGTTCAGAAAGCACGTCTGCAGCTCGGCCACTCACAAGCGCGTCGCCTCACGTCTCCTGGCGGTAAGGCCCGAGTCGATGTTTGGTGGCCGAGACCCCCCCCCCGAGCGCCGCCCTGTCCGCGCGGCCCGCTGCACCCCCGTGTCGTGCCCGCGGTATTCGCAGTCGGCTGGTGTTGCGTTTGAAACGTCCGCGCGCTGCCGGCCGCCGCCGGCGACGCCGCGCCGTGCTGACGCGCCGTGCCGGACGCCGCAGTCGCTGCAGAAGTGGGCCGAGACCGAGTTCCGGTCGGACCCCCAGCTGAGCCTGGTGCCCAGCCTGTACAAGAGCCTGCAGGCGGACGGCCTGTACGCCCAGCTGGCCGACCAAGAGGCGCCCGCCAAGAGGCAGGCGCCGCCTAGCCGCGACCCCAACGTGGTCTCGTCGCAACAGGAGGAGGATGACATCGCTAAGGGTGAGCGGCCGCCGCCAAGTTGCACTTATCGTAAACTCTGCTTTCTAGACGGCGTTTTTACTTTGTATACTTTGTGAACGTTCCCCTGTGTTTCTGTCGTCGTAGACAAAGTTTCTGGAGGAGGGAATTATAATCGCAACGATTGTTGGCAGACGTTACTGCGTGAGGGTAAGTGTCAAAACTGATGCTGTTAATGCTGTTCTACTTCATTCAAGGCCAGTTCTAGTGTAAACTCGATTGATGGGGAGCGTCTGGGTCCTGTCCGGACCTGCTCTGCGATGTGTGGTCTCCGTAAAACCAAGGCGCACAGCTTGGATCGCCTCACCGTCTCGCCTCCAGCCATCGCGCTGTCGATGAAGGACGCGGAAAAGTCGCCGCGGACGACGAGCCTGTACCCGTCGGCCTCGGCGCTGGCGGCGTCGGGCCCGTCGACGTCGGGCGCGTCGGCCGCCGGCGCCGCCAAGAAGACGGAGCGCAAGGTGCGCGCCCTCTACGACTTCGAGGCGGCCGAGGACAACGAGCTGACGTTCAAGGCCGGCGAGATCGGTGAGCGTGCTGAGGGGATCGGCACCGCGTGGAAGATCGCGGAGCGGCCGGTTTCGGCTGGACGGGGTGGTGGATACGGCAGGATTGGGCTTTGTGGCGGCTGTGTTCTGGTGGACGCTCCAGAAACGCTGCCTACCAATGCTTTGGATGCCGATGCCTTTTGGCGCTTAGCTTCTTGAGGGGGCAGCAAGATTGTCAAGAGCTTTGATTTACCGCTGGGTGTTGGAAATAGAGTGGGCAGTAATGTCGGGGAGGGGAATTGTAATGGTATTCCGATCCTTTACCTTTCCGCATTATGGAACATACTGAAAAGAAGGTTAGGAACAGTTAGGGAGGTAAGCTTTTGACAATGTTTGATGATATATATGGATGCTGCCTATTATCATGGCACACAGTGCTTATTGGAAGTCCAAAGCTCATCCGTGTTCAATATGTTGGTGTTTTGACGACGTCACGGACGGAGTGGTGCGTAGCGGCCGATCCGTCCCCGACCCCGTGTGACGGCGCTCCGCCGCCCCCAGTGCTGGTCACCGAGGACAGCGACCCCAACTGGTGGCAGGGCAGCAACCACCGCGGCCAGGGCCTCTTCCCGTCCAACTTCGTCACGTCCGACCTGGCCGAGGAGCCGGAACAGTGGAGTGAGTCGTCGCGTGCGCGCCCTCGGTCAGGGCTGCCTCAGGGGTCCGGTCCGATCCTGCGGCTGCCGGACTGTGAGCTGGCCTTCAAGAGATGTACAGTTTGTGCTCGAGCGGCAGGCGTGAGTGTTGGACAGACTGTAATTTGATGGGAGGGGATGCGTTGTTTTGGCTCAAGTTCCCCGCGCACGAAACGCGTGGTGGAGCCCGCCGCGGAATCCGTCGTCAGTCGGCCCAGGCATGGCGGCCGCCGGATTCTGTCAGCAGTCTCCGTCTGCCCTTGTCTCTGTTCCGTCCTCGGCTGCCCGTGTTGGCCGTTCATGGGCTGCCGACGGTGACGGCGCCACTTGGCTGCCCCGGCAGAGGATGAACGGCAACAGCGCAAGTCGGTGCAGTTCAACGAAGAGGTGGAGGTGAAAACGGTGGAGCGCTCTACCGAGCCGCCCACCATCGACGAGGCCAAGATTTCGGAGCTGCTGCACCTGCTGAACGAGGCAGACCCGACCGGCGATCGGCCCGACTCGGAGCACCTGCTGACGCTCGAGGGTAGGTCCAGGGAAGTCCAGAGGGGCACATCTGCTGAGCGTGAGGGCAGGTCCGACTGGAGGCACCTGCTGACGTCCGAGGGAAGGTCAGACAGCGGACACCTGCTGACGCTCGAGCGTAGGTCCAGAGGAGTCCGGAGAGGGGCGCCCAGGCTGACGATCTAGGGTAGGTCCAGTGGCGGGAAACTGTTGCTGGTGATCCAAGGCAGATGGGGCTCAGTGACATAGAGTGTATTGCTCTGCGGGTATTTCAGTACCGGTTTCAAATGGCTTTTGTCCAAGATGTGTGGAATCGCGTGTGGTAATTTAGCGCTGCTCTTAGCTTCCGTAGGCACATGATAATGCACGAATGGTTAACCTGAATGTTGTTGCACCAACCAGATTGCCCGAAGGTTTTACCGGAGGTATTTACGCCGTTCCCATTGCGACATTTCGCACCACTGCGTGACTGCCGCTCCGTTCGTGACGATGTTTGGTGCCGGCGAGCGGAGACAGCGGCGTGACCGCCCGCGTTCGCCTTCCCGTGCGCAGAGCAGTGTCTGGCGATGGGGCCGCTGATCGACCAGGAGCTGGAGCGCACCGACCGGCGGCACGCCCAGCTCACCAAGATCAGCTCGGACCTGGTGGACGCGCTCAACCTGTACCACCAGCTGATGCGCGACATGCCGGCCGTGTCCGGGTTCTACCCGCCCCCGCCGCCGCACCACCTGAAGCAGTACGGCCCGCCCGGCCCGGCCGGCCCGCCCGGCCCGCCCGGCCCGCACGGCCCGCCGCCCGCCTTCTACGGCGGTATGCCGCCCCCGCCCGGCGCCGTGCCGCCGCACTCTGTACCGCAGGTGCGTCTGGAGGGGCAGTTAGGGTGGGGAGTGGTGTGTGGAGAGGTGCCTGTTCTGCGCCTCACTCGTGCATGGCGTTCCGCGCGAGTTGTGTGTGGTGGGCCTGTTTCGGGACTTCGGAAATTATGGAAGTGTTGCGTTAAAGTTCTACTTCTGTCCTTAAACCTGGGCAAACTATTTTGTGTTTTTGTTCAAAAGGGGGCCATTTTGTCCATGTTATGAAGTGCTGAAGAACTTTCGGATATGCGACTATCCGAGCTTGTTCGTGGGTATTGATCGATTGTCATGTGCATTTTGCTCGTTTTATAATGTCAGCCTCCACACTGTGCATACCAATTTTGGTAAGGTCTCAAATGTGCCCCTGTATCCGCGCGACGTGAGGTCCGACCCAGCTGCAGCGGCGGCTGGGACGGGCCTGCCGCTGTGCCTGTCGGCGGCGCGCGTGATCGTTGACCGGTGGCTGTGCCCCGCGCAGCCGTACCCGGGCGGCGCTCCGATGATGCCGCCGATGCCGGGCCACCTGGCCGGCTACCCGCAGGCGCCGCCGCCGCCGCCGCCGCCGGGGACCAGCCTGGACGGCGGCGGACCGATGCCCGGCCCGCCGGCCTCCATGGCCGGCCAGCCGACGTTCTCCGAGCACTCGGCCGCCGGCGTACCGTGAGTGGCCTCTCCGCTCTGCGCCAGCTGCTGGGAGGGGGCGGGGATTCTGCGGGGAGGGACCTTGATTTGGCGAGAGGTGAGGTCGGTGTCCCGTGGCTGCGGCTGGTGGGTTTCGCGCTGGAACAGTCGCGCAGTCTAGCCAGGACTGTGTACTGGCGTGCCTGTCCGTGTATGGTGGTTGATGTCCCCCGGTCGCTGCACCTTTGTAACACATTGTGGTTTTCCAAGGTTTGACAGCAGGGGCGGGTAATTTTAAACTCCTCGTGGGATGTTACGAGTGCTGCGCATCTGGATTGGGGACCTCAATCAACTTGCAGGTGCTGCTGGAGGTGTTTACGACGTTCCAAACGAGTGTTGGTGCTGCGAGATGACCTGTTTCGTGTGATAACTGCCAGCAATAGTCGCAGTAATCGTTTGGTGACGAAAGAAAAAATAATGGCTTAATTTTGCTAACAAAAGAGCCTTGGCATTTGGCGCGTTTATTATGACGTGATGACGCATGCTTGTCCCAAGAACAGTAGAGCCATAGACGTCTGTAGTAACTGTCGGCGTTCTTTCAGTCCCTCCGGATTTGATCGCCCCCATTACTGACTGTGAGTTGATCGTTTCATGTGGGCTCGCTTCTGCTTTGCGCAGTGTCTCCTTTCTTCCTTATGTTGTGAGCAGCTTCCCTAGTTTGTGGCCTTTATGCAACCTTAGGGCCACAGGATTGTTTCGGGCTTTCTGGTGGTATTTTGTAACGAATTTCGCGTTTGCTTCTTGATATTGCTTGCTGATTGCACCCTGTACTGCTTTACGGTTGCTGAAAATAGACTATTCCAGAGCTAGTCCCCCATCGTTCCAGCTAACAGTACATACGCGCAAGTTCTACGACCTTGCACCAGCTTACGGCCAGTTCATCGTTTGAATCAGTCGCGATTCCATGTTGTGCTTATTAGACGAGCGTTGGGTAGTTATTCCTTTCCATCCTGCCCTTTTCATCCTGCGCCGCTTATGTTTTGCGTCTAATTCTGTGGCGCAGCAGGCTGCCTGACCGCGCTGACCTGCGACCCTGTTGCAGGCTGCCGCTTCCAGCCGCCGCTCCGCCGGCCAGCTGGGGACCGTACGGCGGCCCGCCGGCCTCGCTGCACTTCGCCGGCTACCCGGCGACCGTCTCGGCCGGACAGCGGCCCCACATGTGAGCGCGCCCCGCCGCGCCGCACGCACTAGCAGAGGCAATGTTTACACACGTTTTACTCGTGCACGCGCGCGCCGCCGCCGCCCGCGCGGCGGCACCGGCGGGCCCTGCGCGCGCCGGGGTGGCGACAGACGGACCGACGCAGACGACGCAGCTGTGGACTGCGCTCCGTCGGCAGACGGGCTGGGATTCTGCGCTGACGATTCGGGTTGGCCTGGCGCGGTTCAGCCCGTACCCGCGCAGACCGGGGACGGATCGACGCGGGTCACGGGCGGTTGGGGTCGGCTCGGCGCAGGCCGGGGACGGATCGGGTCGGCGGGACGCGTGTCGGGGGCAGTTCGGATCGTCTGGGCACGGGTCGGGGCGCCGGACGAAGGATGCGGCGACGAGGCCCCGGCAGGACGGTCGCCCGTTGTCGGTACTCACGAGCGGCTTGCGCGGGCCGGCTCCGTGCGTTCCGCGGAGGACCGGCGGAGGCCCGGACCAAACCCGCCCGCCTATTCCACGGCCCGCCGCCGCGGCCGACACGCCCGCGAATGGTGCACGTATGTATATTGTATATGTATGGTAAGAACGTTCTGTGAAATACATTATTACGCGACGGTGCTCCGACGCGTGAAATGCTGCACGTGACGGCCGGCCTTGCCGCCAGCTGCGAATCGCAAACGCCGAGTCGTCGGCGCGTTACGCGACAACGGACACCGGCATTCGACGGCGGGCGACGAAGGGCGGCCGCGGCGCGGTCCAGCGCGACCTGACTGCGCATGGTTCGTCGCAACCCCATCCGCAGCACTGCAGACACTTCCGCGACGCAGCAGGGGTCACTGCGCGACAGTCGCACACGACACGATAATATCTACGGGTGGTCGCCAGGCGAGCTACACCTTGGCCTCAACAAACGGCAAGCACGCATCCTGGATAGACTGTCGCACGTGCGACCGTACACCGTTCTCGGAAACCGACGACACCGCACGTACACGGCCCGGAACGCGGTGTGTCCAACACCAGAGACAGCCCTACCAGTGGCCATCGGCAACGGATGGAGTTTCTTGGCCCCTGGCCCAGGGTATGCTGTCCGCCTGAATACATGTAAGACACTGGAGCCAGCCCCGGCGATATGTCCTCAACGCGAGGGCCCGCCAGAGGCCGGCGAGAGCACAGTGGGAGAACCGTCCGTCGCCGCCGCCGCGCCGATCGCGGACGAGTCCACTGGGCCGCGGGGGGGGGGCTACTTGCCACTGCTGTCGGGCAGCGGCGTGGTCGAGTCGACCCGGCCGTCGCCGCCGAGCAGCTGCTTGATGTCGGCGCTGGTCGAGAGCGAGGCCGGGTTGAGGTACGCCGTGCGCGTGCTGCCGTCCTCCTGCACCACCTCGTAGGCCAGCAGCGTGTCGGCGCCGAGCCCCTCCAGGTTGTCGAGCGGGTTCACCGTCTGCACGTTGCCCTTGTCGTCGACGCTGACCAGGACGTACGTGTCCGGCTGGCCGTCGGCGCCCGGCACGGAGAGGATCTGCAGGTTGGCTGGCAGGGGCGCCGGCTGCGGCGGCGGCGGCGGCGGCGGGTCCGCCGACGACGACGCGGCCGCCGGCTGCCGGCTGGACGTGACGTCGTCCGGCTCGGCACGGGGCGGCGAGCCGGCGGCGCACACGCGGACGGGCCGCGGCCGCGCCGGCAGCGCCGCCTCCTCGGCCGGCTCGCTGAACTCGAAGCCGCCGAGCGGGCCGGGCGGCGGGCGGCGGGCGGCCGGCACGGCCGGCAGCTCGGTCGGCGCCGTGTCGGCCAGCACGTCGTCCACGGCCGCCTGCAGCAGCGCGTCGTTGTGCTCGCGCTGCTCCTGCTTGACGGCCACGGCCGAGGCGTCCTCCGGCGGCCCGTCGCCGCCGCCGGGGTCCGTGTCCGGAGCGGAGTCGGACTCCGGCGCGCCCGGCTCCGCCTCGCCCTTGACCGCCGCCTGGACGTCGCCACCGTCGCCACCGTCGTCGGGCTGCGGGTCGGCCCCGGCCGGCGGCCACAGCTGCTCGTCCTCCTCGGGCTTGAACGACTTCTTGTCGCTGATAAACTTGTCGATTTCGGTCTGGATCTTGAGCCGCTCGGCGGCCTCCTCGTCGTCGTCCTCGTCCCAGTCCTCCAGCAGCAGCGGCTTCGACGACGAGGACGGCTTCAGCGGGCTCACTTTGACCGGCGTGCGCGGTTTCTCCGCAGGCGCCGACTTCTCCGCCGCTTTCTTCGACGGCGACTTCTTGGGCGTGGTCGGCGCCTTTTTCGAGGCCGGCGCGACTGTCGAGTTTTTCTTCGACGACTCCCCGGGCCGCCCCGCCTTACTCGACTTGGCCGAGGCGCCCTCCGAATCGACCGCCTTCTTCGGCTTCTTCGACGAATCGGCGGGATCAGCGTTTTTCCGCTTGGCCGTGGAGGGCTTGGCGGTGGCGGCGGCCACGTGCGTCTTGTTGTGCAGCACGAGCACGTTGAGGCGCGCCGTGGTGAAGGCACACTGGGTGCACCGGTACGCGTCGGAGCCGGACGGCGCCGACGAGCGCGGCTCCGGACTCGACGGCGCCAAAATCCGAATTTTGTGGTCATTTTCCGCGATAAAACGCGGATGCGTAATGTTCAGCCGAGGAGCCTCCGAAACGGTCTTCGTGACCTTCTTTGGTTTGCTGACTGACTTGCGGTTTTTCGGTGAGTTCTCCGGGAAAATGTCCGAATACTTTGACGACTTTGGCTTTGGCGACGACTCGTCCGGTTTGGAAAGTTTTCTCTTGACGTTCGGTCGGGAAAGCGATTTTTTCCCTGAACCAAAGAGGTCATCATATTTCTGACGACCGGGAAAACTGAACTTGTCTTTACTCAGGATGTGTATGTCGCCATCGGTCAACTTTTCCGCCGTAATGACATCCTTCTTGAAGTTTTCCGCGATGTCGAGCTTGTTTTTTGTGAGTTCTGAAACGGAACGAAGCGTTAAGGGTTCAACATCCTATTTGGAAAGACAACAGATACAATAAAAGGCATCTTCTTTCGAATCGGCAGTAGAAAAATAAGCGCGCACTTAAAAGCTTTTTATTTCATTAAGAAATAGTTTGCGAAAGAAAAACGGAAACCAAATACTGATGAAACAAAAGAGAAATACAGAGCGGCATCATACCACGTGCTCCGCTTCTACCTGTTTGTAACCAGCCAAAAGCACAAGTCGCTACAACTTACGGAGACTTTTGAGAATGATTTCATCCTTTTCTTCACAATTGTAGCGATGTATCTGGTTCCTGTTGTGGATGTCGTGCCTAAAAAATACGGGGAAAAACGAGTAAAAAACTGGATCACGTGCCCAAAGACAGGAAGCACGTTAGGCACCCAAAGACACGAAGGCCAAATGAAGATCGACAAACACGACAGCAATGCTGGATCAAATTCGATGTCAGCAATGAGTGGCGCTTATCCGCGGTACGATAACATTTTCACATTGCTAGGTACTTGTACCAACAGGAAAAAGACGTACGCACTTACAGCTTTTTGTCAAAGAACTCCACCACAACCATGGGATCTCGCTTCAGGGCATCCAGAAATTCTTCACAATCCGCCTTGTCTTTGACGACGGCTGGCCAGTGGACTCCACCCAGTTTCACCCACACTAGCTCATTGGAGATGAACTGGCTCATCCTGGCAACACGGTAAAACCAAATACGTAAAAAATAATCAGGTGTTGTCCGGGCAAGGAGAAATGGCCAGCGAACTTTTCGCGTTTCTATTATTCCATTATTTTTCTTTCATTATTTATTATATATTTTTATTTATATATATTTATTATATATTATTATTATATATTTTTCTTTATTATTATTCTATTAACTATTCAGCGTTTCATTCAGGTTACATACATTTGGAAAACAGCTGCACAACAAACTCACTAATGCTAAATGATGCCACAGTATGTTAATTGGCATCGCCACAAAGAACTATGGTCACCTAGTAGAATGTCCCTGCACGCGCCAGATCACCAGTTTTGTGGTCGTTCCACTCATAAGTGAAACGACCGTTGTGACTACACCTCATAGTCGAGGACGCCGGTGTTCCTTGTTACAACAGTTCTCATGTGCACTTAAAGCCTCGCTACACCCTTTGTGAAAAGCTGGAGAAAGAGAGGGCATTTACATGCGTCCTTCCGTCTTCACAGCCTGGTTGTCCATGGATTCAGTAAAGCATTGTTCCGGCCGTTTTTGTACTGATGTGGCAGGCAATGCACATTTTGCCCAGGGATTTTTCTTTATGTCTGTATTTCGTCGCATGTCAGGTTTTTTAATGCCTTTGGCTGTTCACAACACTCAAACGACCATGGTTCATACCCTGCCAATTCGAGAGATTTCGTTTCTTTTTGCGTTTCTGATCACCAGCTTTATAATGGTGGCAAATTTAAATTTGTGGTGAGCAAATCTGGAAGATGTTTGTACCGTCACCCCGCGCTCGTATAGGGCGGGGGTGACGGTATTCCTACGGTTTCACCTAAGATTTTCGAAGGTAATTACTCAAAAGTTTGCTTGATCCACCAGAAGTTTGGCATACCCTCTGGGATATCCTCTCCGTGTCTATGGCGTACATTTTTTCCTCTACGTTGCCACGGTAACGAGGCATAGCGTCATAACTGGGACCATGTCAGCCGTTTTCGCGCGTCAACGCAGCCGGTTGCCAACCGTCTCATTTTTTTACTGTAGTATATATGTATATGTATATGTATGTAAATATATATATTAACATATATATATGTATATATATATATATATATATATATATGTGTGTGTGTGTGTGTGTATGTATAACAATGCATGATATACATCATACGCCTAAAACTAGACCTTAGGGCGGATACCCACTAAAAGCCACTTCGACACATCTAAGTCGCGATTTTCAGACCATCAGAGTTCATTCTAGGTCAGTGACTTAAAATGGCCTTGGATGACCCAAGATGACCTTGTCATTCGAAAATAGTCCTAGTTTACTACGATGCTACATTTGCCTTAACCATTTATTGTCACCTACAAAAAAGTTTCTGCTGCCCTGAGAACGCATCTAAGCCAACGACCTCAACGGACACGCAGTGACCTACTACGACATGGGGTCAAAATCAATGGGTCACATACGATCACATAGGTACAGATGGACTCAAAATTGCTTGAGGCTATGACTGATAAATGCTGTGATATGTCATTTGCTTCATTATCATATATTCGTTAGCATTTATTCATGTTCGAACTTGAAAAGGTATCATCTTCTACCAACTGTTTACATCTGACCCAGCCTGGGATGTAACCTGTTGGCCTAAAATCATAAAATGGGACACCAGTCGCGAGATCTCGTCAAGCGCTACACATTGGTAAAAAACGTTGGTGTTTTCCCCAACGTTTTAGGACTCATGGTGTGAAAAATTGGTGTTGCACCCTCCCCCCAATAAACCCACATTATGCAAAAACTCCAGTATGGGTGAGAGTTAAACAACTGACATAGATGTCACATCCCTGTCAATAAGGGACACTGCAAACTAGCCACAAGAAAGGTGGATTTGTGATATCTGGCAAGAATAGTATCTAGTACATACCCACTGGCTTGCCATGAAGGGTAGGGCCAATGGTAGTCATAGGTTCTACCAATGCTTCCAAAAATAAAAAATAGAGTGCCCCAAAACAGGCCTAATGAAATGGAAGTCTAAGGCCTCAAATTTGCAAAATGGCACCAGTCCTCAGTAATCCTACAGAGATGTTTAGATCTACTCCATGTAGTGTACAAGTTAAGTGACATCAGAACAATTTCAAACACTAAAATATGACTAATGATGTTTTCCTTTGCTCTCAAAAACACAACAGACAACAGGAATGCATTACTGCAATCCTGGTTCCCTTATCTGCAATAATCTGGCTGGCTGCAACTCATTAAGAGACGGAATTCTGTCTTTTCCTGATAAAGTGCACAATTGTCGTCTTCAGCTAATAGCAATAATGCCATTAGGTCATATTTGTCCAAAATGAGTCATAAATGACTCATTTTTAATAATAAAACAAAACAGAAAAATGGATGGTAACTTTTTGGAAGTTACAAAATAGAGGCATTAACCTTATGAGAAACTACATTTCAGACTCACATTAAATTAATTTATTCTGCTCCCTACAGGACACAATTCTATCTTCCTAAGACATCATGCCCATCTGTGACATTGTTTCCTGTTTACTGGTAAAGGGATGCTGGGATAGCAGTGTTGATGTACATAGGAGTAATATAGTTTGGCCAAGTTACAAATGAGTACAATATACATTCATTTACATCATTCCATTTCAACTTATCTCTCTATATTACATATTCTGCAATTAGAGTAAAGATTAGTACATTGTTCATACATTGTAAAAAAAATACACCACAATGGTCATTTTATGATGCTGAGAATGAAATCTTGAGAAGTACTTCCTACAATTTATAATGCTGCGATGTACTTCCAACAATTTCAGGCAAAAGAACGCCATAAGACAAACTATGAAAAGCAATCGTCTCATCACTGCCACAAGAGCTTCATCCACCAGATGATTGCACATGAATTTTTTACATTTCTGCAGCAATGTTTGTTTGCACAGAATTTTGTTGCTGATTAGCTGTTGCCCTGAGCAAAAGTGGCAAGAGGTATAACTTCATATGAAATATAACCTAATAATATGGTATATATTATAATATACTAACAATTTCAATACATAATGTAGTAATGAAATTGTGAAACAATCAAATTTATAATCAAATAATCTAACATTTCCATATGTGATATTACCTATCATTTTAATAATCAGCTAGCACATAATAAGATAATCATAATGTGTAAATGTAATGATGGAATACTTACATGGAGCATACAATATTCCTTACAATGGTGGTAACTGTACAGAAGAATGTTCTAAATTCATGATGAACAAATCTTCACTTTAGACCAGGGTAGGGAATTTGGTTTTTGTTTGTGGTATCAGAGTAAATTTTTGTTCTTGGGTACAAAATTGTGTTAACAGTAATGCTGTTTTAAGTATGAGTTATTGGTGTACATCAGTTATGACTCCTATCTGCTTCTTGGATACATTATTTGCTTGCAGTCACAAATTTTTTAACATGGTTATAATGTAGCTTTTTGGTGGAGGCACAAGGTCACACTTTTTGGGTAACAAATGTTTTCAAAGCACATATTTCCTGGGGTCCTTCAACACCAAAAAACAATACTTTTTCCAACCTTGCTCTTGACTATTTTGCTCAAGAAACATTATTTATGTTATGCCACTTTAGACTAGACTTTCACATGCCACCAAGATGTCATGAATCCACAATCCACATACTGTTACTGATTTTTCCCTCTCCTGCTGTTTCTGACATCACCAGAGGTCACCAGTGGAAGATACTCAAGCCATGGGCATAATCCCTCACCCATCAGTGGGCAGTCAGCATTACAGCTGTCAATGACTGGAATACCCTCCCAGCCAAATTAGTGATGGCTCACATGGTCATAACGTTCAAATCCAGGCTCGACATGCATAAGGCACAGTACATGGGCAATCCTTTAGAAGCGCACGCCATAAACCAAGCACACTGGATGACACATATACGGCGCGCGTGGCAAAAGGAGACGTCAGCTGTTGCAAGAAACAACAACATTATGCACTGGAGCTCCAGGTCGTGGATCACCTACTATTACCTAACCTAACCTAACCTAACCTAACCTAACCTAACCTACTGTGTAAAACAAGAGCGAACAGTAGGTGATCTACGACCCTGGAGCTCCAGTGCGTAATGTTGTTGTTTCTTGCAACAGCTGATGTCTGCTTTTGCCACGCACGCCGTATATGTGTCATCCAGTGTGCTTGGTTTATGGCGTGCGCTTCTAAAGGATTGCCCAGTACATGTATGACACCACACATTAAGAGAAATACTGGTACCATGTGATGAGTTTGAGGTGAGTAGGACCAACAGGCCTGGTGGCCTCCAAAATTCCTGATGACATAACAGTAGGTACGGTATAGTACTGTTTTGCGCATCACCTACAAGGAAAAACCCGCACTATTATGAGGATTTTTTATGTGTATTTACCTACTTCCATTGTTTTCTCATGACAAAGTAAGAACACAAACATGATGAAGAACAATTTTCTGCCTATTTAAAGCCCAAAAGAGGTCATACATAGGAATTCAATTAAGTTATTCAATATTCCATCATGACATCTAAAGGTCAACAAAATGAGTAAACTTACATCCTGGCATGCATTAGGAGTGTCATATGAACTTGAAGTTTAGCAGCTTCAAGTTCAAGCAACAACACATTTTGTCGATCTGCATTGCAAATGAGGGGCAAAGGTGAAAATGTGCATATTCCAGGAGACTGAAGGCAATGTGAGGAATAATGTTACTACAAAAATCAACAATCCACTACCAAATCGCATTTCCACCTACACATTCCATGTTCGCAATAGACTCAATACGAAGCTTAGAACAATTCATGTAAGCATACCCGGGAAAACTAGACGCGAAGAACTGACCGAGATAAAAATCTTGCGGAAATCAAAACACACCAAATCCTACCTGGAACTACGGTTACTACCGCTATCCCATCGCATACACTTTTTTTTGCAAGAAACGCATACATCCCGGATTTTTACGATTACCTTAGACTTGTATTTTTAAGTCCTTCAATGCCTGCGAACCTGGTGGCAAAGGTAATCTTTGTGCAGAATGTAGCCAATTTTTACACAAGTCTACTCAAAAAAGACGCAAAATAAAAAATTTTGTACTTTATGTACCTAAATCCTTGTAAAATTTTTGTCGAATAAATTAGCCACATCCCAACTTAATTTTTCCGCTTCCCTACTTCGACTTACATTTAGCTTCGAACTCTTCGGACAGCAAGAAACGGACATGAAACGAACATGTGCGCCGTATTTGACTAGAGCGAAAGAGGCCCGTGATCAGGACCAGTGTTCAACAGGGGCAGTGTTGAACAATCACAGGAGCAGCGGGAAGATCTTTCTACACAAGAAGCAGCAACGGGCTGCACTTTTGCGCGGGGGCCGCCAACCCAGGGATGTCGATTTCAGCAAATGATTTCTTTTGGGGGGGGGGCGCCAACCCAAGGATGTCGATTTCAGTAAATGATTGGGGGGCCGAGCCGAGAGCCCGAGTCTAACCTTTCCTCAAATGTCGGTTTCTGGAAGGATTTAACCCACTTTATTTTGACCGGCGGAAATGTATTATTTTTCTGTTGGTACTTGTCAAATTAAAATTCGCATTTATCCCCATGTATACAGCTATATTTACAAACAGATGACAAGATAGATATATCGCTTTTTATTTTATCTTTTACGTTTCGCCTATCTCTTAACTATTCCAGCCGTGTTTTTCGTTATTATTACTCATTTCCCTTTAAAACTTGCAGAAAACTTTGGGTGGGCCCACACCAACATTGGGTGGGTTCAAATCAACATTGGATGGGCCAGGGCCGTCTCAAAAGAATACAAAGCGACAACCCTGCGCCGACCTTTACGACGGGGAACGCTACGGATCTAGGCGGCAGCGTAGCCAGAAGGGTCAACTGACCACCGCCTTATGGTTGGAGAATTCCAAAAATTGCAAAAGCGTAGAAAATCCATTTCCTTTAACAGTTCTCATTTTGTTTCACGCATGTAAGCCAATTTGTGCCACGTTAGGGCACAATGACTGACGTAGTTAGGGTTAGATTCGTGGGTATGGGCAAAAGCATGGTCGTGGAACTGGAACAAATTTCGGCATGAAAGACAGATTCATCGTACCCTAAAATGTGGCACTGATGACGTATTTACAGTGCATCATTTTATAAAGTAAGGCAACGCATGAACAGATCAACGTATTGGTATGTAATTCCATACCAATGATTCCAGGGCCTATTTTAACATGTTAACTGGGGGGGGGGCAAATGCCCCCTCAGTCGGACACTTTGCCCCCCCAGTCAAGAGCCTTTGCCCATGCAAAGGAAAAAACAACCAGGAATACTAGCGTAACCAGGAGAGTATTCCACAAAGCGCTGCGCACGAGTCTCGCGAAGCAGCATTTCATCAACGCAGGATGCTTTAAATCACTAAGTAATGTGGGAGCACACTTAGAAGCATCACTTTATAGTACGTAATGCAGGCACACCTAGTGACTGCTGGCGAGCATGTTTCGTAACTGGGTCGCCGGCACCCGATGCCGCGATTGTCTGGTGGGCGGCTAAGGCGTTTCATTGCATCGTAAGCACGTTAAAAATAATGATGACCATGTTTGACGTGTTCAAGCGCAACAAAATTGAAGGGTGAGCTGGTGGTCAGGGCGGTTTCGCTATGGTGGGATAATGTTTATATGAATGCGGTAATAGTCCAGCAGTGCTGTTGTCGTCATCCTGATCTGAAAACCCTGCTAAAATCCCAGTACCTAATTGGTACAACTTCATTGAACTTCCTTCTTTTGACAACTTCCTCGAGTTTTACCGAGGAAAACAGAAGATTAATCAGTCATATATTAAAACCGTCACTCTTGCTGCTCCTTGTGCATGGGTTTGTGCATCCCATGAGCATGCTCCATGTGCTTCACCAACATGGCATAGCTCAGACTGCAGATAATGACGAGTGTTGATGATACCTCATTGAAGCTGGGCTAAGGCGAATATTTTAACGTGAGGTGGCTTTTGTATTTTTCGGGACGATAATCTGGAAATGGAGCAGTCTGTTCTGTCTGCGTTGGGACAGCTTTTGCACTTTTGCGTAGTGTTGAAAAACATATTGGCCAAAATTTGGCGAGAAGCTGTATTTTGGGGATAGATTACATCAACATAGACTATCCCGGACAGGCAACCTACTGCCTCATTTAGGGAAAATCGAAGCTGCCCAACATCTCGTCAGTATCCTGGCCATCGTTTGCAAACTGTGGCTTATATATAACAATTTTGAAATACCATACCTGGCCAAAGCAACGGCAACCCATGGTGCCGGTCTGTTAATTTCACAATTCCACGCGCGTTCTTAGACGCCGGGATATTTAAGGACCATCTGCGGCAACCTGCGTCAACGCAGAAAGTACCTTTTATAACGGAAGTCTGTGCCACTATGGCTGTACCCCGAGAAAAAAGTCGAGGAAAATGCTGGAGGTCCACCACGGAAATTGACAAGAAGAAATTTAGGGACAGTCTCCAAAACTTTTTTCACATCACCCATGGAGACAACATTAAGATCATCAAAACCACGGGGGCAAAGGCGTTCTCCAAGCTCAAAGGAAGCCAGGTCGCTGAGGCGTCCTGATGGTATTCGATAAGTTTTTTTCTGGGAAGGAGCAGTTAGCATTTCAACGACAACAGTTTGTCGAAGAAAGGGCCAGCCGTTAGACTGAACAGTACACCGAGCAGGAGGAAACTGCCCAATTGAAATGCTCGTCTACCGACAACACACAACTGACAGACCAGGATGACCCGCAGCCTTTCGCCATGCCTTCTCCTTCGAAGCGGCTCTGCAGGAGACTTAAAAACATCGTCATTCCTGGTCTGGCAGCAGTCCTCGATCGGATCAAGTTCAGTGATCGCTCTGCAATCCACTTCCTATCGTCTACGGCTTCGGCCCTCGGCCACGACTCCTCTGAACTGGCGATCACAGAAGCTCGACCAGGCGAGCACGTAGATCGCAGAGGAAAGCCATTGCGGACGACATCTAGCATTCTTTCTCCGCGCCACCCAACCTGGTGGTCCACTGGGACAGCAAACTGTTACCTGACGATGGAAAGGAAAAGGTGGATCGACTCCCTGTCATTGTAACCAGCCAAAGAAGTGCCACCAAGCTCCTCAGTGTTCCGAAGTTTGCAAGTAGGGCCGGAGCAACGCCAGCTCACGTTGTCGCGCATTGTCTGGAAGACTGGCGAAACCTCCAGCAACACTGGACAAGTTGTGGGAGCAAGCACACTTCTTCAACAGAAGTTTGAGCGACAAGCGACCTGTTCACTTCGCTTGTCGTCATCATATCTTCGAACTGGTGACAGAGGCGGCTTTCTCCACGCCTTTCGGTCCGTCTTCGGGACTGGTTCAAGCGCTTCAAGAAGAGATGGAGGCTCACTGATTGCATCGTAGGCATCGTAAGCATCGTAAGGTGGATCTCGCAGCAAAGGAGGTTCTCGCCAGGAAGATCATCGTCGAGTTCATGACCGCAAAGTCGGTGGGCAACCTGAAAGCCTACGGCATCAACATGGACTTCCTTGCCGCCGATCCCGGTGACTGGGAGACAGCACCTGGCTTCAAGAACGCTAAGGAAGTCCTGCGCGGGATCGCGGTAGTTAGCGACTTCGCCGAACGAGCTGTGGTTCTTATCCAAGTGTACAACGAGGTACTGATGAAGGATGAAAGGCAAAAGCAGTATCTGCTGCAAGTCGTCGAATGGCATCGTCGCCAGAACCCGAGACCACAAAGAAGATTGAAGTATCATTCCCACCTGAGTGACACTGCTGTCGACAGGACCAGTGACCTATGACCTGAGACAGCATGTGAAATGTCTTTCGATCCAGTGTGTCAAAAGGAGTACTATGCTGCGCATTTTATGCATATCGTGCGCTTGGTTAAAAAAAAACTGAAGCACAAAACTCATTTGGGGGCATTTCAGACCCTCTCCCTGACCGAATCTCCCAGGGATCATAAGTCCATGGAGAATGAGTTCTGCTGGGTATAGATGGAATTGTCTTCTTTGACTTTAATGAGTTCGAAATGCACAAAAACGGACGCGAGTTTCATCAAAATAAAAATAGAATCCAGCACAAACGACCTACGATCTTCGTGTGAAAGTGGTTAATAGTGTTGGACCAAGGCCATATTTTGCACGCATAATTTCCTCCAAAAGACGTATCAGTTAATGAGAGAACACTCTGGAAAAGTCTTCACCGTAATTCGCACATATATATATTCCTCCCTTAGGAAAGTATATATATGTAAATTCTTTCCTTAGGAATATACACATATAGATGTATTATATATATATATATATATATAGATGAAGTGGATAAAATTCAACAAGGAGAACGCAAATGTCGGGGGAGTGGGGGTGCGGTCTCGGCCAATGCGCCTTATTCGCAAAATTGCCCCCGCAGTCATGTTTCCTTAAAATAGGCCCTGAATGATTCCCTTTGGTGTGGAAGGCTGCATACCAAACGTATATAAAATTACGCCCCTGGAAAAAGGTGAAGCACAATGATAGCCTTACCAATGCCACCCCACGCCAAAAAACTGGTCCCCACTACGGGCTGAGTTCCCGAGTCCCACAGCCTTGCGAAATGAGCACTTAGTATAGACCCTACATAGCAAGAAACGATCAGATTTAGAGCCACAGTTCTGTCCTCTTGCGCTCGCATGGAGAGAGCGAGGTCACGTTTGTCCGGAACAGTGATATTTCCACTTCACAAGTCAGGCAGGGGAGTGAGACCGACGATGATACGTGGATGCCAAGCCAAAACGTCGGCCAAAGGCCGGTTTTAACTCCAGGCCTCGTTCGCTTTGCTTGCTCCTCTTGACCAGCTGCGGCACCAACAGCACTACGGGTCGCCATATGGAATGGCATGATGCCGTATATGAATGAGTACATATACACATTTTTGTATTCCATAAGTGATAAAAAGACGGAAGTAGAATCATCAAGAAAAGGTGATGGGCCAAGACACTTTTTCTCATAGAGTTTATCTTAAATTTTTCAAAGGAGTGGACAGACATGGCTCCCTGCCCCCTCCCATGGATAAAGACATCAAAAATTACCATCAGTCAAAATAAAGTGGGCTAAATCCGCTCAGAATCTCACATTTTGAGAACGTTTAGTTGCAGAGCCCTCGGCTCGGCCCCCGCCGAATCTTTTACACAAAACACTGCCCTGGTGACGGTCCTCACAAAGTGGTGCCATTGGACGGATGAAGCGTAATTGGTGGTATAGATTGGCCATAAAATTCATGTGCATAAATGCAGCTTGGTACAACAGAAACTGTTCTATTCGCTACAGATCCCTGACCGACACCTACGTTCGGCTCCTCCTTGTATCATCATGTAACAGGTGCTAAAGCGCGGGCCTACGACAGTATGGACGTAACGGCACGCTTGACATCAAGTGGCCGTCGCGCTGGAGGAGAGCGCGTTTCCGTTTTAGAAAACCAACCAGGGTCGTGACCTTACGCGCGGGAGCCATGGCGCTAGGGGGGCTTCAGCCACCCCCAACTTTTTTTGAATTTTAGCAATGACCCAATGGGCGTTGACTGGAAGGAATTGACCCAAGATCTTCTTGCTCCCCCCCAACAGAAGAGGAGTCCCCATGCCCCTGGTCGTGACAACCACTCAGCGCCCTTGGACCAGGCGGCCAAATCGCGGTCTAACTGCGGCCGTGCGGCTACTAAATCTTAAACACTACAGTTATTCTCCTGAAAACAGCTCCACATCTTGCAGATTGGTTGCGACCGGAAAACCGAGGCGAATTAGCGAACACTCGATGACCCGGTTGTTCTGGACCCTGATTCAGAATTGGCCTGTTGGGAAGTTATTGCTCTTTTCCTTTGATACAGAGCTTAAAAAGGCGCAGATATAACTAAATTAGCGACCGCTTTATCTCCTAGTTACTGTGAGAGCGACACACATGTAACGACTGGATAACACTGTTAAGTTTTCCAGGGAAAAACAAGCGTCATAGGTGTCAAGATCACGCCAAAATCACGACTGATTTCGGCCACCATCGCAGCGAAATGTCTCAGTTAGTACAATGGGCAATGAGTTTGCATTCCAAAAACAACATGTACCTATGCTGCCAAGAATTTTGAAAGCTAGTGAAGAAGGTTCCTGCTTGATCTCTAAACCAATGAAGTTTACTTTCTGTTCCGTGTTGAGATAGTTTGCTTAGGGCCTATGTCTTTATTACGTTTTTGTAATTGCACTTGGGTTTGATTTTTGTTACTGAACTAAGAGTTCGCTACAAAGTATGTCTCGTGGCACAAATAATAAACTCCCTCCCAGAACAAGCAAACGAATGTATGACTGTGTGTGTCAGAAATAAACGTGCCAAATATTGGAATAGTGGTGTGGAAATGGAGTTGTTACAGTTGATACAGAGTTCATTGAGACATGGCGAATAAGCCACGAGACAAAAGGAACGGTCACCTGCAATTAAATCACCAACAAACTTCTATTTACTTACCTTCGAGCGTGATATTGACACAAGACGTGGGAAAGAGCACCTGTCTTTATGTAGATTCTAAATAATGACCCAATATAAATGGTGTGTGTTCTGTATCAGGGGCGTCGTCTTCTGTAAGTGACTGAGTCGCCGAGTCGATTGTCCGGCATCCTGGCCTCCCCCAGATGTGGGTTTCTCAATGGGTTTAGCCCAGTGCATTTTGACCAACGGCCGTTTGTGTTGTTTACGTCATCATTTGCCAAAGAAAAAACTATATATTCTGCATATTCTGGTTCTAGGATAGAATAGCGACATGTATAGAATGGCGACGTGCTAAACTGACGAACGGCCTAATTGCGAATGGCCAAATGGCCACGTGTAAAAAGGCGACGTGCCGAAATGGTGAGCGGCTAAACGG
This sequence comes from Capitulum mitella, assembly GCA_030062745.1. Classification (NCBI taxonomy): domain Eukaryota; kingdom Metazoa; phylum Arthropoda; class Thecostraca; order Pollicipedomorpha; family Pollicipedidae; genus Capitulum; species Capitulum mitella. The sequence continues at coordinate 2,728,806 of CP099840.1, read as the reverse complement.
CGAATAGCTAAATGGCGACGTGTTAAAAAGGCGACATGCCAAAATGGCGAACGGCTTAAATGGCTACGTGCAAAAAAGTTGGCACGTAAAAATGCCGGGCGAGTAAATGGTGAAACGGCCTACAGATAAATAAATGAACACGGCCGGCCCGTGCCAGGTTAGCCCTCTAGTCAGTTGCCAGCTGACCAGAATATAATAGTTAACCTCCTCCAGGATCCGAACTCGGTTGCCACGGGACCCAAGTGTCTGATCTTATCCCCAGGCCGTAGGGTAATTAGTTTGAAGCTGCTTCCGACATCCTGTTCTCTCAGGATTGAGCAGTGCGGCCGGAAACAAAATCGAACGGCAGTCGATAGCCCTCGCCATTCCTCACCCCCCCCCCCCCAAAAAAAAGAGAAACGTTATGAATACTGACTTGCTTTTGGACATGCGCGCTACAGTTTAGGACAACAGTAACAGACCCAGGTGAACCAAAACAGGGGAACAAACTTGAGGAATATGTACGCCGTCCCTTTTGTGACTCCTGGAACCTCCTTTGGTACTTTTCTAAATTTCAGAACACTGAAGATCGCAAATTTAGTAGCACAAATTCGTTTCAGTTCCCGCAACGCGCTTTTGACATGTAATAAAAATGTCCTGTGCGTCGCCCATCCATCCCAAAAAGATCCCTAGCCAGGCGAGGATCTAAGGAGAGGACGATGGGGACGATCCCCCCCCCCCCCCCTCCAGGCCTGACAAGGGGCCTCACGAGAGGGGCCCAGAAGGGGCCTCTCTCAGACTCAAAAGGAGCCCGAATGGGCCTGGTATGAGCTTCACGTCACGGGTCTCTGTGACACGTGACGGGTTCTTGATGCAGTTCGGGGTGGGGGGTCTGAAAGGGTTAGATGACCCCTGAGACGCACAGAAGAGCCCCGAAACTCCCAAAGTGTCCCTGGAACCACAGCAGGGCCCCAACACGGCAGATTGCATCCGAGACCACCAGAAGGGTCACAGGGTCCCTGACACGGCCAGGATGAGAACCGAATCCCTCGGATGGCAAAGAGGACCCTGGAATGTCGTAGGGGCCCGAATGGGTTTCATGGATCTGTGTGAAAAGCTGAAGATTCCTGATGCAGTCAGAGGGCCCCCGGAAGCTTAGTGAGACCCTGAGACGGCAAGATTGCCCCTAAAATGGATAGAAAAGCCCCTAAAACCCCAAAGGTCCCTGGAACCGCTATAAAGGCCCCAACACAGCAAAGCTTCCATGAGACTGCTAGAAGTGCCAGAGAGATCCCTAAGGCGGCAGAAACCTTAAGAGGGTGCCCAGTGCGGCATTGAGACCTTGGCCAGCCAGAGGGACCCCTGAACAAGGATTCATCAGCGACCTCAGCCTCGAGAGTGGCCCCAAATGGCCTACACTGGTCTTTTTGAAAACCTGAGGGGTTCTTGATACAGTCAGGGGACTTCGAGAAGGTCAGATGGGTCCTGAGACGGCAAGGTGGGCCCCTACACGGCGGATGGTCCCTGAGACCGCCAAAAAAGTCGGAGGGCCCCTGCGAGGCAAAGACGATAAGGGGATCTCTGAAACTGTATGGGGGTCCTGGACGGTTAGAGGGTCCCTGAGTGTGTAAGGCGGGCTCCTGGCGCAGACAAGGTCCCCCTGAGACTGCCAGTAAGGCCCTGAAGCGCCAATAAAGGCTTCTGATACGGCCAGGGGATCCTAAGACTTCCAGACATAGCGTAGGAACGGAGGAGTCCGTGGATGCCATGGTACCCCTACTTTCCAAGGATGCTGAACATTAAACCTATGGCGATGCATAGAAAGAATCGACTTCAAAATTGGCTTTGGCACCCACAGTTTCTTGGACATTTCTACGCCTTTGCTGCCAAATATACCTATATAAACGGAAGAAAACGCCTAATACAGCTATGGAGACTACCGGAGGCGTTCAGGGGGATCTATGACAATGCTCAGGGACCTTCAAATCGCCAAAAGTTATTTTGTAACTGCCAGAGGGCCCCTGGGGCGGCAAACTATGTTTCCCAGAGACGACAAGAGGGCCACTTAAAACGACAGGGGTCCACTGAGACCGCTCGAGAGAGGTCTTTGAGACCATAGCTAGCCATCTCTAGCAATAGGTACCCCTGAAACGAACAAAGTGCCCCTGAAACTACTAAACCCTGACAAACCTAGATAGCTCCTGAAACGGCCAGAGATCTGGAGGACTGCCTATAGGCGCCACTCTCACGGAAGGGACTTGCAGGGGGCCTTTGTTACTGCCTAAGGGGCTACTTGGACGGCAAAAAATGTCCCAAGAACGACAGGAGGGATCCCGAGATGACCAAAGTGTCTTTGAAACCGTCCGAGGTGCCCCTGAAACTGAGAAAGGGACAAGGCCTGAGACTTCCCGAGGGACGAATGAAACTATAAAAGAAATCCGAGAGAGGGCTCTGACTCGGCGGAAGGTCGGAGACCACCAAAAGTGTCCCTGTAACTGCCAAAGGGAACCTAACCGCAACGAATCTAAACTGGCAAAAAAGTCTCCAGAAACTATGAAGGGGCAGAAGGACTCCTAAGCTGACCCTGGCCAAGTATTTAAAAACTGTCAGATACGGACACTGAATTTCAAATGGAGGGAGGGGTTCAACAGTGTAGAATGTCGTCGTTATATATATATATCACTAATATTATGTTTTGTGCTTGAGTTGACAGAGACTGTGACAGTTACTGACAGGCACAGTTACGGCGTCGTTCTAAATGCAGTTTCACAAAGCGCTCGAACTGTAAATCACTAATAAAGGAGGACATACTGAACATATCGTTTTACAAAGTTATGCGCATTTGCGCATGTGTCCTGGCCTGAAGCTCACCCTGCATTGTGCGGGCCGTCTCCCGGTGACCGGTGCGCCATGCCAGCGCTTCTCCGCGCAGTCTCACAGCTGAGTCGCAGTCTCCTGTTTACCAGCTGATTCTGCTCTGCGCGGTCTCAGGCCCGGGACGTGATGTCCTTTTCCGGCTGGTTCGTGGCTGCCTATCCCTTTGAAACCAGCCGCATTCCTGTGCTGAGCAAGTCTCAGCAGCCATCGGATCGGAAACAGCCCAGAATAGTTTGGTACGGTCCACATGGGATAGCCTGCAGCCGCATTCCTGGAAGTGTTCATGCCTGTCCTCTAGCGGAGCCTAAATCAATATTGCCAAGAGCGTTGCATTCTCGGAATGGAGCGTTGTGCACGTGCTTTGCTCACGACTAGTGAATCAACGTTTACGGCGTCGTGTCGACTGGCCCATGCAGTATGGTCTTCAATTGTCCGGGTCGTTTGACGACGAGTGCGTTTATTGTCAGGTGCTTAAAGGCCGGGGATGTTTCACCAGTGGACAGAGGTTAGGCGAGGGAGTAGTTCTCCGTTCTGTTGTGGGTGCTCCGGCACCCTAGTGTTGACTGGACACTACCAAAAACTTGTGAACTAGCATGGGACCCAACGGAGTGAGCACCCACAAGGATATGCAGACGCCATTATACTGCCGGCGCGGACACTCTTTATCGACTTCAGTAAGTTGCCTTCTTGGAATGAAGTCATGTGATTCCTGGCGCAACTGACTTCTTTGATTTTTTTATTTATGTAAATGAAATGGAGCATTTGTTCGTACGCAAAATTCACAAACTTGAAACCGTAACAAATGTTGCAAAGTAAGATATCAGCTCTTATATGACCTCTCAGACCATCAACTCACGCCGCCACCCCGCCACCCGCCACCCAGCCATTCCTCCCCACCCCTGATGTTTTTCTTGGACTGCCGGCCAACGGCTCTCATCAGGATCCTGAGATCTGCAGCACCTGACTTGACAACCTTTACTCATTAAAAAAAGAAACCATTTCCAAGTCATGTCATGTTACCGGGTTTGGACGTCATTTTCCTGGGCCTGGAAGCTGTTTTAAGCCCGAACAGTATTTTTGCTTCTTCTTCTGGCGTCTGATAAGGTATGGAGCCAGTTTTCAATATTCGACTTTTTCAACATATGATTAACAACCTATAAGGGTTTCGAAAGTTAGTGGCATTTCCAATGTTATAAGAGGTCACTAATCCTGTATGACTAACCGGTTCTGAAGCAAACTTTGTCGCCGATTTCAGTGATGACAATGGTTTTTATCTTTCTCATTCTCTCAACTCCAGCATGTGACAATTAAACTTGATTTTCAGTGCTGTACAGCGTAACAGAGGCTGACAATCGTGTTTCACATTATTTGTTTATTTACGTCGTGGGATCATCCACCAAAACATGACCGCGGCCACAGGGGCTGTTCTGGATCCCGAGTCATCACATGTGAAGGGCACAAGAAGTAAGACACACACACATACACACAGAATACACTCGTTCCACATGTCAAGCTACTCAATTTTGTAAAAAAAAAGAAAAAAAACGTTAAAAGGTAGGTTGTCACGTACGTTTGTAAGATGTCGCAATAAGGTGCTGCTTCAGCTTGCGTCTGAGCAGTTGGAAAGACGTCAGCGATGTCTGGTGGCAATTGGTATGCCTCGAATATGCCTCGCATGATCGACCCGTTCGCTCTTTAGATAGAACGATGCCGCAAGGTGCTCTGGTTCACCTGTACATCGGATCTTATGAAGTAATGTCAGTGTCTGATGCTCAGACATGCCATTGAAAGGAAGCCAGCCCAGGTTTTCCCGCACGGCCGAAATGTGCTCATGTTTTCTTTTCCCGAATATCACATGTGCAGCGAAATTGATAATTTTCTGCACGGCAGCCAGGTTTTGGACCGAGCCATTCCCGTGAACTGCGAAGCAATACCGGACGTGAGAGAAAACCAGGGCAGAGACAGTTACAGGAAGGATACCGGAAGGGAGACAGCGACGCAGATGGGAAATGCCGGTAAGAATTCCGAAACACTTCTGCGAAAGTTTAGAGATATGAGAGTCCCAAGACAGAAAACAATCAAAACTGACTCCAAGATTTTGAACTTCAGTGCAAAGTGCCAGGATTGATACAGGTGTTCCGGAGCTTTCCAGAAAATGAAGGAAGATTTCGGATATTTTGACAATTTCCCAGGGGGATAAGCTCGAAGTTCGATTTGTTGACCTTGAAACCATTTGAGCCAAAGTACTCGTCCAACGAGACCAACGCGGTCTCAAGGTCAGAAACAAGAGAAGAAAACGCGGATTTTGAGCCAGTGACTAGAGCCTGAGTGTTGCCGGCGTATTGTACCACAAAAGCGATGGCGTCATGCAACCTGAGGTCATTAGCAAAAACAGTAAAGAGCAGGGGCCCCAGGGACGAACCCTGGAAGACACCCAGGTCAACAGGTCGCGGAGCCGGTCTGCCTGATATTGGAAGTGTCTGTAAAGCTCACACTCTGAGTATGACCCGTGAAATAATTTTTGAACCGTTCGGTGCTGATGCAGTGAAGCTGCAATTTTGTGAGTAATCTGGAATGGTCAGTCACACCAAAGCATTTACTGAGGTCAATCGGTCAAGAAACGAAATTGTACCCTGGTCCATGGCTGATAAAATTTTGTCCGACATGCTGAGGAGAGCAGTTTCGGTAGAACTGAGGCACCGAAAACCGTGCTGGGTAGGAGCAATGAGGTAGTTAAAAGAGAGATGGTGAGAGAGTTGGTTCTAAGCAACTCTCGACTATCTTGGCAATGACAGGAAGGATAGAGATAGGGCGAAACTTGGAGGGACTTCCAGGGTCACCGGATTTGAAGATGGGATGTACAATAGCATGTTTTCATGAGGCTGATACGTCATTTTTTGTCAGGCACGTTTCAACGATGTGTAGCAGGACATGTCCATTTGAGCTAAAAGACATCTTAAAAACCTTTGATTTGCCTCATCCTGAGGTCAAGAGGAAAAGGACCACTGATTATGGCGATTAACTAAAATGTTATAAAACGTCTACGGCTGGGATCACGAACTGTCAGACCACCCTTCCATCTGACCTGAAAGAGTACTAATTGGTCTCGAAGAGCTAAATCAGGAATCATTCGCATTAGAAACGTACCATACGCTCGTTCGCGTTTCGCCGACTTATCTTGATTAGAGGGACAAGTGATGGGATGAGGAGACACTTACCTCGTCAGGGACGTCAGTGAAAATTGGTTCCTCCGGGGAGGGTTAACGACAGTGTTCCACCTTTGTCGACTTTTCACGCATCGACATGCCTGGTCTGAAAAATGTTGCTGATAACGTTTTCAGTAGCCATAAAAAACGTGCAAAAATTTCGAAAAATGCGAAAAACTAAAGCTTTACTTTGTATTCATCAGCCCATATCACGTAATACGGGCCTATATCCGCCCTGGACGTCAAACAACAGCTATACATATCACACTGCCGAGAAACGCACAGAGGAAAATCGCGGGGAAATGGCTTTAAACCTTCGAACTGTAGAGTTTGACACATGATGTCTATTATACAGATTGGATTCTAAGACTGGAGGCTACAGTTAGTTATATATAGTTATAGTTTAGTTATAGTTATATAGTTTAGTATTATATGTAATACTACTATGTAAATCTAAATGTATTAGTACTGTTGTAGTATTATAGTTATAATTATAGTTATAGTTAAAGTTAGTTACAGTTAAGAGACTTTTCCAGTTCAAAACACAGCTTAAGGTGGAAGATTCCCTTTAACGGCGTACAATAATATGGTATATGCGCACATACGCGATGTCGTCCTAACCACAGTCAAGAGCCCGGAAAATGGGGAATTCTGGTTGGTCTTAAGTCAGCTTTACATACGCAACGCATAGGCCTGATGACAACAAATATGAAAAAGAAGCCAGGTACCATGCCCCAGGTTTGCTACAAGCTGAGACCATACTCCTGAGGTTACGATGCTTACGTATGCATCAGCGACGGACCAGGTGCCTGCCTTCGCATGGAGCTGTCCCCGACAGTTCTGCCTTCAGTCGCACCTCAGCAGACTGACGCTGGCCCGACCCTGCGACGCCGGGCTCACCCTCGGTCACCGAAAACAAAGACGTTCACCGAGGACGCCGAAAGCGTCTTGGCCGCGCCGGGGCGGAAAAGCCGGCTGAGGTTCAAGCTATGAGCGGAGGAGCCCGGCCGGCGCCGGCCGAGAGCTCGCCGGGCTCGTTAAGAAGCTGGCCCGTTCAGCTCAGTCGCCCGTTAAATCCGCCCCGACTTCCGCCGCTGTTTCGGCGCAGGAGGAATGCTGGGCGGCGAGCTTCGCGCGCGCCCCTGCCGGGGCCAATCTGGACCGGAACGGGTGCGGAATGCTCCGAGGAAGCCGGCGTGGATGGGAGGCGGGACGCAGCGCCCGCCTCACGATCTTTCAAAGGCGCTGGGTGATCCTAATTTTAAGATAACGGCGCTTCGTGCCATGAATATCAGCAAAAGGAAATGAAGTAAGCCATTGGCAACCTGCGATGTTCATTTCAGTTCAGGCGTAATTATGCGTTGTAAAATAATGCACAGAAATGGGAGCGTTTTTTGGTTTTACGCCTGATCAGCAATGGAAAGCATTAGGCCCAAATTTTGATTGGGGGAGGGGGAATCGAGTAGGGACATTGTTTTATAGCTTTTTCGGGTTCCATGCAAATGTATGAATACCCGTAGTTCGTAGGTAATGCTCATGATGATGACGATACCAGTATGATCGTCGGAGGCCCTCGGAGCCTTGACTGATGGGCGTTGAGATGTTTTGCATACAACTGACATGCATCAGGCGGATTCAGATATATCGCAGCCCTGCGAAGATGGTGTGTGGAGCCGTGCACCGATGCGCGCGCGAGAGGGTTTTAGGTTGGTATTGAAAAATGTAATTTTGAGGGTTTTTTGGCATGTGACACTTTCCGCGCATGAACTTCTTATGTTTTTGTGAGTGCGCGAAACCACTGTCTTCAGGCATGTGCCCCGAAAACTTGCTTGATTTTGTACGTTTAAATGAGACGTTTAACAAATATGCACAAACATAGAACTGTAACGAAGGATTAACACAGTGATCTTGGTACAAATGTGTTCATGCATGTTTCGCAGTCTAAATTTCTAGGCCGCGGTATGAGAGGCTTTTTTGTGAAAAAGTCACGGATTGGTCAGGTCGACTTTCTTCACCTTTCTACCAACTATCTCTACCTTTCAGCGCTTTTGGCGAGAGGAAGTTTATACGCAAAAAAATCAAGGTTTCCTTTGCATTTGATGTCAACCAGACTATCAAAAAACAGGTCAACACGGCATGATGCGGTTTTCAGGATGTTTTACACTTGCAAAATTGGTCTTCTGTGTTTCGAATAGAGTTCAGAAGAACCTCATTACACTGGGTGTTTCGGGAGGTTTTGACGAGGTTTTGTTCTCACAAGAAATCAAACCATCAGATACGTACTGTGAAAGTGATATTTGGTACTAACATAGTCGGTAACTTCCCTTCATGGCGACCATGCTTCGTCAGCCGTTCGACTCGGCAGGCCCCACAGAAAGCCCAGCATGTACGCACCGGCTAACGTCCTTCAATCCAGTATCCAAGTGGCGACCGCATCGGGCTTCAGGGCTACCTCGCCTGCGGACTGCGGCGGCCGCTGGCCGCGGGGCTCGGTCGGCGCCGCACGTGACCCTGCGGGGGCTCGGGAGGCCGAGAGCGGCGCGTGCCCGAGCTGCTCCCACTCTGACAGGCCGCCTAATTCACGCCGAGACAGGCCCATTACATTAGCGCGTGCCGCCCGCTCGGCCCTGTCGGCCCGCCGCCGGCCGAGTCCGCTGGAGAGGACGAGTTCGCTGGGCGGAGCAGGTTCGGAGCTGTCTGTTCATCGGTAATCTGTCCGTTCCCGAAGTTGTCTGTTCTTTTGCCGGGGTGACTGGAGATTTCTGAGATCAGAGACCTTTATTTGAATATACGGTTTGGAGATATGTAACAATTCCGTCAAGTCATGACGGAATGGTCAGCAAGTGTGATGGATTTGGCGAGTGGACCACTGGTGCTTTCCCACCGTGGTGCATGTTTTAAGCTCATGATCATTTACCTGCATCAAGAGCCCATGGGCATACGCGTAATGATCATGACTGCAATAACGCTGCATGCGATGGCTCATCGATGCTTCTCCAGCAATAGAAACCATACATCAGGACGTCCGTGGGACGCCGAACATAAGACTGTGTTTCTCGCTGTGCCCATGCTTGCCGACTTAATTGTCGATTTCTGACAATCAGCAGTCGCACGATTGCCACGCAATCGATGTGTGTACATATATTGCATGTCTCGGATGTTTGATGCGCGCTGGCGTCTGTCGGATGATGAGGCGATGAAGGCATGATTCCTGCAGTATGCCATATGCATGACTTCATCTACACCTCAGCATTATTCAGCCTCTAATTGGGCTCATAAACTAAATGTTCCGGGGCGGAAATACCGGGTGACCCGCCACTCGATTCTCGAGGCTACTTAACAGGGACGGGTTGGAGGCGACCTGTGTCCCGACGACAGCCAGACGTGGCGGCTAGCCAACCAAGCAAACTGCCAGTCCTCGTATCAGGCTGGGAAAGATGTACCACAATAATGAAGCGATGAGGAGGGTTCGGTCCCCCAGCAAACGATAACGCTGGAAAAGGCGGTCGTGCTGGAAAGAAGTGGGACTGACGTCAACGAATCGGAGTCGTCTTTCGCTGAGTCACAGTTGGGAAGCAAGCATAGGTTGGGTCGATGCGTGGTCTGCTTTGTTGCGCATCACTATTGCAGCAGCAGATCGGATTTTGTTCGGTGTAAAATTAGCCAGCGGGAATGAAACTGTGAGAATGTTACTAAAATCACCGGTCTACCGATCAACGTGGTCCATATGATTGTTGTCTCCGTAGAAGAAGGCATCTGTTTCACAATTACTTGCTATTTTTCAATCAATTTTCTTATACTGACTGCTACTTACAAGTTTCGTTTTTTACTTTTGCTCACGCAACTACCTTTCTGCGTGTTCCGAATCCTAATGCCATATGTCTTTATGTTCCCGTCTGTTTTTCTTCCTTCCGCTCTTCCTCGCCGTTGCTTCCTCATCTTCTTCCACACTCGGCATTCTCCGCGGCCTCCCGTCCATCCCAGCCCGCCGCCGCGCCCCGACCGGCCGGCGACTGCCGCGCGCGACGGCCGCCCGACGCGGCCGCCCGTCGATTTGTTGTGCGACGCGCTCGAGTGTCGGCGCGTGCCGGTCGTTAGTCGCGTGCCGTGCGCCGACAAGTCATTATCTGCCGCCGCCTGATGGTCCGCCTGTTTGCCCACTCCCGCGCCGGTCACCCCTAATCGGGCCGCGCCGCCGTCGCCGCGAGGCGCGCCACTATTTCCGTCCGAGCCGCGACTGCCGCGCGCCCGCCGCCCGCCATTGTCCGCCGATGGTGGAGGGGGGGGGGGAGGGTGAGCGAGGAGGTCTGATCGCCAGCCGGCAGAGAATCTGGGCCGCTGTCCCATCTGACTGCCACTGTTAGTCGTGGCGACCACTGTTTAAACATTACTCACTGGGTGGTTTGGTCGTTGGACCGGCTGGTGGGCAGACGCGTTCGCGATCTGCATGCTTAGCGCATGACTCAGACGTTGAGGTATTTTTGCGTGCACTTGCTCGCGGCTTAGCTTTTCGGCACCGATTATAACCAGGCATTTAGGAGCCTGGTTCAATCAGGGTGAGATATTGCGATGGCTGGATTAGCGTGATAGATCAAAGTAGTCGAACAGAAGACTCAGCTGAGCCTTTCAGCGATAATAAATAAGGCTTCGTGAGGTCAAAATGACAAACTGTTCGACCCATTACGGATGTCCTGAACCTGTGTCATCCCCAGATATAAATAATCAAATCTTTTCGTGCTCCAATGTGCACCAACCACTGGGGAGCAGATGCACATCAAGCGATGAACAGCGTGCACCCAGGATGCACGTCTGGGCGTAATTTGTGGCCAAAAAGCCTGAGCACTGAAAGCACCCGTTTTGAAAAACTTCACCTAACAGAACAGCGCAAAGAACATATAGCAACAACGCTATTGTTTCTCTTTCATGGCGGAGGCCTCAGTACCCGTGAGGGCAGCCCGCACCGTGAGGCGCCTTCCGGCGGCAGCCAGCCCCGGCGCCCACCCGACGAGTCCACGGGCGCCGAACCGGGCCTCCTGGCGCCGGCCGCCGGCGGCGCCAGTAGGCGCCTGCCCCCCCCCCTCCATCTGATAGCTGGTCTCCCGCCCCGGCCGACAGGTGCAAGTGTCAGATATTGCGTCACGTGACCGGGGCTGCCGGCTGCCGGCTGAGACGGCGGCTCACGTCACGGGGTCAGACCGGACCGGACCGGACCACGCCTACCAGGCCGGAGACAAGGGACCAGGCCGAGGAGCTGGCAGGGACCGGTCCGGCCACGAGTCAGACCAGACCGGGAATAGTCCAACCAGGGGACCAGACCTGGCGAGGACTGGTCCAGCCACGGAGTCAGGCCAGACCGGGACCAGTCCAACAAGGGGACCAGACCTGGCGGAGACTGGTCCAGCCAGGGGGACCGGACCGGCTCGGACCAGCTACAAAGGACCGGTCCTGGCCGCAGTCGGCCCAGTCGCGGTCGGGAACAGGGAGCCACGCGCCCAGCCACCGGCGGGACCCATTTGACAGGGCTCAGGTCACGCAGCTGCGTCGCTCAGCGGACGGAAGACCGCCTGATCCCTCCGGCCACGGTGTGACAGCGCCACGGTCTGTGGCATCGTGAGCCGACGCCGTCGGCCCCGCAGGCGGTCGCCACGCCCATGTCCCAGCGGCCGCTGGCCGGTAATTAACGAGGATGTGGCTAACTACTGCCGCTCGGTGTAGCGTACTTGTGGTGATTGCGATTCTTTGAAAAGTGAATTGCAGCGGTGCGGTTGCTGGAACTGAACTAGCGTAATTTGGGCTCATGAAAATCTACGGCACGTTCGACGATGTCTTTGAAGGTTCGGCTGATGCAACGTTTGTCTTGGAACGCAGTCAGGCTGCTTAATACTCATTCAGTTTTTAGGAGCGGATCGTAAAACAGCTGCGTCTTAAACTCCACGAAGTTCTCGGTGACCTAAGACCACGTGGAAGAAAACAGTAACCAAAATGGCCGCTTACATTATTTCAACATTAGGGCATTGGCCCAAGCTCCATTTTGACCAGGTTTAGTGCAAATATATTTTGAATTAAACCTTGATATTGTGACGTTCTCTGCACGACTAACCGAAAAACCTCACTTTCGTATTCCTGTTAGAAATAATTTTTCCTTTTTGTGCCTCTCGATTCTTCCAATGCAGTTTACTGCATTGCGCCCTGTTCCCCACTGTTCTTTTCTCCAACCGAATATGTTTTTACGTACATCTCGCTGTCGTTGTCAGCGACCAAGATTTATTATGTATCACACTCACAGGACGCGGCGTTTTCGCTGGCGGGCAAAGTGCATTTCCCTGTCGTGCTCTTCGATTTCCTCCAAACGACAAACGCGGCGCGGCAGACCTATCACTCGCCCACCAGCCGGCGCGCGCCGCCCGCAAAACAGCTCGCGACTGCTCCGTCGCGAGCCGCGCCGACCGGCCCAGTTCCCGGCTGCTGCCGCGCGCCCACCTGTCCGACCCTAGCTCTCGTCGCGCCGACGGTCGCCAGCGCTCCGACAGCGAGGACGCGGCCTCCGCCCGGCGCGGAGCAGGCCCCCTCTTGGCAGCGCGCGGCCCGCGGCAATCAGCGCGCGGCGCCGCCGCCGCCGGCCGCTCCTCGGCGACGTAATTACGCGCGGCGAACGCAGCAAATGCGGCAAACGTGGCGCGTAATCACGCCCGGCGGCGGTCATCGAGCGCTGGCCGTCGGCGCGGCCTGACACGGGCTGGGGTCGCGCCAACAGGCTAAGTGGGGAATCCGTGAATTTGCGCCACCTGTCGCGCCGCTAAACGAGCTCGGATTCCGACGCCGCGGTGTTATTAACGAGCCCGGCGGGGGGGGGGGGGCACGGCAGGGTGGCAGCTGCTCGTCTACGCTGTCCAGAATGAAGACGAAATCCAATCATCCGCATGCTCAGACGTCCTGATTATGGCGCGAATAAATTACCGGATTAATCGAGATTGAAACAGGGCACTTTCATTACCAACGAAATGGATTTGCTCTTGAAACACCTTTGGATCCAGCGTAATGCATCGCTATAGATGGACAGTTTCAGGATGAGATTTTGGAACTCTTCAGATTATGCTACGTTGCCTTTTGGCGATGCAACTTACTGACGAAAAAACGGCAATTTTTATGTCATGTCTTTGTGACGTTATTGATGAAAGCCAGCATTTGTCGCGTTTCATATGCATGATTTCCAAAACGCGGCTAACGCTCCACGCACGGTGATCAGGAGTTTTCGTTGGTAAGTAGGAAATTATTGTAATACTTTTCATCGTTTTACCAAAAAAATGACACCAGCACTAAAAGAAAACAAGAGGTTCAGAGATGAAGGTTCTTTCCATTAAAGTTGCGTTATTGGACAAAACGACTGCCACGTGCGTTGCCTGTTTCAAGACTGTGACTCAGCGTATATATGTAAACTCAGGGCTCGGACTACAAGCTGTAGGAGACGTGTGTCTTACTCGGCGTCGGTCCCGCATCGTCCTGTCGACACGAACCCCGTGAATCAGCCGCGGTGCGGCGGTTCTGACACAAAAGAAGCCTCCAGTTCTCGCGGGAGCGTGACTCGCAGTCTGAAGTCAGCGAGTCTCGCGGCCCCGAGCCGACGGTCGCGGAGCTGAAGAGTTCCGCCGGCCACTGATGCTGCCGGTCTCTCCCGCGGCGCTGTTGCTGCCCCTGACTGGGAAATGTGCAGGCCCCAGGGCCAGCACAGCCCGTCACCCTGCGCCTTTGGTGCTCGGCGGCTGAATAATTCAGAGCGTTTCGAGGCGACGCGGCTCTGCTTGTCCCCGAGAGGGTGACTGGAAGAAGCGTCTACTCGTCCCCGAGAGGATGACCGGAAGAAACGGACCTGGTTTGGCGCTGCGGCGGCCGGATCGGGAGGAAAGTTCCCAGGGACACACTTAGTTAGGGAGAGTTTAAAGCTCTTTAGGCTTGAGTTTCGTTGGCTATTACTTCGAAAAGATCTGAACAGCGTTTCCGTTAGCATGAAGGTGCGGGAAACGACCACCGTGAACATAAGCTTTGTTCCAACAATTTTTCGTCGTTTATTCTGTCCGCACAGCAATGTGTGAAGGCCAGGGGACGTTGCCACCAGACTTGTCGACTCTGGAATCGATTCCATCTCGGCCAGAGTCAGTGCAGCTGCCTACAAAATCAGAATTGGAATGGATTCCAACAGTTTAATGCAATCCAGTGGATCTTAGAAGAACCGATTACGGGATCGGCTCGTGCCATTTTGGATCAGCATTGGAATCGGTTCAGTTTAGAAACCGCATCGAACCGGAATCAGAATCCGTTTGACATTTCATCAGTCGGATTTGAGTCGATTCTTCTCCGAAGTGGAATCAAGCACAGTTTCATGAATCTTTATATCACCCTCATACCTGGATATATATAATTCTAATTTTCCTTCAGGTCCTGTTCCACCCTTCGGGAGTTTCTATGTTTGCGTCTTTGTCAGCAGCTCATATTGTCCAATGAGGAAATACATTTAACAAGACTTTTACAAATTGATGGATGCATAAGAGCCAACATCAATGACTGACATTTTACTAAGCTGATTCAGATGACAGACCTGTCAATTATGGTGTCATCTATTACGCCATTTTATGTAGAAGACGAACGTCGCACACCTGAAAGGTGGTCGAATGTCTTGCCAATTTGGGCTCCTCGCTACTGCCATGATGTGGCCAACGAGGTAGCCAGGATTTTCATGACGAAGGAGAGAGAGAAGTTCAAGGCTAAAATTAAAAGGCTTTATATTATTCGTACTATTTAATTGCAGGCAGGTGGAACCTCTGTTGAGATGGGAGGGGGTGCAAACTTGGTCTTTACCTCGTTGCTTTTCATACAAAGCCAGAGGGTCAATGTTAAATGCTGTCTTTAGTCGAGGGGCAGCAGCCCTCCCTCTTCCTCCCCGGTTCCAAAATCACTGATTACAGACGCAAGGAAACTGATGCTGTCTAACAACACAGCTGCAAATTTATGGAAAACGTTAAAATGTTTTTTTTTCATTTTGAAGGTTTTTCTCCTACACACATAGGTCAAAACATAATTCCAAGTTATAATAAGTCAATCCTTGGAAACGTTTGACTATAAGCAAGGATCAGCTGACCTCTGCCTACATTACTGGACGTTGCATCAGATATTTGACCACATTTCAACTGCAAAGTATGAAGTTGTCGAGTGGGGAGGAAATCTGAAGAGACAATTCGGAAGGAGTTGAAGCTATTCAGGTACAGTGAAAGTTTCTCGTCCATTGTTCATGAAAGAGCAGGATGTGGCGAAATGCCTACAATGATAGGTTGTGCCGCCGTATCGTGGTTCCTTGCGGCACAGCAGCACGCAAGGGAACTCGCGAAATTAACTCCCTTGAATTCCCGATTTCACTGCACTGTGTCGAAAACACAATCCAGCCTGTGGCAGAGGCTCACTTGGGGGGACAGGGGAGGGGATGGAGCCCCTCCCTTAGCGCGGAGGTGGCCCCCTCCTTCCACATTTCAACCTAAATCCGGGGTCCCTCTTCGCTGCGCACGGAGGGGCCCCTCGGGTTTGGGTTAGAAAGTGTCCCTCCACGCGTACCGCGGAGGGATTTCTGGACTACTCTGCTTTGGTACCCTCGAACAGGGGGCACCATTATAAGTGGCACTCTCTACTGAGGGACTACTCGCTTCCTACGGCTACTTTACAAGCTAAGGGGTCCTGCTGGCATGTGAAGGAGGCACCTTCTAGCCCGTACTGGTTTGTAGAGTCCCTCCCAGCAGGGGGTCCGTGTAAATGATTTCGTGTAAATGATTTAGGGGTGGTCGAAACATGTGTTTCTGAACGGATTTAGTCCATTTAAGTTTTGCAGGCCGCTTATTTTTATTGGATTTAATTTTTTTTATTTTTGGTTATAATTTATGAAGTTGCAAATTATACTTCCATTTTTAAAACTGGCAGAAGGTATTAGGGAAGCGCAAAGTCATCTTTGGAGGGACTAGTATTTACAATGGGGAGGGGGTAGGACCCCTGCAAAAGAATACGAATCGACACCCGTGCCTGCCAGCCTGTGAATGGCCTGCCTTCGGGCCTGCACATAAGGCCTCCTGCCGACATGCTGTTAAGTACGGATGACTGATTGGCTCATAAAAGGTCCGTGCTAGCCTGTGATAGCCTAGCCTGCAAGCCGACCTCGTGCATGCCTTTGTCGTTTGTTCTACAGACCGGTGGAACGCCCAGCTGAGCAATACAGCGACAATTTGCCGACCGGTTTAAAGGGGCCCTATGTTGACCTGCAAAAAACTTTCCGCCGGCCTGTAGAGAGGCCCCTGCGGGCATGCAGAACTGGCCCAGTGAGGAGCCCCCAAAGCTGGTCCCTAAAGGGGACCCTGCACGTAGGTGAAGGAACCCTTGCAGCTGCAAGCCCTGTAAAGGGGCCCATGGCGTCCTATAAAGTGGTCCACAGCTGGCAGAACAGGGCCCCTGCCCTCCTAAAGGAACCTCCGCGGGGCTGTGGACAGAACGGGACCCATTTACAAGTCATTGTGGTCTCTCCGCAGGAAAGGGGCCCTTGCTGGCCTGGAAGGAGAATCACTGCTAGCCTACAAGGAATCGACTCTGAGCTTTGAAGGAGGCCTCCGCGGGCCTGTAAATAGCATGAGCCTTTTTAGAGGCTGTCACTTCTGATAACATCTAGCGCTTTGCGACATTCTACAACAAACTAACTGACCATATGGCCTGTTATATAAGCTGAAGTATTGAATTAAAGTACTAAAGTACTGAACAGTGCCTCGAATCGATCATACCCCTAGTGCAGTGTGTTTGCCCTACAAAAACAGCTCTATACATGTTAGCGCTGAGGTCAACGGTTTTCGCGGTACAAGCAAATTTGCGCAAGCAAATGGGCGCACCGCACGTGCGGGTCACAAACCAGAAACGTCTAACTTCTGCACAGAAAGGAATCCACTAGAGCTGCATCAGCCCTGTAAATTGGTGGCTCTAAATAGTTAGTTCTCGAAGTCTCGGGAGGAGGGAAAGCGCCCCCCGTCCGAGCGCGTCATATCTGACCGGCCACTTCGCGTCATATTTCACACCACTTGGGACATAAGTTTTTCTGATGGTGGAGGTGGATGCAATGACTGCTTTCCACGTATTAACTCTCCCGAACGTAAGTATAATGGCATAAAGCGTTATAACTTTCTATGCATAAATTTGCATAAGCTTTTCTTATACCATTATGTATGAACTCTATGTATTTCTTCCCTCTTCCCATTCTCTTGCATCTCATCTCTCCTTCATTCATGAACTTTCCGTAATGGTTAGACATGATTCGCCCGTGGGCGTCTGGCTTCATGCTGAAGCGTGCTTGATGTCGGTATGCTTGATAGCTCCGAAAACAACGACAAAACGACCCAAATATTTTTTCTTCAGATCGACCAAACAAATGCACAGTACGAACCTTCAGACTTTTATCTTTCTGATGATGGATGCGATTACTGCTTTCTTTGTATAAAGTCTCCGTAATAACTCTGTAAAAAAAACTACGCGCACCGTGGGACAGACTTCTATCAGAGTTTTAGATTTATTTCATCATGACTTTGGTTTAATTCACCTCAAAATGACATGACAGTTTTAGTACAAATGACTTAAATTTGGTATCAGAATGTAGGGAATCAACGTATCAGTGCATAAATGCATGCGATAGGTTGGAATGTTTATCGGATCAACATCCGATTACAGGTGCAGTTTTAGCTCTATTCACTTCCACCATAGAAACCAATGTTGAGTGACTTCCTTTGCTATGTTGGAGCGCTGGAAGTAGCATCTTTATGACTGCGCTTGCGCTCTAGCGAACGTTGTTAAACGTGTACATATAATGCGAGAACAGTCGCTCAAAGTTTTACGGTTCTTGTCCCTTCCGTTTTTGAGCTTGGTCCGGAAAATGTCTGAAATAAAAAATCATAAGAACCTTATTTTTGTGAATCATCATTTATGTTCCCACTTCATTAACGTTCTTCAGCGATGGTTAAAGACGTCGTAACTCGAGATGATTCAATGGCCATTTTTGACAAAGGAGAATTAAAGCCTTCCATCGAATGGCAATCATCCACACCATCTGCTGCAAATTATACCATATTCTTCATTCATCCACAGTGCACAAGTGCTTATTATATTAATCATATTGTCATAATTGCTTCTATAAGTTTTTCCGAACACACAGTGTAAAATCCCGGCTAATTATCGTTTTAAAAATGTTGATAACGTACCGACTCTTCTACCACTCTTCATTAAGGTTACTTAAGAACTTGATGAGACACTGCCGTTCTTTGACTTGGCTTCATTATGGTGCTGATGGATCGGAAATGATCGCGATCCTGATAACAAAGTGGCAATCACCAGGAATCGATGCCGTGATAATAGAAAATCCTGGGAAGTGTGGTATCTTCCTCCAAAAGCATCAGCATCTCCCCGAATGAAAATATACAGTCAGATGAGCATTCCTTGACAAGGCGTACTTTGGAACTCCGTCAGCCAAAGATATGTTTTGTCCGACGCCGTCACGCGTGAATCTCGCGCCATCACAGGTAAATCTCGCGACAAGTCAAAGACGTTTCCAAGGCCCGGTGAAAAGACTTCGCGCCTTCTCATGAAAAAGCACTATCGAAGTACAATAAGCCTACGTCTCCTTGATTTAATCCACCGCTGCTACTTCGGCTGGATTGCTGATGGTACTCATTTGATATTAAACATGATTTACACTTGCCACGTTCACTTAGAAATGGATCTCATCTGCACAGCAGCATACCTTTTTTTGCTCGTCCTAAAAATGATCCACTGTAAACGTCAGAAGAATCTTCTGCAATTGCCTGCTTTTTGCACGAAAAAGAGCTTCACAATTTTTTTAACATAAGCATCGAGGGCTTAACCCTATTCCCGGAGGGCTAGACGGTATGGTCGATTCCCGGCAGGGGGCGGATTCGCCCCCCCCCAGAGATCTCGAGAACTACCCGTCCGATTTCATCGCAACAAACGGCAATCGATTTGCCGTGACGTAAACTACACTTTTATAAAAAGAAATTTTCAAAATTTTGAAATTTAGGGATACAGGGGGGCAAAAATGTCAAAATGGGGGGTACTTTTGGACTTGTTATAACTCCGTTGTTTATTGACCGATTTCGATGAAACTGGCATCAATCGAGAGATTATGGATAGGGCTTTTACCATGGGTCCACAAATCTGAAATTTTGAGAAAATTCATGGGCGTTCACAGGGTTTCAAAAATAGGAGGATTAGTTTCTTAACTACTGAATGAACAAAAGACGCAAACATCCTTTTTTGGCTTCTGCTAGTCATGTTATAGTAAAGAAGTACAAATCGCATTACAATGTTTGTATAATGTTAGCATAGGCGGTGCCAGGGACCTGAAAAAGGGGTCTCACGTTTCTCAGATCAACTCCTGACCTTTGACCTTAAATGACCTCCAGTTACCTTGGAGTCACTTGGAATGATCTCGTGTGCATTTTATATTATCTGTAAATGTTTTCAATCATTTGAATTCACTCTGTTTCAAAAATGTCATTTTATGGCTATTGCGATATAGGGTAGGCGCACTGACATTTTAGGTCATAGCCCCGTGACCCAACCTGATATCAAGCTGAAACTTGATACACAAGTAGAAGGCACCCTTCTACGTCATGTGTATTCCGGGTTTGGCATTTGAAAAAACGGCGCCGAAATTATTGCGAAAAACAAATTTTGACTTTTGACCTTGACCTGACCTTCTTAAATGACCTCAGATAAACAAAATGACATCTGCACATTGCCCAACTATTTAGCTATACATGCATATAGAAGTTTTAAGTTCTATCTTAAAAACTCCGTTTTTGGCAGGCATTTTCCTTTTACCCTGAACATGGCCAAAAATGGCATAAGGTGCCTCCCAAAAACGTTGCCTGGCTCCGCCCCTAAGCAAAAAAGAATTTTGAAATTTTGTTACGGCACGTATAAAGAATAGCTAGGAAAAGTGACCAAGTTTCGTGAAGCCGCGCTAAAAAGCCTGGAATTGGCAAGCAAAAAACCCGAGGGGGGCGGATTCAGCCTCCCCTGCTGGGAATAGGGTTAAAACGTTAAAACATCGGCATCCATCTTCCCCACTGCCCACAAAAAGACGCATAGAACTACGATTTCTTCTTACATTTGTAGGAGATAAAAATTATTTAAAAAATGAGTTGTATCGGAAGGCTTCTGGCGCTCTGGACATAGCTGATTGCATTTTACGATGCTTTTTAGTTTCATTGATAAATTTCCGGTGACGTTTAGAGCAAACGATACGAGTGAGCCTGCACTCTGCTTCTGGAACTATTTCCATCTGCATCAGACGGATGCTATAAAGACATCAAATTTCTTGGCTTTGCAGGTTATTTGCACACTGTTTCTCTCCCTATTCCTCTTTGCTTTTGATTCAGACACTTCTAGCCAAAATACACCTGGCGATTTATTCTGACCCATTTCGTTAAAATTCCGTCCAGATCGTAACGTGAGTCTTCAGTCGTGACTTTGCCAGCCAGGCCACTGCGTGATGGGAGAGCGACATCTCCCGGACAGTGTAACATTCGCGAATGACAATCGACGCCCCAGCATGCGTCAGTCATGCAGCGCCACGGTGAGCACGTCTAACTAACATGGACGACACTGGATGTGATCGATTCGCTGATCACACACGGGGCGAGTTTTATGCTGTCCTCCGCCAGCCACGCAAGGGCTGCCGCTCTGTTCGATCCTTAACGATCCATCGCTGTGTCCCCGCATTACCGTCTCGATTTCCGTCCAGAAATAACGGTTAGGATTCAACACATGGAACCGCACCACGCTGTTTAGGAACTGAATGTTAGGTCCGTGGAGTCGTGAAAAGTCTGGCGATATCATTCCCGTGTATAAAAACGAGGCACGTTTAATGAACACATACTGGGCAGCCAACAATGCCCAGCAGTTCATCTAGTTATGGTATTAAATAGAATATTTCATGACTGATTTCTCCTGGATAAAACTAACTTAACTTTCAACCTTATGACTGGAAGCAATTTGTAGGTTATAGCAAGGTTCTAAACCTCCCTCTTCTTTCCGCTTCTCCCCCTACGTTTTCCCTTTCTCTTGAGCCAAAAGTTGGCGGCAATGCCCTCTTCACCCCCTCCCCTCCTCTCTCTTTCTCGGTCCCGTTGGTCACCCATTTTCCCGTAGACGTGAATACAGTTTTGGAGCCGGTCCCTTTATCAGCATATGAAAAGCCCCGTTTGGCATATTTGCGATTCCTCGGCTGCTGTCGACGGCGTCTTTCCGTTCCGCAGCGCACTCCCCGATGGCACGTCAGGCTGTTTTGGCGGTGGGACAAACAGCGGTTTTCTCTCCAGCTTCACATCTCGTTTATTACTGATTTATGGCCTGCATGCGTCACGCATAATCGAGTTGTTTGCTCGTTATTCAGAACCAATACCTATAAAAAGCGGGGAAGTGGAAGCTTTCCAAATTGGGACCAGGCCAAGCTTTCCGAGAGGCAAGACGTTATCACCGAAAGGCTGTTTTCACTTCATCGCCGCGACGGATAGAGGATGAAATTTTACTTGTCATCACTCTCCAGTTCTTGTTTGCCAGGCTGGAGGAACGATCGTTCACTTTGGCGAGGGAATTTCGAAAGTGATTCGACTGACTTGGTTTCATACGGGGGGAATAGCCTAGGAGAAAGCTGAAGGACTCCTGGGTCACATGCAGGAAGCGTCGGCTAAGCCGCGGTACGCTCCGCTTCCACACCCGTTGTCTCCCAAATGTTTGCTCTTCTATCGGCGCTCCCAGACGGGCGGCAAAAACGACCGGCAAAGTTTCCTCTCAGAAGCCGTTAAGTTGGTTTCGGCAGACAGGAAAACTAATTAGTTACTCTGGTCGGGACGTGCCACGCCACACAAGGCCCGCGCGCCGGCATTGGAGACAGGGGCGGCTGTTGTTTATGCAGCTTTATTGCGTTACCAATCGATTGGCCGGGCTGCGCTGTCCCTAACTGGCCCTGAGCCCCTTCCGAACGGCCGACATCTCATACACAACAGCGGTGGCGGCGAGCGGCGCAGCGGCGGCGCGCGGTCGTCACCCAAGCAAAGTAAACATGGCGACCTCCGGCCGCGGACGCGGCGACGGCCGCGCGTATAAAAATATACTAAAATATACTAAATCAGGTAAACAGTCTGCCGACGGCGCTGACACCTAGACGAAGTACGACGGCGTGAGTTGCACCTTGCCGCTGGGCCGCGTGCCGGGCCGGCCGGCGGTCAGCGCGCTGGCCGGGTTCACGGTAATGTTCACCCGCGGCGCGCCGGCGGCCGCCAGCGCCGCCTTCTCGGACGGCGCCGACGGCGGCGAGGGCGCCAGGTCGCCGTCGTCGATGCTGGCGTACACGGGGCCGTCGGCGGTGTCGTCCGGCAGCCGGGGCGCGCGCCACGCGCACGGCGGCGGCGGCGGCCGCACGCACTGCAGCAGCCGGCGGCCCAGCTGCTTGTCGCGCCAGCTGAGCACCGGGCAGGAGCCGGCCAGCACGGCCAGCTCGGGGTCCAAGCCGGCTGTGCCGCACACGTCGTCGACGTCGAGCAGCACGAGCGGCCGGCGCGCGGCGCCCAGCGCCGCCAGGTGCGCGTGCTTGAAGTCGAAGCGGCTCCACGCGCGGCTCAGGTAGGCGTCCGTCAGCACGAGGACGACGGCGCGGCTGGCATGCACGGCGTCAGCGATCGCGTCCGGCGAGTCCGGCACGTCCCGGTGCAGCAGGCAGAGCCGCAGGAACGGCAGCTCGGCGGCCAGCTGCGCGGCCACCGGCGCGTCGCGCGCCTCGTGCGACACGAACGCGTCGTAGGCGGGCGGCGGCGGCGCCTTGCGCGGGCCGGCGCCGCGCCGGCCGAGCCGCCGGTAGGCGACGCAGGCGAGCAGCGCGGCCGTGGCCGCCAGGCACAGGGCGCCGGCCGCCACGTACACCCAGACGCTGGAGGCGGCCGACGTCCGCAGGCCGCGGCACTCGCTCTCCAGCGCAATGACGTCGCCGCCGGAGCAGGCGACGGCGCCGACGTCGACCACCTTCTCGCGGTGCTCCAGCAGCCAGCGCCGGAAGCGGAAGCGGAAGCTGCACTCGCACAACCACGGGTTGCCGGCGAGCGCCAAGCGGACCAGGTACGGCTGTTCGATCGTCCACACGGGCAGCTGCGCCAGCAGGTTTCCGCTGAGGTCCAGCACCTCCAGCGCCCCCAGGCCCCTGAAGAGAGACGCGTTGACGTACTCGAGCCGGTTATTCTGCAGGTAGAGCTCCTGGAGACTGGTGAGGTCCAGCATCTCCTCGCCGTCCAACCGGGTCAGGCGATTATCGTTCAGGTACAGGTACTTCAGCGAGACGAGCCCCTGGAACGCGCGGTTGCTGACCGACACCACGTTGCTGCTGTTCAGATACAGAGCCTTCAGGCTCGGCCGGCCGAAGAAGCTGAGGTCGTACAGCGTCTCCAGGTCGTTGCCGTCCAGCATGATGTCCGTCGCGTCCATGGGGATGCGGCTGGGCACCGTCAGCAGCCGTTGCGCCGAGCACATGATGATGTTGGTCGTCCAGATGTTGTTGTGCAGGCACGTGCAGTTATGCGGGCACGTCTGCTCGCAGTCGCACGCGTCGAAGTCGCAGCACTGGCACAAGGTGAAGCAGTGGCGCTCGTACGGGCACAGGAACCAGGCGCCGGTGAGCGGGCGCCGCACGGGCCGGCCGCGATGCTGCAGCCGGCACAGGATCCGGTCCAGGTCGGTCACGGCCAGCTGGTCGGTCGGCAGCGCCAGCCACTCGGTGTGGCAGTCGCACACGAGCGGGTTGCCGGCCAGCCGGAACTCGGCGCGCTCCACCGCCAGCCGGCAGGGACGCCTCGCTCAGTCGCTCGATGTCGTTGGTCGACAGGTCGACCAGCCGCAGCCGCGTTTTGTCGGCGAAGCTGTGCGGCTGGACGCCGGCGATGCGGTTGTCGCGCAGGCGCGCCACCTCGATCGAGACGGGCAGCAGCGTGCGCGTCACGTTGCCGATCCGGTTGGAGCTGGCGTCCAGCTCGCGCAGCTGCAGCGGCGCCGGCCGGTCGTACAGGTCGTTCAGGCCCTCGCAGCTGGTTCCGGCTGACGTCCAGCTGCCGCAGCTGCGCCGGGATCAGCGCGTAGTCGAACCAGGTCAGCGCGTTGCCCGAGGCGTTGAGTCGCCGCAGGTTCGGCAGGGGCTGGGCCACGCCGACCAGGTTCGTCAGCCGGTTGCCGCTGATGTCCACCTCGACCAGTTGCTTGAGTCCGCGCAGCACGTTCTCCAGCGAGGTCAGCCGGTTGTGCGAGAGGTCGATGCGCGTCAGGCTGACGAGCGGCGCCAGCGCCTGCGCCGACAGATTGGCCAGCAGGTTGTGTGACAGGTCGAGCACCTGCAGGCTGCGCAGACCGTCGAACGCGTCGTCGTCGACGAACATGAGCCGGTTGTGCGCCAGGTCGAGCTCGCGCAGCAGCGAGAGCGCGCGCAGGGCGGCCGGCACGTGCGCCAGCCGGTTGTGCGCCAGCCGCAGCCGTTGGAGGCCGCTGCAGTTGGCCAGCGCCTCCGGCTGCAGCGCCACCAGCCGATTGCGCTCGAGCCGGAGCTCGTTGAGCCCGTGCAGACCGACCAGCGCGCCGGCCGCCACCGTCTTCAGCTCGTTGTGCGACAGGTCGAGCTCGGCCAGGTTGGCGAGGTCGACGAACGAGCCCACCGGAAGTCGCTGCAGGCGGTTCCGGCTGAGGCCGAGCACCTGCAGGCTGCTGAGACGCCGGAAGCCGGGCCCGCAGCTCGCGCAGCCGGTTGCCCGACAGGTCGAGCTGCAGCAGGCGCGGCAGGTCGGCGATCTCGCCCGGCGCCGTCAGCTGGTTCTCCGACAGGTTCAGCGACACCAGCTGCTCGAGGCCGGCGAAGGCGCGCGGCGGCAGCGTCGTCAGCCGGTTGCGCTGCAGGCGCAGGATGCGCAACCGACGCAGCGGCGCCAGCGCGGCGTCCGGCAGCGCCACCAGCCGGTTGCCGCTCACGTCGAGCAGGTGCAGGCCGTCGGCGCCGGCGAAGCTCTCCTCCGACAGCCGCTCGATCCGGTTGTCGGCGAGGAGCAGCCGCTGCAGCGAGACGTGCTTCTCGAAGCTGCGCGCGCGAACCGTGCGCAGCGCGTTCGCCGACACGTCCAGCTCCCGCAGCGTCTGCCCGCACTTCCTGCGCCGGTTCTCCGGGCCGAAGCCGAACTCCGCCTCGACCAGCGCGTTCGCCGACAAATTTAAATGCATGAGGCGCTGCAATCTGCAGAACGAGCTCCGCGGGAGGTACTCAATATGATTGCCGCTCAAATCGAGGCTCTCAAGTTTATGAAGATGGTGGAAGGTCTGGTTTGCGACGACCAGGCCGCGCGAGCGCGAACACAGCGTCAAATGTCTCAGCGCGGTGAACTGGTCGAAGGCGGCGTTCTCGACGCGCGTCAGGTTGCATCGTCGGACCTCGAGCCGGCGGACGGAGGCCACCTTGTCGAAGAGGCCGCTGCCGAGTCGGCCCGGCGCCGCGTCGTCGCAGAGCACGCGTAGCTCGGCGGCGCGGTAGTCGGGCGTGACGAGCGACTCCTCGGCGCTGGCGTTCAGCCGGCACTCGAGCACGGCCGGTGCGTCCGCCCGCCAGTGGCAGGGCGCCGGGCGGCGGCCCGCCGCCCCCGCCCCCGCCTCCGCCAGCGGCGCCGGCACGTTCCACTCCGGGGACGGCTGGCCGGCGGTCAGCGTGCACAGCAGCGCCGCCACCGGCCACAGCAGCGGCGTCATGTCGGGGTCAGCGGGCGGCGCGCGCCGCCGTCACCGCGCCGGCACCGGGACGGATCGTCGACGGCGTCGCAGCCCCGTCGGCAGCGGCGATCATGAACACCCGGCCCGGACGGCGCATCTGAAAAGAAGGAAAACACGGCAGTTAGTCACCGGCGCCGATGCCATATGCCGGCGCCGTGCCGCGGCGCTCCGCTCTCCGACTCCGTAAGCTCCCGGCGCAATACGACGCCGCGGAGAGACCCATAAATCGTGCGACTCCATTTCGCCGCCGCCCGCTTCGGAATGCGACGGGTGACTGTAAAAACAGGGCCCGGCGCCACTTTGGAGCGACTTCATCGACTGCTAACGACGGCACGCCGGCGGCGAGCAACGATTTCCAATCAAGCGGCCTTCATCGGCTGCGTTTTCGACGGTTGCAGACTAATTGGGGTCGGCGCCGCCGCGCCAGCCGCGCCCGGTGGCTTTATTTGGCCCATTCAGTGGCGCTGGTTAGCAGGTGTCCCCTCCGCCGGGGTGTGTGCGATGGGTGCAGCCGGCGTTAACAAAGAGCTTGCCTCCCCGGGCTGCGGCAACCTGCTCCGACGGGGCGGCGGTGGAAGTTGGTCTCGGTTCTGCTTACAGCCGCACTAAAGATAAAGTGCCGTGCTGCCGCCGCCCTAAATGCACTTTATGTGCAAGTTGTAAAGGCGTTCCCGAAAATTGCCGACGTGTGTCGCGAAGAAAAAAGGACTCCCGACGGCGGCGGAAGTGGCGCGCGATTATCGGCCAATCCCGGCGGCACGACCTCCGGAATATGGCCCCGAGCCGCGACCGACGCGACCGTCAACGGCAGGCGGCCGCCGGCGGACGGGCGGCGGCGGTGCACGGCTCGCGTCGCCAGCGCCGGCGCGTGCGTCACTCCCAGCGCGACGTACGGCGCCAATTTTGTCACCGCCGGCCGCCATTATTGTCAGGGGCTGCAGCCGGCCCGCGCGCGCCAGACGCACGCCGAAAATCACGACCGGCAGAATCCATTTGAATACGTTAGCCGGATAATAAGCGAGGTGCCGGGGCAGGCCGACCCCATAGCAAGCCGCCGGTGGTGATCCAGTCATCCTGGGCGCCGCGGGGGCGTCAGCCACACTTCCCGTGGCGAATAGCCTCCAGAGGGGATTGCTTTCTGCTCGGGGTTATTTATGAATGTCGTGACCCCAGGAACAGGAGATCCAGAAGTGGTCTGGGTGACTGAGTCCTGAAAGACTTGAAATGTGAGGAACAGTTGTGGTAGAATTTTCAGTACTTGGAAGAGATTTCGTCATGTTTTGAGATTTAAAAATAAAGGATATTTTTCGCAGAATTAGTAAACTGTAGCAAACAAAATTGTGTCAATGGCGTAAATGCAGGGGAAGCTGCCCAATGAGCGCCACCTTGCCTAATTGCGTCACCCCGCATTATCTCCTAATTGAGACAGATGATTGGCAGATAAAGGATATTTTCCCGGAGAGACAGCATGGCTGCAAATTCGATCCCTTCCTCTTCCTCTCTGTCAGAGGTACAAACGTGTGGTGCGTCGTGAAGTTTCAACGCAAGTCTGAAATAACTGTCTGCCTGTAAACCCGTGTATCACTGTGCTATCAATGGCGTGAAGCAGAATTGTTCATCTACAGTGCATCCGTTGTGGAATTGCTCTTCCCGTTTGGCCAGAATAGAGATGATACGTTCGCGCGTTTTTATCGGCGGCTACGTTTGTTATGGCAGAACCATCGCCTTTTCGCGCCACCATTCGCCGGGCCTTATTGAGCCCGTGGCGCAATCGGGGCAGGACTAGCTGGCCGTGTGCTGACGGTTGCTCCAGTGTTTCACATGCTTTCTGGGACCCACTTAAAACGATAATCAGAAGGGAGGGGGCAGAGGGAACATCCTGAGAGTGAGGCAGAAATGTTGCCAGAGCCTTCTTGGAAAGGCTGCAGTCCTTAGCCCTCTCCCCCCTCTCGCGAAGCCCGTTCAGCCCCTGCCGTCCACTGGCCGCGGCAACTAACGTAAAACATCATTTTTTCTCATTCAGCATGTAATCAGCGACCCAAGTCTCGCAGGTCGTCCCCAGACCGGGAATCCTGGGGACGCCCTGAGGGCGACGACCTCCCGCCAATCTTGCGGGTAAATGTGTTTCAGATTTTCGCCAATTCATTCAGAGGGGTTGGTTCGCCTGCTGACCGCACTCACTGTGCCTCCAGGAGCCAGGTGACCTCGCTGTACCCTTCTCCATCGGAGGATTTGCCTGCCACAGCAGTAATCTACTCCCTAACTGGCCTTCTAAAGATTGACCCGGAAAGGGAAAAATGCACCCTTTTCATACCCCAGAGCCCTTTTGATTTTGGTGGTTTTATTTGGACATTTAGGAAATACAGGCATTTTCCATTTTCGGGTTTAAGAGGGAAGCATTTTCGGATTACAAGAGGGGTATGGACCCCAAACCCACGAGTAGTCCCTATTTAGCCACCTCCATGGGGCTGCGCAGCATGCTGTCGAAATCTAAGCCCCTTTCCCGACCTGTTTGCAAGTATTGACAAACACTAAAAGTGGAACTGTTCATAACATATCACATAGTGGTTCATTATACCTTTTGCCGCCGCAAAATACCTGGAATTCCGAATCATTTTCATGGTTGCGCAATAAGGCACATCATGTGGCGCAAACATGGCAGGCTTGCCCTAATCGCGCCTTTCGCAGCGTCCTTCTAGAAATTAAATAACAAGTAGTATGCAGAAGCTGAAGTTTTAAAACACTGGATGTTATGGTGGTCAAAAGATCAGAGAGAATATATGACAAAGAGATAAGACAATTGTTCCCATATCATAGTCATAGTGCCTTTTTTCAAAAAGATGGCGCAAATTGGGCAGCTTTCCTTGACGGCAAGACATTGTGAAAAGGTTACATTTGCTACAAGTGCGACGGAGAAGATACAGGCAACGACGCACGGCAAATGTGCAGTCTTTTCAAAGCATAGGAACGCTGGTGCAAAGCTTCTAAAACTTTTGCGACATGAGACGTAGCAAATCAGCCTCCATGTATCAGACTGATAAGGTTCCAGAAGGTTAATTTCTGAAAGAAACAGTGTATATATATATATATGTATATATATACATATATATATATATATATATATATGTGTATATGTATAGCAGAAAGCAGTTGTGAATTTAGTCGACTTGACGTCTCAGGTATTATGTTTTCAATGTACCAGGGACAGCAACCGATTCCATCTACCCAAAAAATTCATTCTGTTGTTGGAAAATCAGCCTGTCGAACGCGCGACATTGTATTGGATCCCGCCGCACGATGACGCATGGGCTGCAGTCAGTCGCCTGTTTGTCACAAAACGATCAACATCGATCCCTGAGTCAACGCAAAACGGAAATCCCTTCGTCTTGCGTAAGACAGCGTCTCCCTCTCGCCACAGCTTTGCGTTGTACAAGCATATGCAGATTCGCGAGGAAAAGACGAAGGTCAAAAGGACATTGGGCACTCATTTGCATTCTAATTGCCTTGCCATGTTCATTTCGCCATCTACAATTTCTTGGCGTAGCAACGGCTGTAAGCCTGTCCCTCGAGGCGTCGCTTGAAAGAGAATGATTTACATATTTAATGCACAAATGATGCCATCAGGTATCCGTGCCGTCACATTTCACGCGGGGATAAATTCGTGACAAACGATAACGTACAGATGTTGTAGGACAAATATCTTGGCAATGAAATATCCCCTGTATTAACCCGTCCCCGACTGGGGGGGGCAGTTGACTGCCCCCCCTGAGGTTTTTCTGGGATTGTGAGAGAACCAACAAACACAGAGCCACGAAACTTTGTGTACCTTTTGCTCCATCAATTTTACCTCTCTTGTCAAAATTTTGACCTCAGGTCACGTCAGGTGTCCGGCCTAGGTCAGGTCAAACAGACCTATGTCAAAAAAAGTTTAGCACCCTCTAACTTTTTCGCAAAACAAGATATCTCAATAATACTTTCAGGGATTAGTGATCGTGATAGATGCAACAAATCTGCTATCTCAGATTTTTTGGAGTTTTTCGGGTCATTGACCTAAGGTCAAGCCCATTTTTAAGACATATCGCCGTTTTTTCGGAAATTGACGGAATATGCTATAACATTTTTAGTGTGGAGTGAAGCAGACATCTGGTTACCGTCATTGGGCAAAGTGTCAATGACTTCCAGTCATTGACCTGAGGTCAGGTCACGAATAACTGTAGTGGGCCAAAATGCACCACCGTCAAAATCGACGATGAATTACTCAGAATGGGTAGAAAATGGCAGAACTAGCTTGCACAGACGTAATTAATACCAAGAACCTTAAAAAGTTTGAAAAAGTAGCATATTTTGGAAATAAACACGCTCTCGCGAATAAAGCTCCGCCAACTTTGTAGATTGGCAACTAATCGATTTTTCGAAAATTTAAGCATGAGATAATCATCACAAGAACCACAAAGATCAATAAAAGTCAATAAAAGCCAATGACACAGATCGTCTTTTTTCGCAAAAATAAAGGAACGCCAAAATTAGTTCCCGTCAATATGGTAGCGCATACGGCCGCGGCGCACACTAACGGCTGACGGGAGAATTACGGTGTCTTTAACTCAACGTTTCGGCGTATATATTGAACAAATCTGGGGAAATTAGACATGTATCGGCATCCGCGGTCATTTACTTGTGCGCTGGTGCCTTTACCTATGCGTTATTAGTCACAGCCCTTGAGATTCAGGCCATTTCTCGGTCTCATGCAGTCGGCTATGAGAAAACATGTATAGGGCGTAAATTGGCTTAAATATTATCTAAAACTAAAAATGAGACCAGTTTCGAACTCTATTCGTCACAGGTTTTCCAACGGTATGCTTATTTTTATCGTGCGACCAACCGTTCGCGAGTTAGAGGCGGGGGCAGTCAACTGCCCCCCCCCCAGTCGCCAATGTTCGGGACGGACCGACGGTCGTGCGCGGGTTAAGCCAAGCGTCGCCTTGCGTCCATTCAAGCCTACCGAAAAAACACAACCTCATCACGCCAACACTGCACCAAGTGGAGGCACGTCAAAACCCCCTTAGCCCGCAAACCGTCGTGGTGTTCCGTCCGTGCCCGTGCCCAGCCGGCCAGGTGCAAAGTCCCTGGCCGGTCGTGCCGGCGCCGTTTGCGCCGCGGCTCAGTCCGCCCAGCGCCGGTGGCGGATCACGCCGCTGCCGGCGGCGCCGCATCAGGCCATGAGCCGTGCGGAGTGTCTGCCGGCCGGCGCCCCAGTCGGCCGTGAAATGACGCGAAATCCGGCGGCCGACGGGAGCGCGCCGCCGCCGCGAGACCGGGCTAATCCGCCGGCCGACACGCGGCCGCCCGCGGATCCGCGCCGCCGGCGCCGGCGGCGGCGGCGGACCAATTTGCGTGCCGGCCTTTGATCAGTTCACGCCCGGGTCGCGCCGGCCCGAAATAGCGGCGCTTTAGCCGCGGCCGTGGAGGCCGGCCGCCGGTCGTCGAGGCCGACGCGGACGGGCCGGCGGCGGCGGCGGTCGGACGCCGGCCGGCGCCGCCCCGACAGGCCGCCGGACGCCCTGTCCGTCCGTCCCTTCCCGCCCGTCGCGGCGCGTCCACCGCCGTCCCTGCCCGTCCGGCGCCGCGGTCGACGGCGCCGTCCGTGCCTGACACCTGGGCAGCGGCGGGAGGGGGGTGGCTCCGATTACGGCGGGCGGCGGGATGACTCAGAGCAGCAGTCATCAGGGCGGCACGATGTTCCCGAAAATCGCCCCCTAATTGCGAGGGCGCCGGCGATAACGGTCCGTTTGTTAACCCAGCCGAAACAGCCGGTCTCGATTTATCAGCAGCGCGTCCCCTCCGCGCACCGCCGCCCTGCCAACCGCTAATTCGAAGGGCGCCACCTCCGCCGCCGCCGGCCGAGGCGTGAGCTGGCGAGCGGTGAGCCAGATTCGCCGCCGTCGCCGGCGCGCCGGGCGTCGGCCGCTAAATTCAATAGGCTCGATGTAATGAAAGACAGCCACCGGGCGGCGGCGACAGCTGGCGCGGGCGAAAGTCGGCGGGAAAGGCCGCCAGCTCCTGCCGCCTCTGGTGAGGACACTGAAAACCCGCCATCACGACCGCTGCCAAAGTTCGCCCGGCCGGGTGGCATCGGCGAAGGTGGGTCCATTGTCGGGGGTGGCCGCATGCGGAGGACGAGACCAGTGGAAACTTTCACACTCCCTGGTGGCGCCGTTTCAGATGAAGCGTCATGTCGGAGGGAGTATGCCAGCGGGTCCAAAGATGTCGGCAATTTAAAACGAGGCAAGGAAATTTCAAGTCGTTTTTGGAGCTTTTAAGGGAAGGCCATTCTCATAAAAGTTCATTTGTATGGATGATACTGATGCATTTAAATTACGCTGTTTAAGCGTCCGCAGAGTGGAAATGGCTTTGGTCAAAATAAGGTCAATACGGTCTTCACAGCGCTGGAACGAAATGTGAAATTTTAACGAAAGCTCATTTGAGCATCGTTTTGCCAATTTTCTTTACCGTGGCACGAATTGGTCGGTTCACTAATGCGTTAGAATGAGGCTTGCACACAAAACGTAGGCAACAAAATCCCGTGCAACATTGCTTTAAAACTAAACGTAGGAGTTCAAAAAGCAGTCCCTTCCAAGCGATAACAACCCGCAACCAAACCGCCATCGCTTTTTCGATAACCAATCGGTCCGGCACATGTCACAGTTGCCCACCACCACATCAACAGTGCCTGGACACGCGGTTATCGCCGGCTCCACGAGCCGGGGATGACGTGTACTTCCCCGGCAAACTTGTCCTCATCACCGCGGCAATATCGGCCGGGCATTTCGACAAACGGCGGCCGTTCTCTGCCGCAGTCGGCTGCATCTCGGGCGGCGGGCGGCGGCCGATCCCGCCGGCTCAGTCCACCCCGCCCGCCGCCGCCGGCCGAGCCTGACCGTTTCCGCCGGCGAACGACGTCCGAAACGGCGGCCGTCCCGGCGCGGCGCGGCGCCGTGACCGCCGCCGGCCGGCCGCGCCCGCCGCATGGCCCACTAATCCGATGGACGGCGAGTTTGGCGCTGTATGACACGCGGCAAATGAGCCGAGTAACGCGCCAGACAGCGGGGACGGGCCGATCGGCCGCCCGCCGCGTTCATTTCATAACGCGGGCTGGCCTTGGCCGGCGCCCCCTCCTCCGGCCGAGCCGCCGACGTCAGACGTGTTTTGCCGAAGTTGGGTTTACGGCTGGTCGGACGCCCGTCCGTCGCTGGCGAAAGGATCGCCGGACGGGCCAAGTTTCAGCTCCGGGAGAACGGGCTGCAGGCAGTTCGCGCGTTGGCGATTGTGTCCTGGTCGACGCCATCCGATGCGATGCAACGAAGTGGCGCGTCGAACGCGGTTCTTCAACAGGAAGGGAAGCGGAACTTTCCCTTGCCTCATTGAACCGTTTGGAGCGAGACAGCGCAATTATGGTAAGTACCGACCGGGCGGCGACAAAAAGATGCGTTGGAGCGCGGCGCCCGACGTCCACGGCCCATTGTCGCACGCGCTGGTGTGCATTCCCATCATTAGGAGTTATTGTTTTAACAACGCTAAATTATTAGCTGGCATGAGAGGCGCTTCAAGCTCGCATTGGACTCAAACATGCGAACGTCCACTTACCGGCCGGCGGCCGCGGGGGCCGACCGCCAACTGCCCGCAGGGCGGGTCTGCGAGCACTGCGCGGGCATTTTTAGGCGCCGTCACAGAGCGCGGGCAGGCGCCCTTTCAATTAGGCCGCCGTAACGGCCGGCACCGCTCAGCGCCAAATGAAACCCCTGCAACATTGATCAACAATCGCCGGCCGTAATGAGCCGTTAACTCGCTTTAAACGTCAGCCGGCGCGTCTGCAGGAATTGCGCCCGCGTTTCATGGGAAGGCGGCATGCGGCGGGCTGCGGCGAATGGTCACACGTTGCGCGCGCCTGTTTCCTTGCCCATTGGCAGCTTTTCAAAAAAGTCTTTGAGATTCTTGACCCTGCTGTAAACTCATCATTTTCATAATGTCATTAAGTATCGTGTAGACGCTACTGCGCAAAAAAATACAATAATGGGACTCCATTTTACGGATATAGTGCACGTATGGCCTAGAAAATGTGTTTCGTTGTGAATAATCCAGCAGTATTTCCGGGTGTCAGCTTCAGCATCGGAAGTTAATACTTCAATCGTTTTTGGAGACACCTGCCCACCTAGGAGAGAAAGAAAACACCACCCCTGCCCGTCTGTGACAGCTATAGGGCCAGGGCCAGAATTTCAGGCACTGCAAGAACGTTTGAGTCAGCCACGCTTGAACTTAATGCTGCTCCGCCGAACTCCAGAGCCGTGCGGTGCAGTATACGCTTCAGGAACAAGCGACGATGGGGTGCTGCCAGGTGAACATTATACATTTCAGGAACAACCGGCGATAGGGTGTTGACAGGGGAGCGATGCAATACATTCTCAGGCGCATCGACGGGTACGATCGTTAGAGCAAAATTGAGTAGATAGGGCTCTTTAAACCTGCGGTTTCCAGACCGCGCAGTTCACAAATTTAGTCTTTCAGTGCGTCTCCATTGTGGTACAGGAGATCGATGGCTTCGTACCTCAGCGCAACATGGCTGTATCGATGGGTTTCATACCGTTTTCGAGACATTAGTCTTGCAGTGAACGCAGTAATGCTACGCTATACCCATACAAATGCTAACGATTAGGACATTTCTGCCAAGAAGGTGCACAATAACTGTGAAAGGTCAGCGGCATGATGACATTTCGGGTCACGCAACCATGGAAGTCAACTGTAATCTCCTTAGGGGTTGCGGTGACTTGTCTCCAGCAGTTTCCCAGAAGTGATGGTTTGTTTCCCAAATTTTTCATGTGTGAAGTAGACATTTCCCATTAGCGACACAATTCCTTGACCTTCGAAAGGTAACAAAAGGGATATCTACAATGGTTTGTCGTAAAACGCCCGCGAAAAGCGACTTTCACCCACTGCCCTGTCTATTCTTGGTGGACTGCAATCAGCTTGTCGCCCCCAATTTCTGAACCGTAGCTAAACCCGTGCACGCGACCTGCTCATCATTGGTGAAACCATCTCAGGAAGCGGGGCCCTGAGTTAGGCCGCTCAGTACTTAATATTTTTTCGGTGAGCGAGGGGCTGACACCTCTGCGTGCCGATAGCCGTGGGTATGGCTTGGCGGGCGACGGACATCACCACCAGTCTGTCTACTTTCCCAGACGCCTGGCGGCGGCCGGGACGCGCCGGACGCGCGCCGGCAGCGCCCGGCCGCGGCGGGAGGCCCGGCCTGCTCTGTTTACCGCGGCGGCTCGCAGAGTGGCCGCGCCGGCCGCGCTGGAGCCGGCCCAAGTTTACCCGCGCGGCCGCAGCGCCCATGGCGGCCGCCACTCGGCGCTGTTTGCTGTCGGCGCCCGCCCGCCGCGCGCCGGGCCGGGGCGCGCCCGGCCGCTGACGGCGCTCTTCAGGCGGCTCCGGCGCCGATCGCGCGTGCCGGCGCCGGTCTGGAGCGCGGGCAGACGGCCAGAGCGGCGCCGACACCGTGTCGGCGGCGCCGGCGGTGAATGCCGCCGGCTCTCGGCGAGAGAGGCGAGCCTTTCATCTGCCGCCGGCCGGGCTGGAGAGGTGTGATGGGCGGCAGCAGCGCTGGAGGCGAGGTAAACTGGTAGTCCGGGGGAAGGGGGCGGGGTGGCACTTCCGAGGACCGGAGCGGTCACCGCCCCCTGGAATAGCGGCGGGCGCCGGCCGGCCGCCGCCGCCCCGCCAGTGGGCCGTCCGGCGGCGACAATTGAAATTACCGGCTCGCTCACGCGCCGGCGGCACGTAGGCTGGCGTGCCGGGCGGCCGTAGCCGCCGGACGGCCGTAGACGGGCGGGTCGACACCGCCCCGATCGCACTATATCACTGACAATGCATAAAACGAGCCCGGCCGGCGCCCGGCCGCCGCCGGACAATTGAAAACCCGTTTCGGCCGGCGGGCCGGCGACAGGCCGCGCCAGAAACGCCGCGGCGGCACGGAGCGCCGCCGGGCAGCCGGGGGGGGGGGGCGCCCGCCCGGCGGCCGCCTCAAAACGCAAACACCCGCTGAAAAGCGCGGCGGCGGACGCTGTTTGCGACCGACAAACGTTGTGGCCGAGTGGTCACGCCCACCAGTGGGGGTGCGATATGGGAAGGGAGGTGTGGGCCCTGTTCGAGGTCCCGCTTGCGTGGTTGCGCAAACCGTTTGCTTGCAGCCAAACACAAATTCTGTTCGGAAAATATTCGCAAGCACATCAAATTCAGAACAAAATTTTTCCACATTACATCGTTTGTTTACAATACCAGTTTACAATATTTTACATTGCATCGAATATTTCGTATATTTAGATGATAACAGCTCACGACTCCAACGCCGCCATGCTGCCTGACCCGTCTGGCTTGCGGTTGCTTCCGATAGGTTTACCTGTTTTAGTGCAAACAGCGTAAGCAGCCGTAAACAAAAAGCTTTGTCCTTGCGCGTCATTTCTCGCTTCAACGCTTGAATATCATTGGTGGATCTCTGGCGGCTAACAGGTTGCGCAAACAGTCGCAAGCAGGACCTCGAACAGGGCCGTGAGCTGGCGACAGGGCGTACAGAGCGTCACAAGCTGATAGGTTACTGTCGCGACCAACGTCTGGAGGGGAATGAGCCTGACCCAGCTCACGTTCTTTCATTTTTGCCCTTCCATCATTGTATACAATTTTGTCGTCAGCTTTTCGGCACGGATTGTCAGCAAAACGACGCATTGATGCTTGCATCCTTGTGGTATATCTGTCCAGATGACTTCTCGTGCGCAAAATTATTTCGACTCTTTTCATGTATTTCCGGCAATATCGAAACCGTTACATCTTCTGACCGCGAAGGAAACCAGACATCGATGTTTTAAACGGGCTCATAGCAGACGGAACGCGAGGCGGTATCCCGTTTCACCGCCACCATGCGGCCCATTAGTCACGGCTCGGACAAGATAGGATACGGCGGATCTGAAGACTTTCGCCCCCCATTTATCACCGCTTAATCTTGTAAGTACGAAAATGCATCAGTCTCATAGCTGTCCGAACAGCCCAGCCGAACTTTCACAGCTCTGCTAAATCAGCTGGGATCAGTGTCGCCGGCTCAAAGAGTCCCAAAGGTTAGCCGTACGTTAAAGAAGGCGACAAAGACTACTTCTCGGAAAACTTTGGGCCGGGTAATGCGCCTAACTGGGCGCCAGCCGCTGCAGTGGCCGCTCTCCAGGTTAGAGAACGAGGTGCTCAAGAGGCCAGGGACAACGATAGTGCTCAGCTGAGCCAGAAAGCCGAGGAAGTGGCCGGAGCAACACTTACAAGCTTGAGAGTTCAGGGCGAGGCAAGAGGGCAGTAAAGTGCGCAGGAGATGAAAGAAAAATGGCAATAATTGTCCGACTGGCCCAGATAGTGTGGGAGCAAATACGCCGAAATAATGACTGCATTGCATTCCTGATAACTTCCATATACCTCCAGTTACAGTCATCACAGTCATATCATGCTATACCATAAGACTCGCATCAATGGACAAAAATATAGCGTTTTTACCGCCTGTAGAGACAAACAAATGCGTCATGGGCAGTCGTTAATCGTTTGGTCTCTACTTGCAAGAGCGTTATTTTTAAGTCATAACTCATCACCACATGTTATGAAAACCCGGCGGTACCCCGATAAACCAACGCGACAACTCGCTGGAATCCAGCAATCAAAAGCGGAAGTGAAACACATAAAACACAGTTTGATCAGAAATATCTGCCGCCGGCAGTCGTATAGGGACAATCGAGCTAAGGGGGAAAACGCGGCGTGAGGGCGTGGGTAAATTTCCACGCTTTCACGCCATGTCCAGACTTTTTCAGCGTACATGCAACGATAAAAGTTATATTACTGTGGTGCGACGCAGTTTGCACGCTATTTCTGTCTGCAGAAAAGTAAAGGAATTTATATATATATATATATATACATCGTAAAATCGCATTATATTAGTAACAGCAGCGAAGCATGATTAGTATAAATCTTTGATCTCACTGGTGTGCGGCTGACGTTTCCTTCTGAAACCTGGAAAAGGGTGGTGGGATGAGTGATTGAAAATATTGGTCTATTTATTTGCCAAACTGAACAAAAGAATAACGAACATACGTTCAGAGTTAAATTTGATGATTTGATGATTGAAATTAAAAGAAATTTCACGCGAAATCCTTCAGGAATACGCCTACGTTATTTGTGGGGCAATGTTAAATTCACCTCATAAATTAACATGATTGCATGGTTTGAACGATGAAATGAGGGCAGTTTAGAAGGAATACTTGTAGAGTAACCATGTGTTCTGGGAATGAAAGAGCGAAGGCAAAAGTGAAAAGCCAAATGAGACGAAGACTCCCTTTCATTACAAGTGGCAAATAGGAGTACTTTTGTAATGGCATGTTCCTTGCGACATATGTGGCCTTAGGTTTACGACTGGATCTGGGACAATGAATATTGTGTTACCTTCATCTAAAAGCCAGATTTTCCAGCCAGTCTAGATTTGAGCCCGGCTGGCGCCAGAACTTCTTTGTAAAAAAGCTGATCTTATCACAGGAAAAGTATGATGCGAAACCCCATTACTCCAATTTAGCGCAGCGAACGTCCTTTCATTATCGGCCGAAACACATTATCCCGGTTTATATCTTGCCTTAACTCTCCGCTTAAGCGTCCTCCCTGAACACCGCCGGCTTGCTGCAAGGCCATCTGGGTGGCCATTTTGCTGGGCCGCGGTCTCGCAACCACTTCCATTAGGGGCGGGCGGCGCGGCAAAGTTGGGCCTCTGTATTTCACGCGGCCGAGGCCGCAATAGGCCGCGGTCGGGTCCAGCTATTTGACGGTCACGACTCAGCTGCGCCCGAGCCGCCTGAATTATTCATACGGGCCATAGTCGCAGCAATGACGTTAATTCCCAGTTACCGTAGCCCTGCCGCCGGTCGGCTGCATGATTTACGCCGAGACGAAGTCGTGTCTATTGAGGGCGCTGAGGAACTTTCGCGGTTTGGTTTTACGAGTTTCGGAGGCGGATTTCCTGTTCCGAGCGAGTGGGAGAGATGGGCCGGTCGGGGCGGTCCGCGCGCACCAGATCCGAACCCACAGGGGATGAAGCAGGATTTCACTCGCGCATATTGAGGTTAATGTTGTGACACGCTCGAGGTCGTCGTTTCAACGCCCTGATCACCATGACGAGTGCCAAGAAACGTGATGGTAGTGGCGGTGTATAAAACAAAATATCTTTAAACATCCCTTCTAGTATGGCCCGTGACGATTTTTTAGCGAGCAATGAAGGAAGCGGGGCGTTAAAACTGCATAATACAACCTGATGGGCAGTAATTATACGCTTAAAAGTTTGAAAGATTTTTTTTTTGCTGGCACCAACACAAAAATAAACATGCCGTTGATGAAGAGAAAGCGAACTTTTCAAAACTGACGGATTCGATCATGACAACAGCCGAAAGCAAATGTTGCTGCTTTGAGTGGTTAGTGGCGGATGCTGCCAAATAGCACTGATCCCGAATTTCATTATTAAACATGTCTGATCCATCAATCTGTCCACCACACTTGGAGAGGGCTGCCGTGTATAAACTGTTACGGCTACGAGCTCGAAATTTTTAGTGGTCTCTGCAAGTGTGCATCGATGTATTTCATCCGACACGGGTGGCATTTGCAACGTCTGTACGATTTCTTCGGGGCTCCCCACTGTGCGATTGAGGTGGCATTACTTGTAGGTTCCGTATGCCGTTCAGAAACTCGAAGGTTTCTTGACCTTTTGGTGATTATCTTTGCCGAAATTTGAGGTTTTTTGCGTGTGTGAAAGCAACAACCAACCAGTGAGAGGCAGATCGTTGGGCTGGGGGAGGGGGACAGCGGACGGCAGATGCAAGCGTGAGATGGCGATCGTGGCGCAACAAAAGGAGACAGACCGACATACAGAGGCGAAGCTAGCCCGGTAGAGGGAGGCGCGATAAGAAGAAGCGGAGAGGCAGGACGAGAAGAAGAGGGGGCACAGAAATCGAGTGCAGGGCAGCTGCTATATATGTATATACAGCAGCTGCCTTCCCTGCAAGGGCAGGGAAGGCAGCCGTTATAAGGCAGTTTGTGTGTATATACATATATATTTATATACATATATATATACATATATATATATATATATATATATATATATATATATATATATACGAGGGATGCTGTGCAATACGCTTCACAAGTTCACAGTCTAGATTTGAGCCCGACTGGCGCCAGAGTGCGTTTGTAAAAAGTTGATCTTATCACGGGAAAAGTATGATGACCCCGTTACTCCAATTCATCCGTCCGTCATCCACAGAACAAATCATTTTGGATCCGTCACATCGACTACCTGGGCCTTCCAATTTTTCGTACGTATAAAGTAGCCGTAGCTGCAGCTGCTCGCATGATTTGACATGATATGACGATTTGGCTGTCCGATGTTTGTTAAGAAGTGTTTTTTTTTCTTAAGGTTAGCAGGTGGCGATGAACGTCGGGGATCGAGCTTTCTGAGTTGCTTTTTCGTCACGTTAATGATACATTCGTTCGCTTGGCTCCGAACTGGACAGGTGTAGGCAGTGGCGAATACAAGTATTGCTGTGAACGCACTAGTGGATACGTTTTCATAATCGACATGTATGGCAACGAAGCCGAGACGTGTCCGGCGGAGGGGGCAGCTCAGATATCACCTGCGATATCCAGCCAGCCATCGGGCGACAAACTCGCAACCAGCACGCAGGCGGAACCAGTTTCGCTGTCCGGACTTGGTTTGAGTTTGCATTCAGATAGTGTGTCTGTGTTTGAAAAGCCCGCCGCCTGTCCGGCACACTGCTTCGAAATGAACAGTGTCTCCAGATTCCGGAGAGGACAAAGCAATGGTTTCCGGCAGTATTAGTTGCGTAGAAGCCCACGAAAGGCGTGGCTGTAATAATCTTGAGCCGCCACGACCAAACGTTGTACTAGAACTATGACTCCTTTTGCGTATGTTGTTCGTGCTACCGTCGAGTCACGTCTTGCGTGATGCCGATTAGCAAAGCAAATAAGCCAGATGGACATTAAAGGGACATAGATGCGCAAAGATCTGAACAACCTTTCCTTTACCACCTCTTCCTGGCAAGTTCAGAGAAAACCCAATCGAACTCGTAATAGCAATGTTCTGCGTTCAAATTCTGACGACCCTGAATTTCGGTGTTTAGCATGGTGTGGATTACATACCTGCAGCCTGAACCCAAGCAGCTGCACAAATTAGCTCAAACCAAACAAAAGCAAACCAAACCCTTCTTTAAAAGCTGCACAACGATTATCACGAACTGCATTCGCATCGTCTCCGCTGTGCAGAAAAGACTCAGGAATGTGGCACAACTGCTACCCCAGGTCCTTACGGCGCCTCGCTGAGCTTAGCTGAACTGAACTGAGCTAACCTGGGTCCGTCACTACCGGCTGACGATTGGCTAGCGCCAGCCCCAGACTTCCTGGATGACGGAAAGCCAGCCCATGCACCCACACAACGAGAGGGGGAGGAGCAGAGTTGTAACGTTAGCATAGATCAGGACCCGCGCACGCTGACGTTCAGCGACACGGCATAATCACGTTGCTGAGTAAAATACCTATCTGGAATTTTACTTTCTTCCAAACAACATGGCCACCGTCAAAGTCGATAATGCGAATGTACGTGTAAACAAACGCGCAATGCAGGCAATTTGTGCAAAGCACTGTTTTCGGATTTTCTGCGTCACCTTCCCATAGGAATAACGTGTGGATCGAAAGACCATTCCTTATTGTAATCGCTTCCAGCATTGGGCTACGTTAACATTATTGGACACGCTGTCACCCAATCTGGTGCCAATGTCACTATCAGTCCCGTAATTCACTGTATTTGCACAAGTTGGTGTGCTAACAAGTTGCCGCCAAATTGCAGAGCGGTGGTGCGAGAGATCGATCTGAGTTTAACGGAAACACGTGTGTTTCGCAGTACCGGTGAACTGACTAAAACTTTTCCACGTTAAAACATTGAGTGAGCATATCCACGAAATTGTCCATAGTGGTGATAACAAGGCTTACGAAATTCTGGCGATGCTGGAAATGTCTAATACACCTTACCGCGAGAAATATTGCAACACTTTGTAGCCTTTGTATGGCAGCCCTGATCAATTGCTTCCACCCTACATCTTCATCAAATATTAGACACCCCAGCCGGCGAGTGATTTATCAGAAAAGACCAGTCCTGACTGGGTGATATCTATTAGAATTACGCCAGCGCGAAAACAGTGCCACATCGTTCAAATGAATATTAAGCTGGGCAATCGGCTGAATAGAACCCGACGCCGGTCGGGTCATAAATCTGACAACAGGGCGCGTGCTCGGAGCGTGCGTTATCTTCCTCGGACTGCATCCGTCCTGTGCTGCGCCCATTTCCCGAACTGCGGCTATAATTCTGCCGTGACGCAGACAGCGGCGGAGCTAGCGGGGAGCACGACGACCCCTTGCACTGATCGAAACGCCACGGAAGGACAGGGGGCGATAGATCGGGTCACGCTTACCCACGAAGGTGTTAATTTGCTGACGCGAGGCTTGTTTGCGATTCAAATAAAAAGAAAACACCAGCCTGCCTTGCTGGATGAAAAGTACTTACGTATGGAAGATTGCATGAAAAAGTGCAAAAAGTCTGGTGGTGTTGAAGCTTTTCCTGACATTCATGGAATCCGAACTATGGTAAAAAAGGAAAAAAATATGGCAATTTGGAGGAGACGATTGGTTATTGAACATATCATTGCGTTCCTCTATGAACTACACGTTAATGCATCTTGCAGTCTTCGGTCGACGACGATCTAGACATTATGATCTTTGATAATTAGGCAAACTCCGCCATTTTTTCGACATGCCGAAGCATACCGACGGTGGAAAATTCACCTTATGTAATGGGCTTTTTTCCAGTCAAACTACGACCAATGGCTACGAAAATCAGCAAAAAGGGGTTCCCACCACATATGTCTCATGACCTCGACCGTTCTTTGGCAGAGGTCACCCTGGCACCTCATCGACCCCAGCTCCAGCAAGGAAGCGTTCGTTAGGCGGGCGCCTGCCGCCTGCGCCCGACCTGTTACAACGATGACGCGTATCGAAGCCGACACGTGGAGGAGCAATTAATCACCCGTGTTGTTTCAATAAGCCGACATCAGAGTGGGCCTGAATCACGGCGGCCGGCCGGCGCCCCGAGCGGCGCCGAGCCGCCACGGCTCATCTCAGATACGCCGCACCCAGTCTCTGCTCTACTGAGCTGCTGTCTCATCTCTGGAGCGCCGAGACGCCGCACCCAGTCTCTCCTCTACTGAGCTGCTGTGTCTCATCGCTGGAGCGCCGAGACGCTGCACCCAGTCTCTCCTCTACTGAGCTGCTGTCTCATCGCTGGAGAGCCGAGACGCTGCACCCAGTCTCTCCTCTGCTGAGCTGCTGTCTCATCTCAGGAGCGCCGAGATGCTGCACCCAGTCTCTCCTCTACTGAGCTGCTGTCTCATCTCAGGAGCGCCGATACGTCGCACCCAGTCTCTGCTCTACTGAGCTGCTGTCTCATCTCTGGAGCGCCGAGACGCCGCACCCAGTCTCTCCTCTACTGAGCTGCTGTGTCTCATCGCTGGAGCGCCGAGACGCTGCACCCAGTCTCTCCTCTACTGAGCTGCTGTCTCATCGCTGGAGAGCCGAGACGCTGCACCCAGTCTCTCCTCTACTGAGCTGCTGTCTCATCGCTGGAGAGCCGAGACGCTGCACCCAGTCTCTCCTCTGCTGAGCTGCTGTCTCATCTCAGGAGCGCCGAGATGCTGCACCCAGTCTCTCCTCTACTGAGCTGCTGTCTCATCTCAGGAGCGCCGAGATGCTGCACCCAGTCTCTCCTCTACTGAGCTGCTGTCTCATCTCAGGAGCGCCGATACGCCGCACCCAGTCTCTCCTCTACTGAGCTGCTGTCTCATCTCAGGAGCGCCGATACGCCGCACCCAGTCTCTGCTCTACTGAGCTGCTGTCTCATCTCAGGAGCGCCGATACGCTGCACCCAGTCTCTGCTCTACTGAGCTGCTGTCTCATCTCAGGAGCGCCGAGACGCTGCACCCAGTCTCTCCTCTGCTGAGCTGCTGTGTCTCATCGCTGGAGCGCCGATACGCTGTACCCAGTCTCTGCAGTACTGGGCCGCGGCAGCCCATGCCTGCTGTATTAAGTCACGAGTGATTCGGTTGCTGTACCGAACAACCGAATCGTACTCGTTGTACAAGTGCCCATCAGAATATAAAGATCCGGTGGGTGTCCTGTTTTGCATCGCAAATACCAAAGTGTTTGCTAAATTAATTATTACTTGTTTATTTCTCAGCATTGCAAATTCACGAGTTGGTCATCCGCAACTACAGTGTTAGTGATCCGACTTTAAAAAAAAAAATGTAAAATACCTGACGCCCTAAGCTCCGTACACTACTAGTGCTAGAGGTCACACATTGTCGAAAGTCAAGTGTACACAGTTGTACACAGCACTGCAAGCATTGCCTGCGTTTCGAGAAAAGCATGAAATTACGTTCCCCTGAGCCAGCTAATCATAGGGCCAGTCGCAAACAGAAGAACATCCCAACTTAAGTATCCTCCAACACCAGAGACAGGTTTTTGGTGTGCAGATCTCTGTGGCCCGAAACGCACTACAAACAGATCGATGTTGACAGGCTTACACCAGCAATTTAGGGACAAGCTTATCTGTTGTTCTCGTAAGCTAGCAGGTCCTGAAGCTCCAGTTCAAGCTCCAATCAATAATCCCTCCACGACGCGGCAAAGCCTGACTCCACTCGGCGAAACCAAATGCCCTCCGGCAAATGTTGTTCGGTTCCCAAGAGCGCGCTTGCGCCCCGAGTCACGAATGACCGACTCAGAGCTGGCGGTACGTCTAATATGACTTTCCAGACGTGGCAGCAAGACCG
Organism: Capitulum mitella; assembly: GCA_030062745.1. Lineage (NCBI taxonomy): Eukaryota > Metazoa > Arthropoda > Thecostraca > Pollicipedomorpha > Pollicipedidae > Capitulum > Capitulum mitella. Next base: position 2,683,865 of record CP099840.1, on the reverse strand, counting down.
TCTGAGGAGTTTCCGAGGCGCACTCCACGTTCCCTACGCCTGTTTTCGGGTGATTTCCATTCTAATGAGACCGTTCAGCTGCCGCTGTGCAGTGTGACAGCTGAGACAAACAGGCCGCCGTAGAGCTCGTTACGTTCATTCTAGCGCTCCAGGCTTGAGGTTTGGTTTCGAAATCTTGTCAGACATGGAAATGATTCGGCCGAACAAAATGCTGCCACATCGGACGCTTCACGCACTTGGTGTCCGTTACAACGGCTTCTCAAAGCAGATCATTGGATTTTCTGTTCAGTCAAGCATCCTCAGTCTGTGATATTGTGTCTGGTCACTATATAGACCATATTTGGAACTGAAACATTGCCATCCGGTCAGAATAATAAATAGATCGTTTATGTAATAATTAATATAAAAATGCTAAAAAGCAGTGATAAATGCTCGTTTAATACCAGCAATACGACTTGTAAGCACCAGCTTGTGAATGTTGTGGATGAACGGCATTTTCATCCGCGGAAAAAAATAAACCCATTAAACCCATTCCTTGCTGGGGGCGCAGATTTTGACCTCTCTGCGGTTTTACGCCCGTCATTCCCGGGCCTTGAGGAGCTACTTCACGAAACTTTGTGACCTACTAAATATGTTCTTTACATGTTGTGATAAAATTCCCCCAAAAAATCCTCTCCGAAGGCGGTTCCAGGACATATTTTTGGGAGGAATGCTTTAGGAATATCGTGCTTTCTAAAGACCGCGCACTTCGACGGGTCATTTTATCGTGCTTTCTAAAGATCGCGCACTTCGACGTGGTCATTTTATCGTGCTTTCTAAAGATCGCGCACTTCGACGTGGTCATTTTATCGTGCTTTCTAAAGATCGCGCACTTCGACGGGTCATTTTTACTATGACATCCTTTACAACGTCACGCACAGTTCAAATGACCGAAATACTTGTAATCTGTACATTTTGAAGTATTCTAAGGAAAAGTGTTGGTCAGTGACGGATCCAGGGCATGTAAAAGGCGACGTTTTTATAGTCTTATTACTATTAATGATTTTTATACTATTATATGTATACATATCTGTATATATCATATATGGTTTTATACTATAATTATTTTTATACTACTAATTATAATTATACTCTTATTATTCTGACTTATCGCATGGATATAGCAAAGCTTAAGGGCGATATAAACATCTCCATCCTAATTTGCGCATATAATTCATCTATACATACTGCCAGGGGTGTCTCCAGGCATCGGTCTTCGGGTGCATATTTCGTCCCATAACATGTTCACCTATGGGCATATTTCATATGTATATAATATGGCATGTGACACATATGGAAAGTTTTCCCAGACACAAATAAGCTCGCCAGACTTGAAATATGTTGTAGAATGAATTAACATTTCCCAAAATGTTCATCCTTTTGATGTACCCTGGTTACACCTATCAATTTTAAAAATCGACCTCTTTCTAAGATATGTGATAGATCCATTCATTGTTGGTAAAATGACGTGAAGTAGAGCAAAATCAGTTATGAAATGTGATCAGAAGTCTCGTATTAGTAAACCCTTATTTATTCCCCCATTTTGACCTCCCTATCCCCCTTGCTTTCGAAATTTTGGGCATTCTTTTCAGAAGCGTAAATCTCGCTGCAGGCTATCAAACATCGTTTTCCGCCAGGAAATCGGACCAGTAATTAACTAGATCGAGGGGGCGGACTTTTCCGCCACAGCGCGGAATCTTACGTACCGGGGAGGAACACGGAAAGGGGCCGACACTTCTGAATACATGCACGAAGTTCGCTATCCAATATCCATTTCCACCAGAATTCCATCAGTTCTGCAGGGATGCAACTGTTGAGGAGACGCAGATATGTCGTAGACGACTGCGGCCTTCTGCTCACAACCAAAAAATCTATTTGCAGCTCTCAAGTGTGCCATTCCCAGCTGCTGAATAACCTCAGGCGAAGTTCATCGAGACAACGATTGGGCGCCATTCCCCGCAATGTGACGCGCCAACTGGGTTAATTTGGTTGACGCGATGCCAAGCTATCCTTGTTTTCGCACATTCAGCAAACTTTGAGTGGCGCCGTGTATTGATAACCCAGAACTAGAGAACCATCAAAGACTGCGGTTGCTGTTGTTTGTTTTCTTGGGACTACGCACGTTCCCTCGTTGATCTTGCACCTTTGTCAGGCGCGGCTGGGCAAGACCTACTTGGACTAATTTCGCCTCCGTACGTGTTCTAATGCTGAGAACCACTGACTCATGTTTGTGTCATAAATTATTTGTTTGACGTCCAGATAAGTGGACGCTAGACTGCAACCGAGGCGCTGTGATTAAATGTCAAACAAAAACCCCTGCTGACGTCATGACCTGGTCACACCGACGAGAATGCTGGAACAGTGGAGACGACTGTTGACCGGTAACGACGAATGCACCTGTTCTGAGTCCGTAATAGCGATTTTACTCAGTTGTTAATGATTAAGTTTTTCAGGGTAACGTCCCTGCTGCTCTAACACTGAGTTTGTGCGTGCCGCTCCTAAATCATGGAAGTGCCGAAAATTTGGGCCTTTTTATATGCTCCTGATGAGCTGAACGCATTACTGTTCTCGAGGACCAGACTTAGGATGATGTTTCTTTAAATATTGCTGTTACTGTTGTTTCAATAAGTAGCATGATCGCAGTAACCTTTCGGGGCAAAGTTTTGGGAGAAAAAAAACAAACAAAAAAATGTAACGGGGATTTGTGTTAATAATTTGTAGGTTGTTGTTGCATCAGAAATATTCTTGTGAAACAGGCGTCAGAAGTGTTATTTGTGTTACTTAATGCGTTTGGTGAGAAACACTTTTAAAAAGGACAATGCTCTTAAATTATTAAAACCAGGTCAACCGTTAAAACATAGGACAATATTAAAACCATTGAAGTACCAAAAATCAGTTTCAATCATTAAGTTGTTCCGTGATTCATCAAAAAGAAAGAAAATTTGAATAGATGGCAGAAACTCTGTATCGTTATAGTGTTTTCAAGTCAAAGCTGACCGTTACATTGCGTCATGCGTTTCTCCACTTTCCTCTTATCATTATTTATGTCTACTGTGGTAAACAATAAACGCTAACTTTTTCCGATCTAAGCCACCAATACCTTTCGTTTGCCCATCTTTGTGTGAGTATATCTCGTTCCATGGCTAACCGCGCGTTTTTAGCCGGCACAGCTTTTTCCCGGTTGAATATCGGTAAAAGACAAAGCTGTCTGCCGGAGAGTAGTCAGACACACTCGCTCTTCTACGTTCTCGCCAACCAAATAAGCACAACTCACGGTACGGCCGCAGGAGGTCTGCCAACGGCACAGGTACGCAAGACAGCGCGAATGAGACTGACACCGATCTTCCTATAGTTCCCGCAAACAGGTCAGGGCGTATTTAGGGCCGGGGATCCGACAGTGTTTCGGACATGCCGGTCTCACCGTTCAGAGCTGCGCGACTGCCTCCCCCCCTCCGGAGACCTGATCATGGCTGGCCCACACCTCGGAGGCCGTGTGGACGGAGTTCGGCACGGCGCCGCGGCCCTAGCTCTTCCTCCTCTGAAAACCAGGCCGTCGGCCGATCACAAAATGTGCGGCGGTAACCACCGAACGGTCTGCTCACTCCGCCCAGTTCGGAAACAACGAACAGGGCTCGCCGGTCGCGACGGCGGCGCCTGCCGCTCCCGGGCAGGGGGCAGTGCGACCTCGTCGGCGCCGACGCCACCACTGCCGCCGGCGCCGACGACCCGGGCCTCAGTCGGCACCGGCGCGACGAACGCCGGGCTTTCAGCGTGCGCGCATCGACGGAAACGGCGGGGGGGGGCTGTGTGCGGCTCCGGGGCCCGGCAGAATGGTGGGAACAGACGCAAGGGGTGGACACCGGGACGGAGAATGACCTGCACAAAGCTGCCGACTGGTCGAAGTGGCATGGCACTAGCAAACATGCACATTCGGTAAAATGTCTTCCGTATTTTCAGCTGAGCGATATGTCATACAAATTTGGGTTGTTTTCTCATTTTTACGCGGAGAATTAATCATAGTAGCTGGAAAGGCGTTCAAGATTGCCATCTTCCGTATCGTAGAACTGAAACCGCACTTCAGTTCTGTCATAAATGCCATAATCAATTCATAATGCTCTGGCCAATATAAGCATTCTACTTTTGGTTAAAAGGCTCCGTTAAAACTTACTACGTTGAAAACTGCTCGTCCATTTTCTAGGACCGTGGCTCCTGTATAGCAAATAACGTTCAATTTGCACCTTTCCACCCACATTTTCAACTAGAACTACCTCTGTAATTTCACTTAGTAGCGTGCTTCCGGCAACTATTCAGACAGTTCATAGCAGCGCTACCCTAAACTTCGTGGAAAAATCATAGAGGTAGTTAAAAAGCTGCTTGAAGCCCTTTACTCTGCAATTAGTCTCTACAAGCCAAGGATTTGGGGTGTATATTGCAACAGGGACCATCAAACGAAATGTTGGCTTTTCTCTGCAATGAACGTCATTCGACGTATAGCAGGAAAGAAGTTAACGCTAACATGGCATGCCACCATTCTAAATAATAATACGTGGGGTTTTAATGCATTCTGCGTCCTGAAACATGTTGATGCAGAATTGCATTGCTTTCTTTCAGTTAAATAAGCTCCCTGCGCGCGCCCGTTTGGTGAAATGCCACTTAAATCTTTTCTCGATGAACTTTGATCTGAATCTCCGGATGGCAGGGAGAGCCGAGGGAGCCGCGCCAAATGCTTAAACGACAACCAAACCTCTTTCTGGAACAGCCACGGAAGGCCATGGACAGCTTGGCCAGATTCATGACTAGATATTTGGTCGTGAATGGTTAAATCGTTCTTCCACGTCATACTCTTAAATTCTGCACACAGAATTTAGGAAATGGCTATCAGGATACAGAATTCCTTCGAATCAATACCTATGAATTTTGTTAGCAATGTCCAAGAAGAAATTTGTTCCTTACATCTCGTGAGTTTTACAATCAACTGTTGATGTGCCCAGACTGATAGAACGTCATATCACTTTCATCCACGACCGGCAATTCTGCAGATTAAGAGGGTGCTTAGTCACCCTTTTAAAACATCATGTTCGGTGCTAACTCACGCTTTGCGCCCCCAACAGTGCAGGGCAGCATCAAAAGCTCATTTGTTCCTGGTGTCCGGCCGCAGCCCAGGTCATTACCGTCCATTGGGTGTGATTAATTTTCAATCGATGTCCCCCTCATTGGGCAAATCGATCTGCCGGAAATGGTCTGCAGATCGGAGGTCCGGGCTCCGCTGACGAACAAATGCGAAAATCAGAGATGCCAGCGGACAGGAGAGGCAGACCATGGCCGGAAAGAGAGGCAGAGAGCTTGAGAGAGCAGAAATACAAAAAAAGAAGATAGGAGAGGAGATACAGCGGAAGAAAAAAAACAAGGAAGAAGAAAGCGAACGGTAGTGGAAGAGAGATGGAAAGAAAGGGAAAACGAGAAAAGTATACTAAAAGTATACTAAGGCCATTATAGTAAAACAGCAATATAGTAAAAGTATACCATGATAGATGAAGATAGACAAGATAGAGATTACAACTGTTAAGGGTTGAAGGCAGACAAGAAATAAATGAAAACAAGGAGCAAACATCTTGCTTTAAGTTAATAGGGTCGATGCAGCAGATCAAACAAATGCAAGAAATAAGAAATAAGAAAACCAGGAATGAAGTTATATTCCAAGTTGCTCACAAAGCCGAAAAAGTTTCCGGGAGCACATGGGCTTTCAGTGGAATACGTACGACCCTCGACGATCACTTTGAAATTCTCAGAATCTGGTGACGCTCTCGAATATTGCCACTGTCGGCCTCCGAATCGGCCTCAGATGCTGGCAATGGATCTGCAGATGCGGCAGCGGGCGCTGGCAGGCGGCGGGGTGTCGGATCGGCCGCCGCCAGTCCGCCGGGGGCGACAGCTGACGAATGCTGGGGCTCTGTCCCCGCCTTTTCCGAACCCCGGGGAGGCAGAAGGCGGCCGGCGACAGCGAGCCGGGATAATCGGGTCATTTAGACGCGTCGGGGTCGTTGGAGTAGGCGCGAAAGACAGCGAAGGGGTGGGAATAGTAAAACGTTCTTCAAGCGCAGAATTGCGATTGACGGTGACGAATCCGCAAGTCGCAATTACTGTCGCTGCGTGAAAAACAAGCTCTCCAACAACTGCACAGCGTACGCGAACAGATACTGAAGACGTCATTTGCAAGCCATTTTTCGGTGGCTCATAACAGAGTGCATATGATTTGCTGCGAGAAGCGAGGCAAACGACCCACTTTATCACGCAGTGGAAAGCTTCATCCTCCAGAGCCATCGGCTTACTGCATTCCGCCGCCGGGCCGCCCGAGTCCCCATCATTTGGCCGCATTTCGCCGGCGTCGGCGCCCGAAGCCCCGGCTCAAGTGCTCGAACAGGCGAGCTGGGCGCGTCAGCACTTCGCGCGCGGACTGCGCCGCGAGAGCGGCCGGCCGCCGCACGCCGAAAGCGTCGCGAACGCCGCGAAACCAGCCGCGGCGGAGCTGGAATACCGATCTGCCGCCGTGCGGTCCCGGCTACGACGTCCAGCACAGAGGCGGTGATGTTCAAGGGTCGCACTGCGTCGTGCTTGAATGCGACGTGCTAACGCCACCCCGCTGACTCGTCATGCTTCGCGGGATCGACGGCAGTGACGGCGCCGCGCCAAGGGTCGTTATTTGTCGCCGCTGCAATGAGGGGCGTGGTTGTCGCCAGGATTGCATGCGGCCCATCGTTTTACGGCCCCATACGGCTCAATGAAACTCGATTGAGCGGGTAAACGGCTCGGAGTAAGGCGACGGGAAATCGACAATCAGCGGGTCCATTCCCCTCACTCCTGCAGGGCTTTACGAGTCGCCGGACGGACGTGGGGCCGGGGAGGGGAGCGTGATTGTCGCAACGTTAAACTCTGGGCGGCGTTATTTCCGATGCTTATGCGCCTACCGCTGTCCTTCTCCGAAGGACGACTCCCAGTTCCCTCCCAGAATTCAACGGAGACATTCAGTGGACGCGGGAAAATGTCATGCGGCCGAGTTGGCCAACTCTTGCTGATTGCATCCAACCTGAGCAGAAAAGGGAAGGTCAGACAGCTCGCACTCCCTCCGAATTTACCGAGTACCCATCAGCAGCCCATTACAGCGATTCGTTTTCAATAATTCATCCCAGCGTTTAAGGCCGATGAACTCTGCGAGCTAATTCGACGAAACGCACGCCCATTTCTACCTCGTACACCACCAGCGTGCGGTCTAAAAACGGCCGGACTCCGGCGACTCCTCAGGCGCGGCCGACTCACTGGACCTGACTCCGGCGGCGACCTGACTCCGACGGCCGGCGGCCCGAATAGCGAGCATTCTCGTCCCCGGCTCCGTATCGCCGGAGAGGACGCGTCACGTCATTAGGTCAATTGGATGGCCCGCGCGTCACCGTGTTATCTCGTCCAATACGACTGACGTCCATCTAAACTAGTTATCTCGAAGCCTGGCACGGCGCCCCGGCGGCCGCCTCAGCCGGTGAGCCCGAGGAGCACGCGGTGACGGTGCTCTGTGGTGAGCCCGGGGAGCACGCGGTGACGGTGCTCTGTGGTGGGCCCGGGGCACGCACGCTGATGGTGGTCTGTGGTGAGCTTGGGAGCATTCAATGACGGTGTTCTGTGGTGGGTCTGGTGAGCACGTGGCAACTGTGACTCCCGGCAGACTAGGAGAAACGGGAGACTCGGCAGACCGGGGAGAGCGCGGCATCTGCAGCCGATGTTGAACCACTAGGACACGGAGTGAACGTGGAGAGAACACGGTGACCGTGCATGCTGGCGACACTGTGACTTCGCGAGACTCAGTTTGCATATTTAGTCGTCGATGCGTCCAGCCCATACGCAGCATCGTTGATCGCAACGCTGTCATCATGCTTAGACACGGGGAACTGATACGGCGGCAGATCAAACGATAACGTGGCAGCAGTGACTGCGGGGAATCTGAGCTTTCTTCATATGCATGCCGGCGCGCCGCCTCCATCGCCTGCCCTGACCGCCACTACGTGCGGTAGTCCCAGCTCCGCCGACGCCGTGGTTCGGGCCGCACGCGGGCCTGCCCATTACATTACCCGTAATCAGCGCGGCCCGGCGGGCTGTCCTGCCCGGTCAGCCGGCGCCACTCGCCAGCCGCGTCCGGACCGCGGCCGGCGGCCGGCGCGGATACCGGAATCACCCGCCGCCGGCCCGGCTGAGTTACCGCCCGGCGACGAGCGGCGGCCAGCGCGGGAGGCGCGGCGGCGCGGCCGCGGCCGCAGGGGCGGCTTTTTGCCGGCCGGCCGCCGTGTTTCTCCGGAGCGACGGTGCGCGTCCGGCAGTGGCCGCCAGGGGTCGCAGCCGCGGAGGAGGACGACCGGCCCGACAGCGGCGGGGGGAAGGCATGATAGGGCGTCCGAAATAAGACCCAGAGTAGGAGCTTCAGATCGGATAAATCCGAAATCGGAATTCGAAATTGGATGGGGAGTTGTCGCGCCTGCAGAAGGGGTCCTTTGCAGGCCGAAGGCCTGCATTGTGTTGCTTGTGATTGCCGCTGCACTCATGGGGACTGCTGTTCTGTTCGGCACAGGGGCTTTTTGGACCTCAAGCCTTGATAATTCAGAAGCAGCAACCTGTTTTTCTAACGCTTTCCTGTCAGGCATTCGTAAATATGTTTTGTAGTTCCAACAATGATTATGTTTTATTGAATGTTCTTCTGTGACTGGTCGAATGATGTTTGTCTGCTTTGTCTTTGTCTTTGCCTAGCAAAACCCCACCACTTTGTCGAGAAAAACGCTGCCCAATGACACATTGCGCCAAATCAATCTTCCTGTTCAATTGGTCCTTCCAGTCTTTCCAAAGCTACATTTTACGGCATGTAAAAGTTGATAATCATAGGCGTATGACCCAAGTTAGCTAGATAATGATTTGGTGATGTGATGAAGAACTGTGCTTTCTCATGCAACCTTGCGTACATAAAGTACGTTGTGAAGACACTGTTGAACAGGCTATTTGAATTCGGTTTTCATGTGCGTTTAAGCATTATGAAAACAATTTAAATTGTCTGAAGGTTACGTTCCAGTTTTTTAATAGTCTGTTGGCATTGTCGTATGTGACACCATTAGGGCATGTAATGACTTCAAATATGTAAAATACACGTTGTGTTTGGCTTGGGGAAACGAGGAGTTATTTGACTCTCGCGATGTCATATGAGCACAAACTGCTAACACTCAGCCATTTCGCTTAATTTAGGCAGTCGTTTATGAAATCATAAGTCTTCCGACTAGCAATTACTGGACGGGAAGGCTAATAATGTTTGAAATTGCTCCATACGCAACATTCCTGGCAGTCACGAACAACAGACATGGGTTTGCAAAGCGTATTGGATATAATACTTGTTTTCAGCAAATTTTAAAATTTCGGCAAACGCAGTTTTTCCTTTGCATGGAACAAACAGCTATGCAAAGGAATGCTTACAAATACAAAGCATGCTTCTGATATTGCGTCCAAACTTGACACATTGAGTAACAGCTCCTTATCTCCCGATTCAGTTTTCTATGAACACACCTTCGTAAGCCGACGCTTTCCCGCTCTGGTAAGTTCCACCAGCCGGGCCGCGTGCCGGCGCCGAGTCCCCAAGTTGCCTCGGATGTCCTCGTTAACCGTCCGCAGCAAGGGCGCGTCTCCACTTCACCAGCTCTTGACTACGTCGTTAGCAAAGTTGTATGGATTTATCCGAGAAACCCGCACCTCTGCGCTAGCTGATTGTGCCGTTGGAAACTTGCTGCCAAGGCCCTAACAAGCCAGCGATAAAAAGTTTATGAGTGGCCGACAAAACACCTGATCAGTGAAGGGTTCTTATCTGGCATTAGCTGGGGCACGAAATGGTCGGACGTTTCATGAAAAGTGTGCTACTGTGCCTTTGAGGGAAAAGCAGTAATTCTGCATTCAGTAACAAAGTGAACAGTTCATATCTGCCCGCAGAATACTCGTACTTTTGCTTCAGCTTCACTCAACACAAAAGTTTCTGCAATGGGGAATGAGCCAGCGCAATTACTTTCTCCATTACAAAAACTTCTGTGTACAATAAACCTGAAGTAAAAGTGCGAGTATTTTGCAGACAGATATGAACTGCTTATTTTGTATTTACCTGTTTCATAGCAGAAGAAAGCTAACAGATCTGAGGTCCAATATTTAACGGTTCTTGTTACACGTTGTAATACGGCCTTGCACCATGTGGTTAAAATGAAAACTCGCGAAGCGACGTACCCTGTACGATAATGCGAAGCAGCACGTCCATGGGGGTAAATGTATTGCTTCATAGTTTCCGCGATCACAAAGATATTTTGGATACTCCTTAAACACTGTTTTAAATTTTTATTCACCGGAACTGAATAATAATGGCGAGATATGACGCTCAGAATCACTTTTTAAGAAATATTTACATTATTCTCAATCCACCAACAGGTCCGACAACTTACCAATACCCTGGAAACTCCCATTTCCTGGTTATCTCGTTTTTCTTTGTGCAAGCTAAACACCCAGCGGCACCATTTTTTCAGGACTTTCAACTAGCAAACCCCAACGGCACAAGACAACATATTTGACGGTAGCTCTAATTCTGTTTCCGCCTTTTCCAATTTTGCTCCAAGGCATAAATCCCTTTTCCATTCTCTCCTGCATTGTTGGCGGAGTACGATGGCAGAGCGACAATGGTTATTAGAGCTGGGTCCGAGGCGGAACAACTCTCGCAAAGGCCGGAACGAAAGAGTGGGTCGGAAAATCGTTCTGAAATTCCCTATGCTTTGCTGAATCTTTGGCGTTTGTTCTTTGTGCGAAATTCAATTAAGGTGAAATAAACGTACGTTGTGAAGTGGTGAGGTAAGACGCTTGTCAGGTGATGTTAAACATCATCCGTTATATCAGAGGGGTCCGTTGAACTTCATCCCATTTCTGATTCCAATGCAATTAAGTGGTGAGATATTCTAGGGTTTTTCAGATTTCTTTCTGAGCCCATTCCAGAACCTCAACAATAAATATAGTAAAATCTACTAAAAAGTTTCCAATATTTGCGGAACCCATCCAGAAACTCAACACCTATAAATCATGTCGCAATAAAAAATAGGCGTCTGGTATATGTGGTTTACGGATAGTTTGATGCATCTAAATCAACACCTTGAAATGCAACTGCATAGCCACTGATGGACAACTCTCTGGTTTAAGGATAGTTTGCTGTGTTCGATCCGATGTCTTTGTGTGCATAGTAGCCATGGCTGCCACGAATCAACTCGGCCAAACATTAAAAACCACGCAGAGTTCGCGGCATAAATCTGTCCACTGCTGGAGACTGTTCGATCAGTGCGGCCTGTTGAAATGAAATGAATGCCCTGCAAATCCGGTTCTAGCTCTACTGCCAATTTAGAGATTCGCGTGTCGCCGGCGGCACTAATATCCAGAGTGATATATCATGTCCAAATTCCGCCTAATTGGTGATTTGTTGCATGATTCACGCGTCGCGGCCATTCATTAACTTAATTATAATTGCAGAGGTTCGTGCTATTCATCGCGGTGTTAAGTTAGTGTTTACTGAAAGTGTGCCTGGACGCATCGCACCAAACAACGGTTTTAACGGACAAAGCTCAGTCACAAAATGGCATTGTCCTGTTACACCATTACCATTTGTTTTCATAGATAAAAGACAGCTATCACTATATTTCTAATATAACCCGCTTCTTTCGCTAGACCCATTAGTAATTTATGAAGATATATGGTCTCAAAATGGACGAGAGATGAGTTTGATGGCGCGGAAGCTTGTCTGACGACCCTGCCCTGAATCAACGACGACATGAGGACGGTATTGTTTGGATGAACGTGAGTCAGGTGACCAATGTGGTGCCATATTTGGATAGTGGAATTGCTCCACAAGAACAAGGTGGATGGCTTGATCCAATTGCCCATGCGAACCTCTTTTGGATATTAAAAGGAATCTTTTACTAGTATTTACGTGCCTTCCCAATTCATCCAATACATTGTGACCACAGCTGTCATAATCAACGTCCTGGTCATCATGGCAGTGAATGCATTCATGCCGCAAATTTTGAAGCATTGTTAGAACAGCGGAATGAACCTAAACCTTTGTTATAGCAAATTCGTGCGCCCGAGAAAGGCCACCACGGTTTCCTTTTACGGCTGTTACAGTCTGTCAGAGTCACCCCGGATCGTTTGGCCAGTCATTTCCTCGACAGTCATCTCGCGGGATTGCTATTCCAAGGTGGACCGGCTGCGACAAAGAGGCCTGACGGTCGCCTCAGCTGGACGCTCCTTCCCGGCGCCTCGCGCCTTTTGCCGAGACGGATTGTGCTCGAGTCACCAGCAGCGCTGTCGAGACGCCGAAGATGGAGAAGCTCGGTCGACCCGCAGAAACACTGGCCAAAATTATCGGTGCTCCTGTTTAGACTTGCCGGAGGAACTTTGCAATGTCGAGGAAGGATGCGCGAGGCTCTTAAAAAGCACGCATTGACGATGCATTTACGGCGGAACATAACAAGAGAGCAAGCTCTTCAGGAAAAAGCACGATGTTAGAGCGAGTAGACACCAGGGAAAATAAATACTGCGCCTTTGGAAAAGGGAGCTCAGTTGCATGAAAACTAATGTAGTGATCTTCCACCAATACAATGTTGTAAACAGCCGGAGGTCAACAATAGCTTGGTGATATGCACTGATGGCTGTGCAGTACGTATCATTATAATCGTGAAAGGTGTCAAACGTTTCTGTTCCACGCATGCATTTTATGACTTCTCTACTGAGAACACCTAGCCAAACAGGAAAAAATCAACACGCGCGAGTGGTTTGTCGTAGAGATACCATGAGAGACCTTCTGGCCGTGAAGGTAGGGTGAAACCGGCTCATCACCGAACAACGGAGAACCATGGCCTCTGTCTACACTCCGATTACACACTGATCCGGGTGTAAGTATCGAGCCTGTCAGAGATCACTTCGCACAGGTATGACTATCCCCTGGACCAGAGCCAGCTGGCAGGCATGTTCGCATAACAAGTATCCCGACAGGTCTCAATCTCTGGCTGTCAGCGGTGACACATCTGATAAGATGTTCATTTCGGGCGGATATGAGCTCGCATGCCTACGACTTATTGCAGGATAGAATAGGATCTGTCTGCACCCGGCAAATCCCATTCTGTTCGAATTAAACATACTCAGGAAACTCCAGCTGGCTTTTCTTCATCCAGACACTTATATGCTTGTTTAATGTGAATCTATATAAGCGCTAAATTGTAGACCTTTTTCGAGGTTATCTAAATCTAGACTGGGTTATTAAGCGTAAGAAAAATGGAATCACGTTATTAAAGAACGACAAATTTCCATCCACCATGCAGCGATGGCTGTGCTGAGAACAGACAAGAAGATAAGGAATCAATACAATTAACCGCGTATTAAACCTCGCACCTGCTGCCGGTGCCTTACAGGGACACGCCGTTGTGTTGAAGTATAATATTTATGCTTAATGAAAGATGGGAAAAAGGACCGGAAAAAAGTCCACAGATCATTTGAGCCGTTCCTGCGCTGCGCTCAATGCAAGGGCGCGATTTCAACAGACAGGGTGAAACACAAGTAAAGCAAGACAAGGGCCAGTTTATGTTATACATAATACCGGGAAAAGATGACTTAGTCTCAAAAATATGCAATTGGCGAGGAGAATCTAAATGATCAATCTCAACAATATATTCCACAATATATCTTTAATCTAGTCATATCATACATGATATGCCCGCCCCCCCCCACGCAAAAAAGGTCACTTAATTAAGGAAGCAAACTGCGCTCATTACACTGCATTCGTTTGGGTGGTAAATGTCTGTCCATTAAACTCTGTGACACCTGCGTCTTGCGCATTGCATCATTCAACGTATTGCTAATCGCGTCTTGCACTGCGACGCACTAGCTTGAACTGCTCGGATTAATCATTGCCATTTCCAGATAATACGGAAGAGTATCGAACAAATCTCATGTCCATTATCAACAACTGCGGGTAACTGCGTTTGGGATTCTATTGCCATTGTTCAGTTTCAGTTTGCATTAGTATCTTTTCTAGATTCCTTCGATCTATGTTTAGATGGTATACTAGATAGAACAACCATAATTTATGGCGCTTGCTTCCATATGCAACTAGTGATGAATGCTGCGTAGAAACCACAAGATCGGCTATTCTGGGATAGGTGTGGGTAGCTCTGATCAGAATCCATGCTGAGCCGCGATCGTCGCCTGATCAAGACCCCACGACCGAACTGTTACCAAGCATAGAGTGACTGCCTCCCTACACCGAACCAGACGGCACTGAATGATCTTTATCGTGCCGTGCAACTCCAGGACACGGCCGTCCGTGACCGGCTGACCCTTCCAGTCCTGAGTCAAACACAGGTGCTTGTTTTGGGACTCGAGCGCAGTGCCTGGCACGCGCCGGACCCCGTTCCTCTGTTCCGTATCACCCGGGCCACGGCGGCGGCGATTACTTAGAGGTAAGGAAAACAGGCCCGCCGCCTAACACGTGATACGCGAAAAGATGTCCCGATATTGATATAAATTTGTTATGACACGCGTTGAGATGTTGTCATGTTCCTCTTAATAACATCAACTCAACCACATGACACCACGTTCCAATTGCTGAGACTTCTGAAGATAATTTTTAGGTGTCTTATATTCATTCTCAAGGTACCAATCCAGACAAAAAATGGGAGGTTTTTTATGTTGTTGCCTATATATATATATATAAATATATATCTATATATATATAAATATATATCTATATATATATATATAAAAATGTTGTTGCCTTCGCAGGCCGGAGGACGCCATCGCTCTTGGTGAGATAGGAGGCTTGTTGTTCATCGGTACGGGTTGATATGGATTATTTCGCTTTAGCATCAGTCAAGTATTACGTATCCCAGAGGGACACACATGGATGGTCAGCATTACCCAATATCGCGTGCATCAGTGAATTCCAAAAAAAGATGCATGTCAACGACATCAAACGTGTATGTGAAAGGTTATATCACGTTTTCCGAAAAAAAGTTATGATTTCAAAAAGTCGTTTAGAAACTTCTATTTCGGATAATCTATAATTGTGCTATTCCATTTTCTTTGTAACTATAATATAATTACATTATAGTTGCTAGTAAGGTGTTCTGCTGTGCTGCATAGCACTCTCAAGGCTTACATTGTCTGAACCACCATGCTTTGTCACCATGCGACTGTTTGCATGCTGCTCTTCGATTTTGACTTTATTCTGTTCGATCAAACATCAGTCCAGAAATACTGCCGCGGGCCCGAGTGGATGCCATAATAAACATACCGACTACAGAAGGGTTCGCTAGCGCATGATCACCCCCAGCCGGGCGGCTAAGTGCAGTTCTGCGTCAGGGCCCAGATCGCCCCAGGGCGTCTGCTTCCCGTCCAGCAGCCATCTCGTGCCTGCCAGTGACCCCAGGCGATGTCCCGTTGAGCTGGCTCAGCGCCGGCGGCCGCAGCGGCGAGCCACCGCTGCCGGCAGTCTCAGACCTGGGCTTGGCCTCGAGGGAAGTACCCATAGCGGTGAGGCACCACTGCCGAGACAGTCTCGGAGCCGACCATCGTTCTGAGCGAAAGCGCCCGGAGCCGTGGGCCCCCCACAGCCTGGACGGGTGCACAGGGTTGACCGGCTATTGCCAGCCAGGAGGCGGCCGATGGACAGCACGCCGCGGCCGGGGCAACGTTCGGTGCGTGATTCGCCTGCACGCCAGGACATCGCCGGATTATCGGCTGCCTGCGAGTCTGAGTCACTAGACGGAGATGGCTGTCTGGCTCTCATGGGTCGATGTATTGGTTCTGAGTCACGATCGGCCTCCGAGGGAGGACGAAAACTTCGTTCAGACATGCAGTTGTCGTTGTTTGGAGTTGTCAAGGATATTGTTTTACCTCGCAGCAAACTGTGGTTTTGGGTCATTACCCAGTCTCTGCGATGTTCTACATCATAAAAGTAAAACGTGAGATACACTGAAAGTCACCGATTATTTTTTTGTCGTCATGGGGCCCGTCCATTTCTCACGTCTAAATCTGCTCGGCGTTACAGAAAAGACACTGATTCTGTTCTGAAGCACCCTGTACTTAGCGAACGTCACCAGACGGTAATGCCTAGAGAACTAGGCTGCATGGCGTAAGTGCAAACACATGTGGTCTCCCACCCTGCCCATGCTGCAGTTAGGGCGGGGTTCTTCCAGACTTGGGGAAGTTTTAGAGAGTCCTTGTAAAATGTGTGAAGGTAGGAATTTACTTCAAAACGATTTCGGCCATACCAACTTAAAAAAAAAACGTTTCTGCGCCCAAGATGCACCGTTGTCGCAGAATCATGAGACATCTTTGCGAACAGGACAGTGGGTCGGTCGTGGGCTCAGCCTCATGCGAGGACAGGCCATCTGGTGTCGTTGCTGTCTCTCCCAGGGGCTTCTCGACATCAAACTTGCAACACCTCAGTTACCTTACGGAAGTCAGTTTCAATTTGGAGGCGAAAACTAGTTACAGGAAGGGGCGTGGTCCCAGTTGAGACTGAGCCTTGTCCGCTCTTTGCTGCTGTTCTGATAAAAGCTGCTTTATCTGTTCATTATTATAACATACTTGGCGACAGAACCTGAGTTGCACTCAGAGATGACTTTTTACTCGAACAATGTAATAAAAGGTTCCGGTCAAATTCATTGTTGCTTGTGCTTGAGCACCCGCTCATTTTCATCAATTCAGCATGGATGAAAGAGACTAGGATTGCACCTTACCCCATGAAACACTGGAAACTGGGGAGTGGTGTCTGCAGTTATAGATCCTTTGCTTCTTGGGCGAAAATTTACTTGCATTTTCTACCCACATATTTCCGACCTCAGCTGATTTTACATCCTATATCACTCCATTCAGTGTGCTGTCTATAAATCGAATAAAAGCGATCGGCTTATATGGGGAGCCAGGCTTCCATATGTGCCGTTACGCATTTATAAGAACCCTTTGGTTGTTCGTGACAGGATGCTACGACTGATATCGTTGGTCGTCCGTTCACATACTGCTGCCCACGTGTTGCCTAAATTTGGAAATATGGTCTTATGCACGGCCGTAGTGTACAACCATGAATGGTAACAAAGCATATCTGAGAAAAGAAAACCTAAAAAAAAACGTATTCATGGATTCAGCTCATTAATTACACGAACATCTTATCATAGCCGGAAATCATCCGAGGCGCAAACCGCCATCAAAACACGCCAGTGCCGCAATCTAACATTGTTTTCCCACCGCGACCAGAGCGCAACAGTTTCCCCGTCCCGAGGGTCATTACTCTATCATTCAGGGCTAATGTTTCTCGCTGGCAGTGCCGAGCCCATCCGTCTGGCCTGACCTCCCGCCGCTGATCTGCTTTTGTTGGCCGATGCCCGGCCGGCCGGAGCGGCCCGCCGGCCGCACGGCCCTGGCCAGGGAACAAATCGCCACCAGAGCTGGCCGGGCCGCCTGCTGCGGGGGTTAACGGAAACGGATGACCCGTCCCGCGAGGGTGGGCGGCGGCCGCAGCGGCCCGCCGCCAATCGCATGCACGCTCGAGACGAACAGGGGCGGGCCAGGCGGCGGACGTCACTTGCCGTCAGGGCTGCAGAGGTGGCCGACGTGTTTCAGGGCGAGTGGCAGCAGGCTGACGCTGTTGGCAGAGTTTGCTAGTTGGGGTGAGGGCTGCATTTTTCTTGGGACTGGGCATCAATCAAATGCTGGCAGCGTGATTTGAAGTTGCGTTTCAAGCGCCGCACGCCAGAGGAGACAGCCAGCCTCGATTGATCCGGCGAAACATAAAGAGATTTCCAAAGGTAAAGGCTACGACTGGTGTCAGTGGAGACATTTCAGAGTAGCTCTGAATCAAAAGGAGGTCGGTCCAAATTCTGTAAATTTGACGAACACACGTAGGATGCCTCAGCAATGTTAATTATGACTCATGGAGATAAGAAACGAGCAA
This sequence comes from Capitulum mitella, assembly GCA_030062745.1. Taxonomy (NCBI): domain Eukaryota; kingdom Metazoa; phylum Arthropoda; class Thecostraca; order Pollicipedomorpha; family Pollicipedidae; genus Capitulum; species Capitulum mitella. The sequence continues at coordinate 2,665,780 of CP099840.1, read as the reverse complement.
AAAGGGCGTATCATAATTGTCCTCAAACATCTCTGGTCCGTTCGGATCAAAGGCGAGAGCCGGGTCAAATCCTGCTGCTGCCGCAACCATTTACAAAATACTGGGAGTATTGGGCATGCCTTTGCAATCAGCAGTGAACCATTTGGTGCAACATCGCCTGAATAATCGCCTCTCTTCTTATCTCAAGCCATAAAAGCTTTCACATGTGTCCTCTAAAGAAAATCTGCAACAAAACTCTGCCTGCCCCGGGGGGACACGAAGCGGTACAGGCGGGGTTTCCATTCCGTTTCGACAGGCTGCAATAGGGGGTGAGCCGTTTCCACTCAGAGCCGGTCTCCTGCGGGACGCTGGGTGTTCGCCACTGCCACCTGCATCCCCGGGGGGCGGCGACGGCACGGACACGAGCCCGGCACGGATAATTGGCCCGTCAACAGGCGGCCGGATCCCCTCTGCAGATCCCGAAAAACAGAGACGGGAGCTCCGGTGGGTTCTGGAGCTCTTGGTGCTTCAGATTTCGGACAGGCCAGCTTCACACTGAATTGCGACGCGTTTTTGTATCACGGCCAGCATGGGCTTGAAATTTGCCGGTAGGGTTAATCGACTACGTTCACTTTAAGTCAGGTGGTATTAAAAGAACGGTACGCAGTAAGAAGGCTGTTGCACGCTGTACGCTGCAGGAAGGCTTGGGCTCCAGCCATTGGTACTGATGGAAAACGGTCACGGAAATCAGTGCACCGAGACCGACGTTCCACACATCTTAAAGAAGAACGTGATGACGGTGGTTAACGTTTGTGAGTATTTGCAACACCTCGGCTAAATAATGGCCCACCACGTTGGCAGTCCGGTCCACGAAATCCCATAACTGCCTTCAACACCCCTTTAAAAGCTCCGAATGGAACGCTCTCCGCAAATGCGCCGAAAAGCGAGAAACACCCTTTCCATTTTGAGCGCGCGCGCCGCCTCCGTCCGCCCTCGGCGCTATCCCAGTAACTGGCGACATTCGAGACGTCCGTGAGGGGAATAGCGAGCGGGCCGGTGCCGGTCGGCCGATTCGGGCGGCGGTGCTATTTCCCGTAATGGCCCTGTTCACCATACACAGCGGCGTTCGAGGCCGACCCGGCCGACGGCGGGCCGCATCGGAACGAGCCCGCCGAACCGCGCAGCGGCCGCAGGCAGGGGACCCCGCTGGTAATCGGAGACCGTGTAGACGAGGACCGCCAGCCTGGCTGTCAGGACGCCAGCCGATTTTGTCCCGCGATTTTCAGCATGAATGCTAAATAAAGCTACTATTTTATTAACTGAATAATAAATAAAGCGTGTTATATCTGGTTATATATACGTGTTATGTATATATATATATATATATATATATATATATATATATATATATATATATATATACAATATACGTGTTATATAAGACTAAATAAAGCGTGTTATATCTGGTCATAATTTTTAGTTCTAAGCTGTTGTTTTCAGTCTCGAATGCAAAAATAACTGCGAGTACATAGGTATTTGGATGGGCCCCATGTTATGTACCCAGCTTTCGTCTAGGATTCGTATTGTGGATTTCTGTCATGTTTGCCGCAGCTCACACAATGTTGACATTAATCATTTCTTTAAGTATTCACGCCTGACAGCGATATGCACATACAGCCAACATTTAATAACCAACATAAACGTCCATGCTTAGATGCATTAACGACGTGCGCAAACAAAATGTATGCTCTTCTACTACGCCTTCTTTGTAATTGAGGTTTTAGTCTTAGCGGTCACACCTGTAATGATAAAGCACCATTTTCAGCAAATGGATGAAAAAATGCTCAATCTTACTGCAGTTTTCATGGAACGGCTCCTTGATGATCGTCGCTCATGTAGAGGGAAAACTGAAACGCTGGCAAACAGCAAATCAACTGCGCGGGCTTTTGTAGGTATAAGCCATTGTGAGATAACTAAAATCTGCTGAAATCACCTTGTGCTTTCCTGTCAATGTTGCTCTGATCAGAGTCTAGCCAGAACTTACTTTGCTATGCTGAGCAGTACAAGAACTAAGCCACCTGGGGGTAAAACCAGACTGTTCGCTTTCCCAACTTGTGCGTTGCTATGGCGACGGCTGTTATTTACCCGGAGCCGGGCTGTCCGCGCTAGGCCCAGGCCTGCCCACCGATGGAGGGAATGGATGACCCGGGGGTCGCATTGTCCAGCTAAAGCGGCCGTAAATCTAGCCGCCGGCGGTCGCCGCGTGGTCACGTCGGCCTGCACGGCTGAGTGGGTCCACTGCGACCGGACTGCTGCTCTTCTCTCGGAACACGGAGCCCACTGCCACAGAGACGTGCTCGAATGGTGGGCTCTGACGGTGGCGCAGCTGCCATGGGGTACTGTAACGCCTGGGAGGGCGTTTAGGCATGCGTTTGGTACGAGGTTTGGAATATTTCTTTAAAACTGACGAGACGTTTATTCTGGTTTCACTAGGTGAGACATTTGTATTTACTCCAAAGCACCCTCTGGTACGTGACGAGGTGCCGTTCAAACCATTTCAGAGCTATGGAACTACTAAAAATAGCAACAGCAAATATTTCGTTTGGTACAAGCGATTCCCGCTTGCTTTGTTGCGCGATAATGCGACGTCAGGAGCGGTGGAACCTTCGTGGAGGAGGGGGGGACACGCAATTTTCACCTCCTTTCTTTCTATCTAACAACATAGGGTTAATGCTGAATGTTGCCCAAAGTCGGGGGGTAGCTGCCCCTGCCTCCCCCCGTTCCAACGCCTCTGGCGACGCCGTTGGCAGCGGTGACACCGCCTCCTGTTGTAGAGTATTTTAATGCATCTCGAATAGACTTTGTAAGAGAGATTCAGAACTTTCAAAAATCCAAGCCGCAACCCATCCCTCCCTCGTCCCGCCATGAAGTCCGTTCCACCGGAACCCGGCATTTCGCCATTTTGGCCTGGACCCAGCAAGCATACTTATAATTTCATTTGCTTTGGGCAAACAACGTTTCTTCTTTTGCCTGAGAAAACCGCTCACGTTTGATGTACATATAGGTCAAGAAAGAGCTCGTTGGTTAAGCCCAGTCAGATGTGTAGACCAGGCGGGATGACAATTTGCATCTCTAATTTGCATTCATTTGACGTTTATGCATCACTTGGACTCCATTTCGTCGCAAGTTCTACCACTGAAATTCTTAAGATTAAATGCTTTCACCGGGACTAATGGCGTAAATGAGCTATCTCCTGAAAATGAGGATCCTAGATCCACTGCTGTACGAACTATTGCTATGTATTCAAGACTTGGCAATGTGCGATAGGTTTCTCTTTGGTAAAAATCGGAGAACATGCTCGTCTACTCGCGCATGCTATGACGGACAACGGCATCGGAGCGGTATTTAATTACGTGGCCGATCGTCACAAAGGCTGACGTATCGTGTGTGCAAACTTCTCCGTCCTCAGTGCAACTGTCTGTGCTGTGTGTTTGGCTAAAAATCCGCACACACACACACTTGCGCCACTAACTTAGCATATTACATTTTTTCCTGGACGAAACGTTCGCTCGAATTTAGCCAACACGTGGGCCAGAGCTCGGCTCTGCAGTCCCGGCATTAATGGCAGACAAGATTTCACGGATTTTCAGCCGGCCAGCCGCCAGAGGATTTCAATCAGTTGGTTGTCCGGCGATATTGGATATTGCAACTGTCGCCATGGCCCAATAGTCTATGTCTCAGCAGGAGACAAGATAGGAGTTCTGTCGTGCTGGCAGCTGACTTTAGAAGGAACTGCAAGGAAAACCCAGCGAGGCATGTACGAAAACTGTCGCGTTCGAACTGCATCGGTCCCGGTTGCAATTTTCAAAGGCTTCAAAGCCCCAGCGGCATTTTCGGGTGATCAAGAAATGTTAGATATGAAGCGTAGCATTTGGCATGTTGGTCATCCCACATATAGTGTGCATATGTATTATGTAAGCTTTGTTAGATCTTGACGTATTCATTCCGGCGAGCCTGAAGCGTGGTGGACATCAAATAATGTTAATAAAAGCAATATCTGTCCCAATTGCCGAGACGTCAAAATGCTAACGACGTTACAGCCGTGGTTTGAGCTGGCTGAGGCGGACTGATGGCTCTACGACGTCATTCTCTGGTCGCCATTTTGCATAAGTCGCCTCACAGCAACAGTTTCCAGGATTACAGCATCTGCTCAGACGGCAAACTGCCAACGTATAATGCGCAGAGAATAGGCCGCTTTTAATCATTTTGATAGTTTGCTCTGTATTGATAACTATCAGAAAAATGAAGAGAATATTTTCCTTCACCTTCCTTCCGTGCGAGACGACACGGTCTGTTGCGAGACGGCACGGTAGAGACGGAAGAATTGGCTCCTTAGTCCTTTTGCCAGTTGATCGTTATCAAATCAGCTTTCAGTTATCTATAGAAAAAGAGCTGCTGTAGAAGCAGGTTAGTCAGATATCGCCATAGCTTCGTTAACATTTTATTGCGAAAAGTCTCAAGAGATCAGGCTCTGGTGTGTTCCTGGTTTCCGCAAGCCAGTGATCTATGGTGAGCCCCATGGTCTTTAGCGACATTCTGAGATGACCAATGCTTGTAAAAAAACATCGGATATTATCAAATAGCTCAAGAGTCAGAATATCAACTGAAACGCACTCTGCCTTCATGGAATCCAAAAAGGCTTCTGACAATGGAACGTTATTCAAACGCATCGTAGTTTTTTTGCCGTGTTCTTTTGCAAGGGAGAAGATCATATTCGGCGCTGCAGAACTCGGCTCCCGTTCATGCCGTCAGGACGATTATAGACTTATCCAGCTCACAATATCATTTTCATTGTTCTCCTGCGGCATACGCTACACTGCGAGGTTCGGATGTCCGACGTCACAGTGGCCTTTACTTTCAAAAGACCTCTGATCTGCGTGGACATGGGCTCTGATTAAAATGTATCGCCAAGATGCCACGACAGGGCTTCAGGGATGCAGAGTTTTCAGAGATAAGGTACACGACACATTGGTTTCTGGGACTGCAAGCTAAAACATGGGAACCCAGTTCCTAACGCGCGTTAAAGGTGGAACGTTTCCTTGAAGCAACACAGTCTTCAGGCGTTTGCATCACAGTCGCTCTCTTCGGTTTTCGGAAAGAATGGCTGCAACCCGCTCAATTTAAATCTGTCCGCGCGAAAGTCCAAACGCGGCAATGTAATTCGACAGGGTTCAGCCATTTCTCTTGCTTTGCGCTAAGTTATGCAGATCAGTTCTACTCTCCGGAGCCCCTCTCGCGGGAGGAGCCGGCCGATAGGGGTCACGCTGAAGTTGATTCCAGACTTTGCCCAGCTCTGCTGTGCCGGTGTCACAAATCATTTTCGAGCCCACTCTCACACACCAGAGGTCATTTTGGCCGCATTTTCGGGCCGTAAATTGCGACAGAGATACTTCCTAGAAATTTATCACCATTTCCACCGCCGCGGTTATTTGAGCCCATGGAGCTGAGGCTGGACCCCTCCAGTCGCAGCTCATTATCTGCCGAACAAGAATGGCTCCTCCACAACGGCTTCTGACTACGCTGTTAGGGAAGTTGAATGAGTTTCCACGGAAAACCACCTCCCTGCGGACGCTTGATTGCGTTCTTAAGACCCCACCAAGTGGGTCCTTACGAGAGGCACTACAAAGGAAGGTTTTGAGTGTCACCGACACAGAAAATTTTCCACTACATAAATCATGATTGTGGCTAAAGCAGGACCATCAGAACCACCACACATCCGCAATTTCTGGGCATGCAGGGGAGAAGACGAGGTAGATTACATAGCAGAAAGTCCTTGCTTAATGAAAAATGTATCTCTTTTCTCCCTCTCTCTATCGTTGCCTCTTTATCCAGCTTTCGCTTTCTGCATGCCTTCTTTTCCCCACTCTTATCCTCTCACTCTCTCTCTTTCTCTCTTCCTTCCTCGCTCCATATCCTCCTTTTTCTCCCTGGCGTGCTTCCGCGTGCTGCCCGTCTCTCTTTACCCTCACGCCACATTCTATGAGCGGAAGACCTCTCCGGAAGGAAGGCTCGGGACATGGGGGATCGACCTCGGCGCCGCCGGAAAGTCCGAGGCTCTCCCGCTGACGCAGCGCGGGTGTCAGGGCGGAGGAGGCGGCAGCACAGGCGCCCGCGTACCTCGAAGACGAGACTCAGACCTCGCCTGCGCGCAGACTGCGCTCGCCGACAGTCGCCCGGCTTGCCCGCCTCGGTCGTGGCAAGTCATGAGATGGCGTGGTCGCCCGCGTGGGATAAAATCACGTTACACGTCCACGCCGAAATTGGAGGAGGCGGTTTGCCGGCTCGTGTCCCATTCCATCTGTCCGGGGCAGACGGCCAGTTGGGCCCATTCTCCCGCGGGAGGCGGGGGGCCGCACGCTCCTCCGCCTCGCCGGCGTCTGCAGCAGGCAGCCATCTGTGGCGGAGGCCGTCTGTGGTGAGGCCAGCTGAGGCAGAGGCCGCCTACAGCAAAAGTCTGTCGCGTACGTAGGCGGCAAAGGACTGCGACAGAGACCGTCTTCGGTGGAGACCTTGCGCAGAAGAGGCCTTCTGCGGCAGAAGACTGCGGCAGATACCGTCTGTGGCAAATACCCTCTGCGGAAGAGGACCTTCCGCGGCAGAAGTCTACGGCAGGGTCGTCTGTGGCGGAGCTCGTCTGCGGAGGAAGCCGTCCGCAGCCAGGATCATCTGCGGAAGAGTCTTTCCGCGGCAGAGGCCGTCTGCGGGGGCGGCCGTGCGCGGCCGAGCCCGCCATCGGCTGCGGCCGTCTGCGGCAGACGTCTGCGGCAGACAGGCGCCGCCCTGCCGGCGTCCGCCACGCGTCCGGACCACTGTACGCCCCAGGCAGCTCCAGCCAGCCGGCATGAGCGCACCCGGTCTCGGATGATGAATGTGGCCGGGGGATATCAGACCCGCCTGCCGGCCGGCCAGCCGGCGGCTGCAGAAAACGTGGTCAGGTTCCGCCGAGGCAAGGCGGCAGTGTGTCCCGTGAGACGGAGAAGGGGTGATCTTTGAAGCTTTCGGGCTTTCGGGTTTGACTTGGGGTTGCCACAGCTTAAGATCTAATGAACTGACATCGGAGTAACACGGGATTACAAAAGAAGGAAAAATGATCAAGATGTAGTAAGTAGGAGCATCATCTTCACCAGAACACGTGAATGTCAAGTGGGCATGGAAAATGCATTATAAAAAGTATGTTACTCATGGTTATTTCTCCCAAACGTTGCTGCAGGTAAGTGGTGCCGCAGTATAACATAACCACCGTACAAAAGCAAATTCTTCGATCTTTGCGACTTCCCGACCAAAAGATGAGTGCAAGTGTTATCATGACGTGGAGGAAAGAAGCCATTCGCGTATCGTTCGCAGCATCAGCTGCAGCGTAATATCAAATATATGCGATTGCGTGACCATCTTTATGCAGGTTTTTTGGCGATGTCCGCGTTTATTTTATTTTATTATTTGGCTTTGTCTGGTCAAATAAAAAATGATTCGGATAATGCTTACAACACTGCCCAAGGCTTGGTATCGTCTTAAAATGAGCCCAGACCAAAGGCAGGGATACTTCAGCTGATGAACTCTGACCTCATGTAAACACGGTGCTGAAAGGTATATTTTCGGTGATAGTAAATAAGATGATGCGTTCGACAGCCACTAAACAATCGGAAAACGGCGAATGTCAGAGAACCAAACATCGCAACGATCTTGCTCGATCCGCATAAAAGTGGCCCATGTACACACAAACATTGAGCGGATGGCTTATTGTAGAGCTTCCTTCTCAATGCTCGGATACGCAATCATTGAAGGATCGAAGCCAAGAGCTTGATATAATGCAAAGACACTGTGTCAGAAAAGACCATGGTGGATTGTTTACCATAATTCCGGACTTATGCCAATGTTGATGCCGCATTACCATCCCTCCCCCCCCCCGAAAAAAGAACGGAATAATGTTTTTTTCTGGGATAGCGATAGCAATGCTAGCGAAAGCAAGGCTTGGCTGAAATGCCTCCTGTCACGTGGAATGTATGCCACATTTCCCGAAGGCTTCGTCGCACTCAAAGACAAGCAGAAAGACTCGCAGCGTTCTGCTTGTCTGAGTCCCGCGACGCACTGCGGCACGTGCGGGGATGATCCGAAATTGGCGTTTGCTCCTGCCGGGGCGGCTTTGTTTTCCGGCCTTTGTTTTGTGATCACCGGCCGAGAGTCGCCCACCTCGCCGTAATTGCATTCGACGTCCGCCCCACGGTCGCCGGCGACGCAGGAGGAGGGGAGGCGACTTCTGCCGCCCGGCTGATAAGGCGGCTGGTTTGATGGATTCGCTCCCCGAGGCCTCTCTCAGGTTATTGGTAATCATGCCTCCTCGGGCGCTTTGGCCCCGCGGCGGAGCAAACGGCTGCGGAGGGCTCACTGTGCAGCTAACGGATCGAAGTTGAACCGAAATGATTACGCTACAGGTTGGAGTATGTCATCATGGTCTGAGTAGGTTTCTTATTAACAGCATCTTTTACCATTTTCAGCTTTGACACGTTTAGCAAGCATTCAGCCCAAACACCAACAGGATTACCAGACAAAATTGCCAGATGATTTGTGCTGTTGAATCGGGTCCAAATCATCCTATATTTCACATCATTAGCAAGAGTTCATTTTGCCCAACCGATGCACGCCAAGAAAGCGGGTGTTGGCGGGCATCCAAAGAGCTAATATTTGGCGTGCCATGCGTGGTGTTCCAGCAGGCTGGCGCTGACAATGGTAGTTTACTGACAGACGACGCGACGCCAGCTCATTAATCACGTCGCAGGCCAGCAGGGCAGCCAATGAATGCAGCGCGAGCGACACTCGGGCTTTTCTAGGTACAAACTCGCAGAGCATATCTGTAGCAACGGAATTGGCTAGGAAGCCTTACGCGTCCCACTCGTAATAGTTGTGTGATATATGGCAACCGTCCATGCAAAAACCAAATAACTAATAATAATACCTGTCAATTATGTTCCTGGTTTTGGATCTTTTCATGCACTTTGCACGCATTACGGTGACCTAACATTTTTGGTGACCAGCGAACAAAACTGTCATGGAGTTGCACGTCACTATAAAGACCCTCCAAGGCCGTCTGATTTGAAGCCAGGGGCAAAGGCACTCCATATTCGGTACAGTTGAGTCGTGGTCGGACAAAAAACTCGGCGCAGCGTGGATTATCGTCGGGCGCTATATGATCAAATGTTCAGAACGCCTTTAAGTCCCAATCACTGACACACACAGACACACCCACGCCCAGACCCATCACCCCCCGCCCCCCTCCCCCGGCACACACACAGCATGGATTATTGCGCAAACTTCCTCAATCAAATACATTCGAAGTAAAGAAAAACTTAATGAGATTGACTTTCACTTTTCTACGTGTGGTCTTTGGTGAACATTTCGAGAGATTTGTTTCGTAAGACATCCTTCGCACCATTTTTTGCTCACTTCGATTTCATATTTCATAATTGCCCTTTGTCGAACAGTGACGTCATCCGCGCCATTAACCCTATTCCCGGAGGGCTAGACGGTATGGCCGATTCCCGGCAGGGGGGGGGGCAGATTCGGCCCCCCCTGAGATCTCGAGAACTACTTATCCGATTTCATCGCAACAAACGGCAATCGATTTGCCGTGACGTGAACTACATTTTTATAAAAAGAAATTTTCAAAATTTTGAAATTTGTGGATACAGGGGGGCAAAAATGTCAAAATGGGGGGTACTTTTTGACTTCTTATACCTCCGTTGTTTATGGACCGATTTCGATGAAACTGGCATCAATCGAGAGATTATGGATAGGGCTTTTACCATGGGTATGCAAATCTGAAATTTTGAGAAAATTCATGGGCGTTCACAGGGTTTCAAAAATAGGGGGATAAGTTTTCTAATAACGGAATGAACAAAAAAGGTAAAAACACTTTTTTAGCTTCTGCTAGTCATGTTATGCTAAAGAAGTACAAATCGCATTACAATGTTTGTATAATATTAGCATAGGCGGTGCCAGGGACATGAGAAAGGGGGAACTGTCATGGTCACACGTTTCTCAGATCAACTTGTGACTTTTGACCTTAAATGACCTCCAGTGACCTTGGGGTCACCTGGAATGATGTCGTGTGCATTCAATATTATCTTTAAACGTTTTTAATCGATTAAATTCACTCTATTCCAAAAAATTCATTTTTTGGCTTTTGCGATATAGGGTACGTGCACTGACATTTTAGGTCATAGCTCCGTGACCCGACCTGATATCAAGCTGAAACTTGGTACACAAGTAGAGGGCATCTTTCTGCGTCATATATATTCTGGGTTTGGCATTTGAAAAAACGGCGCCGAAATTATTGCGAAAAAACAAATTTTGACTTTTGACCTTGACCTGACCTTGTAAAGTGACCTCAGATAAACAAAATTACATATGCACATTGCCCAACTATTTAGCTATATATTCATATAAAGGTTTAAGTTCTATCTTAAAAACTCTGGTTTTGGCAGACATTTTCCTTTTACCCTCAACATGGCCAAAATGACCTGAGGTGCCTCCCAAAAACGTTGCCTGGCTCCGCCCCTGAGCAAAATAGAATTGTGAAATTTTGTCACGGCGCGTAGAAGGAATAGCTAGGAAAAGTCACCAAGTTTCGTGAAGCTGCGTTAAAAAGCCTGGAATTGGCAAGCAAAAAACCCGAGGGGGGGCGGATTCCGCCCCCCCTGCCGGGAATAGGGTTAAGGACATTACTCTGTGAAGTGGAATTTCTTGTACTAGATTTAGTTTGATCAACACGCTGTTGAAGTCACATTTAAGGCCTACACCTTGCGTGCGTAACAAAAGGACATTTTAACGAAGACCGAGGAAAAGGGAACTTTTCATTAACATCTGAGACGAAATAAAATATGTCAGTCGTAGCGGTTTTGTAAGTGCGATGCAAGTGGTAATGTTGGCATTTCGGCTGCTTAGATTTGATGTTGACACACTCTGAAGTTCAGTAGATTGGGCAGTTTTTGCATTAAATTGCACTGTCAGTGGAACAAACTTTCATTGGAACGAAAACATTCAACGTAAAGACAAGAACTTGCGCATCATGCAGGAGCACCTCGAGGGAGTGGCTGATGTCATATCCAGAACGATCTCGAAAGTGGAGCTCGTTAGAGTGCCTCATCAGGCTGTCATCGAGGCTCTGCGGACCAACTTTCACGAGAAGTCCCAGCCATCGCTGGCGTCACATGACGACCCGCGAACAGACACGTCTCTGCGGCCTTAGATGATTGCAATATCAGATGATTCATGAGACTGGGACGAAAGAATACTAAGCGCCAAAAGATGCATCAATGTAAGCTGCACGGAGGGCAGAGGCGTCCAGTGCTATAAAGAAGCTCAAAATCTACGTTTCAGACAGACTGCGACCAATCCGACACGATGGAGCCTAGATCGCCGTTGAAACGTGAAATAGCGCACTGTGCATAGAAAGTCGTACGATGTGCTTCTGAAGTAACCGTGATGCAGTCATCGTCAGGGCCCTCTACGCCGAGAACGTCAAAGTCCACTGAACGCCGCCAACTCTGCGACCAAGACAGCTTACGTTACCGCAAATATCACTGACCTGGCAAGCATGCAGACAACACGAAGAGGTTTTGTTAAGGATCCAACCGAGCATAAATGAACAGTATAATCTCTCCATGTAATGCATTTTCGGTTCATCCCCTCCGCTTTCAGTCCCGCCGGCGAGTTACTGGGAAGAGTCCCATGCTGTTCCCTAAATCTCAGAACTCCGAGTTGGCCGGCACGTCACGTGCACCCGTTTGGTTAGCTGGTGTGTCACTCAGAGGTTTACTGGCCGTTGCGGGACTTGGCGGATTGGCAGATCCACCGTTCCGCGTCGCAATGGTCGATGGTCACGTCCGTTATCACGCTGATCCCAGCACGGTTCGTTTGCAGCAAATGGCGGCTTACTCACTCCATTGGATAGGTTTCCCGTGACTCACGACCTCCGTTCGAGAGATATTCATTGGTGCGGTCTTGCGAGAAGGTTGATGGATTTCGCTGCCACCCTAATGTTTGAACTGCTATCGGCGCTGCATGCGGTCCAAAGTGAGCCCATTCATTTTCTTGCTGTCCAGAGGTGTAAAGGCGAGAAAATAACGGCATTTAGAGTTTATTTCTGCACATCTCCAAAGCGGCTTTCTTGAAGTGGAGTCAATCCGGTTAATGAAACTAGGATTATTTTCTACGACGGGCTTTCTGGGGTAGCTGTATCGTATGCTTCATTGTTTATGTCACATTTTACACCTCGAATCAGTCACGATGAAATCCCATTACCAAATATGCATGTGAATGCAGCTGACGCGAAATCTCGTTTTAAATGCATGGCAGAACCTGCATTTTTAGTCCAGAGCGCGTTATCACGGTCTAGCAAGATATTTCAAGACCCTGCTGGCCGAATTACATTGGCCAAATCAGAGAGGCCTGAACGTTTCAATTTCCATGAATGTCAAGGGCATGCCAATTCGTATAGAACTGGTATGAATTGAAATGTATGGATTTCCAAGACCATTTCCACCACAGATCTCACACCTTTGGTCCTCAGCGATGAGGCAGAGGCTTAACCCTCGTCAGTTTCCAACATTCGACTATCATTATCAACAGAAAAAGGTTGGCACGACTCCCAACCAATTTCCAAACTTGATGCGATAAAGTGTCGGAACAAAAACGGGTAAGTAACTAAGCCTTCACACAAGGATACAAAGAGTTGATTCTGTCGTTTGCGACTTCCTTTGGCTTATATGAGACTTGACCTGTAGGATGCTTTTAAGAAGCCCCATAAAATACATATAATGATTATTGAGGCATGAGACCACTGTTACTTACTGATTTAGAATTTCCGAGTGCTCTTAGATCCCTCCAGTGCTCAAAAAGGGCCAGAAATGTCATGGCTTCAACCTGATCCAAGATGACCTTGGTCCAAATGGCAACCCAAATGCGCTCACTGATACCATTATTCACATTCATATGTAAGACTGAGTAGAACTACGTGCCGTAAAAGTTTTAAAGAGTTTGCTCCACAATGACATGCCGTAGCCGTTACAGGATTTTGCCATGAAGTTTTTAGAAATTTCGGGGAGATAGGGCAAGAAGCTTAGATCTGAACTGCATTGCATGGAACCCCAGGTGCACCAGCCGAGTATTTCGACGTGTTTACGAGGGTAAGAAAGGTGGCGTGCCTCACTGACTTACGTTGTCTTGCAGCACCTGTAAATCATTCGATGCAAGATTTTACCCTGAGATGCCTGGGCTGAAGTCCAGTTTTTTCATGACTTCTTATTGATCAAAAGAGACATTCCTTGGAACGTGCCGCACGTCGAGAACTGGACGGTACTGTCTGACGAGTTCTGGTAATGTCTGACGATTCCAATGAGCACAATTATTCACAAATTGCTCATTCTTTCTGAGACAATCTGTGGTAGGCTTCTTACAAAGGCTGGTAAGAGGAATATATAATGGGACTGAAATGAAATAAACTTGACTCCGATTGAAATCCTAATTAGCATGTCATTGGGCAGTGCTTGCACGAATGCATTCAACACTGAAAACAGGAAAGCAGCATGTGTTTGATACAGACATGCATCACTGTCCACACGACTGTCGAACTGTATTGTTACGAACATTCATGGATTGTTAAGTTACTGACACAGCACAGGGCTGACGCGTGAATGTTTCTATTCAGTAAATCGACGCATGACGCCTCCAAGTCAGAAATCTTGAACATTAAACATTATGGGGAGAAAAATACCGGGAAAACACGCCAGCGAACGCTTGCATTCATTGACCTGCACACGCCCTTTTTGCTTGATGTCGGAAGATGACAACAGATCGTAATTTTCTATGGCATTTCCTGAAGTTCCTAGAAATCTTTCAGAAAGGAAAAATAATACTCAAAACGCTATCGGTGGTATTTCTCAGACTAACAAGTCTCGTTATGAAAAGTCGACCAAAATGGAACATTCCCTAAAATTTCACTTTTCCTCTGCGAAAGCGCCCCACTGTGCTCATATGTACCAAAACCACCTACATATGTACCTTCAGACCATCCCCTGAAGCAACTGGAGGGCATCTGTGCACTCTCAGCAGCCTCGTTAACCGAACCATATTGTATGGAGAATGCCGTGCAGATCCAGCTCACCTTTGAGACCGATGTGGTTTGCTGCTGGGCCTATGCACTCCCAGGAACGTGCGCAAACGCTAACAGCAACTCTACTGGTCGCACACGACCTGAAAAAGGAACGTAATTTTCCAGGCGGGTTTGGCGCTGTGAATTGCTAGCACACGTAACAGTTTACGATGGACTGAATTAGCTTAGTATGATGAGAGGATAATTTCTGTTCATTACGCATATCATCATTCAAAGGAAAATTAAATAAGCTGTGAGCTGGCGCTGTTGTCGTTGGTCATTACAAGACTTTTAATGCTTCCGCAGCTATTTCTTCGAACGATACAGTCGACTGAAATGTGTTACAGCTGCGTATGCTGCCATCATCAAAACAAAATGCAATGCATTTTTCGGAACTCTGGACAGGCTGTAAATTATCGGCGATTGGATCCATAACCTGCCGCGACTGCGGACATGAGCCCTCCCTGTTTGCTTTCGGTCCCTCCGCGGCCCCTTGCGGCCGGTCCGGCAGCTGCGAGAGACGAGCCAGGTAGGGGAAATCCAGCCGGCCACTCTGCACTGTGCCGGGCCCTGCTAATGGGGCCGGGTAATGACGCCGGGGAAACACTCTGTGGATAAGGAGCGCGCGCGGCGCGAGAGGCGACGGCCGCCGCCGCGCTCGGCGCGATCCGGTAATTCCTGGACAGACCGGCAACGGCCGGCGAAACGGCCATCCGGGACGGGGTTTCCTTTCGGCGCCGGCTCGCAATATACGGGACGGGCGGGCGGCGGCGCGGTGTGCGTCGGGGACTCGTGGCTGGAGAGGAGCGGACCGCCTCCTGCAGAGTGCCGACCTCGGGGGAGCGCGCCGGCGCCGGGACAGACGCGCAACGCGAGAACTGGGCCATCCGCGCGCGTGCCGAGCACCCTGATGCGAACGTGAAGAGCCGAGAGTGGAAAATAGAGAGACGTCGTCTTTGACAATGGTTCCGCCGCCCGGTCTGGTGAAAATCCGGCGAGAAGGGGTCCCTGGGCATGATAAATTGCGGTGAATCTGGGCTCGGCTCCGACACGGTGTACCATTTGTTTTCGTGAGATAGAAACTCGTATTAATGAACCTCGGCGGGGCGATGCTGAGCGGCGCTTTGGCGAAGGTTTTTCCGCAGTCCTGACCCGAACATAAAAACATAACAACGATTTTGGGTTACGGTCGGATTCATTCAAACACGATTCCGACACGGTAAAGCCGAGGGCGAAAATGTAGTAGAAAGAAAGCTTAGGCAGGCTTTGGGGCGGCTTGATTTAGGTTCTCATGCAAACATAAATCGGAGTACCGATTGCAAATGAGGCGAGGCAAATATAACGAAGGGAAAGACACTGAAAAACGAAAATAACGATTGGAAAAATCATACCCTTGCACCGGCTGAGGAGAGGCCAGGAGAAAGGCTTCGTAAACGGAGCAGATAATTCTGCGTGTGCCTGATTGACTAGAAAAGCATATAGATCGAGATATGGCCAGCAGCCAAACGAGCTGAAAGACAGAAGCGGTGGCTTATGCTGCTAGCCATAAATCCACATACATGAGCATGCAAACCCTTATTTCTATCACGTATTCCACCAATGCACCTTCATAAAACTGATCAGCTAGTCGGGACCCTCTCGGACCCGTGCCAGCTCCGACATTTAGGTCACACATTTCGGTCAATCGGCCGGCCTTCCGCCTTCCTGCAGTCGCACCCAATTCCGTGTCCTTCCGCCGCGGCGTGCCAGCCGACACCCCCGGCACGGAAACGCGAAACACCCGCCGTCCGGGCTCCGCGCGCTCAGAAGTCCCCGGTTTCATTTCCGGGAACGAGAGCCAGCGTTCCGCTGCAAGTGGGCGAACAGTCCAGACTTTTTATCCTGTGCGAATCACCGAGCACTTTCTTTTGCCCTCCGGGTAAGAAGCAAACATCTTCTGAAACTTGGGAGCTGGCTCCGTCAAACATCCAGAAAATTGGGCAAGTTTTCCGGAGCGAGATGCAGCATCAGAAAGCAAGCCGCATCTTTAAAATAAAACGCGCTATGTAAAAGTGCTAGTGACGCCTGACGAATTATCTCTTTTTGCATCGCAATGCATTTGCTATCGCAAGAGTTTTGGCATTTCATTTCATGCAAAACTGGTGCCGGTATTCGGATCTTCGGGGCGTGTTGATCTGGTTGCATATTTGTTCAGCGTCAGAATGCGGCAAGGATCGGTCTGACGTCAACGGACGGTGTCAGACCATGGCAGACATCGGTGGGAAAAACACGGTCGGTAGAGAGTGTCAGGGTGTCAGACCGAGGCAGAGACAGGTGGGAAAAACGCAGCGTCAGAGTGTCACATCGCAGCAGAGGTCGGTGGGAAAAACACGGTCGACGGATATTGTCGCACCGTGGCAGAGGATGGTGGACAGACACGGTCAAAGCCGACAGCCTCTGTCCTGCCTCGATATCCCCGTCGAGTCACATAAATAGGCCGATCAGCTGCGGAACCGAACCCGGCCCAGTCAGGATGACTCAAGGACTGATGTCCAATGGTGGCATCCCCAAAAGAGATGTGACATGATGCGCCTTAGGCAGGCTGCAGAGCTTTTCTGCTAGCTTTATTGCAGACATTCTCACGCCATAAAAACGGCATTCAGCATTCAGCAAGTCGCTGCCTACGAAAAGCCACATTTCAGCCGCACAATGAGACTTCAAGTCTGCATTTACGAGCATCAGTCTCCGATGGTAATAACACGAAAGGAAGTGTCATCACATGGTAGTCTGAAACTAAAAAAAAGAGGAGGTGAGCCTCATCCTCTGCAGTTCTGTGCATCAATCCTAACGCGTTCGACAGAACGGTCGGCTGCACCCCAGAGGTTTGATCTGGACGTGACAGTGGGCAATTAATCTCCTTCGTTCCAGCCAAGGGATATCCGCTGACATAGCACTGTTGGAGGGCTTGACAACCAAAGAACATTTTCCTTACGTCATTCGAAGGGCCCGCCGCCCTCCGCACCTGGTACCACGCGCAAAGGAAAGTGAGAAAACTCGTAAACCCGTCCAAATGGCGTCAACATACTCCAGTTCACCTGGTGCGATGCACCGGTGCCGTGCCCAACACACGACGCAGTCGCAAAACACTCATAAATTCTGATCGTCGACAGCCGGAATAGCGCCTCGGGTGTCTAACAAGTTGAAGACTCGGGACGCGCTCTCCATCAAATTCGCTCCAGACGCTGTCACGCGACAGCTGCGGCGCGACAGCGTGAAACGACGCTCGGAAAGGCACCAGGCTCTCAGCCCACTTGACGGCGCCCGTCCGTCTCCCAGGCGCGGGCGTCAAACAAACCAGTCTTTCGGGCCATGAATTGCCTAATGTTTGCAGGGAACGTATGTGCAGGCAGCGGGAGGCCAACCACCAAGACATTTGGTCTGCTGCAGTAGGAATGTCTCGGCTGTAGCGCTCTTTAGACGCCTCTTTGCCACGCCGAGTTTTCCGCTGTTCTCCTTCTAATTTTGTGATATGTGATCCCTCTGTCTACTTTCTCATTTCGTTCTCCCTTCAATCGTTTCCCTCTTCCTTTCTTTCGTGTTCGCTGTCGCTGTTGCCTGCCTGTGTTGACTCTTGCTTTGTTTGTATTTCTACTCTTTTCTTTTTTCTCCCTTTCTCTCTCTCCCTATCTCTCTCTCTCTCTTTCTTGGGATGTTCTCATTAGGACGGAATTTCTCCACTCGAAGAGACTCTGGCTTCATTGTGAGAAAGCTGAAAGGAACTGTCCACAAGGCCAATAGACCGAGGAGCACTTGAATGCGCCTTTGTTACCTGGCTTGATGAGCACTCAACATTCTTGTGAGGTAAAAGAAGTTCTGACTTCGTAAGGACGACGGTTGGCACAAAAATGACGATTTGAGTGGAGAGCCATTTTAAGGATCTAAGAAGTATTTTGGCTACCTACCAATATCCACACTAATCTATGTTCACATGGACGACTGCAATATCATGATCTCACAACACAGGTTCCAACGCGGCAGCCGGCTCCTTATTACATGAGTAGGATGTTTTTCATTCGCAAACAGGCTCTGGCGACATCGTATTAAATAGTTCTTTCGTCTCTTGTTTTGTCTGCCCTCTGTTTAGTCAAGCTTATCTGTCAATTATTCCACGTGAACTCCACTTTCGTATCATAATCCTTAGTCTTCACAATATGGCACTTGCATAAGTTATGATGTCTGTTAATGTCTATGTATGATGTCGGTATGATGTCTGATTTTACTTGTGTCTAAAAGGATAAGAGGATTTGGAGGCCCTGTTGTTTTCTTTCTTGGACGATTACTACAAAATCAAAGCACACTTTCCAACCTAGCGCCACAGATGTTATGCTAAGAAAACCTAAAATGAAATTAGCAGACCAACTTTGTCAAACTATACCATAAAGCAGACTAAAAACAGCCATTGTTTTTCTCATTTATGAATGAAAAGGACGTCGAAGAGATTATTAGTTCTTGCTAATAACTATGAAATTTATCAAGTTGTTCCTTGAGTCAAAACCATTAACCAGCAAAACAGTGCCGATCATTAAAATCAGCTTCATGACAAGTTGCAGCGATAAAAACTGGAGCACAGGAAAGGAAGAGGAAGATAGAAGAAGAAGAATAGATAACGGTAAATACAGGCAAGCGGAGAAAGTCAGAGTATAGATAAGAGCAAGAGAGAGAGAAAGAGAGAGAGAAGGAGGGGGAAAAAGAAACATGAGACAGAGAAAGATGGAGATAGAGAGCAGTCTTATGAGATGAGTTGTGGCTGAGCAGTGGTGGTCGTCAAGGCCGGAAAATGTTACGCATGGATTCTGTTGTCATTGAGTGTATGGTGTAACATAAATCATACATGTCTACCATGGAACAACTCCTGCCCTTCATCCGAATACTCATTTTTTGAATACTGAAATTATTTTCAGAACACTGCTTTATCTAACCGATTCATTCGCTATGCTATTGGGATCATTTTTGAAGACTTCTTCAAAACGGAGAGGAATTTCTTATTGAAGGCTGCGAATCGTCAGAACTGTCTAAGGTGCATATCCAAAATGTTATTTCTATAGTCACCCATCTCAGCTGAAATTATTTGTTTAAGCCAGCTCAAGCTTAATGTTAGAATTTTTATGTGCAACGTAGTGCAATAAAACAAAATTTGCTTTTAATAGCAAACTATGTAAACAGCATTTGGATGTCAAGACTCCGGGCTAAAACGATAATGGAGTACATTGGAGTAACGAAAAGGGGGCCGCCACCGGATGGAAATTTGAAAAGGAAGCTTTTAGGAACGTAATATTCATATTTTTACGCCCGTCTTCAGGACATTATGCCGTTTTGCAGTCATTCTGCATGTTACGAGTGCACGTAATCTTTCCAGTTGGTTCTGCAGTTCTGAAATAGTATTTTCAGAATGGGACAATGACATAAAAATGTAGAGCCATATCAATGCAATGGATTTGTTTGTTTTTTCTGTCTGCATTAAGTGGATTGGTCTATTATCATAAATATGCATCGGTCCTCAAATTGTCCAGATTTCACAAAGCAAACACATCTTAATTAGGCCTCACCGGCCGCTCTAAATGACTGAGCAGCATAATAGATCAGCTGCATTCCGCTTCAGAATGCCTGATTGCTTTAATCCAAGCCGTCTGCAGCTCCCCAATCACTAATGATCATAATTATGAAAGTGGATTTTCATGTTCGGGACTCAGCAGTAATTAATGGCATACGAATTATGACATAGTGGGGAGGTAAATAATCAAATGAAATCTAAGCGATTCCTCGCCACGTAACAATGAGGCCAACAACAGAACCCAACAGTGCTTTGGCGGCAGTTCTGGAAGTACATTAGAGGCGGGATTTGAGCTCCAAACAGATAGAATGCTTTGTAGATATTTTGAGACACGACGAGCACAAATGGAAGTTTACAGAGTTATTCGCTGTGGTGTAACAGACGATGACAGATAGGTACTCAGTATACATATATGTATATTTATAGACATTGAATATATATTGGTATATACTGGTATTGCTGAAAGCCATGGCGTATTCAGTTTGAAAGACCTTTTCTGGGTTCAACTGGTCTTATATTTCTTTCCGCTTCGGTACGTTAAAGATCGAATTGACCAAAGTCAGAGTTGTTATATATTCTTTCTTGACCTTTCTGAAAAACTTGTTCCAGAGAGTCGACTTCTGTAAACATTTGGAGGCCCAGCCGAGGGCCCAACAACGTAACCTCTCCCTAAATATGGATTCCTCAACGGATTTATTTTGACCAACGGAAATTCACAAATTTTCTGTGGTTATATGTCAAATAAAAATTGCATTGATTCCCATGTATATAGGTATATGTATATATCGATGAAGACAGTTCTTTACTTTCTGCCTATCTCTTATCTATTGCGACTGTTCTTTTTCCTTGCTATTATTCATTTCCCTTTCAACCGGCACACAATATTGGAGGAGCCCAAGCAAACATTGGGTGGGCCCAAATCAACAGTGGGTGGGCCAGGGCCCTCTGAAAAGAATATAAATCGAGACTACATATAATATGTATAACGCTATATATACATATATATATATATATTATATATATATATATATATATATATATATATATATATATATATTAGCTTCGGATACTGCAGCCATTTCGCAGTTGCGAAATACTTCCTGTCGTCATTGCTCTAATTTGTCGGAACAGACATCAAGCTAGCCGTCGATCGTCGTAACAGAACGACTAAATTAGACCCAGAATTCAGCCACGCACTCGCATCTACCACGAACATCGCCACACACCAAGAAACCCAACAACCTTCGCCAACCGAAGACTCACACACGCGCGGCCCCTGCCGGGTGTGCTGGCGCGTCGCCCCGCGCGCTGGCCGCCGAACCGCGGGTGGCTTTTGTGACGGTGGCGGCAGGCGGCGGGCCGGCCGGCCGAGCAGTCGAATGGCTCGGGGCGCCGCTCTATTGACAAACGGCGGGCCGGCTTTGGCCGCGCGGGGCCTGTGGCCGGCCGAATCGACCCGGAATGATTTCCGATCCCGGCTCTGTGGCGCGCGACACGGCGCGACCTGTGGCCGTGCCGGTCCAGCCAGGTCCAGCGTGGCGCCCACCTGAACGGGGAGCAGCTATCGGACAGCCCGAGGATGGAGCACGTGCCGGGCGTGCTTGTAGGCTCTACGCACTTCCATATGCTGTGATGGCGAAGGTAATTGAAATACGTGTCGCCTGCTCATCCGGTGTTGTGTTCAGGTATCGGCAATGCTCGCAAAGATGCTTGATGTAACGTGACCAACGGCGTAAAAGCTTGTGGTGGTAAAAGGAGATAAAATCAGTTCTGCGTATACCTGTCCAACGCAACTGCAGCAGCCAAGACTTCCGAAGCCATAGATATTACTTTTCTTTCCATCGCAAGCTAAGAAAATCTGAGCGCAGTTCGGGACTAATGCTGGCACGCTAAAAATCTTAAGGGGAACACAAATTATGTAATGAATGAATAGCCGTATGCTCATATTGTCGGAATAAATACAACGCATGGGGCTGGAAAAAGTAAGAAGGATGAATTAATTTTCGTTTGTTTTTTTGTGGCTATATGAGCATAAGGCTTATTCGTACATCACCCCGCCGAAATGATGCTCAGTTCAGCACTACAATATATTAGAACCCACAGGAACACAGATGTTCAAAATTGTCCCGTAGACTACCAATCACAGCGAAGAAAAGTAGCTCCTTCGACATTTCCATTTCATTAGGGCTATATTTTCCCCCATGCCAAGTCCAGTTGGATTCTACATGTCACATATGCAAATGCTGAGTAGTTTTCGCAAGACATCCAGACCCCTTAAATTTTCCTCAGTGCCATCTTTTCTCGTCCCAATAACGCAAATGCATGCATGTAAATCAGCAGCGGCGGACTTCAGTCGACGCCGTTCGGGGGTCCCGCCCCTCCCACGGTCTCCATGGCTCCCGTATCACCGCCGCGAAACAGTCGCCTCCCGACTTCCGCTGCCTGCCCGCCGTCGTCGCTGGTTGCGCGTCGCAACGGCCGGGGACGGCGTCGTTCTCCAGCCGGAACAGGGCGCGTCACGGGCGGGCCATTTGTGCGGAGACCGGCGGCCGGCGGCCCGGCAGGCGGGGCCATTACATTAGCGGTCATCGGAATCGGCGCGGTGCCGCCGCCGCCGCGCCGGCCGCATACAGATGGCGGCTGCCGGCTGCCGGCGGATTGGTTTGGGTCGTCAGGGTCGACTGTCGACGCGGAGTCCCTCACCTGGGGCCGGGCGGCTCGGCTGGACGGCGAGAGAGGGCAGCTGGTGACGCCAGGCAGTGATTAGAACGCGGGTGGGTTAGCGAGAAGACGCAGGCTAGTAGGAGCATTGAGCTGCGAGGAGAACTTTTCCAAAACTGGTTTTGGTAAAATGGTTAAATCACTCAAATGAACTGTACATCTGTTCTTGGGACACGTGTTACGTCGTAAACCTTTGAGAAAACGGTAGTTTCACTCAAATCGCAGAACTTCTGCTGTTTGTTTCGCCATCGTCATACCTATTCTGTCATTGGTTGGTTATTGGGGCTTAGGAGCGCACCGACTGCAGGGTCATTTGGCGCCCATCTATTCTGTCATTATTTCCTTCTAATCAGTGTTCCACATCCATTATAATATTTCCACGTCGACAAAACTTCAATTTCATTTAAATTTCCTGGCATCTTTTAACCGTATCTTTCAGAGCATGTTTTGGTAGATTAGTTTCACGCCGCGGGCAACGGACCGAATATAATCGGAAGAGCAAAAACGTATTTACTAACATACAGAACCTGCAGCAGACCGACGCGAATTTCCCAGACGGCCACGCTGCCGGAATGTGTTTTGTTCGTAGCGCAGAGTGTCGTCTGATTAATCCGGCCTTTTATTCCAGCCTCAGTCTCCTGGGTGGCTGTTCTGCTGGCCAGTGACAAGGGCCCGGTTGTCATCAAACGTGCCGTTCACACCATCCGAATGACTTGTAGGTCATACACAAAATTTTAACGAATTATAATGCCTGAATTGTCGGAGGTTGCCGTGGTAACCCCTTGACACCCCCGGCTTTTTCCAGTCCGGATTTATGGTCTGCGGTCACATTTCACAGCAGGCTCCGCCGGGACTTGACGCATTGCTTCTCCACATCGCGAAAACAACGATTCCACTGCATCCGCGTACACATACGTCACCAGCGCGCTTGACATGTCTCCTATGACTGACTACATGACTCCTCCGCAGCGTCTCACTTCGGAATAATTCCAGCCCTCCGGCACCGGCGGTTTGGAGCATTTTCTGCACGGCGCGTCCGCCGGCCGCCGCCGTGCTGACAGACGCCGCCGGCGGCCGGACGTCAGGGCTGAACACCGGCCGGGAGATCGGTGGTTCGAGTGGACGGCCGCCGTCCTCTTGTGGGCGCCCCGCCGCCGGCCCGGCCGGCAGGCTGTGTTTGCCACGTGTCTGGCGGAGCGCGCTGAAGGGGTGGAAATCGCCGGTCTTGGCCGTCTCGGCGGTGGCGCTGCTGTCTCCGAAGGACCACGTCAACAGATCGGCGGAGGCACGGAAGTGTTTGGCGGTGTGCTGATGGTGGGTGAAATGTTAGGCGGGCATCCTGAAGCACGTCAGTGCTGACTTTCCCCGGTATTTAGTCTTTTCGTAAGTTTCAAAGACAATGCCTCGGAAGTTACCTACTATAAGGATGCAGTGAGTTGCGGCTAACGGCTTCTATTTTCCATAATCATCGTTTCCTGTCTATTCTCCCCGTGGATTGTATATTTTACATCATTATTATACATATATTAACATACACATATATTATATATATACATATACATATATTATACATATATTAACCGGTAGACGCAGCAAATATCTGTCCATTTTGGGAATGCCGATTTATGTGAACAAAGCGGAGATCGAAGGTATCCCAACCATACGTAGCATACCAGTACACCTTCATTTGAGGAAAAATGACACAGGTTAAACTAGGCCATGCGATAGTGAGAAGCAAAATATTTGGCCGTTTTTAAAATGCCTACTGTGAATAAATAAAATTTTATAAAATACCTTTAAATTTTCATCCTTGCACCACACAATTTTCAAATGTCTTTCAACAACTAGTTTTAAGGCGTGAATTAAAACTACATTTAAAAAGTTGTAGCATATAAATTTGACGTGTCAAGACCTTTTTAGGGCCATGGTTGGTCTATCTTGATCTCTCATGACATCGTAAAACATATATGACATTATTTATTATTTCACACCGCCAGTGCATCAGTCAAGATCAAATAACCAAAAAAAATTGTCAAATCATAAGGAATATAATGTTCTTTATGACGATGTTTCGTCATGTTCTTGGATGACCTTGACATTTTTCCCAGCATAATGTGTAGAATTGATGTACTAAAAGTTACTGAAAATTTCCCGCCATTGTGCGTTTGGTTGCAGAATCATCCGGCGAAGAAATAAGCAGAAGCGTCCAGCACCCCGTCCCTGGCAAGTCGCGAGTTAAACGAAATAAAACAGACCAGAATACAATGCGACCGTAGAAGACCTTCCTGATGCAAGTCATTTATAACTCATTTCACATCTCAATGACTCCCTTTCGCTGTACACTGTATAGAGGTCATGAAAAGTATTGGTGCTTAACGAGAAAACTGAAGATACGTAAAACGTGCGAGAAACAACCAAAACATTTCGACAGCAGTATCAAGTATGCAATACGTCGCACGAAAGAAGACGCATTGAAACATTTTTTATCAGTCCTAATGATCAAAGTATTTATGCAACAAATACAGACAAAGAAAAATATTTGGAAATCATAAAAGTCAAAATAAAGTCCCCAACCAGTCCCAAGCCATCAACCATGGGATGTGTCCCATTCCCAATAGTTCATCGGCGCAGTCGTGATCAGCTGGCGCCGACTCTACCTCTCCTTCGAATCTAATAGGTTAAAGAGGGAAATCGGTGGACGATAACAACTGTTTTCCTTGTAGCCAAGCAAATGTAGAACGCGTGGATCGGTTCCATAGTGGTGTTTATATTGGTTCTGATTGTCATCGTATATTGACATGAGGTGCTACCTGAGGACCATTTACCATGAGTCTGACGCCAAATTAGCATTTTGCCGAGACGGCGTACTACAGACCACTTTTTGCTAGACATTGTGAAAGCAATCTACAGCAGACATAAAAGTGGTTGGTCACGCAACTGCTGATGACGGGATCATTGTCAGATGAGTAGGTAGTGTGCTCGCTTGAGAACTTTCCAATCCATACGATAGTGAACTGTATCCTCACTAGAATGGATTTTACTTTACTGGTCACGAAAGTGCTGATATAGAGGTCATTGCCAGGCAAGTAGGCAGCGTGCCCACATGAGAGGTTTCCAATACATACCATAGTGCACTGCACCCTCGGTACCAGGGGTTTTACCGATAGTCTGGAAGGAAAACTGGTCCATCTTTAAGAAATCAGATGTTTGGGTTTTCACATCAGACCATTGCTTAGTTGCCCATTATCTCCATTTCTGGCATTCCCCCCCCTCTCTCTCTCTCTTTCTCTCTCTCCGCAACAGGCTTAAATTGCCATTGACGGCTCTATCTCGAACGCCAAAGTCTGGTAAATTTGTGGAGGGGAGGAGGCCTTACATCCATCAGTCTGCCCCACTGGTACGACGCCATACTAACTTGACGGCGGCCCTACCAAATCTGGATGATTTTAACATTAGCTCTATGGCATCACATGGTCTGAGATTTTCTCAAAATGATTCTGGCCCAATCAGGGGCGCAGCCAGGATTTCCTTAACGGGGGAAGACTTGGTGTGAACTGAGATCATACGAAAACCACCTGCCAGGAAGACGATGTGCAATGGTTTCCACGAAAAAATGCGGGCCTAAGGGAGCCGGACCCCCGGGCCCCCCGGTCCCCCTTCGCTGCGCCTCTGGGCCCTATGGACCTGGGAAACACTCTTACACTGAGGCCTCCCATCTTTCTGATTAGAAGAGATGCACGATGTGAACCGCCAGTTCAAGACTGTACCGCTGAACAGTCGGGAGTGCGGCACAGCCTACGTTTCTAGGCTTACACCCTGGATGGGGTGTTTATTTTAACGTCAGGAATATACGTGGAGACGGTTGTATGAGTAAGATACGACGGAGAATCAGATGACCTGAAACACTTGTCGCAAGAATAAAGTACGATAAGAACCCGGCACCCGTGCTTACCTAACTAACACCTTTCCACATCCCATGCCCTACACCTTGATTGCAACCTTCCAGAAAGCCTAATCTGATCCAAGTACAGATGCTTTGCGATGGCTTTTGAGTGGAACACCGAGCTGTTGTGTTTTGATTATGTTCTTAAGCGTCAACCAATTTTCTCCCTTCACTGGGTAGCGGTGTTCGTCCCCATCAATCGCGTCTGTTTTTAGTCTCACGAAGCGAAGCCTTTATGCAAAGAGAAAACAATTCATTTTATTGAATGAATACACCATGTTCCATTCTCTGCATTGCCACAGATCGTAAAACATACGAGCAATCCACGCTGTTTGCAATGGCTATGACGTTGTCAAATGTATCATTTTTCCCAAAAATTTTCGGTAAAAGACATTGTCAGTTTTTGCCCTCCGTAAATTGTTTCATATTTTGCCGCAGTATATTTTCGATCGGGTCTTGCAGCGTCCATACGAGCGTTCATATCACGGAGAATTTCGTTCGGGATTTTTCCGCTGAGTCAGTCAAACGATAGGAAACGCTGGGTTTCCCATCCAATTTCACCAGATTGAACCGGGATGCGGGCGATTTTCAACATGTGGCGAAAGCGAATGATGCGCAGGGTTCTGCAAATGTTCTACTCGCTAGAAGGGGGAAATGTTCAAATTCCAAATAAGCATCGTGAAGCCATCTGTCGGCCTTTTTATGCACCTGCTCTATGGCCGTTGCCTTGATGGACTTGTCGCATACTCACCTTGCCCGTCTAACTGTGTCATTCGTAATGGGCTCGTGCCACAACGCATCGTTCTGGTGACGAGACCTTCGAAGCCCGCAAACTAGGTCTGCTCGGCCTCCTCGCGACAGCAAATCGCCTGCCGCCGTCGAGCCGCTATAACCTGTACCGCCTACTGCCTAGCGATATCAGAACGTGCCACCTGATTGGAGTGCATTAGCCAGCCCGTCACGCTGCCGGCGGCGGCTGCCGCAGCTCTTTGATCATGCAGGCTCCTGCCTGACGGTCCACAGTCGGCGCAGCTCACGATACTCCGAGATCGGCCGTCCGCCGGGCCGAGCTTCGGGCCCTCCTGATTGCACCGCTGCTTCGACGGCCCAGCGACAGCCGGTGCGCTCCCGGACGGCGAGCTGGGTTCTGGCGGGTTGGCGCGTGAGCCATCCTCGCGTGGACCGGCGCACCCTCGATGAGCCGGCGATGGCCACAGGCAGTATGCGCCGCGGGACACGGCTTGCCGCGCTGTGATGTACCGCGACAGAGCCTGACATGCGGGAAGAAAAGCGGCCATGCAACGTCTCGACGTAGGGCAGGAGTTCCGCACGTCCGGCCACGAATGTGGCCAGGAATGAAAGCTCCGGCGCAGCTCGAGTGCTACAGCTGTCGCCATTCGGCCACAACCTCAACTCCGTGATCACAGTGTCGTCCGTCAGAGCCGAGGTGCAGCAAACAAACAGTTCGGTCGCATGCGATGCACTTAACCGTTAACTGATGGCTTAGAGGGCATATGGAAGTCCCCAAAGAAATATATTAAATTTGTTTGCAGGGGCATTTCATGTTGTATATAACGCCAGTGTTATAAACAGTGACAGCCATAACAAAGGTATAAAGCTGACTCCATGGCTATTCACAAAGTTGATATCGTTCATTTCAACAGGAGTTTGACAAAGAAGCTATAAACACCGAAGACTTTTATCAAAACTTTAAAACAGAATGTTTTATAGACAAACGCTTTTCATATAGCACATTAAAGCGATACGTATCTTATCTGATGTCGCAACTACCAACATAGACTATCTGGTATTGGTGCGTTTCTGGCAACGAAATTAAAAAAAAAACAAATTAATGTATGTGAGCAGTCATCGCAACTTTTAAGATATTCTGCAGAATACAAAACGCTATCGCTGCCACTAATACTTTTAGGCTTAAAAACAACTGGCAACTTGTAACCTGCAACCACCTATTCTTGCGAACCGTTCTAACAATACCACCAGAGTACGAATGACACAGCCGGGTGATTTACGCCACCCATGCAGCCGCCATCCCACAGTCTCCCTCTGGCAGATCATCCGCTCATGTTTCATCGTTTATCGGTCGAGTACGGGAGCGTTATGTCCAGTATGCGGGGAATCGCCCAGCAACAAATCACATCGGCAGTTAGCTTGTGGTCGGCTGTGGTCGTTCCGACCAAATCCTATGTAGTAAATCGTTATTCGATGTTTTCGCCAGATTTACCACAATCATTCTAACGACTTTCATGTGATCTTCCCAATTACAGTCCTCCTTATCCCCATTTAACACGTTGTCGTTAACTTCTGGATGAGTTCAACATAAGCCAACATTTCAGCAGATCTACTGAAACCATCAGAATGTTGAGAAATTAAATGAGTAGATATATTTGTCCTATGCAGCCAAAAAGCAACGAGCATTATAAACAGTAGAAATACTCGACAGGCGATTTTAGTGCATTAAAAACAAACTGGGTGGTAGTAACTTTGCCTAGGAACAACATTTTTTGCGATTTTTCCGCGCAGTAAAAGTTGCAAAAGATGTATTGTTAAAACAGAAATTGCAAACTCATGTATGCACAAAGCTTTTTTACGAAAAAGTAAATACATACTATGATGCTAAACAAGGGAGACAGAAGATAGCTTAAGAAAATCTTTACATCTTCGGACTGTGTGGGTGCGGCCGCGCTCACAATTCCCTGTAGGTTTTCACTGGGACCAGACCACGTCGTAAATCACCACAACCGCAAAACACCGGATCATCACTCTCCGCACTTCGTCAGACCAATAAAAAAGACGATTTGCGAAAGGTTTCGTTGGTGTTTCTGTGAGAAGTCGTTCCCTGACGTGTCACTTTTTGGATGTCTTAGGACGCTTCCGGATGTGGTGACTTGTGGTTGGGACAGAGGCATTGCTAAGCCGTTAGACTCATAGAGATAAAACAGTGGCATGGAGTTGTAAAACAAATAGTTGTACTAGGCTTACAAATAGTTGTACTAACAAATAGTTGTACTGTAAGTAACCGTGAGTATCATTAGTTTGGTGGAAAAAACATCGTAACATCGTAACATCGTAACATCGTAAAAACAGCGTAAAAACATTAGAGCCACGTTATTCGCGCACACACCGAAAACAACAGTCATTAGCTGAATGAAAATGTCGTTATAGATTCGTATCAATTAATAGCTGATAAAAATAGTTAGAATGGCTGATATGAAAATGGCTGGCGAAGCAGGTGAAACAGTTAACAAAAGAAGTCCTTTCCGTATGTATATCTCAATAAAAAGGCGGATACTGTTGAGCTGTTGAGAAGGTGGAGGGTATCTTGATTGGTATCTTGGTATCTTGGTGTCTTGGTGGGTCTTGGTTCTCTCGAGGAATGTACGATGTGTTTAATGTACAATGTTTAATGTACAAATTAGTTTAACCCTATTCCCGGAGGGCAACACGGTATGGCCGATTCCCGGCAAGGGGGGCCGATTCGCCCCCCCCCCAGATCTCGAGAACTACTCATCCGATTTCATCGCAACAAACGGCAACCGATTGGCCATGACATAAACGACACTTTAAAAGAAAACTTTCAAAATTTTGAAAGAGGTCGATACAGGGGGCAAAAATATCAAAATGGGGGGTATTTTGGACTTCTTATAACTGCGTTGTTTACGGACCGATTTCAATGGAACTGGAATGAATCGAGAGATTATGGGTAGGACTTTCACCGTTGGTACACACATCTTAAATTTTAAGAAAATCATAGGCGTTCACATGGTTTCGAAAATAGGAGGATTAGTTTTTCAACAACTGAATGAACAAAAAGGGTAAAAGCGCATTTTGGCTTCTGCTAGTCATGTTATGCTAAAGAAGTACAAATCGTATTACAATATTCGCACAATGTTAGCACAGGTGGTGCCAGGGGCATGAAAAAGGGGGAGCTGTCGTGGTCATATGCTCTTCAGATCAGGTTGTGATCTTTGACCTTAAATGACCTCCAGTGACCTTGGAATCACTTGGAATCACCTCGTGTGCATTCAATGCTATCTGTAAGCGTTTTCAGTTATTTAAATTCACTTTTTCCAAAAATTCCATTCTACGGCTATTATAATATAGGGTACGCGCACTGACGTTTTAGGTTATAGCTCCGTGACCGGACCTGATATGAAGCTGAAACTTGATACACAAGTAGAAGGCACCCTTTTACATTAGATGTATTCCAGGTTTGGTATTTGGAAAAATAGCGCCGAAATTATTACAAAAAAGTGACTTTTGAACTTGACCTGACCTTGTAAAGTGACCTCAGATAACCAAATTGTGCTTGTACGTTGCCCAACTATTTTGCTATACCTCTGTATAAGGTTTTAAGTTCTATCTTAAAAACGCCAGTTTTGGCAGTCATTTTCCTTTTACCCTCAACATGGCCAAAAATGGCCTGAGGTGCCCCCCAAAAACGTTGCCCAGCTCCGCCCCTGATTAAAATATGATTAAGAAATTTTGTCACAATATGTGAAACAATAGCTCGGAAAAGTGACCAAGTTTCGTGAAGTTGCGTCAAACAACCTGGAATTGGCGAGCAAAAAAACCCGACGGGGGGCGGATTCAGCCCTACCCCCTGCGGGGAATAGGGTTAAACGATAGTGCTTGAAACTAAGGGGACTAGCCTTTGAGCCCCATCTCAAGTATCAGGAATGAGGGTCATGTCTTCAAAAAAAAAGTCTACGGATGGTATCCACACATATCGTCATTAAATCTTCACGTAAGAGATGGCGTAGCAGATACAAATTAACGAAAGATCTGTCGAGGCTATTTCAGAGCACGTATGTCATCATGGCTGTCAGGCTGAAGCATTGCTGAGTGCCTATGTCGTTTATTAATCAGAGAAGCTCCTACCACTTCGGAGCCTCCGGCCGACCCTATAATTCCATCTATCGGTTGCTTCATTATATATGTTATATTACAGTATCATATTTGGAAGAAAAGACAAAGATGTATAAGCGTTTTCGGTGACCTAATAACAAGACAAAACTTACCAATGTACTCCTCTCACGGCAGAATGACAGGGTAAGTAATATCAGTAATAAAAATATTTCGAGACAAGTCATACCCGAGATATTTTTCAGAGAACCTTCAGGCAACGGTAGTCTCATTTCTTAACTTGTTACAAAGTTCATAACTCTGTGGTCAGAAGGTACTTCTCGCGACAGCTGTTGAAAATTCCCAGCAAGCTGTACAACCTAACTTTCCAGATCTAATAGAGGAGAAAAGTTGCAAAAAGTTCATTGAGCACGTAGAGCTGAATCCACTTTGCATGCGGAAACATGGAGACAGCTTTTGCATGGTCGGATTGTCCTGAATTTATCTTAAGATGTCACAGCCACGCTCAGAGCCTTCAAGATATAACAATCATGTTATTGCCTTCCTAATCATACACCTAACCTTAATCCTGAATAATCCTGAGCAATCCTGAAACCTTAACCTAATAATGATATTGTCTTCTTAATCATGTCTTCCTAATCGTGCGCGTGTGTGTGTGTGTGTGTGTGTGTGTGTGTGTGTGTGTGTGTGTGTGTGTGTGTGTGTGTGTGTGTGTGTGTGTGTTTGAAGCTAATTATGCATTCAGTTTCATCGAGCCCATCTACTCATGACTGGCTGGTTAGTAGCCGTGTCGTAATGTATGAGTTTTAACGTGTTACAACGCAATTACAGTGACAAACATAAGGGCGCCTTTTAATTCTTGTATTTACGTGTACACTACGACTTGCTAAAAAAACTATTTCCGGCCACATTGTTAACATCTGAATTGACAAGGAAGGGTATTTTCGAGAATCAAATACAGCAGGTTTCATATATATATATATATATATATATATATATATATATATATATATATATATAACGGTTATGTTTTTTTGCTCCAACGTCTGTAGGGATACAACAATATCGGCCTCTTACAATATTTGGCATTCATCATTTTTTTCCTTTGCTCCATCATTCAAACTAAAAGATCTACGCCAACGCAGGTGAAAGCAATGACGCTTTAGTAATGGTTCCTTCGTTGCTGTGTGTGTTACTGACACTGCGTCAAGCTAGTCAAAGGAGCAATGCGTCATTTACAATAATTGCAGGAGACCAAACACGACATCCCTTCTCAGTTCCCCCTCCCGCTCCTCCGTCGACTGAACGACTGACGACTCCTCCGTTCCCCATGTTCAGTACATCACAGCAAAGACCAACGAAAGCAACACGTTTCATTGGACTGCAGGTAAGGCAGAATATTACTCACACAGTCGTGTTTTCCCCAGTGCGGCTCCTTAAACAAGCGCTCCTCGGTTGCTCGTTATAAACATTGTATTGGTCTCCTTTTTTGGTACTCAGTGATCCGACTTTGAAGATGCCCTATGGTTTATGAGACCCTAAAGATAATCGCAATGCAATCTTGTTCATATGATTTTTAGTAAGCTATCATTTAAACTCATGTGCAGCAAACCTTTGTGGTAAGCCCTTCATATAACGTACATAGGTCGTTTCGCTTGAGATGATGCGTCTTTAAAACTTAGATCCAGTGTGCGTTTAAACTACGCACACTGTGTCACAGTAGATTTTACAATTCTTTTCACATTTCTGCGGCTTTATTTCTAAAACTCACAATGCAGGCTTCTTTGGATCAAATTTTCCTCATAGCGCAAAGAATGAACCTTAGTTGGCCGCGATTCGCCAATGTCGCAAGAGCAGTAGCGAGAATCTGAATTACCCGGAATACCAGCCGAGGAGGAATGTCTCCGTCGGTTTTTCTTCGCCGACAGGCTTGATTAATGCGCAGCAGAATTTCTCAGGAGAGAAACAAAAATCAAGCGGGAAAAGAGACAGATGGCGTTTGAGAAATGAAACATACGACACATGCTGCACAAAATAACACTGCGAAAATGTGATCTGCAAATACCAGCGTTGTGGCGGTAAGAAATATAAGCATCTAAGACAAACATCAGGAGACAACGATTTCTTCCTATCTCATCTAATTGCTCGGCAGATTAACCAAGGCATTTGTATTTGATGCGTTTCCTGGGGTAGTCGGACCATTTTCCGCTTACCTTTTCCGTTCGGCGAGTGCCGTCGGCAAATCTGATCGGACCGAGCAGCCGGCTTCAAAGAGGCCTCCGTTTCCGCGTCCGCCCGCGGCGGGGATTTGCTCCTCTCACGGCGGCGCTCTGCCCGGCTCCGGCGCTCTGCCCGGCCCGCCCGAGTCCCGCGGGCCGCCCCAGGCGGATCGGCTGGCGGCGAGGTCCACGCTCGGCCGGCGATCGCGCCACGTCGCGGCCGGCGGCGCCCGCTCCGAGCCCGGAACGCGACTGCCGCCGCCGCCGACGGGGCCGCGGTCGAAGCGTCGTCGCCGACGCGGCGACGGGGGGCGCGGGCTCGGCGCGCGCCACGGCGGCGGCGGCGCGGGCCGGTCGAGCCCGGCTGGATTATCAATGACGGGGAGCGCCGGCGACGACACGCGAGCCGATTGGAGCCTCGCCGCTGGCCTCCCCGTGTCGCTCCGTGTTGGTTTAACCGATGATATTGGTGATTGATTGCGGCGGAATTTGAATTAACACTCACACGAGTGGTGTTTGGACAGTATTTCGTGGGGCGTGAATCGTGCGGGTTTAACGTCACGGATGCGATGGTAGACATAATTTAGATACGTTTTCAGCAATGCGCTCTGGGAACCCACCGTTTCAGCATAGGTGGGGAACTGACGCTCAAAAAGGCTCAAAATCCTCCAAGCTTTTCTGAAACGCTCAAGAACTCATTCTTTTTTACTTTAAATGCTGTGCTGTGCAAGTACAACTAACCGAAAAACATTTTTCACATCTTTACTCTATATTTTTGTCTTAGGCGGCATGGCAGACTCATTGGCTGCTGGTATAATCGCATTCCTGCAATTGCGGTTCTAGCAGGAAATCAAATAATTAGTTTACCATCATTTTAACTTCGAAGATATGCCAGAGCACAACTGAGAAAAACATGGCATTCTCTGCAGCAGCCATGCTCGATGCTTTATACACAAATTAAACCCACGCGTGGCGACAAGAGTTCCTTAGATCAGGTCATGCTGGCACGATTGCCATAAAGAAAACTCAGAAGCGCGAGTAAAAGGTCAGCAAATCATCCATTGTTCAGAACACTTCACAGCCTCTAAAATTCTCACATCTTCCGTGCACTTAACGACCCCAGTTCAGTGCACTGCACCGTCCATATGCGGCTAGACTATTTCACGGACTGAGTGACCGTTGCCCGCGGAAGTCGCCGTCCGTCTGGGACTGGCGTCTGGTGTGTCGATGGTTTGCTGTCGCGATCGCTTACGATCGACTTGCGGCCCCTGCGTGTAGGATTCAGCGGCCCTGTCCACAGGTCACTGGCGATGCATGACCACATTCGAACCCTGCTGTCCTTGCGCGAACAGGCCGCAGTCCGCTCTGTTCTGCAGCCGTGTGCGGCACACAGCCCTCCCCGACCGGTGAAGGTCGCAGTCCATTTGCGGCCCTTGTTTGGCCGTCGGGCATTCGCTACCTCGCCGGGACAGGTCGCCGTCCATTTGTGACGGGTGGCCGGCACCTGTCACGCGCCAGGGACCCCGCCGGCCGGCCGCGCAGCCGGCACTCTGTCAAGAGCCACGAATCGATGGGCCTGCCGACTAATCCATTAAATATGAGCGGCATAAATTTCCCCGGCTGTATTGTCGCAGGTTAATAGTCGGAAAACGACTGCACTCCGGTGCTGAGGGCGCCGGCTCATGCTTGACCTTGCCGGCCCGTGGCTGGTCAGGTCTGAGGACGCCGGTGAATTTTTCAGGGCGGGGTCCGGCGACGTGCCCCCACAGTCGGTGGTCAGGTACTGCCGCTCCTGGCAGATCAGTAGTCCGGCGAGGCGGGGAGGGGGGAGGGGGGCAGCTCGGTAACCGCCTCACGCGGCCCACCGCCGGCCACAATCACCATCCATCTGGTGAGAATTCTGTTCCAATCGATGGCGCCACATCGACTAGATCGACCGGCCGGAAGCGGTGCACCCGCCGGAAATCCGTTCAGTTAGTGCGGGATAAAGTGGAGCGCCGGAGAGTGAGTGAAGAGGGGAAAAGACGACAGGAGAAAGGAAAGGACAAAAAATAAAAAGAGAAATAGTAATGCATAAGAGAGGAAAATTAAAATGAAGTTCAACACAACTCGGGAAATAACTGACTTTGTAAAATAATAATCGAGCCCGGCAAGAGTAAACGAACAACTAAAACAAAACTTTTTATCTCGAACATATTGCTTTTAACAGGGTTGAGAGAGGCATTGCTTACATTACATTGCAAGATGCAAAAGCAAGAGGGATTGCTTACAATGCCTCTTGCTTTTTATGTTCTTCATTATGCCCAGGTTCTGATATTAAAGGCGTTGTAACTGTCTTCTTTACGACTTCCATATGCTCCTGTGCAAGATTCATCAGCGTTTACAGGTCCCCTTCCCGTCCTTGCGATCAATGCTCGTACAGTGCCAGTCTGCACGGCACACCGACGGGGAACACCAGCGTCTGTTATATCGCGCCCGGCGGCCTGCGAAGTTTGTCGGACAGCATTTCGGTTAACTTTCGACATTTTCCCCGGCCTTGCCGTGCAACGTTTGAGTTATGCATGTGCGCCGGCGTGTTTTTGCCAGGCACGGGCCGCGGCGCGTTCCCGGGCGCCGAGGCCAATCCGCGGAGCGCTGCGAAATGGACCGCGCCGCGCGCGTCTGCCATCGGCTACCGGAGGCCGGCTCAGGCTAAGCCCCTTTTGGCAAACAAGCAGCATGTTTTGAGCGGCTCAACTAAAAACAGCCGGGACGGAGACAGATGGACGCGGGTCGGAGCCGCCGGCAGAGTGGCGGTGCGCTCCGGGCTCCGTTGCCGGCCTGCCCTCGGGCAGCGTGCGCCACGGGTCGCGTGTGTTCAGGTTAGGTCACGCAGACCGCTGGCCTTGACTGGACCGCAGCTGCCGCGTCTTTTTATTAGCGGTTAGCGGCAAATATTTTTGTTTTTCGTTCGCGCTAAAAAGGTTGATTGCTCATGCTAGAAGAGAATCGCACTGCAATGTGGATGGTTCAGATAAACATTTCAAAATGATTGCTTAGCATGCTGCCCGTAATACACACATCCCTCGATGTATATTACACAACAAAAATGTGCGACGCATTTATCAAACAATGCTTTAATTAACTGTAGATGGCTTTTCATTAAAAAAATGAGGGCATCCGTTGGCCATCAGAAGTCCGCTCTGACATCTGAGACCAAGCGCTGGATGGCAGTCAGCTGTCTGTGAACTGAATGCCCTTTGGGAACGCCCAAACATGGAAGCGCCGTCGATTTCCTCGGTTCGCTCGGTCTGCAAACAAGTGGTGCTGCGGCCTTTTTCGGCTCCGGCTGCGCGTGAAGTGGTGCACTGGACCGGCGTTTTCATTCACATGTCAGCGCAAATATTTGTCGTCGGACGCAAAACGCCTCATTAGCCGAAGGGACCATGTGTTTGGAAATATTATCATCACCAAAGGCTTTCGCTTCCTGAGCAAACGGAAGACATTCGTCCACCTTTCGCCGTCCCACGCTCGTTATCTGGCGAGGGAAATAAACGATAACCATTCCACTATCCGGTACCCGAACAGTAGCTCGGGCCGCCGTCTCATTTAACGTTTAATGCCGTCTTAGCATCAATAGTCACACCGCTGCTCTCTCGCTTTCCCTTGGCCCCAAAATACCCTCCATTTTTCAGATCGTCTTTGCCTCAACTAGACTAAGTTCGAGTCGCTTGGCTGCCGTCCCACTGCCTCCCCGAAGTCAGCCTCTCCCATTTCACCACCACTGTTCTAGAACGGTCTTATGACTGTCCTTCCCACCGCCGTTCTACCACCGTCCCGCCGCCGTCCCGTCACCGTCCCACAGCCATCCCACCCCGTCCCACCACCGTCCCGCCGCCGCGAGACGCCGGCCGCCGATGACAAAGCAGCGGCGATCCGATCAGCGGCCGGCCGCGAACGGCCGCCGGCGTCGTTCGGCTCCGACCGGCCTCCGTCGACCCGCCGTTCCCGGCGAGCCTCCGACGCCGTAACGACTGCCGCCCCGCGCGGCCCCACCGACCGCCGCTTCGACGGGCGTCGCGAGCGTCACCGCTGATGGGATCGCCGTCCGGACGGCGGCGAACCGCCGACGGCCGGCCGGACGAACCGCCGCCGGCTGTTTTTGGGCGGGGTGAAATCGTGTCGAACGCGATAAGGCGGGTCGTCGCGGCGCCGGCCGCGCGGCGGCTTTGATTGACGGTGGCGTGAGCGGACGGCGCGATCCGATCGGAGACTGACCTGGCTCGGCGACCGCGTCGTTCCGCCGTCGGCGCGGCATTAGGCCGCCGGCCAACCCGGCGGCGCGCCATCAAAGCGGGGCGTCCGACGTCCGCCCGGATTACGGCGGGTAATCAGCTAATGAAAGCACGTCTGAAAAGAGCAGAAGCTGCTCGGATGCCCGGGAGGGAAGCCTGTCCTGCGCGTGGCGGCCGGAAAGTACTGGCGGGACCGTCGGGCTTCTGTGGGTCCTGGCACTGGGGTGGAAATCACGCCTTGGCAGTGCAGTCAGTGTCAGAGTCAGAGTCAGCCGCGGCGCTGTGTCATCTCCCTGAGCTTGTCTGAATGGATACGTGCGTAGTACTGCATAGTTGGTTGGTTGGTTATTGGGGCTTAGGGGCGCACCGACTGCAGGGTCATTCGGCGCCCACGTAGTACTGCATACATATACAGTAAGTGCATATTTCACGGATGAACAGCGGTTGATTTTCATTCATCAGGTTCATTACATGCGTTTCATGAAGATACGGAAACCATTTTGACGTAGTCTTTGGCGAACCAGGAAGTGAAAAGCTGTAAGCTAAACTGAAGATCACACTTCAGCTTCAGTAGTGGAACACAAGCGCAACGTTGAGTCTCAACTCCAATGCGTTTCTCAATTGGAGCTCGTGGCGAGCAGCACGAAAGCATTCACTCCCACTCGGAAATTGTCCGTGTCGTAGACAGAATTAAAGACAACACAACAGTACACGCGAAATGAGTTCCTGCAGGATTTCCGTGTGTCTGTGAGGTATTTTGTTCCTTACGCTAGGAAGGGCCTAGTAGTTTTCTGATAATGGAAACTCGGAAAGAAGTTCGTAGTATTAAAAGTGTTCCAGTTGTTTGTCTAATCGAGGTTTATGAACATTGCTAGAATTTCGCAATATCCTGTTTGTTTCCGGTTTAATTTCCGAAACTTGGAAATTTCGCTTCCAGGAAAATGTGGAAATGAATCTGTCATCTTGGCTTATACGCCACGAGGAAACGTATGCAAAACGTATGTCACTATGTCACTTTTGGGGTATATCATTGCCAACGTCACGGCATTTCGTCTATGCTGGTATTGATGGCACGGTAGCCAGTGATCAACAGGGAGATGGAGGTGCAACCCTGTCCCATTGCCAGAGGTGCTTCCCGTCGTTTCTAATACCGTCCCTCCCGAAGTCAACAAAACTCGGTTTTAGAAAGTCTCATCAAAGACTCGTACATTGTTGGAACTGCATGACACATGACATGACATGAAATGTCATGACATGTCTGTCATGACTGCATGACACATGACAACAGCGTTTTAGCCATATTCCCGGGAAGCTAAACATTGTTGCCAATTGCCGGGAGGGGGTGGTATATTCGGCTTCCCCTCGAGATCTCGAGAACTACACATCCGATTTCATCGCCACAAACGACAACCGATTTGCCATGAAGTTAACAACATTTTCAAAAAAGAAAGCTATCAAAATCTTAACCCGTCCCCGACTGGGGGGGGGGCAGTTGACTGCCCCCCCTGAGGTTTTTCTGGGATTGCGAGAGAACGAACAAACACAGAGTTACGAAACTTTGTGTACCTTTTGCTCCATCAATTTTACGTCTCCAGTCAAAATTTTGACCTCAGGTCAGGCCAGGTGCCTAACCTAGGTCAGGTCAAACAGACCTATGTCAAAAAAAGTTTAGCGCACTCTAACTTTTTCGCAAAACAAGATATCTCAATAATACTTTCAGGGGTTAATGACCGTGATAGATGCAACAAATCTGCTATCTCAGATTTTTCGGAATTTTCCGGGTCATTGACCAAAGGTCAAGCCCATTTTTAAGACATATCGCCTTTTTTTCGGAAATTGACGGAATATTTCATAACATTTTTAGTGTGGAGTGAAGCAGACATCTAGTTACCGTCATTGGGCAAAGTATCACTGACTTCCATTCATTGACCTGAGGTCAGGTCACGAATAACTGTAGTGGGCCAAAATGAACCGCCGTCAAAATCGACGATGAATTACTCAGAATGGGTAAAAAAAATGGCAGAACTAGCTTGCACAGACGTAATTAATACTAGGAACCTCAAAAAGTTTGAAAAAGTAGCATATTTTGGACATAAACAGACTTTCGCGAATAAAGCCCCGCCAACTTTGTAGATTGGTAACTAATCAATTTTTCCAAAATTTAAGCATGAGAAACCATCACAAGAACCACAAAGATCAATAAAATTGACATAGATCGTCTTTTTCGCGAAAATAAAGGAACGCTAAAATTAGTTCCCGTCAATTTGGTACCGCATACGGCCGCGGCGCACACTGACGGCTGACGGGAGAATTACGGTGTCTTTAACTCAACGTTTCGGCGTATATATTGAACAAATCTGGGGAAATTAGACTTGGATCGGCATCCGCGGACATTTACTTGTGCGTTGGTGCCTTTACCGATGCGTTATTGGTCACAGCCCTTGAGATTCAGGCCATTTCTTGGTCTCATGCAGTCGGCTATGAGAAAACATATATAGGGCGTAAATTGGCTTACATATTATCTAAAACTAAAAATGAGACCAGTTTCGAGCTCTATTCGTCACAGGCTTTCGAACGGTATGCTTATTTTTATCGTGCGACCAACCGTTCGTGAGTTAGAGGGGGGGCAGTCAACTGCCCCCCCCCCAGTCGCCGATGTTCGGGACGGACCGACGGTCGTGCGCGGGTTAAAAGACGTCGATACATGGGCGAAAACGTCAAAATGGGAGTATTTTGTGATTTGTCATAACTCCGTTGTTCATGAATCGATTTTGATGGACTTGGCATGAATCGAGAGGTTACTGATGGGACTTTTCACATTGGCCCATGCGTCTCGAAATTCTGAGAAAATTCGAAGAAAGCATTCGTTCACAGGGTTTCGGAAAGGAGAGGCATATTTTAAAGAAAAAACTACATTGACATGAAAGTTTGAAGCATTTTTAGCTTTTATTACTCGTGTCATACTTACGAAGTACGGATTGTGATGCATTGTTTTTAAAGTGTTGGCATAGGCGGGGCCATGGGCGTAAAAAAGGAGGATAAATGACCTTAAGGTCACCTGAAATGACCTTGAGTTCATTTCATAGTGCCTGAAGACGTTTCCAATCATTTAAAGTCTCCACATTCCTAAAATTCTTGTAATGGCGTTAGTAATATAGGGCACGCTCACAAACATTTTAGGTCGCAGCTCCGTGATCCGATCCCATATCAATATGAAACTTAATACGCAAGTATAGGACACCCATTCTTTACCAGATATATTTCTGATCTTCCGTTTTGAAAATTAGAGTCAAAAATATTCACATAACACCAAATTTTGACATTTGACTTCATGCGGCCATATGGAGTGACCAAATATATCTTAAAAATTGTATATTTTTTAGCAATTCGTATTTTACCTTTAACAATGCCAAAAATGGCCTGAAGTGTCTCCCGAAAACGTGTTCTGCCTCCGCCCGTGGGACAAATAAAATTATGAAATTTCGGCACAGTGCGTAGAAAAAATAAACAGGGAAAGCGACCACGTTTCGTGAAGCTGCTTCAAAAACCCTGGAATTGGTACGTAAAAAAAATCCGTGAGGTGCGGATTCAGCTCCCCCTCCCCTGCCATGAGTACGGTTAAGCAGCTGTCAGAAGACGCGCCGGACGAGGGGTCGGGCGCCAGTGCCGCGACGTCGGAGGCCGGGGGCGGGGGAGCGGCGGCGGTCGGCGCGGTCAGGACTGGGAGCTGCCGTGACCGGCCGGACCATGTCGCTCCGGCCGGGCAGTGCCGCTGGCGGCGGTCGGCGCAGTCAGGACTGGGAGCTGCCGTGACCGGCCGGACCATGTCGCTCCGGCAGCGCGGTGCCGCTGACGCTAATACGCCCGCCGCCGCTCTGATGACAATTAGCTGTCCTGCCTGGGACCGGCGCTCGTTAGTGTCGCATATCGAGCCGCAGGCGTATTAATTACAGTGACGGTAATGACCTGCAGGCCACGCACTCGTCATGCGTGGGCCCTCCCCGGCCGGGTGGTGCGGATAATACGCCCTCTCGCTGCTGACCGGGGCCGCCCGAAGCAACTGAGCTGCCATTAGCCCGGACAACTGAGCCGCTATTAGCTGGGGCAGCGACGGACCGCCCCGGCGCCATCGGTTTCCGCCCGTGAGGAGGGGTGTTTCCGGGCCTCGGCCGACGCGTCCGAGTCATTTCGCGGACGTTTCCAGCACGTTTTCTGGCTTGCTTCGACCGCGTCATCCGATTCGAGGAAAGGGTGTCCTTTGTGGCGGAAGACATGGCGGTAATTGCACGAGGAACACGCCGGCAAACTCCGACTCAGTTTGTCTGTTCCACTCGGCTGACTCAAAAGCTGCTGCCCATTCGCGCGTTCTAATCGCACAGTGGCTTAGAAGGTAAGCTCCTATAATTGGGCCGATGGAACAGCCGGTTCCGGCTTTCCGGCCACGATACGTTTAGCCAGCAGTTTTGTTTAAGAGCTTCATTGCCGTCAAAAACGCAGTCCTCTAAAAGTTTGCTTGTTTAACATTGCTTTGTCATCAAAAGTGCATCCATATACTCAAACATGTAACATGTCAGAATTTCCTTTTCCCTCCCAAAATCTCTACGGCACCACTCTGTCTATATCCATAATTTTCTGTATTTCCCCCTTTGGTGCCCGTCATTCCCAATTTAGGCGTATTTACCGGATGATCTGTGTCGATTTCCCTATCACAAGACCTGCTGCAGACAGCCCAGATCCATAATGGTCTGTTAGCCTCCATCATCAGTCCCGCACAGTGTTGGGGGAACGAATGGGTGCAGACAGCCACAAGGCTGCATTTCTTGCCGATATTTGGTAGCACCCGAGATGTGCTTCCTAATCGCTTCATGCAACAGCGTCTTTGTGTTCTGTCTCGGCTAACGAATGACATATCAGGTTGTAAAAGATATTTTATGATTGATAGAAAGATATTTTAATATTTGGAAATTCCTCAAGGAATACCTTAGGAAAACCTTTCAACACCTTGCCAACTATTTACTGCGGGAGGCGGGAACACCTTTGAAGGTGGTTAAATTTCATGCTTGGGAAATGACATAAACGCTGGGTAAATTTACGAACATCTATGCCAGCAGTATTTTACGTAAAAATTGCATATTGAGCGCATCATATGTCCGATGACAGGAGACAGTAGCACGTCAATCGAGCCCCCTTACCACGGCAATCATCAGCGTCCCTCGTCACGCACGTGTTGTGGAAACGACTGCGACTCGTTAAGAAGGTTTTCCAAGACATTCAAGGAAGAAGAAGCACCCACATTATTTTGTCACTGGGGAATAAGACTCAGATTGCTTCATGAGCCATGATTGTCAAGTCATGCAAGGCTGAAATGTTTCCACAATAGTTCGGCATCACTGCCAGACCAAGTCTCCGGTGACGATGATGATTTGGTTTTATACAGTGCTTCGGCTACTGTGGCCATTTCGCGCTGGTCACATGGGCTATCTAATCAAGAAGTTTATATACGTGGTGCTGAGCGTCTATTGGGAGGAACAAATGACATCCAGTCCATTTGTAGCTAAGAAATGCCTTATGACACCAAGCTCAATGTCGGAAAATTCACCGATAAGCGATGCCAGAGTCGCAGAGCGTCCAAAGAATCTCTGTCTTTCTGAGCCGAGTAGAGTGCAAGCAATAATCATATGCTTTACACTCAACAGGTCCCCACGCCTCTCACACGTGGGGACATCTGCTGTGCTGCTCAGTCGAAATCGAGGTGTGCTGTAGGTATGGGAGATGCGGGGACGGGTCGGAGCTATTTTTTCCTTTCTAACCTTTCGGAGAGACGACGCCCAGACCAAGTCCCAAAAACAGCACTTGTTCGCCGCCTCGCACCTCGGTCGCCAGGGCCGTACCCCGTACCTGGCCGGAGACAACGGCCACCAAATTCCAGCCGGAGGCGGCACGATCGTTATCGATGGCGTGAACACTTCCGTTTAGCACATAAGATTACTCCAAAGTTGACGCAACCGTGTCACCGCTAGAACTAGAATCCTATGTAGAGCCATACCATCGGTTTCATGCCATTACTGTCAAAAGCCGCAGACAGCCGCCATGTTGGTGCAG
This sequence comes from Capitulum mitella, assembly GCA_030062745.1. Lineage (NCBI taxonomy): Eukaryota > Metazoa > Arthropoda > Thecostraca > Pollicipedomorpha > Pollicipedidae > Capitulum > Capitulum mitella. Next base: position 2,621,862 of record CP099840.1, on the reverse strand, counting down.
TCCATGTCCCGTCTAATCAGTTGGCGGATCCGGATCGGAGGATCCGGTTAACGTCTGGCTCGTCTTGTTATTCCTATTATTCTTGCCGAGGAGAAACAAGAGCCAGAGCTCCTGCCAAGGAAGCCATCAGCACTGTGTCAGACGGTAAGTCTGTGACTGATTCCCTACCAGAGCACGTGTAGCAGCGTCACAGGCCTGCAGCGGAGTTTCTACTTACAGATGAATCTTTTCAAACTGCTGGAAGAGATAACGGTGTGAGGGAATGGGCGCATTTTTCATTCAGAGCTGGTCATGAGGACAGGAAGAGATGAAGAGGGAAGTGGGAGAGGTAGAAAAAGAAAGAAAGGGGGAGCATAAGGAAGAAGAGAGATTTAGAAATGATACAACGTAATCATGAAAGAAAAACAACAGCCTCAAATGAAATCTGGTTCTGCTGTGCTCCCTTCAGGCGTCGATCTTCTTGGCTGTATTTCAGGCAGCCCAGATGAGAGAGCGAACTTCCCCAGAGCACAACCATACCCATGACGTCACATGCACACGCAGGTAAGCGGCCAGTCGATAATAAGCTGCACTGGTAACCAATCACGTATAACAGCAGGCCGCTCCGTGCACCTGAACTGGGCGGCTGACCTGACCCTGTGATGCCTGGTGAGTCTGCCCGCCCGCCGGGTCCACCTGACCGTGCCGCGACAGCGCGGCCGCGGAGCCGCCGGGACGGCCTGTCCTGTCAAGAATTAGCTGGGTGTACATACATGCAAACAGCAGGGCTGGGAAGCCGTGTACATACAGTTGGCGTGTTCAGAAATAGTCCTGTTTTATCTACTCGTAGCCTAGGAAGCTGGAACACGAAGCCAGTATTTTACTTTCATTATTTTTGCAGCGTGTGAATTCTTGTGTGCAAAACGATAGCTGCGTGTTTCATTAAAATAGTAAGAAGGCCTGTTTACCGGGAAGTCGTCTAAGACCTAAGACGTTGCATCAGTGCACACAGCGTTGGAACTTAATGACTTCATACTTCAGGAGCAACTTATGTTAACATATGCAGCGGAAACCTCGCCGACACTGAGATGTGCATGCATAGTTTCGGACCATCCCGGCTACTTGGACTTGTAACACATCTAATACAATGTCCCCTGCGGAATAAAAAAGTCAAGGAATCAACGTGACAGGTAAGAGAACAAATGCAACGACTTACACAAAACTGATGGCAAGTTTGAGGTTGAACTCTCCGTCATAGTCTCTCGTATACCGGAGGTTCATCACGCGCAGGGCAGGTTCCTGCTTTGGTTACAGCGTCGGCACTCTACATCGGCTATAGCAATCACCTCAAGGCCATTTGCGTGCCATTGGAAACAATGCTATTGGTAGAATACCACGCAAGCATTGCATCTACTTTTGCATACTTCTCACATCGCGTCACACAGATCACAAGCACAGCGTCTGCAAAATATCTAGCCGACCGCCAAAAAATCGTTCCTGGAATGGGCTGAGTGTTCCTGGCATATGATTCCAACCAGGAGTGATGAAACCATTGAAACGCTGGATGTCGCACCCCCTTGAACACTATAATTTAACTTTGGCGCTGTGCTATTGACTTTAAAGAAAGTATTTAAAAACGACCGATTCCCCCCCCCGACAGCAGGAGTGTTTAGTCAGTGGTGGAATGGCCACACCCAATAGAGTCGGCAGCGGCTGGTGGAACGATCACGCTGGCTTGGAGCCGATGCACGTCGGCAGTTTGGCGACGCGGAGGCTAGTCTGGCCTAGTCACGGGCGGTCAGAGAGGACAATTGACCCCCCCTCCTCATGGTGAGAGGTTTCCAAAAATTGGCTTTTGTCACAGATCATTTGTTTCCAACGCAAGAACCCATTGAAATAAAAGAACAATGTGCTTAAATTTTCAAAACCTGAAGTGTGCTATTTAATAGGGTCAGTTCCTCATGTTTGCAATGAAATGGTAAGGTATATTTTCGTCTTGGTCCCCTTCCCCCTTCAAAAATCCTGCCTACGAACTGGGACCACTGTCCACCGGGTGAATGGTTCCTGATCGGACCATTGTTAGGGCCGCGCTGCCAGAAGTTGCGTCGTAATCGGCCGTAGTTTTTACCTCGGCCGTTTCGCATTGCACCCGCGCTATACACGGGTATCTCCGATCCGAATGTGACCGAAATTGCTTTCACCGCGGTTAAGCCATCCATCTCCTACTCATCCAGGTTTTCGGGGGGGCTGATTCCGACTGTCATGCCATGTTTGCTGTGAAATGGACAGTGGCGCGTTCAGGGAGTCGTATTTATTCGTTCGTTGATGCCGGAAAAAGGGGAACTGCTCTCCTCAGTATAATTTTCCTTATTGGCGCAAATAACGTCACCAAGCATCACCAAAGTGGATGTCATATGTTCTACACGGATGTACTGAAGACAGAGGCCGACAAAACCGCACTGATGACGGCTATCGTTTGTCCAGACAGCTGGCCCAGAGACGGTTAGCTCTATAGGGACCAGAGCTGTAGAGAAGAGGCTTTCCTCATGTTTCACCGATGCGCTGCTCCAGCCATATTTTATTTATACACTGGCTAGCCGCACCATCGGAACCCCACATGCCACTGAGCACATCACAGCGGTCATGGTCGGCTGGCAGTGTCGCTGGTGACGTAGAAGGCCGGTCACGTTCAGAACTGATATCGTAGATGCATTGCCTCCGTATCTCCGCCAGTTGTGGTCCAGAAGAGACTGCAGCGCAACCTCGCCACTGGATTCGGTGAATGTCATGCCTTACCGATCAGGATAGTATTATCTGTTTGCTGCCCGGACTTTTCCATACGCTGGAAACGGTTTTGTTTCCGCACCATCTGCTACCTTTGCCTTTGAGTAAGGTTAACCGCTACGCACACTGCAACTGCCTTGTCGTCAGTCATACGCTTCACTGCACAAAGCTGTGCCGCCAGCATTAATGCTTGGCGTATTTTCAGTGACCGTCAGGGGACGACACGGCTTCAATAAGCACTGACGCGAACGCAGTTTTCTCCTAAAAATGAGCATTTCTGGTTTACATAATTTGGGTGCTTACGTTTCATCGCTTCCACCATAGCATCACTCACCCGAAACTTTTCTTGCTGGCGAAAAATGTTGCTTTGCCTTCGGCTGCATGTTTACCACTTTTTTATTTCATTCACGATTCGCAACACCGTTTTTTTCCACTTTTTCAGATGGATTCCACAGTCATTTCATCGGGATTTACATTCGCAGGCTCAAAAATTCACATCACACCAACTCTGAAGCCCCATTTCGACTGCTTCCTGAGCTCACCAGCTTTTTTCAGTGTGTTATACAGTGTCACTTTGTCTAGTCTAACCTCCATTTCGAACAGTCTGTCTCAATTCCTCACCGCAGCGCAGTTCTGGATGGACTCAGCAATCTAAACAGGACCCCATTGAAGCACTACTGCCTTGCCAGCCTATCTGTGGTGTCAGCTGATCGGAGGGATGCATTGCGAGAACATCACGGGACACCGCAGGGCCAGAAGTCGACCGAACGCGAAGACTGACCGGCCGGCGCCAGTGCGAAGGTCGGGCGGCCGGCGGACCAAATGTCACACAGTTCGTCATAGGTCGGCCTCCGCAGGTCTCTGCAGTCTCAGACTCTCAGGACTGATTCATCAGTCTCAGGACTGATTCACAAGGCCGTAATGAACACCTTAAGTGTGAAAGCGATGGGGGATTTCGGGGGCCCTATACTTTTGGCCTCCATGAAGTAAAATTTATTGCACATAATACCGTTTTATAGTAAAGCAAAACAGCAGCTTGACTGTTGCAATGGCAAAGCCAATTCTTGCAACTTACAACATGCAGACTGAAAGGGCACAAAATGTTCTGTTATTCAGTACCAGAATTACCATCACAAGTTAAAAAAGATGGCCTGCCCATGCCATGTCAAACATGGACAACTTGTTTCGTCCTTCACAGCCGTTCAGTGCGGAACGGGTAGAAAGGTCAACTTATAGAGCTATAGACTGAATGAAACAAGCTAAAAAGAAACGAGACTTGGCGTTGAATAGCCTGGCCAATTTTACACAGACGGATAACTTTTGCAACAAAAAATTCGGCTGTTGCCGTTGCCAAATGAGATTATGATCACGTTTTCGCCGTGTTACCTCTGTGCGGCGAGACCGGACTAGCAGAGAATAGACTACCCGCATACGACGGACGGTCAGTCTGGTGACGGCCATCCAACATCGCAGTCTTCGTAAGAGATGAAACCGCTCTTCGTCTGGCGCTGTTGACGCTTTGCACAACAAATTACTTAATGCTGCAAAAAAGAGGCTTGTCACGGAGCTTCGTAGCCAAGTTCCGCGTCCCCATTCGCTGATGTTACTCTCCGTGCGGTAAAAATTTCTCGGCGAGACACCATGCTCGTTTTCTTTTGAGTTTGATAATTTTGTTATCATATACAGGATTTTCCGGAACATGCTTAAACTGGCACGTCGCAGATTACTAATGTTGCATGCCTTGAATTTATAAAAGTGGCAGTTCTTTGAAGTCTGTTGTGTGCATTTCCAGGTAATTCTTAGAAGGGAACATTCTTTTCAACTTGGTCCCGAATCGATAACTGTTTTATATTCTCTTCCTTTCTCGCAGAACTTAAATTGAGTTCAACTCCATTCAGACTAATGCCACCCCTTGAATTTCAGTGCCCGGCTATGAAGCTCATAACGCAGGGAATTTCTTTAGCGATTTTTCCTGTCACGCTGAGTGGATCTCGTCCTATAGGCCGAGATATAGTTTCCGATTCAATTTGTAGGGATTCGGAATATGATGCCAGCTTTTCACAACAGCTACCCGGACCGTTCGATAGAACGAAACTTTTTACAAAGTTTATCGGGCGCTATGCCGCCTGCATGCGATGATGGGCCGCTATTCCACAAAGACGGAAGACAGTAAAGTGTGCCTCAGACGTTTCAAACTGGATTTCAGCGTTAAGTTTTCAGAGCTGTAGCGTGCGAAAAATACCGGAAACGAGAAAAAATCATAAGTCGTGGGGACGAACATTTTACCATGATTTGAGGGGTGAAGATCAGGATTTTTTTAAGTGATGGACGTCGACTATGCAGCTGCGTTGTCGAAGAAGGTTGAAAATTTTATCTCCTTTTGAAGGTGTTTTATAGAGCGTGCCAATATTCCCAGTGACAGGGACAAATAATTCATTCGTTTGCAAGCCTTATCATCAGATAGCTAAAACACTTTTACGCTAGACTGAGAATGACAACTCGTCGGGTGTAAGAAAGAAGAGACAAGAATATGTAATGGTCCTAAAGATCAGACAAGCATGAGATATTGCCTTTCATTTCCCTGCTTTCCAGTTATTTTGAAGTGGAGGACAGAGAGGTATGGCAACAGCTGTGAGCAACAATTTGCCACTGCTCACCGCACGAGCACGAAACGTGTTGGCGTATTTGTTCCGCGTCCACGCTTTGCACGGTGCTCCGTGATGTACAGTGCAATGCGGGCGTGCTTCTTCTTCTTCTTCGCTGCTCCTTCCCTCACGCATTACCCCTTCCTTTTACCTAGTTTCTTTCACTCGTACTTTACTTGTCTTTGCCTGCTCCTCTTCTCAGGCCTTACGTATCTCTCTTGCCTAATTCCCCCCCCCTCCGTTTTCGCTTCTCCTGTTTGAAGAAAATCAAAGAGGTGTGGTACGTAACCGTTTAATGGTAACTGTTTGGGTTTACCGTTTCACGGTCTTAATATATACCTTGCCTCCGCAGTTGATTATATTTGCTGGGGCGGAGTATTTTCCGGTGGTCGGAAAGCTGGATCGAGAGGAAACTGGGATTCCCCGTATCTGATCTACGGCTGGTACTTTCTCCGTGCAAATATATAAGCCCGTAAAACGCTGGAGTGGTTCATGAATATTTTCAAGGTCCCTGACTCCCATCTCCATCTAAATCCATACGCTTGACTGAATGTGCGTTCTGATAAGATCCCTTTTAATAAATTTGGTCCAAACGTGTTGGAGTGGGTGTAGTTGGGATCAACGTCCAGCCTAAGTCAAGTTTGCTGATTGCTACTTCTTTTAGTTTGGTAAGTACTCGCAATGCAATGCAAGAGCTCTCCATTGTAGTGAAGTTCCGACCACTAACGGTTTGGTATTGCTGCCGGGCCGATATACTGTCAATAAGTCGCCTGCTTAGGTTTTATGCCGCGAGTTCAGTCACCTTCCATCTGCGTTCTTGACAGCCAATCAGCGCCACCAGCGAACCATGACGTCAGGGAATTTGTCGCGAAGTCACAGAAAAGAGTTTGGAGAGAAGTATTTCGGGGGCGACGAACCAGGTATTGAGTTTTGAGCTTCGTCTACCACGCAAGAGCAGTTGAAAATCCAGTCATAACTAATTAAAGCCTTGAGCTATTTTACCAAAACAGAGCGAGAAAAGTGAAAATGATTACGTTCCTTCAGCTATTAAGTCATTGCCTATCGTACACACATATTCTTATTGGAATGTAAAATGCCATTATCTAGTCTGTATAAGATACGTAAAACGGCAGATAGCTGATATCTGCTTCCGTTTCGTGGTTAATGGGTTTGAACATAAAAATAGACAGGAGCATGTCGCACACATGCATTTACATCTAGACCATCTAGACCAATCAACTTTTTGATGTAATAAACAAGAACATCATTAAAAATAGGAAGATTGGGCACTTAAGAGCCTTTTGAAATAGCTTATGCATGCAAAATACAAACTAAAAATGGTTTAATACCAAAGACGGCACCAGTGTTGCTGTATCACAGTAAAATAGGCCCGACTTCATGTCATAATGTCCTTTACCTGTGTGCTTCATGGCTTCGTTGACTTCGCTTTCGATTATTTTGAAAAAATTATGTTATGCTTCCGCTCAGCAAGTAACACTGCCCTCTATGGTTGCATTTCACTTTGCTGGTTTTTATAACAATGTTCGTAAGAGCGTCCACTTTTCATTGCTCGTCTAAATTTACTGCTGGACTCGTTTCTCAAGGCAGCTTTTATCTCACGCATGACACCTGCATGCTAGGATTCGGTGGCAACAGACAGACAAAACGCACCGATATGCGGAACATAAATAAATAAGTAAATATAAAAGGAGCACTGCTCTGATTTCATTACGGCTCATTTCTCAAGTTCTTTCGGTTGTCGCGTGTTGTCCCTTTTTTCCGTATGTACTGCACTACGGTGCGGTAAAATTATCGATTTTCACATGAGCTATGCCTAGAAAGAACAGTCTGCTTCCCACCGTTCGAACAGCCACAGTGAAAAGCCAGACAAATGCGCTGAACAAGGACTGTTTTAACACTGGCTTCTTGCTGGTGCATGCTAATTAAGTACTTCGGACGGAAGCGCCCTGATACAAGCCCACGACTGCGGCAATCTTTCTCCTTCGCGGCGCGTGCAGCAGCGAGGTGGGTCGTAAACCCGTCCGAGGGGGCGGAACACGTGTCGTCCGTGTGTGGAGGTACGGCGCCAGCCGGCTCGGTCGATGTCGACCGAGCGGCGGCGGCGCCGGATCGCCACGGTCCGGCGCGGCGCGAGCTGACCACGTGCACCGCGGCCCCGCGGGACTCACCTCCAGCACGATAACATTGCCAATAACTTGGCTCGGCCCTCCGAGAGGAGTTCCATCAGTTGAAGTCACGTCTTATCGCGCGAGCGGCGGCGGCGGCGGCCCCTCGGTCGTCTCCCCCGCCCGCTCCCCTTGGCGCCGGCCCCTCGGCGATACCGACCAGCGCGGAGGAGAGCGGCTGAATCTAATATTGCGCCCTCCGACCGGCTGCTCCCCTGAAACAATGGAGAGAGATGATGGGAACCGAGCTCGTCCAAACTGGTTTAGAGGAAATAGCTTTAGGGTCTGGGCTTTTTACGGAGTGAATCATTTTTCCAGCCGACTGCGTGGAGTCACCACGATACCTCTGGCAACTTTAGATATCGGTTTTGGAACATAAATAGTTCATTTTTGCTAAGGAGAAGCCAATACTTCGCACATTGTCCTTTAAGCTATAAGGAAGACTGCATCCCAAGATTGGACAGGTTTATCGGAGACAACCAGAGGAAAAGATGTACTTTTTATTTGGTCAGATCTTGCAACTGCCCATTACGTCGAGGATGTGCAAGAAGAGTTGAAGAAGAATAAAATCTGTGCGGTTCTACGCGCCTTTAATGCACCCACAAATCAGGATCAACACCTCAAATCAGGCCCATCGAGCAGTTTTGGGCAGTCCTCAAGAACGAAGTTTACGAAGACGGCTGGTACGCAACGTCTGGGGCCGAGATGAAGAGAAGAATTCAATCCAAGATCCGGACCTTGCACACGAGCACCGACCAACGCCTCGTGGGAGGTGTCAAGAACAATACACCGTGTGGCTGAAGGGGGACATGGCAAGCTGCTCCGTATCTAGTGGCCAATAGCGTCAAACCAAGTTCAATGATGTACCGCCCTTGTTTGCCCGCACATGTATTCGCGAAATATGAACGTTCCAACTTTCGTCGGATTTTTTGTTGTGGCCATTTCTTTCTTTAACAACTCTTCCATTAAAAAAAGAGCCAGTTCATTTATTCTTCCAACATCACATGTAGCCGTTTTACCTGTCTGTGCGCGCCTCTTTCTCGCCGGAACAGCCGGAACAGGTAAATTAAGATCCGCGGAGACACTCGGTACATTTCCTGCCTGAATAGTCCAGGATACTTAACCTTAAGCCTTTAAGCTGTGGTTTAGAACAATGGCTTCAGGTAACCATCGGTTGAAAACCGAATTTACAGAATTGCCGAATGAGCGAAGCAAAGCTTCTTTTTAGCATGGGGCTATGATAGTGCACTGCGGTATGACAGATCAAAATTTGGAAGTAAGATCTGACGTTGATCTTGGGCAGATGTCTCATAAAAGACCCTGGAAACGAGAAAAATGCGAAAAATGTTGATCACTGAGATATTTGTGCATATTGCGTTATACGTGTACATTACATTATGCTTCACATATACCCATACGTATGTTACTCATAAACAGTGATGTCATTATACTTACTTATAGGAAAGAGATGAACATCATTGGTGGAAAAGACCCACGTACCATTAATACAAATGTTTTTCCGGTGTGCCACGTGCCTCGATATTATTAAGGAATTTCAAATTAGTACCATGCTTCGAAGACAGCTTGCAACCATTGTCCGTCCGCTGAACGATATGCCGTGACTGGCCCACGCCGAGCATTCTGCCCCCCGGGGCCGCCGAACCCGAGCGTTCCGCCGCGACCGGAAAGTCAACCTCCCACGCGGCCGCGGTCCCAGAGATGAGACCTGAGCCGGGGGGAGGGGTTCCGTCCACCCCGGCCGTCCCGCGGCGAGTCGCCTCGGCCGAGGGGCGTGTTGACACGGCCCTGCTCGGCTAATTTCGCCGAACGCAGAGCAAATACCGCGTTTGATCGATCCTCGAGCGCGCGGGACGCGGCGGGCGCGCCAAGATGACCGCCAGCCGTGTGGGGACGGCGCAGCATAGGGGCTCATGGCCGGGCAGCGGCAGCCGAGCTGGGAGTCGGCGACGGCGAGGAGCCAGCATGCCGCCGCGGAGAGCCACGGTCATGCCATGGCCGACAGTGAAACACGCGGAAGCGGTTGGCATTCGGGCGTGTTGCGGGCAGGAACTAGAGCACTGTGTTCCGACACACCTCGGCGGCACCGGAGTGACGTCAGTGTTCTTGCGGGTGCGCTCATCGTATAGGGCATGACATATCTCGGCTTGCACTCAGTCGGATGATACACTGAATCCGCAGCGTGGAAAACCACGGACTAGAAAACCGGCTCTTCTGGTGGTAATTTCCTTTATAATTTCCTCTAGTTTTTCTTCGGGTTGCACCAATGAGAGCTGCTTTTCAGGTGCTGGTAACGAACGGAGGCAATACACGTAGTACGTTTCTAAGGTGTTTGATATGGGTGAACCTACAGAGCCTCGGCCCAACGTCCTTCAGAATGCAGCAGTTCACTTCAGTGACCTTCCACCAGACGACGTGCCGAAACCTCAAAAATGAGTCCATAGAATATGGCTCGTTACAGTCACATCACACCCATACAGTATGAGACACACAAATGTCATTGGGTTTCTAAAGATCTGATAGTCTTCTCTCGTGTAGTGGAACAGTATTTAGATGACAATGACAACACGATAAACCTACTGACAACGATCAGAGTTGTTTGCAGTTTTCTTCAGCGTGGGTTCTTTGTCATTCCCGTGCCACTGGGTTGCCGTAAGGAGCAATTCGGTGTAATGTTTTCGAACAAAATACAGGCATACCTTTAATTGAGACATTACGTAGCTATTTTTTGGATGCTCGAAATCCTTTGCGTATTGCTTAGCATTAAAGTGAAGGTGATTTTAACGCCGATGCAATGAAATAAAAGATTTCAGTTAAATAAAAGTCACCAGGAATGATGTTCTAAAGGAAGAATTATTTCAAGGTTCCTAGCGCTGCGACCAAAATGTAGCCAATACAAAGACACCATGCGGCGACCAAACTAACGTTTACAAGCGGGAAACTTTCGGCATTTAGCACAGGCTGGTCACACGGAGTCCTCACGAAAGATGAACTTATCGCTCTCGAGGCAGCGTCACCTGCTCCCGTCACACGCGTGGCCATCGTTCGACCGTTTCTCTCACGTAACTCTCTTCTTCCGACCGCCGTCTGGTCGCCGTGGCGACTCCGTTCCGGTCGCGTCTGGTGGATGTCGGTGACCGACAATAAGTCGGTCACCGACATCTTCTTCCATACGCCGCTGACCCGACATCACGGTCACCCCCAACCCGCCGTCCAGAACGCAGCGGGCAAAAGCCGGACGGAGTCGCCGGCGCAATTCTCGCACTCGGCAGCGGTACAGACGCCGGGGAAATATTGCCCGCGGCGCCGGCTCCACCGGCGGAGACCGGCCCGCCGATAAATCGAGTCCAGACCTCCGCGGCGGCGATTTATGATTTGAAAACGGCGTCGGAACGAGCGGCCGCGGCCGCCGACTGACCGGGCCGGGATTTGTCGCGTCGGCCGCTCGTATATCGAGACCGGCGGCGAGCCGATATTGGCGCGCGCCGGAAATGAATAATTGCCCGAGGACGACGCGCGAAACGCCCGACTGCGGTCTGAAGCGCTGACAACGTGCCGGGACGAACCCAGACGATGCGCGGCTGATTCTGTCTCCCCGCCGAGGAAATTCCTGGCCTATCCGACACATTCATCTTACTCAGGATGTAATACTAAGGATGTAGGCGTGCCTGTCTTCACCGGTTGGCGGTGTTCGATTAGGATTTGCATAACCAAGGGTGGATATTCGAAATGCGATTACCGTGAAATATGACGGTGAAGCTGCCGGGCAATCCATTTCCTGGTTTTTGCTGATAACAGTAAGCCTAGAACAAGTGTCTGTAAGTGTCCGACTTTGTCTGGGACTTAAAATTGTTTATGTGGACGTTAATACACACAAAAAGAACTTTTGGGCTCAAGCGTTCAGTTGTAACAGATCATTTCTAGGCTTAGCAAGTGCAAGTGATCTTTATAGCCCTCAGACGTATTGTTTAGATGACTTGCGTTGATCATTCAAAAGAAAAATGGTGGATACTCCCGGATTTGCAACTGTCGTCGGTCCTGCTCAATCACGTCAGCGTAAGCTGACCATTAAAGTCAGATGGGCCAGATTACGCAGGTATCGCTCGTATTCCATGGCAACTTTCAGCTGTCGACAGGCACCTAATATATGCATCCGGCAGAGGTGTATCACCGTGGGATGACCTCTAGATTCGGAGGATGCATCTCACCGCTGCAAACCTCACTCCTATTTCCGCCGCAGGGTTTAGACATCATCCGGCAGCCCGGCGCACTAGCCGAGCGCCCAGTGTCCGTAGATCGGTCCATTTCCCCGGACACTGCCCCTGAATGGACCTCCGCCCTCGAGGCGGGCGCCCCGCCGAGCGCATCCACTTCACCAATCTCGCGCGCGCCGCCGCCGGTCGTAAACCGGCGCGCGGGTCCGTCTTGTCGGCGATTACGGCGCGTGGCGGCGGCGCGCCGTAATCCGGCCGATGCGCCCCCCGGGACGGCGACTGATGGCGCGCGCCGGCCGGCGCCGGCTGGCCGATCGGCGCCGTCCGGCGGTCCCGGGCCGGCCGCGGGCCGATCTCGGCCGCCGTGATTGGCCCGGGCTCGGGGGGCGACCGGCGGCCGACGGCGCGGCTCGGTTCTAGGGAGTCGGCCTCGCCGGCTTGCTGAGAAAGCCTGAAATGTGATCGATCCGGGCGCAAGAGCCTGACAGTGACAGTAGGCGAAACCAGAGGTATCAGCATTCCGACAAGTGTTTTTCTTTTGTTGCTGAAGTCACCTAAATGGTTTCCATGACCATGGCTTTGTGTTACGGCACGAACTCCATCCAAAAGATACTGCAGCGTTCGTATATGACACACGAAAGATTTTGCGTCATCGACGAAACTACTTTTTCCTTTCACACCTATGCACTTATAATGGCGTTTACAGCATTTAACTTTTGCAGCTCATGATTGTCAATCACGTCCGGTCAGTGCTACATCTGGTGCTGCCACCTCGCGGTGGGTCTGCGCTGCCATCTATCAGCAGATTTCGTAACCTTGTGACCGCCCGTCCGTCAGCCCAGTCGGGGTGATTGAACTCTGAGAGATGCTGCGGGCGGTCTGTCTCGTCTGGCGCGGCCCGGCGCCGGGCGATTAACCTCAGTAGAATGCCACGGCCGGCCGGGATGAGGTGCTGTGGGGCGGTGACTGTAGCCCTCCTGTTCTGTGCCGCCGTCAGTGCCGCACCGGGTAAGCTGCCTGCAAAATCAGGGAAGCTGCCTAAATATGGCACGATAGAAAAAGGTGAGTTGAGGCAAGACTAAGTATTTCGATAGTCATGAGGCATGGCCATCTACCAGTAAGACGCACTGTGGGGTGCATCACGAGCGAGGCATACTTTTTTGCTGTTTGCACATTGTCACTTTCGCTGTATTCATTTATTAGTACAAGAGGATATTCATCGATTTATTTCACTGTTTTGCATCCAAAGAATTGCACGTTTAAACATCACCACCGCTCTTATAGTTGTTCGCTGCCATTACTGAAATGCTCAAAAATACGCAAAGAAAAACAGGTCTAAGACTGAAAACTTTACTCCCGGAAAAGTTATGTGGAAGAATGAGTTTGCAAGCTGGCGCATTGCAAATACAACAGCACAAAACTCAGAAAATTAATTAACCGGCGCAGCCAGAGGGGGATCCGAGGAGTCCGTCCCCCAGGCCCGCATGTTTCGTGAAAACTATTGCACATCATCTCCACAGCAGGCAGTTTTCGTTTGATTTCAGTTCACACTGAGCTCCGTGCCCCCCCCCCCCCTCTCCTTTAACAAGATCCTGGCTGCGCCCCTGAATTAATCTGTCTTCTGATAAAAATTTCATGAACTGCCACTTAGTCGATGCGAAGCTATTTGTCCCCAGAAATCATTATGGCCGGGTGGGGCCGAACCGGGGCGCTCAATTTGATTTTGTCAGTTAGTGGAAGTAAGGCTTACTCAGTTTTTGGCCTCGTTCGAAATCAATGGACGTAGCATTATTTAGATCCTGTTTGTTTCAAAGTACTTCGGTTCGCGCAGGGCCAGAGAAAGGTTGCAAGCACCTCCGATGTTCTACAGGAAATACAACAGTGAAACGGCCCCGATTTCACATGGAAGGAATATGATCAATGTTTGCGTGGCATAGTGACGATGACTAGCTTTGAAGTCCTGGTATGCGATGTCGTTGGCAAATGAAACTAAATTTGTTGCAACGGCTATTTTTCGACAAGTTCTAAATACGTTTCTGTAACGAACTGGTTTCCTGTTATCGTGAAGGCCTTTGTGGTAGTCATATTTATTATATATTAATAGGTCTGGTCTGAATGCTTTGTCCGAGGATGCCTCAGATCACAGCCTGCGCCGTACAAGGCTGGTCTCACAGAATCTCAACACCGCACTGTTTGCGCAGTTCAGGTTAACGACCTAACGCTGGCAAAATTGAACGTGCCAGTTTCGTGAAGCAAATATGATAATGTAATATTTGCATTTCCGCAGAATTAATATTTGCATATAATATATATATATATATATAATGTAATATAATATATAAATAACTAATATTTGCATTTCGCACCACTCGGAAGTACTGAAGGTACCGAATGGCAATGAGTAAAGGCTACTGCAGCGTCGATAACGGACTAGGCGATGGGCTGGGACGAACGTTCGGGATTGGCAATATGCCGAAAACACCGAGGGTCAGTCTCGCAGCAGTAGTAGCGCGAAACTGCTGCCGAGGACTGTAGTCAGCACACGGTCATTGGAATTCCGGGTCACACCTCAAAAGGTCGCCGTCGCGAATGACGTGTTTTTATAACCGGATTCGACGACAGTTACGGTTGAAAATGAGGATGAATGTCAGAACGACTTCTTGAAAGGCCGAGGCTAAGCTGCAAGTGATTACAGTTATGGGATGTTCCAGCCTAATATGTTCCAGGTATATGTTATTCAGATTTTTTATTTCTTTTGTTTTATTTAATTCTTTGGATATTCCAGGTATGCTTTAATGCTTTATGCTTTAATGCTTTATGCTAATGCTTTATACTTTATGCTTTTATGCTTTAATCTGTCTAGTTTATGTAGATAAGTGTAAGACTTCTAAAGTCCTAAACTACTGATTCTGTGTATTTGCTATTCTGAAGGCGGCAGCACTTTGCGTGACGTACTGCTTTCAGAAATATTCGAACCCGGGGACAAATACGTCGCTTCCTCATGGGAAGACAAGCAGAAGACACACGTCATAGAGATATCAGCTAACAAGCACAACGCCACGGTGCACGTCAATGGAAGGCTGGTAAGGAAAAGCGTGTTAGACAGGCACATCCATTAAATATTGAACCATTTTGCCTTCGTTTTATCATAACTCGCAAACCGCACATCGTAACGCTACGTTTCCCTTCTTATTATTTTAACTCGGGGCGTGGGCCAGCTAATCGCGACCGTCAGTCCACAAAAGGCCATCCCCACGCCTGAAGACCGCCCCAGCTGGGATCTTCCCTCCTGACCGTGCTGGCTCACCTGCGGACCCCGCCGCTTGGATCCACCGTCTGGCCGGACGGACTAGCCTTTCAGGACCACTCCAGCCTGGACCCACATCTCTGACCGGGCCCCGCCTGTCGCAGGCCTGGTGGCGCACACTGGACCGGGAGAAGCCGGACCCTGCCGACCCGAGCAACGTGCAGAGCCGCGGCCTGTACGTGCTGGCGCTGCACCCGATCACGGGCCGCGTGCAGCGCGAGGCCGTGGCCTCAGGCTGGATGCAGCTGGACACGGCGCACGCCGTCAGGGAGATGGTGCGCGACTGCCGGCGCGGCGACGTTCTGCTCTTCTTCTCGGCCGTGAGTCGGCGTCGGAGACCGTCGGCCTTGAGGTTCCGGGGCCCGGTTCGGACGGAGCGGGAGTGTCTGAGCCATTATGTCCTGGTGTCTGAGATGAATTTACGAATCGGCTCGTCAGTTAGGACCCTGCGATTGTGCTGCTGGTTTGAAAACAGCGCAGCTGTCGCCGGCCATGACTCGCTAGCCCTCCCTTCCTGCGCCGCAATCCGCCCGACGCCGTCAGCCCGACCTGGCCGTGTGATGTCACCCCCTGACGGCGCCGCCCCCCCCCTGCAGGGGGAGATCGGGCCTGGCCTCACCGGCGACAGCAACATGGTGCGCTTCATGGCGCGCATGGGCGCCGAAAAGTTCCGCGAGATGGGCGAGAACGACATGCTCGCGCTGGTGCGGGTCAAGGGCGGCCGTCTCGTCGCGGAGACGTACGTCAGGAACCCTCTGCCCCAGATGGCGGCCGCCGGCCGGCTCCACAGCAGTCCGCTGATGGTCAGCGCGGTCGTGCCGGTGCCGCCGGTCAAAGGTGGGTCAGCTGACGGAGGGAAGGCGCACGGAGGCCTCGCTGCTGTCCGCGCAGATAGCTCGAACTGTAGAAGCCCGGTTTTGTGAGTGTAGCCTGGCGCTGATGGAGGTTTGAGTCATGTCGCGTGGTTTATTTCGAATCGGGTGCTTTGTGTCTGCAGCGAACTCCGAATATCTAATTTCGTGGGGTTTTTCGCCTTCAGTGGATTCCAAAATCCTTGTAATGGTTTTTGCATCACTGTGGGATAAGTTTAACGTCAACTGAACGCCACATTTTCAGCCCATCACGCTGGCATTGAGCCATTATCCGACTGTACGACGTTGTTACAGACACCATGCACCATGTAGGTAGCACTGACGGTATCCTGTCTTACAAAGGTGTGCATCATGTTGCCCAAAACACGCCCCCTTTATCTTGTCTTCTTCAGACGTCTTGTGTCCGTGGATCAAAACTCCGAAGAATCTGGAAAGAGCAAAGTTCTGCTTCAAGTACGATGGCTACGGAGACCTGTGTGACTGTGAAAAAGGATGATCTTTTGCCATTTCATCACGAAGAGGTATTGGCCGTTACATCTTGCCGATTATCCTAACATTTCCACCAACGGAATAGTTTTTCAGTCAATAAAATAAAGAGCAGTGAATAAAGCTGGGATCATTCGCTTGCCATGGGTTTTATCCCGGCTTAATTACTTCATTTCCTTGCTATGCCATTTTCGGCTCGCTTGCGTTACTCCGGGACAAACAGATTCGGAAAAGGAGATAGTTGGAGGCCTCAAAGCGGCCAGCGTCGCCCAAACCAGACTCCGGAACCAGTGGGTGCCGACATCGCCCGATGACGTAAACAACGCAGGCAGTCGGGTGGTGTTGGTGCCAGTCAGGTGCAGGGTCTCCTGCCAGTGGCTGACCGCAGTAACGTCCCGCGAACAAGTGGCAATCAATGGCGCAGGATGGTGTCTAGCAGGCGGGAAATTATTATTATTATTTTATAATATATCATATATATTATATATTGCATATTTTATATTTTTTATTGTATGTTATATATTTTATATAATAAAGATAGGCGGGCTATCATTAAACGCAGTTATATCGAGGCTATTTGAGTGAGCTCGTTTCAGCTGTCGCATGGCCTCTGTTGCATACACCTGAATTCATCGACTTGGCCAGTTCACCACGGCATGAGAGGGAGTAAACGACTTAAAAATGCTGGTGTGAGTTCGCCGCCATTGTTATTGCAGCTGGAGCACAACAACCTGACCGACGTCCCTATCGCTGTGGTGGCCAGCAACCGTCCCCAGGCTCTCTTCAGGTACGTCAGAAGTGCTCAAGAATGCGACAAAACCCTCACGAAAGGCAAGACTGTGGTAGTATTTACTCCTGCGCCCCGTTTCCGATTCGGAGAAAATCAAGCAGCGCTCAGTCGGCATTGTAAAGAACAATACGGGGTCATTATATTTCTTGATGCTCAAAGGTGACCAAATGCATTTTCTGTGACGCAGACGCCTGATATGTGCGTCGACCCAATTTCTCTCTTCAGAGTCTCAAATCGCCTAGAAATTGTCCAAGGCGTCATCCCCTCGTATTCTTCGATTCGCAGGATGATGTCGACCTTGTTGAAGAACCGCGGCGTAATTGTATCCAACATCATCGTGTTCGTGGACGGAGATCATGCAGAGGTCAACGAACTGTGCGACATGCTCGGCATTAAGTGCGTCGCCCAGGTACGATGAGAGCGCAACGGCTTCCGCTTCTCCTTGGCCGTCTCTGCTTTTCGATTTTAATTTTATTTTTAACCCTATTCCCGGAGGGCTAGACGGTATGGCCGATTCCCGGCAGGGGGGGGGGGCGGATTCGGCCCCTCCCTGAGATCTTGAGAACTACTTGTCCGATTTCATCGCAACAAACGGCAATCAATTTGCCGTGACGTGAACTACACTTTTATAAAAAGAAATTTTCAAAATTTTAAAATTTGTGGATACAGGGGAGGCAAAAATGTCAAAATGGGGGATACTTTTGGACTTCTTATAACTCCGTTGTTTATTGACCGATTTCAATGAAACTGGCATGAATCGAGAGATTATGGATAGGGCTTTTACCATGGGTCCCCAAATTTGAAATTTTGAGAAAATTCATGGGCGTTCACAGGGCTTCAAAAATAGGAGGATTAGTTTTCTAACAACTGGATGAACAAAAGAGGCAAACACCCTTTTTTGGCTTCTGCTAGTCATGTTATACTAAAGAAGTACAAATCGCATTACAATGTTTGTATAATGTTAGCATAGGCGGTGCCAGGGACATGAAAAAGGGGAAACTGTCATGGTCACACGTTTCTCAGATCAACTTGTGACCTTTGACCTTAAATGACCTCCAGTGACCTTGGGGTCACTTGGAATGATTTCCTGTGCATTTAATATTATCTTTAAACGTTTTCAATCATTTGAATTCACTCTATTTCAAAAATTTCGTTTTATGGCTATTGCGATATAGGGTACGTGCACTGACATTTTAGGTCATAGCCCCGTGACCCGACCTGATATCAAGCTAAAACTTGTTACACAAGTAGAAAGCACCCTTCTACGTCATATATATTCCGGATTTGACATTTGAAAAAACGGCCCCGAAATTATAGCGAAAAAAAAACAAATTTTGACTTTTGACCTTGACCTGACCTTGCAAAATGACCTCAGGAGAACAAAACTATATCTGCACATTGTCCAACTATTTAGCTATACATCCATATAAATTTTTAAGTTGTATCGTAAAAACTCTGTTTTTGGCAGACATTTTCCTTTTACCCTTAACATGGCCAAAAATGGCATGAGGTGCCTCCCAAAAACGTTGCCTGGCTCCGCCCCTGAGCAAAATAGAATTTTGAAATTTTGTCACGGCACGTAGAAAGAATAGCTAGGAAAAGTGACCAAGTTTCGTGAAGCTGCGTTAAAAAGCCTGGAATTGGCAAGCAAAAAACCCGAGGGGGGGGCGGATTCCGCCCCCCCCCCTGCCGGGAATAGGGTTAAGGTATCATAATATGCTACGGCTCATATAAATGCCGTTATTATCCCCGCAACGCAAAACAATGAACTTGCAAACGTATTCCTAACATATGATCGATGCGTTTTCTCGTGTAGTGTCACACCATGCCTGGCTGGTACATTGTCGGAGACGGACCGTCAAACGTGTGTTGACAGGGGATCCACTATTACGACGTCACAATGCGCATCCAGGAGCACTACCGTCAGGTGCTGACCGACGTTTGGATTCATTTTCCCAACGCCACCCGGGTCATTGTGCTCGAGGAGGACCTGGAAGTGTCGCCGGATTTCATCAGGTTGGTGACTGGTGACAGCCGTGGGCTCCATACGCTGCTAGTTCCTGTTAAAATGTTGCCCCACAATCGCTTGTCGCAAACGCTTGCACGAACGCACGTGTGAATGCTAGTATATCACTGGTGGATAGCGAGTCGCCAGCTTCTTTCTGCATTTTCCCTGATACGGACCGCGAGTTCATTTGACATTACATTTCCACGTCTGTACGTAGTCTGGATGCGACGCCAAACCCACGCTGGCGCCGCCCGCTCGGGTGGCCCGGAGCAGACACCGCACGATCCTGTAGCCGCGCTCCCGACCTAACGCCGCTGTCTCCGATTACGGCAGCTACTTCAGCCAAACGTCCCACCTGCTGGACGTCGACCCCAGCCTGTGGTGCGTCTCGGCCTGGAACGACCACGCGTATGACGTCACCAGCAGCGACCCGGCGCTGCTCTACAGGTCAGCAAAGCGTTTCCCGCGCGGCGCCGTGCGCCTTCCGTGCTTCATTCTACCGCTAAACAGAGTCCCAGGAGCTGTTACGCCGTCAAAGCCGCGATTCTGGAACGTTCTGTGCATTATGAAACTGAGTTTTTGTTATCAAATCGGCATCATTTGGGACTTTGGTAAAATTTGGCATGGATCGCTTCCTCTTTCCAGCTAAGATGAACGGCAGGCGCCTACGAGACACGAGTTCTAAAATTAAGACAGTGCCTTGTGTTTGTGCAATGTTACGCTCTGTCCAAGGACATGGCTATCTATGGACGTAACTAAGATTATAAATATGCAGTTGCGATGTCGACTTCGCATCGAAAACGCCTATTCGTATGTCGATGATGACACAAAAAACACTTCGATGAGGTTTCAGTTCAAGTGTCAGGGACAGGTCTTGCGGAAAAAATGACTTCAATTACAAAGGGTTTGAAATTGTATGCATTTAACAGTTTATGGGCATTTTTCACCGGTTTCGTCAGCAATCCAGTTTTAATCCACAGCTGTTTAGCACAGACGAGTTTTTCTCCTGCCCCAGGATTGAGTACATGCCCGGACTCGGCTGGATGATGACCAAGAGCGTCATCCAGGAGCTGCTCGAAAAGTGGCCCGGAAGTCACCAGGTACGAACGCACCATCGGGCAAACCATTCGTCCATTTCATACTGAGGTGCTCCGCACTGGCAGGCAAAGAGCCATGGTCGTAGGAAAACGAGAAGGGAATTGGTGAATTATGGGGCGATGGAGCTGATCTGCGACAGCACATCAGGTCAAAGTAGGCATCAGAACGCTGTAATTTATCCAGCTCAGCGACACGTGAGATACATGAAAGAGGTCTAAGAAACAAAGCCGATCGAGCTATTTCCAGTTGTTTCCATTATGTCGAGAATGGTGTGCCTTTGCCATTATGAGCAACGATCCCCGTTAATGGCCGCGCCCCGCCGTGTGTTGCCGCTAAGCCACTTCCGTTGACGACCTGGCGCCTGCCGGGGTCGCGTCCGCTAACCCGTCCTCTGACGCCCCGGCGCCCGCCAGGCGTACGACTGGGACGTGTGGGTGCGCTGGGACTCGAACCGGCTGGAGCGGGAGTGCGTCATCCCGGACGTGTCCAGGACGTACCACTTCGGGATAACGGGCCGCCACTCCACCAGCACCTTCCACACCATGTACTACGTGGACCACGCCTTCAACCGTCAGCCGGACGTCGTGCTCAAGGGCGTCGAAGAGTAAGCTGCCCGCTTCCTGGCACTGACCTTAACCTTTTGATCGCCGCAGTTCCTTCCGGCCTCCGGATCGTACTGGGCCGGCCGGCGTACCGCCTACTGTATTTGCACCGTTCACCTGCGCATTCAGCTGATTGTTTGCAAAGAGTCGGGAATGTTTAGCCGGTTGTAACGCTGAGTGCCCAGACGCAGGGAGATTTCAGACAACCAGGGAACGCCAGCGGCTGGACGATCTGCGCCGGTTCACGACGGCAGCGGGCGTGTCGTTTCAGCATGGTGAAGGACCGGTACGAGGAGGAGATCAAGCGGCTCATCTCGCAGGCCGAACCGATCGCGCCGGACGCCTTCGAGCTGGGCGGCACCCAGCCGAACGACGGCGGAGACTGCGACCTGCCCATGGACGACTCGGGCAAGACGTATGCCGTGTTCTTCAGCATGAAGAACTGGGAGGACGACTACCTGTACAAGACCCTCGGCAAGGTGGGCGGGTTCGCATCGTCTGAGCTGGTCTCAGAGCGGATATGACCCTCCAGACCCAGGGTGCCATGTGAGGTCAGCTCCATGCGCCCCCGTCGCCGGTTATCGGTTTTTGTACGTGCCTGCCCGGTGCAAAGCAGGAATCAACTGGTTGGGTCAACCTCAGCCGGCCGCCAGGGCTTGTTCAGTCAGCTTCACAGTTTGGAGACCCGCTCTGTGGGTCCCGGTCAGAGTTGGGTGTCCCGGCGAGTCAGTTTTCACCTCGGTCTGCGCCCGTCTCACCCCACCTGCCTGCCGCCAGTGTTTCAGAATCTGGGACCTGGACGTGCGCGGACACCACCGAGGCCTGTGGAGGTTCACATACTACGACAACAACATCCTCATGTTCGGAGTGCCCGTCAACATGTACATGTAAGAGGAGACGTCGTTCTGCCCCTGGGTGGGATGCTGTTGATTTTAACGTGCGCCAAGGCTACAAACACAAGGGCTCCCACTTCTGGGCATAATGCGCATTCCCTCGCACCAGCCGTAAACCCGACTTGACTATATCGTAATATGCGTTGGGTTCGTGGACGCAGCGCAAGCGCTAGTACAAGTGCGAAGGCAGACGCTTGGTTACAATCCACAACGGCACGGCAGCATATCGTCAAGTCATCCCGCGCGGCCAAATATTACTACCAAATTCATTTGTTTAGCATTTTACGGAATTGGTTTTGAGGACGTAATACAACATACAGTTTTGCAACGTAATACAAAGTTATTTTCGAGACCTTAATAAAAAACAATGATACATTTAGCCAAAACCTCCCTTCAGTCCAAGGTCTTTTATTTACTCGTTTGGGTAGAAATTACAAGACGCATAGCCCAAATCTGCATCGGAAGCACATGGCACTAATGCATTGTTTTCGTTGGTTCCAGGAATGACGTCTTGAAGCTATTCCGGCACCCTATCCAGGTCATATCACCACAGGCAGCTCGGCAATAGGTATTGCAGGCTTTCATCTGCACACCTTGAGAGTTGCCAGTTCCGCTATTGCATGAGACGCCTGTTTTGCGAGCGCCACGTGAAGCTTGGTGTGTAGCCCCCCTCCCCGCCTCAATCCATCTGACCTCCGTCTGGTCTGAAGTGAGCTGACTGTCAGCCAGTGTTGAACACCTGTAATGACGAATCAGGCACTGGTTCCGAACCCAAATGCGGTGTAATAGTTTTGTGCTGCGCTTTATTTGTAACATAACGTACGAACATTTTCATTGCGAATCATATTGGTCCAGCAGCCATTTTTTTATCGGACTGCCAGCGTAATGCGGGAGAAAATACACCTGAACAGGAGGCTGAGACGTCCAAAAACGCTGTCTTCGCCACGCTGTGCAACAAAACCGTATATTTGGAAAATACGTAAAAAAAATATCAAACGCGACGCACTTGAGACTACGAAAACTGTCTTTTTACTGCCCAGTGACAGCGATGAGTGAACATCATCCTCCGGACAAGGGACGCTAATGACAGATATGATCCATCACACTTGGACGCAAGGCAATACCTGGAAGATTATGCCACGGCCAGGAAACATTGAACGGTGCCGAAGAGAAGGCAGCTCTTTGACAATGATCAGAGCGCCAAACGCGACTCAGAACTGTCTTTCGCAATAACAGGAAGACGTGTTGCGCGACACAGTGGAAATTCCCCGTCGATGAATGCTATCGATTCTCATATGCAACGCATGATGTCAGATACAATACCGCCGACACTACTAACGATCAAAAAACACGGATGGCGTGGTAGGCAAAAACCCCACAAGGTATGATGTCAGTCGGTTCAAGGATGCAAAAATATTCCACATTCCACTTTTGTAATCACAACTAAGCCCACTTTGATGCAGATTTAACTACGTAAACAGGTTTTCATAGAAGACTTGGGAAACGACCTTGCAAACCCACGAACCCGAACTTGCGAATCCGTCTGCACATACGCTGACCTCATATCGACGTCCGCTATTGCAAAAATGATGCCACAAACCTGAAAGACGAATACACTTTTGATCAATGGGCTGACGGCCGAGATCTACTGAGGAAAACCCGGGTCCGGCCCCCCGAAGGGTCCGACCTGCCGCCGGGCGACAGCGGACACTGTGCAGCCGCAAACAACGGGAAGAACTGCGAACAACAACAGCGCCACCAGCTTCTTTGCAAGAGCGGCCAACGTGAAGCTGACAAGAATCCGATAACTTAACCCGAGCAAAACCGTAAAACACCGTCCAAGGCCACGGACAAAACCGAACGAGGAAGCTGTCGGAAGCTGCGAGCCGGCGCGACCACCACGACACGGACTAAACGGACGGCCGTAAAGCCTACCGCGTCTGGGTCGCCTCAGGTCCCCACCCTCCTCGCCAGCCGCGCCGCCGGCCTCTGCCGCCTCTAGCTGACGGCTCGCCACGTGGTCCCAATGTCTCTCCCAGCTGAGCTGCCGGTCTCCGCCGCCACCGGCCGCCGCCGACCCGCCCGGTACCAGCGCTCACAGCTCGTCGTGGTTCTTGCTGCGCCGCTCCGGCTCGGGCGGGAAGCCCCAGAAGCCGGACGGCAGGCCGAGCACGTCCCGCTCCCGCTTCGCCACGGCCGTGAACGACGACACGCAGTTGCCGATGAAGAAGTTGGAGCGCGCGAGCAGGGCCAGCTCGGCGTGAGGGTCGGAGTCGCGGCCAGACCCGTCCGGCTGCCAGGTCACCACCTGGAACTGCGCGCAGCAGGGGTCACCGCGGCAGCCGCGAGCTCCGCACGGGCAGCGCCACACACAGAGCGGGCTATGGCAGCTGACGAAGGGAGGAAGCGGGAGGGCTGTCTTAGTTGGCCACCGTGTTCCACGCGTGCCACAAAGAGCAGGACGACCACATACTCAGACTGTTCAACAAGCTGCAAGTTTAGCCTGATGTCTGCCTTATACACTGAACCTCTGCCCACGCGATCAACGCAATGTCACGCATACAGCATCGCACCTGAACTTGGCCCAACTCCTGCCAATGTGAAGCGTAACGCATATCCACCCCGCCTTCTGAAAACCGTCCGACCAGCGGTCGCCGTCAGCACCGTGCGATGGCCACCTCTCGGACGGCTCCACGGCCTCGGCAGCCGGCCGCGTACCCTGTCGGTGCCCCGTCAGACCGCGCACATCCGCCCTGGCTCGCCCAACGCCTACGGCGGCGCCGCCGCCAGGCGTCGGGACACTCACGCCAGCGTTGCCGAGGGCACGCCGCAGCTCGCCGACCCGGTCAGGCGCGTCCGTGGCCACGTACACGGCCACGGCGTGGACCCGCTTCACGGCGCGCCGAATCTGGCGCACGACCGTCTTCCAGGCCGGGTAGCAGAGCTCGTGCGTCAGCGCGCCGTGCTCGCGACGGTACCCGAGACATTGCGCCGACGAGAACATGTTGCCCTGCGCCCCGCGCACGTGCTCGCACGCGTTCACCTGATAGAATGAAGCACGGTGTCAGTGCATGGTGGGAGGGCTGGATGCTGAGGGAAACACCTTCCATTCACTTAGCCCAGTGACACCCGAAACGCTACCCGTCCTGTATTGGAATTCAGAAAGCTCTATACTAAATAAGACCAGCTAGAATACGCTCCATTTCATTAAAAAAAAAATACTGACGCGCGCATCTGATCACGTCTAAGCAGGGAACAGTCGTATTCAGGCAACCCAGCCATGCAAGAATTCCTGTCCACAACTCAAGAACCTCAAAACTCACAAGCCTAACCCACAGGCCTCCGAAAACTCTCATATCTCGAAATAATGCCACTCCACTGAACATTCTGGAAGTTTGCTCGACCGCCCTCGACGCCCCGGTCTGGGGGTGACGTGCGAACCGAGCCTGCTCACCCAGTCCGGAGCCGAGCCGCAGGTGAACGCCCACGAACGGACCGGCCGGCAGCCGCTTCTTGATGGACGGCCGCGCGCGCCCGCACGGCGTCCGACCACTGGAAGTACCGCTGGAGGCCGACGTTCTGCTCCAGCACCGGGTACGGAGCCGGTGAGCCGGCGAACGCCAGCACTGCCGGCGGCGGGAGCCGGTCACGTCAGAGGGCGACAGGGCGACGCGTGGCCGCGGCCATGGAAGGCGGAGTCAGGGGAGGAGCGTGCTGCCTTGTCACTGCACGATTAGTACTGCAGTAGGTGAGCTCTCGAAACAATCAAAAGCACACTTTCACATCTGATCAAAACCATTAAATGCTAACAAACTTTCCAAAGCAGCCTGAAGGATCTTAAAACGTGAAAAAGGAGACAGAACACTGTAAAAATCCGCGTGAACAAAGACAACAAGCAATCACACGAATGTACCGAATTTATGGTAGCCAATGTAAGTCGTGTTTACCCACCAGCCCCAACACCGGCCTTTTCCCCAGTCCCGTTCGACAGAGCGACACGTCTGGCCGTCCCCGGGCCGCCGCGGCGGGGACGGGCGGCTCGTCAGGTCCGCCCGCGGCCGGCCGGCGCGCTCACCTGGCCACCGGTTGGGAGGGTACTGGCTCCGCCAGCGGTCCGCCTCGCCCTCCACGTTGTGCAGGTCGTACGAGAGCGGCCCGTGCAGCTCCGAGCCGACGAAGTCGATGCCGTACGTGTCCCAGAACGGGCCTGGCGGGTTGCCGTTCTTGGAGGCGCACGGGTCGGACGGCTTCTCGCCGTGTGACGGCCGCTCCTGGTGGCAGAAGGCTGTGGGGGCGGGGGCTCCGGTCAGCAGGGCAACCGGCAACCCTCAGCCTGGAGCAGTGGACAACGTAGTATATCGCAATAAAACGAAACCGAACTGCAATTGCCAGAGAGCCAATCCTACCTATGCAACGACACACAAAGGCTACGGCCATTTTCATCAATGGCAGTATCATCTTTGCACCAGGCACAGTATGAACAGAGGTAGACGAATTGCTATTGATCTGCAAGTTTTTGGCAATTTGACAATCATGTGCTGACGTGCAAACCAAAAAGGGATGTCTAGGCTAGGCTAGCAGCTACCAAATACAATGTAGACAAATATCAACTGATTCAACTGCCAACACAAATCACAATGCTTCACTCACAAATTCTTTTTTCTGGAGGCCATATGGTTGGTGCAATATTTTTCATGAAAGACTCCATGGTGATGGCAGGATGGTATTGTGCTACAGCATCAACCTTGAAGTACTCATCAAATGGCACCTGGATCTGAAAAAGAATGCCTTTGGTTAATGGGGCTTTCAGAGTTTGGGGACAAATAAATAGCATTGCACATCCCATCCAGTGGAATACAGTATGGTGGTAATTTGCACATATCTGACACTACAAAAGTACTTACAGATTTGGGTTGGTAGAGACGATATTCAACCCAGGGTGCAAGAACCAGAGTTCTGTTGAGACCTTTTGCAAAACTCAGGGTCCCTAAGAAGTAATCCATTTGATTACCAAATCGACCTGAAAAAATATGGTTTGCATCATCAGAAGCATTCAAAGAAGCCACATAAATATTACTTCATACCTATCCTTACTTTGCTTTGCTTCATACTCTTATGCCTACCTCCTACTATTACCCACAGGCCACTGCAGACCTTTCCCCCAGTTTTTTCCAGCACAACTTTGGAATAACAAATGCCACCAACCCCAAATTTCTAGTACCCCTAGCTGAACAATAGAATATTCACAGTTCATGTGCACTTGTTGAACATGCTGCAGACATTGCAAAGCATAGCTGTATACTTCAGGGCATATTGTTGCATTACTCCGGGTACTTTGGGTAACTTAATTTTCCAAAGATAACAGTCACCAGCATTAGGCGTGGAACATGTTCCAACTGAGGGGGGGGGGACACTGGCTACTTCTGAAGCCATTTCTTTCCATGCAATGTCATATGGTTACATAAAATTTTGCCAGTTTCTGCCACCTATGGTCACTAGCCTTTTGTATCTGGTCACCCACAGCTTTTCTGGAATCCAAAATGACATGACCATGACAGATCATATTTCAAAGGACAATTAGATGGAAGATTAACATGCATTGCAATGCAAGCAAAATTCCATTCAGAAATCAATCATACTTACCCATGCATGGGCAGAAAAGGATATAACCACGATCATCAATGGCTGTTTGATCTGCATCATTCCCACTTGCAAGCTGCATTGTGCAAGCACACAAAAATGTGACAAAAAACATATTCATCATCATCATATCAGTTTTCTGATGAAATGACCACTGAAAGAGGTAAAAGAGTTAATTAAACAATGAAAATGATACAGTTTTCAGGCTTTGATTTGCAGTCAACCTGATTTGCAGTCATTTTGGATAGTTTTTAAGAAGTGGTGATATACAGCAATGTCTGGAATAGGTTTAAAAGACTGCAATGCAGTCTGATGATATGAAACCGATTTTTTGCATAAAACGTAAATGTAGCACAACCGTATGTCAAACACTGTCAGTTGGGAACCTCAGTCAGGACGTAATCACCACTGGCAAGTCACTCAGCGAAGTAAATTATTCTTTGACGTACTTTAAAGATGATTTCTGAATGCCATAACTCGAAAGCAAATTACAAGTCCCGCCTGCGGCCTTACCGGTTCGCCTACTACAACGAAAAACGTGGTTAATCCTCGTTATCCCACGTCAATCCATTTGTTAATCCGCTCAGACACAACCGTTTTTGAGACTTGTCCTTCATTTTTGTAAATTATTCATGATGTGTTCGATTTTAGCTAATACTACCTTTTACCAGTCAAAACATCAAGATTCCGTTTCACAATTGGTGAATTTTGCACTATTTAGACTA
Organism: Capitulum mitella; assembly: GCA_030062745.1. NCBI lineage: Eukaryota > Metazoa > Arthropoda > Thecostraca > Pollicipedomorpha > Pollicipedidae > Capitulum > Capitulum mitella. The sequence goes on along the minus strand of CP099840.1, from coordinate 2,593,615 downwards.
AAATTGCAATGATGACTTATTTCGAGCGTTATGACCCAAGGCTGCCCGGTGGATCTGCTCAGTTACAGACGGTTGTAACTTGTGAGGTTCAATGGTGAACGTCGGCCGAGGTCACGACGGGTGCAGAAGTGGCCTTGTGTTTTGGTGGTACGTGAGCATCAGCATGTCTTCAAGCTGATTTCGACGTTCTGTCGCAATATGGCATGTACATGGTCGGTGCGAGTGTTGCAACAGAATTTATGCAGAAGATGGTTCCATGGATTTTCACTCAGCACCGTACAAGCCTGTTTACCATCGACCCAAGACATGCGTATGCATTACGCACTGAACCTGAGTAAATTTTGTGGCTCTCGTTCCATATGTCATGATGGAGATGGAAGAGGAGCATTTGGAAAACATTTTCCCCAGTCCCCCGCATTTCTGAAGATGCTCAGTGTGCAGTATCGCTTACGATCAAAAAAGTCACGCCGTGCCAGTGTGAGTTATCTTTTGTTTTGTTTTTTTCAACAGGTGTGCTTGCTACAGATTTTAGACTAGGACTTCTATGCTGGTGCATTGTTGGCAGTATGTGTAAGGTCTGGTTTGACATGGCTGATAGGTATTATTATAATGTAGACTGTATGGTAACTTTGTCAAGTATGTTAATGGTATGGTGTGGTATGGTATGGTATGGCATGGTATGGTATGATAATATTGATTTCTTCTGAATGCTTCTTTGCAGACAGACAGTGGTGAATATGAGTCTGATGATTCATCAGAGGATGAAGAAATTGAAAAATCGAAAGACTTTAAGGTTCTGAAAGGCAATGTCAGCTCTACAAGAATGGATGCTGTGCTGAAGTTTGCCTTGGGGATGTCAAGAAAGTATGGTTTATGTTGCTTTCCTGCATTACTTGTCATTAGTTGAATTCGAACTTTCAAATGTAATTTTGGCTTTGAAATAAATGTTGTGTGTAAAAATGTTCAGTGTGCCAGATGTTTTTTGAACTAATGACATTTTATTTTTCAGCAAAGTGGATAATGCTTTCTACAGCAGCAGCATTTATGTTAATGGGGAAAAACTTATCAAGAAGAGCCAAACTGTAAGCATGGGGATCTTATTAGAGTAGCAGTATACAGATTGCAATTGTGTGTTGATATGTATATGCCTTTCACTCATTTTAATCCTTTATAAGGGACCAATAGCACCTCTCCTGATCAATGATTGTGTTTATGAAATTCATAATAAGTACTGGTTATTTTTGCAAAGATATCAGTTTTGTGTGTTGTACATTTCATGATGTTAATTGATAACTTTTGGTGATTTTTTACTCTGTAATCACTGCATATGAACCTAATTCTTCACTTGTTTTAGCTGACAGTGGAAGATGAAATCGACATTGTGCTCGGCCAGAACACATTGAACCCGGCCTTCCTGGATGTGACCCGGGTGGAGGTGCTTGACATCCACCGCGCCCACGGTGATTCGGACAAGCTGACACTGAAGGTTAGGCGATTCAAAAGGCTGACCATAGATAATTATCCATCACCATGGAGACCGGTGGCATCCGAGTCATAACACTGTTGCTGCGGAACAGTGCTTGAGTGGCATTTTAAGATGTTGACAAGGCATAGATGGTCTCAGATATGCCATTTTATTGAAAAGTCAGTTGTGAAAAATATTGGGACTGCGGATGTTAATAAACGATAGGAAAGTGCATATGGCATGTATTTTCTCTTGTTGTCCTGGAACAGTTTTACATGGTTTATTTCCACAGGCACTTAAATTTATGTCTCATTTGGGATAGTATCACAAAGTTTATTTGTGACTCCGAGAAGAAGAGATTAAACCATGAAAACTAGCAGAAAATCTCCCGGGGCATGCAGTCAGTCGATCATGGATGCAGTGAATAACATTCCGTTTATCGGCATAATGTCTTGTGGTCTCGTGAAGCTGCATCTGCCTTGGAAAATTCGCGTAGGTACGAGTTCATCGCGGTCTTGTCTCCAACATCAAGCAGTAAACCAAGACATGGCATTGCACTTACTCGTGCATCCACATCAGATCGTGTGCATCGATAGAAATTACCTTCTCCTGGGCTTATAGTTCGCCTCGTTGACGGTCTGTGAACGCGGATGAGTTGAACAAAAATTAGTGTCTCTTCATCTGCATAGCTCAGGTCGGCAGCAGTGGTAAAGTATCGCCTGAATCCTAAATCTCACTTCTTTCCATGTTAAATTCTTGCACGTGGGCAGTCGGAGCAGCCGGTACTAAAAGCGCAACATCAACATCGAGTATGTATTGCACGTCATCGGCCTGTAAGTGCATCATGTTAATTACAGATTTGGCCGCCTACCGGCATCTAGATATAGATAATGCGTATAGAACTACACATAGAATCGGCGCGGATGTCTGTAAGCCGAGTATACGTACAGAAAACTGTTACACAAATTATCGAAACAGGTCACCACCACCATGATTCTGTCGCTTTGAAGACCACGACCATTTTTTTATATTTATATATTTATGTTGCATGTAGTCAAAGTCCTACACTTACACACCTTCCAGTCCTTTGCTCAGAATGGTTTCTTTATTCCTGAGGTTGAGAACTTCACGAATACGTTACCTTTATCCAGAGTCAAAACAAACCAAATGTTGCGGAGAACTAATTGAATAAAAAGTGGCAAAAGAACCTACAAACCAAAGCGAATGTCACAGGAAAATTGCAGTGCTGTTGGAGCGAATAATTCCTATGTCTAACGTCGCGTATTAGTAAGCCTCATCCGCGCGTCATCACCGCCCAAAGCTGGTTCAGCCTGGGCGAAGTGGCCCAGTCTGTCCGTTGTATGGCACGTGCTGAGAAATTCACGGGCTCGATTCCCATTGCCTGAGGAGCGGGCGGTCACGGCAGGGACGCCTCGCCGCAGGAATGGCACGCGCCTTCCACGATACCGCCTCACTCCTCCTGGTCGAAGACGCACAGGCCGCGTCCGGTCCGGGCAAAGGTAGCAGGAGCGTCCAGCCAACCGTGACGGCCGCTCGCGCTCAGAGACGGTGGCTGCATGCGAACGCCGCACGGTGCTGGTGATTGTGCTCACTGGTTTTAGTGCTCTTGTTCGAAGGTTGGGGCTCGCCTACTTTTTCTTCGATGCTAGACGTCTAAAACGGGAGACGGATAAGACTGCTCTCCGGATGACCGGCCTACTCCTCTGCAAACAGAACGACCTTTCGTTAGTCGTCAGGCTCCAGGCCATCGTCGCCATCTTTGACAAACGCCGCTGGCGTCGTGCGATTTCGGCTCTGTGACTTGCACCAGAGTCGAAACATGGCAGTGATCAAGAGATGCGTGCCGGTAGGCAGACCGGCTTCTGACTTCGCGGTGCAGGTCATCGGATGAGAAGTGCGTGGAACGTTCACAAAATAGAGTTTTCAGACGACCCCAAGATGATAAATATGGCAAACTCCAAGCCAAGTAGCAGGATACGAAATGAGATAAGATTGCATGAGATTGTATGAGATTAAAAACTGGATAAGACGTCGATGGCTAATTTTTATTGGTGCATCGCAACAGAGGGTCATATAAACCATACATGTTGCCGTCCCAAAGAAACACATGGTACAAAGTATTCTGTTCAACGTAGTCGAATGAAAGGCGAACACCTCGATGACGCCGTTGGTGCGAAATCAGCTTACTCTTTTTATCAGCCTCACGCTGATGCGGTGTGAAATGTTTCTTCAGTGGTTGCCAGCATTTGAAGTAGTCGGGGTTCGTCTTCATGCAGTTCCGGTGGCCCCATGAGGTCATGGCCAGGCCCAACGAAGACTCAAACATGAACGCCTGGGAAGGCAAATGGCTTATGTGAAACTTGTGGGAGTGAACAAACACAACGTTAAGCCTTTTTCCGTATCCGTGGCGCTAGGGCGCATTCCCGCGTGGGGGCTTATTGCCCCCCCCCCCCCCGAGATCTCGAGAACTACTCATCCGATTTCATCGCAACAAAGGGCAATCGATTCTCTATGGCGTAAACTACATCTTTAAAAGAAGAGGTTCTGAACATCTTGAAACGGGTGGATACGGGGGGAACAATCGGAACAGGGAATATTTTTTTTTGTTATAAATCCGCTGTTCATGGGCTCGATTTCAATGCAATTAAGATGGACTGAGAATGAATCGATGGAACTCTTTCCATTGGCCCATACGTTAGGAATTTTGGGGAGGTTCATAGACGTTCGCAAGGTTTTTGGAAAATGGAAAAAAATATTTTGAGAAACTGGATCGAACCAGAAATTGAGACATTTGTTTCGGCTTTTACTAGTCATGTTATACTTAAAAAGCACACATCGTATTATGCTGTTTGTATCATGCTGATAAAGGCGGCGCCAGAGTCATGAAAAGAGGAAACTGTCTTGGTGACTCGTTCATCATGTCCACTTACGACCTTCCGGGAAGCCTCTTTTTGGCCAGCCCCTTCCTGAGAGCGACAGGTACCGAGACGCACCTGCGTCCCGCCGGCGATGAACTGCGGCTTGAGCTCGCTGTTGCTGGCCGCCTCGAAGCACTTGGCGTCGGGCCCGTGCGGCGTCATCATGGAGTGCAGCGTGGCGCCGCCCGGCTGCAGGCCCTCCTCCTTGGCCTCGTAATTGCCGAAGATGAGCCCCATGAACTCGGACATGCAGTTCCCTGGCCGGAGGACGTCCGTCGTTCAGTTTTGAGAGAATCGCGCTCGTTCGCGACGTTCGAATCCCTCAGATGCCGGAGCGACACGGCGCGAACGTGCAGACGTCGACTGGCGAGCCGAAAACAGACTGTTGACCGCGGGCGGGCCACCCCTCCCACTCCTGAACGGCAACCTTGAACGAGTCGTTTGGACGAGTCGAGGTCCGTCACTGGCTTGTGTCTTACTGTGGTAGTACGGAGGTCGGAAGGTGTGCTCCTGTACGGCCCAGCGCGGCGGGAAGATGACGAAGTCGGCTATTGCCACCCCGGGCCGGGCCGACGGGCACGTGAGCACCGTGAAAATGGACGGGTCCTGTCGGCAGAGAGACAGGTCACTGGTTGCCTTTTTGACCACACTCGTAACGATTTGGTTAAATTTCGCGCTTGGTCTGTTCTGACTTCGGTCTTCTGCACAAAAGAATCCAGTCATTGTTTCATGACATGAGGATGCGTTACGAAGGACAATCGTACCGGAAGCAGACCACATGTGCCCATAATCGTGCTAACCAATCCCTCGTTACTTGTACAATCCCGCGTTATTTATCGCTGGAAGAATTATGGATACATTGCTGTTGCTGAATATGTAGATCGGGATTCCTCCAAGGTAATGTGAAACCAATTCTGGCAACAAATTCGGGATTACATTGGCACCTGTCAGCCAGCAGACAGCACCATATTTACAGGTTCGGCTTCTCACGAAAGCGTTCCACTCACGGCGTGATCGAAGGCGGTGGCGTTGATGACCATGAAGTTGGCCAGGTCGTACTTGTACGGCGTGTAGTTGCCGTGCCACGCCACCACATCGAAAGGCGAGTGGTCCTGGCGGGCCTCGAACCAGCGACCCTGGTACTTGGACATCACGCGGAAGCCGTCGACGTCACGGTCCTCGTACCAGGCGGACGGGGCGAGGAAGTCGCGCGGGTTGGCCAGTCCGTTGGCGCCTGCGGCCGGCGAGGGTGTCGAGTGTGTCAGGTGACCCGAGGTGACCTGGTCTCAAGGCTCACGACGCTCCTCATACGCTCACGGAAAAACCTCGTTGGTAGTAACTTTAAATGTAGCTTTTGACTGATGATTATTGATGATGTTTTGATGATGATGATGAAATGATGATTAAAGTAGCTTTAATCATCCTTAGAAAGGACATGTCACTCGCTGAAAGGAACACATGCAATCATGGTTTGAGAAGTAGACGTAAACAGCTGAATGTCGGCGCTGTCCCTGCGCCGCGGGCCGAAGGCCGCGTCCTGACCGCCTCCCAGCTAACCAGACCCTCCGAACGTCCCCATCCCCCGCTGACCGATCGGGCCCAGGCAGGGCAGCTGGAAGTGGCCGTCGTACACCTCGAGCACGTAGCCGCGGCTCGGCCCCGCCACGTCCACGTGGAAGCGCACGCCCTGCGGCAGCACGCAGATCTCGTTGGGCCCCACGCACAGCCGGCCCATCTCGGTGGTGATGCGCAGCTGGCCCTGCTGCGGCACTGCCGGAGAAACGGCGCACGTTAAACTTGCCTGGGTACATCCGTCTACGATGTCTCTGTGTTTTATGAGTGCGAGTATGTGTTTAGTGAGTGTTTAATGAGTGCGAAGAACATTTAAACAACAACAGACAATAAAACATACAACAAACAACAACAGAAGAAGCGTTTGCTATTGAAATATGTCTCAAGCGAGGTTATAACTCAGGAACATTTTAGCTGCCAAAACGTACTACAAATCGAGAGGCAAGAAAAGGCTAAAAGCCAAATACGGTACAGCTTTTGGCTGCAAGTTATGCACCTTGTAAACCACATTTCTTCGGCGTAGCGGCAAAGGTCCACATTTTAATGGCATATCACATACCACTACCTTGGGCGCGACATCTTCGCCTGCGGCCTCTTACCGACCAGGAAGTCGCCGTCGCTGTTATAGACGCAGCTGTCAGCCATGCCGGTCGTGCATAGGTAGACGTGGACAGCGAGACCGTTCCTGTTACGGGGATGGCCCGCCCCACACACGGTGTGCAGGCCTCCCACGAAGTCCACCTTACCCTCCGGGAGCTCGAAAGGCCGCCACAGCATCTGTGGACGGCAGCGGGGCCGTCTTGTATTTCGTTGCTTTGAAAGTGGCGTTAAAGCTGATTTCTCGGAAACTATCTCAAGGCGAAAGATGTCCCGTCAGATATCAGCAGCCAAAGGGAATCAGGGATACATTCCCTCTAAAAGCATCAACAGTTGTTTCTGTTTAACTGCATATAGTTCCTGCACATGACGGCAAATGCGAGGCTCAAAATTACTCATTTATCCATGAAAATCTGTTAATCATGCAAGCGCATTGCAAGCTCCTGTAGCTAAAGTCAAGTTAAGGAGAATGAAAAGTGCAATGAACAACTTGCCTGGTTGGGATCTGGAGCCTCCTGGTCCCAGTCGATGGTGGTGTTGTTGCACTCGTTGATGGGCCTGAACGGCACATGGCACACCGAGGGCTGGATCCGGTACAGCCATGTCCGCTGGTTCACGTCTCGCGGCGCTGAAAGCCAAGGACTGGTGGGGGGCGGAATGTGTGTGGCGAAGTACGTGCTGACTGGCGCTGAAAAACCGGATGTCATGCCGCTGCTGGCAACGATTGCATGTCTTAACATCTGACTACGATCTGAGTGGCCCGTAGTTAAACACGAAAGTGGACGGAAACTGAATGCTTGTGCCATCTCATGGCATGCGTACTGTTGAATTTTTTCTCACGCCTCTGCTCAACCGTCTTAATGGACAATAATTCGAGGATTCTAACCCACCACAGCATGTACGAGTCATAGTACTCCTAAACGGACGCAATCTCTAGGCATTGGCGAGACGAGCGCAGGACTCCAGTTTCGTTTAAATGCTTAGTGATGTCTCTGTGGCCTAATTTATAACGGAAAAAACTCCCCAAAATCTGTGTTGCTCCCACTTCTGCGTAGCTCTCTTTCATCTTGCTATAACTTCGTACATGTGTTCTACTTTCCTGCGATATCATGAATTTGCCGGTCAATAACTTGAGAGGAGGGCCTTCAAGGTACGCTTGAAGCAGCCATTCTGCCATCAGTCCTCGTCCACTTCTTTTTTGTGTGTATGTCTGTGTGAGGGCATATTCTGCTGTGAATTGATCATCGCACATGGTGTTCCTTTATAATCCCATGCAGCGGAAGTTTGAGTTCCGCTAAATTCGTGGCGTTGTGACTTCAATATGATGGGGGCAAGTCATTGTGAACTCGTTTCTCGCCTTGCAACGCCACAGAGGTAACATTAAATTTCCCGCACTGTGCCTGAGACTCCCGCATCCCGCCGTTTGCGCCCTTCATTCGCCAGCGGGGCTTGCAAGACCAGACGCCTGTAAGCGGCCCAGCACCAAGGCAGCCGGCGCCCCCTGTTTACCATGCAGGTCACGGTCTGAAGGACGGCGGTGCAGACACGGACCGGGTGCTCAGAGCGAGGACCGGTTGTTCCGGGCCACGGACAGGGCACCTCTCCCGCTTATACAGACTCCGCCCACGAACAGGCGGCACGGACGCACGTGCTCGGTGACCGGTCTGAGGGACCCTGTCCATCGGCAGGCGGCAGGGCGCTCAGCTCGTCCGAGACGCTTTTCGATGTCAAAGCAGACCACGGAAACCTAGTGCAGTAGATTAGACTTAAATGAAGGGAAAGGGGAGGCAAGGCGGCAGTTTCATACATGCGACTTCCTTTTTCGCTGAACGCGCTCATAGATTGACTGGCAGAAGGATTACGGAGGAACAGCTGAATGGTCCGGCAGCTGCCAAAATGCATTTTTTTCTAGAACTGTTTAAGAACAACAAGAAAACCAGTAACCACTTGCGTACCACTGTGCTCCTGCGGGAAAAATTATGAAATGCGCATTTATTTTTGGGGACAGGATAAAGACCTTGATTTCGATAAACACGCAGCAACGGCCATGCTGCATGAACAGCCTACCTTGTTTGTTTATTAGTTCAGTGGCTTAACGATAGGGCAGTTAGCTCTACGGTAAGGTTTGAGCTGTCCAAGCCGTAAGGTCGCGTGTCCCGCGTTTGGACAGCACTAGTCTCTGCTCTGCTCTGCTCTATGCCTTCTCCTGCGCCTCGCGACGGCCGAGCGGCGGCCGCCTACCCCGCCGCGGGGGTGAGAGCCTGTTTGATAGGGATCAGAGCCGCGGCCCCCGGCACCGGCTGCACTCATTGGCCAGTAGAAGTCACGTGATCGGCAGGCTCGGAAAACCGGCCATCAAGGTGACCCTGAGCTGCAACTCCATCACACCTCCAGACCCCCGTCGTCTGATTTAACGTCGCCGATTTTGTCCCAGTGCGGAGTTAAAGCGCAAGGACCGACTTTCCTGGGTTTTCCATGTCCCAATCGAAACGGTCCCGAGCTCTCCCCGCCTCGCTCCTGTACTCGCCTCTGGAAGCATGTTTACCGAGACGCCCTTACCATTCGGCCGTGACTTGTGTACGAATGTCTAGCGGGCTGGCCTGGCTTCGTGGAACTTCAGGTGGTTCGTTCCCTTGAGACCACATCTCCGGAGGCCGTGGACACCAAGCCGCACTCCGGTGTGAGACAGTGAGTGCGAAGTTTACCATGTCAGATTTTACTAGAGCTTTCAGCACCGGCGGTTGGTTTGCTGCGGGTCGGCCCGGCGCTTGCGTGACTTCGGGGCAGAGGAGGAGGGCGGTATTTCCGGCATATTGGGACAGTTCTCAGTTGGATTATTGGTCCAGGATCAGTGGCGGCTCGTGGTCTCACAAACGCCTGATACGCAGCGCAAGTGCAGCACCACACTGTCTTATATACGGCTGTCTTTCTTTTACGCGTTGTGTAACTATTAAACCGTATTTGTTGTCCAACCCTGTTCAGATCGGCGTATACAAAATAAGCGAAATGTTTTATCACACGTCACTGTCGATGTTTTGCCTGTATCTGCAAAGAAAGCTAGAGCAAACTGGGCATCCACTCAAATCCCACAAGGAAATAACAGAATACGTTCGCGTCCATCGCCCCAGGGGGAAAGTTTCCGCCCGTTTCGAGGGCGGATAAATGACCGTCACTGCAGGGGGCATAGTCATATTACTGAATCATTTTCGCACAGTTCTAAAACGTATGTCTGATATTTGGGATTAGTACGAAATGTACTTATATAATATTTTAATCAATAGTTACCCTGCAAGCACACCCTACCAGCACATTCCTTTCTCTGCCTCTAATGCCCTTGCAGTCGAGCACCCTTCGTACATACGTCCGACTGTAGCGCCACGACGGCAACGGGGGCGAGAGGCAGTACTACGTCTCGCCTCACATGGGTTCGGTCAGCTACGTTGGTGGCGGCCGACGTACAGTTTTGCGGACGCTCACCAGGGGCACTGTATTACATGGGATTCTAGCGTTGGCTGAGGTGGGTGAGCTGGTTGCCTCTTCGCCTGCCTTGCGCCGTATGTTTGAATGGCCAGCGGGGATGGGGATGCAGCGCGGCGTGAGGTGTCTTTGTGGATATGTCCTCTGTTATATTAATAAATGCGGAACAAAGTGAGCACATTATTCCAGTTTAATCATGCATTCAATTTTACAAACGGTGTTACTACAGACAGACTATGTATGCTTTCAGTTTCACATTTCCCGGTATTTTCGGTGAGGAACTGCTTCAGTTGCCTCTAATGACGAGCCACCACTATCCAAGATCTGTGACAGTGCCAGCGTCTGGGGAGTAGGCCACGAAGACAGACATCGAGCTAAACCGTCCAGCCAGAGACGACACACAAAGACTGGCCAGGGGCATTCCAAGCAATCACCAGAGGCATATGCCGCTGGCCTCCAGGGAACCGGGCGACGTATCAGCCCGTGAACGCTGTATGCTGCTCATACATGACCCGTGAACGTGAATGCTGTATGCCCGTGAACGCTGTACCCCATACCTGTGAAGGCGGTGCCGGACAGCTGCTCGGCGTACAGGCCGTACGGACACTTCTGCGGGCTGTTCTGGCCCTCGGGCAGCGCGCCGGGGCAGCGCGGGTCGGTGCTGGCGAACTCGTTACCGAACCCGCTCTGGTACTGCAGCTCGTCCCAGCTCATGGCGAGGCGGTTCACTGGAAGAGCACGACCACTCGGTCATCTCAGGGGACAGGCATTTGTTCTGAACATCAGCGAGATCCGTTTACCACTGTGCAGATTAACATCCCTGTCAGCGCCGACTCTCGAGGCGCATGCATACCTCAATCAGAGACGCATTTTGGTTTTTGTGCTCGATTAAATACAGCTCACGGGACATCGCACTTCGTGCGTTTCAGTGGCAAGTGAAAAAGAAGCTCCTTCAATGGGTGTTGTGTCAATATTGGATCCGTGAACCAGTTCACAGAAAGCATTTCTCATGCGTGACTTCCATGCTGTTATGATTGGTCGGGGCCAGAAGCGTTAAAATGTGCGCGCTAGAGTTGAACAGCGAAGTAACGTTTTAAAGGACCGCCTCCAACCCTAGGTCGCGCAGAAAGACCGAAGAGTTCTTTCGTGTGCTGCTGGTTACCCCTGGTTGGAACACCAAAAGTGGTTTTGGAACGTCCTTGTAAGCATGCAAACTAAAACGTTCTAACTGTCTCGGCGAATACATTTCCGTAAAGAAACAAAAAACAAATGAACGACAAACCAAACCCCGTTTAAACTTAATAGCCTCACGTGGATACGGGCGGTTCTCGTGCTCCCACCTTTCTGCAGCCGGCCGCTGATCAGTCGTTCTGCAGCTCAACAGCGACCTGCTGCGCAGCACGGCTCGACTCGTGCCGGATCGTCCCCTCGCTCCGCGGCCTCGCGCCAGGACTGGCGCCTCTCGCCGGACGAGCCCCCTCCGGTGTGTGACGTCACGGGAGCTCGGTATGCGCCTTCTCAGCGGCCGCGCGGCGGCCAGGTCGGGCCGGCTTGTGACAGAAACTGCGCGGAGACGTCACGTGACCTGTGCGGCGGGCTCCGAGGAGGTGGGACAGTCAGCGTAGTCACGTTACTTCGGAACGTGGGTGGCATGTTTCGCGTCCTTTTGCTAGATCCCGACCGCCTATTCGCACGGACGGACGGTCGGCCCGGTGGTGACAAAAATGCGAACGCGGGGCTTCTTAAGATCAGTCGTCTGAAGGGTGTTTTCTGCCACATTTTTGTTCGTATTTTTGAGTCTGGTGCCCATGGTCTGTTAATCCTGACTAAAACTCTTACGCGACCAGCACACAACATTCGGCCTTATCGCCCGTCCAACATGTGTCATCAGAAAAAGATTGATGTCTCCAGTTCCGTTCCAAATCGCGTAAATCGCGCAAGAGCAGCCCTGAGAACTGCCATATAGATATAACATGTCTGAGCGGGAGGCCGTATGAGGAAGGTACTAAGAACGCTCAAACCAGAAATCGCCAGATCATCAAAAAAATCATCACGTTATGTAACCCTCGTCATCACGCAAAGAAGATGAGCAAGGTTCTGACTGAGACAGAAGTGCCATTTGTGGGCAAAGATCAGAACTCTGATGTCCCCGAGTTCGACCCATCGTAGACATCTGGGCCATAATCAAAGTCAGAGCCTATGAGGGCGAGCTGCGAGGCTATTTCAGACTTTGCTATGAAGGGGAGGATCCCCAGGAGTATGGAGTCACTGCAGCCTGGATTTCCATGCGAAATGCTGCACCGGGTGAGCCGGTGCGTCTGTTCTACTCTCGTCATAGCGTGATGAGCTGCTTGAACTGAGCCACATTCCTACGAGACACATACGGATATGGCCAGCGGCGCAGCCAAGATTTTCTGAAGGGGGCGGAGCTCAGAGTGAACTGAAATCATACGAAAACCGGCCGCGGGGAAGACGATGTGCAATGGTTACACAAAAAAATGCGGGCCTAAGTGGGGGGCTGGACCCCGGCTCCCCAACTTGGATGCGGCTATGGATATGGCACATTCAAGTTTCAGGTGGCTCAGGTTTATAAACTGGTTTCTGTACGGTAATTTGGTGCAACGTTGTATTCATCACCCTCAGTAACGTATAAGACTGGCTACGATATACGGATACACCAGATTTCCAAGGGTTTTCGAGAAAATGCTAAGTTTCCCTGAAGAACCCTCTTTGAGAGTCTGAAAGGACCTCGATATTAAATGCAGCACACATAAAAGCATCAGAATCACCGATCATTACAATCTTCGAAGCACCAGAGCATGATCTGAGGGCATTCGTGTTATATTAGTGGCTCTTGAGGGTCTGAACGACGTTCGCAATGTTCTGGAGGCCTTCGTACCCTGTAAGTGCCATACTTTTTTAGGTGGGTCGCTGTATCAATTCTGTAGGGGCCCGTATCAAAAAACGCTTTAGCCCCCCCCCCCGCTACCCGTCACGACATCCCGTCTGCGTCCCTGGGCTATCATTGATTACTTTCTTTTAAAAATGTGCATGACTTGAATGAAAGTATCTCCTCTTGCTTCCACTTCCGGGTTCATTCCACTTGAATGAAAGCTTGGGTTCCAACTACTTGTTCTTTGCACTCAAGCAATCCACAACTTGCTCAGCTTCTCGGATTTGGGAAAGGAATGGTCTGTGATTCTGTGATCCAGCCACTTTTGCTACACAATAGCCACCCATTGTGGCAAACGGATATATAATTACGGTTTAAGCTTTACAAACGTACATTTCCACTTTCCAAGAGGTTTCTACATAGCTCTATAACAATGGCGACGGATAAGGGGGGGCAGCTGTCCCCCTTCTCCGGTCGAAATTTTGCATTAACCTTTCGGCGTTGCATTGGAAGAAATGAGTTAAAAAAATTGGCTTGCCCTCCCCCCTTTCTCTGGAGAGACTCCGCCGCCACTGTTTTATAACTGAAACAACGCGTTGTTTTCACACGAGATTCCACCAGATTTCACAAATACACACAGCCTGTGGCTGTAGGATAATGCGGAGTGTCCACATTGTTTAGTGTCGCCGCCTACGGGGCTTTTTTCGATATAGCCCAGTTCGTCTGACGCGCTAAAATCGGTGTCAAATAGCAATTTTGATGTTAGTCATGCCAGCCATGCCTCACTAGGCGCTTTCCTCATAGTCTTCGAGTGAGAAATAGCGTCATGCGCTAAAGGAACAGCACTTTAAATTTATAAAAGTAATGAACAGGTGAAGCTGCCATCGCCGTTGTGCCTTCATTAGAATTGCGGTCTATCATTTTGATAAACTTTGATAAGAATAATCAAACGCATAAAAGTATTCATGAAACCCAGCACTCTACGTGATGTAGTGTTATGTGTCTCAGTGGACCGTCCCTGAGAAATATATAAGAGAAATCAAGAGAAATATACGGCTATTCCACGAAAAAGAAATACTAAAAAACTACCAGCCAAACAACCGGACATCGCCTCTCAAACCCGTGGAGAGCCTGAACACAAACTTGACGAACTTTCTCCTGTAACTTGACGTGTCTAACTGCCTAGTTTTACCTGTATGACTAATGCGCATGTGCTGTACTGTAATGACTGGGATCAAGCAGTGATCCACGCTGTGGAAAGATTTGCCAATAAACTGAAACTGAAACTGAAACGGAGTATCAGGTCCAAGCATACCAAGTATCTACAAATTTGGGCAAGTTCACGTAGTGTGAGCCAGTTGCCCTAGCTCGAAATGAGGCCTTGTAACTGTTATCGATATGACCTTGGTCATGACCGGCAGTACATCGCGCCACCATCACCTCGATTTCATCGCAAAATCAAAATATTCTGCGGAAGTTACATGCTCCATAATACCATTCCTCATAACTGTCACATTTCTGCTTCATTCGACAAAGACATACACGGACCGCTACCGCCCGCTCATCGAGCAAACATTACTCCAGTACACCCACAGCATCGCTGGATGAACATCGACGTTCTTATTTCAGCGACATAGAGAACCCGTCATCGCGTCATCATGTCATCACGCCCACCGGCAACCATTTCCAGCCAACATCACGCAGCAGCACTTGACTCGGCGTCTGTGTATTCAGCATGAAGCGCAGCAACACCGTTCGGAGCTCGCGGCGGCATCACATGAGCAACACCGCCCTCTGGGCAGCTCGCTCCTTCTTCTTGCGCTTCTTGCGTTTGTCGCTGACCCGCTGCGAGGCGTCGACGAACAGCGAGACGTTCTCGCGCTCGGTCAGCTCGCGCTGCAAGAACTCCAGACCCGCCTTCGAGAAGCCGATCATGTCCTGCGGCGCGACGCTGGGTTAGCAAGCGTCCCGTCATGCCATGTCTGTTGTCTGTCTTTGATAACAGGTACGGCGGGCCGTGTCATGGCACGAGAACCACGGGCGGCGCGGCTTGCTGATACAACGATAGACCAGCAAATCCTGAACCACGCACGCCAGAAGGGGAGTCAAAGGCCCCTCTCCTCCTCTCCACGGCATTTGTTCATTGCGTGACAATAAGCTGTGAAACTCACCAAGAGTTCCAAAATACAGATACCACTCCTTGGGTGACATAATGGTCCCTCCAGCAGGAAAAAAAAAAACGCTTGCCAAAACCTCTGGTGTTAATAACGTCATTCATTCAGTGAATGACTCTTCAAATTCAACCCAAATGAGGCATTTTCCACAAGCTGAAAGTTTTCATGGTATCCGGGGAACGGCATACACAGGCAATGGGCAATGTTCGAAAGGTGCATGCCCTGGGTAACTGACCATCGCGAGGGCGGACCATCAATGCCCCGCGGTGCCCTCACTGACCCGGAGCTGGTTGACCTGGCTGCCGGCGGCGGCGCGCAGCCGGTCGATAACGGGCGCCAGCACGCCGTTGTTGACGATCTGGCCGTGGTGGACGCGCATCAGGAAGCAGAGGCAGCGGCAGACCAGCTCCGCGTCCCCGCTGGACGCCACCAGCCGCTCCAGGATGTACAGCAGGTCCGTCACGTAGCTGAACGGCAGCACCAGCAGGCTCTCCTCCAGCTCGCTGCGGACGGCGCGGGAGTCAGCGGCCGGGTCCACGCCGGACGTGGGCTGCGGTCAGGATGTTTCACAGACTACAAGACCATGGACCAAGGGAACACAGTGGCGGACCGAGTCATCTCGTCCGTTGTCGCACACTGGCCACGTATGGTGCAACCGACCGCCTCGAAGAGCTGCTTGAAACCCAACAGAACGGCCAACCTCACGTCGCACGAGAGGAGGCCAGGTCACGCCCCATACACAAACGAAGCTCCTGAACCGGGCAGCGCCCTTCCTCATCCTCACGGTTCACCAGAGGGGCACCACGGCCACCTCTGGTCTCCCCTCAGGACCGGCGGACCGGCAGCCGGAGGCGCTCCTAAGCCGGCAGAGCGCCCGCCGCCGGGCGGAGACGGACCTGGACTTGACGCGGCGCAGCACCTCGGCCATGAACCGGTCCGGCGTCGGGCAGCCGTAGGCCAGCATCAGCGGGTGCAGTTCGGCCGAGCTCGACTCGCGCAGCGCGCGCGACACCTGCTTGTAGATGGTGATGCCCTCCATGATCCGCTCCGCCTGTCGGCAGGCGCGGGCAGGCGTTAATGAGCGACGGGACGGCGGCCGGTCGCCAGGAGGCGGGAACGACGGCAGGTGGGAGACAACGTTACACTTAATTGGTTGTTGGTGCTGAATGGTTCTTCGGATGTTGGGTCACAAGGAAAAGGTCTGAGTGTGGCGGACAGTTAGCGAGGTACAAGGGTCATAAGCAAGATCACTAGGCGGCAAGAACGGCTATACAAATCAGTAAGCAGAGCAAAACATCAACAAAACAAAACAAAACAAAACAAAACAAAACAAACAAAACAAAACAAAACAAAACAAAACAAACAAAACAAAACAGAGGAAAACAAAACAAAACAAAATACAACACGACAGAGCAAAAGACCAAAAAGTTGGCAGGATTCGGACGTAGTGGGTACTGCCCGCAGAAAGCAAGCGGAAGACAATTCAACTGTCGACAGATCGGCCAGAGTACAGCGTCCTGCTCACGGAGGGCTCCAGACTAGCAGCAGAACACAGAAAGGGGTGCAACTTTACGTGGCCCCACCACACACACATTTGATCATAAATGTCTTAGAGGCGTTCGCACGGCACCGCCCAACAGCAGCCTGCTGCCCATCGCGCGATACAACAGAACTCCGCTGCGTCCTGCTGCCAGTGCGGGGCTCCTCCGTGCCCCAGACCAGGGTGAGCCGGGTCGGGCCGGCGGGACCCACCGCTCGCTCCGTCTCGGCCGTCTTCTGGCCCGGCCGGCCCGCCTCCCGGTCGCTCTCGCCGGGCACGGCCGCCGGCTGCCCGGTGGCCAGCCGCTGCTCCTCCTCGCGGGCGCGCTCGTCCTCCCGCTCCTCGTCCAGCACCAGCGGCTCGTCCGTCTTCGTCCAGAGCCGCAGCGACCGGTCCCGGGACGAGGTGAGCACGTGCCGGCCTGCGGGCGGACGGGGGCGGCGTCTCCTCAGGCAGACACTCAGTATCAGGGCCGCTTTGCAGGGCGCAAGCAAACATTCGATACTACGTCTACTCTGAGCATCGTACGTCTCCTGGTAATTTGCTAAATATTCAACGCATCACATTTCTTCAAGCAGCACTTAAAACGAATCCATCTTTCCTGTGTGTATTTAGAGTCACAATATTCTGAAAATGCTTTGTGATAAAAAAGAACTGCGCAAATTTGCAAGATGGCGGTATAATGACTACATCCGACAAGCAAGCATTCTATCTTAATTGGAACAATGACAACCGCCGGTGACCACAAAACAGGAACCCGAGCGCAGCACCCACCGTCGGGGCTGAGCGCCAGGGCCAGCACCTCCTTGCAGTGGCCCTCCAGCGTCTGGATGCGCTGGAAGTTGTCGGCGTCCCAGTGTTTGACGCGCCCGTCCTTGCCGCACGTGAAGAAATGGTGCGTTTTGGGCACGAACCGCAGTCCTGTGACGCTGTCATCATGAGCGAACAGAGACCTGGAGGCAGTCAGCAGAGGTCAGCGCTGGAACGGACCTGGCGGACGAAATGGGGACGAAAGGCTCCCCTCCTTCTCTCATTCACACTTGGGCACAACAAAGCAAACATCGGCGAGGTGCGCGTGAACCAGAAAGACGAGGGTAGCGCAGTTTGAGATTACCGAGAAACGTTAACATGCTATCCACGGGGTGGCATCAATCTAACGAGTTGGAAGAGGCATGTCATCGAAAAGACCAACAAAATCTACACCGATCAAGACCCTTACTACCTTCCTTTTCATACAAACTATATGCAAAAATTTAATCGTGCAACACAAAAATTTGTCCGCCGAAATGAAACACGTGCGACATCCGGGACGATGGCCTCTCCTTCGCTGTCACACGGCATCCTCTCACTTGTGGCAGTCGCCGAAGTCGAGGCCCCAGATTTTGACGTTGCGGTCGCCGCTGCCGGTGGCGATGAGGGTCGAGTCGTGGCTAATGTCCATGCACAGCACGGGCAGACGGTGGCCGTAGAGCGACAGGAACAGCTGCCGGCCGGAACAGGTCCACGTCATGCACGGACAGTACCCAACAGACTGGCAGACAATACCAAGTCCATATAGGGATAACGCAGATGGCGATGCCGCTACTGGTCTCCCACTGACATCCTCTGAATACGTCGATATGCTGGGATCATACTTTCTTCCGGAAGAGACACAATTATTTTTCGTAAGGATGTGGCTTTGGTTCAGAAAGTTGCCTATGGTTACAAAAAGTTGATTGCTCAAAAAGTTCAGCTGCTCCTGGCAACCTCGCGCTTTTTTTAAGAAAAAGCAGAAACCATACCTAAAAATAACCAATCATCATGCACACTGTACTGGTAGACACCACCTAAAAGTAAAGATCGGTAAAACTGGTAAAAACAGGAATGCAAAAACCAGGCAGCAACCAACGAAACTGCTTCAAACGACCCTAGGCCAGCGTCAGACGTTACAAAAGGGGACGTTACGCGAACACGTACAGCTGTCGTACGCACCTTGAGCGTGTCGGTGAAGAAGATGTTGACGGTGCTGTCCAGCAGAGCCACGGCCAGCAGCCGGCCGTCGGGTGAAAACCGCACGCACAAACAGTCCTCGTCCAGCGCGTGCGTGGCCGTGTGCAGAAACGACAGCTGTTTACGGCCGTCGTCCGTGGAGACCAGCTCAAACTGCCAAAACTTCACCTGCGGCACGCCCGCACGGTGACCCAGGGGTCTGGCAACTGGATGTTCATCGCAAACGCGCCGTCAATTGACAGCAATACCAGCTATAAGATCCTGAGGTTTAAAGTGACACAGAACCAGAGTGCGCGGATATGCATGACTTTCAAGGAAATCATACCTGTTCTAACACCACGACGGACACAAAGCAACGAGCACATCCAACACTTTCTGACAGACACGCGGCCGCAACATCGCCAGCATGGCGAACCCATAATCCCGACAGCGTCACCTCCCACTTCCCACGATCGCCGCCGTCGGCGCTGACCTGTTTGTCGGCCGAGGCGGTGGCGAAGCCGCGCCGGTCTGGCGTCAGCGCCACGGACCAGACCTCGCCCTCGTGCGCGGCCACGTCCTCCAGCCGGCGGCCGGAAGCCAGCTCGAACAGCTGCAGCCGGCCCGTCTTCGAGCCGAGCAGCACGTGCCGGTCGCCGGGCACGAAGAGCGCGGCCAGAGCCGGCTCGCAGGGCAGCGTGCGGATGCACTGGTGCGTCGAGCTGCGGGCGGGGGGCGGCCGGTCAGAGGCGCGAAGGGACGTAGCACTGCACAGATTTGGCCACATGGTATAGCATGGGATAGAATGGTACACAGGATCAACTAAATATTACACAGCAGACGTGTGGCAAGTGGGAAAAGTTCAGTGGAGAACTATGCAAAGGCTGGACTCAACCACAGCATATAGATGATCGTATTAAATCGCCATATTACGCAAACGCAAATAGAAGGAAGGTATCCTTGTCATCACTATAACAGACATGTCTTATTTTCGAGTAATATAACACCACTAACGCAATGCTACTATCCATAAAATGTCGTTCTATGCAATTTCATCAAAGAGAAAATGCCATGAACAGCCCACCCTGGTGTGGTTCGCAAACTACCCTGGAACCTTCAATATCACAATGATTCGCTCCTAAAAAACATGCTGCACGCAATCTCCGCGTCCTCTTTCGTCAGGCTCCACGTCCGCGCAGAACACGCCTTCATCCAGCACACACGGCAGCCCCAGTCATGCCCCTCCCCTCCCCCACGGCACCAGCACTGACCGGTTCCAGACTTTGAGCTGCTCGGAGGAGGCCGACAGCAGGGCGGTGCCGTCAGACGAGAAGTCGAGGGCGCGCACGTCGGACCGGTGGCCGGGCAGCTGCAGCGGCGCGCTCGGCTCGGCCGCATCGCTGCCGCCGCGCGCGTCCACCGTCAGCGAGTACGTCAGCAGCGAGTTGTTGGCCAGCAGCACCGTCAGCTGAAACAGCGCCGGTCAGAGTCGGTAAGAGTGGGAGTCGGGGTCACTGGGAGCCGGCGCGGTGAGTCGGACCAGCAGAGTAGATCTACGAAAACAGTATAGTGGATAATGGCGCAAAGTTGCTTATCCGTTAGCAGTGGTTTTCGTGGAATCTGCATTCCACATAGGCACGCTGTGCATCAGTGGTGGGGAAGGGGAAAGCCATATCAACTTTGTCGATATGGATCTGAGGTATCAACCAAAAACGAGGTTTGATAATGCCACAGTCTGAACATACGATGCCACTTAAATCCAACAAATGCTGATCTGAATAACCAAACACGTTCACAGTTTTGAAGGATAAAACCTTTATGATCTATTTTAATATATGTAGTGGCCGTTGGTGGCAAAATCCTTCAAATATGGCATACATCATTCTTCAAACGATCAATCACTAACGCTGCAGCCAGCATAACCAATGCACACCAAACGCCCTTCGTCACCACCACGATCCCCCCACTAGATCCTGCCCGCAGCACCCCAGCCGGGTCGGTCCTCACCTTGGCCTTCTGCGGGCCGCTGAGAGACACGTCCACGGCCTTAATTTTGGATGGACACGTGATGCTGGTCAGTCGACGGACCTCGTCCTGCAGCGACTGAGTTGCCGTCACCGCCGACTCGGCGTCACCGGCCTCCCTGTCGGCCGACCGCACGTCACACGTCACGCGTCACATCGGCTGCTGTTCCGGTCGGCTCGGCGTTAACGTCCTCCGCCAGCTGATAGCGCGTCACACACGCATATCACATCCCACGCCGGTTAACGGACTAGTGACCATAGGCGAAGCTAGCGGTGTTGTCGAGCCCAAAGAAACGTCAAGACAATGCCCCTCTCAGGTTTAAAAAGGCCGTGACTGATACTGCAAGGTACAGAACACCACGTGAATGCTACGCGGACAATCGCTGTTTTTGATCCAACCTTCAATTAAGGCCGAGTGAAGTCCAGAACAATATGAGCAGTGCCTCTAATACTCAAAATTGATGCAATGTTCGGTATTGTTTCTATAGCTACATACAGTCGAAGCAGAGGTAACAACCAAAAGGGCATATCCTAAGGATAAACCGACGAATCACCACAGTCCCATTGGGTCGTACCTGGCTCGCTTCCGCTCCCGTTTCTGGCGCTTCTGGAGTCGCCGGGCTGTCTCCTCCTCTGTGTTCAGGTACAGCAGTTCCAGCGTCTGGTCGTTGCCATGGAAACACACTAGGCGACACTGGCTGTCTATGACCACCCGCGAGACGCGGTCTTTTCCCTGACGCAGTACACTGCCCAGCCGAACACACTCGAAATTTGACTGAAACGAAGGAAAATTGAGTTAGCATTTCCAAATATCAGCGAAACAAACCACAAAACGTGGAGATTTCCAGCACGTAAACCACCACAGTTGGTTGACAACCATAACCGAACATTATCATTTTGTAGTCCACAGCATACCAGCAAAGCATGCCTGTGAAACAGTGAGACACCAACCTGTATTGGGAGCTCTCAACTTGTCACCACACGTTACATATTTTCAGGTTTCATTCACAAACATCTCCAAAAGCCACAGTAAGTCATAGCCCTTTTCCTCCATCACAGGAGAAGCTACAGGCCCGCCAGCCCGTCCCTCTACCCGCAGCAGCTGCCAACACATTCACCCGTGCCGTTCCCGCCTATTCGCCCGGCATCTCCCTCTCGCGCCTCGTACACTGTCGTCCTCAGGCGCGTCCTCCGCCGGGTCGGCAGGGTCGGCGGCCGCCCCGAGCCGCGCCACCTTGGCCGGCGGCGGCTCGGCGGCCGGCGTCTCCAGGAAGCGCAGCGAGTGCAAGCGCAGCTCGGCGTCCCCGGAGCCCGTCACCAGCCGCGAGTCGTCCTCGTTCAGCACAAAGTCCCACACCTGCCGGCACGGGTCACCGTCACAGGCGGTGAAGTTCACGTGCGGCGCGCGAGACGAGGGCCGTTCAGAGCAGTGTTACCAAGATCATGGACAGGTCAAAAACCGACGCCAAAACCACATAAAACACGGAAGAAGTTATCAGTCACTTGTACAATGTGAAGACTGGACCACAGCATGTTGTTCAGTCTCATATCAACGAGCGCTTCGAACTGGCGTTAAATGCGGAAGACATCACCATTGCTCCTATTAAGCCTCCCGTCGAAACAACAAGCTGATTTGGCATGTTTCAGGCACACCGCGACGACCTTGTGTTCAATCTTCCAAAAACTGACAGCCTGATTAGACCGGGGTGAGCCGACACCAAACCGATTCCGGCCACCGGCCTTTCTGTCAGGCCATTCGCGAGCCGGATGGACATATCAGAGCATCCACAACGCTCCGAACCTCGGTGAGATGTCCGACGAGGGTCTTGAAGCAGTGCTGGTTGTCCAGGTCCCAGAACTTGACGTACGTGTCCTTGGAGGAGGAGACCAGGCAGTTGCGGTGCCGCATGAAGCGCACCTGCGTGACGCTGCCCTTGTGACCGCGCAGCCGGTACAGGCCGGCCTCGTTCACCACGTCCCACACCACGATCTCGGTGTCCTGCCGGATGTGCGTCGAAGAGCCGGGGACGGCATGAATGAACGACGAACGATGAAATCGGGATGAAATGAATCGGTCGAACACTGAATTAATTAGTACTTGATCTCTTCCTTATATCGGGTCATTTTCGCTTAAAAACACAGATTTTTTAAGACAGAAATGCTAACATGAATGGGACGAGTTATGGCTGCTGAAACGTTTGTTTAAATACGGTAATGCTCAAAAACCAATGAAATGTGCACAATGTCCAAACGCTGCAGTCTGGGACGCCAGACAATGTTTTCGCAACGCAAAAAGTTCAAAAGGAAAGCCTTTACACCCACAACACGCCGAAAATTTAACCAACCAGTCCTACGCAAAAGGACCCAACGGCAACAACGTTGCACAACATCTGAGACCGAAAACGACGTACCTTGGCGCCAGAGACCAGCCTCATGCCGGCCTGGTCGAAGCTGACCGCGTTGACGCCAGCCCGGTGTCCGGTGAACGTGACGCGCAGGTCGCCCGAGGTCAGCGAGAAGATGCGCACCGAGCCGTCTGCGTGGCCGGCGGCCAGCAGCGCGCGCTTGTGGTGCACGCCGAGACAGGTCACTTCGCTCGAGCCACCGTGCAGCACCATCGTCTGAAACAGGGCACGAATTATGGCTCATAAAAACGTCACAACAACGAAAATGTACAGCAGCAATTTCAATGTTTGTTTCTCTTCTTTTCTTCAGAAGTTTCAGTGCAAGCATGTAACATGCCGCTGAAAAAGAGGTAGAAAGATCTAAATTAAGCTACTGCAAGAAGTCAGAACACATCTGGCGTTTACCTGCGAGGGTTCACTTGATGGCCACGAGGGCCAAAAACAACTTGTTTTCAAATCACCACTTGATTCGCAGCCATGGCTCAAGTACCTTTTCGCCGGTGGTTGTGTCCCAGACGTGAATCTTCTCACAGGCGGCAGTGGCGACATAGCGCCGCTGCACTCTGTCCAATTCGAGCCAGCAGACATTGCAGTCACGGCTGCCGATGACACCAAACACGGGTCCGGCCTCGTACCGCAGGTACTGCTTGGTCAGCCCCATCCTGACACTGAAACCATGTCATCATGAACATCTCTGGGGTCTACTATGATTGTGATTACTTACTGTTTACTGTTTATTACTTACTGGGGCTTAACCCTATTCCCGGCAGGGGGGCTGAATCCGCCCCCTCGGCTTTTTGCTTTCCCATTCCAGGGTTTTTGACGCAGCTTCACGAAACTTGGTCACTTTCCCTACCTATTGTTTCTTCGTACTGTGACAAAATTTCGTAATTCCATTTTGCTCAGGGATGCAGTCAGGCAACGCTTTTCCGAGGCATCTCAGGCCATTTTTCGCCCTGTTGAGGGTAAAAGGAAAAATTGAAAAGGGTAAAAAGAAAAAGGAAAGGGTAAAAGGAAAATAATTTCCTTTCACCCTCAACTGCGTTTTAAGTTAGCGTAGCGTTAGCGTTTTTAAGATAGAACTTAAAACTTTATATGGATGTATAGCAAAATGGTTGGGCAACGTGAAAATAAAATTTTGTTCATGTGAGGTCATTTTACAAGGTTAGATCAAGGTCAAGTCAAAATTTGTTTCTTATCGTAATAATTTTGGCGCCATTTTTTGAAATACCCAATCCGGAATACATATGACGTAGAATGGTACCCTCTACTTGTGTACACCAAGTTTCAGCTTGATGTCAGGTCGGGTCAAGGAGCTTTGACCTAAAACGTTAGTGCGTGCACCCTATATCACAATAGCCATGAAATGGAATTTTTGAAAGAGTGAATTTAAATGACTGAAAACGTTTAGACAACATTAAGTGCACATGAGATCATTAAACCCGCCCCCGACTGGGGGGCTGTTGACAGCTCCCCGAGGTTTTCCTGGGATCGCGAGAAAACGAACAAACACAGAGTCACGAAACTTTGTGTACCTTTTGCTTCATCATTTTTACATCTTGTGTCACACTTTTGACATCAGGTCAGGTCAGGTGCCTGACCTAGCTTAGGTCAAACAGACCTATGTCCAAAAAAGTTTAGCGCCCTGGAACTTTTTCGGAAAACAAGATATCTCAATAATACTTTCCGGGATTGGTGAACCTGATAGATGCAACATATCTCCTATTTCAGATTTTTCGGATTTTTCGGAGTCAGTGACCTAAGGTCAAGCCTTTTTTAAGATATGCCGTTGTTTTTTGGAAATTGACGGAATATTTCATAACATTTTTAATGTGGAGTGAAGCAGACATCTAGTCACCGTCATTGCGCAAAGTATCAATGACTTCCAGCCATTGACCTGAGGTCAGGTCACGAATAACTGTAGTGAGCCAAAATGTACCACCGCCAAAATCGGCGATGAATTACTCAGAATGGGTAGAAAATCGCAGAACTAGCTTGCACGGACGAAAGTAATAACAAGAACCCCAAAAAGTTTGAAAAATAGCATATTTTGGAAATAAACAGGCTCTCGCCAATAAAGCTCCGCCAGTTGTGTAGATTGGTAACTAATGAATTTTTCCAAAATTTAAGTATGAAAAACCATCAAAAGAACCAGTAAGATCAATATAATTTACATGGATAGGTTTTTTCGCGAAAATAAAGGAACGCTTAAATTAGTTCCCGTCAATTTGTTACTGCATACGGCTGCGGCGCACGCCGACAGCCGGCACGAGAATTCCCGTGTCTTTAACTCGACGTTTCGGCGTATATATTTAACAAATCTGACAAATAATACGTGTATCGGCATTTGCGGACCTTTACTTGTGCGCTGGTGCCTTTATTTATGCGTTATTAGTCACAGCCCATGAGATTCAGGCCATTTCTCGGTCTCATGCAGTCGGCTATGAGAAAACATACATAGGGCGTAAATGGCTTACATATTATTTAAAACTAAAAATGAGACCAGTTTCGAGCTCTACTGGCCACAAGCTTTCCAACGGTGTGCTTATTTTTATTATGCGACCAACCGTTCGCGAGTTAGAGGGGGCGGCCAACAGCCCCCCCAGTCGCGCATGATCGTAACGGACCGACGGTCGTGCGCGGGTTAAAGTGGCTCAAAGCTCACTGTACGTCATTTAGGGCCGAAGGTCACTGATCTGAAGAACATGTGACCATGACAGTTCCCCTTTTTCATGTCCCTGGCACCGCCTGTGCTAACATTATACAAACACTGTAATACGATTTCTACTTCTTTAGCATAACATGACTAGCAGAAGCCAAAAAAGTGCTTTTATCTTTTTTGTTCATTCAGTTGTCAAAAACAACTAATGATCTTATTTTCGAAACCCTGTGAAATCCTGTTATTTCTTTTTATTTCAAATGTGTGCACCAATGGTAAAAGTCCCGTCCTTGTCTCTTGTCTCTTGATTCATGCCAATTCCACCGAAATCGGTCCATGAACAACGGAGTTATAAGAAGTCTAAAAACACCCCCAATTTTGATATTTTTTCCCGCCTGTATTCACCCTTTTCAAAATTTCGAAAATTTCTTTAAAAAAAATGTACTTTACGTCACGGCGAATGGATTGCCGTTTGTTGCGATGAAATTGGATGTGTAGTTCTCGAGATCTCGGGGAGATGAATCCACCCCCTGCCGGATATCAGCCATATCGTCTAGCCCCCCCCCCCCGGAATAGGGTTCAGGGTGCATCCACTATGAGATAATAAAGAGCTTGTGAGGTCCATGTGGTCTAGTGTCTATGGCATCTTGTGACATTATCTTGTTTTATTCTGCATGTACATGTATATCCTATGATGAGGTAAACAAGGTCAATTATACTGTTTGACACATTTATTATACAACATTAATGCATTCCTTTTTGCACCAAATTTTCATCACTGCTGATCCCTGGCATCCTCAGGTATGAATGTTGTTCATTTTCCACACTATGTGCTATACATGTTATATGAAGGTATATAAAGTAAACTGGAGGTGTACCTACTTCCACTTAATTTTCTACAACACATCTATTTCTATTTACTGTTTTGAAGGCAGCCAGATTCCAAGGAAATGTACATGAGATCATCATCTCTTTTGACCACCTGCATATGTACTGAATAAGGAGGCAAATGAAAGAAAATGAAGATGTTGTGTTGATTTTGTATGCTGTGGTAATAAATGCTGCACTTTCTCTTAACTGTTTTGGCCACAGCTAGTCTCAGTGACCCCTAAAGTCTAACTAATGTACCCCTTTAGAGCATATACATAAATATATATATATATATATATATATATATATATATATGTGTGTGTGTGTGTGTGTGTGTGTGTACATATGTATATATGTATATATGCAGATATATTACCATTTTTACAAATGCATATTCCTGCAGGAAATAATCAAGCATTTAGCCATGCATGCATTATTATTACTCATCAAACTCTTTCTGAAAATAAACACCCTGATTCTGACAAACATTTATTCTTCCAGGTATTGGTGTACCCAATTTTTAAACTAGTTCAACTCAACTTCTCTTCCAGCAGCATAAGTGCAGTGAAATTTGGAGTCTCATACCATTAATGATGTGACAAACATAGCATTTGTGCCAAATTGGGCACATTCACTATTTTCAGTACACTTCCTCTAAAGGCAAGCACCTGGCTGAGTAAGTGCAGTGTGTGAAGACTAGTGAATTAAAATTGTTCCTACATAAAGCAGCATGTATCAAGAATATGTTTTCTTTAAATTTAGTCCAAGTATTTTGATATGGTGATGCTATGAATCAGAGCCTTTGCTAAACAGTTTGTTGCAAAGACTCCAAACCCTACATCCAACCACACAATTCCAGGTAATGGCTAATTTTCAGCAAAAGCCTAACATGGTGCTGAGGGTATGGCACAACCATGATGTAGTCAGTCTGACCCTATGTCAGCCAGTTCAAGCCTGACCTGCTGGCCAAATACAGAGCACCCAAGTGTCTCAAACCTGTGTTGCCAGGATGGGGAGACCAGTACTCAACCAACTGAGCTTCCAAAAATGGCACCTCTGAGCTGCACACTTTCTGATATTCATGAAACTCACTTTGAGACTGAATTTGGAAAACTCTGTTTCACTTAAGAGATCACTGGCACATGAGCAACAATATTTAAAGGCATATGAATCAATTCTGGCCCTCTGGCTGGGTATACTTGCTGTGAACCAAGTCATGCTGGAAACATTTCCATATGACTGAAAATAAGCCATAAACTGCTAAAGTAAATGTGATCTGAAAGGATATATTATATATAAATTGATCTGATAAGATATATAGTAAAGAAAAGATATATATATATATATATAAGATATATAAAGCCAATACTTTACTTTTTCACTTTGTCACAGACCACTTTTCCTATGTTAACATTAACATTACAGAACAGCTCATAAACTTTTCTATGAAAGCAAGAAATGGTGGCACTACCAGTATGGTTTCTAAAGGAAATGGAGTTATATTTCACCATAAACAAACAAATGTGACCAGAGTGGTCAGTGTCAT
Source organism: Capitulum mitella (assembly GCA_030062745.1). Lineage (NCBI taxonomy): Eukaryota > Metazoa > Arthropoda > Thecostraca > Pollicipedomorpha > Pollicipedidae > Capitulum > Capitulum mitella. The sequence goes on along the minus strand of CP099840.1, from coordinate 2,565,486 downwards.
CTTGTTTACATTGCCTTTGCTCCAACAATGCCCTACATAATGAAAACATTTGGTGACCTGTAAGTAAATGACACTGGAGGCCACAGTCCCATCAACAGATGTTTGTGGCATGTAATGTTGTGCAGAAGGTGCAACCATACACCAGAGGCACAGCATAGGATATTGAGGCCATAGACCAATAAAGTGTGCAATTGGACTTGGCTCTGTCCAAGTGGTTAGGTCATGTGACTAAATAGGTCAGGTTAGGTTAGGTTACTTATCTTGCTTGCTATTCATTAAATTAGGGTATACTGATGACATCATTTGACCAAAAATGCCTTCACCTTGGCAACCGCCCTTTTTGACTGTGGTAATCCAGTTATAGTGGAAGCATTTTGCTCCATAAACCAAGCACACTTTGGATGACACATCACAGGCGCGGTCAATCACGAAAAAGGGCCGTTTCCAGACTGTTGCAAGAAAGCAGGACTAACATTATGCACTGGAGCTCCAGGGTCGATGGATCACCTACTATTCACTATACCTATACCTATACCTATACCTAACCTATACCTAACCTAACCTAGCCTAGCCTAGCCTAACCTAACCTATACCTAACCTAACCTACTGTGAAAAAAACAAATAGCGTGGCAAAAGTAGGTGATCTACGACCCTGGAGCTCCAGTGCATAATGTTGTTCTTTCTTGCAACAGCTGACGTCTCCTGGTTTGCCACGGACTAGCCGTTAGGTTATGTGTCATCCAGTGTGCTTGTGTTCACTAAATTAGGGTCTGATGACGTCATTTCCAAAAAAGTTGATTTGGCAACCACCCTTTTTGACTGTTACAGTAGAATTACACCAGAACTCAAACATACACGTGGCACAGTGGTCAGCGACGAATGGAGTGGCGATATTATTTGGTAATTGTTTTCAGTTTCTTCATTTTGAAATGATATTATGCAGCAACCGAATCACAAGTATTTGCCTTAGAACCGTTTGTTGTATGATTTCTATGCCATTTATGCTGTTTTTCACCGCCTGGTGAAAACGTCATGTATGGCTGATGTTCGTACCTACCCCTAAGTGGAGTTTAATCAGATCAGTTCAGGAACACAACAATGACCGGAAAATATACTCTTTCTTCCTCGGATCGGCATTACATCGCCCTCCGTATCACACGTGGTTTCCGCAGAGCCGTAGTGGTTCCCGTACGACGCATATAAACAAAACTAGCAAATGAATATGTCTCATCTTCGCAGTATTTGTCTGTTTTGATGGAAAGCTTCCATATCAAAGCAGCCAAAAACAGTTCAAAGAAGCAGAAGATATAATTTTCATTCCTGTACGTTGCTGAACGTTTCAATATGGCGACCCCCTTAGGCATCTTCGGCCAGCTTTGCCATCGACGTCTCATCGAATGGTAAATTTTTTTATAGAAATTAGCTAATTTGTTTCAGAGATTTCATGTTGCTGCAGAGAATATGGCATAATAGTTTTTGTTCGTCCCCAAATTTACCAAGGCAAGAATGGTATTCGGCGCAGTTGGTACAAACAATGTGATGTTCTACCAGTGTGTGCTTCTGATGCGCCTCGCCGCTGGATGGGTCCTGGGTCGTCCCGGAAGTCGAGTCTCGGCTAAGGTCATAAAACTGAAAAGCAAGCAAACGAGAAGTACGTTCTATATTCCATAGCGAATCATACCAATGTGCATGCTTTTCATTTACATGTTTTTTGGTGTCAGTTGAACTCAGAATTCTTCAGCTTTGTTTTGCGGATTTGGGCTCCTGTAGTACTAGATACGCAGGGACGAGGTTTGTGGGCAAGGTCTTTTTTCATCGCTCTGCTGATGGCCTTTCCCTTTAATTTATCTTTATGAAATGTGTGTTATTTGCAAGCAACATTGGGTCAGTTGTTATGTAGGTTATCAGATATAAATTGATAACTCTTTATTGACAAGATGTTTTGGGTTCTATAGTTTTTGTGCACTGTTCATATTCATTGAATGAAACCACATGTATATTATTGGGCATTAAGTACCATGCTGTGATGCATATTGTTCAGAAGCATCAAAATAACATGTAGAAGATAACAAATTGAAAGTGATGCCTTGGGCAGGTGTCACATGCATTTTTGTTTGGTGAATATTTTGCAGTTTGCATTTTGTTCTTTAATTTTCTTAAACTGACCTTGTTTAAGTCTAAAGTCTGCCATTTTAAATTCATCCCTTGATTTGATAAAAACTGTCTTCATTTGGCCAGTCTCCAAAACATTCCAGGTTTTGATGAGAGCTTTTTGAGGTGGAATTGGTGCAGGGTAACTCTGGTGCAATTTTCAAAAATCTTAGGCCAGAACTTAAAGATTTTGGCAGTGCAGCCTACTTTAGAGCAGCTCAGTTTTTATAGGAGGGTAGCAGGTCAGGTCAGCTCACACCAAAGCTTCCAACCTACCAACCTATGTACCTACTTACTGTCATCATGCATTTTGAAAGCTACTAGACCTGTTGGTCCATTCATGTCAAACTCATCACATGGTACCAGTATTTCTCTTAATGTGTGGTGTCATACATGTACTGTTCCCAATGTCTGTCAAGTCTGGATTTGAAGGTTATGACCATGTGAGCCATCACTAATTTGGCTGGGAGGGTATTCCAGTCATTGACAGCTGTAATGCTGACTGCCCACTGATGGGTGAGGGATCATGCCCATGGCTTGAGTATCTTCCACTGGTGACCTCTGGTGATGTCAGAAACAGCAGGAGAGGGAAAAAATCCCCCATACTAAGTGACATACCACCATGAAGGACCTGGAAGGCAGCCACCATGTCACCCCTCCAATGTCTGTAGTAGAGGGAGGGCAGCTCAAGTGCCCAGAGCCTCTCCAGGTATGGCACATGCCTCAACTCTTCCATCATCTGCGTGGCCTGCCTCTGCACTCTCTCCATGTGTGTCTGGTCCATCTTGCCTAATGGAGCCCAGGTCAGGTTTCCATATTCCAAAAAATGGCCTAACCAAGGAGTTGTACAGTGAAGGAAAAGTAAATTGATGTAAAAGTAGATCGATGTTCGCCAACGATCGGCGGATCACCGTCAGCGTCTGGGACGCCTTGGCCACTGCTGCCGCCATTTGGTCGTGGAACCCGAATCCACTGTCCATCAAAATTCCAAGATCTTTTTCCGTCCAAGTGGTGTGGATCTCCACTCCATTCAGGAAGTAGGTTTCCTGGGGGTTTCGACGATCAAGGTGCATTATCTTGCACTTTGACATGTTAAATGGTAGAAGCCAGCACTCGGACCACCATACCGGGGCGGCGGGATCTTCTTGCAGTAAGGATCCGATCCAGGAGCCACCGAACACGGCCGTATAACTTGGTGTCATCGACGAAGAACTTGACGCGTGACAGAACCTTGTACAGATTTGGGGATGTCGTTAAACAAAGATACTGAACAAAGTCGGCCCCAAAACGGATCCCCTGGGGATGCCGCTGGTTACTTCAGTCCAGTCCAACATGCAGCCCTGTACGACCACGTTCTGCTGTCGGCCAGTGAAGAAAACTTGGATCCATCGGAGTAGTTCTCCCCGAATGCCATATGCATGAAGCTTATGAAGAAGACGCCGATGCGGCACCGAATCAAAAGCTTTGCTAAAGTCAAGATGGGCGACGTCCAGTGGCTCCCCGTTCTCGACTGCTGCACTACAGTCCTCCATGACCTCCAACAGCTGCATAGAACATGAACATTTTGGCAGGAATCCGTGCCGAGCCTTGCTGAGCTGACCCGTCTCCACCATGTGCTCCAAGAGCCAGTCCCTGATCATGGATTCGAGCACCTTAGATAGCACTGCTGTGAGGCTTACCGGGCGGTAGCCGGATGCCTTCTGTTTGTCGCCTTTCTTGTAAATTGGTACAACATTCCCAGGTTTCCAGTCTGGAGGGAGTATACCGCTGTCGACAGACTTGCGGAAGAGTTGCGCTGGGGGGACGGAAAGCGCTTCAGCTGACTCCCGCAGAGCCCTGGGACGAATCGAGTCCGGTCCTGGAGGAGGAGGTGGGCTTGAGCGAGGCCAGCCTCCCTTCGAATGCCTGCGGAGGAATGTGGAGGTCCTCCAGGGGAGGCCCGGCGTCGTTTGTGACGTCTGCGGGCATGCTACCTAACCCCTTTCGAGTGAACTCACTTGAGAAATATCTGCTCGGTATGCTTGACTTCCCGTGGCTGTTACTGACCAGAGCTCCTTTTTCGTCGTGCAGGTCTGCAATCTTGTGTCTAGTCCGTAACCTACGGTTGGCATATTTCCAAAACGGCTTTGGATTGTTCGTGATCGCACGGGCCAGTCGCTTTCCAGAGTCCTTGCGAAGACCTCGCGTCAGGCGCCTCAGGTCGTTCCGGCATCGCACAAACCTTGCGTGGTCCGGACTGTCGAGCGACCGACTGTACGTTCTCACAACTGGCTTCTCCACAGCTCGTGATGTTCCCTTGTTCAACTTCCCTATGTTGAATAATGCTGCCTAAAGAAGTATCATTCAACAAGCAGCAATAATGCCACTGTGCCACACCTCAGTTGTTGAGCATGTATCTTTGTATGGCAAAAACTGTGGTAAGAATCAGCATTTTGTGAATTTCTCCAAATAAGGTGGCCTAAATTGGGTGATAAACCACAGTTTAATGGTATATCAAATTCATACATACCACCTCTCCCCACCCTTTTGGATGAAGTTAAGGCTGCCTCAAGTATCTTGTTGACCTAGTGTGGCCAATATCATTTGGCATTGGGTGTCAAGGTGTAACAAAAACCAAAAGATGTAAATATTGTAATGGCCATGGCAGAAATATAGGATGCCAGCAGTGCATTGTTTCAAGATTTATTTCTGATTAGGTGTGCAGATGCAAAAATTTCCAAAGGACATCAAGGTCCTGGAGGGAAAGATGCATTGGGATTGAATCCTGCACTGTAAGGATTGTAACACCAGACATTTGGTGCATGCAGTTTGCTGTTAAAATCATGTCATCTGGCCACACTGTGTTGACCGCTGTGACGTGGTTTGCAGACTGGTGGCTGAGTGGATGAAATACATACACAGATGATATCTAAGAACCCTGGCAAAACCCTGTCACCTCATTAGATGAATTTAGCCACCCTGCATCACATTTTAGGTGGGAGGACATCACTGTTGGATGCTTTTGGTCAGCATAGCCATTGCTCCCCTTTGAGTTCTGCAGTGGCTCTTTGAAGACATGAAAAGTAACTTGTAAGCTCTGTAGAAAAAGTATGAAAGGCATATAACATATAGGTTCCTTTTACTCACTGTTTGCATCATATACTGTAGAAATTGATTGTGATAGTCGTCATAGTTATGCTATTCAGTTTTGGTATTTCGAGCTGAAACGTGAAAACCATCACAACAGTCATATAGGGTAGTTTTTGATAAATGGCAAGCCATGTTTTAGAGGGTTAGGATTGGAAAAGTGAGAGGACTGTTTCAGAAAGGGGATTATATCAGAATTTCTCACCTTAGTCATGAAATCCATTATGGACCCTTTTTTCTTGCCACTAGGGCAGTCAGCAGGCCAGAATGCTTCCATTAGTCTCAAATTGTGTGTTTTATTATGTTACATGCATGCCGTTTGTTATATTCATGTGGTGTCTGTGTTTTGCAAATTGTTACCACATTAAACATACCTTGCACTCTTCAGAAGTGTGTTTCATGAAGGTTATTCTTCTTCCATTGCTTGGATGTACCTGGAGCCAGTTTGACTTGATGATGACGTCTTTCATTGTCTTGCCCATGCTATTATTAGTCCGGGGTGCTGGCTTTGAGCCGTGTGTTATGTCGGAAAAGTAAAGCAAGTTATGTTTCTTATATAGGAAAATGACATGATAGTTTGTTAATGTATTGTGAATGATTACCTGTATTTTGCAAGTACTTAAAGATACATTTTGCCATTTCATGTTTCATGTTAAAGATCATTGCAGGGTTTGCAATGTCTCTGAAATGTCTTACTTGTAAAGACTGGACAGTAGTGATCAGCTCACCACATTTTAGTCATGTCTCACTGTTTGAACTCATCACCTCATTGTTTTACTGAAACTGGGATTTGCTTTTTTGATGTCAGATGATGTTGTTTCCAGCTGTGCGAAGGCACTGTCAGACCAGTGCGACCTCAGCGTGGTGACAGTCATCTCAGTGTGACCGTGCCGTGGTGTCGGCCAGGTCAGCGGCGTGCCCCCAGCGTGGTGCCGGTCAGGTCAGTGCGACCTCACTCTGATACCGGTCAGCTCAGTCGCGTGACATGGAGACGATCCCGGCTTCGGAGCCGGTGCCGGACGCCGGCGCCGGCGGCGAGGCGGCCCCGGCGGACGCCAAGACGTCGGACTCCGGCCTGCTGGCGGAGCTGGAGGCGGACGGCGGCGCGGAGACCGTGGCCGCCGCCGTGGCCGCCGGCCGGCGCACGGTGCTCGCCGTCGTGGAAGCGCTGGAGCCGCTGCTAGTCAACACGGCGCCGGCCAGCCGCGCGCGCGGCGTCCGCCTGCTCTCGGACGCGCTGCACCGGCTGCCGGCCGACCTGCTGAACGAACAGGAGTGCGCCTTCGTCGCCGCTTTCTTCTGCGACCGCGTGCGCGACCACTTTAGCGTGGTGCCGGCCGCCCTGTACGGCGTAGACGTGGTGGTACGCATGCGCCAGCTGGCGGCCGAGCCGCTCCGCCGACTCGTGCAGAGCCTCTATAAAGAGGTGCACGCGCAAAGCCTGGTGCTGGCCGAGCGGCAGCACGTGTTCGCGGCGCTGCGCCACGTGCTGGAGACGCGCGCCGCCGACGTGCGCGCGCTCGGGAGCGACCTGGTGCTGGGCTGCATCCAGTCGATGGAGGGTGAGAAGGACCCGCGCAATCTGCTGACCGTGTTCAGCACGGTGCAGCTGCTGGCGGCCGCCGTGCCGCTGGAGCCGCTGGCCGAGGACCTGTTCGAGATGCTGGCCTGCTACTTCCCGGTGGACTTCACGCCGCCGGAGAACAGCGGCCACGGCGTGACGCGCCAGATGCTGGCCGACGCGCTGGCCGACACCCTCGCCTGCAGTGGCCAGTTCGCCGAGTTCTGCGTGCCGCTGGCGCTGGAGAAGCTCGGCTCGGACGTGACGCAGGCCAAGCTGGACGCGCTGGCGCTGCTGGAGCGCTGCTGCGGCGCCTACACGGGCGCCGAGCTGGCGCCGCACCTGACGCCGCTGCGGCTGGCCGTGGCGCGTGAGGCGCTGGCCGCCCGCCGGCCGGAGGTGCAGGCGGCCGCGCTGCGGCTGGCGGCGGCCGTGTCGGCCGCGGTGCCGGCGCAGCGCGACCAGTGGACGCGGCCGCTGCTGGCCGAGTGCCTGCACCACGTGGCGCAGCGCGGCGCCGACCGCCTGCTGGCCGCCGTCGGCCCGCTGCTGGTGGCGGCTCTGCGCCGGAGACCGCGACGCCGTGCTGGCCGAGGCCGTGCCGGCGCTGCTGGGGCAGCTGGAGGTGGGCGGCGAGCCGGCCGCCGAGCGGCTGGAGACGGTGCGCGCTCTGGGTCGGCTGCTGGCGGACGCGGACGCCGAGGGGGCGCCGCCGCTGGAGCCGCTGCGGCCGCGGCTGGCCGCCGTGCTCCTGGCGACCCTCTCGGACGGCGAGCCCGCGCTGCGACTGGCTGCGCTAGCCGCCCTCGAGGCCTGTCCGTGGCTGGCGGGCGAGACCGAGGCGGCGCCGCTGGCGGGGCACCTGGCGGCGCTCGGCACCGGAGGGGACGCGGCCGAGCGGGCGGCGGCGCTGCGTTGCGCGCGCGCTGCCGCCGCCCGCCACCCGGCCGCCGTGGTCGAGGCGTTCGTGCGCCCCCTGCTGGAGCGGCTCAACGGCGACGACGCGGACGCCGAGGCGGCCGAGCGGCGGCTGGCGGCCGTGGCGGCCGGCGTGACGGAGGCCGGCGCCGTGCGCGCCGCCGTGCCGCTGCTGCTGGTGCGGCTGGTGCGCGTCAGCCGCACAGACGCGGCCGCCGCCGTGGGCACGCTGGCCGCCGTCGCCGACATCGTGTCGCAGACGGCCGCCGCGCCGGAGGTCGCCGAGTACCTGCTGGTGGAGCTGCGGCTGCCGGAGAAGGTGCTGGAGTTGTTCGGCGTGGCGGCGAAGGAAGTGGCGTTCGATCCGCTGCGGCCGGCGCCGGACGCGCCCAGCGCGGCGCCGCTGCACCGGCCGGAGGTGGTGCTGGCCGGCGTCGCGCTGCTGGCCGCGCTGGTCCGCCGGCTGGACGCCCGCCGCCAGGGCCAGCTGCTGCACAGCGCCGTCGGCCTGTTCCTGCACGCGGACGGCCAGCCGCTGCTCTCCGGCCTGGGAGAGCGCTGGCAGGGCTTGCAGCCGCTGCAGCACCTGGCGCCGTGGCAGCACACGCAGCTGACGGCGCTGCTGGCCGCGGCGCTGGCCGCCGTCCGGCCGACCGTCGCCGTGCCCCAGCAGGACATCCTGGCCGTGATGTTCACCAAGCTGGCGCTGAAGAAGCAGCACGAGCTGACGGCGGCGCGCGCCGCCAAGGCGCTGGCCGCCATCGTCAACAAGCAGCCGGAAACGGAAACGGAACACCTGCTGAAGACGCTCTCCAACCAGATGGAGTTCCTGTTCGACAGCTGCGAGCCGCCGGACGCCGACGCGCGTCGCCCGGTGGTGGCGCTCTGGGGCGCCGTGGCCAAGGGCCTGGTGCTCCGCGGCCACAGCCTGGCGGCGTACTTCGTCGACCAGCTGGTGGCGTGGCTGGCGGACCAGACGTCCGCCGACGCGGCCGGCGACGCCTTCTGCGACCTGCTGGCCGCCGACGAGCTGCTGACGGCCGAGAACCACTGCGTGGTGCGCCTGCTGCACCGACAGTGGCTGTTCACCGTCACGTGCGAGCGGCTGGCGCGCGGCTTCCGGGACGGGCGCGCCGGCCGCCAGGCGGCACCACCTGCGCGCGCTCGGCGGCCAGCTGGCGACGCTGCCGGCCAGCGTGGTGTCCGGCCAGCTGGAGCAGCTGCTGCCGCTGCTGCTAGCTGCGCTCTCCGAGCTGGCGGACGACGAGCAGCTGAGCGCCGTCTGCCTGCAGGTGCTGGGCCGGGCGGCGGTGGACTCGCCGGCCTCGCTCGAGACGCACGTCGAGTCGCTCGTGCCGCGCCTGCTCGAGGTCGGCTCGCGTGCGCCGCGTTTCGAGACGCGGGTCGAGGCGCTGCGCTGCCTGGGCCAGCTGACGCGACTCCGGCCGCACCTGCTGCTGCCACTCAAGCCTGACGTTCTGCGCCAGCTGGCAGATTGTGTGGATGACAAGAAACGACTGGTGCGGCTCCAGGCGGTGGAGACGAGAAACTTGTGGTTCCTCCTTGGCGCGCCAGGCGGCCTAAAGTGATCGTGGTGGTTCCTGGAAACTGCCCGAAGCGAATGGAGTGAGGCAGGCGTTGTTCGGTAGCGTTATGGTAATGCATGTGATGGCTGTCGGGAAATAGTATTTTGTATGTTGTTATAACTTGTTTGCTTATTCGCTCATTACAGTGAAGGCGATTGATCGCCAGGTAAGATTGCTCATTGGATTTAGCTGATGCCATATTTCCTTGTAACGGTGGGAGCTGGACATCGCTGCACAAATACATAAACCGGTTTGGTTTCACCGCGCCTAAACGGAGCCTACTAAAACGACATATATATTCACGAAGGAGAACATACCAGCATGCTTAGGATGAAGGTCATCTATATGCATACAAAAATGGGCTTTTTTGACACCCAAACAAGTACATGCGAATTTGGAAGAAAACAAACATGTTTGCCACTTGAGCATAATGGATTTCAATGGTTGGCTAACCTACCTGTCTCTGCCGTGGCTTTGTGCTGTTCTGTCGCGTGACATACCCGATCAACATCCATGTATTCTACGTTAGTAGACTCGCAGACACGTTAATAAAATTTTACCAAGTGAATTTTCGACTTTTTGCAGCATGTAAACGCCGTGCGTTAAATACGTTGCCGGAATAAATTGTAAGCCATTTTTAAGCCGTCTGGATGGCGGGCTTCCTAATCCCACCCAGGTCAGACGGGGAGCGAGCGAATAACAACGGCTGGCAAGCGTGTCGGGGAAGAAGAGCACTCGGATGGACCATGCTGTATTCTGTCACATGCGCTTTTCTTTCTGGGGGCAAATGGCAGCTTAACATTTCATCACAGCTTACAAAGGCAAAGTCTTTTGCGGGACTTCTTTTGGGCTTTGTTATGGACTTCATGCCTTTGCATATGACGGCTGCTCACATCTTCCACAACGATGAAGGGTTTCTGCGAAGTAACATTTATCACAAAGCAACGCGTCGTAGTGGACGCAAGTCGTTTCCTCCTTCTTGTGCGAAACGTTGGTCTTTCCCTGGGCCAATGCGTTTTGAAGGATGCATGTCAGTGTCGTATGACCAAGCGCTAATTAATTTTTCCAGTATTTTTATTTTCATTTTTAATGGATGGCAATATCGGCGTGATCTCGAGTGACAGGGATGTTCGTGTTTTCCTTGGTGGCTCTGATGGGTCTCAACATGTCGCACAGATCATGTGTGCCTGATAAGAAGATAAGGATTTTGGGGCAAAACCACCTGAACCACCTTGAACACCACAGCCAAGCCCATTTTTACGCTGTTTTAGTTTTTAGCAACTCGTCTTTCGCTGTCTCCGCGTGCTGCCGACCGGTTTCCCGACAGGGAATGTTCTTGGATGCAACATAGCTGCGTTAATTCGTGATGAATGCTAGCAACTTTTCCTTGTACACTTGCAATAATTTTCACGTTTGCGCCGACTGCCATGGTTAGGCCGATGAAATCTTGTGTCGGGTAGTGATGATCCAGCCGCCGAAAAGTCCGACTAAATGAGACGATGCTCTGTCGACGGAGTATGGGCAACACCCACTGGACAGGCAAGGAGCTAGTGAGCGGGACGCGTCGGCCAGTTTGCCCTTGACGTGGTGGGCATCCGACAGTCAAATATCTATCAGCTTATGATTTGCTGTGAATTATAAGTGCATGAAACATTTGGGACAAAGCGCCGAAACATTGGAAGTTTTCAGGGGTAGGTAAAATTGTTTTGCTGTTGGCTTTCCCGTCATACCAGCCCTTCCACAACTGACAGACGGACCAGTGGCACACTCCCAGGACGCATATTGCCGCTGCTCGAGATCCCCACGACCGTGCTGGTGTGCGTCGACCTGCCGCGATTCATTTAACATCCCAAAACCCCGCTGCAGAATGCTGATTTTACTTGTCATGCGTGCTTGTATTGCGTATTTATGCATTGCGTATTTATGCGTAATTGTCCATGAAGTTGTAAATGCATCAAAATTGGTCGTTTTTAGTGAGGTATGTTTGTTGGCAGAATTCTGCAGCACTGGATGAAAATATCATGAAGCAAAGAAACAAGCTCTCCAAGTAATGAAGTTCCCCGACCGACACGTGGTCCAATTCCCATCGTGCAGGAGCCTGGATGGAGCTGGGATAGAAACTACGGTTTTGGGGCCCTTTAGCCCGGAAGGTATTTCTATGGGATGCAATCGTCTCCCTGGATTCGCTCTTGGTTCTGCAGTGTATCCTAAGGGAAACACCCCTGCAGTGCCATGTTTAGGTTTTGATAAATGTTGGGCGAAGCACCGTGAGGATTCTGTTTAACAATGACTTTTAAACATTTAGCTGACTTTTAAAGGCTTAGGCACCTCAGTTCAGAGTAGTCCTTTACGTGGCAACGAATTACAGCGTAGTGTGTAATTTCCCGCCTAGAATCTCGTCATGCCTCCAGCCGTCGCCGATTCCGACAAAAACCTCGCGAACCGCAGCCAATATGGCCGCCTCCCCGTCTCCTAGCAACGCAGAGCTGGCTAATCTTGACCGATTACCGAGCTGGCGGTGTGGCGCGGTTGCTAAACCGACGACGCCGTCTGGCACGTAGTACGCCGCCGAGCGTCGCCGACCGCCACTGGTCACGTGACCAGAAGTTGTCGGTCTTTTGGAGGCCACGACCGGGTGGAACCGTTCCGTCGTTCGCGGCGATTATTTGGTAAGAAAGGTTATTGGAAAGTTGGTTTAGAAATGTCGTGGGAAGGAAGCAAGAATAAAAAAGAAAGGAATACCTACTACTTCCTTTATTTTACTTAATACCCTACACAGTCACTGATTTATACTCCTAGACATCTGCAGCGATGAATGGCGGTAGGATAGGAAAGTGCAATGTTGCATTTAGCCAGAAAATGATGGCCCTAGATAGCCCCTGTGGCCACACGTCCCTCTGTACGGCTTCTGCCTCTGTAAGGCTAGAGCTGATGGTAGGTTTTATATTTTGTAAAACAGATTGTTATCAGACAATAGTTAGAAAATGTCAATGTCTATGCACATGACATAGCTGGAGTATCGCCGGATATGACATCTTCGAAAGTTCAGTACAAAATGAGTGTTCCAGAACATTCCGAGTTTTGTAAGAGTGGCCACCAGTCCCATGTAAAAGTCTGAATGTGAAACCCCACTCAGACCAAAGGCGTCGATAAAACCTAAGTCCGCATAGTGAGGCTGAAGTTTATGGCACCTCATGATGGGCTTGGGCCTCATCAAAGGATATAAAAAATGAAACCGTTCTAACCGCAAACTAGGCCACATCAGAGAACGCTAAAATGTACATTGTGCCCAACTTTCCACGTGTATTTCTATCTCAATTCTCGGAGATGATTTGCCGGCTGATCGTTCCATGGATCCCCACAGTTCGTGGAACTGACGTACCGCGATTGATACTTCTGTACCTTCTGGTGGCGGCACCCATGCAAAACTCTTTACCCTCGCCCAGCGGGAGTCATTTGCGTTCTGTACCGAGCAAAGGGGTCTCAGAGGCCCCTGTTATCTCTGGAATGGAAAGTGAAAGTGAATTTAGGAATAATGAAGTGAGCAGCCCTCTTCCTGTTGATTAATATAAAGTCGAGTAATGTATGATTTATCACATGGATGGTCTTTCACACGTCAACTCAGGATAAATGGTCAAAGTGGGTGTTTTCTTTTTTGCATTTTATGCTCCATGCTTTCCGAAATGTTTTCCTTTTGAATGTTGTTTCACAACAATGCGATTCTGAATCTAAGCAGGCCTTGCTCCAGCGTGCGACACCGGTACAATATTTGGAATGTTGCAAGTCCACACCGTTGTACAATGTACATACATCATACATTTGCAAATGTCGAATACGCTGCAGACATTGCAAATCGTGGCTCGTGTGCTTTAGGATGTTTTTTTCATCACCTTGGGCACCTCAAATACTTGATTCCTTAAAGATGGTGATCATTGGTCGTCGTGCCAGGCAGTTAACAGCGTCTGTGACATCCGAGAGACAACGTGGTCTTGGTCAGAGTTCATATCTCAAAAAACGGTTCCACGGAAAATATTCATGTTCACAAATGCTGTCGGTAAATAATGTACCAAACTCACCAAGTCGCCTAGGCAAGATTTTCGTGAGGGGGATTAAGATCAAAATAAAGAGGGTTGACATTGTTCTGAGCATTTTATCGCAGACAGGGGTAAATTGACTACCCATTAGCGCACCTGCAGATCCTAAAAATGAATGAACATTCCATCTTAATTTCAGGAAATGTTTTGTCTTTTAAACAAATAATTCGTGATGTAGGTAAGCAATATTCGGAAATCTCCGACCACAACGGGCTAACTGATCCCTCTGACGCCCCCATTTAATAACTCTATATATATAATATATATATATATATATATATATATATATATATATATATATATATATATATATAATAGCTCAATAACCAACGCCCCCATCACTGGTTATTTTACTGACCTCAACTACTGAAAATTCCAGAAACATAAGTCGAGTAAAACGGAATTTGTGGGAGAAAAAAACTTGGTGCTAACTTTTCGGGTAGGGTTAAATTGTCTTGTTGGATCCTGCCGCGTTTTATCCTTCTCTTTACACATTTTTCTCTAAATAATGCAACTTTGCCTGGGAAGTGGGGTTCTTCTGCCATCACGATTTTTGGGAAGTTCCTACGCCTTGGGCTGACGTTCCAAGCACCCTTACGCATCCCCTCCTCCTTTTTGCGAATTATTCTGGAGCCAGTCATCCCCTCCTTCTTTGTGCGAACTACTCTGGAGCCAGCACCGTGCTTCGCCTCGATTACTAAATCATAATCCCCTGGACCCACGGCTGGCCGTCCATTGGCCGCTCGCTGATTGGTCGGGTCTTCGCCGCTGCCGGACGCTGATTGGCTGTAGCAGAGGGGCCGGGCGCGAGGCGCCACCGCCCGCCGGACAGCGTTCATTGGCTTATAATCAGTCCCGGAGTCGATTAGGAAGAGGTCGGCACGCTGAAGCTTCCTCCCCGCAGACTGGTCCAAGTCATGTTCTGCAACAAGAACTCGCTGCAGTCCATGGAGGCCATGTGCGACAGCATGAACTCTGAAGGTGAGTTATCGAGTCCTTGTGCTCATTCGGACCTATTTTCCTGGCCGGTTTCGTTTTCGAAGTCCTGCTCACACGCCTGGGGCTCTGCTGAATGGCTTTGGTTTGAGCTGTTGATGTGTGCGTTATCTCGGGAACTCAAAATTGCCGTTTTGGTTGTTGTAACATCCGTGAACGGTTCGCACCGGTCCATAGCACTAATTTGAAAGGCGTACCACTTTCGCATTTACTTTCTTCTTTTACCGCTGCTCAGACTAGTGTAGGGAGTGCTGTGAGGTTAATTACATGACGGTGAACAGATTCTGAATTCTAGAGGTATGTGTTAAGTTTTATCATTCAAGTCCTGCGACAGAAGATGGAATCAAATCTCCCTAAATATTGTCAATTCCACACCGATTCAGTACCTCTTCAGAAGAAAATGTGGCATCAGCTACTGTGTACTCAACGGCAGTAGGCTCAATTCGTTGCCCGCTATCTCTCCCAGTAGTGAAAATCCCGGCCCGCATTTCTCTGACCTTGACCTCTGCTATCTGCAGGCTCGTGCGCGCCCGGCCCCGACTCGCCGTCGGCGCCGCCCGGCTCGCCGTCGGTGGGCGACTCGGCCGAGCTGAGTCGGCGCGTCTCGGCCGACGACTCGGGCAGCCAGAGCGACTCGGGCGGCAGCGCGGCCGGCGGCAGTCCGGCGCCGCGCCGGCCGGCCCGCACCGTCTTCTCGGCCGGCCAGATGGCCGCCCTGGAGCGCGAGTACGCCGCCAACCGCTACCTGAGCACGCCGCAGCGGCGCCAGCTCAGCCAGCGGCTCCAGCTGGCCGAGGCCACCGTCAAGGTCTGGTTCCAGAACCGGCGCATGAAGGAGAAACGCCAGCAGAGCGAGAGCCAGATGCACTACCTGAACCAGGTCATGCAGACGTACATGTACCAGCTGCACTGTGCCGGCGTGGTGGCGCCTCTGCCGCACCCTCTGCCGCAGAGTCTGCCACAGAGTCTGCCCCAGACGCTGCCGCTGACGCCGCTGCCGGCTCCCTCCAGCCCAATGACGTTACAGTCTGGTCATGTGACGTCACCTGTTGACCTGTGTAGGCCGCGAGCTCGACCTCACACCAACCTCTTTAGACCGTATGCGCTATGACCTTCTAAACGCGACTGCAAGGCAGATGTAAACGCATGTGTTGAAACCCATTCCTGATCATTGTATGTCATCGTTATTCGCCGTATGCGTGGTGTGACCTCCGTTTGTTTTGGATCGTACGTGGTTTACGTCGCCCGCGATTGGCTGTTTGAGATGTATTTGGGCGTTTGCGATTGTTTGTGTCCGTTTGCAGAGTTTATGGTGCCGTTAGCAGTGGGAGGTAAACTGATTTCTGCGAACTGCGCGTGAGCAATGTGCTTGGATTCTGTCGGAAGCGGTAGCGTAAGCTTTACGATCCGGCGTGCGTGCTGGACAGGAAAGTGGCCAGACTCGCGCCGAGTACCTCGGCGCGATAGCCAGCTGATTTCACGAGCGATTGCGGCACTGTCGCGGCCCGGAAACCGCTGTCAACATTTACCGTGAGATATGTGTACGATTTGCTTCCGGTGAAGTTCCTTATTAAGCGTTATTCACCTGCGCTTGTGTAAATATAAGACGAAAGTTCAACAGATCTGTTTTAATGGTTTGTGAACTGCACCGTTGAAGAAGTATCGTCTGACGACATGATTTCGTATCTGCCACTTGCTTTATTCATACTTCAGTCGATACAGCAGTAGGTTGCTAGGTGACAATGTCAATTGTGACAGGTTCGTAAACACATCAGCCAGTAGCAGCAGCAGGCTCTTGACAATTTCAGCCTAACAGAAGCGAACCCGTGATTCAGGACAGTTTCCGTCTTGACAGCAGCTGGCTAAAATCAGTCTCGGTGCTGACAACAGCAAGCTCAGCGCGCTGGAAACAACACACAGATAAAGACTCAACAGCGGCAAACCCAAGACAGTTTCGGCCAAGACAGCAAAGAGTGGCGACAGTCTCATTCTAATAGCAAAGGGGTGGTAATGATCTCACTTTAAAAGCAGTCAGTCCGTGACAATCACTATATATAATCACTGTGTAATAACACAACACACACATAACACGGCGGACCCGTCACGGTCCCCGTCACACGGCGGCGAGCCCGTGACGGTCTCCATCGCACAGCAAAGGACCCGTGACGGTCTCTGTCACAACAGGACAGTCCCCGCCACATGGCAACGGGCCTGCGATCGTCTCCGTCACAGCAAGGGACCCATGACGATCTCCGTCACACAGCAGCGGGTCCTCGGAGATCTCCGTCACGCGGCAGAGGGCCCGTGACAGTCTCCGTCCCACAGCAGCGGGTCTGCTGACCACGGCCGTCGGTCGGCCAGCGGCGGTCCCGACAAGCGTATCGGGTGACGCCGCCGCGTCGGCCCCGGCGCAGCGTCGGCGCCGACGCGACTCTCCGTGTTGTGGCGATCCGTCAGCGTCGGCGGACGCGCTGAAAAGGAGCGCACGAGGCCAGCCGGCGGCGGGCACGACTGATGGGTCGCCGACGGCACGGACGGAGGCGCACCAACTGAGTCACACCGAGCAGACGTCGGAGAGGGACACCCGACAGAGGTGTTTGTTATGGCTGCTTATACAATGGATAGAGCGCCCATCAAGCCAAACACATCCCTCGTGAGTGTTCCAAAATAGGAAAGTGCGCCACTAGGATTTGGCGAATTCGAATTTCACGATAACGAAGACACAGGGAGTAGAAAAGGATGGATTCAATTCGCTAAAACTGGAGACATTTAGGGATGGGATTCTAATGGAAGAAGAGAAAAGGTCTGCTACAAACCTGTGAAAAATGAAAAGGATACTGCGCGTGGAAGCGAAATGTACAGTCTAGCACTAAACTCTTTGACGCCTGCTCGTCAAATGTCGCTGATTTAAAGAGTGAGCTATTCAGTAGTTCTAGGAAACCCAGCGTGCTGAATGTCAGGAAGGCCATCACCGCGTGAAGTTCAAACAGATTGGATGACAATACCGGGGACGGAACCTGAACAGGAAGCTCGCGCTCGGGCGACCCAGAGAACAAAGACCGCGGGCAAACACGTCTATCACGATCTGTTCCCTCCGCCGCAAGCTTCACGTGCCGGAAGCCGCCGCGCGACACGCACTGGCGCATTTTTCGGCGGTGTCTGTGGCGCACCGTAATGACGGGTTTACTTTCCCGGATTACGGCCGCCAGCCGACCGAGCGGGCCGAGCGCCGGCGGGCCTTCTCATGTCGGCGGCGGCCGCGGCGCTCGGACGACAAATTGGCCGCGCCAGTGGCGGCGGCGGCGGCCGACAGTGACGCGGACACAATCGGCGGCGCCCGGCTCGGCGGCGCCCCTGACCGGCGCGGCCCCGCGCCGCTGACAGGCGCTGCAGGCCCTCGCTGCGTCGGCGCGCCGCGAACGAAGGCGAACTTCCGCCGCGCGCAGCGAGTCCCGTCGCCGCCGGGCACGCGGTGGGCTAATTAAACACCTGAGTGGCCCGTGTCCCGTCCACGGGCCGTGTGGGCCCGCGGACGGCGCCATCTCGCGATCTGGCGACGGTCGCGGTGGTCCGGCCGCCCGCGGCTGGGGGACGACTGGGTGACAGCTGACACGGCACCCAGCCAGCGCGCGGCACGCGGTGTCGCAGGGTAGTGTCCGACCACAGACACCAGTACACAGCGACTGGCGTGAAATCGTGCCGGAATTTGGGACGGCTGCTGGACGGTACGTCACGCATGCGACCACAACCCTGTTGACAATCACGTGGTGATGCTGAATTAGTACGCCAGTTTATGATCAACGCGTTATGCTGCTGGTCGCGGAAGACGGGCGGTTGCCACTGCGCGCTACTGGCTCTGGGATGACGGCTGACCGGTGACCGCTGACGGCTCGTGGACGGCCAGCCATGTCGGCGGAGCACGCCTCGGCGAGCGGTGGGCTCCGCAGAATCGCAGGCTGGAAGGAGTGGCCGGGGTTAAGAGGATGCTGATTAATCGTTGCCGAGTTTTACTGCTTCCTCCGGCGCAGTAACACTGTCCGCCGGCTCAGCGGCAAAGCCTCGGACCGCTTGATTGCTTAATTTTGCGGCCTTTCGCTAATGGACCTCGAAGGTTTATCACCCCACTTTCACTGCCCGCCGCGGGTGGACACTCATAAACAAACCGCAGGACTGAGACACGTGTGCTACTCTTCCGTGAACCGCCGGATGACACGGCCGCCGCCACGCCGGCGGCAGCCCTGGGCCGCCGGTCTGCGACCCCTCCTCCACGGTTCGGCTTACAGCGGCGCTGTGGCGCTGTTTACGACGGCGCCCCGCCGGCGGCGCCTGGCCGCGGCCGCCTCCCCGGTGACGATGACCAGAGCATGTCCCACCCGGCCGGCGGCCCCTTTAAGCGCCGCGCGCGCCGACCGCTTGCAATAAAGCGGCGGAATGCGCCCGCTTCCCACGGCGGCGGCACAGGGCGGCTCTTTGTTCCGGCGCGGCCTGAGAATCGACGCCGCCGACGCGCCCCGCCCCGCCCCCTTCGACGACCGACGCCGGCCGGCTCCGGGCATATATCTCGCACGACGGCGGAATGCACTTAGCGATGACGCCGGCGGGCGTGAACCAGGCCCGCTGAGCTGTCGGCCGGGTGGCAGTGGGGTGGGGGGCGCTGCTGACGACTTCCTGGTTCTGGCCAGGAGTGACGCATGCCGATAGTACGCTGCGGCGTGCTGGGGAAGCCGAGTTTTATTTACCGTCCACCTGCCCATTTCACAAGATGCGCGGACAGATTCGTTTGTAGTGGAATCATCAGTTGTGAGTGGAAAAAGGGCATCACAATTTGGAAATATGAATTGCGCGCTGTTGTTAAAAGAAATCAAACCAGGAAGGTTTCAACTAACAGGTAAACTAATTTTAAACACACTGTGCAGTTTTGTTCACGCATTGCCGTACGGAGACGTGATTTTGTGAGGATGATTGAAGGCACCTAGAAATCCTACTCTATAACGAGTTTATGAGCGGACTGTGTTCAGTTTATTTTCCCTGGTGATGATTTTCCTTTAAATAAGTCGTTTTTATCAAAACGAATTGTGGTGGTACTTGAAATGACCCATTTTATGCAAACTACTACATATACATTTTTTTTACCCATTCATACAACATTAAACTTGCGTTGCATGGAAATGTTCCCTGTTGAATCATTTTGTTAATTTTTTCCTGAAGTGACCTCCTGACCTCACTGACCAGTATTCCAGTGGTAAGATCGTTGTTTTTTCAACCTCTTTCTGGAGAGATGCATTGGCATTTTATTGCCACATCCCTATTGGCGGACCCGGATTTGTCCTCGTGGGGATAAGACCCCACCAAAAACATGCAAAGCAACGTCCCTTGTATATAGCCGTTATGTTAAATTTCCAAAATATTGATCGAAACGCAGCCCTCACGAGATACAGTTAGAACAGGCTGAATTATGCCGACGCCTTTGATACGCAACCAAAGGGTTAGCACACAGTAAAAGGAAATTTCAGAACATCCCGAACAGAAACACAACTGTGCTTGAAACAAATGTTCCGCGCCGCTTATGCCTCATAATCCAGAGTAAACTCGTATGGAATGTTTCTGTTTGTCATCATATTTTTGAAAACAAACTGCTCAAACCATTCATATTTGTTATTACATCTGTGAAAGCCAACTGTTCAAAATACACTCGCCTGCAGGGCAGTCGCAGTGCCGGGATCAGGCCGTGGACCGGGACGCCCTCCGCCGGCCGATCCATGGCCGCTCCCTTCTGCCGGTAGCCTGCCGCAGCGCGCCTAATGGCCGGCTCAGCATCTCTCATCCAGATTGTCAGCACAAAGAAAACAGCGCCGGTCCGGCCATAAACCGCGCCCGGTTCGCGCGGCCAATCCTTGCCTGCACCTGCCCGTAAAGGCGGGTCGCGATCGGTGTTTATTGGGTCGGATCGGCGGCGCGCCGCCGGTCGCCGCCGGGGGCGCATTGTCGTCTGATGCGGCGATGGCGCCGACAGGCACGAACTCGGCCCGATAATTGGCTCCGTCCCCGCGGCCTGTGATGCTGCTGCTGCTGGGCCAGATCGGGCCTCCGACCCCGGATCGGACGCTTCTGATCCTGCATAGGCCGTGTGGCAGCGGCCGGTATCCTGGTCCTGGTCGTGATCCGTACCGGACTGAGTGTTGGTCGGATCCTGCTCTTGTACAGGCCCTGCATTCCCGCGCGCCGTGTTCTCGCTCCGGTCCCTACAGGGTTCGACTCTCACACTTAAATGTGTCCGAGCAGTTCATGATACAGCTATAGGGCTCCGATGCCGACTAGTGCTCGTTGTTCCAAGGCTGCATTTGGCCTACGTGTTGCTCTAACGCTAGCAAGTGGCCCACTTTAGTAACTTCAGCACTGGTTTCGTTGTCGGCTGTTTCCCGAACATTGTGTTCGTCCTGTTCTGAAGGCGACAGTGGTGCTTTCCACACGGAACGTTCCGATCTGAAAATCTGACTCTAAAAATACGTAATGATCGGAAGACGAATTTACAACGTTTGCAACGACGACAACGTTTGTAGCCCGCAATAATTCATTTTGTAATGTGCAAAAAAGAATCAGGAAACTTTTTGGCTGTTTTGTTACTTGAGGAACGCTTACTAAAGTTGGTAAGGCCAGAGTTATTTTTCGGCGTTTTTCCGTGGAATGCCATGGAGTTATTTTTTGCATGAATTATGAAAGGAATTTTTACATGAATTATTACTTTTTTTGCATGAAGTATGATGCATTTTGAGACATATCTTTTTTCAGCTGCCCAACAGGTTACGGAATTCTAAAGGGATGTTCGCCTCTGAATGCGACCATAGATGTATGAGTCTATACAGCACATGGAGCACTGGCCCCACCCACAAACGCACAGCTGAACATAAGTCATTTTTGCATGAAATGGAAGCATTCCAGCATGATGTTGCACGAAAAGGAATCGTCTCAAAACAGTGATACGGGAACTTTTCTTTCAGTTGGGAGGGGGAGGGAGAAACATTTTGGGTCATTTCTTTACAGTCAACGCCCATAGGGCCAATACTAAATTTCAAAAAAGTTGGGGAGCCGAAGCCCCCCTGGCCCCATGGCTCCCTCGCCTCTGCCTGAAAATGCTCCTGGTCCTACTGGCTTCCGAGACGCTCCAAAGCACGTGGGTGCCACTAGATTCAATTGCATTGGAATAAGTCAAACATAGCCATAATTATTATGAAGCGCTTCCGAATGTTTTGTTTTTATCAACATTTTGTTTAAAACAAAACATAGACCAAAGTTACCAGCTTTGCTCAAAACTGGATATGCCACATACCTTGAAAATAACAATTGTAAATATAGCTGAAGTGCAAAAACGGTACGCTGTTCGAAGATCAAAAGGTTTCCAGTGTTGAGTCTAGAAAAGTCTAGGTGAAATCCCCAGCTCCTCACACGAGCAAGATGGCGCGTTTACATTTGCACCCGACACTGAAGGCAGACCGTCCCGAGACGGCAAACATCAAAGGTCCCTCTCCTTCTCCATTATCATTAGTCGCAAGGTAAGCTGCCTTACGACCTCAACCCCTTCGACCCATTATGACCCTTAATTTGCAGAGAAGGCACAGGTAGGGGCAAACTGTCCAACTATTAGGGGGTCAGGCATCAAAGGGTACCGACAGCCCGAACTAAAAAGCTATGTGTGCCGTTGGGGTGGGGCAGCTCTCGATTTGTCCATGATCTGGGGATTTATTGCTTTATTGGATTCAGTACCTGGGATGACACCACTTGCGACCCTCTGTGATCTAAAAGATCCGGCAGTTAAACGTAGCGAAGATCCAGCATGACATGATTCGCGCACGCTCGGGCGAGACAAAACACCGCACCGCCGAGAGCTCTCTTTAGTACGTGATAGCGCTTCCATCACGGACACACGCCCTTCCGCCAACAGCACTAACGCCTCACCCACTGACGCCAAACGACCCGAATATATCCCGGAGAGCTGTTAGCTGTCGGCGTTAGAGACCGGTAGCGCCTTCGACTGAGCAAACAGCCACAAACATCCCGGACCATTTGCCTGATTACTGCCGGTCCGCTAAACGCGGCGGAATGCCCGACAAACAAACAGCGTGCCCAGCCCGGGAGCAGGCGTGACCTCACTCTCTCGACCGTTTGGACCGGGCAGGCCTCTGCCAGGCCTCAGGCACGACTGCGGGTCTGGCATGCTCCAGTGCAAACACAGAGGATGGGCAGCTGCCGTTAGCGTGACCGGACGGCCTGAGGACCTGCTCGGAGGACTGAGTCTACGCTATGGCAGTAGATGACGATGACGAATGTTAACATTCCTTGGGAATATATGGCATTAAAGTTGGGTGTGTTTAGTCTTTGTTTTCAGAACTGTCTTGATGTAAAGGTCACATAATCGACGCTTTTCGGACGAAGGCATATCGTTGCATATAAAGGAATTCACAATTTTAAAACGTAGGCAATGGTGATTATCAAACAATCTCCCACGACTAGGTGCATTTTTGAAAGTTGTTATATGCCATCCCTTATTTCCGCGCCTTGTTCTTATTCACTTGCGATATCTTTCATATATTTTTATGTTTATAAATAAATGAAAAATAAGTTTAATTTTCCTTTTGCGTTTTCATGGTAGTATGTTACGAACATTATGTTTCGATTTTGTACTTGATTTTTGGCGTCGTAATGCGCCTTAGGTGCTTAATTGCCTTTGAGTGGATTTGCTTGCCATTCTGCCGGCCAATCTTGCCGACCAATCTTGCCTCCATATGCGCAATGTATACTTATCCAAAAACGGATGTTCAAACCAGCATGAAACATTAGAATTACGAATTACATATGATGCCGTTCAGTACTTCGTCGGGCGACCATAACGTGAAGGAATTTGGTCCTTAGAACCTGATTTTAAACTTTGTGCGGAAGAGTTTTGTTCTTTTGAATGGAATGTCTTCACAAAGGACATTATTGCAGTATGTATCGGCAAAAATTATGAACCAAAAGCATACTTTAAAGTGATCGAGCTGTCAGAAAATAAAGTATATCACAGCGAATCTGCATTAATTTTAACCCGAAGCAACTCTCTCTCTCGCAAGACCTTACCCAAGAGCTTCTTTTGGCTTCCTTCTGACATCTGCCTTTAAAACCTGACCGTTTCCCTTTGTCGCCTAAAAGGGACACGGGCGAACCTGTCGACATTTGACCTCTCTCGGCGCGCCAGCTCGTGCCGGCGCCGGGCGTCGCCGGCCGGCGTGGGTGGTTAACGGCTCCCAGACGGCCCGCGCGCCGGCCGCCGACTAACACCGGCTTACCGCGCGCCGTTCGATCGCCGACGATCGCCGCCAATGTCGGCGTCCTCATGAGGAATCCGTTCGGGGAATCCGCGGCCGATTAATGGCCGGAATGCCGGCGGAGCCTCGGCCGTCGTGCGCGCCGCCGCTTGGCGCTGCGTCGGCCCGCTGCCGCACAATGTCGCTAATGGCCAGACCGGCTGGCCGGGGGTAGCCCCATGGCCTGACCGGGCGGTTCGGGGCTCGTTTGACCGCCTGACCGGTCAGGTAATGACCTCACGTGGCGCCCGGCTGCCCCCCCCCCCGCCCACCGCCCGCACACGTGGCGCTTGGAAGGGGGGGAGTCGTGCGAGATGTCACGCCGCGTCACAGGCGTCGGGATTACACAAACATTCCTCACCTAAACGCTCCGAGTGGAACGCTTATGGTGTTTCTACGGCCATCTCGACAAGGCATTATGTTTCGTGTCCTTGTGTGTCGGTGCTACCGTGACGTCATCTAGGAGAAATGAAACTGGTGCGAGGACGGTTGATACCAACACAAGCTGATAAATTATTTCCTTTCGTTTCATCCAGCTTTAATGCAAGAGATGACCGTCACTAATCAGAACATGCATGGACTGTTTTTCAGATGCTTCATAGCTGAGTTTCTTCCAATCTTCGACGAATTCCCCCTCCAAAAACAAACAAATAAAACGGAATATAATCAAAGTGCACGTCGTTACGTGCCTCTGAAATTCATACCAAATGCATTTTACAACGGGAGCAAAAGTCGAGATATTTGAGCGAAAAAAAGCAAGCGAAAATTTACTGGACAGTCTGTTTAGCAAGAACCCCGAAGAAGACACAAAAAAAAACACACACACACACACGAAAACCTGCTGTTGCCACAAACCTTGAAAAATACTACTGTCAAAGGAACATCGCTCCTTGTACTGTCAAAGATCATCATGTGCCTGTCACGCAACCTTGTTCGCACGAATGTTGTTGCACTTAATTGATATGGGGAATTATCCTGTTTTTGGTAAGAGCCCAAGAGCCTAGGACGAAGCCAGAGAAAAAAGGTGTGTGCCAAGCGTAGTAGGTTGGATGCTCACAATGAACCAGAGCTATCTGAGTCGAAACAGAAAGAGCCACCCAAATGACGGGGTTTCCGTGGCGTGGTTTTCGAGACACGTGAAAGATCTCGCAGCAGTACCTTGTTCGGTGCCTGGGTCAAAATGACTCCATATATGAGCTCACTTAGGTAGCGTGCGTGCGTGTGTGTCAGGTCGTGCACAAGCTCTGCTTAGCATGCATTCTGATCCCATCACCGTCCACTACAAAAACGTTCGGATCACATACAAATGAGATTTTTATTGGCATGGCTGGCTAGTTACCCCTGCAGCGCAAGAGTTAGTTTTATGCCCGCCACGGGATCTTCCAACTCAAACACGTTAATGGTCAGGAAGTCTCCGTTACTGAGCGATAATGCCTGGCCTGATTTGCGCCGTCACCCTGGGACGAGTGTCCAGTGCGACAGACAAGCCGGAATATTCTTCCAAGATACGAGGAAACGGTGAGCAAAATCAAAGGATGTGCCCATTGCATTTAATTTAAGCGTCGGGCTTAGAATCAACAGGTCATCGAAAGAAAATTCACGGACTCTTCTGACAACGCCTGATAACCCAACGGCATAACGCATGTGCATATCAAGTTAATCACACTCCATAGGTGTATTCTAAGGACGTAAGATGCAGATACGCTTAAGACGTGAAAGGAAGCAGGTCACCATCTTATACGCCAAGTCGCAAGACATATGGCATGAATAGATGGCCATCCTTCGCACCGTAAAACCGCCGAATTAAGCACTTTTCAGAAGTCTGGATCTAGGATCGCCTGTTTACAAGAAAGACTCGGGTGACACTGTCATTATTTAAAACTGCGTTTTGAAGGCACCATTTGGTCGGCAGAATTCTTTTCCGCCGGGACGACATTTAGAAATCGACGAGAGCTATCTCGTCAAAGGTGTCAGTCATGCTTCTCTTTAAGGACTCAAGTTCTTTGATCTTGAATAGACGTTAATTTCATGGATTAAATCAGCACTGATACAATATATTTCATAAAAATATTATTTCAGGAGACATGGCTGACCAGCTTTGAGTGGTATTCGACTTCAAGCAAACATGCACCGATAGGCTTGGTCCAAAGAGCATAGAACAGCTAGCAGTCCTGCCACGACTGGAGGGTGAAGTTTGTCTCCCAAAAATGCCCTTTTCAAACAGTCCATCTGAGGACCGTAGAAGGGACGCTCTCCTAATCCATTTGAGTGCTGCGTATCTTAGCAATGTATTGGGGAGAAGCGTCCTCGTTTTCCCGTGGCAGAGCCTGTACCGGAAGGTTCCTGACGTCCAGGATATCGGCAATGAGTTTTGCAATAGCAAGAACGGATCAAGGATATCTACTTTGTATCTGAAAACGTCAAACTTTGGCCGACAAAAGTCAGCAAATAACCAACGGCCCACGCTAGGCGAACCTCACATCCTTCGAATCAAGGAAACCTCGGATCATCTCTGGAGTAATGATGCATCCTAGCCTTGTCAACCTTCACGGCGGACCCGGCCTTGTGGATGACCATCCTCCGAGAACCCCCCCCCCCCTGCCCCCGCCTCCCGGCGTCTGATCGACGCTGGACTCTATCACGCCGCGCACAACTTGTCATATTTAGATAAACGGCAATAAAAACGCCGATTTCGTCGTGTGTGGGTGCCAATCGGACATCGCCGGCGGACGGCGTCAGGGTGAAGCCCACAGCCTCACAGACAGGGTTGCCAGCAGCGAGTTTTTTTGCTCACGTTGCGCGTTTTTTAAGGTTTATTGAGGTTTTTGGTGGGTATTTATTTTACTGACATTTTTACTAAGTTTTTCCTCATGACCAGCTAGTTTTTCCACATTTTCGCTCAAACTTCTTTCATTTATAACTATTTTCCGAAATCACGTTATTTCCCTAAAACTGGAGGCAAAACTGGAATCATGTCGCAAAGTCTTTTATACATGGTAGCTCGGGTATACATTGCTTCCATATCACTGGTAGCCTTCTGCTGGCTTCTGCCTCTGGGCATGAAAACAAACGGTGACCTTCGATGCCATAATTCTTTCAGTCGTTTTCCGCCGGCATCACTGCCCGTCGGCGCAGTTTTTGGTTTACGCAGCCCCGTGTAACCAACGAGAAGCGGAAACGTGATTACTTGCAACAGCAGGCGGCTGACACCTGATAGAAAACGATTTCATTTTTGCATTCGTGCACACTTGAAGGTGAGGGTGTTGGAAGAAGGAAAGGAGCGACTTCTGGCCATCCCATCCCCCCCCCCGCCCCCGCTTTAGATTTACTGATTTATTTTATTTTTTTATATATTTATTAGATTTAGATACAGTATTTACAGCGTTTTTTTCTCGTGATCGCGGACAAGTTTTCTGCACAAAAATGGAGTGTTTTCTAAAAAAAATTGCGGGCAACAATGGTTCTATCGCACTTGGCATTTTTATTTTTTTGAGGTTGCGATTAAGTTTTATTTTTTGGGGTGGGGGTGGGGGGCGAAAATGAGTATTTCCTAAAAAAAAGCGGTTGGCAGAAAAGCTCACAAACCCACAGCCGAGCCGACGGCGCCACAGCCGGGAGATGGGCTCCACCAGGCGCGGCCACCGGGCACCGTTGCGCCGCCGTCCGCCGCCCGTCCATCACGCCGCCCGCGCCGGCCGGGCCGCTCCGTCCGTTACTCGGCGGCCCGGCCGGCCGTCACTGCGGCGCCGTAACGGCGTCACGCGTGACGCGATAGGGCCCGCGCCGCGCGCCGGCAGCGTCCCGCCCGGCAGACCGGAACAAAAAACGACCAATATTGTGACTCCGGGGCGCGCGACGAACGGGACCGGGCGCCGTGACGTCACCG
Source organism: Capitulum mitella (assembly GCA_030062745.1). Lineage (NCBI taxonomy): Eukaryota > Metazoa > Arthropoda > Thecostraca > Pollicipedomorpha > Pollicipedidae > Capitulum > Capitulum mitella. The sequence goes on along the minus strand of CP099840.1, from coordinate 2,537,830 downwards.
GCGGTCCCACCAATCCGGTCCGCGCTAATCCGGTGTGGAGAGGAGGATAGGCCAATCTGTCACCGAGCCAACCCGCAGGACAGTTTATTAGCCGCTGTAAAACCTAAAAGCTCGGCAGGTAGCGGCCCGCGCTGGAGAGTGGCGGGAGCGGCGAACGCTGCGCACGGACGGCGAATTAGCGCGCGCCGGCCGGCGGCACGGCCGGTTCGATTTGACCTGGGATTGGAAGGTCAGATTGGTCTGATCAGTGCCGGATGATCGCACGGCCGTGACGAGTGATCCGGCACGGAACTGGCCAGGCGAACGCCTGGTGATTACGGCGTCGTTATCAGAGCGCAGAGTGGCGTGGGATTGAAATGGAGGATGGCTCTTATCAGATATGTAAGATCTCTCTTTGCGGAAGTGAAACCCCGGCTGTGAGAGTTGGCCAGTCATTACCAATTCTTGAATGTCGAGATTATCGTAATGGGGCAATGTTATAATCACGAACAAAGAGGCTTTAGGACAGATATCAAAAGTAGTTTTGCTTCATGTCAACAACGTGCCTGCTATTAGGCTTAACAGTGTGCTAGCTACTGTGTTCGGTGAAGGTGATTTTTGAGTCTAAAGAAAACTTGAATAAAATATTTGTCCTGGTTGTTATCAGTCCTGCTCATTGCGAACCGAAAAAAACAACGGATTTCGTTTTCCTTTGTGTTCAAATATCCCTGCCGGATAGAGCCCAAAGAGCGGGCATAAACGCCCAACGATATTGACAGCAGTCAAAACCCCCCATCTAAAATAAGGAGGTCTCCATCTCCATCGAATCGCATTAAATTCGATTAAGTTTGTACTTTAGTATACCAAATTCAAGTCCAAAAACTAGCAGGGTAGCTGTACAAAACATGAGATAATGTGTCACGCATATACCAAACTGGGTCGATGAGAGCGAACGCAAACTTCTCCTTGAGAGAATTGTTTCATCTAGGTCGACGTTTCAGAACCAAATGCAGTTGGTTCAGAACATGCCACTGATCATAGTTTCGGGTCCCATTGCAAAACGCACAGAAACAACACAAAATGTAATGAACCAAAAACTAAATTGATGTCACCCATTGACCATGACGCAGTACAGGTCTTCCGCTAGCGTTCATTGCTGCGTCATCACGTAACAGCAGCAAAGGACAAGAATGAATGCCACACAGAGGATATTTGGGGGAAATCGTATTGAAAACGCTTAAATGCAGGGTTTAAAAACATATGGTATGTTTAAAATTGATTCCTTACACATCAAACTCTAACTTGGTTTTCTCAGTTCAAAGCACATGCAAAAAATAAAACGTTCTCACGAAGCGAAACAAATTAACACAGGCACTGTCCTGGTCAGTCATCTTCCATATTTCGTTTAACTAAAACCTAAGTTTACATAATAAACCATCCTGGAGGTGCCTCCACCGCGTGAAACAAGTGCAGAGGCTGTCATACCACCGCCCTATCGCAACTTCCGCTTTCAACTTTTCAATGCATGTATGGATGGATTTATGACTATTAACTGCACACGTATGTGGAGCTATGCTCCCAATCTCGGAGATTCTTTTTTGGGAATAGTCTACCTATTACTTTAGTCCCCAAATCAACGAACCGGCTCCTTGAAGACATTCAATGGCGTTTGTTTTGGAAGTCCATGTCACAACAGTCTAGAGTACCGGAATGTCACTGAAGATTTTTGGTTGATATCTTGATTCGTAGATCGCTGACTTGCTAAAAAAGGTTGGAGTCTTTTAAAATAACGAACATAACTATCATGTATCTATAGTAAAGTTAGGTAAATGTCAGGTTTACGTAAAATTTGGACACCAAGGTATGTCACTTCTTCAGGTAAATGCGGACTCAATGGACAACCTGGTCGCCTTGTGCAACGATCCAAAACTGAGGATGTTGGGATCATCACATTTATGTCATCCTTCGCTTCATCTTCAGCATCTCATAGAGTACGCCTGATGTCGATGAGATGTCGTGAGAGACTTCCTTACGGGTTCCAGGTTTTTGCTTCGGCTTCTTGGAATCTGAAACGGTGAAAGCAGAAGAACCAGTGGGGTTTTTTGTCGTCTTTTCTGACTCAGCTTTGGAATGCGGAAATTCCAATTGCAGCAAAAAATCGGGACGCTTCACGTGTGTCAGTCACCCCTCATGAGGCTTGCTAAGGCGTTGAACCGTAGTAAAATTATGTGTGTCACTAGGTTTATGTAAGGCGACGCTGCACTTGGTCATGTTCTAAATCACCCAAAGATCGAAAAGGAGTTTTAGGAACATCGCCAGAAAAAAATGAGGGAAATGGACAAGGAATGCTTATTGGATACCGTACAATAAAAGGAGTCATGAACCCTACAAGCTGGAAGAAACTGACTATGGATAATATAGAAAACATTCTGGAAACATTATCCCTGGAATGAGGGCTATACTAAGCTTTTCATTTTTATTTAGTCATCTTTTTTCATCTTTCGTAACCTTTGACGTTTGACCATAACCACCTACGGATAACGGCCACGGCTTTGTTTGCTGCTCCATAACTAGAATTTGCTCTGTAGAAAATCAAATTTAAATATTCTGTCCCTTATATTTCGATTATAACGAATAACACCAAGGCCCGGACTGTCTGTTAAACAATCATCCATTTATTTATTTATTTTCATACAGGAACAGCCTCCGCTCATCGAGGCTTTTAACGCACCGTCGCGATGGAAACGAGAAGTGGAGCCAGTAGGGGTAGACGAGAATAGATAATGTGGGCAGGGATAGGAAGAATGTGAGGTTTATACGGTATTTTCCGAAATATCCTTAACCCTATTCCCGGCAGGGGGGGCGGAATCCCCCCCCTCGGGTTTTTTGCTTGCCAATTCCAGGCTTTTTAACGCAGCTTCACGAAACTTGGTCGCTTTTCCTAGCTATTCTTTCTACGTGCTGTAACAAAATTTCAAAGTTCTATTTTGCTCAGGGGCGGAGCCAGGCAACGTTTTTGGGAGGCACCTCATGCAATTTTTGGCCATGTTGAGGGTAAAAGAAAAATGTCTGCCAAAAACAGAGTTTTTAAGAACTTAAAACTTTATATGGATGTATAGCTAAACAGTTAGGCAATGTGCAGATATAATTTTGTTTATCTGAGGTCATTTTACAAGGTCAGGTCAAGGTCAAAAGTCAAAATTTGTTTTTTCTCTATAATTTCGGCGCCATTTTTTCAAATGCCAAACCTGGAATATATATGACGTAGAAAGGTGCCCTCTACTTGTGTACCAAGTTTCAGCTTGATATCAGTTCGGGTCACGGAGATATGACCTAAAATGTCAGTGCGCGTACCCTATATCGCAATAGCCATGAAATGAAATTTTTGAAATAGAGTGAATTCAGATGATTGAAAACGTTGACAGATAATATTAAATGCACACAAGATCATTCCAAGTGACCTCAAGGTCACTGGAGGTCATTTAAGGTCAAAGGTCACAAGTTGATCTGAGAAACGTGTGACCATGACAGTTCCCCCTTTTTCATGTCCCTGGCACCGCCTATGCTAACATTATACAAACACTGTAATGCGATTTGTACTTCTTTAGTATAACATGACTAGCAGAAGCCAAAAAAGGGTGTTTGCCTCTTTTGTTCATTCAGTTGTTAGAAAACTAATCCTCCTATTTTTGAAACCCTGTGAACGCCCATGAATTTCCTCAAAATTTCAGATTTGCGGACCCATGGTAAAAGCCCTATCCGTAATCTCTCGATTCATGCCAGCTTCATCAAAATCGGTCAATAAGCAACGGAGTTATAAGAAGCCCAAAAGTACCCCCCATTTTGACCCTTTTGCCCCCCTGTATCAACAAATTTCGAAATTTTGAAAATTTCTTTTTATAAAAATGTAGTTCACGTCAGGGCGAATCGATTGCCGTTTGTTGCGATGAAATCGGACAAGTAGTTCTCGAGATCTGGGGCCGAATCCCCCCTGCCGGGAATCGACCTCCGTCTGCCTCCGGGAATAGGGTTAAAAATGCCCAGCATTTATTCATATGCCCAAGTTTTCCATCTTCACACACAGCAAAACGAAGTTCACATCCTGAAACACCGAACTTTTTCTTTTAATTTAACACAGAAAACAACGAAAACAAACGTGGCGGAAGGCAAAACGATGAAAGTTTTCATACCGCCTCAAAACAAGTCCGTCCTACCCTTCTGCTGACGATACTGCCTGTATGCCGCCGTGTCAACATAATGGCAGACTCTCGGATCCCGAGCTTACGCAGTCACATGGTGCGCGCCAACGTGGACACTTCGCACGCATTACAAATCATCGAGGAGCAAGACTTATTCTTCGTTCCTGACGCCGTCTTTGTGAGACAATTTTTATTTCTGTGCTCAAAAGCAAATGAAAGGGTCACAATCATGGGCGTAGGGACAGGGGGCCGGGGGCCGCGGCCCCCCCATTTCTTGGGAAATTTAACATTGACTCTTTGGGGAAAAACGGCTCTGCCCCCCCCCCCTTTCTGGATCTCCTACGCCTGATGCTCCCCTCCTGATGGCTGCTGACTGCTGGGTAGTTGCTGAACAATTCGTGACTGCTTGACGGCTGCTGGCCGCTGGCTGTTGCTGGTTGCTGGAAGACTGCTGGACAGCTGGTGGCTGCTGGACGCCCGTTGGACGGCCCCTGGCTGACGGACAGCTGGTGACAGCTGGGCGGCTGCTAGACGGCTTGACGGCTGCTGGACGGCCAGCGGCTGCTGGTCGGGTGCTGGACGCCTGCCGGCTTCAGCAGCAGTCCCGGCGGCCTTGACCGGCGGCGTCAGCCAATGAGCGGCCGGCCCGGGGCCGTGTTTATTGTCGGCCGGCGTCGTCAGGCGCTGTTAGATCCTTCATATAAACCTTTCCAAACGGCCGGGCGCAACAAAGGACAGCAAATTGACAGCGTCCCAATAACAATCGTCCGACCCGGCCGACACGGAGAGCCGGCAGGAGAGAAAGCACCTGTCGGCCGGGCCGGCGGCGCCCGCGCTGGCCCGCTACCGTGCGCCGGCCGCCGCTCATCCCTCCTATTACGGCTTTCAATAGCGTTTATGGCACTATTAATTGGAAATGCTGTTTAATGCATTCGGCCGTATACCTGTCGGGCGGGCCCTCCAATTTCCCAGGTGGAGTCGGCCGCTCTCGGAGGACTCGGGACTCGGACCGGGGACGCCGGAGCGCCGAGGGAACGCCGCGCGGAGTCTGCGTCGCCAGGGGATGCTCCGTCGCGTCGCCGACGACGTCTCGCGCTCAGGAAGGATCTCTGGTGAAGCGTCGTTCACTGACAGACGGCGTCGGCGGCGGCCGGGGACACTGCCCGCTGCCAGCCGCCCGCTGCATAAACAGCGCAGTGCGGGCCGGACCGTCCCCGTCACGTGACGCCGCCGGCGGTCACGCCGCACCTCGGCGCAGAGGTGCGGCGCTCCGTGCACGCGGCGCAAGCGGCTGCAAGCCACCTCAGCTACCAGGAATCCGGAGTCGGTTTTATTGCACCATTAAGCGCATTAGTGGGTGTCGTATAGGAATAAATATTTTATACGGTACCATGATCCCATGTTAATGGTTTATGGCTGCGGGTCTGATTTGATACAGCTAATGGTCGGATGCATTATGGCTGCTCGACGGGAAGCCTCTGAAGGCTAATGGCAAGATGGACGACGAGCCTTGAACTGACAGAACTCATATACACTGCATAAGTGTAACCCAATGGATCGGCCTACTAGCAAAAAACATTGCCCTTGTGCTGAAGTCATTAACACGAACATGACATATACCCATGTCTAGAACTGTCTCAGAGAAAGATATGGAAGGACAGAACAAAGACAGCGTAGTGAGCAGCGAGCTCTGCAAAACAAGCAACAACCTCTTACCAAATCTAATGTTAATTTCAACAAACCATATTTCTGTGGGGTAGAGACAACAATTATTTCATAAATGTGATGATGGTGATATTCCGCGTTGCCAGACGTAGCACGCTGCCCTAATCTCCGAGATCCATTATAACTGCTGGGGCTTAACCTTTCGACCCGAAAGCTTTGGGTATGCGTTTAGTCATGATCCGGGTATCATGCGGCCCACTTAAAAGTATCGCGACTCAGCGTCCCTGTCTCCAGAACTGCAGTTACTTGAACAAACACCATAAATCCGCAACTCGTATAAAAAGTGAAGAAAATAAACGAAAGGAAGAAAGAAACAACAGAACCGAATAACCGGCACAACTTAAAGTCAGCCACAACGTCTCGATACATTGACTGCTCAAAATGCTGTGTTTACCCATTAGAACACAGTTTGACCTGTTTTCCATTAGGAGGTGAGGCGCGCGGCCGGCGTCTCCGCAGCCGGTGGAGGGCCGTTGTCATTATGACCGGGACGAGCGGGGACGGCGGGAGAGTCGCGGCGGCCGCAGCGGTGGTCCCGCCGTCCGCTTCCGTGCCGGTATTTGTCCGGCCCTCTTGTCTCCCTTTCCGGCTAATGGACGCGGCCGGCGTCAGATATATCGGCTCGTATCTAAATGAGCTCCAACCCTTCTCGGCCGGCTATTGTCGCCCGGCCGCCGTGGCATCATCAGCGGCCGTGCGTGCCGCGTGCCCGCCGGACCGCTCGGGCTTCCGGTTCGAATTTGTCCGGCGCGCGGCCGACCATCAATTCTGCGTTGCGACGTGCAGCACATGCCTCCGCCCTGCGCGGCGGGGGTTGCAGGGGTGGGCCCGATCGGTTTAGTCTGATGGCGCGTTACGCTGGTATCTCTCGATCCTGGGGATGGACGCGCGTGGCGATGCGATGTGCTGTGGAATTGGCGGGGTCGTCTTCACAGTTTTCAGAGCGTCTTCTTTGGGTGCGCTGATGTTTTGTTGTTTGCTGGCATATTTGAGACGTGGATGTGAGAAACTGCGCACGCCGCTTTGTTTCTTGCGCTGAATGCCTACGTTTTTTCGGGTTTAACGCAGGGTGGCCGTCCATATTACGTACATTCCAAACACGCGATCGTGATAAACGTTATCAGTCACATACGTTCTTCAAAACACGTACGCTGTCGCAGGGAACGTTGAGAGATGAACATGACAGAAGAAAAAGGTAGAAGACAAAAACAGCGTCAAACACGCAACCAATTAAGCTGTCGGTAAATCAACTGATCGTAAATATTTCAGCGGAGGCAAATACCTCCTTGAAAAGAACTGCAAAAACCTGCACGACAGCGCGCGAAGAGACCAATGGACCATCACGTCGCATCGGGTTTATTGGGAGTGATTTTAGATCCCAAGACGTAATCCCTCGATGGCTTGCGTAGTCACGTCCGTAGTGTGCCTCCTAGCTCATCGGAGGAGTTGTTGACGACCGGTGGGCTATCCAGGCCATTATCAAAACAGCGGCAGACGGCGAAGGTGCTTGTAGGCACCTCCCAAATGATGATGTTCTATCACCATCCGGGACATCTGACCCGAGAAAATATAAACAAAATCATTATGGACCGTAGCGCGCCGTGATGCCGTACCCTTTATTGCCCATTTGGCGAGCGCGATTGTATCGGGGGGCGCCGGTCGGCGGCCCGACAATTAATTTCTTTTATCTCTGAGTTTACTGAAGCTCGTCAGCTGTGTAAAAGCGCGGCCGTTGGCGGCGGTCATAAACAGTCGGTCCGCCCCGGTCTCGCTGTTGTTCAGCGCGCGGAGCCCAGCGTTTCCGCGGCTCCGGCCCCGGAGTCGGCCGGGCCGTGCTGAAGCCGCCCGCTCGCCGCCCGCGCGGAGGCAGCTCCACACCGCGGAGGCGGCGGCGGCGGCGGCGCCTGGGGCGGTTCCCTGCGTTCTGCCGGCGGGCCGTCCGGCGCCGGACGACGGTCGCTCGCGGCGGCCGCGCTCGGACGGCTGCGGCGGCCGGCGCGGCAGGATGGCCGCGGGCGGGGGTTCGGCCGCGGCGCCGGGTTCCCACACTCGGCCGGCGCGCCGCTATAAACATGTCTGGCCGGGGTGGCGGCGCGCGCGCTCGGGCGGCAGTAAATCCTGACCGCGCCTCCGCCCTGTTGACGGCCGGACTGCCGGACGATGCTCGAGCGACGCTTCCGAGAGATGCCGACCGGGCCGCGTAACGGAGACGTCACGGGGAGGCAGGAGATAAGGCCGGGGATCAGGTCGCAGACCAGGCCGGAGATCAGGCTCGAGATCAGGTCAGGAGTCAGGTCAGACGCAGGTCAGGGATGAGGGCAGAGGTCATGTCGGAGACCAGGTCGGAGATCGGGCCAAATATTTGTTCGGGGATCAGGTCAAAAGTTAAGCAAGAGATAATGTCAGAAATCATGTCAGAAATCTGGCCAGAGATTAGGTCGGAGATCAGGTCAAAGGTCAGGTCAGAGGCAAAGTCAAAGGTTAGGTCGGACATCAGGTCGAAGACCAGGTCAGATGCCGGGTCAGACATTAGGTCGTAGGTTAATACGGAGATCAGAAGCATGGACGGACATGCGGAGGCAAGTGTCTCCAGTTAGGGTCATTCTTCGCGGTGTGAGTGAGGAATAACAGAACTGATGACCATTTTTTCGGAAACCTCATGAGCACTGTGTGACTTTTCAGACCTAAATTTGCAACGGCAGCAAGGAGAGCTTCCATGATGTTACGGCATTTTCTTTCATGAAGGCATGGTGGATGTTTTTTACAGTTTATGTCCTCTTCGACTATAATGTTGTGCTGTAATACATTTTGTCCATTTTCATGATTCTTGCTTTTTTATTTTCCATCATTTCCCATCATCAAGATTCATTTTCATCATTCTCATTTTTCGTTATTTTTCTTCATATTTTATCACCATTCATTCTCATCATTCTTATTTTTTTCACTTTCTTCATTTTCCGCCATCACATTCATAAATTCATAATTCACCACAACGTGTTCTTAGGCACAGAATCTGGAGCCAAAAAGTCTAGAGTGACTCCAGCCTCTCATCGTTTCGTTTCGGACTCGGCGCTATGTCTTCCCCGCCATGCATAATAAGCAGCGTCCTTGATTGGTTTCATTATACGATTCCCCGCGGGCAGGACGATGAAGTGGAGGTATAAGCTGTGGCTCGTGAAGCGTGGATGAACCGGTTCAGTCACGTTCGGGGACGGTCTTAAGTGTGACGGTACTCGTCACACTGCTGTGGCTCAGAGTCAAGAACCTCGATGACGCCGCCGACGGCACAGCTGAACGCTGCGCAGCATGGAGCGTTTAGGAATCGCATGCCCGAAAATTCATCGTGCGGAAAATGCAACTTTATATATTGAACACATGCATTGGCATTGGAGGCTACGCAAGATGGGCAGGACGAATAAGACGTTCGTGAGCTGGGACTCGCATTCGTGATGAATTTATTTAATTCGACCCTGGACTGGCGCATCTCCGCCCGTCTTCAATACATCACATATCAAAACCCCGGGCTCTATAGACTGGCAGTGTTTGCATGGTACACTAAGACTTAACAAGTAGTCAGCAGGCCCCCGTAGCACAACGGTGAGGCCACCGTATCAAACGGCACCGTTTACAGACGACACCCAGCAACACCATAAACTCCGATGCGACGTAGCTGCAAGCTCCCCAGACTGTCTGTCTGCACCGTGGCGTCGCTGGCCCCTGGCCGGCACGGTCAACAGGTCGCGGGGCCTGTTTGCTGAGCTGGCGGGGGACGGCGCTTCCTCACAACGCATCCGAGACGGCGCAGGTCAACAAACGGAAGTTCCGGCGGCCTGTCGGTTTGTTGACAGGGGGACAAAGGCCGGCCAGGTTGCGATCATCGTCCGTCGTCGTAGGTGGCGGAGAGGACCGCAGGAGCCAGACCCAGTGTCGGCCGCCCCGATCAGGCGCATTCAGGTCTTTGTTCTTCACACCGACGATCAGGACCAGGTGGTTTGAGGCCTGACATTGCCTGGTCTGAAATGAAAAACCATCGGGGAGATCAGACGTTCAAAGCAGAAATGGTAAGAAACCGCTACTTGGCTAATGCTTGGAAACCCAAACGAATGGCCATGGCGTTGGAGTAAACGATATGACTGTTGACTACGTCATAGTTCGTTGGGAATATGTCTCTGTCACGACGATCACCACTACCAAAATGCAGTGCAAGCTTTTCTTAACTTTCAGGCAGTTTTAAAGCCATGAAAATTACGGCAAATAATGAATTAGCGTGTACACCATCTTATGATATAGGTATTCCTAATTTCATCCACTATATATTCCGGCATCTAACGCACATTTAAAATTGCTGACCTACCACTGCATGCCATCGTATATTTTAGTGGCCTTTGCCGTTCTCCAGCTAAAACCTGACCGACTGACATGTTTTATGCTGAACCCAGCATTTCTTTATATGCGTTACACGACTTACGCCGATGGCAAAATGCTACGTTTTGTATATCATATTTTGGCCGTTCTTAAGAACCCTTTTAGGTAGGCAACAACGAAGGTCAAATGAGCGTTGCGTAATGCTTTTTTTGATTTTCCTCATTTTTGAAATCTGATTTCTTGATTTCTGAAATCACAACCACAAGGGTCATGCAGTTTCATATTCCAAAAGTCGATTTCTATGTTTGTCGATAACATGGTGCATAAATCTTTTTCAGGGCATTAATTCCTCAGCACTGCGTCATTACAGAGCGCATACGTCACGCATCCCATCGATGAGATCACTTATGTCTGGCATTGGCAATTTCCTTATCGGGTCGTTTTCGCAGTGAGACAAAGAGAACGAATAGCAGAGTGGTACACGGAGAAACGTGGGAGGGGATCTGACAACGTCGCGTCGAAACCGACAGATTATTCGTGCATTGATTGTGCAGAAAGATGGTTACCAACCTCCACGAAATTGGAACTTTGCCTGAGCTGAATGCGTGAACGCTTTCGGCGTCACCCTAAAACAAATGATCTCATCAAACATTGGTCATGTTCCTCCGATCACTCCCTAATTCACTAAACGACCGATGGGCCGAGAACGCAATCACGCGCCCCCTCGTTCATCCGGACTGGCGTCTGTCGCCGAAACACGCCGGAAAATCGCCCCATATTGTCCCCCTATTGTTACAGAGCCGTTATAGCCCTGCTGAACGGGAGGCCGGCGTGGCGGCGCGGGGGGGGAATAGAGGGGAAGAACTCCAGGTTTGGGCCAGCGTGGGTGGCGGACCATAGTACTGCCGGAAACCGATCCCTGGAAATGAGCTAACTCCAACGAGGGGTTCGCTAAGCCCATATTCCTTGGAATAAATGGGAGATGTGTCGAAGAGTTGATTACTTTCAACGCTGCAGATGGTTGAATATTGTTCTTAATTAAACATGCGAGGTGTCGATGAATGCCTGCAGACCTAGGTGGGCTTTCAGTGTTTTTTTTTCGGCGGAGGCGGACCTGGCCACCATGAACCTCAAGTGTCATGCATTTAAGGTTTGTGGAATTTTAAGTTAAGTCCTGTTTAAATATTTTCAGGATGTTTTATCTAATTGCTCACAGTTTTGGAAACAACTATTAATATTTCCTGACTTAATTGGTGCCCGTCAAAGTCGGCACCAAAATACCTGAAAATGTTAATATTTGTGCAGTAATTTGGGAAAACTGTAGCAATGCCATTTCCATAACTGCCCTTGAACTTTATCTAGGGAACTCCAGGAGCTGCAATCTTTTTAATTTTACCTAACACCACGTTTTTGGGGAAGAGTATTGCTCGTAACGGAAAATATAAGTTTGCAGACATGGCGTCAGTTTACCGACAGCTATAAGCACATTTCGACTTGAGAGGGTTTTCTTATGCGCATTCCTACAAGAACAAAATAAGCAAAATTAACTAGGAAAGTCCCAACATTTTCAGTCGATTGACACAATTATTTGACTGATGACTACATGATTTTGGAGGATTACACGCTCATCACATCGCATTAAAGATGCTCAAAATAAACCAACATAACTCATTGCTTTTTACATATTCTTTGCCTAAACTTGCCGCAATGAATGAGAATCGAACTCAGTTGATTTGCGAATCTATATGAGCCGGTTTCACAAAAATTAAGTTTGAAATACTACCCGTTTGTCACCTTAATTTTTAGTCCTCAAATTTTCCGGCATAGTAAGCACAATCTAATAAGGATGCAGTGCAATACAATACAATACAGCACAATAAGTAAGATGAGAATACAATACAATAAGTAAAGAAATATTAATAATTGTTTCCAAAATTGTGAGCAATTAAATAAAACATCCTCAAGTTCTTAAACAGATCTTAACTTAAAATTTCGCAGATTTGAAGCGTATGACGCATGAGCTTTGTTATGGCTAGGCCCGACCCCTGTCCCCCAAAATAAAACGCCGAAAATACACCTCGGCCTGCGGGCATTCATCGACATCTCGCATTTTAATAAGTAACAATTATTTGGTCCTTGTAGGATGCGCATGAGAAAATCCTCTCACGTCGGAATGTGCTTATAGCTGTCGGTAAACTGACGCTACGTTTGTGTACTCACATTTTCTGTTACGAGCGATGCCCTTTCTGATAAAACCCTTAAAACGCCTAGATAAGCTTCAAGGGCACTTCATGAAAATGTATTACGAGGGTCGTAAGTTGCATTTGAAGTTTCAGAATGAAAATGGCTGTAATTTAAAGCTAAATCTTGAAATTTGAGAGGTCATTACGGGTTCGATTGGGTATTATTTATGAATTAATCGTTGCGAAATCGGTAAATTATGGCGTTTTTGCCTTAAAGAGAACGTTCCAGCCTAGCCGACTTTTCGTAAACAGATTTGGCTGGCCCCATAAGCGTCGCTGGTAACATTTTCGGTAGACACCTAAGAAAACGTTTAAAGGCACCAGGAGATGTTATTTATTACAAACTACATCCTGTAGTCAATCCGCTGACATGACGTAACAGGAGTCTTCTAAGACTGCATTGGAATGCGCCCGCTTGTGGCGTGACGCAACAGCTGGAAAACCCGGAATGGGATATCACGTTCAACCTTGTAATCGTATATTTTTCAGGCTTGAGATATATATATTTTTGAGGCATGGATATACATATATATATCGGTTCCTAAGACTACATGCTACAACTTGCCTATTCCAACCAAGGCACGCGTTAACATTCGCCGGTAAATGGCGAGGGTAAACAATCCGTTCACTTTCAGGTCAACGGCTTGCGTTAAAAGCTTAGCTTTGTTGCCGTTGACTTTACAACCTTTCCACATTTCCTCCCCTCTCCCCAAAAATGCCATCAAGCCGCGTCAGCTCATTAAGTAATTACGACTTTCTCAAAGGACTGGCAAAGCTTTGAGTTGGAACTGAGCCGCATTTTGGTTCCTCTCCCAGAAGTCTGACGAAATTTGTGATGCAAAACCGTTGGTACATATGTTTAACGGACATATGTTTAACCGGATTTTGAAAGGCCGGTGATCTTTCCAAGGTTATGTTATCTGTTGACAACGAAATGATGACTATGATGATGAAATGGTCATGGTGTTGCTGTTTTCAGTAATGACAATTATTTTGTATCTATTAACGGTCAGAACTCTTGGCTGTGATAGTCATGCATCAGTTTTAGTACTAGCAGTGTAAAAAGGCTGGCATTTATATCTGATCTTTCATTTACCTAACTTGCCTTGGGAGAAAAATAATTGTCTGGCTCCAACGATGAATCAATTTTGAAATCAGGTCACTACAGAAGCGTGGTTTGTAGGTTGGAATGTCATAAAATTACTACGATGACAGCAGTCACGGTGGACGATGCCGTACTCTCTGTTGTCAGGGTTTCGGTAAACTTCGTCTTGTTGCTTAAAACATGCATTTCCCCGATTTTCTGTGATTTGTTGCTCATCCTTGATGCCATTCTTGAGTCACCGAATGTTTGCTGCCAAGTTTCATTTAGCCTGCGAAACTGTAATTTTCGTGATGTGAGCTCAAGGAAAATTGTAAAAAAAAAAACTGGTAGGTTTAAAGCCAGTGACAGTCAAAATCTTAGCAGCTAATCTTCTGTTCCTTGGATTACACTGCGCTCGGGATGCGTTATTAGAGAACTCACGCAAGAACAGCTTCGCTAATCTCTTCGTCCCCTGCCGGTCGGTTTCACCCTTTGAAGCTTAACTAACGTGGGGCCATCGGTCCTTTTTTAAATTGGCATAATCTTTCAGCTTAAGGAATGTTTGTTTCTTTTACAGTGTAGTGCAAAAGTCCGTTGCGCAGAGTAAGGTCAGTCCGCTGCGAAGAGATTGGCGTGGAATTAAAAATTTTGACACGCCAAGGCTTCTGACGCCCTACAGCATTTGAAGACACTTGGCGATGACGAGTAGCAATATTTTCTCTTCCGCTTTCATCGCACCAGTGGCAGCTTCACAACATACTTATCGAATCGCCGTATGCCTCAAAGAGATGGCCAAGCCAACTCGGCCTAGAACCATATGACGTCTGACATTTCTCGCCGAGTTTCGTCCACTTCGCTAATTCCCAATATGACTGTAAGTTTTACCTCTGGCGTCAACCCATGCCCCAGACGCTGACCATGCCGCCGAGGCACACGTGATCCATCCTGGAGGAAGAGGGAGCCTTTACACCAGCATAATACCCGCTGCCCGCGACCAAAGAAAACCTCCGCGTCCTCTTCCAGTCGCGACTTAGCGCATTAGCGGCGGCATCGATCATGGACCGCGCAGCGCCTGTCGACACCCCTGCAGCCCGAGCGGGCGATGATGAGGCTCATTAGGCGCGCGGCGGCCGGACGCTGACCTAATCCGGCCTGATGAGAGGTCAGCCGCCGACCGGCTGTCAGAGGGAGACGGATCGGCGTCCGGTCACCGCCTCCGGAGGGGGAGCGCGCGCCGGCGGCGGCGGCCCGCGGCGCTGGCCCCGCGCGGGTCTGTTCCCACGACTGGCTGGCGCTGGTCTGCCGCCGCCCGGCTGCTGGGGCCAGCGGAATGACCTGCTGGCCTCAGCGGCCTGCTGGCCCCAGGGCTGGCCGAGAACGAGCGAGTGTACCTCCTGCAGAGCGAGACTGGGACCAGTGAGCTCATCTTTCTCCAGCTGACTGGAAATATGTGCCACTCGGACACTTGCGTCGAGCTGAAGCGTGCATCAGGCCATATTCGCGATGGTGCTGGAATGGGCGCATTAACGTGAAGCGGAAGTAAGAGGGGAACTCCGTGCACGTATTTCTGAATGCGGTATTTTTCGGCTCGGCCAGAGGGCAGAAAAGCGTCTGTAGTGTAAAAACTGTCAATATCGCTCTAGACAACTGAATGTGTACGATTTCATCCGGTGTGTTCCTTTTCAAGGATCGTTCGTTCCTTTTTCCCATTACATTGATATTTATCCTTTATTTATCCAATCTTGGTTAATGCGGGACTCAGACATTAGTACATTTTGTCATTGGGATGAACAATGATGTCCAGATTGATTGCACGTGTTCCACTGAAGAATACCAGAAGAGTGGAGGAACCACGAGACATTTAAAGCTAAAAAGCCTGCGGTAGTAGTGTAACAGGAAGGCTTGGGAGAAGCTATTATGAATTTTTTACACAGAGCTTATAGGGCCTATTGTGCATACTGAAGCTACGAAGATAAAATTTACATTATACTGCAGTAAAATGGTATGAACTAAATGCGACCATTCATTCTCAGTAGAAAACTTCTTCAATGTTATTCTCGCGCATATGACAAATAGTATGCACGAATGCCGTTATTTTATCCAAGTCACATTCAACTCTGTCATGGTCTCCTGCCCCTCGAAATAAATAAACGAGCGCAGAAGCCACGTGGACGCATTCGCACGAACTCTCGAATATGTGGCAAAACTAACAAACGCGAAGTCACGTGGACTGGGCGGGGCGGCCGCCTTCGAAAGTTTTTGAACCCACGCCCCAGGAGCCCTTTCATTAGGGGAGGCCCGACCGCCCGAAACAGAGCCATTTAAAGCGTGACGCGGCCGACGACCGCCCACCGGAGCCGCCTGCCCTCTGCCTCACCTTCACTTTCGGAAGTGCAATAGCTGTCCAGATTTACACAGCAATCTCAATGTCGGTGGTCCGTGCCGTTCCCTTTCTGTGGTATGTCGGAACCCGCTCTCCAGGAAGACAGCCCGTCCCGCTAGTTTTTATTGGGAAACGTCTTCTTTTTTACTTTCGTCGGGCGACACGGCCGGCCCTCCCATTCGCCGGCCGAGTGAGACGTCCCGCTTTATGGCTTTATTGTGGTGAATCTGGGGCCCGTTATGGAAACATTTTGGCGTCCCCCGATTTAAGCGTGAACTTCTCAGGCTCGACTTTCGCCGCGCGCCCGCCGGCGTGATTTAGTGGCGGCGCGTCAATGTTTGGACAGCGCCGCGCTCGGCCACTGGGGCCGAATGGGTTTATGGCCGCGCCAGCGCTACCATTGCATCCGTCTCCACAAAAGCGCCGTTTGTCCGGCCGACAATGGGTCGCCTCTCCGGGCCGGGCCGGCCGCCGCGCGCCGAGTCCGCGCCCACGGCGCCGCCGCCGCCGACCGGGAATTGGACAAATTTCACGCGTGTCCGCGCGCGACGGTTCCGGGGAGAATTGTGAGGCGCCGCGTGTGAGAACGGGAGTCGGCAGGTGCCGCCGGCCCGCGCGCAAACGGTGTAACGGACGTCTGAACGGACTCGCCTTCCGGGCGAGGGAAAGCGGTGGGATAGCCAACGGTCCGCCGTCGACGTGGGCGGGGCCTTTGAATTTTGACAAGGTCTGCATGTTCAAATGTTTTCGTTTTCATATTTCATCCCTCAAGTGCCACTCATCGTTCACCGCGTCCTTTAAGATGTTCTGTGCTGCTAATCTTTTCGGCAAAATCACGACAGCATGCTTCCCACATGAATTAAAACACTTTCGGTCTGCGATCGACTTCTTCCCCGGCTTCGTCTACCAGGATCGCCATTCAGGATTCGTCTTCGCCGTGATCGAGTCCCCGGCTTCGTCTACCAGGGACTCGATCACGGCGCGAGTAGCCGCGAGCGGGCGTCCGGTGCCCGTAACGCCCCGGAGAAGCCCGGCCGGGCGGGCTCACTGGGCGCCGGCCGGCTTTGATCGATCGCTCGGCCGAGCCGGCGGTAAAAACGAGAGCCGCCCGCCAGTCGGCACCGACAGCTTTACGATATCCCGCCGGATACAGGAATTCGCGCGACCTCACACCTTGACACAGGCCGCCGTTCAGAGTCAAGGCCGCGCCGACGGACGGGCGGACGGACGGGCGGGCGGAGATTGCAGCCCTAAACCAGATACGATCGCGCGCGCCGGACGGGACGCGCGAATAAATGGCGCGGCCGTCTGGCGCGCTCACCGATGCGCAGGCACGCCCTGAGAGGCCGGCTAGTTCTCCTGCGCGGCGTTCAGCGCTATAGAAATGTGCGGAATACGCCAGCCACTGTCTAAGGCATCAACTATCTGGCATTTTTTTGCAAAAATAAAGTTTAATTGTTTTGAGGCCTGACATCTGGCAGCCATTACGTCATCAGCAATTTGAGGGAGGCTTCCTTTCCTCGGTCCCTAGAGGTGCCGCAAGTAGCTACGAGTACAAAATTGGAACAATCTCGACTTTAATTCGCACTTATAAGAGTTTGCGACATTTACACACTGCCATTTGTGCGCACTTACGCAAAACTCTAGCTCCCGTCCTTCACGCCCCAGCATGAAAAAGATCGCCATAAAATGTCATTGTTTCATGTCACGTCCTGTTTATATTCACAGCGGTTAAAAAAATGCAGAAAATTTGGTAGTGCCTCTGGTACGCAAAGACAGTCTGCACGTATTTCCCTGGTGTGTAAGAGGGACGTATTTGTGACCTGCGGTTTAATTGACCGAGAAATCGTGGTTCAGAATGCGTCGAAAATTAATGGGACGGATGCTCAACCTCTTCTTGTAGTAAAATTCCAGGCAATCCGTTCTACACACAATACTCCTAAGTTTGATTCTATCCGTTGCTGACATGTTTTGTGCATATACGGCACCTGACCGTTCGCCATGTCCCCTAAGCACCTTTTACTTGGTCTTGGTTGTCAGGTTTCATCATCTCTGCTGAACAAATCTTGCGATGACATCTGCTCTACTCAATCAGTCATATCTTGCAGCGCCCTGAACGATATGTTTCTTTGCAAAATGTTTTTCTTCCTGCACATCACGTAGGCATGCTACTGCGAGCTTTCGATGCCTAACACAGCGGTCGCTGCCTCGATTTTCGTGCCTACCGCTTCATCAAACAAGGCCATAGACGCTCGAGCAGCTCTTGCGCTTGCAGATAAGATCCGTTCTCACCATTAAACTGCAGTTCCGGCCATCTCCGCGGCCTGTCTTATCACTTCATGGCCCTCTGCCAGCGCGCTCAGAGGGCCGTTGTGACTGACTGACCTGGCAGGTTTCCTGGCGGCTGAGGTTTCGGGGGTGTAACCTGGGGATATCCCTGAATCAGAGAGGCTTCCTGTAACCTGGGGATATCCCTGAATCAGAGAGGCTTCCTGTAACCTGGGGATATCCCTGAATCAGAGAGGCTTCCTGTAACCTGGGGATATCCCTGAGTCGGAGAGGCTTCCTGTAACCTGGGGATATCCCTGAATCAGAGAGGCTTCCTGTAACCTGGGGATATCCCTGAATCAGAGAGGCTTCCTGTAACCTGGGGATATCCCTGAATCAGAGAGGCTTCCTGTAACCTGGGGATATCCCTGAATCAGAGAGGCTTCCTGTAACCTGGGGATATCCCTGAATCTGAGAGGCTTCCTGTAACTTGGATGCGTTCAGCGACTGGGAGGCCCCTTGTAACCTGAACAAATCTTGCGATGACATCAACTCTGCTCAATCAGTCATATCTAGCAGCGCCCTGAACGTTATGTTTCTTTGCAAAATGTTTTCTTCCTGCACATCACGAAGGCATGCTACTGCGAACTTCCGATTCCTAACACAGCGATCACTGCCTCAATTTTCGTGTCTACCGCTTCATCGAACAAGGCCATATGCGCTCGAGCACTTCTGTGCTTGCAGATAACCTGTGACCTGTAACC
Organism: Capitulum mitella; assembly: GCA_030062745.1. Classification (NCBI taxonomy): domain Eukaryota; kingdom Metazoa; phylum Arthropoda; class Thecostraca; order Pollicipedomorpha; family Pollicipedidae; genus Capitulum; species Capitulum mitella. Next base: position 2,518,820 of record CP099840.1, on the reverse strand, counting down.
TGTAACCTGGGTATACCCTTCACGTTTCGGAGTTATCTGTAACATATGTATGTAGCGTAACACTGATGGAGATACATTCGAGAGTTGAGAGGATCCCTGTAACCTGGGAGTACCTTCGACTGATGAGAAACTCCTTGTAACTTGTGGAATTTGGTAGTACCTTTGACAGCTGGAGATCTGAACATAAGGATACCCTCAACAGCTGAGAATTCCCTTTAACTTGGGGGTGTTCTCAACAGCTGAGAAAATGGCCTGCAACCTAGGATACTACTGCCAGCTGAGACTTCATCTGTGCTGCGTTCAGGAACTGACTCACTCGGAGTACCTGGCTTTCTTTTGTTCCCGGATGGTGTTCGATACATAAAACGTTTCGGAGAAAAAAGTGGACAAGGAGGGAAAATGGCTTTACCGACAAATGCCATTTGGGCGCGTAACCTCACCGCGTGAGATATGTGCGTTAGTCCTAGCCAGAACGGCGCTCGTATCAGTTGGGGGCAGCTGGGAACTCAGAGGTGGTCTGGGGTCGCCTCAAGCACCAGAAGAGTCATTGGTTATCCGTAGCTACTGCCGGCCACTGACGATGAAACGTGTTTACAGCTGTGAGTTAGCCGTGGTCTTGAGGTACGGCCAGCAGCTAAAAAACCAGCTGTGAAACGAAGATCGTGCAAGCGACTGATGAGCTCGCTGGGCCCAACAGCTGGCGACAACACGCGAAAGCATGTCACCTCAATCGACAGGTTGATGCGATAAGTGCGAGACGCTCCGCTGCCCGGCCAGCGCCTGCTGGCTCCGTTAATCACGCATTAGAGCGACAGATCAGTCATCCCCGGCGCTGCTCAGCTGTTCAATCACGGCGCGCCAAAGCAATCCCGGGCGCGCCACCGGCCGGCCAATCGGCGGCCGCGGCGGGCGGCGCTGGACCAATGGGCGCCGCCGGCGGCCGGCGGGCCGCTATCGACCGTGGCGGGGCTGCGTGGTCGGCCGATTTAGCCGCGCTGCCGGCACCGGCGAATCCCGCCGCTCCCTCCGCCCGGCTCGGGCGCAGCTCCCACTCCGTTACCGCTAAAATACCACGTTACCAGTCCCGCGCGGCGCTGTCGGGCCATGTCGCGCCCCCTGGCGGCGCCGACGGACGACCGCGAGTTGGGCCAGCTCAGCCTGAAGATGTCCAGGGACGCCGACAGCCCGACGGAGACGACCCCGCGGCTGGGGTCGGGCCAGCGCCCGATGGAGGTCAGCGCCGACAGCAGCGGCTCGCCGTCCGCCGCCGGCCAGCAGAGACTTGGTGAGTGGCAAGCCTGACGCGGCACTGTGGCCGTGTGAGCGAGTTGTGTCGAATTGGCGGTTGGTTCTTAAAAAAAGCAAAAGCCAGATTCTCGCTACGCTCGGCTCGTAAACGGGTCTTCTAAGGCCTTCAGCGATTGTTCTTTGTAGACTACGTACTACGAGATGGGTGATCAAGACGCGCTGTTGACAGACGAGAGAAATGTTTCGAGCTTTTATGACGGATATGGGCTATTTGAGTCGTATCGTTGCAGTAGTTCGCCCACGCGTTGAAGGCAATAAAACTGCTATATTAAAAATTCTCTGCTTCCGGGACAGTGAGAGTTGGGCGATTTTAAAGATGGTATGATTCTTGCTGTTGAGACGTGTGTGTTGAGACAATGTCGTACCATGGAAGGCCATTGTATGCAAGAGGAGATAGCGCGTACGTCGGAATTATCACAAGCTGATAGGACTGCCGCCCCATATGCCCCTGTTACCATCGCCTTTGTTCATAAGGAGTTCGTTCCTGGTGTAGTGGAAATGAACAATGCACCGGACAGCTGAAGTCACGTTGCGTTTTCTCCGCCTGATGGTGCTACTGCGGCGTGTGGTTGGAAACCCGCACCCTCACGAGACGGTGCGAAAAACGTCCCTTCCGCTTCATTAGGAAGAGGGCAACTCGGTAAGGGCGAGGCATAGCGACATAAAGATGCAACCGGCTACCTGCAACGTCTTCATTAAGATGGTTTTTAATTTCGATACACAGGGCATGAGCATTAGAACTGAGGAGGGAGGGGCGGGGAAACGGGACCGATTTTGTAAAGTTTTAATGCAAGGGTTACGAGGTTTGCAACGAAAAGGTACCAAACTCTGTCAGGTGCCCCTCCTCATCCTCTTTATTTTCTTCTTTGGTTGAAAAGAAAACTAAAAATAATATTGAGAAGTTGCGCCTGATTGGTCTTGATGTTTAGGTCGACAACTTCCGTTTAAAGGGAGAAAAACAAAATACTGAAGGAAGCCGGGGATTCTTCATGGCGACAAGAAAGTTATTGCTGCACTGCTTCAAGGCTGCATGATCGACGCGGCAATGGTGACGACGAGTCCCCGCGTTACGACGCGTTTGGCGCATCAACGTTCAAATTATCGTACCGCTATCCAGCATCAGTAACACCCGGATGCTGGACCGAACTAGGCCAAGCAAGACCCCACCCTGTCCGCAAAGGTCAGGCCTGAGAGCCTGCAGTCGATGGCAAATTATTGTGCTAATGCGGCTTCACTGGTGGCCGCGGGTCTTCACGCCGGATGCCTGTTGCGATCATTACAGCAACATCGAGGCGAACTTCGGACCCAATCGCGGGCGATCCGGCGCCGGGCCGGCTTTCTGACAAACAGAGCGCAGACGTCCTGTGCGGTAGCGTTCCATCATTAATCTTTAAAGGTCGTCACTTCAACACGCGCACCGGCGGCCGACGGCCTGACGGCTCGCAGCCACCCGCCCCCCGCCCCGCACACACACTGGAACCGGCTGCGTCTGGCGGCCTTTATCACCTACCCAGGAACTGGTGCTCATGGCTGTCCCTACCCCGTTTACCCAGGCATGCTGGGAGCTGCTTGTAACGGGTTCCAGTCCACGCACACACTCGCGTTCGCGCGGCGACCCCTCCCACATCCATTCCATCGCAAGGATGTGCATGGTTGCACTTCATGCAGCAGCCATCATGGATGCCACTCACCCAGCCACACACAGACAGACACATACACAGTGGTTCTTCGTGACTCACGCAACAGCTGCACGCCATGGGTTATTTAAAATATCTTGCGCCAGCGACTTCCACCAACCGCTCCGGCAACCCAACGAACCACGGCTTGTCCACAGCACTCGAACCGGCAGTCACCCATCGCAGGTCCCCTGGGCCAGGGTCGCGCGCCGTCGCTCACCTCGCAGCGCCTGAGCCGAGCCCCGCGGCGGCCGGCGTCGTCTCCCCTCCGTGTCGCGTGCCGCAGCCGGCCCGGCCAGCGCGCCATCCTGCGCCGCCGGGCGTCGCCTGTGGCGCGCCTCTTCAAAGCGGCACGTCTCGGTTCCGGTCGGCGCGGCCACGTCAGCCGGCGGCCATCAATCGGCGTCACTCACCGCCGCGCCGGACCGCGGTCCCGTCAACAGGGCGGCGCGCACAGCCGGCGCGACCGCCCAGGCGGCGAGCGCGGCGCGGCCGAGCTGCGCCGCCGCCGGCGGCCGTGACCTCATCTGTGTATCCGGTCCATCATTGCAGGGCGCCCGGCCGCGCCGCTGGCGGCCGCCGGTCCCCTCAGCTGACGTCACGCGACCATAAACAGCGACACGGCGGGACGACGCCTGCGCACCGGAGTGGCAATAAATGACCGCCGGCTCATGATCGCCCGCGCCGGATGCCCGACGCCCGCGCCGCCCCCGCGCGCTGTTCCGGCGCGCCATCTCAGCGACCTGCGGCGGCCGCCGGCGCCGGCGGCGTTAGCGGCGCAGTTGCGGCGCGACTGCCGCCGTCGCGGCCTTTGTCCGCGGCGCGGCCGTCTCCACCGACACCGCGCGATAGCGTCGCTCGTTACCGCTGCTGCCATACGTTTATGCACGGCATAATGGCTCCGGTCGGGCCGAGTCGGCCTTATCGACGCATCGGACAGGTTTACAGGCGTTTTATGACGGTTTTATTAATTTTCCGCCCGGCTCGGTAGGCGGGAGACGGCGGCGTGCGTCTCCGCACCGTTCGGAAGAGACCCGGAAAGACCCTGGTCCACCCGGCATTCCGTGGGAGTGCTTCTGATTTCCGTTTCGCTTCATGTCAACAGTCGCTGCGCTCTCATCGCTGTCGGAATACGTGGCTCCTTGTAACGGTCAACCTCGTTCGCCACAGAGGGCAGACTAGAGGAAAGCTTGTAGATCATTGTCCTCGGATCCCAAATTTGAGATAACGGAGCGCATTTTTGCTGACTGGCCTCTGGACCTTACGCTCAACTGACCTCGCCGCCTGCGCCGTATCAACCAGGTCGTGAGATAAAACGTCGGGAAAGAGAAGCGGTTAAATTCCTTCTCTCTCCCCGGATCTGTGTAATGATGAGTAAAAGTAATCCCGGTTCTTGTCACTAAGTAACAGGTTACGGATAGGACGAGTAGCGATATGGTTTTTGTTCATATGAACACATCACACACACACATATATATATATACATATAGATATATATACATGTATATATACTGAATATAATTGTTTTAGTCAATGATTCCAGTGCCCAGGAACGATTCTTCTCTTGCCCTAGCATCCCCAACATGAACACGGAGAAAATCTTCAGAGTAGGGAAAAGAGGGGTTTTTCATGGTTCGTTGAAGGGAAACGGAGGTTGAACTGCCTAATTTTGGGGGATTTTCATGGGATATCTATGAGGTTAACTTTGAAAGAAGCGTCATCAAAACTGCAGGGCCAACACCGGCCACTACCTCAGACTACCTCAAGCCGTGGGGCCGTACCGAAGCCCTTGATTACTTTCCCAATTTGCTCGCCGGCTATGTTTCAAGGGTTCCACTTTCTGTCACGCCCCGGCTCGGCGTCGTGCAGGTGCCGACCGCGGCCGGATGCCTTTAGTCCCGCCGGTCCTCCTCAGACGCCCGAGGCGGCGCCCGATCGCAACAAGAAGTTTACTGCCAGCGATAAAATTGCCGGCCTTACTAAGCCAATTAGCGGGCTTCCGCGGCGCGGCGATGGTATCGACGCGTCGCGAACGAGATCCGCGCCTGCATTAGCGAGCGCTCCCGGCGCCGGTTCTCCCGCCTGCGGTCGGCCCCGCGTGTCACAATGGACGGCAGACGGCACATCTCAGGGGCGGGGGAGGAAGACCACCGGAAAACGCTGCGGCACGAGAGGGTCGCTCGGTGACGCGGCGGCCGCAGTTTCAGGCATGGAGCCGGAGGTGTCGTGCGACAGCACGGACCAGCTGTCTGAGCGGTGTTCGCCGCCGGCGGCGGCCAAGCTGACCGGCGCGGACGGCCCGCCGGGCGCCGCACAGGACCCGGGCATCCGGCGCTACCGCACCGCCTTTCGACCCGACCAGATCAAGCGGCTCGAGTCCGAGTTCCTCAAGGACAACTACGTCAGCCGACCAAAGAGGAACGAGCTGGCCACCGAGCTCGGGCTGGCCGAGGGCACCATCAAGGTACGACAGGGCCCGCCTATTCCTCTCCGACCCTACATCATACGTCATGAAGTGAGGATACGATCATAGGGACGCAAGGCATCTTTTTCTCCGCCTAGGTTTCCTTGCAACCGAATGAATCTTGCCTCCGTCGAACACACCCTTGAAATAACGAACTGGCGCTTTATACCATCAGACTCCTCTTGTCCGTCGCCATAAAAAACCACAAAGTCCGTATCCTATCATCGTGTGGAAGGATCATTCGTGTCATGTCCGCGCCAACATACAGCTGCTCTGGTCTGGTCGAGTACATCATTAAGTGGACAGGAGTCTGCATATCATGCGTCTCCCTAAACTGCAGTGCTAGACGACGGAAAACTTGTGTGGATGCAGTCTTAAAGAACCGAGACATTTGTACCCTAACTGTCATGTCTGTCGAGGCACACCTTTAATTTCATCTAATTATCCAGTTAAAATTCTGACAGCCTGTGATAATTCTGTTGAAATTTTGCCTCATACTTAGCCTTTTCGGTTAAAAAGTATAAAGACAAGGTTCCACCACAGGTCATAAGCTGCGGAGCGTTTGAGGCATATGGTTCCATGTAACGCCGACAGACTGCTAAAACCCGTAGAATTTGTGGTAGGGACTCGTTCATTCGTCCCCGCTGTTGGAAGTCTGTGTCTGAAATTCAGCTTGTGTTACTGTTGGACCTCTTGTTAGTGCTTACAGTGCGTGATAGTGAACAAAACGATGCAATTTTCCCTTCGGTTAGACTCCCTGAAAGAGTTTGAAAATGTTCTCAGTCTGGTCACATGTGAGCACAGTGTTGTCTCGCATCTTTTGTCAAAACATGAGAGTATGAGCTCTGCAGATTCACATGTTCGCCGCCTCGGCAGGTGTGGTTCCAGAACCGGAGGATGAAGCACAAGCGGCAGCAGATGACGGCCTGGCCGCTGGACCCGCGCTTCGCCGACCCGGCGCTGGCCGCCATGATCCTGCAGGCGGCTGTCGCCTCGGGCACGTACCCGTACGGCGGCGCGGCCGGCCTGGCGGCGCCGCCGCTGCCCTACTACAGCCCGCTGGCGGCCGGCGCCAAGTGTCGGCTGTCGCCGTACGCGCCGCTGCCGGTGCGGCCGCAGCCGAGCCTGGCCCCGGCCGGCTTCCTGCTGCCTCCGCTGGACGGCTGCCGCCTGGCGCCGCCGGCCGGCCTGCACTCGCCGCTGCTGCCGGCGCCGCCGCCGTCGGCCGTCTCGTCGTCATCCGGCAGCCTCTCGCCGACCGTCTCCGCCGAGCAGACCGGCTTCTTCCGGCCTTTCGAGTCGGTCGTGTCCAAGGAGGGCAGCGAGTAGGGGAGTGGGGGGAGGGAGGGGCGTATGTGGTAGTTTGGGAGAAGCGCTACCTCCACTTGAAATATGTTCACGGTTCGAACAAAGTCTCTGCTGGCAAAGTGTCTTAGACATGGCGATTCACGCCCAGAGGGTGTTGGAGATGATACAGCTACCTGTGATTTAGTGCATGGGGCTATTGTTGTGGCGATTTACAAAATGTTGTGGATGAATTTCATGAAATAAAAATGTGATATGTTTGGCAGATTGCTACGAAAGGTTCGCAGGCTCATCCTTAACCCAATATTTTATGTTTTATTTTTTCCTTTAGAGCTTGAAAGCCTCAAAACCATTTTCATCTGAGGTTCTTATGCGGAAAGAAGCCTCAGTCTGTGCGGTAAAAAACAGCTTCAGCGTGTATCTAAGTATCTGCGTCTCGCTGAACGACAGATAGCTCAACAGCAATGTTCAGACTCTCCTAGACGATCAAGTTGTGTTCACTATCAGGTTCACATGAACTCTGTGCAGAGCTATTTCAAACTGGAATCTCACTAATGGCTGTACGAAAACCATCATCTGCACTTCACGCTGCTTTTCTTCTAATTGTCCGATCAATGCCAGCCAGCCCTTTTCATCCATCGTGCCTACCGGCTCTCTCAAATGAAAAACATACAGTCCAAACACTCCGCGCCCGCCAAAAGATACCGGAAGCGTTAGTCAATCCGCCTGACCGTAGGTAAACTTTGCACCCTCCTCTTTATTCGCCGGCTCTTGTCCGTCGCGGGCGCGTCCGGGGACGGCTGTCAGGCGAAAGGGGCCTCGGCGGCGATCCATTTCGACACCGATCGGCCGCACACAATGCGACCGTGCCGGCGCCGGCCCGGGCCGCCCGTTACGAGCGCCGCCGGCTGCGAGGCGGCAGCTGGTGTCGGGGGTGGTCGCCGGCGGGGGAGCGCCCCCCGCGGCGGCAGAGACAGCCTCATCAGGGCGCCCGGGGTTGGTCCCGGAGAGCCCGGTCCTCGGCGAGGAGACAGCGCTATCAGTGGCGAGACGCGGCTTTGTTGGAGTCGGAGTGACGATTCGCGCAGGTGTGGGGGACGGAGTCATCAGGTCGCGGATGACAGAGGCAGGCCAGAGTGACAGAGAGCCGTGTCATCGAAGAGATAGGTTTATCGAAGCGGAAGTGATAGATACGAGCCAGGGAGAAATGCTCAATCATCAGCGCAGAGATACGCAGGCCAATCACAACAAACGTGACTTGGAGTTTGTCGAAGAGATCATAGGAGCAGACGTGACGGCGACAGACCACACAGAAAGGCTGAGTGCTGGGCAGAGACACAGTTTATCAGGAGTGGGCGTGATAGACACAGAGAGGGACAAGTCAGAAAGCATAAGCTGCGAAACTACAACGTCATCAGAACAACAGTAAGAGAAACAGACCAAGACCAATCACGTCAACTTTGAACGTGCTGCACCAGCTTTCAAATGAACGTTTTGTCGATATGAAAAACGTGGCCTCATAGCGTCAGCCACCAGATCAGAACAAACTTTATTTCATTTGTTTGGGAAAATATGCAAATGGCGATCACGTTTGTTCAAAAGGCAATAACCCTCCATCTGAAATTCGGACGTAGGCAATGTCCTTTTTCGACCTGCAATGTGTGAATCATTTGATAGATATGCTTCATCGCGGTATCCATGTGCCTATCCAATGCTCCTGCTTCCAGAGGGGAATGCTCTTTTTGTCTACCTGAGTACTTTCATTTCATTCCATACGCATTTTAATTGACCCTGGTTTTTCCGGATGTGGTCGACCATAACAAGTGCAGCAGCAGAACCTTTAGAATGCATGAACATGGATTATTCCATACTTTTGTTATGCATTTCATTACCTTTATGCATTCTGCAAACTATCAAACTGTCCAACGCTGCAAATTAAGTACAAAGTAGCCAAATGAGTCGTAAGACTTGCGTCCTTCTACAGTCACTCTAGATGCATTTTAAAAAGAGAGGTGCAAAGTGCCATATCATCGCTTCCACGAAATCAAACCGAGAACGAAAGCTGGCAAATAAACAAAGATATCTTGTGGCTCAAGGCATTAGCTCTGTATTGATCTGCCATGCCCGCGACCTCGTCCATCCAAACTGCCACAGTTCAAGGCGGGCAGCCCTTCTGACTCGTTCTCTCGTCGGTACCCTATCCGTCGGTGGTTCGGGGTGTTCGCGCCGCCCGCGGTGCTCCGGTCGACGTTTTATCGCCGCGCCGGGGGAGGGCACGTGCACGCGGCCGCGCGGCGCGGCGCGGCCGACACGTGCCGAGATTTACGCGCGCGCCCACCCAGCTACAGACGCATTGTCAGCCGGCCGGGCCATTCATTAGCCGCTGAATGTCGCGCCATGATGGGGCACGGCCGCGGCGGCCGCGCCGGACGGCCGGGCGGTCGCCGGCCGACAGCTGGGGAGGCGACTCGCCGGGACTGGGCCTGCGTCGCGCCGGAGGAGGCAGCGGTGGCGCGCTGGAGGACTCCAGTTAGTGGGAGCCCCGGGAGTTGCGAGTCGCCCGCTGCAACGACTGCAGGGGGGGAGGCAGTCAGAAGAAGGTTCCGGAACACTCAGATGAAGGTATATGAAGTATCCTCTTCCTACAGGAGAGGAACATGTTCGTCACCTCCATCCAAATGGCTGTGCTTAATTGATGCCATTGATGGCATTTGGTGACCTTTCATTCTCCTGGACAGAACGCATCTATTTTAGCTAAAGGCGGAAAGGGCCACTTCAACTGGTTTCGGCTTCCAGCGCCAGAGCTTTTCTTTAGAGACAGTCAGCTGCAGCTTACCGTAGAGTCTTCGGAAGCACTCCGAGCCCGGCAGAGGACGGTCCACAGCACCCTCCACTGCCAAATGCCACCGCCAGAGGGCAAACTGTCCGCGCGTTCAAACGCCCACACCTCGGCCGGGAGGTGATGCATGACGAGGTTATGCCAGTGCAGGATGTGTGTTGTGCAATGTTTGTTTTCCAGCCCCCATGACGACATGATGATGAAGCCGAGTCGCTGCACGGTTTTAATGACTATCGGGCCTGCTGCAGTTTACCGTGAACTTCAGCCGGCGGCGGCGGCCGGACACAGACCACAACGCCAGCGGAGATCATGCATTATCTACGCAATAATTTCGCGGAAGAGCGGCCGCGGCTCTGGCGACTTCGCTCGGGCGCGTCAGCCGGCGGCTCGACGCGTCCGTGTTTGTTTATTTCTTCGGAGCTGCCCCCACTACCGGCGGCCCCACGACGACCCTCGACCGCTCCTCAGCTGGCTGCCGGCAGGGCTTCGAGCTGCCTGAGCAGCAGCTCCACACCGGGGTCCACGCCGCAGCGCCGGCGCGGCCTGGGTGGCGTCCGCAGCCGCAGTCCCCCGACCCGCGGCCCAACGTCAGGGAGGTCGGAGACGCCAGAGGTCAACGTCTGGCGCACGCCTTTACTGCCTCATTACGGCCGTCGGAGAGGGCTGAGCGTGTGCGGCGCCCACCGGCAGAAACATGGGAGGAGCGAGCCGGCCACGTTGCATAAGATAGGCCCACCGCATTGTTATACGGTGCATGCGCCATAAAATCGTAAATCTCGCCTTCAATCACTGTCGGGGTATTTATTGGCCGGCGGGTGTTTTGCACCATTCATGCAGGCCGGCCGGTTGCAAAAACGACGCAGGATGACGACGCTAACTGCCGAACCAGTCATGCCCGGCACGCTGGGACGGACTCAGGAGACGGGGAATGTGGCGACCCTTAGCTGTTCAGAGCCGATCAGCCGCGCAGTTGGGAGTCACGGATGAGATACAAAAATAAATGACGATGGAAGCTTTGCAATGGAACTGGCGTATCAATTGAGATGGAAATAATGGGCGTCGGAGCGTCATCTTCCCCTTAAACAGAAGGCTCCTCGGAGTCAACGTTTCCGAAAAATGGCGCCGACTTCGTTTTCAGCGCCTATTTTAGTGCGAAATGTCTATAGAAGCGTACAAATATAGTGGAAAGAAGACTATTCTGACGTCGTCCGTTGAAGGTGATGCAACACAGAGCTTCCAGTAAGGCCCATTGGTGCCCAGTTCTTCAAGCCAAGTCGTGATATCACGCAACAGCTGGAAATAGGACATGGATGAACAGGACAGAGGAAATTAGGAGATTTGCTTCCGCCTATATCATAGAGTCGCATATACTCCTAAAACAAGAAGCTGAAATCTAGAGCCTGCTATCTCACTTGCAAACAGATGTTTGAGGTAGAGTATTCTCTTTAGAAAATGTGAAATGCTTTGGTCATTTTTGCGACAGAATCATTACGGCCATTACAGCCAACCATGGGTGTAGCCACTGTTCAGACATCAGGGGACAAACTGACTGCAGTCCACCAAAAATATGTCGAGTGGTTGGTAAAAATCACTTTTCTCTTGACATACATGACAAACTACGGCTGAAATTCCTTTCGTTACGTTTCATAGTTCGAGATGTTGTGCCACCAATGGGAAATACCTATCTGACGCCTCAAAAATAAACGGGGACAAATCATCACTCCTGGAAAACTGGGGGGACTCGTCCCCCGCAGTTCCCGCAGAGATGACACCCATGCATCCAACACAAATAATCTTGAGTTACTTGAATGACAGAACTGTGATACAGCAAACAGGGTATTATCCCTTTAACGTAGTATAATAACGTATGCGACGGTTTGTCCAAATAAGCTTTGCTGAAGTTCCGACCTCCTTTCCTTTGTCCTTCAGTCTGCGCCGGCTCTGCCCGCCAAACATGGCGCCGGCGCTCCGCCGCCGCCGCCGGCTCACCTGCTCCGAGCCCGCGGCAATTTCCCGCCGGCGCGCCTACTCCCGCCAGATTTGGCGCGCCGTGATCGGCGGCGATTACGACTATTCCGGCCCATTTCTCCGCGCCGGCGATGTCATTATTCTCGCGCCGGCCGCGCCATTTTCGCGCCCGCCGGCGGCGCCGCCTGATCCGGCCAATCCCCCGACACCCATTACCGCCAAATTGAATCTGTTATAACACAATTAGGCTGAAGCCAGAGAAAATTAGCTTGTATCATTCGGGATTATTATTTAATAATTGAATATCAGTGCGCCGTGGCGGGCCGGGTGTCGCGCTGAATAGTTGATGCCGCGCCGCGCCGGCAGGAGCGCGAGAAGAGCCGGCACACGGCCGGCCCGGGAGCTGAGATTTCCACCCGACCGCCGCGCCAAGGCCCACCCTCGGCACACCTCGATTTCATGCGCCTGATTCCGAGGTTTACGCTCTGTATTACGTGAAATATTCCTAGAGAGCCACGTGGATGAACTTGTTGCTAATTGTCCTGCTTTTAGGATGTCTGCTTGCTTGCAAACGTAAAATTAATTGACTACATCGATCCATGAAACATTAACTGAAACTCGAGGAGGGAGCTAATATTTCAGAGAAAGAAGCATTGAAACGATTGAGGGAAACGGAACCGAAAAGAACAAAGTAAACGCTTATTGATTATCACATTTTCCAGATGCTGAGCCCGTGATCCTAAGAACTGATAGTAGCAGTTTTTCGATTGCAAGGAATTCTTGCGAAAACAACCCCTTTAACCCAATCATGGGTACTGCAGAACAATGCACATGATTGTCACGGGAATTAAAAAAGGGGTCGCTTTTTCCAGCTGAGCTGAATTTAATATTATGTCTTAATGGGCATGGAATGTAAAGAAACCCATTTTAGGCATTATTTTTTCATTATTTTATTATTTTCATTATTTTATTACCATTATTTTCAGCCCTTTTGTATTCGTACGCGAACTTAGTTTTCTTGTCCCTCTAAAGTGTCACGCCTGTTCCCTACCTAGGATAGGCCGAGTCTTGTGCTCTAAGCATATTAAATATCATTAAATCTTCACGTCGAACGGTATACCACACCCAGTCGGTTATTACTGAGTTCATAACAAACTTTAAAACGCCAGTTCTAGAACTGATTGCAAAAAGAGGAAGGATTTCAAAACAACCGACACATTCCATTTGCGCCCCAGTGGAGAGCTCATGAATGCTCTGCAGAAGTAGACGCGCTCATTATGAGCGCTACTGGTAAAGTTGCAGAGTTTTGAAGTTTTGGCTGAGATGGACGCTCTCCTGGGCCCCTACCTTACTTACTGCAGCAACACTTTGAAACATTTACATCTTAGAAAGGTGATCAACGCTCTGCTCTGGTTGTTAACACCCTGTTTCGGGAGCAAACACATTCTTTTGCCGTCTAATCCTTGTTTTACTTGATACAGTTTCAACCCAAGTCGAAAGACATGTGAAGACAAATTTCTATAAAGTGCAACAGCAAATAACACATGGCTCAAATACAGGAATAGAATTTTCAAAACCAGTTTTTGAAGTTTCCTTAGAATTTTGTGCCATTTGTTTCCATCCAGCCCTATAGTGTTGAAATTCGATGGAAATGGAAAGACTCCGATGTTCCAATTTCAAGACCAAACCATTGCCTCGATAAACTATTCAAGGAAAATTATTCAACGTGCATACAACCTGACCAAACCATTGTAATCAAATGTTGCTCATCGGACAAAGCTGCAAGAAGCAGGACATCGGTATGCCTCATGTTTTTCTTTCTTAATATGTGTCATATTTTTCTTGTGTTACCTTCAGTCAATTGACGCGCGTTATGATAAACAAAAGACAGACATTGCCGTGCTCAGTCTGCAGGTCTCGTACGAGTCAGTGGTATATTGCACTGAGAACCATGACCATTCGCGGCGGCCGCAGGAGGCAGTAAAAACAGGACTGCCCGGCCAATTAGTACCCCGCTGGATGTGCTCCTGTCCCCAGGAACACCTTTATGGAGGCAGGTGGTCTTCGGGGACCCACGTGCCGACCACCCAGCGAGCCATTCCGGCCGTTTCCGACTGGAAGTAGCGTTTTACGAACCCGCCTTCGGAGCGTTTAGCTACGGCCGTTTAAAGCGAGCTACTGATTCGATTCAGCTTTTCCGCGGCCGTGTTTCGTCCCGGTAACAGATGTCTGCCCAGTCGCGCGACAAACACGCCCACAACCGCGCCACTTATGGCGACGTCCCGCGGCATAACTGCCCCCGCATTGTGACCGGCCCGGCCGCGCCGGCGCGCGCGGCCAACTCGCCGTGGGAGCGTTACGGGGCCAGGCCGTACCAACAAAATCGTTAAGCGCGTGGCCATTGGAGGCGCGGCCATCTGCCGCTCAGCGGCGGTCAATCTGGGCCCGGCGACAAATTTATTCCGGACGTTATTCGCCGGCCGCCAAATCTGGCGGCGGCCCCGGTTTGCCAATCATTTAGCGTTGACTGCGCCCCCCGCGGCGGCCCGGCCAATATCTGATACAATCATTGTTGCTCCCCGCGGCGCGGTCCGGCGATATTTACAGCTCTTTTATTGGTTTTACGGGCCGGACACGGGCCGGCGGCCCACCCACGGCAGCGCGTGGCGGCGGGGGCCGGTACCGCCGCCTGCCTGACGGACGGCCGGGACCAAGTCGCGAGTCGGAGTCAGGGGTCGGAGTCAGACGTGACGGAGGGCCGCGTCTGAATCGGGAGACAGAGTCTGGAATGGAGGCCGGCCGGGCGACAGCCGGAAGAAGTCCGTCGTGATTTCCCGCCGGGCCAGAGTCGGGAGTCGGAGTCAGAACCGACGGACATCCGGGTCAGATTCGGAAGTCAGAATCGGGCCTGACGGACGGCCACTCGTGAGTTGGGAGTCATAGCAAGACAAGACGAATGTCCACGCCGGAGTCAGGAGTTGGAGTCGGACCTGACGTCCGACAACGCTGGGGTCGGGAGCCAAAGTCTGGCATGATGGCCTCCTGGGCAACAATCGGGAGTCAGAGTCAGACCAGACGGCCGACGGGGCCAGAGTCAAGAGTTAGAGTCGGATCTGATGGCCGGCCGGACCGGAGTCGGGAGCCAGTCAGACCAGACGGCCGGCCGGACCAGAGCTGAGAATCAGAAGCCTCTCCGGCACCCACTGTGTTCAGCAGAGGTGGACGCAGGGTGCCGTTACGCCACAGGCTTGCAGAGCTGACATTGTCGAGATAAGCATATGCAGTTGCCGGAGTTGTGTGCGAAGCAGCACGAAAGACGACTTCGCCGCGCTCAGAATGGAGTTCAACATTTCGTTTTCATGCTGTGGATGAGTGAGGCGTCTTGTCACGTACTCGCAAGGGGCTACTAAAACTTTTGAAAGCTGCAGTGCTCCAACAAACAATAGCACTGGCTCGGTGGCAAACACATCTGCCCATCTCTGAAGACTTCACGCGCGTCGTACGCATCAGTCCGATTAGACCCGGCGCGCGGCGATCCGTTTCGACGCGCACTCTGTTCAGCAGGTAAAAACGCCGGGTCCGACCGACGGGCGAGCGCCTGACCGGGGCGGCGCTCTCCGCCCGTTCGGCCCGGCTCCGGGAGCGGCGCGTTTAGCGCCGCGTCAACACGGACTGGCGGCGGCGAGCGGCCGCTCTTTGTCCGTGCGGCGAAAGTGAGCGGTTTTAGCGCCGCCGCGCGAATCATCGCCGGCGTTTTAACGGCGCGGGCCGGATTATTTGCTGCTGAAACACGCGCCGCCGCGCCTGGGCCGCCCATTATTGGCGAATTAGTGCGAATTATGATGATATCAGCGCGTGCACCGGCCGGGGAGGCGGCCTGTTTGCGCTGGGCTTGCCGCGGCGGAGGTGTCGACAGTCGGGCCAATCGGAATGACTGTCGCGTATTTCCTGCGGTAAACACTGTGAGCTGACTGCAAGCAGCGGCGACGGGGTCCGCGGAGGGCAACGCGGAGCTGTTGTGACGGAACGGACTGGCGGGAGCCGGCCAAGAAGGCTGAGCGATGTGCAGACGTGCCTGCGACTGTCGCGGCAGGAGGTTGGTTGGTGACACTTGGAAACGAAAACAGTTTTACGATACTTTGAACTCTGGCCTGACATTGCATGTGGTCTGCTCGTGGTGCGCTTCGTCATCCTTGATCTGCATTCAGTGACTGAAATTAAGGAGTGGCTGCTGGCTCAGAGCAACTGTCAGAATTGCTTTTCCCAGTCCATGTGGAAAATGTCATTGAGTGAACTGCGCGTATGTCTACATTTCACTGTCGTGCTTAAATCGTGTACAGTGATGATATTTGTCCCGATTGTTGACAAAAGAGCGACATTATTTTGAGTTATATGGGTGCCCGAGCGTCCATAAACATGCATAAAATTTCAGCCATCAGTGGTTCTGACGGTCTTGCGCTGGTTCACTTTGCATTTGCAAAGCACTGCTTTTGGCACACACTTTACCATCAACGAGCTCGACAGGACACATGTGAATGGCGTGGGAATTAGGCTGTATTGCATGGACATCACTGTCACCATGTAATCACGTAAATGGTCCGGCTTAACTCACAACGCAGGCAAAACAGAACGCAGCCGGTCGATCCAACGCGAGCCGTGAACCCCAGTCATCTCACCGGAGCCAGACAATCGTCACTTCGGGAATCCCTAATATATCCCGACTGCGGCCGGTTCTCCCCGCCCAGTAACGTCACGAAGGTGACGCGTGATTTCCACTTCTCGCTGCTTTACCACGTGGATTGCATCCGTGACAACATCGACAACAAACAGCCAATCGGAGGTTGTTCTCCAATGACGGGCAGTGATCTAGGTAGTTCCTCCACTTATCGAAAAGTAAAACAAATAAAGTAGTAATAAATTACGCAGACCTGAATGGGACGGTGCAGCATAAAACCACGGAAGTCCAAAATAAAATCAGTGTGTCGCGCCATCATTATGAGCGACACATCCAGGAATTTTAAGAATTTATATACACGGTAGCAGTTTCTGCGACGGCCGCCTGCAGGTAGCAGCAGTCCCTGGCTATGCATGCTCCTCGGAATGGAAAAAACACGACACTGAAAAACTGGCGCTCGCCTAGGGGCAACATCTACTTACAACAACGGGCATGGCACAGAAACATTGCCGACTTCCTAACGCGGCGGCACCGCGGGCGCCTACCAGCTAAACGACCACACATATCACGTGAACGCGACCCGCCGGTGGGCCCTCATTGAGGCTCGGTGACGGGCGAGTCCGGCTTGAACGGCCTGAAGAAGCCGGTCTGCTCGGCGGAGACGGTCGGCGAGAGGCTGCCGGATGACGAGGAGACGGCCGACGGCGGCGGCGCCGACAGCAGCGGCGAGGGCAGGCCGGCCGGCGGCGCCAGGCGGCAGCCGTCCAGCGGAGGCAGCAGGAAGCCGGCCGGGGCCAGGCTCGGCTGCGGCCGCACCGGCAGCGGCGCGTACGGCGACAGCCGACACTTGGCGCCGGCCGCCAGCGGGCTGTAGTAGGGCAGCGGCGGCGCCGCCAGGCCGGCCGCGCCGCCGTACGGGTACGTGCCCGAGGCGACAGCCGCCTGCAGGATCATGGCGGCCAGCGCCGGGTCGGCGAAGCGCGGGTCCAGCGGCCAGGCCGTCATCTGCTGCCGCTTGTGCTTCATCCTCCGGTTCTGGAACCACACCTGCCGACACAGACGGCGGTTCGTCAGGCCGGAGCAGTGAACTCTGAACTTATGAACTCATGAACAGTGAACTTATGAACTCAGCACCAGACTAGAAAACGTCAAAACGCTTGCCAAGTCTGTAACGGATCGGGCAACAACTTTGACCAATAGATAACTCTGGCACAGTCTCCGCCTTAGTTTCTAAACTGATGGCTGCCTGAATCAATGTAGGCCACCGGGCCAGGGCTTACAAAAGCAGCTTTTTTCGTTCGACAAAATGGGGCGGCTGACCTGCGATTGAGCTATATCAGGAAGGTACACAAAGAACGGTTCCAAAGGTTTGCGTTTCATACTGCTATAGAAGATGAACCAAACATGGATGTGTGGTATATAACGCCTAGATATTCAATGATCAATTTAGATGGGTGCGCCATGTATGCCAATCATGAACATCAGTACGTGCGCATTCACCATTTTCCAAATGCTAGCAAGGCAGGAAAAGGAAACCGTTTGCGATGAATATCAGACAGAATCCAGGTTGGTAGTAGCCCCACACTGCGACTCCAGTGTGTCGCAAATTGACGAGCACACATTAAATAGTTTCCCTGATGGCATTCCCTCCTCACCCATCGGGGCATACGAGGCCTGTGCACGACGCAGGAGACTGCGAAACCTTATCGTACCTTGATGGTGCCCTCGGCCAGGCCGAGCTCGGTGGCCAGCTCGTTCCTCTTTGGTCGGCTGACGTAGTTGTCCTTGAGGAACTCGGACTCGAGCCGCTTGATTTGGTCGGGTCGGAAGGCGGTGCGGTAGCGCCGGATGCCCGGGTCCTGGGCGGCGCCCGGCGGGCCGTCCGGGCCGGTCAGCTTGGCCGCCGCCGGCGGCGAACACCGCTCAGACAGCTGGTCCGTGCTGTCGCACGAGGTCGGCTTGGTGTCGTCTGAAACAGGCGTTCTGCGTCAGCGAACGGCTCGTGCTCTCGCCGGCGACGTGGCGATGCGAAAGTTAAAGGCCGTAATTCAGAAGGCAGAGTAGCAGGATGGGCGGAGCCGACAGCGAAACAAGCGAGATATAAATGGCCATTAGGCTTAGATAAGTGGTCATATTCCCGTAACATGTCTCGCCTGGTAACCCTACCTCGAGATGCACGTTAATGGTCGTAAAAAGTCGCTTAAGCAAAACAGTCATAAACATGAAACTTTAGAGGCAGTTGGAGTAGTCTGCTACAAATTATCAACACCGGGAATCGGCGAACACCCGATGTTGGCTTGTGAGGCGAAAAAATACCTTCGTGCGTATTTTTACTGCACGGATTTGTCAACTATTTGACCTTGACAGAAGTAAACAGTCTGTTCCCACCACCACTATGGTTGGACGTTCGTAATGTCATCTAAGCTTGTACTACTTCATCAACAATTTGATCAGGAGTGGTGCCACTTTAAAAAAACTAGGTAGTTATTCGAGGGTATTCATGCGTTTCTGTAATGTAACACCCATTGGCGTAATGTTTAGTGTCGTAAGAGTTGACAACACATCCCACACCCCTGTTGAAACTTGCGGTAAGCGGCTTACCGAAGGCGTATTTCATTTTGATCGCCGACTGGCAGAACTTGGCCAGTGAAGTAAAGAAACTAAAGCAAAGAGATTCACGAATCTTAAACGAAAGCAGTCCTACGTAAACACAATTTTCCAATTATTCTTTAAAAACACACCCGCATTTTCTTACCATTCACATTGAAGACATTCCTACAAGATTCAAGGAAACCATGGGTGAAACAAACGTAAAGCGGGATATGGGCTTCCCCGCTGAAGTTTGAATACTTTGCGTCCTCCGCTTGAGTCTTGAAAACAAGATCAAGTTTATCATCGTGATTTCTCCATTTTGCTTGTAAAACCGCACTCAAGTCACGTAGAAACTGATTCTCGCAGCAACTGAGAAATTCAAATAAATGTAGAAGTAGAAACAATAAACAAAGGATAATCATATTAAGCTATATACTAATTCATCGGGATCAATTCTCATAGAAAAACAAATCGTACCTTAGTAATATTTTCAATTTCCAGACTCGTTGCGTACACACAAAGCACGGATCGTGGGAAATAGAGTAGGTGTCACAAAGTCAAAGGTCTTCACAAGGCCGAATGTCCGCCAGAGAAATGCGAGCCATTTATCTTCTTCATGTCGCTTCAGGGTCTCACGTTCACGGCCAAAGTCACCGCCTTCAATCACGGGATGTTGTTTGCGGCGCACCTTTCACATGCGCTCTGTATGCCACAGCATGGGAGCATTTTTTATGCATCCATGTCGATTTGCTTACAGCATCCACAAACAAGAAAGGACCTATTTTCCTGCTGAAATGGAATGGAGACGGCAGTTCAAGAAGAACGATTACGGGATCTGGAAGCGGAGAAGTGAGTCATTAACTGGTGTCAAAGAAACATTAGGAACACTGGCCTCTTATCAGGTTATTCATTCCACGCAGCAGGACGTGTTTCGTCTGAGAAGTTCACCACAAATCGGCAGCATGTTTATTTCATGTTTCAATGCCTGTGATGCCGCGGCCCGGACGGAAGAGCTCGCCACTTTACGAGAGCGCTGACCCCTGCACTGACCTTTCGCTGCGCCGTGTTTGGGCGGCGACCCGCTGCTGTCGGCCGTGACCCGGGGCGGCGGCTCGGCGTCCTGCTTGACCTCTGCCGGGGTCGCCGAGTCGGGCCGCTCGTCGGGCGGACGCTCGCGCTCGCGCAGCTCGCCGTACGCCTTGAGCAAGTCCAGCGGGTACGGCCGGCCGTGCTCGGCCGGGCAGTACGGCCGGAACGGCACCGGCTCGGCGGCCGGCGCGGCGGCGGGCTGGCTGCTCATCCTGGCCGAACGACCGCACAAGGCGCCAGCGGTGGATTGAAGATGGCCCGCCGCCGCCGCCGCCAGGGCCCGCCCTTCGGTTAGTATCCAATTACCGGACGGCCGCTGATTGGTTGAGCCGCCGGCGCCGCGCGCCGCCATTGGCCGGCGCGGGCGCCAAGGAGTTATTCGCTGAGGTTGTGCTGATTGAGTAATTGGCTGCCATTAAGCACGGGAATCATCCGCACTTAGGATAAATGGTACACAGCGCTGCAGACGGCTGCGCGATGGAGATTAAGCGCGCTTAATGAGATGCGGCCGTCGCGAGGGCCACTTAGCCGTTGCGACAGCCGTGGAAGGGCTGGAGTGTGGAGAGCCGACGTTTGCTGGTGTAATGTCGGATTTCATGGCTTTCAGACGCGCGGGAAATCAAATTGTGCGAGTGATCACGTACTGAAAATTCTGAAAACTCTGGAACACGAGACAGATGGAATGTGAATAGAAATTTGTTGCTAAATTACTGCAAAAATATGTTGCTTGGTGCAAAGTGCATAGTTTGCAATATTTACCAACAGCTCAAATAATGTCAAAAGATGATGCAAAAGAGAAATCTTGCAATACGTTTTTCTGTGGCCCGAACTTTTTCCATGCCACGAAGGGAAAAAAATATTTGATTAACTGAACTTTTGGATTTATGTCACTTTTTCCCGCCAAACCTCGCCACAATTTTTCACAAATGAATATGTTGCAAATCTCCTGATGCACTGCTTTCCTACCAACGCTAGAGAAGGATGCAAGTATCTTTTTGAAGCTCTGTTTAAACCTGGCCATCAAAATCTAAAAAAAAACTATATTGGTCTCTGCATCGGGCCCTTCTGAGTTAGCATGTAGGCTGGTCCTAAAAACAGATCGCGTGGCAGTTAACCTGAATGAACAAACAACGCCGGACAACCACTCATGATCTACGAACAGGTAAATCAAAACTACGAGGTCGTTGACTGCCGTTTGAGTCCTTATCGTGAACTGAGTTGAACACATTTATGGTTTATTGCGACGCATCAGTGTACATAAATGTACCCGTGAGGACAGGGAATAGCTGACTAGATATCTCATGTCCCATTTTTCAGATCCTTTTCTTAGTTTTGTTTGAACATATCTTAATATTCCAATACTTTTCGTCCAAAAACAAAATAGCCTTCAGGACGTATTGGAATGCGTCTGTTTTTATGTTTTTTTTGGCACTGTTCTCTCCCTCACCTTCCAACAATGTTCTTGGTGCGTCTCCACACCCATCCGCCTATGTTTAACAGCATCCTGTCTATTGATTCTCAGTTACACGGTAATTTGTTGCGTGTATGTACTGAGGAGCCAATAGTTTAGACGCATTTTCTCACATGTAATTAGCAGATTTTCTTACAGGCCATCGAATTTCTTACGGAGCTGCATGGACGTTTCTCTGTGGACAAGATTTCTGGCAGATCAGTCACCCTAAATTTTCTCACAGATATTTGCTTCCACAATACGTTCTTCCTATTGCGGAAATGCTCTGCATAACTGGCCACGGGTTTTTTAACTGTGACGTATTTAAAAATCGAGTCGTCAAGCTCGTTTTTTCAGCGAAAGGACTATGAAATGGAGTCGTATTTTAGTTCGACTTCATTCGACTTAATTTCGTCCTTCGAGGGAACCTTCCTTTACTACGAGCTCGTCGGCGGCTGGGCCTTTTCCCAGAGGTCCAAGGACTCCTGGCCAGAGCCGGGACCTTGATATTCAAACGGCGAGTGTCAAGTTCGCGGTGGCCAGGCCCGAAGCGGCGTCCTTGACCTTGCCGCTCGGCTGAGAGCGGGCCGGGCTTGGTTTATGGGCGGTCACCGTCTGACAGGCCGGTTTACTGCCGGCCTGCACCGGCCGGCCGCGTCGCCTGGTCCCGTTTACTGCTGTGCCGCCGCCGCCCCGCGACTCACAATTAGCGAATCGGCGGGAATTTCGGCCGGGCGGGGTCGGGTGCGCCGGGGACCAGCCCCGGCCCGCCCAGCCGGCCCCCGCAGCCAGAACGCCCGCGGACCGGGACGACCCTCGATTGAACAGTGCTGAACACAGAGCGGCGTGCATGTTAATGCATCCGATCAATTGCTATGTGGGAACTGGACCGTTTGGGAGGACGGATTTATTTGGGCTCGACCAATCAAAGATGATCGAGGTATACGGTGTCGATTTGCCACTGTCGAAATTTAACTGTAGCTACAATTAATATCAGTGGCACGTACACTAATCACAACACAACTTAACTCGTCCGGTTGCCTCGCTCTGCCCACGTGGACTTACAACAGCGTTCGCTTCATCTGAACGCCAAGTTAAGCTATCTCAGAGTTTCGATCTGGCGCTGTCAGCACCAACAGCTCAGCAGGAGCAAGTCCCGAAGTTCCCAAACATAATTCGGCCGTTCCATGATGGTCTCTCAAAAGTTAAATCGCCTCCATCAAACCGACGGCACCCGCCGGGGGCCGACGAGCAAGTTATGAAGCCAGTCGCTTTCGGCCGCTAATCTCACAGAATTATTGCCAAATTATTCGTCCAATTTAGCGATCCCATCTGCGCTGGCAGCGTGTTCATTTATTTTATCGTGGGGCAGACATAAATAGTTGCGCGCGCCTGTTTTTGCTCGGCTCGGCCGTCGGCCGAGATCTGACGAACGGCCTGAGACGGTCCGAGTCGACGGCGACTCAAAGGCGAGGACGCGATTCGGCGCCGGACCCGCGTGGGCTGCGCCTCTCTCCCGGCCGGCGGAAATGTTGCCGTCTCCGGACAGATAAAATGTGGCCTTTAAGTCAGTCAGCCTTTGCTTCGGAATGGTGGCATATTACAGGATTCCGGGCAATTTCACATTTATCCAAGGTGCATCTGAAGCACACAAACCAAAACTAAGATTATTAATCTTTGTAATGATCATGCAGTTCTGTTTGTAAGGTATTATGCAACACAACAGCTAACCCTTTATTGAGGCCTAACGGAGTGCCTGTTATTGGAGCTCGTCGTCTTCCGCCTTCGATAACAAGTAAATGAGAAAGCCGCGCCGAGCACCTGGTCATTAAGATGGGGCTCAACTCGTATTAGCGTCAGTTTGCGTTGAATCAAAGGCCGACAAATTGCTCTTAATGCTTCAGACACGTAACTAAAGCCAACCGAAGCAGGTTCGGGCCGCGGACTGCCGATCCGAAATAATTCAGACCCAGCGCCGAAACAGGACATATATATGGCTATCGGCTCAAATACGTATAACGGTCTAAATCAAACTTCAAGTTTCAGTTTCAAAACCATCACAATTCACTGTTTCCGATATTGCCAGTCATTGCTATTCTCCAATTACGCCTTCGTGTTACTCACCGATCCCAGACACACTGTGGTTGTTTCCATTTAAGAGCCCCATTTGAGATGCTCGATTGGGTGTTTTCCTCTAGTGTGACGTGCTTCAGACGAAACAGTCGTCCCACACACCAGAGGGTGTTGCCCCGCTCGTAAACCCTCCTCCTCCGTCCCGCCGCGTGTCACGCCACCCGTCACGCCGCCGTCACTCCGTCACACCACGTCACGCCGCCTCGCGCCGGGCTTGTCTCCACCCTCCGCGACCGGTTAACACGGGGACACATCGGCGGCGTTTTTTGCGGCGCCGCCCGCGGTCGGCCCGCGTTCCTGGCCGGCCGGAAGGGCCATAAAGGAGACAATCGGCGCCGGGAGTCGGCGCGCCGGCGATCACACCGGCGGATGTTGTGTCTTACTCGGCCGAGCGCTCGGCGGCCGCCGGCTGCCGGCGCCGCTCGTCCACTTTGCGGGTCGCGACCTCTTTTACCGTTACCTGCGGGCCATTAGGGGAGGCGCGGGGCGCGGCTCGTGCCGTGTGAACGCCTGTGAAACGCGTCGTCCGCTGGGTGCTCAGCGCCGCGCCAGTGAAGACCCGGTCCTGACGGCCTCTCATCTGCCGCCCTCCGTCCGCGGTTGCGGATTAGTGTCGTCTTGGGAACCTCGTGTGCGGATGATGGGTTCCGATTACATGGTCTTCGATGAACCTGAAACAGAACACGACTGGCTGGTGGTGACGAATGGTTGATAGGGTTCTGACGCCTCCGACGCTCGTTGCTTTAGGGTTTTCCGATGCTGTTCATTCGTTCCCCTCAAAAATACACTGTTTGTGTAAAGCTACCCAGCAACGACTGAGGTGCTGGCGTGTGGGTTCCAGTGAGACTGAGGTTGAGGAAGCGCATTACGGACTGTTTTAAACATACGCCTTCAAGGCTTTTTTCGTGAAATCCAAATCTACGAACTGTTGATGAGGGCACAAGGAAATTGCACATAAATATGTTGGGTTTGTTGCAAAGTAGCGTCATCGTCAGGATCCGGTTTATAATTTTTCGGACATTCCACAGGGTGATGTTTTTGTAAATATTTAGTAGTCCGGGTCATTTACATGTGCTGAAATGCTTACGAAATACTGAAGCTAGATGCATACAACACACAAGCTACGCATACCCTTAAGGCGAGCCGTCTGATGGGGCTCAGGCCTTAAGTGTGCAGCTACCCTGCCAAAAAAGGGGAAAAAGAGAAAGCAGGATGCTTCGTTAGGACTCTACTTCAGGGTGCAGTCTGTTTCACGCGTCGGTCGCACAACAAAGAAAAGAAAAAAATGTGGCGCAGACTCAATACGGAAGCGAAATGTCTGCAGTTGGTCGTCATCCGCCGCCTTTTTGTGCTACGGTAGGATACGATGCAGTGACCGATCACTTGATCACGTAACGCTTTAGAGCACTGAGCAACATCTGTCTTATGGGTGGGCCGTCAGTGATGTACTATCAACGAAAACGATGCCATACATCTCGAAGCGTGCATTTTCATCGACTTCAAAACACATTTGCTCTCTTTTTCCATTAGCTGCCGGCTTGGACTTTGCCCGGATAAACAAACATTTGGTTCGTGTCACGGATAAAACGGCAGTTCGTCCGTCACCGATCAGAGGTTTTTATCGCCCCCACGCCGAAGAGGGCGCAGACATTGGCCAGACTGTTCCCACCCAGCCCGTTATACTGCTGATCTTACAACTGATAGCTGGTTCGTCTCACCACGGGCTCTTCAAAGGCTGACGGTCCGAATGCATCGAACTGATCGGCAAAACAATGACTTGGCATAAACTGACACAGATCTCTTTTTGCATTCAATTCTCGCTAATTTAGGGATCTGTGATGCCGTCGGATGAGAAACTGAGAGCGGCGTTTTCTGTCGGCCACATCAGAAAGGCGACGCTGTGGGAGGTCTGCAAATTGTGCTGAGGTTGTTTGCTTGGCTGCAGCACAGAAATGCGGTAAACGGCAAACAAAATCCCGGGAGTATGGTACAAAGTCGGCCATCAACACCAGGTTTTTGGGGTGAAGATCTGAGCTTGAGAGCTAATTACACCAAAGTTGTATGGATGCAGGTATGTTTTTACTCTTCCAGTGGTAGTTCATTTATGGCTAGAGACTTTCAAAAATTGCTGGTTAGGGTTTGAGTAAGATTTCAGATTGATCGTTTTCAGTCATTTCCGAAGGTCTAATACACAGATAGCTGAAAAGTGCCTGTTCTAGGCCCTCCGAATCCCCCAGGATCGCAAGGCATGGGTCATACTTTTCTCGCATAAGTGCCGCTTGTGCATAAACTAAAGACAAAATGAAGACCCTATCCTATTTTACCACGCCCAAGGGAGCCTTTTTGGTAATGATGAGACTCGCCAGGCATAATGAGGTATCCTTCATGATGACTTTTTTCATTATTTGTAAGCATTTTGGTTCATGGCGGACAAATCATATTTAGACGGGTCTATATCAAACGCCAACTTTACTCTGGCTAATGGTACGTTTAAAGGGTTTCATTCCATTGACTTTTCTTGTTGCCTGCCAATGCCAGGAGAAAAGCAGGGCGTTCCAAAACTGTTCTTATCCTAAGACTTTCATCACGGCTCGATATCCATAAAACAACAACACAGGCGCCCATGTGCTGTCTGGATAACACTCCTGAAGACAGACCATGCCGACTGAGATTGAACACCCTACTGCCGCACGTCCTCTCGGGCAGGAGCCGCTCCCCGCCCAGACCGGCCCGCAACGCCGAGCAGAAACAAACATGGCCATAATGGCGCGGCGGCGGCGGCGGCGCGGAAGGCGTCGGCAGGCAGCTGCTGCCGTGTTCACGCCGAGCCCCCCCCCCTCCCCCCATATCGCCGCAGCCATCGCAGTAACGGGCCAGCCCGGCGGCCGAGGCCGTAATGATCCTGTTTATGCAGGGCCGGCCGGCGTTTTAGATGGCGATACAACCATCATCGTTACGGATCTGGCTTTTTGGCAAACAGAGCCGGCCGGCCGGCGCCCGGCCCGGAGGCCGGCGGTCACATGCCGCCGGAGAGCGAGGCTGAGAGCGCATCCTCTGTGGAACAGCTCGGGGCATACCGCCATCACATGACAGTGGATCAGCGCGCCCAGTGAGTAGGAATGGGCTCAGCGATGCATACAGCTCGATGATTTTGGCGGAACGGCACGCACATTGAGCGAGCTTCTCAACGTCACGTCTGTGTGCCTGTGCAAATTTCAACTCAGGCTCTTTTTTCTCTTTACTTCACATGCAAAGCATATATATATATATAAAACGAACGAAACATCGCTTTCAGTGGCATTGTTCATTCCCTCACGGCATAACCCCTTCATGACTTATACAACACTCACGGCGGCCTTGGGCTGTTACGCGGCTAATACTCATTGATAATGCAAGCGCCGCTCTTCGGAGAGCTTTGGACTGGCGTCTGCCCGGACGACGGTCCCGCAGTGCGGTCAGCAGCCAGCACGGCCGCTGGTCGTCTCCAGTCCACCCAGGAGGGACGTGGTTTCGGTCCAGTCGCCGGCTGACAGGTACCTCGGGCATTGGGCAGGGAACGACCGCGTAATGGGGCACATGCGATTGCCACTTCACCACGGCGAGGTATTTTCTTCAGCGTGAGAGAATTACAGTAAAGCTATACTTGCTCCTGTTCAAACCACACAACCAAATTCGCCGTTCACCCATTATGTAAAAATCAATGAGGACAATGAGAGGGAAAAGCAACGACAAAACAGAACATCGCAAAAATCATTGTTATGTTTGTCTTATCCCTGCCGAGCCGGCCTCCTAATCCACCTTCGCGGGTCCGGGCGTTCATGAGGCCCCCGTTCCCATCCCAAGATCTCGAGAACAATAAGTTACACAAAAAGTAAAAATCGCCGTTGGAAAACCATTTTCACAGCTAGAAGAAAGCACCTGGATTTAGTCCAATCAGGTCAATAAGTTAATAAGTAATAATATAACAAAATAAAAAGTTCACACTATAGGGACACATTCGGTACTTACCCATTATGTAAACATCAATGAGGACAATGAGGAACATCTTAGGTCAAATCACCTGTTGACATTTTGGGGAGAAAACGGTGATAACCAAATCACTGACGTATCTCCAAAGAGGTAAGACGTGACAAGAAGGCTTGATTTACCTCCTGGGAGCGGTAAAAGAGCACTCGAAGTCAAATGTGACAATTTCGCGCACGACTGAAGATGAGGGAAAAATTTTGTCGTTTTGTTAGAGCAAGAGTCCCATTTGCTCATTGCAGAAGATTGTCTTTTGGCTAGATATTGCCGAAAATGCGTTTAGAATGCATATCAGGTCTGCAGATATCACATTAAAGGCAAACAAATTTAACCCAGGTCAGACCTTTGATGCAAATAAATCGGCAGCTTCTGGTATCTGTCGTATCATCTGCCGCATTTCCATTGATCAAAGACGACATAGCACAAAATCCTACAACATTGGTTGGCACGCAATATTCGTTCTACATCTCAAAAAGGCCTTTTCTCCACGTAAGTCACGCAGACGCCGGCCGGCGGGCGCGGCCACAATGAAAAAACCTAATATTTGACTGCAAGTTAATTTAGTAACGTCTAGGGTTTTTATTTTGGCAACCAAAATTAAGGATGTTGGGTTAGTACAAGCTGTACAGAAGGGAGGTACGGCTGTAGTTTTTTTCATCTGTGACCACATAAAGTGCGTTCGCATTGAAAACAAACATAATATTTGAGAAGATCAAATCAGGTCAGCCTGAGGAAAATTGGACTGGTCCTACCTTGGAAGACAAGTTCTTGTCAACCTTGAAAATAAGTTCTTCGAAATAGTCCGCATCCTTTCGGCACCGACTGTAAATGCGTTGTCTTAGTCCAAAAGCGTCAGGCTGTAGCCTGAAACACAAATATGCCTTTAGCTTCCTACGGTGTCCATTTGGTGACGGTGAGGCCGCGTCGTCAGCGGCGGGAGAGGAATCTGATCGGCTCCAGTGAGTCAGGAACTGACGTCCCCGGCTCGCGGAGGCCTCCCACTCCTCTGGTCCGACTCGGCCCATGCGGGCGCCGGCATTCCTCCGTTTACAGCGCCCCGGAATGGCATCTGGCTATAATCGAGTTAAATCTCCCAGAAGCGGCCGAGCAATGCGGGCCGCGGTCCGCGCCTGTTCCTCGCGGCCCACTGTGGGATACTCGGACCTCGGAATGCGCGCTCCGACTAATGACCGCTCCGCGTCCGGCCGCCGCCGACACGGGGCCATTGTGGCGCGCGCCGCGCCGGGAATGTCGCGTCGGCGCCGCGCGGGATCGGTCGCAGGTCGGGGCGGCCAGGTGGCGGCCAGATCGATGTCTGGTCGGCCGCCGCCGCCCGCTGGTCCTCGCCGAAGTTCGGGCGGAGCTGGAGACCGGTGGGAAGTGTCGGCGGCTGTGGTGGACCAGGCGTGAGTTGACATTTCTTGATATCTGGACATGATCACGTATCTGGACATTTCCTGCGGTAGAGATCTCCTTCAATCATGTGAATTTTTTTGACAAGGAATATTGATGTTACGAAATATCCTAGAACGCTTTATGCTATATTCACGCTTTACTGAGAGAGTGGTGGCAACCTGTTGCCAATAACCCTGACGAATAATTCCTTTCTAGACGATATGTAACAGCGGCGCAGTTCAGTATTCAAAAGCGGCTGATCTGGAAATGTCCGAGCTTCGCTGGGTGAGTTTCGTGAGAACTCAGTCAGCGTTTACTTGAAGCAACAACTTGGCGTTTTGTATGACCTTATCTTTATGAACATAATGCAATTGTGTAGAGGTAGTCAGAGCTGGGACCAGATCCTAATGTTCATTCTCTACCACACATCGGTTTTATCAACCTGGCCGCCACGGCAGCGGCAAATTAAAACATCAAAAGGACCTGTTGGCTAATGTCAGCCCCGCCCGGCCGTCTCTCGGTCGAGGGCGTCACCATTTCTGCCGGATCGCCGCCGAGTGCCGCCTGTCCGTCTGTCCGTCTGTCCGTCTGCCCCTTCTCACGCCGGGCCGACCACCCAGCGCGGACGGACAGGGGACAGGGTGCTGCCGAGACATCATCTCGGTGACGTCGCTGTGATGCATGTGTCGGCCGTCGGGCGACAGCTGTCACCTGCGCGGGGCCGCGTCCAGGAGGCTCATCTGGGGGCCGTGGTTTGAACGATGGGAGGCGATTATCACGACAGAAAAGCAGCGAACTCGGGTGATCTGTTTTCAGTAATGGGATAGAATGTCCCTCATAGTGAACAAAATAAACAACGTGTATCCAGCTTTGACTATTCGCACCAACTCATTATTTCTTCCGTAGCCATTTAATACAAAACGTGCGGCTGGTCAGCAAGTCAGGGCGATGTGTAAATTAGTGAGGGAACATGTGGTGCCGGGTAGAGCTGCAAATGACTCATCCAGGTCGGGCTCCTCAAAGACATTCCTCGATGTGTGCGTTTTAGTCCTGAATGCTAAAGGAATGCCCCGTCGAAGCCGCCCAGGGTGACTTTCTTTGGAATGTGATCGCCGCTTGAAGAGAACAGGTGCACGTCGGAATCCAAGAGGAATCAATTTGTAAAAACACTGTCAAAAAGGCCAAGTACCATCGAAGGAGACAAGGTAAACGAGGAAGTACACGGCCAGCGGGAGCTAAATAGCAGTTGTTCAGAAACTTTATTTCTTGGTGGGAAGGCGTCTCTATTTTTTTCTAATGAACCTTAACTTTGAATGAACCGCATGTGTCGCAGTCGGAAAGTACAGACCTTATATATGCGCAGTAATGGCAGCAGTTGTGCGCTTTTTGCGAGGAATCTGCAAACTACGCGACTGATATCGTCGTCGCCTTGCGATGATAGAAACACGGAAGACTGAAATCATTCATTCTATGATGGTCTGTTTCTATTCGTGATTTTTGTTCCTCAGGGAGTCAAGTACATTTCTAAATGTTCGTTCGTACGCTGTACAGAGCAGCGGTATTAACTAATTACACGTCTCTGGATAATCATTCACTAAACATGTGAAGAGCGGTCTTTAATGGCATGATAAGTTATCGAGGGTCTTTTCTAGTTTTTTTTTGGGCACAAAGTTGGCAGTCGGTAGTAATAAGGTCAGTTGCCATATGTCAATGCACCAAAGGCAATGTATGGATTTTGCGATACCTTTACACAACTTGTCATTTTCTTTAACCGCTCTGTTGCCCCACTTTTTATCATTTTCGCGGTCCTCTGTAAATCCCCTGCGTCTCGCGCCACGCGCCCGTTCGTCTCGCGCGCGCCGGTTCCGCCACCGTCGCCGTCCGCCGGACGTGGTCGCCGGCGCGATCTCCGAGATAGCGGCCGCCGCTGGCAGCACCTGGTGACCGGACAGGGACGGCGGGCGGGGGCGGGGGCGGGGGCGGGGGACGAGGGTCCGCGGCGGTCGGCCGCCGGCCGGCGCGGCGCTGCGGGTCACCTCGTCCATCACGCTGACGTCATGCGCCGGCATTGTCCCGCCGCTCGGCTATTATCAGACCGATTATTCCGGGTAAACTAATCCCCGAAGACGCCGTCGGGCCGGCCGCACATCACCTGCCGGCTCGTAATGGAAACGGCAGAGAGTGAGAGGCCCCTGTGGCGGGGCCGCTTACGGCAGCGGAAATACAGGGTCAGACTGCACAGCGAGATAACGGTACATCTACACAGCGAAGCTCAGTACTCCCGCTAAAAAGTGAAAATGGGAAGCTGCGCAACTTCTTGTCGGAGCGCCTTCGTTTTTGCCCATTTTTTTCTGTCTCGGACGCTCGTCAAGGTATTTTGCCAATCATTGGGTTTGGACACCGTCGAGCTTCACGAAGTATGAATGAGAATAAAGTCTTCCTCGCGGATTCGGGTCTTAGACTTTGCGGATCCATTTGTGTGCATAACAACGAAAACGCACAGGCGTGAAAAACACGCGCGGGGAAGTTATTGACCTTCATTGTCGAATATAAACCAAACATCGGAGACAGGTTCTCATGCATTTAGGTGACAATAAGTTCGCCATTCGCCCAAACTGGTCAGTAAATGGCACAGCAGGTGAGAGCAAGGTATGTTTGCGAGCCATAGCCTGGTATGCCTTTTTGATAGTTGGAAGCGAATATTTACCTTATTTTCCCAGGTACGGGATTTAGAATGTCGCTTCGCATGTAGGACCCGCTCCTACCGAGCTTCTGACTCGTAAAAACTACATTACTCCTGGTCTGGAATGGCGTACATAAGATCTGCCCTCTGTAAGTCGCGCTTAGACTTGGGTTTAGTCCTTCGGGAGCGATAACTCTGGGCGGAAGGGCGTTCCAGTCGTTCACCACTCTCACGCTGAAGGCGTTGCTTAATGCTTTAGGCTTGTTCGGCTTCCAGGGTAGCCCCCATAGAAGTCGTGGTCGCTGGCGAGAAGAATTTTTCTGAGTCGAGGTCAGCTCCTGAGTGCAGGATCTGGTAGACGCCGATCTGGTAAGGGATTCTGAGCGATCCTGAGTGCAGGGTCTGGTAGATGCAGATCTGGCGATCATGTCACCCCAGTGCCTGCGGTGCTATAGGGATGGCAGACCAATGGTACGGAGCCTCTCAGGGCACGGCAATGTCCTGATGTTTCGTACCAGCTTGGTCGCGCGCCTCTGAACACGTTCCGCCAGCTTCTAGTGGACGTGGTTGAACGGCCCCCAAATGATGCCATCATACTCAAGGTGGGGACGCACCAGAGTTTTAAGCAGGAGAGACAGGGTCGTCTGATCGAGGAGCTTGAACGACCGTCGAATGACAGTTAAGATCTGGGACATCTTGGACACCGCAGCAGCTGCAGGTGCTTGTGGAACTTCAGGTCTTCGTCCGCGGTAACCCTAGATCCCGTTCCTCTGAAACCTTGTCCAGCTGGATGCCCCTCATAGTGTAGGCCAGCCTCCGGTTTGCCTGCCCGAAATGCAGGGTCTTGCACTTTTCATCCAATGACTTGCATATTTGCGTCCAATGACAATGACAGCTGCAAGACACGCTGAATCCATGCCAGCCATCATTTGGAGAGGAATTATTATTCAATCATGTTGAAAGCATGGAATATATCTATCAATGTTGTTTATGAGGACTGCAGGCAGGGGATCCGCTTTTTAAATCTGCAAGTTTTGAATAATCAGCTGTGCGGACTCAGAATGAGAGCTGCGATAATAAGTCGAATCAGTCAGTGAGCTATGAAGCAGCAAGGCCACGAATAGCTAGCGGGTTAGAAGCCGTGAACACCGCTGACTATGTCGCCATCACCCGATTTTAGCCGGACTATTTATTCACAGTAAATCTGACCTGAGATGGAGCACGACTCGTCCACGAGGCTAAGGAAACAAACACCTGTCGGACCGTCGATTAGCTGGTGGCCATTAATCTCCGAGCATTTGACCAGAATATTACTAATACGGTAATTAATTACGTTAATGTGACGTGAAGGGAGCGCGGCTGGCGCCAACACGCTTCCCCTGTCCGGGTCTGCCCAGGTCCCGTGTCTCCGCAGCCACTGGCCTGTCCTGCTCCCGTGCGTCGCGGCCCGAAGCCAGTCCTGGTCTCATGTCTCGCGGCTTGGGGCCTGTCCTGGCCTCGTGTCTCGGGGGTCGGAGCCTGTCCTTGTCTCTTGTCTCAGGGGCTCCGGGGCTGTCATGACCACGTGTCTCCGCGGATCGGGGCCTGTCCTGATCTCATGTCTCGCAGTTGTGGGCCTGATTCGGTCTGACGGATGTGAGGCAGTTCCGCCCGACTTCAGGGGCCTGTATCAAACCCGAGTCTGTTCTGGCCTCGTGACCGCTCGGCTTTATCTCGGCGCTCCTCACGAGACCTGAACCTCCATTGGCCTCGTGTCTGGCGGTTGCAGAGGACGACTGTGCTGAGCTTGGAAGGTTTTCAGGGACTTGAATCCGTTACGGTTCCGTTTTCTGGCGGAGGACTTCCGCTGGAACCGCGCGAAGAGGAAAAACAAATTCCATTAATTTCCTCCACTGTCATCATTTTGGGTTGCTAGTCTACCGAGACTGCAGTTCTCACAATGAACCAGGACGGCAGTTGTAAGCAGAGTACGACGTTTCCTTTCCCTTCACGCACAATTCCCCGCGCATCATTCTCACACCTCCGCAGACGCGGCGCCATTGACCGGCGTTTCGCGACGAAGAGGCATCGACGACCTCCGCCTCCGCGACCTCGCCTCGGCCGTCGGCGGCGGCGGCCGCGGGCGACGGCGCCGACGGGCGATAATTCGCGCCCCGGTGGCGGCCGCGATAGCACGGGGCCGCGCCGCGTCGCGGCTAATGGCGATCACAACCCAAACAGGCGAGCGACGCCGCTAATGATTCTGTTTGGGCGGCGCCCGATCAAGATGGCGAGCCGTCGCGGCGCGCCGCCGCGGGCGGGGCTGGCGGCGGCGTCATCGGCCAGGGTCACTGACGGGGTGCTCTGGAATATCACGAGAGCGGTGGCTGGTGGCTGTGATGTCAGGCAGAAGTCACTGACAGAGGGGTGCTCTGGGGCATCATCGGAGGAAGGCTGGTGGCCGTGTCATCTGCCAGAGAACACTGACGGGGGTAAGGCCCGTGGGGATACCCTGGAAAATGTTTTGGGAGGAGCAGGGGCCTCATTGCCGGCTCCGGGATGCTGCCGGAGCAAAGGCTCTTATGAAAAGCTTCTGAAGAGTGTTCTTCACGGCAGCTGTAATTGAAATAGGGATTCTGGGGCATTGATTTAATAAAGGGTGCTCATGCTCATCCCTTTGTTGGCGACTGGAATGCAACCCCCAGAGACGGGGGGTGTTCCCACAAAGCAGGTCTACGCTACGCGCAGAACACTGGCGACCAGACCAAAGTCATCCAGAATGGCGCATGCACGCACTATATTCCGTGGCACAACATAGAGATCAGGATGCACGTTTGTAGCGTGATGTAGTTCCTTTCCAGATTGTAGACGGTCGTGGATTTGGTC
Organism: Capitulum mitella; assembly: GCA_030062745.1. NCBI lineage: Eukaryota > Metazoa > Arthropoda > Thecostraca > Pollicipedomorpha > Pollicipedidae > Capitulum > Capitulum mitella. Next base: position 2,484,355 of record CP099840.1, on the reverse strand, counting down.
CAAAGACTGGTTTTGCCAGAGAGACCTTGGCAGCGGCTCCGCGGTAGCTCCAGTGCCAGACCAAAAACCATCACCGGCTACATCAGCGCCAGCACCAGCACTACCGCCTTCGCTGCGCCGGCGGCTGATAGATGGCCTTATAAACCAATAAACCGAATCATTTTGGACCGGCCGGGCGGCGGTGGCAGCGGCAGCAGCGGCGGCAGGTGGCGGCCATACACGAGGGAGACGCGGCCACCGCGCGCCCGACTCAGCCGTAAATCAGCCGGGCCGGCCGCCTCGAACACAAAAACCCGCGCCGCGCCGCAGCTCGAATTAATCGAGCCGAATCAGCGCTCCAATTAACTCATCATGGTAAAATACGGCCGGCGACCGGCGGCGGGCGGCCGCATTTCTGACCGCCGTAAATTCGAGCCCCGATTTCCCGGTCTCGTTAACATGTCGTAATGTTGGGCGGTCCGAAAGAAAAAATCGGAGTGCGAGTCGCTCACTATCGGCTCACCAAAACGTTTCCCATGAACTCTGAACTGTTAACTCCGAAGCCGTGCCAGCGTAGTGTTTCCAGGCTTTGTACGAATATTCTCATGGGTTCGAGGTCGAAGTCAGGAAACACGTGTCTCGGTACAAACTTTCAGCATGCCAAGCTAATGATAGCATCGCGCAATAATGCCCTCCGTGACATGCACTTGTCGGTTACATAGCCATACCGTGAGACTGTGCGACAAACCCATACTCTATATGCTATGAAGGAAACAGATCGCTGTCATGCACGCAACTCCCTATAAAACGTTGCCACCTTCTGTCTACAAGGACATGCATTATGGTTCTCACTACAACCACCAGGAAAGCTTCGTCGTTCCGACGTGTTTGGCACCTCTCCAAGTCAACACCCAGTACGCATTCTAAAAGCGTGGTCGGACCTCGAGCAAGGTCGGAAATTGTCTCCGTCTGTGCCCCACAACTGGTCCGTGGCGCAGCCAGAGCAGGCAGACCACTTCGGCGGCCGTTCCACGCGCCTGACTGACGGCCGGCCAAATATGGAAAACGACTGAATAAACAGCCCAATCTGATCGCCGCCAGAATGCATTAGTGAATAATAAAAGGTCGTTACGCGGCCATAATGAATGTCATTTCCCTGCTGCGGAACCGGAGCGATGGCATCTGGTTGTTCCTGGGAACAGATACACGCGATACGCCGGTAATATCACGGTAATGGCTCCCGCGCAGGCTGAGAGCGCCGCTCCACTATCCGGGCCGGCCCGGGTCTCGACCGTGGTCAGACACGACCTACCGTCACACAGGGACAACGACACAGAACACACTACCGACCGCCACACAGGGACAGCGGCAGGGAGCACAGGACCGACCGCCACAAGGGGACAGCCGCACGGAACACAGGACCGACCGCCACACAGGAACAGCGACAGGGAGCCCAGGACCGACGGCCAAACAGGGACAACGACACGGAACACACGGCAGAGCGCCACGCAGAGATGACGACGCAGGGATAAAGACACAGAACACACCACCGACCGCCTCATAGAGACGACAACACGGAGCACACCGCTGGCCGCCACCAAAGGGCCGACAACCTCACAGAGACAACGACAGGGAACAAAAGGACGAGCACCATGCAGAAACGACGACACAGAACATTCCATAAAACGCCACTACAGGGACAACGACACGGAACACAGGGCAGACCACCACGCAGGAACAACGACACACAACTCTCGACCGCCGCACAGAGACGAGAACGCGGAACACACGACCGACCGCACGACGCAGGGACAGCAACACGCTGTCATGGAAACATGGAACACGCTCAGATGGCTACACACTACCGACCATAACACAGGGACAACGGCATGGAATGCACAGTCGACCGCAACAGAGGGACTACGACACAGAACACAGGACCGACTGCCTTAGAGGAACGGCGACATAGAACACTCAACTGATGGCTACACGATGAAAACGGCAACAAATTTCCGAACTCCACACATAAACCACAGGAATGAATAATTCACCAATTTCTTCATACATGCTCCTGAAACACACGACCGTCACATCCAGACCACAGCAGTGAACAATGCACGGACCACTAGAGCTACAAACATGACTCCAGCAGTGAGTGATACTCTGACCGTTACACACAGACGAGTACAACAAATAATGTGACGGCTACACACAGACGTCGTCGGTGGTCGGCCTGAAGACACACAACGAACAGTGTAGGTGAGCGGCCTGATTATGATGCACATAATGGCAGTTTAAATTGATGGCCAGTGAATTAAATACAACAATCGATGAACAATAAATGCTAGCCAAAAATAGTTTGTTGAATCCGAGGACGTTATTTCCAATTCTAAAGATGGCTGCGAAAGGACAGAGAGTAATGTCCCCAATTTTCCTGATATTCCCCTGCGTTCACTTCACAATTTTCGATAGAAAAAACTGCCTCTAAGTCTGCCAGCCGGGTCTCTGTTTCCCAGTGTTCCGACGACTGTGGCTCAGAACACAAACCCACGAATGAAACCTGAGATGCCATCTCGCACGCCCATAGAGAGGTTTCCCAACGTCCGAAAAAAGTCGGCTCATAGGAGGAGGCTGAAACTCTGCGCCATTGTACATGGACCAAAAACACCGCAGATCTTTGGTTCCGTGCCTGCTCCCTACGCTTGGGTAATGCTCACAAGTGAGAGTGTTTTGATTCGCTCGCTGGGAGCGCTTCGACGGCAGGCGATAATTGACCCCTGGAATGTGAGAGGGGCCTGACAAACGTAGGAAATACCTGTCAGTAATACGGCAATCGTTTTGTTATGCAAACTCATTGACCACCTCGCCCCAGGCAAGCGGGCAGTGACTTCCTTTCCTTGGTGTAAACTCACATCAAATTCTTTTGTCCTGCTCTGTCGTGGAGGAGCGTTTTCAGAAGAAGAGGTAAAAAACACTAAGTCGTATTCCATGCAGGGTCACGGGGATTACAAATGTCTATTCCAAGCCAAGTTGACACCTTATTGATAGACCGCTCAAGCATCATAAAATGTCGAAATATCTTACCATTTAATTCTTATGATTTTTATTAGCGATTCTGTTTGGCCTTCTCAGGTTAATAAGTTAAGCACTGCTCTTGAATTCCATCGATTTCTCTTTGGCAAACTTTTCGATCGCTTCCTGTGCACTTAACGAATAACAAGCTCAAACATCACGACTATCATATCGTAACGTTAGACCGTTACCGCACGACGAATGCCGTAACATAGAGACCATTGACAGTTTCGATATCAGATCCAGGGCCTTGAGGGTGCGCCGCTTCCGGTGCTGTACCCGTTTCGGTCCCGGCAGACATCGGACGGGGGCGTGGCCGACATCTCCGGCCTGTCCGTCACCGACACCGGCCTCCTCGAGGGAAGGGCGGGGGCGTCGCGGGGTGGTCGGCTCCGGGCTAATTAGACGGTGTCGCGCCGCGGCGGCGTTTGCCCACCATCGCTCACATTTGTGACATAAGCCGCCCGCGTCCTGTCATTGCTGCCGCGGCCCGAACCGACACGCCGATTAGCGGGGAGCTCTGCGCCGTAATCCGGCGCACGTCGGCGCGTGTGGCGCGGTCGCACGCCGGCGCGACTTTGACCCGGCCGCGGCGGCGGCGCCCCGCCCGAGCCGAGCCGTCGGCGCGTTTCAGGTCGGCCTGCCCCGGCCGGATTATCCGCCTTTGTGGGCGTCTTTTCCCTGTCGGCAGGCGCGGTCCGGCGGCGGCAAAGGCGCCGCGCGGCTTGGCGCGCGTCGCCGCGACGAACGCTCCGGAGCGAGCCGAAAAACTGCGGCACGGTGGAAATGTACCCATTAGAGGGACCAACTCCTCTGACGTTAAGTGGCCGTGGTGCCGGACAGCAGACATGAGAGTACAGTGTTCCGACTAAACACCGCAGGTTTATGCATGCGGTCATATTATCTACATACCTGCTCACTGCAACGATTTCCTAGAACCAGCTCATCTCAGAGGCATTTCTTCGAAGTATTTCCTCATACTGATGGCAACGCTGTCGTGCCCGGAAAGCTTCTTCGCTCATCCCTGTTTGATTCCATCTGAAGTCATCTGCTTCTTGAACTTGCTTTGCCCTGAGTTTGCTTTGCACTGAGTTTGCTCTGTTCTGAATCTGCTCTACCCTAAGTCTGCCCTGAATCTGCTTTGCCCTGAGTCTGCTCCGTCTTGAGTCAGCTCTTTCTTGAGTCTGCTCTGCCTTGAGTCTGCTCTGCTTTGAGTCTGATCTACCCTGTCTGCGCTGTGCCGAGTCTGCTCTGTTCTAAGTCGTTTCTACCCCGAGTCTGTTTTGCCCTGAGACTGCTCTGCCCTGAGTCTTCTCTGCCCTGAGTCTGCTCGTCGCCTGCGCCGCGGCGCGCAGATCGGCGTGAAATGAGGCCACGTCTCGCGCCGGCCAATCTAGATACTGATCGCTTATAAACTCCGCCGTCCTCTATATCTATGGTAATTGCCGGCCGTATTACGGCATCATGCCCAGATGCGCCCCCGGCCGGGGAAATAGGTCCCCGGGGACGGCCGAGATTACAACAGGATAAACGGCTCGAGCATCCGCGGGCCGGCCAGATAGAGCCACTCAATCATGCACCTGATAAAATGGAAATTATGCATGAAATATGGCAGCGCGCTATCCCCCGGGATCTTTTGTCTGATTGGCCAATTCTCGACCGGGCGACTACGCGGACCGGCCGGCTACGACCGGCGCGGGATGGAATCGGCGGCGCACGACCGGCAGCGAAACTAACGAGACGCGAATGGCGCGATCTTGCCGGCAGCCCGCTTCCCGTTCGGGGGATTTCCCCCGCTGACGTCGGCGTATTTCGCGCGGACAAAGGACGAGCGGCGTGCCGCACGTTTGTCTGATGCCCTGACACAGTTAGATTGTGTGTGTACAGTCAATGGCACACACAGCCGGTCTTGGGAATGGTTAACGAAGTCTACAGCGCACAATTTCTTTCCTTCCAATCTTTCTCTCCGTACCCCTGTTTCACATCACTTACATCCAACTTCTCTCTCTCCCTCTCTCTCCCTCTGTTTCTCCCCTTCTCCTTCTTTTCCTCTCCCTCCCTTCTGTCCCTCTTCCTCTTCCTCGCTGTCTCTCCCCCTCTGTCTGTCTGTAAGTCCGCCCGTCTTTCTGTCTCTCTCTCTCTTTCTGCCTGTCCGTCGCTCTCTCTTTGTCCGCTGGTCTCTCGTTTTCTTAATAATAAAGGTAATCTACGATCGGCTCAAACATTTGTGGTTTATTTCAAATGGCAAGTTCGCGATTTCAGAAAAACAGAAAACTGCATATGCTAACAGTCTTCATTGCTGTCAACATTGCTTTTACAATGTTGTTACCTAGCTTTTCTGGTGCACAATGACATCGCATTCATTTACGGTAATGAAGATGCTTCTGTTATCAGTAGCTTATTTGGTAATGTGAGGCCATTTCAGAAGACTGTCAGAGACAGAGCGGAGACTTTATTGGCTCTTCTCTTGACCAGCAGTGAAGTCTAGTAATATCTTCAAGTTCTCTTACTCTCTCGGGCCCCTTACAGCTCTCCATCCGCCTAGTTTTGTCTGAAATGGACACCAGTTCACATTTTATCTGTTTAACTCACAGAACTGAAGTGCTCGCATATACGTCATGGAAGAAGGATAACCGATCCATACTTCGACATTTTTCGAATGACTATTCGGTGTAAACGGGAACACTGGCACAACGTGCAGGGCGGGCAAGAGGTCCAGAGAAAATGACAGGAAATGAACGTTTCGAACAAGACGGAAATCACCAGCACCAAGCTGCCTGGCTTCGGCACTACTAGCTAGTGCCCTCAGTTGTGAGCCCTGACTAATTTTAAGCTTCTCCGAATCTAGACGAACCCAGTGCGAGGCGCCTCAACGGCGGCTCGGGACGTCTGGCTCCGGCCAGGTCCTGTAAATCCTGCCGTGGCTGATGGCGGCGGGTCTCTCCCCATACCCAGCCGGGTCCTGTAGACCCCGGCGAGGAGCGGAGGGTTCTCCCCATACCCAGCCGGGTCCTGCAGATCCAGCCGCGGCTGTGAGCAGAGGACCCTCTCCGGATCTGGCCGGGCGCCCAGGACCGGTTCTGGCGCCGCGCCGTGTGGCCGCCGCCGACGATTAGCGGGGGCGGCGCTTGCGGCTTACAACTCCATTAGCCACACGCGGCCGCGCCGGTCCGGCCGGCCGGCCAATAATAAATGACGCGGCGCGGGCCGATAGCGGCGGGGGCCGCGGCCGCCGGCCGCCGCGCCCCCCACGGGCCCATTGCGCCGGCGGCGCCGAACAATCCCGGCCGAAATTGGCCATCATGGAGACGGCTGCTGCGCACCGACGCGACGCGAGGCCACTGCGGCGCCGCGCCCATTGACCACCCACGGCCAGCGCGCCGCGTCCGAAACGTGACAAAGACATCATCCGGAGATGATGGATCGGCGGCGGCCAATGGCGGCCGTCAGCCACCTGAGCCGCCGCTAACGGCGCGCCGCGATCGCCTGTCAGACAGCGGCGAAAACAGCGCGGCCGCGCGCCGCATCGGCCGCTGAAATAATGGAGCCGTCTGACGGCTGGTATTCGTCCGGGGACGGCCAAGACGGCCGCCGCCGGAGGGGGTCCGTCCCGCGGCCGAGGGGGTCTGTCGTCTGCGGATCCACTTTAAAATATTACGGCGTGCCTGTTGGATTCATCGATTATTCGTGCACTTCCGGCACACAGCTTCAGCGAAAAGGAATGATAATGATGTCGCGAAGTATCTCGGACAAAAGTATTACCGACACTTTTACGAGAATAAAGCAGCGTTGAAGTCGTAGCTACAAGGCATTTTACGCCCGTAGCGTTATGCGGATATATAGTTCAAATACAATTGCTGAATGTAGGATGTCAAACCTTCAGGTCATTGAGACGCATTCAATGAGCAACAATGTTGACACAATGTTAACACTTTCGGCCTCAACACACAGGTCAACATCGTTTTTAGCGGACAAAAAATCGCGCGTGAAAGGTGTTTAAGTGTTTTTTCGGATGTAACGCTTCGTTGTTTACCGAGATCTCCGTCTTAAGTTAAAATGTTCCTGTTGCGTTTTCCAGTTTTGCTGAAGTTTTGTGTTTCTTTAAAATGTTTTGCAAAGGGATTGAAATTATTCAAATAACGTCCCATTTGGCTATCTCCGCAATTTTCCGTCACATTGTTTTGCACCATATAATTCACGTAAATCTAAAATTCGTGGAAACGGACGCTTTTGGTGTCCAGCTTGTGACTGGTTATAGCGACAGACCAATGATCGCATCGTGAAGACAGGAAGGGACACTTAACGGAATTGCCCCTGTATCACAGCTTATAATAATTTTTTTGCATCAACAGTCCTGGGGCGATACGTGCGTTTAGGTTCTCCATAACATTTTTGATCTCTTTGATTTCCCTTCTCAAATTCTGGATGCGCTATTAGTAGCCATCCTTCCAGCATAACTTTCTGGATTTGTTGCCGTTGCGGACTATGATTTGTATCCTACGACAATGGGCCGTTTGCATAACGTACCTTGCTAAATGGTCGTATATTGATGCTGATCCCCTACCCGACAAAAGCCCGCAAAACGGTCCATACATGGGGGCCCTCCCGTTTCCCTTTCCTGGGTACACCCTGGACTGAGGGGTGGCAGACCTGATAATAAGACTATTAACGAAGAACATTGATTGCTACTTGTTCATGCAGTTGTACTGAATGCAAGCGGTTGCTGGTGCCGAAAGGAAGAGTAAGTTACCGCACGAACGAAAACTCACCAAACCCAATACGCATGTCATCAATATGCTTGTGTGTATGTCTCCGCCACGGGCCGACAGACGAGGATGTATACATTTCGCGGCATTTCTTTCCATTCTGCACCCAAAGGCACCGGGTTTACTCTCGCGAAAGTCGGCTGGACGCGGAATTTGGCGCTGTCCCGCTGTGGCGGAGCTCTTGGCTGGTGGTCCGGCGGACGGAATCGGATCTCCGGCCGTTTGAATTCCCGGTGCGCGGCGACGCCTCGCCAGCGGCGTAATGAGGGCGATCGAAAGCCCTTCACGGCGTGCGATCAGCCCGCCACAGAGGCCAATCAGCCGTTCGCACCGGAACAACACAGCGCCGCGCCAAGCCCCGAGCTCGCGCAGGCCAAACAGCCACCAACCGAGCACCGCTGAGTAAACCAACAGCGGCGGCCGGGCGGCGCGGCGCCGCCTTTGAAGTCGGGCGCTAATCAATTAGTCGGCCTAATGGCGGCCGCTCAGCAGCAGCAGAATGCCGGCGTTCCATAAAACACAAAGACCTCCGCGGAAATTTGTCGCGTCATGAGGGATGGCGGCGGTGCGGCGATCGTTGGCGCATTACACACCGGCGACAGGACGACGCTGATGGCACGCGGCGCTTTGAAGTGCTCGCTTGGCGTTGACCGTGGCACGTGCAGAATGCCTCCAACTGACTGGCCGTTTCAGCCGGAAAATTGTCGCGCACTTTTGAAGGGGTTGGCCCCTGTGGTCAGCTTCCGTCGGTGACCTTTCGGAGGCAGCCTTCTGCCAGCCGCAAACATCTATCCGTCAGCGTACAACAGTCGCGGCCATTTCGCATTTATCAAACCAGTAAGTGCATCATTTATTTTACGCCCCCACGCGGGAGCAAGCAGTCGCCATTTTCTCCTGCTGCTGCGGCCCGATAATGAAGGCAAGAGGCCGAGACTTGACCAGCCCACGGCTCCGTCCTTCATTGGCCCGGTATAAAAGTGTCGGACACGAATTACGCGGGCCGCCTCTCGAATTTACGCCCGATCTAACCTGGCCTTTCTTTCAATTAGCGCCGCCGTGCGCCCTATTAAACGCCCTCATTGGGAAACAAATAAACCGGCCGGATCAACTTGGACGCGTCACGCACGGCGCAGTCCGCCCCCGGCGTCAACGGCGGGCACGTCCGCGGCGCGGCGCCGCTGCGGCAAACTCGCCGCAGCCGACGCTCGTCTCCCGGCGCCCGTCGGCCGCTGCAACGACCGCGCTCGGCCGGCGCCTCCATCTTCGGCCTTTGTCAGGCGCGGCGCGGCGCCGCGGCCGCCATGTTGGCAGCCGGCCGCGCGGCGAGAGCGGCGCGGCGACAAAGGCGGCGCGTCTATCGGCGCGCGGATCGCTGGCGGCGCCGCTTTGTGTGGCCGTGGCCGGCCGTAACGACGCCCACATCGGCGCATCATCTGAACGACCGCCGCGTCGTAACGGCTGGCCTCCGCCGGTATTTATGGCGCGGTGGCGACGTTACGTCCGGCGGCGGCGGCTGCCGCGCGGCGTTCGTGGCGCGCATGGCGAGCCGCGAGGATCCGCAGTCGAGGACGTTTGCTTTGTTGGTTTTCCTGATTTTCTGACATCCATAACAACGTTCCGTTTATCGTTTTCTTTCTGTCATTTCCTCGGTTGGTGGTCTGCCCTTTCTTCCTTCTTCTTTCTCAATCGTTATCTGTCTAACTTAATACTGCATCATTTAGGGAAATTCGGGACAATTGACTGCGAAAAACGCAACTTGTAATTATTTCACAGCGTTAAAATTTCACCAGCTTTGAACCGGCGGACGGGATGTTCAGTGTGTTCTGAAGTCTAAAAACTCATTCGACTTCGCAATATGCGAAATGTGGAATCAGCCTAATAGCACGTCTACAGTGAAGTCCTCAGGTTGTAAAGTGGGCGATTTCTCACCACGAGGTCCACACGTCGTTAACATAACACTCAACAGCTGCGTTCGCGGACACTAACGGGAAAATGAATCACCTGGCAGCCGAACAGAGGGCCAGGCACCAAACGCGGCTTGTTTGAGGCAACGCAATTAGTGTGGCAAATTCTGCAAGCGTCTGGTAGGCGTCTGCGCGTCAGCTGTTGCTCGTTGTCTTTACCTGCGGTGGTCTACACAGTTGAAAAAACGTTCGGTTACGTCGGCCCGCATCGCACAGTAAAGTGACGGTCTCGCAGACCGGTGAGCGGTCGGGCGGACTCACCGCCGCAGCTCCACCGGCCTCCTCGGCCGTGACAGGCGCGCAGGCGACAGGGGACGGTGCGCCGGGCGGCGGTTACGGTCGTCCGTCAGCCGCGCCATCCCGCGCGAAAGGTCTGGCGCCGCCGCCGCCGGCCGCGACGCGTCGACGGCGGCGGCCGACGCCGTCGCGCGGCGGCGGCTGCGCCGGGCGTGTCAGCTCTGCCGCCACCGCCGGGTTTGGGCGGACGGAGTGACATCACCGCGCTGGCCGGGGATCGTCCGTGAGACCTGCGACTCCAGCCTCGAGCTGCGTGTTAACCTGTCGACTGTGGGGAGGCGACTGCTGAAGGATGTGGTCAGTCGCTGGTCGTCTTCGAATATTTTACCGGCGCAGACGTGTTATCACTGTCTTGAGGCCGCAGCGAGGCTTGTAAGGCCATCGTACGCTCCGCGTGTGTGTGTGAAATGCGTCCGGCTGGCTTGATTTATAGCATTGTCAGCATTAGCAGGAGCATCGACAGGTTGAAATGGTACCAGCATGACCCATCTTCCGCTTTCAGTACCACGGCAGAATACACTGATTACCTGGATACAAGAATAAATGTATTGGCACAGATAACAAAACGATACGGCGCTACGATCAGGTACCTATATACAAAACAGCACGGGCGCACAACATCAGGTTCAAGGGTCTTAGCACACGAACTATGGTTCGCGAATCACGCGAAACAAAACAGTCGGCAAATTACGGTTGGATTGCAGGTACTGCGGTCATACTTCAGCTATCAGCTTGGCCTCGCGAGCCAGTGACAAAGAACACGAAGCGAATGCAAACTATGAGCAATACTAGGATTCTTGCGCTCCAAAGCATGATAAACACGCGCGGCGACATTCCGATTCTGTGGTGTATCTCGGGTCTTTCCGGCTGTGCAATGTCACATCCACTGATAATGCACCGATTACGTGGACAAGCACTCCACCACGAAACAGTCTAATTCTAAGGAAATATATTCGCGCTGTCTAGGCAACGCAAAATTGTAAACCTTCACGAAGGAAGGAACAGAGGCATGATGAGTTACCCGCGACATTTGGAATCATGTTTGTTTATAGCGCGTACGGCCTAAAGAGGTTGGTGTGAGGTCGGGCTCGCGGCCTACACAGATCGACAGGTGACGTCACGTGGCCAGACTGTGACGTCACTGGGCTGGAGGGAGCCGGCAGCGGCGTCAGTGGCAGCGTCTGCGGCAGACTCTGTGGCAGACTCTGCGGCAGAGGGTGCGGCAGAGGCGCCACCACGCCGGCACAGTGCAGCTGGTACATGTACGTCTGCATGACCTGGTTCAGGTAGTGCATCTGGCTCTCGCTCTGCTGGCGCTTCTCCTTCATGCGCCGGTTCTGGAACCAGACCTTGACGGTGGCCTCGGCCAGCTGGAGCCGCTGGCTGAGCTGGCGCCGCTGCGGCGTGCTCAGGTAGCGGTTGGCGGCGTACTCGCGCTCCAGGGCGGCCATCTGGCCGGCCGAGAAGACGGTGCGGGCCGGCCGGCGCGGCGCCGGACTGCCGCCGGCCGCGCTGCCGCCCGAGTCGCTCTGGCTGCCCGAGTCGTCGGCCGAGACGCGCCGACTCAGCTCGGCCGAGTCGCCCACCGACGGCGAGCCGGGCGGCGCCGACGGCGGCCGCGGCGAGTCGAGCTCCACTGCAAAACGGACGGGCGCTGTGAGGCTCGGGGTCAGACGACTCCGGCTCCCGTGTCAGGCGCGGCAGCCGACTGCTGCCACCACAGACTGAACGTCAGAGTGCGTCGCACACTGTACAGTCCAACGCAGGGGCAGGGTATTCCGGACAGAGGCCAGTCAGGCAGAAATTTTAGCACCACCGCATTACCGTGGTGAGAACGGGACAGACACACAAACGGGAGCAGGCTAATTACATCCCTCTGTTGGAGGGAGACAGCTAAACGGAACACAGAAGCGGCCCAGAGAGTTACCGAGGAGAGACCAAACAGCCACACGGGACAGGGTGACTGAGCTATCTCAGAACATCGCCGTGTCTCGCAAGACACAAAGACGATTGAAGATAACACCGACGGAGCGTGATGAAAATACGAAATGCAACAAAGACATAGTCTTAGTGGGTGGCTACGACCAGCACGGAACTAAGCTGGTCTTAATTATCAAGGAAAACCACTCCCATTCAGCTCACGGAGGCGGTTGGTCAGTCCCATGAAGTGCAAGTAAAAACGCAAAAATGCGCCTTCGAAGCCAAGCGAGGCGCCAAATTCATTGAACGATGACACTGTCTGGGAGAAGCATCGAAATGCTGCATCAAAAATCGAGACTACCGTAACCGACCGTCCCGCAAAACGCTCAACCACACGTTCCCCGAGCCTGCCACTTTCTCACCTCCGCTGTCCATGTCCTTGCACATGGCTTCGATCGACTGAAGGGCGCTGCCGTTGTCGAACATAGCCTACGCACCGCCGCCTCACAGACCCTCCTGCTCCGTGCTCGGACCGTGAATCCCGCGCAGCGCCGGGCCCCGATGGATCGCCGAGCGGTGGGCGGGGCCTGTTTGCATCGACCAATAGCAGCGCTGCGTTGCCCGCACTGATGGCAGGACCGGCGGCGGCGGCGGCGGCTCAGGCGCGGGCAGACCCGGGCAAGACCTGAGGCTAACTCAAGCGCTCCTCCTGTCCGCTCCGCTCTTAAGCGTTGTGATAGCTACGGCGAGGTCAAGGGCTTAGCTGTCTGCGATGAAACACAAATCAAAGTGGATGAAAATAGGGCAATATGTGGCATAGAGCTGGTGATCCGAGGGGGGGGAAGGACCTAAACCCCCACTTTTGAGAGATTTCAACATTAAGACAATGACATTTATTGAAAAAATGGTGACATTCTGTTCAGAGCCCCATTATTTTTTTAGGAGCCTCCAGCAATTCACAGACTTGCGTCAATGAAAGTGCAGCTAAAATTACATTCATCGAAAACCGGCCATCGCAAGATATGGCATTATTTGGAGATTATTGACCCACAGTAGGCCCGTTAAATAATCTAGAAAATTATGCCACTTTAAACCAATGACCGAAAGAACTTTTGGAAATTACCTATCGAGAAAAAGGACAGTCCCTGCAGACCAAGGGACCTAAGTGTGAGAAGGCAATTAAAGGGTATGTTCCACCTTGATCGATTTTCGCATATAGATTTGGTTGGCCCCAAAAATGATGCTGATCGCAGTTTCATTGCTTACTTTTCCAAGAAACATCCAGCGGAATGAATATATGGAAATGGTGCACCTTGGTCTACTTTTCATAAATATAACTGGTGGGCAAGAGAATGCTGCGGGTGACGTTTTCTGTATTTATATTTTTAAATGGATGTTTAAGCAATTGCAACTAATTAAAAATCATGTTCTGTAGCCGTTCCGCCGATGTGATGCAACGCGGACCTGTGCAGACAACTAAACGCAAGAGTTCATCGGCCTGTACCCGCTCATGACGCCACGCGACAGCTGTCAATCAAACCGGGCCGAACATGAGAGATGGAAAAACCGTGGAAAATCACTTTAAACCTCTAGAAAGTGGAAAATTTTCAGACGTTATACCTACATGCCACTAAAGACTGGCTCCTTAGACTACAGGCTGCGACTTAGTTGTCTCAGTTCAGAACACGTGTTAAGATGGAACATTTCCTTTTGAACGAAAAACTATATTCTGACAAGACCCCAATATACCAGAAAATGGGTCTTCTGCATTGTTCATTGGCCTGCACCTGTTCGTGTCGCCACGCAACCCAGCAGTTGGCGATGGAGGACACGGACGAATGGGACATGGAGGAAATTCGCGAAAAGTCGCTCTGGAAACCTTTAACCCTATTCCCGGAGGGCTGGACGGTATGGCCGATTCCCGGCAGGGGGGGCGGATTCGGCCCCCCCCTGAGATCTCGAGAACTACTTATCCGATTTCATCGCAACAAACGGCAATCGATTTGCCGTCACGTGAACTACATTTTTATAAAAAGAAATTTTCAAAATTTTGAAATTTGTGGATACAGGGGGGCAAAAATGTCAAAATGGGGGGTACTTTTTGACTTCTTATAACTCCGTTGTTTATGGACCGATTTCGATGAAACTGGCATGAAACGAGAGATTATGGATAGGGCTTTTACCATGGGTATGCAAATTTGAAATTTTGAGAAAATTCATGGGCGTTCACAGGGTTTCAAAAATAGGGGGATTAGTTTTCTAATAACGGAATGGACAAGAGGCCAAAACACTTTTTTAGCTTCTGCTAGTCATGTTATGCTAAAGAAGTACAAATCGCATTACAATGTTTGTATAATGTTATCATAGGCGGTGCCAGGGACATAAAAAAGGGGGAACTGTCATGGTCACACGTTCTTCAGATCAACTTGTGACCTTTGACCTTAAATGACCTCCAGTGACCTTGGGGTCACCTGGAATGATGTCGTGTGCATTCAATATTATCTTTAAACGTTTCTAATCGATTGAATTCACTCTATTCCAAAAAAATCATTTTTTGGCTTTTGCGATATAGGGTACGCGCACTGACATTTTAGGTCATAGCTCCGTGACCCGACCTGATATCAAGCTGAAATTTGGTACACAAGTAGAGGGCGCCTTTCTACGTCATATATATTCCGGGTTTGGCATTTGAAAAAACGGCGCCGAAATTATTGCAAAAAAACAAATTTTGACTTTTGACCTTGACCTGACCTTGTAAAGTGACCTCAGATAAACAAAATTACATATGCACATTGCCCAACTATTTAGCTATACATTCATATAAAGTTTTAAGTTCTATCTTAAAAACTCTGTTTTTGGCAGACATTTTCCTTTTACCCTCAACATGGCCAAAAATGACCTGAGGTGCCTCCCAAAAACGTTGCCTGGCTCCGCCCCTGAGCAAAATAGGATTTCGAAATTTTGTCACGGCGCGTAGAAGGAATAGCTAGGAAAAGTCACCAAGTTTCGTGAAGCTGCGTTAAAAAGCCTGGAATTGGCAAGCAAAAAACCCGAGGGGGGGCGGATTCCGCCCCCCCCTGCCGGGAATAGGGTTAAATATAGAGTTTTGAGACATGACCTGGAAATGCAGGTAACAGTGCGATTTCTGATAACGCCAGCTACTGCTTGGATAACTAAAATGATTGGGGGGGGGGCGAGCCGGGGGCCCGACAACTGACCTCCAAATGTGGGTTTCTCAGCGGATTTAGCCCACTTTATTTTGACCAACGGATATTTATGAGTTTTTTGTTAAAATGCATCAGATAAAAAATTGCACTTATCCCCATGTATATATATGTATATATATATATAGGGGAGAGTGGGGTAAGGCGCCCACTTGGGTAAACCGCCCACCACCATCTAGCGGCGAAACTAAACGACGTACCCCCATTTTAGAATTCTTGGTAAGTAGAAGCCCTTCGGAAAGGCGGCGGGATGGATTTTGGGGCACCTGGTGAGTTTGAGCTAGTTACGGCGAAGCGATGTTTGTTTTCGTACGTTGCGATGTAAAAAATACAGACATTAAGATTACGTTTGTGTGTATCTGGCCGTTAGCTTACGCATAGCAACATATGGTTGCAAAAAGCCTTGTGTAAGAACATGTGTATGGTATGATCTATTTGCGTCGTGATTGTCTCGTCATCCTGATACGTTTGAAATAATTGTAAATGGCGCCTGTAGACAAAGCGCCCACCCCCAGGGTTGGGGTACAGCGCCCAGTGGGCGTTTTAACCGCACTTAGATGGGCTCTTTACCCAACATTCGTGCAAATAAAAAAAAAACATCCTTGCATCTATGCATTCCGGAAGTCAGGAGCTAGAATCGGTGCTTGGTTGGCAGTGCAGCGAAAGTACCTATGACAAAACTGACCGAGGGGTAGAAGGTCAGTACACTTTTTCCCTCTCCCTCCGCTTCAAAGTATGATCTTGTTTTTTACTAATAAAATAATGTCTGGCGTGACGCAAATTGGTGAGAGCTATCACCTATCACCTAGTTCAAGGTGATACTGCCCCTCCCCTCGCATATAATGATACGCATAAGGGCTGCGCTGATTTGTCCTGATGCACCAACTTTCAGTGATTTCAGGGGTGTACTGTTGCAGATGTCATGTCTCGAAAATACATAACGAAGACTACGTGGGCAAGCTATAAGTTAAGTTATATATAAGTTGTAAGACAAGCTGAAAGTCTACAAGCTGCGTTGACTGCTCTAGGAAATGGCGAAAAGCTGAAAAGCGTGTCGACCCGATACAGTATCCTCCGCAGGACGCTCCGCCGCCATAGAGACAAGGTTGTCCGATCTCCAGGACGCCCGAAGCTGGGACGTCTCAGGCCAGCCATCAATGAAGCATTTGAGGAGAAGCTTAAAAATTACATTTTGGAAATGGAGAAGGCATTCTTTGGCCTAACTACTACCGATGTCCGGCGCCTTGCCTACGAGCTCGTCCAGATGGAAGGCATCACTAACCGATTTAACATGGAGCAGAAGATGGCCGGGCGAGACTGGCTACGTTGTTTCTTCAACGCCATCCTGATCTCTCTATCCGGAAGCCTGAGGCGACCAGTTTGGCTCGAACTGTAGGATTCAACCGCCCACAAGTGAAACGCTTCTTTGACAACTACGGGAACAGCTCGACGCGTACAAGGCGAACCCGATGCGAATATGGGACGCTGATGAGACAGGACTGACGACGGTACAGCAGCCAGACTCTGTGTTGGCTACCAGGGGACAACGCCTAGTGGGCAAGGTAATTAGCGCAGAGAAAGGTAGGACGGTGACAGTCATGTGCGCCGTCAATGCGTGCGGACAGTACGTCCAACCAATGCTGATTTATCAGCGCAAGAGGATGGTAGGAACACTCTCAAAAGGTGCTCCGCCTGGTTCACTAGCCACAATAACACCCTCCGGCTGGATGGATTGCGATCCATTCTTGATGTGGCTCAAGCACTTCGCAAGCGTCGTGAAACCCAGTGAAGAGACAAAACACATCCTCATTACAGATGGACACCAGAGCCACATGTCACTAGCCGCTGTCGACTTTGCCCGAGAGTACGGAACCGTAATGATTACTCTTCTGCCTCACTGCACCCATCGCATGCAGCCATTGGACGCAAGTAGGGGAGACCGGGGTCAAATGTAACACGGGGCAATTGTAACAGACGCTTTAACTTCGAAACTTACAAATGGATGACGCTGGAGGCACTACTGGACATGCGCAGTAAGCTGTTCCTTTTCCTCACGGGGTTTCAGGCCGGTGCGGCGGGTGAGTCGATTGTACTGTTCACAATTGTGCTTTTTACTGTGTATTGTAACTTTGTTTATTTTTTAATATGATCAGCTCATTCACGTATCTTACTAGACACGGGTTTAAGAGTTTGAGTGGGGTGGGTGGGGGTACCTGGTCAAAAAATAAGTGCATCAGTTGCCGCCCACGCCGACTTGTTTTGCGTCATTTTGGTCTGAAAGATGGCGTGGCGTGTCGGGGACCATTGTAACATTTTTGCTGGGATCAATTGTAACAGTGTTACAACTGACCCCTATGGCCAGACCATTAAACCTACATTTATGTAAAATATCAATGCACTTGGCATAAATGTAACCACTGGGGGCGGAGGCTATGAAAACATGCCCCGTCGAATTAACCAACATGCAATTTTGTCCCCAAATTCAATATCAATATCACCCAAAAATCATACTTACGGTATTATTGTCACCAGTCCCTGATTTATCTCCTAGGTGCTGTTTTGTCAGTTTTAATTTTAAGACGTGGTTACGTTCTTGGTGGCTAGTCACCGCGTCTTACCGTAGATGTTCCACCTTCACAGTGGATTTATTAAGATACTTTATTATTTTATTTATTGGTTACTTTATTGATTAAATAATTCTAGTTTGACTTCATTTGGATATTTCTGGGGGAAGTATGGGACATTTGTATATAGTTTAATTTATCTTCCTCTGAATGTTACATTGAAAATACATTATTATATCCATGCATCATGGATGATATATATCATGCATCATTCCTGCAGAGGCTGATACGTTGGGGATCGACAAGCCTGGTCCATCGGGGACCGGGCAATCTCGTCCACTGGGGATCGTCTCGAAGCAGCTCACCCCTGAAGCGATTCGGCCGCTACCCAAGGCAGGTCCAAGAAAAAACAGCCGTGCGGGTCGAAAGCGAAAGGCTGCAATTCTGACTGACATTCCAGAAAAGAGAGCGATAGAGCTAAAAGAGAGTCGAAAGGATTGCAAACAAGCATCGAAAAAGCTCAATCTTGACAAGGACAAGCATGAAGAGAAGAAGACGACGGCTGGTGGCAAGAGGGCTTGGAAGACAGCACGCAGGGAAAATTGCAGTGATGATGAAGAAGTCTTCTGCTTTTGATGAAGCGTCGGTTTTTGGCCTGATAAAGGTAGAGCTGTTATTTATTTCAGGAAAAGCTGCTGGAGTACTTGAGCTTTACGCCGTTGCGAAATCGTATTTTTGTATTGGAGCTGTGATTTTAATCCAGGAAAGGCTCAGGATGTAAGAGACAACGTTGTTCAATAAAGGCTGTTTTCGACAAAAGTGGCTTTCACTACACCACTACACCATTCGCTAACATGTTACATTTGACCCTAGGTGCTGTTACAATTTACCCCGTACCTGGGGTTAATTGTAACAGCTGAAGTGACTTTTTGAAACAGTAATTTCGATACCTTAAAGTCGTTATTTCGGGATCTTTTCAAATCCACTACAAAGGCAAAATATCAGAGTTTGTGAAAACCCGGGAAAATGTTCTCCAACCCGAAATATTTTCGTTCCAGGATCGAAAAGGTAAAAAATGCAACATTTGACCCCGGTCTCCCCTATCTACAAGGCACTGAAAAGTGCCAACACTGCTGCAGACTGTTGGATGCACTGCCATCCTGGCAAGCGCATTACGGACTACCAGGTCGCGGAAATCTTCTGCGCTGCCTACAGCAAAGCTGCCACCATCGAGAAAGTTATCAACGGGTTCCGGTGTACGGGTTTGTGGCCCCTGAACACCAGCATCTTCACCGACGAAGACTTCACTCCGTCAATGCTAACTAAAGAGGGAGATCCCCACTGTCCGGATGGTCCCGCGGGTGTCTGTGAGCAGCAGAGCAGGACGTCCTCTGCCGTCCAGACAGAGCAGGACGCTTCCAGCAGCACCAATTTTATCGTCTTAGGACAGCAAGCGGAGGCAACAGCGCATTCCGTGCAAGACTCGGCGACTACGAGCAGTGCAGAGAAGAGGACCTATGAGCAGGCCCCAGGGTTCTGTGCGTCAACGGCCATACCTAGCACCTCAGCTTCAGGCTTAGCTGACATCTTTTCGCCAGTCAAAACAGCGGTCAGAACGAGAACGAGGAAGGCGGAGAAGGCCGAACTCCTCACGTATTCACCATACAAGAGGCGTCTCGAGGAGAAGAAAAAAATGCCGGCAGTGAAGAAGAAAGCCACAAAAGCACAGTGCGCAACGATAAGAGTGGCGATATCACTTGCTTCGTCTGTGGCATGCTCTTTAGGCGCTCTTGTGAGCGCTAGATCCAGTGCATGGAGTGCAGCTCCTGGGCTTGCGAGCCGTGCACAGACACAGACGAAAAGCAGAAGTCGTATGTCGGTGACATCTTCCGTAAAATCTGCAAAAGCAGCCGTAACCACCGGTGGAAGTCATTCGTGGAAACAGCAGGGTCGATTTTGTTCTAAAACTTAACATTTCTTCGTTCTTTATGGCAGTCCTTCTTCGGTGATTCGGTAATTCGGTGATTGAAGACTGGGATCGTGGCTTCCCGCTGTGGCAGTGGGGAGCCACGATTCTGTTTGGTAGATACGTTGGTACATTTCTGAGGAACGCGATACTGAGTTCTTGTCCTCGCACGTTGTAGCGAGCGAAAAGCCTTTGGGCATTCCGTTTCTGCAGGTGGGGGGTTCAGGTCTTGTTTCTACGTGCACGTATGTATTCTAGCAAGTTTACTTTGCAAGAAATGCGTGCTGATAGACCTTTTGTGAAGGAATACACACTGTTACGTTTGGATGATTTAAAGGCGTACAGTTTTGCCAACACAGACGAAGTTTGACTCTCGTGTTGCCAACGAGACTTCGATAACAGTAAATTTTGGCAATCACGCTTTCAACATCGAAGAGGATGAAGTTAGGTGAGCTTTCCGTTTTGAGATGGTTAGAGTTATTGACGTGCTGCTGCTTACGCATCGGGTCCAGAACTCCTTGGTTTTGCTGGCAAAGGTGTGCTTGGAATAACAACACATATGGTGACTGCTCATTCACCCTTTTGAAGAAATAATATCGGGGTAAGGTACAGAATATCGCGGTTATGGCGGAGCTATGATTGGGGGCGTTTTGCCCCACACCAGCGGGCGCTTTACCCCATATAGGGGGTAAAGCGCCATTTTGAACCGCTTTGGGAAAAACGATTTTAATCTATTTTAGAATCATTCCTCCAAAACAGGTGTTTTACAACAGCTAGCCAATTTATCAGAGCTTCTTACCGTACCCTTCATTTCTCTGCAGCATTGCAACCACATATGATATTGCCGTTTTTCCTTAGGGTGTGCGCTTTACCCCACTCTCCCCTATATATATATGTATATATATATATATGTATATATATATATATGTATATATATATATATATGTATATATAAATACATGTATCACGGATAAAAAGATAGATAGATGCATCATTTTAGAGTTTATTCTTTATTTTCTGCCTATCTCTTATCTACTGCGGCCGATTTTTTGCTACTATTACTCATTTACCTTCAAAACCGGCAGAAAATATTGGATGAGCCCAAACATATATTGAGTGGGCCCAAATCAGCATGGGGTGGGCCAGGGCCCCTTCAAAAGAATACAGATCGATACCCTTGCATTAACCCACGCACGACCGTCGGTCCGTCCCGAACATCGGCGACTGGGGGGGGGGCAGTTGACTGCCCCCCCTCTAACTCGCGAACGGTTGGTCGCACGATAAAAATAAGCATACCGTTGGAAAGCTTGTGACGAGTAGAGCTCGAAACTGGTCTCGTTTTTTAGTTTTAGATAATATGTAAGCCAATTTACGCCCTATATATGTTTTCTCATAGCCGACTGCATGAGACCGAGAAATGGCCTGAATCTCAAGGGCTGTGACCAATAACGCATAGGTAAAGGTACCAGCGCACGAGTAAATGTCCGCGGATGCCGATACACGTTTAATTTCCCCAGATTTGTTCAATATATACGCCGAAACGTTGAGTTAAAGACACCGTAATTCTCCCGTCAGCCGTCAGTGTGCGCCGCGGCCGTATGCGGTACCAAATTGACGGGAACTAATTTTGGCGTTCCTTTATTTTCGCGAAAAAAGACGATCTATGTATATTTTATTGATCTTTGTGGTTCTTGTGATGGTTTCTCATGCTTAAATTTTGGAAAAATTGATTAGTTGCCAATCTACAAAGTTGGCGGAGCTTTATTCGCGAGAGCCTGTTTATTTCCAAAATATGCTACTTTTTTAAACTTTTTGAGGTTCCAGGTATTAATTACGTCTGTGCAAGCTAGTTCTGCCATTTTCTACCCATTCTGAGTAATTCATCGCCGATTTTGACGATGGTACATTTTGGCTCACTACAGTTATTCGTGACCTGACCTCAGGTCAATGGCTGGAAGTCACTGATACTTTGCCCAATGACGGCAACTAGATGTCTGCTTCACTCCACACTAAAAATGTTATGGAATATTCCGTCAATTTCCGAAAAAACGGCGATATGTCTTAAAAATGGGCTTGACCTTAGGTCAATGACCCGGAAAATTCCGAAAAATCTGAGATAGCAGATTTGTTGCATCTATCACGATCATTAATCCCTGAAAGTATTATTGAGATATCTTGTTTTGCGACAGAGTTAGAGGGCGCTAAACGTTTTTTGACATAGGTCTGTTTGACCTGACCTAGGTCAGGCACCTGACGTGACCTGAGGTCAAAATTTTTGACACGAGACGTAAAATTGATGGAGCAAAAGGTACACAAAGTTTCGTGGCTCTGTGTTTGTTGGTTCTCTCGCAATCCCAGAAAAACCTCAGGGGGGGGCAGTCAACTGCCCCCCCCAGTCGGGGACGGGTTAAACGTGGAGCAATCCCTTTAGAACGGTTACATGAAAAAAGCTTAAGCGCTTGCCATACGACGGAAAGTGGTACTTTCTTCAGTAGCCCCTTTGAAACCTTGGAAACATGCATCCGCCACTGGAACCAAGACTATGACGTGTTCCCTGAGAATGAAAGCACACTAACAGCTAACCCAAATTTTCGCTGTGTATGCAGGTACGAGCAGTGCAAAGTCACTGAAGTTTTCTTGCCTTTTTTGTTTATATGTATATAAGTTTAGTCCGAAAATGTTTAGGTGGGTGCAGTTGGAACCAAAGTCCAAGCTAGGCCGAGGCTGTTGCCGGACTCTGACCCCTTCACACAAATGATCATTAACATGGACTATTTTTCCGCAGACACCGAACCAGATCGAGTTTTCGGATCTCCATCGTGCCGTGCAACGCCGGGACGCGGTCACTCCGTGATTTGGCGTGATTTGGCACCGGTTGACCCTTTCGGTCTTTGGCCAAACGCAAGTGCCCATGCTGTGACTCGGAGCCAGTGACATCAGTCACGACATCCGAGATATGCTTCAGGGTGCAGCTGCGGCTTGGAGCGCATATTGTATGGTCAGTCACGTATCATTCCTGAGTTCACCTCATCATACTTTTGAATACGATTGCTTAACCGTTTCTGCTAAATCGTTAAACATAAAAATTAGCATGTTTCAGTGTTCTCGATGTCCACTGTCTGTGTATCAAAGTCTGAATGTTTGTCATGTCCCCCGAACAAAACACTACATAGATTCCCGTCTCGATGGAGTGCCAACGGCACCTTTTAGTTTACTATGCACATGATTTATAAGCTGTTTTAGCTGGCATGGGTGCGGAATAGGAACAATATCTGGAGTGGAGTTCTCATTAATTCCAAAAGATGCCTGGGTGTTTTCCTTCTTTACGAGTGCATCACGCTGTTAACGGTCAAAATATTGGGGAACAAAATAACGTTGCCGACGTTCTCTTCTCGTCGAAGGTAAAGGTTTATGCACTTAGAACTAAAGGCTATCGATAGGTTGAGGAATACCTGCACGAAAAAATGGGGCTCATTGGCTGTCTTTCGAATAATTATTTCAGTGCAACTCCGTAGACCTGGTGTTGAGATCAAAAGGTAACATGCAAATGAAGGAATGTAGGAAATGAGGTAACCCCGTTTCTTTTATTTATTGCACCCCCTACATATTTTTTCTCATCATCAATCGAAATGAGCACGTTGATAAACAGGGGCACGACAACTCCGCAAATGGGGGGAGGGGCAGAGAAGCATTTTGGTCAGTTCTTTCCACTCAGCATCCATAGGATAAATGCTAAATTTCAAAAGAAGTTGGGGAGGGGGCCGGGACCCCTGCCTCCCCGCTTCACGCGCACTTGTTCGTAGAACATAATGCAATTTTGCTGCTGGTTATGTTTGGTCAGATATCCACTGCTAGTACAATCCTAATTCCTAACCAACTTTCAAAAAGCTATGCGTGGCGCACATGAGAACGCTTTGAAAAATGCATGTTAATTTGGAGGGGTCTATGAATCGATACGTAACATGAAGATGTGTTGCTATTTATTTAAAATATACGTATTTCATACTGTTTTTTTGTTAAGCTCTAAAACAAATTAACGTTTCACTTTAGCACTTACTTGTCAGACAAATAACTCATGAGGGAACATTAGAACAAGAACCGATCTATGTGTAACCCATTCTGTTCCTTCTGTCGCTATCCAGACAGTGAAAACTTCTGTCGGCCTCAGTCCGTTTGAAAAGCCGCGGTTTCCTGGATCCACTGATTCAGTGGAACGCAGAAAGGTCTCGCGAAATTCCCAGACCACGCTGTGTGACTTCAAATTGTGGTATCCTCCGACAAATGCTAGGTTTCACGGAACTATAAAGAAATAAGGTGTAAGATATTGGCTAGTTAAACTGGTGTTTCTCATCAGAAGCGCGTTTTCGTGACCTTCGGCTGGGGTAAAATTTAGAACATTGCTCCCCTATAAAGCAAATTTAAACTTCTGTTTCATTTATTCCTCGCCAGATGTCTATAGCAGCAGCACTGGCATTCAGCATCAGGTGGAGTTGTCACCACGGGAGACCAAACTAGCAGAGTTCAGAAAACGGCGACTTCCAAATTCCCTTCTACAACCAGTACCAAGCTGGAGGATCCAGGGTTTCAGAGAGTGACGGAGCGGCTCGGTTAGCTAGTCCTTTGGCCTGTTGATCAACTTGCGATTTATAAAGACGGGCTGGGACTGTGGGGAGGGGGATGTGTTCCCTCCTGGATCCTCCCCTTGATTTCCTGAGCTAGCTTGAACGTGGAGTTTCTACATATCCGGGCTTTAGACACTTCCTGCAAGAGAACGCCAATGAGCGACGGCCAGCCCGGAGACAGCATAATACACCCTTGTGCATATTAATTGACTCAAACACTCAAAACATTAAAAATTATGGTTTTTGTCAAAATAATCGTTTATTCAAGTAATTTCTTCTTATTTTTTCACATTTTAATACTTAGTATGACCACCTTTATTGTCTATCACTTGTGAAACCCGCTTGGGCATGGAATCTATCAAGTTTTCGCAGTTTTCTTTTATCTGTTCGTCGTGGTACCAGACCTGAATTATGGCTTGTATCAGCTTGGTTTTGGTTGTACAATCCTTTTTGCGGGGACGAGTCTTTATGATAGACCATAAATTTTGCACAGGATTTAAATCCGGCGAGTTTCCAGGCCAGTCCAAAACATTTATCTTGTTTGTTTTAAAAAAATTGGTCACAATCTTCGACGTATGGCAAGAAGCCAGGTCCTGTTGAAAGACCCCTGAACCATCTGGAAACGCCTTCTGCATGTCTGGAATCGCCTTTCTCCGTATCACGTCGATGTATTGGGCAGATTTCATCATTCCTTCGACAGGATGAAGTGATCCCACGCCACGGAAACTGAAACAACCCCAAAACATTTGCTTTTCGGGGCGTTTCACGGTTTGGTTGATGTGACCTTCACGGACTTTCTCACCAGGAGAGCGTCGGACATGTTGACTCCTCTGTCCCTGAACGAAAAAATGGCTTTCGTCCGAAAACATGACCTTCCGCCAGTCTTCCGTTGTCCAGTGCCGGTACTTTTTTGCCCATAACAAACGTTTAGCCTTCATTTTCTCTGTAAGACGTTGTTTTTTTAGTGGTCTGTGAGCCCTCCGACCGGTCTCTAAAAGCCTCCTTCGAACAGTGCTCGAACTCACACTAACTCCAGATCCGGCTAGATCTTTTTGCAGGTCACCACTAGTCTTTCGTGGTGCAAGTTCTGCTTTGACGTGTCAAATACAGATCATCTCTCGGCGTCGTTTTTCGTTTTTTTCCACAATTCCCTTTTCGTTTTGGTGACAGAGATCCAGTAGTAACTCCTTGTTTTATAATCCGTGAGACTGAGCGCTGACTGACACCAACTATCTTAGCGATCTCTCTCTGTGACTTCTCAGAATGTTCGAATAAAGTAAAAATCTTCGTCCGCTTCCTAGGCGTGATGTCTATTTTGTTAGAGCTGTTGTGTGTGCGATGAATGCTCAGTGAATCAATGCCGCTGACGCGATGACGTGTATTGCATCAGTCAACCAAAGTTCGCGCATGCGCAGTACACACTGGTTCCAAACTCACTTTGAAAAAGCTCTTACAAAAGCCTACGAACAAACATTGTTAAAAAACATGACTATGATAGTGGAAATCATTGTGAGATTGCATAACAAAACAGTATCTTCGAAAAACATGGAAAAACTGTACTGAGTCAATTAATATGCACAAGGGTGAATGCTCAGAATCCCTCGGACCCTAACGATGAACTTTGGCCAATGTCACCTGTTCTGTTCCGTTCCGGCCCATGTTTGGCTCCTCAAGCAAGCATTAAATAAGGGAACTGATTAATGTTCTATGAGAAACCTCCAATAAACCACGACAAAACAGCTTTCGACAATGCCGTACCAAGTAACTGTACTGGCCAATGGGAGCTCCCAGATCCGCAGCGCTCAACACAGCACATCATGACCGTGTGAAGTTCTTAACGATGACGAAACCCATTAGGCTTGGGTACCTTTCAACCCTTTCATTACCATGGTCCTCAAAAGGCCTACAATCCAATCAACGAGTAATATATTTTGTAAAATCTCATCACGATCGCAAACGGTAGTCGCAGAGCGGACACAACAAAGGAATCGAAACACAGACAATGGGTGTGATTCACATATGGTGAAATTACATAGTACAATATCACGCGGCATTTCCGACAGCAAACACGACCGTCAGTTCCGTGGAACGACCAGCACGACGTGCAGGACGAGACCCACCAGCCGCTTCCACTTCATGCGCGCCTCCACCAAGACGGCCGATTACACGTTACCCGTTGGTATTCGTCTAGGAATATCGCCTCCGGCGGCCCCGTCCTTCACGGGAACTGCCCAACGGGAGGTTACTCTGGACGATCACAAGGCAGCGCACGATCGTGCTCGCTGTGCAGTAGACAATTACGCGGGGTGATCACTGGGCGGAACACAAGGTACCGCCGGCGTGCCCCAGGCGGCGACTGCACCTAACCCAGAGCTGAAGTGATATGGCGGCCGCCACAGGCCTGACGCGAGCCTAGAACAGCCACCATACCTCGGTGACGTTCGTTTGTAAACTGACCGTCCACTTCTCACGAACAGTAAGGCAGAACACACACACACACACACACCTCGGACACGCGTGCAGCTGGCGAAAACAGAGGCCCTTAGAGATCAGCAAGGCGACGAACTAAAGCAGCTGAGGACTATAATGTGCGTTTTCAGCACCATTCAGAGCGATCACGGAGAGGTCTAGAGCACCACTCGAATGCCCAATCGTACCACCAACACATTCATAAAAATTGCAGAAACCCACTCCGCGGCGAGGCCGGACGTCTCGGAACACCTTTCCCACAGCAGGCACTCGCCGACCTCCCACCCTGAATGCCCGGCTGTAACAGGACGGTAGATACGGCCGCCGCCACCCATCCTCCGGCTGCCGGAGCACAGCCCATCCGTCCCACCTTCGCCCGCAGTGCAGTGAGCAGCGTTCCGCCGCGGTCGTCGACGCGGACAGGCCGCCGCCGCCGACGGCACGGCCCGACCGCAGGCACTCTCGGCAGACCGCGACGGGACCGCGGCCCGGCGGCGGTCCCGCGGCGACCGCGCGGTCCCGGCCGGCGTCTCGTGACGTTCACGGGAGGCGCGGTTCGTCGCCGTCACCGCACTCACGACGACCGAGGACCGGCAGAGGGCCGCCACGTCCCGGTCCGGTCCGGTCCGGCAGTCTACCGCAGGGGTGGCTGCTGGGCGACAGGTGCCGGCTCCAGCCCGCCCAGCCCGGCGGCGGCGGCGCCCCCGACTGCGGCAGAGCGGCGCGGTCAGCAGGGACGTCCAGACAGACGGGCGGCCTCTCCCGACAGCGGTCGACGACTGCTGATTTTCAGTCAATGCAGAGGTTATTGTGAAGATAAGATTGCCATTTTACTTAATCATAATGGGACCATTGAATGTGAGCAGCCGTGAACCACGACGCTTTCTATTCCCACTTGGCGCATCGCGGTAGTTTTCAAAACACAGACATGAAATGTCAACCGGGTGGTGAACGCAACCAGGTAACCGGAAGTTCACTCGAACACGACATGTACCTTTCCTTGACAATCAATGAACTGCGCAAAAAGAGCACTTCAGAACGCTGCCTGACGAAAAACTGGGGCTGTGGTCTCAAGGGGAACCGGGATTCCCAGTCAATCACGCGCTCTCGACCAGGAGTTTTGCCCCAACTCCTCAACCCCCCCTCCACTCCCAACGAGAGCGGGGAACGCACCGTTATCGGCCGGACCGACGACATCCTCCTGCTGGCCGCTCTTGTTGGAGAGCTCCTGCAGGCCCCGGATCAGAGCCACGTCCCTCGCCTCCTGTTTCTTGTCCTCGTCGTCCTGTTCCTGGTTCGGGTCAGGGTCCTCCATATCGTCTGGGGAGACAAACAGGTAACAACCACTGCTCGCACAGTCGACGACCCAGCGCGAGATCGGGACAGCAGTTATCCGAATCCGGTTCGATCTTGAGTTTTCGGCGCACCAAAATTACCGGGTTTAGCAATGATACGTTTACACAGTACCGACATCAGCCTAATAAACACCACTGTTACAAAAAACAATGAGACATTCATGAGAAAAAGCCCTGGCACAGAAGGGATACAGAAATCGGCAGTCCCGTGAGGTCACATGTAATAGACGGTGAAGGAATCAAATCAAAAGAACTAAAAAAAGAAAACTATAAACGCCGGTGACACGAGGCATCATTTCCGTAGTCCTAAAACATAGCCGTCCAAGACAAGCAGAAGACCTCGCGCCTCCGGGTTCTTTCTCAAAACGGAGTTCCAGCAGCCCAAACGATCCTCTGAGCTATAAGCAGCTTCTCAGGACACAGCGGGAAAGGGACAAGTCTCGACCGCTGCGGCGGGCACCCACAAGACCGCATCCCACCCATACGCTGCAGCCACCGGCAAGACCGTCAAACTGTCATCCAACGGCGCTCACACCACCACAGCCATTGAGCGCCCTCCGCCAGTCGCCTGCAATGTCCTCGTTCCCCGGCGCCGGTCGGCCCACCTTTGAGCACGTCGTCCGGGTACTGCAGCTTGGCGTCGTCCACACCGATGGCGGCGCCCGGCTCTGGCCCGGGCCGCGCGGCACGCGGAGGCGGCAGCTGCTCCTGCGGCCGCGGCACGGCGGCGGCCGGCTGCGGAGGCCGCAGCACGCCAGCGCCCTCCACCGCGTCCGCCGGCGGACCCGTCTCCTGCGGACCGCGCGGAAACGTCAGCCGGCCGGTCAGCGGCGGCCGGGGCCGGCTGGCCGACCGGCCCCGGACGCTGGCGGCCAGAGGCCGAGAAAACGTCCCAGACGCGTGAACGAACGAAACAAGGGCCTGAGCTGGCGCGTTTTGGTTCAGTCACGCATGCCTGAGCTGACGGAAACGCGACTGGTTCGGTGTGGAACTGGACCGGTGCTGCGCGCGAACAGCAGGACGCCAGCTCCTGTCCCCAGTGACGCCAAACCCCAGTGCCGCACCTCGTTGGACTGCGGTTTGGCCAACTGCCCGCCACTGGGCGGCTTCTGGCTGGAGCTGGTGCTCTTCGGGCCGGCCGGCGGGGCCGGAAGTACTCGCTGCTGCTGCTGCTGCGGCGGCGCCACACCGGCCCGGCCCTGCGCCTGCTGGAAGCCGTCCAGGCCGGCGCTCTCGAACAGATGCTGATCCAGCCTGCCGCGGGGCATCACCAGGCCCGGCCACGGTTTCCGGCTGGAGACGGCCCCTGGCGCCGGCGGAAAGATGGCGCACAGGTCAGCGCTCAACTGCTGCTGCCATATGACGGCGCGCCGAAGAAAATTAAACATCGACGGAAGCGGAATACGCATTTCACAAGTACAAAAAAAAAAAAAAATGGAAGGGAGGAGAATATAAGATCGGACTGGGATCGTCCATAAACAACCGTTCCTACATGAGCGATTCATGTGGCAGCAGAAAATCCACAAATTCAATCATGCTTTACACGACGACGAACCCTAAACCATACACAAAAGGGGCACGTTCCTATGACCCCGCCAATAGAAATTTACCAAACTTCGGCTCCTGGGAAAGCTCTGAGCCCCACCACCTCAGGGCGTTCTGGTCTGGTGAAAGGACAAGACGGGGGGAGGGGGCAGGCAGCTCACCTGACGCTCCAGGCGGCGCTGACGGGTCGGTCGCGGCTCGACACCGCTCCAGATCAGACTGCACCTGCGGACCGGCATACGACCATGAGCCGCGGCAGAATCAGCCGGCAGACAGCCACTGACGACGACCGGCAGCCGGCCGCAGACGGCGGTACCTAATGACTGTGAGCCACGGCAGAATCAGCCGGCAGACGGCCACTGACGGCGACCGGCAGACGGCCACAGACGGCGGTACCTTCTATTGCACAAGGCCAAACGCATACATGACCTTGAAAGTTCGCGTTAGCCTTGCTGGACCTGACTCGCTATTTTTGTACTGTTATAACACGATATTTCGAACCATGAAAAAAGCATTCTAAGCGGTTCCAACGGATACATTTCGTGAAACGCAAAAACGCTTTTACCACTTGAAAAAACCACAAACACACATACAAAGGGCAAAATCATGGCGCGCCAAACGGAGTCGATAAAGAAACGTTTTATAAATATTACAGCAGCTCCAGGTCCCCAAGTGTTTGACTCGCTTTTTACGTTCAACAGCAGAGAGGCAAAGACCAATGCATTTCATGCTGATGGCAATATGTTGTGCTATCGATCTAACTGCCCAATGTTCCTTTGGAAGGAAGGTGACAACGTTATAAGCTAGCACATTTCGTGCATGCACGCACGTGCGCCCAAAACATCACCGAATAAGATTTGAATCTACACCTGTTCCTTCACGCACAACGAGGTATGAGCGCCTGAACGGCCTTTCGGAACACGACACGGCCACGAAGTCGGGCCAGTTCGGACCATGACAATTGAGCCGATGCAGACGCCCGGCCCAACCCGACACCGGAGGAGCGAGAAGACGACCAGGGCGCAGACCGGGCAGACCGGCCCTCACGCACCTGCGCCAGCCTGGCCGGGCAGGTCGAGTCGCCCCCAGCCTTGGCCAGCTCCTGCCGCGCCGTCTGCAGCTCGCGCTGCGCCTTGGCCAGCTCCTGCCGGTTTTTCTGCAGCTCGGTCTGCGCCTTCGCCAGCTCCGCTCGCTCCTTGTCCCGTTGCTGTTCCAGCTCCGCCGCGTGGGTCTCGACGTTGTCGATCTTTGCGGACATGTCGCTCAGCTGGCGGTCCTGGAGGACGGCCAGAACGAGGTCAGTGGCCGGAGCCAGCTACACAGGATACATATGGGGATCGAAACAAAGCATCACTCCAGCAACATTTATACATTACTTAACAGCAGCTGTAAAAGCATTTCCTTTGCTTATATAAAGCATAGTGTGTGCTGAAGAGTCAAGACTAACAAACTGCATTTCACATTTCTTTAAGACTGGTATGTGATGTTTAAAATTCATTTGAGCTCGAGAAAATTTTGAAGGACACCTCCAGCAACTTCCGCGCTTTAGCCACAAGAACCTAGAGAAGTTCATATGCAACAATTTGGTGATGCATTCAGCAAAGAGACATATCATCCATGAACAACAGCTAAATGTTGCGATCGGACCAGCGACCTGATGTTAATGTTGGACAGACGCCAGTGAACGTGCAGGAGCAGAGAAAATATGTCTCGATATCGAACCATGCTCGATAACACATCCTTAACAACGGCCGACCTGCTCGTCCTTTTCATCATCCAGCTGTTTTTGAAGGGCAGCCCTGTTCTCCTCCAATTCATCTAGATTTTCTTTCATGTGTTTGCACCTAATACCATCTTCTTCCTTTTCAATTGCTATCTGATGAGCCTTGGCATTGGCTTTCTTTAGGTCGTCACTGATTTCTCGCCTTTCCAGATCACCCTTCAATGATTTCTCTTCACTGCAAAGGGAACACAGTACATCAGTAGAGATGAAATTCTGAGACATGCTCAGACAGAAAAAAACACATTGCTATATCCGCATCATTGCATTAGCTAGTATTATAAATGATTTAAACATCTCACGTCATCCGAGATGACGGCGACCACAAGTATCACAAACAGAAAGACGAATGTCACGATTTGCACTACACAAGTTCTACAGCCTAGCTTTACTCCGACATGCCACAGCCGTCGCATGCTTAAGCTTCTCCCCATTAATTTCGCGGCAGGCTAGCCGCTCCGGGTCGCCCGACCACTTCGCCTGCACGAGGGCCGAGCCAGACCGCGAGCGTGACTCGGGCGAGCGCCCCACTCACGCCGTCTGCAGCAGGCCCTCCAGCCGGTGCAGCTCGGCCGTCAGGTCCGTGTTGACGGCCTGCAGCCGCCAGTAACTGAGGCCGCACACCACCAGGACCAGCGCCAGCACGGCGGCCAGCACGCGCTGCGGACCGCGTGACGTCGCCATCCGACTCCGCATCATCCAGACGGCTGGCCGACACAGGGCACCGTCACAACACCGCCATCACACTCACCAGGCAGAGCCGTCAAATGTGAATGGTTCGGAACGTCGTCTCCTGAATGCACACGGTAACTGGTACTG
Source organism: Capitulum mitella (assembly GCA_030062745.1). Classification (NCBI taxonomy): domain Eukaryota; kingdom Metazoa; phylum Arthropoda; class Thecostraca; order Pollicipedomorpha; family Pollicipedidae; genus Capitulum; species Capitulum mitella. The sequence continues at coordinate 2,452,013 of CP099840.1, read as the reverse complement.
CTCTGGCATTAGCCATAAGTATTGAACTGAACCCATGATTTACTGGGGAGGGGCTTCCGATACCCTCACTTTTTCTTCACCACAACACTTCATAAGGCAAATGGTGCAGCATTACAAAAATACCAAAATGACAATCAAAATCATGTTTGACGATTTTGCAACTATTTTCAAGTTTGCCTGATCTTCAGTGGCAAAATGGTGTAGCAAAAGAGCTAGTTTTGTGCAGTATGTGTTAAAATGGCAAGAAATCTCAATGTAACCCATCCTTGACATCATACATGGTAGGACAGGAGGTGGAGCTGGTCCCATTTTGCAACAATGGCTCCAATAAACAAATGATATCACCTGGAAAAGAGCATGCAAACATCCCAACCCTTATGCATATCTTGACATAATTCTACATCTCTGCTTACAATATGTTAGCAAAAAAAAAACATAACTCACAGCCAGAGAAAGCCTCAAATAGCATCTGAATCACATGACCACAGTATGGCTTAATAATTTTATACCATGCTGGGATGGTATAAGTACCCATGCAAACCTAATGATCTTTCTGGAACACAACATTGAATAAAACAGTAGACTGAGATGTGACATGCTTTGCCTATTTCTGTGGTTGTGGGAATGGAAATCAATCACTCTCAAATGGACATATTAGCTGATGACCACCATATCTGTAATAACAGTAATAATAAGTTAAAACACAAAACATGACTGAGTGGAGATGATGAGAGTCAATGGCCCAGCATCTATGAGTCGTACATTAAGTGCAGAAGGAATCACATTAAAACCTGAATCTGCCTGAAAATACTTTTAAGTTCTGTTGCTTAAAACCTTTCATTATTTCTGGTGACAACAACTATTTTTTTGGCTGAGATGGCTTTTTTAAATTTCACTTCCACTCCTGTGGAAATTTAGAGAACATTATGACAACTCACTACTCATTCTGAAAAACTCTGCTCTGACAAGATCTCACTGATGCCTGCCATATTTTGCAGACAGGCTTTGCTTCCCTGTTGGATCTTTGGCCAACTTTAACAATGGTGTGGAGCAGGCAGAACCTATTTGGGACACATCCAAACTGACACTGTTCCACTGGACTTAAAGGTATATTTGGTACTGGTACAATCAGCACATAAACATACACAAGTCATGCACATTTATGAAGGCAATAGAATGACAAGAACAATAACTGCACACAAACATTTTGACTTGGCACATCTGACCTCTCACCAGCACAACCACATAGTGTCACAACACAATGCATGCACAGCCGCATGGCAAGGACGATGCATTAACCCAGGTAGGACCTCTGACAGCATGCAAACTTGTGCATGTCAGACCTGAATGTCCTTGACAGATGAAAAAGGCTGCAGGAAGTGATTGTTAGAAATCTGGCTGATATGCATGTCATAAACACCATAGTTGTCTGTACACTGTAACAATGGATTATCTGCATTCTTTATTCCTTACAACAGAACCAGCCATTCACAGCTCTCAAACAGAACAGATCTGGCCAAAACCAGAATACTTAAATGAAGTGGCATACCATTAGAGAGTGCCCATGCCTATCATCCCTTGTAAAACTCATCTTTCTCACCAGTTTCAATTCACATGGACAGTGACTTTGTAAAATGGCACCTTGATGCTGTGTAAGTGGAACTCAGATTTTAAGAAAGGGGATGCAAGGTCTAGTATGCAAAAAAACTCATAATGAAACAATGGGGATAAGGGTGAAAAAGTGGCCTGGGCCCAAACAACTTTGAGCTGAACATACATGGACAGTTAAGCTATTTTTGGTTTGTTTTTGGCATGACCAGATCAAATCAGTTCAACTGCGATCTCATTAACCCGTCTGTCAACAACACTGGTGCCAAATCACAAACCAATGTTCAAGCTTTAAGCTGAAAGCCAGCCTTATTCTTTTGAAGTCATCATCAGTGTGAATCCAACTTTGACCAAGGAAACAATGGTGGAAGACTGCTTTGCCAGCTATTTGATTAGTCAAAAATTGCTTAGCCAGCTGTTGGGAATGTACTGGACACCATGACCAGTCAAAAGGACCTTGGTATAATCTTCAATGGCAGGCTGAAGTTTCACTTTGAAACAGCCAAAGTTGCAGCAAAAACATTCAAGGTGTTTGGCATGGTGAGAACTTTTGAAAACCTTGACAATCAGACTGTTCCTCTCCTATTCAAGTCAGTTATCAGGCCCATTTTGGAGTATGAAAACTGTGTATAAGGACCATTGTTCAGAGATGACCAGGGTTCAATAGTGTGTCACAATATGAAGCAAGTCATTGCCATTCAAGAGCTCCCATATCAAGAATGGCTAGTTTGGACCTTCTTTTGATGCTGTACTGAAGATGGCATGTTGACATGATCATGGTCCTCCAGATCCTAACAGGAAGACTCAGGATGCAGCATGAATAACTATTCACCCTTGCAGAGGCTCATGAAATGTGGTCATGGATTGAAACTGTTACCCCCAGCAAACTTGCTGGTAAGGCAGCAGGTATGCTGTCAGCACTCCATTAATGAACTTGTTCAAGGACAGACTCAACAAACATTGGAGAGATTGAAAATACAAGATTTGTACCCAAAGAGACCAAAAATGGTGAGCTTTAGACAGCAGGAGCCCATGGTGTTCTTGCAGCCTACTTTTCCCAAATCCATTAAATCCTAAGTCCTAAAGCCTGTTTCTCAGCAAAATAATGATTTGCAGGCTGATGTGTAATAAAAAAGAAATGCTGAGCCAGCTGACAGTTTGTGACAGCAAACTATTTTTTACTTTTCTTCACATATTATATTTCACTATTTTGGGCTTGGAAAGTCAGGATGTTTCCACAAGAAACTGAACTGGAAAATGAAGTTCTACCTTTGCATTCACATCTGAGTTAGTGCATCTTAGACTTCAGATAAACTGTACATGCCAAATGAAAGCAGGCCTCATTTTGTTCCCAAATATGGGTAGCCATAAGCTCTTTTTAGCTTATGCAATTTGTTCATCCTTGCCCTAGAATGTCCCCAACTGACACTATGCAAGGGCCCTTAAACCATGAATCAATATTTCCAGCAAGCTATGATGCTATACAAAAGTGGTTGTTTCCAGAACTACCAGTGATCTTCTCAACTCTGCTTTGGATTTCTGCACGCACGCCCATGTTAATGATCATGCACAACCTACACCTCAAGCAAAATTTACGTGCATTTGTACAATCCCCTCCCGGCCCAAACCTTCCATATTTCCAGCCATGGGAAGTGCACAACTATCACGCCCCCACACTGAATATTATTAAGGACACAGAGACCGCACAGTATCACCTTACTGAATACCCCACGCCTTGTATCCCACCATGTGGTTACCAGCTTACCCGACCGCTCACCGTCTTGCGTGGCACTGAAATGCACCTACCACGAGTACAGCACGGATAAGCCCTTGGGTAAGCCGGTATGTGAGTTAAGCGCTTACAGTTCAAGTGAAGCGAGACTGGATCAGCTGATGCTTGACTAGAGGCGGGTAATGAGTCCTACTGTAAAAATTCGTTTTCTGTTTGTTAGCCTTTCAAAGCATTACATTGGCACGATCTCAGACATGGGAGGTGGAGGATGGGGAGGGCAAAGTGGTCTTCCAGACTTTTTGGAGCCTGACATTGATTTCATGCGCAGTGAATGAAAAGAATGACCAGAAACTATTATTTGCTCTATACTCGCAACTGTGGAGGGTTTTTTACACTCCTGAGCAGGATTATTAAATGATGAATGATTCTTATAATTGAGCGTCATCTGTAAAAGCTTTAACAAAATTATGGTGGGTTGGGTGGATTTTTGTATAACTTTGAATTAGTAGTTTAACATGTTGTCTGTTGTAAGTAACACAGCCTCTCGAGCCAAGAGTCTGTGTCTTGAGTCAAGTGTTGTGTATTGGCAGGTCTCAGTTAATTGTCTGCTTATCATATTCATTTGTTGTCTTAACTTAAACCCTTTTTACATTTGCATTTGTTTGCCTTAAAATCCATTGTAACGGAAATTAAATGTCATTAAACAGCTGCCAATAGCTGTTTTTCATTGAAGAGAATTGTATTTACAATCAACGGCGTAAATTCAATTATTTTTTCGCATGCACTTTTCTTGATATCCACCTCTAATTGGCAGTCAGACGAGCAAAGTAACAAGGTCAGGGGGCACGAATGTAACGCGCTGGGAACAAAACAAATGGCTACTGCTGAGGAGGAGCGCTGAAAGCGTTAGGCGAGTTTTGGTATGAATTGTCGAGTTGCCCAGGAAATGAATATAATTGTTATGGAGCAAAACAGCATCCACAGATCAAAACATTATTATTTACCCGGGTCAGGGATTGGTTCGTTCGTGCACTGTGCATAGTTTTGTATGTGGGGCGTCCCACTGCAAATGCTTGTAAGGCATTGCCATTGATGACACAATGTTGCTAAGTATCTACATTGCAGTATATTAGGTGGTCTCAGGTGAGGAAAACAAAACAACAGCCATATCCTTACATTGTTTAGGGCTTATTTAGCACGTTTTTGGCTAAAGGTGGGTTTCTGACCAACCAGATCCCAAATAATTCTCTATATGACTACTGCAGCTGTAAAGAATATAGCATCCTGTATGTAATTATACTTTTGATGGCCTGAATTTCTGGAAAAATAACAACAAAATTCATAGCAATTGTGTACCACCCAGTACTACAGTGCTGGGATCAGCAGGCAGAGAATAACAATATTCCATGGTGCAAAATGTAGTACCTCCAAGGGTAAGGTTATTGACACTAAGAATGTGTGAAGACCCTGCAGACATCTATAAGAGGTTAATGACAAGATATATATATATATATATATATATATATATATATATGTTTATGAAGATGTAATTTTGCTGCCACAAATTGAACTTCAGGCAATGGCTGGATTATTATACTGTTATATCATTACATTAGATGATTTTTGGGATATCTCCAGAACTATTACAATTTTGCATTTATGCTCTGCAGCAATTAGATATGTCTAATACAGGGATGTGGTTGGAAATGTTGTCCCGAAGGTGCAACCCTGCTCAGCAGGTGCAGTATAGGGTTCTTGAGGCAGCAGGCCAGGCTGCAGGCCAATAAAGGGTGTAATCAGACTTGGCTCTGTGCAATAAAAAGGTTGTGCAAAGTGCTGTATTAGGTTACATCTAAATAGGGGCCATTTGATAATTATGTCAGGTTAGGTTAGGTTAGGTTAGGTTAGGTTTGGTAAATTTTTATTTGTTTTTTTTTATTTCACTTGCTAATGTTCTCCAATGCTGTTTCATGATTTTCTTTTTCAGATATGTTGTTTCATTATGTCTTAATTGCCTTCTTGATGTATGTTTAATTACCTTTTCATCTTCCCATATTTGTGATGTTTTATAATTGTTCCCATTCTTATTGTTACTATTATTAATTTTTTATTTTGAAAACAATTTATGTCACATATTAGTTGTTTCAAAACATTTTATATTACTCTTGATCAGACATTGGATCTGACCAACAACTAATCAGAGTCAAGATTTCATGTACTCAAACCATTTAATGCAGAAATGTCAAAAATCCCTACTGGAGCATTTGACAGCTGGAATGGTAATGATGACTCAGTCTGTGTCAGGGAAATAATGTGTTTCAGATTTTTTGGCTGAAATTGTAACTAGCATGTATCAGTATTGCATTTCAAGGGCTGTGCAACCATTACAATTACTTTCCCTCAGTGTAGGTGCTCATTCAAAATCTTACTGTTGACTTATGTTTTCTGCAGCAAGTATGGCACTAGCAGGCAAAGTATTTTCAGAAAGGAAAAAAAATTGTGCTTTTTGTGAGACTCTGATCAGTGATCTACTTGAGGTCAGTGGTAATGCTATGTCCTCATTTGATCCCACAAGTTAGGCTGCCCTTAAGGTACTTTTTCTGTGCGTGTCATTTGCTGTGGAAAGATAGAAATATTTGGTACTGAACACTGTCAACCTTTCTTGTCTTTTTAGTGTGCCTCCAAAATGGTGAGCAAATTACTACCAACTTTTGAGATTCGTCATTATGTATGGCATCATCACTAATGTTGAGATCAACAAGTAGGTCATGCATGGCACATCTGAGTGATGAGTCATTAAATGATGCCAGTATTCATTAATCAAATTTTGAACTATGTGATTCAAGAAGAATGACATTTTAGTAACCATTTCTCAGCTTTAATTGCTGGTTAGGCTATAAGTATTCCCATTAATTCATTACTATAAATTCATTGTTATATTTTCATATCTTTGCATGTATGTATATCCATTGTTTCATGTAGTAAATGTATTCCTGTAAATTCATTCAGAATCACCCATCATAATCATCATCATGGAAGTATATATCATATATACATATCACATATACATATCACCAATGGAAGTACCCCAGTTGGATAATTGTGTCTCAGACAGGTAGGGTAATGACAAATCATTGTCTAGCTGCCCACCTAAAAATCACCTGGAATCATAAAGCTGCTCTGGTACCATGTTGCATTTTATGCTGAGTTCTGTAAATCATGTCCTCAGTGGTATGAAATGTTTGAGAAACAGCAGTGATGTCTTGTGTATGGTTTCCATTTCTTCTTCATTCAGTACAGTCAGCTGGTTTTAGTTATGCATGTTTGCACCAGTCTCTGCATGGCAAAGGACAAAAAAGGAGGATATCATAGTCTGCATATTTGAACTTGCACACTTTTACTGTGGGTAGAAGTCATAGGCAGAAGTGTAGATGGAAGTCAGAGGCAGAACAGGCATGTAGGACTTGATAGCCAGGATAAAAACAGTGAGGTCATGGTCAGGATGTGTGAAGCAGATGTTGTGTCATTCAAAAGAGAAACTACCAACATCTTCAGAGTGCTCTCCCATGTCTTTCCAGTCAGTATCCTGTTGGCCATTGTCATGTTTGGGAATTGCTGGATTAAGTGGTCATCCCAAGAAAGCATTGTTCAAAGGAGATCAGCCATGTCCGTGATCTAAGGATACAAGGCCACATTTGACAGTTCCCCTGATGGTGGTGATTTTGGCCTGCATTCCACTGCTGTGACCTCAAGAAAATGCAACCAGATTCCAAGCAGATACACTGTATTAATCTGACGAAAAATCCCACAAGCAGACTAGCTGTTTAGGCCATTGCCAGGCAAACAACATGGCTGGCAAAATGCTGGGCGGCGGCCGGCGAGGTCTGGCAGAGCGTCCTGCCCTCCTACCCTTCTGTTCGTCCAGTGTGGAGCGGGCCTCAGTGTGTCGGCGACAGACGAGCTCATCCGCCCCGCATACTGGAATGGGAAGAGATGCGCTGACTATGCTTTCGTTGCAAAGAAGAATCTAATCATTGCAATGGGGTATGGTTTGCTTGGCGAGTTTTGTTTCTTTTACAGAGAACAAGACTTATGCTTCTGGTGCTTTACAACTTCAAAGCATTTAGACCCAGGATTTTTTGTCGGATTGGCCATCCGACGATTTAATTGAATCTCATTAGAGGTGATTTGTGCTACAGCAGTGGTTCCTGGTTATTCACGGCAGGGGTGTCGATTTGTATTCTTGTGAGAGGGCCCAGGCCCACCCAGTGTTGATTTGCGCTCCCCCAGTGTTGGTTTGCCCCCCCCCCCCATTTTCTGCTGGTTTTAATGGGTAATGTTTTAAAGGAAAATAAGAAAAAATGACGAAAAGAATGACCGCAATAGACAAGAGATAGGCAGAAGGCAGAGAACAAAGTCTAAAATGATGTACTTATCTAACTTTCCATCTTCTGTCTATCTATCTGTCAATATGTGAACTTGGGAATAAATGCATTTTTTTATCTGATAAATAGCAAAAAGCGTAAAGATTTCCGATGGCAAAAAACTGGGCTAAATCCGTTGAGGAACCCACATTTGGGAGAGGTTAGGGCGTCGGGTCCTCGGCTCGGCCCCCCTTATCATTTACAGAAGTCGACGCCCCTGATTCACGGTTATGAAATACGAACTCTAGCTCGAGGGGGATAATGGGTACAGTTTGTTCTTTGTAGCACTGACATTTTTGTAATATGCGTTTTCTGTTTTCCAGATTGAATCATGGATCTTCAGGTGGACTTTTGTCCACTTCTTGCTAGAATTCAGGGATATCTTATTCAGTACCTGGATAAAGACAGCAGAACATTCAACAAAGATCTTGGTAAGTATATTGTTTCTGAACATCAGATACCAGTTATAATGTTCTTGGTGCTTGTAGCAAAGAAATAAAACCTTTAGTGTTTTCTAGTCAGGATTTGGATTGTTTTTGACATTATGCTGAAGCTGAAGCCCAGCTTGAGACCATTTGTGAATATAATGATTCCGTGTTATGTCGCGGAGGCCGTGAAACATTTAAGATATAGCATTTTTGCTTGTTGCATTCATCATTTTAAACCTAGTCTCTTATCTCTGTGGGCAGATGAATCAGTCGACAAGTTCGCAGAGTACATGAAACAGTGCATCGTCGAAGAGTCGGCCGACGAGGCATCCCTCCAAAGCCTGCACGCTCTGCTGCTGATGAGCTCGGGCATCGCGCCGGTCGCCGCCGACAGCGAGCACGTGCAGTCGGCGCTGGCCAAGCTGGAGGGCGCGGCCGTGCCGGCGGCGCTGTACCTGGCCGCCCTGCCGGCGGCGCTGGAGCCGTGCCTGCTGCGGCTGCTGCCGGAGACGGACGGGCCGGCGGCGGCCGCGCTCTGCGCCGCGCTGGTGGCGGCCTGCTGCCGGCCGGCGCCCGCCTTGTTGGCCGGCCGTGCCGTGCGTGCTGCGCGCCTGCCTGCTGCTGGCCGACCGGCAGCCGGCGGCGGCCGCCGACGGCGCCGATCGGCTGGTGGCGCTGCTGGCCGCGGCGCCGGACCCCGCCGACGGCCGCGCGGCGCTGGCGCTGGCCGCCTGCCTGCTGCAGCTGCTGGAGGCGGCAGCGGCCGAGCCCGAGCCGGCGCCGGCGCCGGCGCCGCTGGCGGCCGCCGCCGGCGCCGCCGTGGCCGCCGCCGCGGACCTGTTCCAGCGCGTGACGCTCAGCATGTGGCTGGAGTGGGCCGAGGCGGCGGCGGCGGACGGCCGGAGTCTGCAGGCAGCCGTGGCGGACACGCTGCTGGACGTGGCCGACCTGGTGGAGGAGGCCCGCCGGGAGGGCCGCGCCGCCCGCCTGCCGCCCGGCACCGACCTGCTGCTCCAGACCTGCCAGCACTACGTCAGCAGCGAGGAGGCCAGCCGCGAGCAGCGACTGCGCGCCGTGGCGGAGCGCGGCAAACGCCACAAGAAGCACTTCCGCGCGCTGGTGGCGGGGCTGGACGTGCGCGATGCCGAGGTAGTGGAGTGTCTGGAGAAGAACGGCGACCTGATGTCGGCAGACGAGCTCTGGAAGCTGCTGGAGGTGGTGAAGGAGTCGGCTTCGGAACCCACGCCGCTCCGAGATCGGTTGATTAAGGTGCGCCGCTGTTGTTTTTGTGATGTTCCGTAGCGTGGTGTCTGAAGTCACACGTCTTTAATTCACGATGGGGTCATTTGCATGTTGTTTGGACTGCAGGTCATCGCATTATGTTGTTCCTAACGCGATGTCCGTAACCTCATCAGTGTGGGAGCCACGCTGCACCGTCTGAGTCCCACGTTCGAGGTTCACAGGCCTTCGCGCGCTGTAATCCAATGATGTCCTCACCGTAAGTCTGACGCGTGCTGCCGGTGGTGCAGGTATTAGTCGATGAACTCCTGAAGCAGCCGGCCTCAGAAGATCGCCAGCGGGTCGTGGAGCACGTCCTGACCACTGGCCCGGACATCAGGAGCAGCACATGGGAGCAGGATCTGCGCACCTTGTCGGCACAGATGGTGGGGGGCGAGGACAGCTCGGTCAGCGAGGTACGTTCCCTGGTCGCCAGCAACAGACAAAGGACATTTCTGAATTGGAAGGGAAAACTCTTGACAAGAAGTGCTATACTAATCCTATTCTCTGTTTACATATCCCAGATGAGACGTTCAGAAACTGTTGGTAGAGCAGGAGGGGCTAGTTTGTGCTATGCGGAGTGCCATCCCGTCTCCGTTACTTATCCGCCCTCTCGTTCTCCGTGGCCCTCTGATCCTTTCCCTCAGACCTTTTTCCGGCTTAGTGAAAGTGCCAGTCAAGACCAGTCTGCATCCCATAGCTCTGGAAATGACTGGGACTGGTCGAAAGACCTCTAGTCCACGGCGAAACCGAACCCGCCGTCTCCGCTGTTCGTCCTCCGCTCGCTGTCCGAGTCGTTAGCCGCCGGCCGCGGTGTGCGGTGAGCGCCGGCTCGGACGCGAGGCCGGCGCTCTGAGAGGGCCGATCGGTTCCAGGGCTCGGCGCGGCAGCTGGCGGCGCTGCTGCTGCAGGCCGCGCGGCCGCTGCTCCTCGCCGTGGTCCGGCAGGCGGCCGAGAGCGCCGGCAAGGCGGCCATCATGGCGGCGGCCGTGCCGGCCCTGCTGCGTCGGCTGCCGCTGCGGCTGCTCAGGGACGGCCAGACCGGACTGCTGGGTGAGCCTCGACTCCCGCCGGGCGGCGGTACTGGGGGCGGGCGATGGACCGCTCGGTACAGCCCGCCCCCCCCCCGACCCCATGCCAGGCGGCGGTTCTTGGATGACGGTAGTCGGACAGCCAGTGGTGGTGTCGCGACTGAACGTGTTCGGTTATTTGGTCTCGGCTTCTGGTGCTGTGGTCTTGGTCTGGTGCTGAGCTCCTTCGGAGCTGCCGCTGGAGGTGCTGTTTGTGGTGTCCTTCATGAGGACTTGATGCCGTCGATGGACTCTGTAGCGTGGCTTGTAGTCTTGACTCAGTGCTCCTTTTTTAATGACTGGCTGGTGCTGATCCTCCATGGGGATGGCCCATCCCCATGTCATGCACATCTTCTACTGTGCATGACACCCCATGTGATGTATTCGACCGTCCACAGTGTATGAGTAGTCCTGAGCCAGTCTTCTTTCTGTATGCACGAAATTGATACCCTTCAGATACCAACTGATGCTGTACCGCTCGTCTCCAGAGACGCTGGTTCTGGACCAGCTGGCCGAGACGTCGGAGCCGAAGCCGTTTCGCCAGCTGGGCCAGCTGCTGGTGTCGGCGGTCGACTGCGGCCTGACGACCTTGGACGCACGGCTGGCGGAGAGCCTGGTCGCCCTGCCCGTCCCCAAGAGGCTCACTCTGCAGCTGGTGCAGGTGCGACCAGGTTATCTGACTTATTTGTCGGATTTCAACCTCTTTCTAGACATGTTGTTGTTTCAAATGTTGTTTCCGGGAGATGTAGTTGGCGCTACCCTGTCAGGTGATGCGTTCCATAGATCCCCTGCCTCATACTTTCACTGCTGTTTTCAGTGCTGCAGCCACATGGTGTTAAGGCAGTGTTGTCTGTAGCTGGGGATCACAAGACTCGTGCACACGGAAGCCCCAACTAGTCTGTACTTTGCTTATGCTGGTCCTGGCCCGAATCGCAGCACGAGGCCATGGACTACATATGTTGTGCTGGATACCTCATGTGTTCATTCGATCTAGCTCATCAGATTATCTTGTTGCCTGAGCTATGTGTTAACAAATGTCCTCAATGCTGCTGTCGATTTGTCCGACTTTGAATCCTCCGGCTCGTGCCCATCATTGCAGCGCGTGTCGTCTTGCCGGCGGTAGCGGCCTGCCGCGACTGCAGCGTCTCTGACTGCGGCAGTTGTTACTACAGGACCTGATGGGAAGCAGCGCGGTCCGTTCGGCCCAGTGGTGCTGCCCTCTGGCGCAGTTCAGCGCCATCGCCATGGACGAGACGCTCGACATGGACACGGACGCCGAGCGGATGATCGAGCAGAGACAGCTGGCGCTGCAGTGTCTGAGGATGATGGACAGCGTTCAGGAGCTAGGTGAGTTGAGTGTAGCGGTCGAACGTGTAATGGGAATGGAACAAGTTGCACTGAAGTGCCTGAAGACATTGGCTTGCACGAAAAGGTCAGAATCGCCTGTCGAAGAAGCCGAAATTTTTAGGAAAGCTTGCGGCACATGTACCACAACATACAGCTGGCCGAACAAACCCTGACCTGTGCGTGTCCCCGGACCTGTGTCCGACCCTACCCTGGCCCCGCCCTGGCCAGACCATGACCTGTTGCGTGCCCGCAGACTGTGAGGGCCGTCTGGCAGCGCTGGCCGGCCGCTGCCACCCGGTGACCGAGCTGTACATGTGCCGGCTGCTGCTGCACGTGCCGCCGCCGGCCGAGCACGGCAGTCTGCTGCACTGCCTCGCCGACGACGCAGCCGCCCCGTGGCGGCTGGACGACCACGTGCTGCTCAAGGCCACCCTCGCCTCAGTAAGCTGGAGCGAGGGACTCCTGGACACTGGGAGGATGTTGGTTTGGAGGTGATTTGTGGTATCTTGCTACATGCTACGCCAGAACACTGCACTTGTTAAAATGTACTGTGTATGTAAGCTAACTAAGGTATGGTTTAGTGTAGGTCAGAAACTGCTGCTGGTGTCGAAAGCACGCGTGGCGCTGCCCGCTATCACCCTTCGCCAATTTGTGTTGTCGCCAGGAGCTGTCGAACCTACTGTCCATGCAGACGTCACGTGTTAAACGACTGTTCCCCATCCCCGCCTCGGAACCGTGTGCGTGCTCAGCTGCCGTCAAAGGCTCGCTCTGTGCCGCCAGTACCTGCCGTACCTGTGCGCGGACGAGTGGCGGCGCCTGCACGCGGCCCTGCTGCAGTACCACGCCGGCACGGCGCCGTACGCGGCGGCGGCCGCGGCGCCGGCCGAGCGCCGCCCGCTGGCGCGCGCCGCCTGGTACTACGGCGACCTGGTCACGCTGTGGACGGCGCCGGCCGACGACGTGCCGCCGGACGAGTCGCTCCTGCTGCCGGCCGACCGGCTGGCCGCCGGTCTGCGCGCCGTCGCCGTCCAGATCAAGGTCGGTCGTGGGCTGGCGATGGTCTGGTGGTCAAGAGGGAGGGGGTGCTCGGGAGGTTGCTCGAGGCTGGAGCACGGCGCGGAAGGCCACGGTCATGCTGGTCTGTGGCCTTTATGTGTAACTGCGCGTACCTGGGATAGAAGAATAATAGAATTGCCTTTTATTCGCACCTTCCGTCTGGTAGTTATACGTTGCCTGTGCTGAAATGACCCACGTAATACCCATTAATGTAAAATTTTGAGTTTGATTGGTCGTCGAACCAAAACCTCCGGTCGTCTCTCTGTGCGGCGTTGGCGGCTCCGATGCGCGGCGAGGTCACGCGTGCCGTGCCTGACTGCACGTGTTCCCCGGGGGAGGAGAGTCCGTCGCCCTGTGTACGGCGTCTGCACTGTGACGCGGCGTCTGACCGCGCCGCCCGGCCGGCCCCGCCGCAGCGCTCCCTGGAGGCGTCGGCCGGCTCGGAGCAGTACGGCGACGACCTGTCGTCGGTGTTCCTGCCGCTGACGCACCTGATGACGCTCGTGCCGGAGCCGGCCGCCAGGGAGCCGCTCGAGCTGCTGGCGCTCTTCGTCACCGCCGAGTTCATCAAAGAGGTACGCCCGCGGGCGGGGCGCGGGCCGTGGAGCGGGTGTGGCGCCGGCTCTGGGCGGGGCATTGGGTCATCCCTCTGTCATGGTGAAGGCTGGGGGATGTACGACATTGGGACACACCGAGTGTGAGTGGTGGCTGTTGGATGCGTACAATTCCTGGTTGCGCGTTCAAGACCATTTGCTTCATGAAATGGGATTTATTTGGAGGATTGAGACGAACACCTGGCCTGTGAGTATTTAGTCTTTGAAGGGTGTCACTGGCCCAAGCCCATCAGAAGTATAGAAACAACTAATCATGACATACGGTTGGCTCTGCACAGTTGAACCGATCGGAATTCAGTCATGTGTTCGCTACTCATCAGTAAAGCCCACGAACTGCCGTCAGCAGCATTGCTGTGTACTGACTGGCCGTTGGCTGCCGGCCAGATGACGAGTCAGATGGAGAAGAAGGCGACGTCTGCCCCGGACGGCCCGACATCGCCCAACATGGACTGGCAGCTGGAGGACATGGACGCCTCGGCCGGCGCCCTCTCCCAGTTCGTCGTCGGCTGCTTCAACATCCCCAACGACTCGCCGATCAAAAAGCGGGTGTTGCAGCACATCAGCGGCTCGGTGCTGGGTGACCTGACCCAGCACGTGGCCGCAGGGTGACGGTCACCGCAGGGGACGCGATCGTTGTCGGCTGTGGGGGATTTGAGGCTCAAATATCACTGGTTTGTTGGTGGGTCGAGGGGGGCGATATTACACAGGGAAGGCTGAGGGACAGTGTCAATATTGCTGGTCTGATACAAGAGTCGGGAAGATGGATTTTGTTTTTTTTTCATCTGCCTCATTTCGCCTGTGAAGTTTTGCTGTTCAGAGGAGCAGGAAATCGTTGCTGGAACCAGCTGATTTGTAAATGCGGATTGTTTGGACGGATGCAAATGACAATATTCTGACACAGGTCTGCTGCCAGTATTGCTTCTTGTTTCATACCGAACTTGTTGACAGTTTTGCGAATATAGACACGCATACGTCACTAACCTTTATTTCAAGCTGCATATCACATGGTAATATGTGTCTGAACCCTGCTAGCTTAATCTTTTGCTAGGTATACTTTTCACGTAGGGTGAAGTTATCTACATAATGCTGAATGCCTTGGTACAATGATCGGGTGAACCAAGTCGGTAATTCTCTGCGGCGCTCGCTCGGACCCGCGCTGCCACCGCGCGTCCTCAGAACGCCCTGGTCGCGGGCAAGACTGAAACAGGCTAGTTGGACGGAGGGAGGCGGCTCTACACAGGGCGCCGTCTGGCGGCGGAGCGCCGGGACCGCCCGCGGCGGCCGCCGGGGCCGCCCCTCGGGGCCGCCCGCCGCCGGCGGTATCACGGGAATTGGCACGCGAGACTCGGGCGTCGGCGGCCGGCCGGCCCGCGGCGGCGGCCGCCGGCCGGCCGCGCGCCCGCGCCAGCGTCAACACAAACAGGCGCGGCGGCCGGCGCCGGCGTCGGTATAAGTTACGGCGGTGCGGGCGGCGGCGCTCAGCGCGGGCTGACGCCGGTTTTGCCCGTCCACGGGTACTTGTCCGGGCAGGGCTGGCACGTGGTCATGTACCGCACGCCGGACTTGTGCCACAGGTTGCACTTGCGCGCCTTGGTGCAGCGGCTGGGACGTTCCTGGAACGTGGGCGCCCCGTCAGAGGTGGAGGCGGACACTGGCAGCTCGGCGTCTGCAGTTGGCCAAACTGCGGCGGAACACTTATTTTCCATCCTCTCGGTGGCTCCTATGCCCGCCGCCTGGACTTTGAAAAGCTCTCGAATACCACTACAGTTTCGTCAGTATGAAAAAGACATCTTTACTAACAGGCGTCAAAGCCAACGACCATTAATCGACGTCGGTATTGCAGCTGTACGTCGAGATAGGATCTGCAGGTCCTCACCGGGATAGCTGCAGCCGAAGGGCTGGAAGTTCTTGACGGTGCTCAGCGGCTGCGGGTCGCGGACCCACTGGATGGCCTGCCAGTTGGTGACCAGCCACACGTCGTCCATCTTGCTGATGGTGTCGAGGAAGGCCATGAAGCCCTCCTTGTGGTGTTCGGTGGTGAACCAGGCGGCGTGGAAGTACAGCGGGAACACAGCCCTGGAATGACGTCAGTGGCATCGTCAGAACAGACCATTTATCAAAATTTGTAAGGTGGACCATCGAGAATCGATCGATGCTTCTCCAGATGAGCAGCGTGAGCACGGAAGAGTTTCTCCAATCTACCGTCTGTCTTCGCGTCTGTTTTCTTTTTGGACGAGTTTTTTTTTGACAAGCTGCATCATACTATCTTGAAAAGGCTGCGTTTGACTCGCCTGTTGGAGGTGTAGTGGCGCTCGAAGTTCTTGATGAACATCTTGTAGACCTCCTCGGCGGTGGCGGGTGTCGAGCACGCGTCCGCCATTGAGCAGCGTCCTCCGCTCAGGTCTTGCAGCATCACCATCGGCACCTCCCACACGCCTGCCGCGCAGCGATGTGTCAGTCGGTCAGTCAGTGGATACCTCTCATTCGCACATGGTACGGCAGACGATGGGAATATCGTCTGGGTTGCACTTCTGAGGCGATACGTTTGCTGGAGTTCGAGAAAGACAGATTTCTTGTCTTGTTCGGGGCGTCGTCTAGAAGTGATATGGGTCAATTCAATGGACAAAAACGAGCGAAGTTTTTACCATTTTCGGTAATATTGAAAGTCCTGCCAGCCTTTAAAACGTGGCTGCCATCTTTTGCATTATATCCGTTTCGTAGACAGTTCTGCTTAATGGGCGGCATACATGGATCTGCTCATCGGCCCGGTGTACGAGATTTTAACGCACGCACCGACCCCGCAGTTACCGAGATAATCGTTAGGCGCAGCTGAGCGCCACCTTAACCCCAGTGTGCGGTCCATCACATGACACGTTCGCGGCACCGTCACTGACCTGGGTAGGCCTTGTTGGGGCAGGGCGGGATCATGCACTCGTGGTGGATCTTGTAGTCCAGAGTGTACGGCCAGCTGGGAGGGTTGTTGTCGTACACGGGCATCGACGAGTCGTACGTGAAGTTGTTGTTGTACAGCATCTTGAACATGCGGTTACCTCCGATCTGGAATCGTGCCGTGGTTATTGGGACTGGTGTGACGTTTTACGATGTTCATTGTCCACAGCACAGTTGGGCAGATTCATTGATGGTACCCTTGTTCTTTACGATGATGCGTCTTTTGAGCAGATTAATCGAGGAGAAAGAAACAGTTTCACATTTATTGTGGGGTGGATCACTCTGAGTATAAGACGCACCACAATCGTGACATCTTGTCAAGCTTCAACCTCTGGCATCTTCACTAAGGGCTGCCTATGCAGTGCAATCACACCCTTAGAAATATTTAAGAGTGGTGCGTAATAATGGAGCCTGTGAACCAGCATCTTTCACCTAAAGCCGGAACCCAGCCGTTTCCAGAAGCAGAACCGCCCGCGATAAGAGCCTTTTTCAGGAGCAGAGCCGTCCACCACAGGAGCCGTTTTAAGGGGGCGGAACCGCCCGCCACCAGGCTGCCCGGCTCACCGAGAGGAAGGGGGCGCGCATGCCGCGGATGTCGTCCAGTCGGACTCCTCCGTAGGCGGCCAGAATCTCCCGCTGGCCGGCGATCTCGCGCTCCCACTTGGACGTGGAGAACTGCTCGCCGAAGCTGTGGCTGCGGACGGCGACAGGAGGCGTCAGCTGGAGCCAGCGCTGCGGTTACATCGGGCCGGGCGACAATTCGACGGCAGACGCGCTGTAGCTGATGTGAAGCATTGAACGCAGTCGGTGTTGCAGACAATTTGACAGAAACATGGCAGGCTGTGCTGAACAGGCTATGCGCCCGATTCGATCCGTGCAAAGGCGCTGTACGCTCGAGTTTACTCGCCTGCAACTTAATCAGAATAACACAGACATGATGCTCATGCATTAGTTTCAAGGCCTGCAGAGCCATCATTCGGGTTTCGACGGACAATAACACAGAAAACATGAAATGCGGGCATGCAACAGAAACCTAATGCTCTAACATACAGACAAAATGCATGACCCAACATCCTTAGTTCCGCTTAGAAACCAATGCTAATTGGAAAAGGAACCAATGGCCTCATACCCGCCGATTCCGTTCTGCCAACCCCTTTGGCCGGCTCCTAAAGACGGTCCAAACACGCTCCGACCTGCTGCGCCACCTGCGCGTCGACGGTGCTACCACCTGCCGGCCGCTCACCTGATGGAGTGGGACGCGATCTCGTGGCCGTCGGCGTACAGGTTCTGCACCTGTTTGTAGTCGGTCCACTCGTGCGACACGTAGAACGTGGCGGCGATCGGGCACCCGTTGGGGTTGACGCGACCGTTCTCGAACATGTCCTTGTACAGACCGCGGTTCAGGTCGTTGACCGAGTCATCAAAGGTGAGCAGGACCAGCTGAGGCACGTTGCGTGTCTCCAGACCACCTGGACGAGGTCAGCCGAGGTCAGACGAGGTCAGGCGAGGTCAGCTGAGGTCAGCCGGGGTCGGCCGGGTCAGCTAGGCTCGCCGAGGTCGGTGCGTTGGGTCGAGGTCAAGCGCGCAGACTGTCCGGACATCTGACGGCGATTGCTGATCGGTGAGAATCGTCGGAAGTCGTCAGGAGGAGGTGGTCAACCAGCGATGTATGGCAGACGGCAGCCGGTATCGAAACCGGGCGTGGCACCGTCGAACGGACAGCGTGAAAGACTGGACGAGAGCGCAGGACACCAGGCGACGGAGGAGCGCTGGCTCGAGATCGGATCAACGTTTGAAACGCGAATTATTTTCTCCTCGAAATGTTAATGCGATTAGTTCATCTTCCGGAGCATTCCTTGTTCTTTCTGGAGGACCACATTTTGCCCATTTGCTGAGAGCTGGCAGCACCGTATCTGAAGATGCCTTATAACTTTGTAGAAATTGATAAGGGCATGCATCTGCTCAATACGACTGCTGATTTCCGAGGACCAAAGCAGACCTTGACCTCGTCACCCTCTGCCGATATCTACATCGAAGACGAAGGGACGCTAGTTCCGCTGCCAGCTGCAGGACAAAAGTTTCCCTTGCATACCGCCCTTTATTCGCTTCCCAACGCGGTACACCTCTCATTGCACTGCTCTGCTGACTGGCATATTTTTCAAATTGAATTGAGGCGGCCCAAGGCCGAAGCAAAACCTGTCAGCTTCCAAAACAACCGACGCCGAGGAGGAAAATGGGACTCATTCTCACCATGCTTCACGTGTTCAGCCCGCCATAATCTCGATCTCACGAGTGCTTCTGGACAGCTGTCTCTTGCCGAGATTCCAGTTCGTATTCCTGTGACCGTGAGCTTACCTTGCCGGACACTGTTGTCATGCCCAAATCCAAAGCCCATGGAGAAAAAGCGTTCCATGTCTGCGTGGCACTATCCTGTTTGAAGGACTCTGTAGTTTTTTAAATCATTAGTTTCCACCGGAACCTCCTCTGTTATCTGATCCTTACGCGATGCAAATTCGGTTAGTTTATGCAACCATGCTAAATGTGCAAAATGACTCATCAGCAAACGTGAATGCTCGTTTCGGTGATTTAGACATGCGATCTAGAGCCAATACTGGTCAGTGTGATTTCGCTAGGAGACGAACGAACTTTTCCCACGGAGCCCTCTCCTGAACCACCTGGCCATGCAGTGGGCCTTGCGACCCTACCGGGAGCGACCTGCCTGGACGCAGTCCTGACAGTCCTGGTGTCAGTCCCGACACAGACGGACAGACGGACGGACGGACGGACGAACGGACGGACGGACAGACGGACAAAACTGCTCTTCGTCAGGCAGATACGGGACATGCAGCCGGCATGGACGGGCCTGACCCGGCACGAACGGACCCGGTCGGACCCGACCGGACCCGAACGGACCCGACCGGACCCGAACGATCCGGCTACTTACGACACGGAATGCGAGGCGATCTCGTGCCCGTCTGCGTAGAGGTTCTGCACGTGCGCGTAGTTGGTCCACTCGTGCGACACGTAGTACGTGGCCGCGATCGGACAACCGTTGGGGTTTGTACGCCCCTCCTCAAACAAGTCTTTGTACAGGCCCTTGTTAAGGTCGTTGACAGCGTCGTCAAACGTCAGCAGGACCAGCTGCGGCACGTCAGCCGACCGGAAGTTGCCTGAGCGGGCGGCTGACGTCAGTGAAACGTCACAGTACGCACAAACGGCAGCTGCACGCTGGCGCTGCCGCACTTGAAAGGGCATGAAATGGAGTGCTGCCTACGATTACACGCATTGCACGTCGCCAGGATCTGATTTCGTTTTCCATGGGCCTAAACCTCATGTAGCCAGTTAGCAGCAATCGCGAAAACGTTAGCGGTGGAGGTATATCTTCTTTTCTCTGAAATCAAGGTTACTACCAACAAGCAAACTTGTCTAAGAACAAATCCAACTGGGACCGATGGAAAGACGTGATCGTGTATCCACGTGGCCCAGTACTTTTGAATGTACTCTTAACATTGGTTTTAGGTTTTTAAGAAGGCCAATCGCAGTGCTGCTGTGAAACATGATATATGATATATGGCGATATATCAGACATGACGAGCTAGATTAGTTGAAAACTAGCAATCAAACCACTAAAAGTGGTGATTACACCAGTTACGACGCGCCTCACAATGGAGCAGTACGCCCCAGCCTAAGACAGACTCGTCTTTGCGGGCGGTAGCGATCATCGGTCTCCATCGGACCAGCACGTACCGGGGGTGGCGGTGCCCCCGCAGTTGCAGTCAGGCAGCTTGCAGCGGGCATCGCAGCGCTCTGCGGGCTCGTCGGGATACGGCTGAGGGTACACCGGGTCCGGCCTGTTGGAGAGACGAACCCAGGTCAGGTCAGACCAGACCAGGTCGTGATGCTGAGGATACACAGGGGCGAACCCGCAGGAGGGATGGCTCAGGTCAGGTCAGATCAGGTAAAGTCGTGATGCCGAGGATACATCGGTGCCGGCGTGTTGGAGACACGACCCAGGTCCGGTCAGATCCGATCGTGATGTTGAGGATACTCTAGGGCGAGGCCGTAGGAGAAATGGTCCAGGTCAGGTCAGAGAAAGATTGCTGGAACCATGCTAAGGTGGGGTTCTCGATGTGACAATTTTCGTCTGCTCCAGCCAGGTCAAAAACTTAAAGAATGACAGGTCAGGGCCTGCCAAACAGACGGATGACATTCGGACTAGGTCACGGCAAGTCACGGTGATAAAGGGCACAATACCTGAAACCACGGAAATGTGCGCCATGATCCCAACCCCGCAAAGGTTTGGCATTAGGCAGTCGTTTAAAATACGCCTTCAGGCAGTATCAACGTTCTCAGAAGGCACTACGTGCATAGAAGTACTTCAAAAGTTGGTGGGGACGAAACCTCGGAGAGAAACATTTTGTAGACTGTTTCTTTTAATGGGGCATCTCAGAATCATCTCTTTTTTCCAACGTTGTTGGAGCCGCCGCGTACGTGCCCTATTGGCATTACTATTGACATTAGAACACACCCAGACAGTGTCCACGTGCTTTTGCCTTACCTCCTCGGCGGGTGCGCCCAGATGTTGACCTTGGCCGCGCTGGAGTGACCTCCTCTCACGCCGTTCTTGGACTTTTTCCGGGAACTGGTGTCGTTGGAAACGGAAGAAAGCATGGGTTACGGAGAATGAGCGTACACCCTGAGAGCCGATTTTAAAAATGTCATCTTCCGTTGAGTTTAGACAGATCAGAACGTCATCGATTTACCTTAAATACCAAATGGCTGAGTTAGTTCCAGTGTTTCAGGCTATTCTTCTCAGAACAAAAGTTTCAGTGAATGATCTTCATGACGCACCCTAGCTCAGCTGGACGAGTTGACCGGTGCTCGGTAGGACGTCAGCTGCTGAGAGCTGAGACCGCTACCGGCCCCCGCCGGACATCCCAGTTCCGGGTGCCATGAGTCGGGCACATTCCCCCTCTGTCTGGAGACGCGGTGAGTCGGACCCTGCCCCGTTCCCCGTCCCTGCCGCTCCTCACCCGGTGGGCCGGCGCGAGCTGCCCGTGTCGATGGAGCGCAGGCCGCTGCCGGGCGTGCGCCGACTGCTGCTGCTCGAAGGCCGCGACGCCGTCTGCGGGAACGTCTGGCGGCCCGTCTCGGTCGTGCCAATGGAGCCGCGCGTCGAGCCCCGCGTCGAGCCGCGCGTGGAGCCCCGGGTCGAGCCCCGGGTCGAGCCCCGGGTCGAGCCGAAGGTGGAGCTCACGGTGGAGCCGCGGGTGGAGCCGAGGCTGGAGCCGCGGGTGGAGCCGGTGGCGAAGGTGGAGCCCAGCGTGGAGCCCAAAGTGGAGCCACGGGTCGAGGTCAAGTCGGTCGTCGGCGTCTTGCGGAAGGTGCCAGTGGAGCTGAAGCTGGAGCGAGGCATCATCGTTAGGTCGTTGTTTTCGCTAACTCTAAACAGGTACATGGCGGGTGCTTGGTCACCGTGAGGAAGGCAGGGTCGTGTGTGCCATGATTATTACTTTAAAATGTCCAATGAAATCGGAGTTTTCCAGAATTTTGTTGCTTTTTGGATCTGTTGATAATTACCAGAAATATTGCCATAGACTAGAGCGTTTTCATTCCTAAGTAGAAAATGATCCGAATGCCGGTAAAAAACTATCTCGGGAAAAAGGACTTCGTCCTGGTTTTTAAAAGAATGACAAAGAATTCGACCATGTAAGTAAGGTCCTTGCCGCACTGTAGCTGGGAAATCCCCGAGAAAAGTGCATGGCTAACCTTGAGCCGCGATGACATCCATTTCAACTGCGTGCAACATAACATACCTGAGCAGACGGATCGACCACAGAGCTGGAAACGCCAGCGATCGTGGGTTAGCGACCGACATGCACCCACCTGGGACGGACCACGCGGCGCGTGGAAGTGGTGGCGGTGGTGGGTTTGGGGTCTCGGGAGGTGTTGACTCGCTGGCGAACAGTGGGTCGTGTCCTGGTCTGAACCAGACGCTCGGACGGTCGGCGGCCGCTAGAAAGGAGCATGCACACCTCTCAGGGCGGAGACGCGCGGAGGAGGGCGACCGCGGGGACCCTGACCGACGCGGACTGGCGTCAACGGAGGGACAGGCAGACAGACGGCCAGGCAGACACGTATAGACAGGTGGCGGGACGAGCGAGGAGGCGGCGAGCAGTGAGAGAGACGAACACATAGACAGGGTTTTAAGTCCAGCCAGGAAAAATGTTTTAGAACTTTAGGCATGCAGCTACGTTTCGGAATTTGCATTAGTTTATCGCATCCGCCAAAGGAAACGATGACTGATTAGGACATTGGAATGTACACAATCACGGAATCTGCCAGGATTATATTGCGCAGGTAGAATCGTGCATTTATTAGAAGTCAGGAGATATCCATGGAACTTTATTCCGAACGCGGTGTTCCTAGTTTGCCAGAAGTGAACTGAAGCGTAGCAGTATGCTTATTGTCAGGTTAAAAGATTCCAAATGAAGAAGAAAGTAAGTCAACCGGCTCAAAGATTGTCAGACTGATCACAGCCTTACCAGCGCAGAGGTATAATGAGTTTCTAACGAGTGTGGCGCAAGCAATGTGGCTACTCTGGGCACCGGCACTAAGTGCGAAATGTCTAAAACAAGAATGCAGGCCAAGAGTCACCAGGTTGCAATTGCAAGACAGTGGGGATAAAAGTGAACTGGCACCGTCCCGGGCAAACATAAAACATTCGCTCGTTACCATGCTCCATTCAACGGAACCAACAAACGCAACACCAGCGATCATGAGGTCTCACGCCACCGCACGCTGCCACATTCAAGATCATGCGACATGCTGTCCGGAAACCACGAGCGTCATTCAAACAGCACATGCCAGGTAGCCATGCCTTTGCAAGGAAGGGAACTAATCCGCATCCGAAGACAGAGTGGTTTAATCCATTGTCAGATGGGGATTGCGAAGTTGTAAGAAACGTAAGAGAATGTCCAGGTCATTGTGAGAAGTCGCCATACGGTTTTCACAGGAAGACGGGAATATCTGACGGAAGAATACTTAACGAAGTTCTTCGGTCCTGAATTCCATTTAACAATAAGGCGGGATCTGTTTGATAGCATGCCAGCGCGTAAGGCATTGGCATGCTATACATAAATATGGCCAAAAATGGTCTTTACTGCAAAAACCATGCCTTTACTGCAAAAGCTTTATTCGGGAAGTATGTATTGCACGCTCAATAGTTCCCTTCTGTTATAAATTATACGTGAAATTAATAAACATCCAGCAAAGACAATAAGACAAGTCAAAATAAGCAAAAAGCAAACAAACAGTATTTTGTCTGACGAATGCTCGGAGTCTTTTCCTGATTTCCGACAAGCTAAACGGGCCATTTTCGCTGTAACTGTCACGCCCCCATTCAACAGGTCGAACAGGTCCAATGTAGCCTGCCAGTCCTGATCACATTAAAATCGTTCTCGTTTTCCGAATCTGCGTCTGACTCGGTCGACACAGCTGAGGCCAGCTCTGCTATCCTACAATCGACCTCTAACCCTGTGTCAGAGAAGCGTTGGATATGCGTCAGGTCTACCTGGTGCCGGCCGTCGGAGCCGTAGTCGTCGGAACCGTCGCGGTCGTGGTCTTCTTGCGGGGTCTGGGACGGCGTCGGCGCGTCTTGACTGGTTTGGTCAGGTCATCGTCTTTGGCGGGGGTCTTGGTCGGTTTCCTCGTCTTTGTGCGTTGCCTCTTTCGTGTCCGAGTCCGCCTACAGGCGGTGTAGCGGTTATGTCTGCACTCGTGAGGCACCCGCCGACAACGTGCGACTCATAAAAGCGTCGGCATATGGTTGCTTTATTTTCGTCGTTTCTGAATGCAAGTGCAACGGTGATGAAGCTGAACTTAAATCAGCTAACCTACGAGTTCGTCTACCATGTTATCAGCATTTTGTTGCCTTCACGTTCTGGAATCAATGTCAAGGCTATGTCATTGTCTTGAACGGAAACAATTTTGCTCGTGATCTGAAATGAGGACGCGAACCACGGATCACGAACAGGGTGCCATGCAAATATAGTGAGCTAACGTGCGGCGCTGAACGCCACGTGCCACGTAAAAGGCTGCGTGTAAACCTTAGAGGTGTCACTCACGTGCATTGGTGCCCTGTTCTCAGCTTGTGTCATTTGCAAAGCTTGAATTGTCATTTGCTTACCTTGAAATGTGTCGTGATGCGTTCACGAGTGTGACTCCGGTTAACAGTTTAATCCAGTGAATCTCTGCAGGACGTTACCTGTCATTACCTGTTCTCGTTGACGGTGTACCGATTCACTTACCGCGGCGGGACGGTGGTCGGAGCCCGGGTAACCTCGTTACGCACTGTCTGCGAACAGAAAAGGCAAAGAACGCTTTAGATCCACATAAATTGTGTTCAATAATATTTAAAGACGAAAATCAAACACGTACGGCTGGCGGCACTGACCTGATCTCTGCTAAACGCGGTAAACTGTTTACTTTCTCTCCAGTTTCTTCCCTCATCTCTGTCTCATTCTTTCCTCATGTCTCCATTTACCATAGAAGGAGCCAATGAGGTGCTGGAACGTTGCGCTCTCTTGAACACTAAAATTCGACGTTGTCCTGCGGTGTTGACTAAAACGAAATGATTTTAAAATGGTCAGCCCCTCCCAGTAAGTCTGGACGTCTCGCCGCTGATGTCATCCTTCTCCTTTTCATTCGGAGTGTCTTTTTTCTCACCTTCTCTCCCGTCCCATTTCCTTCCCGTCGCCATTCTCACCGTGAACGGACTCGGCTGGCGCGCCGGCGCCGGCGTGCGCGCGGGCGCGTCCGTGGCGACCTCGTCCTCATACAGCACCTCCTCGTCGTCGTAGATGTAGTACACGTCGTAGATGGTGTCGTTGACGTAGGCCACGTAGGCCGGCTCGGTGTAGGTCTGCACGGACGGGCTGGGCGGCGTCGGGCTCTGGCCGACGTCGACCGTCTGCACCGTCACCGTCGGCGGCGGGAACGGGCTCGGCGACGGCGACGGCGCCGGCGGGCCGCGCGGCGACGACACGAACGTCGACGGCGACGGGCGCGGCGCGAAGCTGGGCGCCGCCGGCTCGGGCTCGCGCTCGCGCTCCGGGAACCGGGTGCCCGTGTCGCCGAACGAGAACGACGACAGCGTCGAGATCCGGATGGGCGGCGCCGCCGTCGCCTTGGCGCGGAACTGGCTGTCCCTGCAGCGGACGGCGGACGTCAGGCCGGGGCGGGGCGACGTGCAGGTCACAGGGCTTTGACGTCACTGAGATGGGGCCAAAAGCCTGGCACGAGGCAGATTCACGCGAAACAAGTGAAGTCATCACTCTGCGCTTTGCTCGACAGCTGGGCACGATGGATGGTGGTCGTGTTTGTAACGCCGTCTGACGGCTGAGGAGGATTCAAATTATGAGCTCTCCCGCGCACCCATGCAAATCCAGCAAACACACATTAAAAACAAACACGCGCGCAGCAATTTCGTCAAGGTAAACGTGAAAAGGTTTAGGCACGATTTCATCCAGCTGCTTCACCCCTTTCACCATGGGAAAATCCAACCAAGATGGAATCCTTGCACGAATATCTCCAAACTGCCGCCGAAATGTCATGGGTTTTTCATGCGTGGTCGTGGATGTAACATGCCTGCGGTCATGCACAGCCACAGCTACGATCGGCATGAGAATGGCCAGCGAGCGTCGGTGCGTCCGTCCTCCACCTCAGTAAAGGGTACGCAGCGTCACCTGTCGGACACACTGTTACCTGCCATCTCCGTCGCTGGATGTCAGGGCCGGCCGCGTCGGCGCGGGGCCGTAGTAAGCGTCATAGTCGTCGTAGACGTCATAAGAGTCGGGTCGGAGCGGTCTGGAGTAGGGCGGCAGCGGCGCGCTCGGCCGCGGGTCGAAGAAGGTGCCTCCGCCGTACGCCGGCCGGCTGCTGTTGGCTCGGACTCTTGGTCGCCGTCGCCGCCGGCGGCGGCGGCGGCGGCGGCGGAGCGATCGGCAGCGAGAACGACGGGAACCAGCTGTCCGAGTCGAAGGGGTCACGCGGCGCGGGCGTCGGCGCCCGCCCCCGGGCCGGGGTCGTGGGAGAGTAGGTCGTGGCGTGCGGCGGGGTCACGGCCGGCCGGTACGTGGTCACCTTCGGCGGCGCCGGCGGCTCGGCGGCGTACGCCGGCGGCGCGTCGTACGTCGGCGGCGCGTCGTACGCGTACGCCGGGTCGGCGTACGAGTTCGGCCGGTACGGCGCCGGCTCCTCGTAGCGCGGCTTCTCGTACGTCTTGTACGGCGGCGCCGGGAACGACGGCCGGAAGTCGTTCTGCAGCTGGTACGGCCGCGGCTGCGGCGTCGGCCGGCGCACCACCTCCTTCGTCTTGCTGTTGAAGATCTGCGTCTGGAAGTTGTCCTCGAACACGGGGAACGGCGGCCGGCCAAAGTAGCTCGGCCGGCCGTAATAGTCGTCCGTCGCGTAGCCGCGGTCCCCAGACGGCGCCTGCGCGTAGCCGGCGGGCACGAACGGCGGCGGAAAGCGCGCGTCGCCGCCGAAGCGCACGTGCGACCGGTGCGAGGAGCGCGCGAAGCTGGCGAAGACGGACGGGTCGCCGGAGCGCCGCTCCTCCGGCCGCAGTGCCAGCGCCGCGAACGGGTTGCCGGCGCGCAGCGGCTGCGGGATGAACGGACGCGACACGCGCCGACTCCGCCGGCTGGAGGACGTCTGCAGGTCGGGCGGCGGCAGGTGCAGCATGTACCGCTCGGCCGCGCTGGCCGCCAGCGCCGGCTCCGTCTCGTTCGTCGCCGGCTCGCCCAGCCGGTCGTGCAGCACGCGGCTGCGCAGCGTGACGTCGCCGTCGGTCGCGACGTCGGCGTCGGTCGTGACGTCGGCGTCGGTCGTGGCGTCACGGTCGGTCGTGACGTCACGGTCGGTCACGGCTCGGCGCCGGCGGTCGGCGTCGTTTGTCAGAGGGGTGCGGCTAAAATACAGAGGCTGCGCGTGACCAGCTGCCGGCGCGGAGAATGTGACGAGAGGAGCGACATTAATTACAGCGCCCGGGAGTCTCCAGGCGGGGCGGTCGCGCTCTGTCGAAGGTCAAGTGATGTTACACATGCTGCAGCATCTGTCAAGTCAGCGGCGGTTCTAGGTCAACGGTGGGCGCGTGTTGGTCCGGTGTCGAAAAGCCGGCACAGTCGTCGGAAGCGACGCCCTCTGGATTGGCCGTGACTGACTGTGAGGGTGGGCGATCCGACCAGTGTGGGAGGACCAAATGAAGCCGAACAAAGGACTCCCGAGCGGTGTGTGCTGAATGTGGTCACACTAGAAAGCGGCGAGGCTGCGCCTTTGATACGGTTGTAGCCGCCCGTGTTTGCCTACGACACAGTGAACTTCGCAGGCGTTTGATGGCGGGGTTTCTTTGATCTCTGTATTTCAGAACAACGCAGCCGCTGTAGCGGCGCGAAGTACTAAAGTACAGTCAATTCCCTTCGTGACTAGCTATAGTACATTAGACGGTTAAGGGGAATGCACTGCGTCTGCATACCCGGCAGCCACTGTAACTTACCTGATGTGGTCGAATGTTCCCACATAGTTGCGATTTAAACGCAAACCTACCGAAAAGTGCACGCAACGCTGCGTGCTATCGACAAATCAAATCGAAGGATCGAATGCGTCGAATGCGTTCGCCGGGCCCGGCGCTGCTCAGCTTCACCGAACATCAACGAGCACTGCGAACGGCCGAACAAGGTCGCTCCACGTCTTAAGGTCACGCGCGCACTGGCGACATCTCTGCAATGAAGTCTGACTCGTGCCGGCCGGCGCCGGCTGCGCGAGGAGCGCGTGCAGCGATGTCGTGCACTCCCGCAGCGTCGCTCGGCGTCGCTCGGGGTTCCGCCTCGCTCGGAGACGTGAGGCAAAGCGGCACGCTCGAGCGTGAGGACGCGGGGGAATGCACAGCCCTGGAGAGGTACGCGTTAAGCTTGTCAGATCGGCTCATGTCACCTGACGGGCGGCTGAGTTGTTGGGAAAACGTGCGATGCTCTCTGACAGGAGGTGGCCTCCAGTTGTGTTCCCAGGACATCTGACGAGTTAATTGAATTGCGTACTTCAGTTCCATGACGAAATATTACGGAGACGAATATGACACCTGCAATGTCCACAAAGCCTTCATGTAGCTGTGACTGAAAGTGCTGTGTGCATTACGAGTGCTAGGCAAAATGAGCCTGCAAGTATGACCGGATGCCACTCTTGCAATGTCCAATTAACCTTACGCTCCGAGACCGGTTTTCTGTTGCCCTTCTGATCTGCACATGGTGAACGTTATCAATTTCCCTTCCCCTCACGGCATCCACCGTGTCTTCGTGGTCAACAACCATTCACCACAAGGACAGGGAATGGTCAGTCAGTCTCCTCACTGTAATCATTCCTGGAGGCCATCAGGGCGTGTCTGATGTCCGAGCGAAAACAAACAACGGACCGCGGATCACCCACGGAGCGTCGACACCGTGAAAGACGAGATTTCACCCTTCGACAAATCTCAAGCCCACGAACGCACGTCGCCCGCGTGGACACAAACACGGACCCCGTCCTCTGCCGGCCGCTTTGCATATCAGTGCACGCCCCTGTTTGGTCCGGATCAGGACGCCGCGCCGAGGGGACTCAGGACTCGAGGCCGCGACGGGCAGCGGGACACTCACTGGAGACTCTGCACGGCCGGCTGCTGGAAGCGTCCGCGGCCGCTGCTCGAGTCCGGGCTGAGCAGCCGCTGCTGGCGCCGGGTCACGATCTTCTGCGAACGACAGCGGCGGCGTCAGAGGCAGCTCTCCCGGCCGACGAGGTGACGGCAGCGACAGCCCTCACCGACACGACGACAGACGACAGGGGGCGCCGCGCACAGAGCCTCGCAGACGCCCCTCCCCCCGGGTCTGGAGAGCGAAAAGAGGGACGTCGGGAATCTTCCAGATCAGGGCAGCGTACCGGGGGTTACGGAGAACGTCCCAGGCTAGGGCAACGCATCGAGGGTAAAGAAGAACCTCCCAGGTCAGGGCAGCGGGCACCGCAGGTCACAGTGGACCCCCAGGCCAGGGCCGGAACGGCGTGACTCACAAAGTCAGAGGTCTGGAGGAAGCCTCTCTGGTCAGGTCAAGGAGCATTGGAGTACCTGGTGAAAACGGGTCTTACTAAACCAAGGGTCCGCCAGCTGGGCCGCAACCATGGGCGGTGAGCAGTTAAAGCAGTTCTGGCCGTTTGATTGCTGGATTAAATTACGATAGAACGTGACCGCCTTTGTGCCAGGCAAGTTATGTAAACTTCGGACAAAGCGCATCGCACGATGTGCAACGCATTCATTTTCATCCATGCAGGCCTCTCTCTACGATAACTTGCGTAAATTTGGCAAAAACCACACGGCTTTTGAATGCAGACATGAGACGCCTTTGACTCATTCATCGTTTGTCTCACTCAGCACGGCCGGAGAGGCCATCCTCCGCGGGGAGCGCGGGCGGTAAAACCTCAGAAGTTGCGCCGTGCGGACTTTGGTCCGCACGCCGGCTGACCCCGACCATGGCCGCAGAGGCTCCCGAATGGCCCGGCTCAGCTGGGTCGACACGTGCCCGCCGTTGCAGGCGGGCGGTGCAGCCAAAGGGCCGGAGACGGCACGCGCCGTCGGGAAGGTAGGAGGGCTGCGCCGGCTCTCGTGACGCCCCGCCCCACCACCGGGGGCGGACCGGGCGCTAAACGAGGCACGAACAGACAGAGCGCGGCGGGTTAGTTACGCTGCCGCACGGTCGGGCCCAGAGAAAGGACAGGGCAGCCTCGTGCCGCACAATCTGGGATCAGTGACGGCGGGCCTGCGCCGCCGGTTGCCACACAGACACGTCGCCCACGGTCGATGCTATCCGTCGGACAACAGAAAAGGGACGGACACCGCGCGGTGACCCCACGCGCCGCCCGCCCACCGGACCCGGCTCGAAACAGGAGTCCCGCTCCGGCGGCGGACGGCGCGCCGCGGGGGCCTCCGGACCGGGCCTTACGTTGGTGTCGCCGTCGAAGCGGGCGTCCAGGTCGACGGGGCGGCGGTCGACGCCGTCCAGCAGACGCGCCTGCTCGGCGAGCGCGTCGGGCGCGCCGCGCGCCGTCGTCGAGCTCGACGCGAACTGCCGCGGCGAGCTGGACTGCGACCTGGCGCGGCGAGCTGGCCGCGAACCGGCCGAACTGCTCGTCCAGGTTGTTGCGGACCGGCGCCGGCCTGGCGGCGAGTCCGTCCGATCAGAGCTCGGCTCGGGGCGGGGGATGGATGGCACCGATGAGCGGTTCGGCCGCGGCATGGGCGGACCGCCGCCACGCAGACGTGGCCCGCAGCTGGCTGTAAACGAGCGGCGGTGTTCGCGTCGCGGTATCGGCGTCATCGCCCGACGGGCGAGGGCAGAGATGGTAATCAGGTGCCAACGACGCTGGGGTATTCTGCCCGAGCTCTTCGTTCACGCCTCAAACTCGCCAGATGAGGGTGGCCGAACAGATAGGGCCGTATCTCGAGGATTGATCTCCGCATCGGATATGCGTGTCTATTGTGTGGAAAACCTATCTCTGAGCGTGATCAGTCAGACGTCGTGATGATGACAATGAGACGCGTTTCAAAACTGTTCCAACGACCTTGCCCACTTGACTGGCTCGTGTTTGTCGACATTTCGTAGTCGGGTTGGCCCCTAGATAATGAGACAAGATCTCAGCAAAAACTGGTGCAAATCGGATTAAGTAGCCAGGCTACGGATAGTTTTCTAGACCTTGCCCTAACTCCCCCGCCATCCCATCAAACGTCACACAGTGCGATAACAATGAAGTTCGTTTGTTGGTAGTTTACCAACACAAAAACTAGCATTTGTTATGGTGCTAATGTTCGGTTACTTTGTTTCCCTAAATGGATTTAAAAGAGAGATAATTAAGCCATTCAGTCGCTAGCGACAAAAAACTGTGCGACACAAAGGCCAGTTTTTGCCGGGCTCCATGAGCGATCAGAGTCGATGGACTTGGTTTGGCTGGAGGCGTACTATTGCCCAGGCTGTTAAATGTCGAAATAGTTCCATTGTTCGATTCTGACGGCAGCGTTGCATGTTATGACGCATTATCCCGGTAGCTAGTACGATGCCCCAATCCACCCGCATGAGTACATAACTTTGGAATAACCACAGGGAAGGTTGTATCATTGACGTGAAATAAATGCGAGACATGGGGCTCCAGACATTTTGAAGAAAACTGCTTGAAAAACTTGATCTGTTTAGATTTGCCCAGTTTGAAGCTTCTCACACTTCTTCTGATGAATCAGACGATTAAACAGAAACCAATCGACTTAAAAATGAGTTGCCGACATGAGCAAAAAGAATCCAAGACAGACTGAACGATGACGGTGGTCTGCAAGGACTTCGCATTCCACGTGACACCATAACAGCCGTCCGACAATGCTCTGTGTCGCAACTGTCTATACATGCAGACATGCATAACTGTCAAAAAAGGGGAACAGCAGTTGACATTATACGTGTAAAACGATGAGGCGGACAACGTTTCATGCCTCGTGAAACACAGGGGTATGCGAGGCAAGAAAGGAAACACAGTGCAATATTAGCTAGCTTTCGAACGCAGGGCAAGGGATGTCTGATAAAAACTTACGATCCCGTATTATTCCGCCCATTCCAAAAACTTCGACCCGGCGTTGCGGCCGACCGCGGGGGCGTCCGTCTCTGCTCACCTGGCCGACGGGCTGGGGGCGGGGGCCTGGCGCGCCCTGGCCACCGCAGGCGCCCGGACGACCGAGGAGGCGCCTCGGGCGGCGGCGGGGGCGGGGGCGCGGGCGCCGCCGCGGGCACCACCGGCCCGAGAGGTGGTCTTGCCGGCGGCCGCGCCGGAGGCCGACTCCCGGGGGGCGTCGCCGCTCCGGCCGCAGGCATCCACATTGCGCGGCCAGTCGCAGGTCAACAGGTCGGAGCTGAAACGCGGGCATAGGCCAGCAGGTCAGAGCTGAAACGGGAGCACAGGTCAACTGGTCAGAGCTGAAACAACAGTCCCAAGTCAAGACTGAGACGCGAGCGCAGGTCAACACGTCAGGACTGAAACGAACTGAAACTGAAAGGAGAACAGGTCAGAGCTGAAACAGCGGCCCAGGTCAGGACTGAAACGCAAACAGAAGTCAGTATTGAAACAAGAGAATGATTGAATTGAAAAAAGATCGACAGGTCAGAGCTGAAATAGCGGTTACCAGGTCAGGACTGGAGTGGAAGTGTGGATCAACAGGCCGAAACTGAAACAAGCCAATATATCAGCAGACCAGGACTTAAACCGGATCACATTATTGTGGTCGAACCCAAAGCAGGACCATGTTAACGGTGGATCACAACTGAAGCGTAGTCTCGTGACGTCCGATGAGAACTGATGAAAGATCGCGAAATGGCGCCCTAGAACTGAAAAATCCGTTAGCAGTAAACTGACCAGAGTTAAATATGATCAATTTGAACCGGAACCGGGCTGAAACAGGATCACAGATCAATACGTCAGAACCGAAAGATTTTCAAGCTGAAGTGCAGAGCACCAACAGCGATACAGTGAGGAAGGTGGGCAGACTATCGCACGTTTCAAATCACAGACCCGAAGGTCGGTGCTGAAATTAGGTCGCAATGCAGGAAGTTACCCCTGGCAAGGCGCGAGTAAGGCTGTTATGGGAGCTCGTAAATCTTAAGCATGCTTCACGATGACGCTGACATTCACATCCAGTTGCCTAATTGAAGTGACACCAATTCTGCGATCCATTCAAGCAGCCATCTCGTTATGAGGTCGAGGTCTCGCGCACTTGCGAGTCTTTGCATTATCACGAACTCGTTATGAGATATCAGCAGTCGGAGACAAGAGTTCATGCAACCAAACCTCTCCGACGGAACTCACCTATACACTAGTCCATTGGAGCAAACTTCCTCTAGCGCTCCACCGAACACACAAACGTAGTATTTAGAGCAGTCTGTAGGATGGGGATAGTATCCGAAGTCTTCAGGGCAGTCAAAGTCTTCAGATGCCTTGCGCCCTCCTGGAAACGCTCTAAACTGCGCCGCTGAAGTGCCTGGAAAAGACCCGGCCAAATTAAAAGACACGCCGACTTATTAGCAGTGCAAGGTCGAGGCGAGGTAGTCCATGAGGGAGCCGCGTGCAGCGTGCGTGCGACGCTGGCGCCGCGACCCGGGCGCCTTTGTTCGCCGAGGGCGGCCTGGCAGCGCCCAGGATCGAGCAGATTGGCGCTCGTTTGGCGGCCACGCCAGCTGGCCGAGTCTGGTTTCTGGGCGTGCAGGGAGGCTCAGCGAAATTGCGTAATGGCCGGGAGCTTTGGCTCCTAATGGTCGGGAGTTTTACAGCGCGCGTTTAAAATAAGTGCAGATGTAATCTCGACGGATCTGATTCACTTCCTTCTACGGCAGTCGACCTTGCGACGAAATAATTGGTTCCGCAGTGGCCGCTATGGGAATTATGCCGGCAGCCCCTCATAGCCGTCGTCAAAGACCAGTTTCCGTCGCTGCCGTCCACGGTCAGGTGGTCGGCTTTCCCCTCCTCGGGTGTCCGTGGGAAATTCGCGAAACAGAGCGCCGCTGACGCCGGCGTGATTGTTTTCTGGGCCGCGGGTGCGGAGTTTTTCCTGCTACTAACGGCGGGCAGCGCGGGCGTGTCACGGCGCCGACGGATCACGAACGACGTTCGTGGAGCCGGCCCGTGGCCTTGGGTCGCGCTCCGCCCGGCCGGCCGGCAGCGGCTTTACCCACGGCGCCTAATTGCGGTCCTTGTGTGGCCAGACGGCCGCAGCTGTCTCCGGCGCGCGTGCGGCTCGTTTTTCTGCCGCCGGCGTCCATTGAGCGCGGGCCATTGTTGCGCGGCCGGCGGCCGCCCGCCGGCGCCGGCCGGCCCCTCATTCTGCTGTCGGCCGGCCGGCGGCGGCGGCGACCGCCGTCGCAGGGCGTCAGTGACCCGACCGTGACCCGCGACCCGGCCGCCGCCGCCGTCGGCTGGCGGGCCGTCGCTGTCACGCGCCGGCCCCGGTTAAACGAGAGCTGCCGATCAGCTGTCGGGCGGCCGGCGATCCTGACCGCAATCATGAGCGGCGGCGGTCCGCCGTGACGCGTGCTGTGATGGCGGCGGTGGTCCACTTGCGGTCTCATGACAACGGCGGTCTTTTGTGATGGGTAGTCGCGTGGCTGCGGCGCCCGACAGGTGTTGTGGTTCCGCGGGGCGGGCGGTACGTGGGCTGAGAACGAAACGATTTGAGTCCGCGCGGTCGCAGAAGTGGATTCTTGGGGTATCGAGCGAAAGCGTTTTACTTTTCGTCAGACGCCGCCGGACGAAACCGTTCGTCCCACACTCGGTTACAAGCGGTTTCAGGTTCGGCAGCTGGAACAGAACAGCCGTGCTTGTTCTGCGGAGACGGGAGCGCACGAGACAGAGGCGATCAAACACTCTTTTGACGTCGGCCACCAGACTCCCATTCAAAACGCCCCCGTCACGGCTGACCCGGTAACGCCCATGTCAGCCTGGGCCACTCGAACCGAACGTCATGAGTTCGACTCCAGCCGCGTTCCTGCAGCGCGGAGCTCGGCAGCGTCCGCCCTGGCGATTTCGCCAGCCCGCCCGGCCGCGGCGGAACGGCCTGCGCTGCGCCGCGTTAGCCGCGCGGCTGCGTTCGCCGCTCGAGCGGCGCCGCTCGCGGCCCGCCAGCGGCGCGCGCCGCCGGCGGCCGGCGCCGGGGACTACAATAGCGGCCGGTAGCCCGGTCCGGGCCGTGGCCGCCCGCCGAGACGGCGTTACGCCAGAGGCCGCACGCACGCGCCGGGCGCGCGCCCGACCGGAGCCGGCCCGGCCGCATCGATTGACCCGCGCCCCCTGCCGCGCCGACGACAGGCCCGGACCCCGACCGGGTCAGCAAGGCCGCCAGAACATGGAAATTACGCCGCGATAGTGAGGATTTTTGCGGATTAGGCGGCGCGGGCAGGCGATTCAGATGCTGGAGATTGACTGATAACCGCCGTGTGTATTAGGTATTGCTACACGCCGCGCGCCGCCGCCGGCCCCGTATTACCATGGCCAGCCTTGTGTCGGCTTAATCAAGCATGGAAATTACACGTCTCGGGAGAAGTTCTGCGCGCCCCTGGTCGGCCACTCGCACGGCGGAATAGGTTCACAACCTGTCCGCAGCGTCGTGCGGGCCGGGCCATGAGCGTCCACGCAACGGCGGCGTATCAGTGCGCGGGCGCCCCGGCCGTCGCCGCGCCGCGCCCAGGTCGCCGCCTTGTGCAAGCGCCCGGTTTCCCCGATCCGTTGCAAAACGGCGACGATTTATCCGGCGTCGGCACGTCGTCGCTCGGCGCCGGCAGTTCCGCAACGGATCGTGACCGCGGCCGGCGGGCGCGAGCGCCGGCGGCCGGCCACCGGCGCGGCCGCGCGAGGGGCGCGAGCGCCGCCGCCCGGCCGGCCGCCGCCCGCCCCGCACGCGTCCACGCGCGTTGCGCCACGGCCAGCGATCGCCGGCCGCGATCCGGCGACGTGGGCGGCGGCTCCTGGCGGCGGCCGGAGGAGCCGACTCCGAGCCGCAGGAGCCGAGCTTCGAGCCGCAGGGGCCGCTGGCGGTGGCTGACTCCATCGCTTGACCTGACCTCAGGTCGGCCTGCCGTCGCCGGCTCCTGGGCTCGGCAGTTGCGTCGCTCGCCGGCGGCTGGTCCGGTCGCCGGTCGGTCGCCGTAAGCGGTGACAGCGGGGTACAGATGTAGTGATTTCCAGCGCTCCTGCGCCGGTATGTCAGGCATCTCCGGCGGGGCGCCTTACAGAGCGGGCGTGCGAAACCGGTGAGGTCGAAAACGGTTGGAAATGCTAGACAGAGGCCAGTGATTTAACTGCGCCGGGGCGATAGCACGAGCGATTAAAAACAGATAAATCGTTTTGCCAGTAAAGCGTAGCTATCAAATGGTTGACGAAATAGATGGATGCTGGGATAACCGCATAGCGCTCTGGGCTGATCATGACGTTCTCAGATGAAATAAAGATATTTCTGGGAGCGTACGATCATCAGTCAGCGGTCTCGTTCGACAGTCGCGCAATCCATCAGGCATCGGCTCCATCCTTCACAATTTCGTAGGCACTTAGGACGTTGGCAGACTTACTTAACGTTAAGAGCAGTCTTCAGTTTTTTTGCCCTCGTTGCTTCCTAGGTCAATAGATAGCTGTCGAGACTACGAGAGTGTCACGTCATGATGAAATCACTGCTATGGAGCTAGCTAACACCAGAACAACAGCTCTCTGGTCTGCCCTGTGCGACCCCGGGTGCAGTAGCTCAAAGGCAGTGGTGAAACGCAGCGCGGCAGCCTAGTTGACTAGTGGTGGTGTTTCCGAGATTCCGCCAGATTAGTTGACCATTTCACGTTAATTTCGTCCGTCGCTGATTTATGAACCGGCTCACGCCTCGACGGCCGAAGCCAATTTGTTTCACGTGCTTGAAACGCCAAGACGGAGTGAGATCAAGCTCTGGTGGCCGATTGGCCAATAGTTTTCCGCAGGCGTCTTCGACTTATACGGCAAGTTTCTTTAATTGCTGTTTGGCCCACGCGGCTCCTTCAGGCTACAAACAGAAGCACATAAGCATATGTTTGAATGCAAAAGCGTTCGTTTTCCGTAGTCACTCACATGATGCATTTCGAGTCATTAATCTGCGGACCAAGATGCGCAAATAGCTGTGGTCAAACCTGAGTCGCCGGGACGCTTTTCACAACATCACATCGCCGAGTTTCACACCTTTTCGCTGCCAAGCGTCGCCGAAATGGGCGATCATCGGATTTCTTCTGCCAGAATTAGCCGAACCATATGGTGCCACGCCTGTCGCTTTCCTGCGCCAGATATCGCCGGCAAACCGGCCCAGGGAGCGGCGAAAGCCCAGGCGAGCGCCAGACGGCACCGACGCCTCCGGTCGCTCTCCGCACCAACCTCGCCTAGACCTTCCGAAAATCTGGCGCACTGATCTACGGGGACCGCCGTCTGGTCGTGCGTTGCCGAATGGCCTGTAAACTGGCGGAGGGTGGGGCGCGGAGAGGCAGGGTAACACTTAGCCGGACGCCGCGCGCCGTAATCACCGCACTTTGGCCTCCGACAGCGGCGCTGCAGGTCGTAATTCTTCACGCACACTGTCGACGCGGACAAAAGGCTGACCATCAGAGCGCGCCTTTTACTTTTTTATTGATGATCCGTTATAGATATTGGAGATAATGGATCACTTAGGCAGTCACGCGCCGTCAGGGCTGCGCCGAGAGGCCGCCACGCAGAATGCGATCACGCCTAGGTGATGAAGAGCACCCCCGTAATGACCTCAAACAGCCACTGCGGCGGCAGGGTCTTGTCGGCGCCCCCGCAAGTGTTGGCAATTTTTCTGCCCAGCTGTGACCTTGTCGTGTCCGTCTGGCCATCAGAACGCGGCCGGGTATTTGGCCGCAGTGAGTGGCACCTACGTCGACTCGTCGGCGGCCGTCGGCGTAAATTCCTGACCTTCTCCCGGCCGCCGCGGCGACAGCGGACCGGCCGGCCCAATTGGGGCACGCGGCGTACGGGTGTCATTGCCGGTACTCGGTCCATTTACCCGCTCCAAGCCGAGCGTAAAAAAACGGGCGGCCTTCGCGGCCCGAGGCGACGCGGACTGCGGTCCGGCCGGCGGCGGTCGGCGGCGCCTGACCGGCTCGGTCGCCGTGGCGGTCAGCTCCGCCACGGCCGCGGCGGTCGGCCGTAAGCCGCATCCCACTGCCGTCGTCTGGCGGACTGGGCTGCCGCTCCGGCCGCCGCCGTCAGCGGCCGGGAGACGGACGGCCGGTCCTGCTGGCGGCCCGAGACTCGCGGTCGACGCGGCGGTCCCCGGCCCGGGCGGCGGCGGCCGACTGCGGACGGAACCGGAAGCCCGCCACCGCCGCCGCCGAGGGAAATAGGACACGACCAGCCGGAACGTATCGGGCGGTGGTCACGATCGCCGTTGCTCTAGCCTGGGTGTAATCGCCGACGCATGTCTTTATTTCGCCAAACAGAAATGTCCGCTTATGTAATTGGCCTGCGATAAAGGGCTGCACTTCGAATCTGCAAGATTTCAGGAAAATTGTCGCCTACAAGCAAGGCGTCGTGAGCATGCATTTTTTGTGGCTCAGAAAACCTGAATGTATGGCGGCTTGCGGTTCATGCTTTAATAGAAAAATGTGCTTTTGCCGATGACAACACAACCCAGACGACGCCTGCGCGCCAATGTTACGTTCACCAACCCGGACGAGTGCCTGGCTGAGGGAGTGAGGAGGTGGTGAACCTCAGCCGTGCCGACTCACGCGCTGCCCGACGCTTTCCGTGCTGATCCAGCGAGGGTAACCGACACTTAGCGTCCGCCGCCTGACAATTAAAGCCGAGCTGCGCGCTGCCGGCCAGCGTCTCGCCCGGCTTTCCCCGTCGCTAATCACGGACCACTATTTAGAGTGGCCGGCGTTGCTACAACAACCAGTTTGTGTGAACGCGCAACACGGCAGGCCCAAACGCTGCTAATGAGGGTACAGGCAAGGCTGACCGGCAGAGGCATTCGGGCGCGAGGCACTGAGAGCGTCGCGCTCGTGTTGCGAGCGTGAGAGAGAGACTCGGGGCGGCGGCCTCGCGTCTTCGTTACGTCTCCACGGACGCACTGGCATTATTGATCATTCTGGGATGGAGAAACCTTTGGCAGTGCAATGCTCTTTTAATCTTGAGTAAGAGCGACAACAATTATCTTGCACAGTCGCGTTGCACTATCGACTTACTTGAAACTCGTTGGTTAAGCGTGATGGCTTTGGAAAGGAACCAATCAAAGCGGTGAATGGAACTATTCTGGAACTACTCGCACGTACACTGAACTGTTATCGGCGATAAACGTTACATCACCGCATCAGGAATACTTATACTGTTAGCAAGCTGAACACCACCAAGCTCCATAAACTCAGTTTTGACCAGTCACGAAGCCCATGGATAAAATTATGCTTCATTAAAAGTACGAAGCGTTTTGTTTTTTGTCATAAATCCTTCCAACACCTCGACGTCGACGTGGCCTCAGCCATTTGGCTCGCTCGTAAGTCATCGTTAGTCTTCTAATGGGTTGAGTCCTTCGTGTTGACAGGCGTTTTCAGCACCGTAACCTGACGAAAATAATGGGGCACGTAGCTTTTGTCTTATTAAACGCAATTATCGCATTACATGACAACATCAAATTCGAGCACACTAGCGTTGCAGATACCGCTCTACCCCTTTCAACAGAGAATCAATTCGTAGTCCGATATGACTGCCTATATTGTTTTTGCCAAGGGAGACCAAAGAAACCGAAGGCGAGAGAAAACCAGTCAGACCACTCGGCGACAGGAAGCTATAATCTACCTGGTAGCGCAGTCCTGTCACGACGCACCCATCTCTTCTTCCTCAAAGGGCGACCTCGCCGGCCGGCCGGCACCGCCCTGCTCACTTCCCGCCTACCGCGCCGTGCGAACCCGTTGAGCAGGAAGCGGCCGCGTGGCGCGCGGAGCCGCGGTTCGCCGGCAGCCGCTCCGCTCCGCATGGCGACCTTGCCGGCCGCCTCATCTTCAGACCGGCCGCGAACGCCGCCCCCGGCCTGGGCGCGACGCCGCCTCCGGCCGCGGAGAGCCCTCCAAGGTGAGCCGAACGCCATTTGTCACGCGCTTCATCTCGCGGCTCCCACGGCGCGGCGGCGCCGTCTGCTGCTCGCAGCGCCGTCAGCCGGAAGGGAGGAGGGGGGGGGGGGGAAGGCGGTCCAGTCTTCCGCCTTAGACAGCTGCCATCTCGCTACTTCTTCGGACGCGACGTCGCCGAGCCGGTTCGATCGAGTTGGACTCACCCCAGGATTCGGCCCGGACGCCCCGGTCTGGCCGCGCCGCTGACCGTGCCCTCGGTCCAGCACGCGACTGCGCCTCCACACGCCCATCGCCCGGGCGGGAACCTGTTTCCATGCGACCGGGGCGACTCGTTCCAGGCAGCGGGCGAGACTGCCCTGAGCAGGGCACCCTGCCGACGTCCAGCGAAAGCGGACGACAGGTGGCGGAAGTCGCCCCAGGCAAGGGCGTCCACTCGAGGTGTTAACCATGAGCCCTGTTTGCGACAACGGTCTATGATTGGTCGTTAGGCCATGCGGTGCCGGCTCGAAGCAGGTTGACGCAAATAGTCTTATTTACCGGCGTCGGAGACGCGCTGAATGACATCTCATTTCCCCATCCATTACCTTGAGATCGAAATTCCGTCAGGCTGGTGGGGCGTGTCTCTGGGACCAGTTCCAGAATAACAGGACAAGGTTTCTCCGGGAGAGGACCGAATCTGGTTCCAGGACCCCAGTCCAGACCGCCGAATATCGGCGCATCGCCGCCGGAGCGAGAGCACTTCTTGTTTTCCGAACGCCGGCCGAATAAAAATCTTCAGCTCGGACGGGTTACACGGCCCGCCAATTACAGCTCCTTGACCCGCGGCCGTGCCCGGCGGAGCAGAAAGGGCGGCCGATCGTCGCGGGCCGGGTCGGCCCCGACTCGCTCGTGCCGCTGCCGACACCGCCGGGTCCGCGCGCCATTAGCGCCGGCGGCCCTATAATGCGACACGCAGCGGGCCGGCCCGTTTCATTAATTGTGCCGGCCGACCGGGCGTGTTTCCCAACAGCACCGTTCAGGGGCGTCGGGGGCGGGGGCACGCGCAGCCGCCGACGCGTGCATTCAGCGCCCGGCCGGCGACGAGCCGCGCTCCCCTGAGCGCGCTACGGCGTGGCCGTGGTCGGATAGGAATGTCGGGGCTACTCGGGAGTGGACAGGTCCCGAGACAAACACAAGGACGACGAGCTGAGAGGCGACAGGCGAAGCAGATGCAAACGGAGCGACGAGAGGCGGGGGGGGGGGCGTGAAGGAAATCTGGCGAGTGGGAACCGGTCTCGGCCGTGCGAGCACGCTGGAGACAAGCAGAACGAACCGCTAGCTTTGACAAATGGAGAAGATAGGCAGAGGCGCCTCGCTGACAGACAAATGGACCAAAGACACCCCAAGGCCAGAAGGCCTTATTTAGACGTGCCGACAAAATAGGGGTGATCACTTCAGTCGTGACTTGAAGCGCTGCTGGGTCCCTGCGGACGTCACTTTTTGCTCAAGGTATCGTCATGTAGTTCTCGCCACGATCTGCCCCTGATGGACCGCAGGAGACTTCGGCGGAAACATTTGCTCGCCTTGTCACACGGCTGGTCACATGCTTAACAAAAGCATGCCCCAGGAAAACAGAGACCATTGTCCGAGGCTGCTCGAGCATTACCGGGGCCGTGACAATGTGTAGCGAACAGGCGGCAGCGGCCACTCGGGCATTCGCGGCGAATTCGGTGGCCCGCTGTCGACCAGCTGGCGCGCGCGCCGTGTCAGCTGGCTGACAGACGGCGTGCACGGCAGACAATGGCGCTCCGGGCACAGTCTCTGCCGCAGCTGCTCCGCCACTGTCGCCGGTCGGCCGGCGGCGCTGCCGGCGGTCCGCCCGCCGCCGCGCCGGCCCCGTTTCTGGCCGTCTCCAGCTCGACATGGACGTCGCTGCAGGGACAAATGGACGTCACCGACGTCTCGCGGTCCTCGCGGCGTCGGCGCGGCCGCGCGACCGCGCTCTCAGGCCGTTCCCAGGTCGTCAGCCGAGTCGGCGCGATCACCCCCCCCCCGGACGTCGTCATTCAGCCGCGATCGGCCGTGCCCGCGGCGTGATTAGCATCCTACCGCGGCACCAGTGGCGCGCGCAGAGGTCAGGCGGTTTCACTTTCGTCTCCCACGCGCCGGCGCGGTGACATTGACCGCGCAGGGCGCATGCGCGGCGGCGGCGGCGGCGGCGGCGGCAGGACGGAACGGCCACGCCCTGCCGCGTCCCGCCCCGCTCCAAGGCCAGCCTGCAGCGGCGGCGGCCCCGCCCGGCTGCCGCTGCGTGCCGCGGACCGGCTGGTCGGAGCGCTGACCTTACCAGCTCGGCCGGCGCACGCGAGGCGACCGCGGCTCGCGATACGCTGCGGCGGGCCGCCGCACGCCGCGGGGAGGGTGATTAACGGCCACGTCCGGGTCCGGCGTCATTCTGGGCTCCGCACTGCGGTCTCTGGCTCGTGCGCAGCCCGCTGTTGCATACCGACCGGTTTGACGGCTGCCCGGGTTCTCGGGCGCCCGCTAGGTGCCGCTGGCGATCCAATAAATACAAGAGCTGAAACAGCCCCGACCGGCACCGCCCGCGGTGAACGCCCCGGCGGCCGGGCGCGCTCTCCCGAGACCCTGGGCGCGCGGCCATGAACGAGCAGGATGCAGCCGCCGCTCGCCTGGGCGTTGGTCGGAAGACGCCGAAGTGGCCGTCCCGCCAGGCGGGCGGTCTATTCAAGCGCGGCTGACCGTGCAACGGTGCACTTCTCCGAACAAAGGGCGGAGCCCCTCGCCGGGCGTCACCCTGAGGTGCCGTCCTCAGCACTGGGATCGGTGCTGGTGTGCGATTGTATACGATTTGATTTTACCGACATGCGATGGCTGATGGACCTTTGGCATGGATGGTAGAGCCAGCGATTAGTGGCATACTATTTTTATGGGCGTAGTGATTCATAACCGAATAAGACAAAGCCAGCAGACAACATCACATTTCGAAATTAATGAGCCATCTCGGTTTTATTCGCAAGTGGAATCACGAGTAATCGCGTAACCACGCAGCTTTATGGCTATGGCGTTACCCAGAAACCCACTAATAAAAAAAGGACTGAACCCTTCACCAAGGTCCATTTCTCGAAACATAAAACCTGGACAGACGATGTGCAATCCACAGCCACACCGATACGCCAGCGCGCCCCTTAAAGACGCCACGTGACACCGGCTCGTCTGTAGCGAGAGAGACTCCGGCAGAACTTCCGTGCGCTGACATACATCCTGTTCAGCTCGGGGACCACTGTGAGACCAGCCGTGGTGGGGAGCGCCGGGTCCGTCCCGAAACTGGGTCCGGCCGGCGCCTCCGCTAATCGCGCCGCTGATAATCGTGGGTAAGCGACGCCGGATACTCGCAGCGAACCACTGGCGCGAGGAAACCCTTTTGGGTGAAAATTTATACGCCCGAGCCGAGCGTTTGACTCTGAGCCGGCCGGTGATACTGCGGGAGAAATGTGGGTCGAGCAGGAAGCCACGGGCGCATTTTCCCGCGACCTTTTTTGATGCCGACCAGTCTGAGTGCAACTTTTCGCCCAATTCGCTCGAATATCGCGCTCGGTCGCCCTTGAATATTTCCGAGCGCACCGCAGGCTCCCACAGGGTACCCTTGACGACCGGATGTTTCCTTGGACGAGGCGTTGCGACACTGCGCCGACGTGACCGTTCCCAGGCCGTTGATCGGAGTGACAAACACCTCAAACGCGAGGTGCGCGCCGATACTATCTCTGTCTCGGCCTAATTTACACCGTTTAGATTCCGACGCAGCCGCCCGCGGTCGGGCCGCGCGGGCGAGGACACAAGTACTCCGCCCGGGGTCGCAGTCCAAGCCGCCCGTCTGGTCAACCGCGAGCGGAGACGTTCAGGCGAGCGTCGACGCTGAAATCTTCCCCCGAACATGCCAATAACCCCCACAGTTCTGACGGCGTTCTTGAACGAGCCGGCAAAGTCACGGGCGACAGCCGTGGCGGCGGCAGCTCGTCGCCCACCGCTTGTGTAACGCCGCCGCGGAATCTGGACACGACATTACGGTAAACACAGGCGGCGGCGATCGGTCAGTCAGCGGGCGACACGTGTGGCAACAAGGCCGGCTCCACCCAGGACTCCGGCCGC
Source organism: Capitulum mitella (assembly GCA_030062745.1). Classification (NCBI taxonomy): domain Eukaryota; kingdom Metazoa; phylum Arthropoda; class Thecostraca; order Pollicipedomorpha; family Pollicipedidae; genus Capitulum; species Capitulum mitella. Next base: position 2,407,668 of record CP099840.1, on the reverse strand, counting down.
GTTCACGCAGCGCGAGACGGCCGTGTCCCGGCGGACAATGCGGCGCCCTGGTCCAAAACACGCCGACCCGGTCCGGGCGGGCCCCGTGTCTGTCATTCGAGCCGATAATGGGCCATTACGGCGATACGGCCAGTCGCCGCCTCGGCCGGGAACCAAGCGTGGAAGGACGCCGGGAATGTGTTGCGGCACCGTCCTCTGGGCCGGCCGGCCGGCCGTTGTTGTGGGGACACGGCCTCTGACTTGCACAGCTACACTATGCTAGATCACTCTTCGGCTGTCCAATTAGACAACGGTGGAGATCCCTTAGAATGCATAGAAATACTAGTTGCACTACTTTGAGCCGCGTTCGCAGGTGCAATATTACGCTTTACGTCAGTGTTCCTATGTTGCTCCTATGTTGCTATGTCCTCTGCTCTTATGTTTCTACATGGCGTATTTCTACCGTGTCTCCAGAAACTAACATTGGTGCGTCATTTTTACGACTTATAATGTGCTAAGAATGGCACGGGAACAACGTACGGTGGAGAAGTTTATAATTACAAGCAAATAAATATCCCAGAAAGGAACGCAAAACATTCTTTGGGCACAGACTGCCCAGTAGGTAGTCGCAGTGTCACCCTAGCGTTGGAGCCCTTGTCATCTAAATTGCCCTACGTCATCCCTGATTGAGCAGGAAACGTCGCAGAAGGCAACTAGGCTTTTGTTTGCAGCAGTGCCAACCGCAACGATGCGAAGCTGACCTCCAAATTGTGGCATCCTTGGATCTGTGACGCTCCCCAAGCAAGTGCAGACCTGCGTCGCAGCACACAACGGCCGCCGACATCCATTTCATCGCCATAATTGGTGTACTTTGCAGCGCCTCCGCTGCCGGCGTCGCTATGACCGCGAGAAGGCCAGGCGCGGGCAGGGCGACCGGCTGCATGGCGCATCAGTTACGGCCCAGCCGGCCGGACCGTCTGCCCTGCGCCGTCTGGGTCCGTGCCAGGGCCGCGTGCCGTCTGGGAACCGGCCTGGTTCGGGCGCACTGCCGCGCCGGCTGCTCCCGGCTTTCCCGGGTTAATTGCTGCGTTCGGCGCGGCGCGGCCAAGGCTGGGACGGCGGCGGGTGGCTTCGTCTCCCGCCCCAGGCCGGGTCGGGTCCGGGGAGACTCCCTCCGCGCCTCCCAGGCGCCGACCGGCGACCTGGGAACGCCCGCCGGCCGGGGAATCGGGCCATCCAGTGATGGATGCCGCGTGACGGCGAGCTGGCAGCTGGTCTGCTCGGCCGGCGCGGAGGTCCTGCGGCACCCGGCAGGCTCAGAGCCGGGCCGGGCGTGGCGGCCGCCGTCCCGTCCTTCTCCGCAGTCGTCGGCCGCGTCTCGGGAGTCGTGGCCCCGCCTGCACGCTCCGGTGACGTGACCTCGTCAGCGAGGGCCGGCCGCGGCTCGATCGGCCGGCTTCGGCCTTATCGTGGCGGAAATGGAGCACTCGCCGAGCCGAGCGGTGCAGCGGCCCACAACAACAGACCCCGGGCCCAGACGCTGCGGAAATACTGCCGACGGAGCGGCCGCCGCAAACGGGATCAATCAGCTCTTCAATCGGGCCGATTGCACCGTCCGACCCGCAACCCACTGGCAAAAAGCGGCGATTGCGGAGCGGCGAGAGGGAAGAAGCGCGTGCAGGGACCGCAACTATCTCGCGGTCCGCGCGCCCAGCATTCGCCGCCGTTGCCTCACCTCGGCGCGCTCCTGCCGACGAGGCCGCGCCGCCGCTGCGGCGAACTCTTTACGGCCGGCCCTCCGGTTCAACCGCGTCGAAATGGGCCGGACCGGCGGCCGAGGCTTGCCGTGCTCAGCCTTGTCCTGCGCAGCTCGCGGAACGGCCGGATACCGCGGCGAGGCCGGCCGATTGTCGGCGAGCGCGCGCGTGCCCACGCCAGGCGCAGCACCGAGGCTACGGCGCGTAACCATGTGACCGGCCCGCGGCAGCTGATTTGGTAGCTGATGACGGCGTCGACATCGCTTTATTATCATTACGGTTTCAGCGCGTTTCAGCTGGGAATCAGGGGCTCCGATTATTCGCTTCTGTAATTGACGAACTTGTCGGGAATGCTAGCATGATTTTGGCCTGAGAAGTCACGTGATGACTGGTGCCTTCGGCGCCTGTCGCCTGTGACGGTCGTCGCACGCAGCTTCCTAATCACAATTGATGTCACGTACCGCACGGTGCTCAGTGCGTATCTCCTGCTGTTTTTGTCTCGTCAGAGCGTGTAAGTGCTCCTGTGAACTGGAACTCAGTTTGTCAAAACAGTCATACCGCAGTGCCTGGAGAAATTGGGAGGGTTTCCTGAGTTCCGTCACGGTAAAAACAATGCTGTGATGAGTGTAGATGTTGCGGAATCGAAAAAGAGTTTGAATCTACTTTCCTTGGCGTTACTCGCGGCATGAAATGGAACGGAATTCGTGAGGTAGGTGTTGATAATTAACGGCGCCACGTGCTGCCACCTTGTCCCGTAATAAAGAAAATTAAGCATTTCCAAACGGCCATTACTTGGCCTAGCCGTCATTTTACCGCACCTTTACTGTGCGGAAATTTCCCCTTCAGTATTGCCCGTAGCTCCGTTAGCCGTATCAGCTCGCTACCTTGGGCTGGACACGATGGTGACTCGACGCATTTGAAACGGCACACGGTGAGCTGCCGCAGAAGGAAGCAGGAAAGGGACGGTCACACCACTAGGAACACAGAGAGGCTTTGCAGGAAGTCGGCTCGGCAATATTCAGCAGTTTCGCGAAGGACTGTCCGGCGGTGCATGCACGTGAAGGCAAATAGGTTTAACCCACTGATCTGTGAACATTAGGGCCATGGGCTGAAGGGGAAGGGGCTCGTCCGATGAAAGAGGAGCCAATCGAGCCGTGTGACTTGCAAACGGCGTGTCGCACAAACAAAGTAATGACGTGATCCGTCAACACCCTCCCGCCGGGCGCGATGCTCGAGACGTAAAAGCACCGGCGGGGCGCTGGCAGAATCCCTCTACGGGAGTCACCTTGGGCCTGCCCCACGATGAGTGGCACCCTGATGAGGGAACACAAGAGGACCCCTGAGTCCGTCAGTATCACCCTCTGCGTCCATCCCGCGGCGCCGCGGCAGGCGGACCACCCCCGGAGCCGGAGGCCGAGACAAACCAGCTCCCGACCGGTGGACGCCCCCCGCTCCCAGTGGTGTTCTGCACCCTTCACGACCCACGCAGGGTGCGGCCAAATGGGCGAGAGAGCTGGGACCGCCAAGGCCATGGCCCGGTGTAATGTGGACCCACGCGGCTGCACAAAGGTCGTGTGCATGATAAATGCCTTCTGGAAAATCCCGCGACATTTGACTTGACACATGTTTCCCATGGATGTAAACACATTTTCGTTGAGCTCGGATGTGCTGAGAAAATTTGGCGCATCATACGTCGAGATCGGAAAGCTTGCCAGCACATTAGCACTTCAGAGCAAAGATGTCGTCTACTGTGGATAGAAACATTCTGAATGAATCCTTACTGCATTTTCAATGGCCCAATTTGAATAAGAGTAATATGGAGAAGGACATTTATCAGAACGGCTGGTACATCATAAAAGTCATGACATCAAGACACGTAACAGGCTAATTCAATTCTCCTTTTTCATAAGCGTGGCTGCTCTCTCAGACCGTCGGTCGTTTGCAGTTTATCTAGGTAGCGGCGCGAAATGAAGCAGCTTTCTCGTGCTTTTTCGCCCAGGAGATACCATTTCATCACCATCATTAGAGTACATGAGATCATCCTGAACAACAATGCACTCCCTTACTTCTCCAGCCACACTTGCATTTTTTCATCTATTTGGCAATGGACGCGTGCAAGCAAAGTTTCAGCTCCAGTAATGAAGTCGTTCGCCGAAACATTCTCTTTAGCATTCCTAGGACGTTCAACAGTTCTTTAAAAATCGGCATTTTCAGAGCAGCTTAAACCCTTGTTCTTTTAGCTGCCTTGCATCTCTATTTTGTTCTCCAGCACTGCAATGGATGGCAAGTCATCTCACAGGCGCAGGTCCCAGCCGCCACGTGCCGTTCAACACGGCTGTCCCGTCCGATTCGGCTCGCTAACGCAGTCAAAAGCCGGGCCGGCCGTGCGTGAAATTGCGCCCCGGCGGCGCGCCCCGCTCGGCGGCGCTGCAGGCGCCTGTATGTCTGTGTGTCGCGGCGGCGGCCGCGCGCGCGCCCTCGGCGACCAGATGGCGGCCGGGATCAAGGTGAAGCCGATGTGGAGCAATGCGCCGGTCGGGTTCTGGTGTCAGAGGTCGCGAGCCGACCCCGGCCGCCGCCGCGCCGGCCGCCCTGATGAGACCCATAGATCACGGCGGCCCGTGGCGTCGTTTATTGCGGCGGCGGACGGCGGCGCCGCGCCGCCGGCCGCTCAACATCGACGACGCATAATTGAAGGCGATGGATCGCCGATATCGCGGCACACCGCGCTGGCTGGTGCGGCGTTTACCGGTCGCTTTCTCCGGCAGGCGGTTTCCTCACCTGGACGGCGTTTTCGGCCGTTCCGCGGCGCGGTGTCTCTCTCGGTTCGCGCCGCTCCGGAAGCCGACACGCCGGCAATTAATGACGGCGACGAGTCATCAACATTCCGAGACGTTATCCCTAATGCGCCGACCGTAACGGATGAGGTAATTTCGCGTCTGTCGCTGGCGCAACGAGCGCTTGTCGGCCAACCTTCTGGTTTACATAAATTACGCAGGAAAGATGACAAATGCCTCAGATTCTGACCCGTCCCTGGCAAGTGTCGCGAGAAATGGTAAGCGGTGACACACATAGGGCCGTCCTGATGGGAATAAATGTTCACGGTTAAGAAATCCACTGATCACTTCGCCGTCTGGGCAGGTAGCCTGTTAATGAAGTCATCGATCGCGCTTCAGAAAAACTGTCCAGATACTCTACAGACCCTGTTTCGAGCATATTTGACATGTTTGCATCGTAGTACCGGTTCGAATGTATGTTTCACACATGTACAACATGTTAGCCCGCATTGTGCTCTGCAGTGTGCATAATGCACATCAGAGTGATTCCATTACAGTCATTCTATAAGCAGAGCACGGCGTGAAACCCGCATGTCATGTTCAGCTCTGCAGCCACTGCTCCAGCCACGTCGGGCATTCCCGCTGGCGCTGACAGATCCAGCGCAGCTCCAGCAGCCCCGGCGCAGCTCCTCTGTCCCTCTCGACCTCGCAGCACCGCAGGACGGCGCCGCCGCCCGCACGTCCGGCAAATATAGCAGCAGTCGGCGGCTGTTAGCGGTCCCCTCGCGACAGGAGCGGCAGCCTCCGGCGGCCGGCAAATATAGCAGCAGTCGGCGGCTGTTAGCGGTCCCCTCGCGACAGGAGCGGCAGCCTCCGGCGGCCGACCAATGAAGCGTCGAAACGCCGGCCATTGTCGGCCTCGCTGTCGTCTTGTCGGCGATCGCGCGAGCAGCGGCCCGGGCGTCGGCGGCCCGCGGAGTGCGACGGCAGGGGTCGGGCGGAAACGACAGCCGGACGCGGCGTTTGCGCGCTCGTCGGCGCAGACGAGGTTAGCGCCCGCCCCAGACGGTGCGATCCAGTCGCCTACATTAACGGCGTGGCAACAGACGTTGCGCAAGACTCAACCGGCGGGTTTGTCAATGACTCAAGCAGGCGGCTGGTCTTAAAACGTTATTCGTACATGTAGCTAAATGGGCAGCCGGCGTAGTTCAGGAGTGATTTGAAAGGGACATGTCGTAGCTGATAGCACCTTTTCGCAATGGCTGTATTCCTTTCCTCAGACGTCTTAATGTGTCGAACGGTGTTTGTTTAGAAAGGATTTAATTAATGCTTACCCCAGATCCAAAAAACACATTTCAATGCGAGATACAAAAACAAGGTGTCAAACGAGGTAACACCCAGGTGCCTACGCAATAACTAGACGAGCCTATTGCCCACGCACTCCATGGGCTCAGGGCTAAATATTCATGGGCCTGACCGACCTCTATCATGCTGTGCATGGCGCGGCAGGCAAAGCTGTTTCATTATAATACCAGCTTTTAATGATCTTCCGAGAAATCTGGTTACAACACCGCACAAAAAGCGTTCACGACCCCCGCTAATTATCTTTACTCTCCTAATTTTCTCGGCATCCGGCCCTGCTGGGGAGCCACTAGGTCGCGGCGCCCCGTGGCGGCCGGCCGGCCGTCAGCGGACCGCGCGCCGGGTCGCCGGGGTCAGGTACCCTGTCGGGCCGATCGGCGGCCCTGGCCGGCCGCCGCGCCGACCATCGACGACGACCGACGGCACGCGCGCCAGCGGCCGCCGCCGGCCGCCCGCGCCGGACGCGCCGTTTCTAAAGCGAAACTGGCGCGCGCGCGCCGGTTTGTGTGCCGCCCGAGCGTCGGCCAGGCGTGACCGCCGGCTGACCCGTTGGGCCCGCGGCGGCGAGGTGGGCGCCCGCCCGACGCCGGCGACGGCGGTTTTCACCGTCTGACGCCGTGCCGCCCGGCCGGCAGATCTCGCGGACAGTCGTAGCGCCGGAGAAAGCACGAGAAGCCGAGACGCGCCAGTTCCAGCGGGAAGACTGCTCTCCCGCGGACGTGTGGGAGACGGGCGGGGGGGGGCCATGAGTGATTGATGAATTGGGATCACGGGTCGCCGGTCTGACCCTTTGCCTGCCACTCGGACGGTCTGACAAACAGCCGACAGAAAAACTCGGAGGCGCATGAGAAATCGGTATATGATGCAGAGAACCCATGACGTTTCTCATGGAACATGCATTATCTTGTTCCAAATGAAGACGAGGCCGTATTCAAAGGATTAAAGCTTATGCCAGCACAAAAGGACCATTGCTGTTGCATACATTTGTGAGCCAAGAAGTGTGTCACTGTCTCCGGGAGGGTAACCAGCGGCTAAAGGGACTGCTGAATAAATCTAACAACGGCAGCCGTGAACTATGCAAACGAATCCGATCGAACTGAGCGAGCCAAGGCCCGCCCTAATTGAAGGGCATTTCTGTCGTTAGTCAGCAGGTCCGACGCACAGACCACGCGTTAGCCTTCGAGCATGTTTCAATTCGCCATCGCGGTGATTTGGGGCTGACCCAGATCGCAATGATAACCGATTGTTTGTCGGCGGCCGGCCGGGCGGTGCACCGTGCACGCGACACCGTGCACGGCCGGCTTCTTGCGGGGGCGCGGGGCCTTATTGTCGATTCGCGCTGCGACCGGCCGCGGCGCGCCGGGCGGCAGAGGGTTGGCGGCGCCGTACCGGCCCTCAGCCCTGACCCAGATGACCCGGCCGTGCCCGGACCGGCCATCTTCAGCCGCGGGGCCCGGCCGCCGCGGCCCGCTCCTGGGGCAGGGAGGCGCCTGACGTCATCGCGTAACGGCACAAACTGGCCGATCGATAGCGAGGGAGGCATGCAGCGGACTCAAGGGCACAAGGACCATTAAGAACGGCAAGAGCCGGTTTATAAAGAGGATGTTTGAAGACAGTTATTAACAATGGTACTGCAAGCAAGAAGCTAGACCAATACAATGGCAACTGACTGCTGAAAATGTGACAGTCATATGGACAAGTAAAAATGCTTCAAATCAAAGACGTAGTTGCAAAAAGGATTCGCAAGAATCAGCCTGTGCTGGAAATGAATAATGCAGATCAAAAGTAAAAAAAAAAACCGACAGGAATGCTCAGAGTGAATTCCATGAAGTCGTTTTCTGTGCGGGCTACAAATGATCTGAGATGGGATTCACGCATTCAGATACATAAATCAAACATCTTGATCTCAGTTGGCCAAATCGCCATGCAGTTAAACTGCTCTAATAACGCAGCTTGGCACCATGCATCCGCCCGCATTTCCTACACGGAAAACAAAGGGCCTCAACGACCGGCTGCACGATACAGATCGGAGAACCAGTTATGTCACCGCAGCCGAGCCGCGGCAGCCGAACGAGAGTAAAAGCCGTCCGCAGCGGCCGGGCGGGGCGGAAAAACAGGCCGCCGAGACAGGGGCGGCGCCGGCGGGCCGAGAGAAGCCGCCGGCGGCGCGAGAGCTGCGCTCCACCAGGCACAGTTGCTCAGCGGACCGCGACGCGCCGGCGAGAGCGGGCCGCCGCGCGGCGACATCGGGGGCGCGCCGGGAGACGGCGGCCGTCGCGTCCGCTCCGGGGGGGTGTCCGCTCTGGTGATTAGCGCGGTGTCCGCTCCGGTGATTAGCGCCCGCCGACGGCGAACTCGCCGGCCGCGACGAACGGCTGGGTCCGGGATGCATAAGGCCCCTGCACAGCGCAGCAGCCAATCGGGAACGGGCCTCTGGCCGGGAAAAGGAGCTCGTTTCACCGTGTTGGCCGAGATAATCTGCTGCTTTGTTGAGAATGGGAACGTGTAACATCATGCTGGCAGGAGCTGATGATTTTGTGGCTGTGATAAAAGGTTGTGTAGTTCTGCGACGATTTATCAGGGAAAGGATATGCCGCCATTATCGATCACGTCCGGGCCCGATGATAATGTTGTATGAGGTGGGGAGCATTTCGACAAATATTCGTCATTTATCCTCGTTTAGATCGACGACCTCAGGGTTTCCGACATTCTTTATTTCTGATGGTCGTTTGCTAAGACAGGAAAGTGTCACTGACCACTTTTGCCAGCACCAGGCGTGTATCGATAAAGTAAGCCACGACGTGCCAGTCGAGGCTGCATGTTTTCTCTTCCTACTGCCTTTCCGACGGCTATTTGTCTGTTTCTGTTGACATACGTTATTCACACCAGCCATCAGTCAACGAGTAGCCGCTGTAGAAAAGAAAACACGTCCGATGCCTGTTGTTTTCTAACATGGCTGGGATCCTCATACTCTACAAGCATGGTACGACCTCGTCCACCAGCACACCACACCTGGTTTGGCGCTCGCGAGCTCTTGGGATGACAGTTCCATTCTGTCGACGGCGGTCACCATTATATTCCCATTGGTGGCCGCTATCTCTCGCTGATTTGTGTTTCAAAACCGCAACGCCCAAAAGGATTGACTCGTGGGATTGTTTGATTAATGTGGCCCTGGGTTTTGGGAGCCTTCTCCGTTTTGCTTTCGTCGGTCAAGGCCGATGGCCCTGTATGGTAATTGGCTCTTTTAACACGGCCGATTTATCCTGATTTAAATTACGTAAATCGTATCAGAGTGTACATGATGTATCGTCTTGTTTAAGTGCGCTGCACTGCACTTTCTAGAACGCGTGTGATAAGACAACCGTGTCTCTTTGGTGCTAGCCTCCACGTCCTGAAAACAGGTCAAAATGTCTTGGAAGGCTGCATAAAATTTAGGAATACTCGTTGAGTAAAGAATGGAATACACACCTTCGAGATTCAGATGACTTCTTGTACCTTTGTTACGTTACTTCAGTAGGCAAAGAAATTAAAATAGTTATGATTCCTTGCCGGACTTACTGTGGAATAACCGTGCTAATATGCCGTGAGATAATTTTTTAAAGGCGCTGTTCGAAATGACAGCCTTGATCCTTAATAGCACAAGCCGTGCGACTTTTATCCAACATCTATGGTTGCATGGACAGTCCTGTTGTTTTTTTCTGTTCTTTCTGTCAATCTGTTGGCTCTTTACTTTTTGACATCTACTGTAAGGCTGTCGATAAAAATATCTAGCTTTATTATCTTTCAGTATATTCAGCTGTCTGCTACCCAATGGCAGGCACTCCTACTCTTCAGCTACAAGACCACACCTTTCATCTTTCAACGATTTTGGCTATCTTCCCATCGGTTTGTGGTACAATGATTGAAGCAAAAACGCTGTCAACAAAATGGCCTCGCTAACTACGGCACACACAAAGATTCCTTCACGCTGTGAGAGCCTAAGGAGAATCCGTCGCGACTGGATGAGCCCGAACAGAGAGCGGAGGCAGTTGACTCCACGGCTTAATTACACGCCACCGATGACATAAGGTGCTCACTCGCTCAGCGGTACAAATAGCTCGGCACATCACCCCGAGCAGTTGCGCAGAGAGCGCCTGCACATCTCATAATGAGAGAGCGGGGTGGTCTCCGACGTTTTGTAACCACAGCAATGCGAGCGCATGCCGATATGACTTGCCACTAATGGTATTACGACTGGCGTCCGCTCGACATGCTTTTCCATAGCATGACTTTCCTTCCCCCACGCGATGTAACATCCCAGCCGATACAAGGCTGGAATCATCTCGGAAACACCGCAGACCTCCCCCATCTGGCGGCTCGCGATGCGTCTTCTGTTGGCGGTCCGCCCCGAACCCCTTCTACCCCGGCTTCACACTCCAGTACCGGCCTCCGCACGGGTGAACAGTCTCGCGCCTCCGTCGGGCCGGCGGCCGCGCCGGTGGCCGCCGGGTCGGCCGGGTCGGGCCAACCCGCAGCGCCGCTGAATGCTGCCTCCCGGCGGCTCGATCACAGCCGTTTGTCCGCCTGACGGCGCCGCGTCGCTCGGTCACGCGCGCTGACCGCCCGATTCGCCGCACTCTCGGCGCGCCGCCGGCCGCCGCCGGGCGAGCCTGACGGAGCGGCTCTGGAAGGCGGGGCGGAGCGTATCCAGCCGTGGATACGGTCTCGGAGACCCAATTTCACGGAGTCGGCGGCCTTCGGGCCCGGGGTGAATCAATCAGCCTGCCTTGTGTCTGGCCTGTGAACCTTTTTGTCTGGCATGACATACGTCCGAGGCATTTGTTTTGCCCCAGTCCAACCACACGTTATGGCGCAGCAATTTGACCAAGAATGCCATCTGACTCACTTCCCATTATTTCGTATAGAAACAGGTCTCCCTACGCGCTCTTAGGTCTGGCACCGGTAGTGTCCACACCAGTGAACTGCAATTACGAGCGTGCACTAGATACACGTATATCTGACTATCAGGTACGTCGGTTACCTCACTTGTTTGCCGTAACAAGCTGATTGCAATTATCGGCGATCTTAAATGCATCCAAATGGTGGCGAATATTTTCCCATTAAGCCCTCATCAGCCATACAGGCCCTTCACTCTCATGGGTGTCGGCTGCTGAAAGGCGTTGCGGAAGGAGAATGGGGGCTGTTGGCCACTATCTGCAGTTTTTGCACAGACTGCTTTTTAGATCGCCAGGTTTTCCATTTCATCACGTTAAGCTGTCAACAGCGCAAGAAGTGCTTTGCCGTAGGCGACGTAATGATGCTTATTATATGCTCCATACAGCCACGCACCCACAGTGGATGGTGCCTTATCTGGGCTAATACCACGAGGGCTCGAAAAAAAGGATTCGCTGGATTACCGGACCTTCAGCGTTCATTGTTCGGATGATGTCACTGGTACATGTGCCGGCCTGCACAGTACGAATTCCAGGCAAATTGTTTTGACAGAGGCAATAAAAACAACGCAGGTCTTTCATTCTCACATGGCGAATAAAAATTACGCGATTATGGACATCGTGAAGGATAGATATTTTCCCAAGCTCCAAGCTCCGCAGTGCAGACTGCCACTGACAGTCGAAGCGAATTCTCGACAAGAAAAGGAGATCGCAGGTAGGCGTGCCCTTCGGACGGCCGGTTTTTGCCGGGACAAGTTACAACTAGTTTTCCCGGTCGCAATTCGATTGGCGATGAGGTTCGGCCTGCATCCAGATTCGAGACACTGGGAAACCGTAACATCTTTGTCACGAGGGGAAGTGTTTCAAAGACCGGGCAGATAAAGGCGCTCGGTAAGGCCACGTCATCTCATAATCATTTTATAGCAATGAAACATAGAACGAGGACTAGACTCTTTTCACATGCAAATGAGACCCGCTAAATAAAGGCAACGAAAGGCTTGACAACGCTTTGTTTTGACACTTTTGTTGTCTTCGGTTTCGGGACCGAGTGTGCCAAGGGCAGAAAGTGTAGAAAATAATCCTTATATCTCGTGTACAAAAGCCAAAATCCACTCTTTGTAGTGAGATACTTTTGGTGAGACAAAGTTGCAGAATATTTTGCAACATTTGTGTGGCCCATGTTCATTAACCCTTCACCCGCATAATGCGGTCGTTTCATTGCGTGGAGGTCTGTTGGCTTTCAAGACGCGGCATCTCACAACACAGGAACTCATGAGGCGCTCAGCGCTTCGTTGAAACGTGAGCGTTCGACGTGCTTGAGCAACACGAGCCGCAAGCCCACCACGGAGGCGAGAGCTCGTCGGAGACTGCAACGCCGGCGGCGCAATATCCGGAGACTGCCATTATGAACGGGATGCTACCACCGCGGTATTGTCACGACGAGCTCAGCATACTTTTACTCTTAGCCGAGAAATCATGGCCATGGATGATGTTCTCACGAAATGCACCTCACACAACACAGAGTAATGTTAAATAACTCGGGAGAACCTGGTACGGCGACAGTAAGACGAAAGGGAACAGAGCAGCCACGTCACAGCCATAACTAGCATTCTGGAAAATGAGGAAACGCCGCGTGAGAAACCGGAACCGCATTCAAGCCAATTAATCCATAAGGATGATAGATATCTCCAATCAAAACAGACAGCGGGATCATTTGACTTGGAAACAACTGGAGATAGAGATAAAGTTTGGGTAACTGCTATTGTTCGCGCCATTTATGAGGTAAATGCTTTAGATGTATACAACATGAACGATCCATTCGCCTGGAAGCAAGGGCGTTTCCGCCGAGTTTGCCAAATAGGCCAAATCATTCAAAGAACGCTTGCAAAGCGTGCCCCAAAAGGCAGGCTACTCTGCACAAAGAAACTGAGCGGTCACGACGTATCTGGCCACGCCAATAAACAGACTTTTGTCGCTCGACGACATCCGAACGCAGAGCGGTCCTCAGCCCGAGGGTGGCTGCGCAGCACCCGCAGCCCCACAGCCGAGTGCCGGGCGGGTGCTCCGGCACAGCGGGGAGCAGCGGGCCCTGTTGCAACAGCAGGCGGCGGCCCACGCGCTGCCGCGTTGTTTTGGGCAGGTCGGGCGGTCGGCGGGCTGGACCACGCCGCCCTGTACGCGCCGGGCGCCGGGCGCCGGCCGGCCGGCCGCTGCCCCGGCCGTTGGCCAAGCGAACGCGTGGGACTGCCGGCCGCCGCGAGTTGGCCGGATTACACGGCTATCTGGCCGAGCCATCTGGCCTGGACTGCAGCGGTCGAGAGCCGTCGGAAGGATTAGGAGGAGGTCTGCTACCAGAAGGTCTTGGATAGATTCTGGAAATCCGGAATATCCTTGCAATGGGCGATAGAGAATCCTGATTGGGCTTTACGACTGAATGATATTCGCATGCTCGAATTGAACAAAGCTTATCTGTTGGAGAGCACTCAAAGAGGAATGCACATTTTGGAGCTGCTGTCGATTTTGATGGAAAGTAACTTCTTAAGACGCATCATAAATGCGAGTGCGCATCTAGAGCATCCACCTTTTATTAATGGCACTTTTATAACTGATGTGTGAAAAGCAGATAGTTTCCATGTTTCCCAGCCTAACTTAACAAACTTTAAGCCAATCTGACGCTAAACGTGCTATTCCAGTCCACAGACCCTAGATGATCAGCCACTGGATGCTACAGTAGAAAAAAGGAAAAGAACTATATGACAAGTCGTACATGGACATGGAAGGAAAAAAGTAGTAAAACTGGTTTTCAGGTTGGAAAATATCCAAAGTAAAAACAATCATTCGGTGGTGACTTCAGCTACCTAGAACGGACTATTGGTTTTCAAGGCGCAAAGATTAATGTACGCCTTCTGTCTGCCTTTTAACGAATTGTAAATTATCACTCGTTCCAGATCTTAGTGCATATAGGTATTTGATTGTAGGAATAATATCGTAAGTTAAATGGACGCTTAACGCGTTTTCAAGCGCTGACGTTTGTTGCGCTATTACCACCTGGTGTTATCTTTAAATTTCTTCCTCTACTCTTCATTCGACAGTTATAATCCCGTCGCTAAATCGTATTCGGCAATTTTAAACCAACACAAACACGCTCGTTTCCGATCTTTCAGCGTCACGGTAACTTTTCCGCCGTGAATCAGCTTAGAGCAATGTGTGGTTTTGGGAAGTATCGCATTGATGTCAGGAACGTAAATCCAATTTCGGTACTCACCTAAAGCCACCAGGAGGAAAACGGCGGGCGTCCAGATCATGATTGCTCACTGAGTCCGAAACCGTCAGCACTGTCACACGGCCGGAATTCTTTCACTTCCGAATGGGTCTATGGCCACAAAGAGCAGAGTTCCGGCGGTGTGAGCCGTGCGGGTCGGTCAGTGTCCTGGAAAAGAGGAGCTCGGTCAGCGAGAGCGACGACTACCCTCGCAGTGCGACGACTGGAACGTCTCCGTGACGGCGTGACACGGCCCGTCCGCACCATTCGTCCCCACAAAAGCTTCATCAGGTTTGGCCACTGTGTTACGATGGACGGTCCTCTGGTGCTGGACAGTAACTACAGCCACGGTGGGAGCCAGAACTGAGCGGCCGTCTCTGACCGCCGGCGCTGCCAGGCATTGTGTGTCAGCCGGAGCAGGCGGCGTGGGATAATTGTGCCGAGATTACGATGCCAACAGGTGCTGGCTGTCTGGGCTGCATCGTCTGGCCCGGCGCCAAGTAGAGAAAGTGTCGGTCGTCTTGCAGTCTGCTCTCCGTCGGCGTTCTGGCCCATCGAGCTCATGACCGTAAACTGACAAAAGTCGGACGCCGAATGAATGATAAGAAAGCGGGGATCCAACGCATTCAGATCCAGCTTCCTACACCTTGTGGTACTTTCCCCTTCACGGACAGCAATCTCCTATGCACAAATGGGGCAAAGAACAAAAATGTGCCAAGTGGACTCAACGGCCTCTCCGGACCGGAATTTCTGCGTCGGCAGCGTCGGTACTGGCCGAGAACCAGGCCGCGCGGAGCGCTCGACCGCGGCGCGTCCGGCTCCGCGTCGCCCGCACTCACGCTGCCCTGGCGAGGGTGTCGGTGTCGGCGCGCCCGTGCGGGCGCTGCTCGGCTGCTCCTCTCACAGACGGCGCCGCCGCTCGACTGACCCGCCGCAGCGAAAGGCCCGCCGGCTCGACTCCGCCCGGCCGGCGACCTTCAGGTGCGGCCGCCAGGGTCAGCGTCAGGCAAGGTCGCGCCGCGACGCCGCCGGCGCTCGCGGCACCTCCGCCGCCGGCCGGGGAAGTGGGAGGGGCCGCCGATGCACAGGAAGTCAAGTTGGTGTTGGACCGCTAGATGACCGCAGAGACAGCCCGGTCACCGGTCTTTCACCGTGCGCAAGTTGACCAGGAAGTTGCAGCCTGGCGGAGCTGGACTGTTGCCGAGGTAGATGGTCATGGTGCCTCGATTTCGGGGACACACTTAGTGGTATATAATGTTGGGCAACTCAGAATATAATGTTGGGAAACTTCAGCGACGAAAGCACGTGGTTAAGGCAAGTTAAGAACTGCTCCTGTCTGATATTTATTACCTGTTCTTAATCCAAAAGCATTTTTTGGTTCGCTGAAAATTATGGCAAAACACCCGTGAATTCTGACTAGATAAAACGACAGTTTTAGAAAATCATTTTACTCCGGGTTTTTTTCTGTTTGGCTGTTAACAATATCCCATGCCCTCTTACGATCAGTGGTGTTTCTTCTGCTACTATGGAAATCTACATCAGGATGGCTGGCCATGCCGCTGGAACAAGCATCTCACAAAGGCAGAAGGACAAATCGGGTAAAGCATCAGCAAACTGGGGCCTAATCTAGTCATTTTTAAACTACATTCATGATGGCCTCTACCATTGTTTTCATGTTATTTTTTCATTGTTTTCGTAGCATCCATGTGGATAACTTTTGTCAGACATCGAATAACAATGCCTCGTTAGATTAACATCACACGCAACGCTTGCGGGACCTTGGGTTTCTAAATAAACTCTTCGTTTAGACTGTTGCCATGGAGATCCGTCCCGGATTCGCAGACAGGCACCCCGAGTCCGAAGGGGCTGTATGAGCTGTAAGGGTCAAGGCGTTTGCTCACATATTAGCATTTTGTTGTAAGAACACCACATGCTAGTGGAAAACAATGTGTCAGTTTAGCAAAGACAAAGAGAACTAACGGTAAACCTAAGAAACTACGTATTGTACACAGTGCAACACTGTTGCGTTGCGTTGCGTTGCGTTGCGTTGCTCTACTGTAAAGCTGATACTTATGCCACGTAAGACCCCGTTCGCACGAAATGACTCTTCACTGTGCTGGTTTGCAAAAACAGCGCTCGCTGCGAGCTGCATTAAAGCAGCCTGACGGTTCGATAAAATCGCGCCGTAGCCGTCCGACCCCCACAGACGACCACCGGGCATCGCTGGTCCGTCACAACCAGCGTCCGTGAACGCCCGGCGAACGCGGCAGCCGCCCGTAACTGCTGCGCCGGACGCGGCAGCTGCCCGTGACTTCTCCGCGCGCGTCTCGGCGGCCGCCAGACGGCCTGTCGCAGTTCCGGCCGTCTCCCCCCGGCTCTCGCGCCGGCCGCCGCCGGCCGGCCCGCCGACAGGAGAAACTGCCCGGCGGCGGCGGCCGGCGACGACAGCGGACAACTGGCGGCGGCGCGGCGTCAGCTGGTCCGGACCGCCCCCGGTCCTCTCCCCACTCCGTCCGGCTGCCGGTCACGGTCCCGGACGCCGCGCGGCCTGATGGGCGGGAGGCTGTCCGCTGTCTCGAACGCCGCCTGACCCACTCGGCGCGTGCCTGTCGGCGACGTCGCGAGGAGCCGGTGACTCGGCGCGAAGATGAGCCTGATACCAGCAGGGGTTCATCGGGCTGCTCAGCGTACCGAGGAGACCACGGTTGTTCGAGTGAGCATGACGAGCTGAAAATGATAACGGAGACTGACGCGGGAATAATCGATTAGTATGACGCCCCGGCACCGTGTAAAGAGCAAACAACGCATACACTCGCGCTTCTCGCCAACCGGAACGGGTCGACCAAGCCCAGCTTTTGGACGCACCGCAGCAAAATGTGTCTATGGGTTCTGACGGTTGGTGGGATCTGGGGCCTTCGGTGGGATGCACTCCAGACATGGTAATGAGGTGATTCACGGACGATGGCACGAACACCGTCGGCGTGACGCAACCTAAAGGACCCTACAGGCGCGGGGCGCGACCGTTTGGAGAGACCTCGGCGACACGTCAACTTATCGGACCGCGAGAACGGTACCAACATCGCCATCCTGCTGCCAACATGAAAGCGCTCTCCTTCGGCCAAGGTTACTTATCATGTCACAGGCGAGTTTCCACTAGCAGTCAAACGCGCCCAGGCAGGCTAACGATTTCGGACTAGCGAGAAGATGAAAACATGGCACGTTTCTTCGACCATGGTTTTTACGTTCACGTTTTTTGTTTTTCGTGTTTTTCGCTTTTGTTTTTAGTCTGCCATCCATAAACAAGCGACCTGGGTTGCTTCCTTCCTCGGTTCCCGCGAGGCACATTCATATTAACACCATAGTGTAGGCGGAAAGAAGAACTGCAAAATGATGGCCTTGTCCGCTGACGAAATGATCAATGAAACGGAAAATAAATCAATATTGCGCAAACATACATATATGTACGTGTAACATTGCAGTTTTCAGATAAGCAGGCGTTGTTAATCTGGGAATTCCAAAGGAAGTTGTTCTCGCCCAATAGAATGAAAAACAGCAGCTATATAATAATGTTAATTAGAGACACACTTTGCTTTTAGTTTGCGCCTTGGGCCGTTCAGGCCGACAGCGCGAGGAACAAAGCCGGCAGGACCGATGGACTCAACATGGGTAACCTTCTCGATTTGCAGTACAAGAAGAAAATATTGATAAAACGGCACACATACAAGAAAAGAAAAGCATTTCGAAAGCAGTCAGTTGGTAATTAATAGCCTTCAGTAACAGCAGGGAAACTTACAACGTGCTAATGTGTTACAGATCTCTTCAGGTACACCTTCAAGTTATCTAGATATTTTATCAACAGTGCGATCCCAATGTCTTGGTTCCGGACATGAAACGGTGTTTACAGTTGGTTTCACATCAACATAACTGGATGGGCATAGAGCACGTGGAATGGCCTGTTGATCAAACTACCCTTGCATCATAGAGCTTGAAAATATGTGATATGGCATCTGGTAAATTACGTTGCTGGAAGGCAAGTAAAACAATTGCAGTTTGTTATTCAAAAACGCCTGCCTTCAAAACAGAGTATGCCATGCTTTATAACTTGTTTACTGTTAAGGAAAAAGATAAAGCTTTACTAGCATGTTCCAGTGAAAACATGGCATTTTCCCTAACGAAACGGCGCAGTTCTACCTCTACACTGCCTCACCTTCTTGACACATGCCACTGAAAACAACACAAGGTCTAACAAATGTCACTGACTATACTGTATTACAAATTTCATTATTTCCAGTGGCCATACGCTTTCAGAATTTTTTGACAAACTTATTTCATATCACCTCTGTATTTAACATTGTTATCGTTATACGTATTGATAAACCCATTGATATTTTATCACCTTCATTCTCACAATGTTTTAATTGTCCCGACTTACAGGTCAGCATAAACATCACGCAAATACAGCTGAATGAGTGTGTGAAGAGTTAACCCACAGTCTGTTTGCCAGCTCTGTGAATAATAGCATCAGTATTCAGGAAGCTGTTTGATGTAGTTGTCATCAATGGTCCGGGGAAGGAGGTCAGGTACATTAAGATCAGCAAAAAGGCGAAGATTTTTGAAATATTTCATAAATCGTGAAATATAAGAATGAAACGCATTTGACAACTAAGAGTGCACCCTGGGTCCTCCTGGGTCCTCCTGGGTCCTCCTGGAAAACCGCTTTCGGACGTTGTTTCAAAAGTAAATCAAATGCCATGACAGCGCTGCGACCTTTCTGGCCCCTGCCGCCACTTCCTACCCGAGCGCGTCCGTCCAGTCCTAACCGACTGCCGCCGGGCGACGGAGGGCGTTTGCTGAAGGTCCGGCCCCATTCGGACCACGCCCTGTAGCCGGAAGTACAAACGAACTGTTCCTGAGGATATCCGGCCGGAGGGGCACACTGTGAATAGCCCCCGCAGATCGCGCCAACTCGCCCGGCGGTAGCCAGCCTTGAGTGCGAGTTCGCGCGGAGGCTGCGGATGGCCTGATAAGGAGGAACTCGGAGGATCGGAGGCATGTGTAACATCAAACGCGATAAACGCCGCGCTCTGGGATTGCCAGATGGGCGAGATATTGCGCAGCGTGCCAGCTCTAGAAAGCTCGTTCCAGTATGCCTGTGTGATATTAATCGGATCACGACTCGGATTCCACTTCCTGCTCTCATTTGCACAAGGGATCACTTTCTAAACACAGTTTATAGCGTCACTTAAGATGCAATGGAGAAGTTGTTCGTTCGTGGAATGAGGTTTGACTTGATGCCGTCACATATGGTCAATTGGTTACTTATCCCAAACTCATGGTGCCAACGTATTTAGGCCAGGGCAAACAAACCATGGCACGAAGTTCCGGAATTGCTTACTGCACGTAATTACGTCTTTACACTAACACCTTTTACTTCACGCTGAACGATTTATGACTTGAGCCTAAAGCTAGTGTTGTCCGCCTGTTATATGGTTTCCTGCAGGAAACGATCTCACTAACGGCGAGAACGTAGCTGAGGTAGAGGAAACCTGTTCCTAATCTCCTCAATGGAACAGCTATTTCCTGCTCTCATTATTTCTGAAGTCTCGCGGTAGGGTCGGAGCCCAATCGGCCCAGCCTGCCACCCCTCCTGACGTGGTTGGTCCACTGAAGCACGGCAAAAGGGTCACAAAGTCCGACACAACAGCCCGAGACGTCGCGCCTCCGGGGTCCGGGAGATCCGAAGGGCGCGCTGACGTCCGGACCGCCACCTTTGTGACGTTCTGACCTACATCGCAGGCCATAGGCCTCCGACAACGCAGCCTGTGGGGACGCGGCCACGGCCACTGTGCAGTCATGGACGCCCCGGCCCCAGAGCCCCCTGCCGCACATGCTGAGCCAATGGCAGCGCAGAGTCACTTCGTGATTAGTAAGGAGCAGAGATCTTGCACGCAGCGTAAATGACCAAATTTATTCATTTCTTTCAGTTGGTGATCAGATAAGCTGGCAATGAATTTGGAATGTTTTTCCCTGGCGACTTAGATTATACACTCAAGATAACTGGGTCTAGACTTCCTGCAATGTGCAAACAATAAAATACCAGTGACATCTCAGATATAACCTGACGACTGTCTTATTAACTTTTGATGGATTTTGCGTAGGTCCGATAAGTCGGGGAGGCAAGGATCATTTTATCCCCCCTCCTCCTCCTTTTCTGGCTTCTAACCCTTGATATTGGTGTGGCGTAAATATAGTTGCTTCAAATACTGTAAAACGTTGCCGTTGTTTGTGGAGAGTCCGAGGCTCGAGGACACGTATCTTTTCACGTATTTTGGAGGTAAAACTTAAAAAACCTATTTTACCGTAGCTGCCGGTAACGTTATGCCTCCTTTATGCATTTAAATGGTGACAAATCCGATCGGAGACATTACCTGCAATTGCAGTCATAAAGATAAAAATTAAACCGCTGTAAACAATAACTCATTGTGCCCTGCCTGGGTTTTAAAGCTCTTTTCAAATAGCCGCTTTCAGGGGAGAAAACTTGAAAAGACTCAATCCTAATCGATTGCCTTGAAAGCGACGTAACGCTCTTGCAGTCCGAAACCAATTCAGTAGGTGCATTTCTTCGAAACAAGAAGATGTCCATCTAAAGATTTGCTCTCTTATGTTTAAACGCCTGAGCGATGAACGAAGCACCCAGCAAACTGTCAAAAAAACTTCGGAGTCATGGGCGGCAAATCGCACCCACGGTCGACTGCGCAGTCTCACGGTGAATAACAGAGACACACATGATCACAAAGCACGCTGTCGGTCTCACACTCAATAACACCACTTCCCAAACCTAGTCCATCATCCCAGCCAGTGAAACGTCTCCCGAAGCTGTGAAATTTGTGACTGGCGGCACAGACCTTTCTTACGGCAAGGCTCCGATGACCCTGAGTAGCCTGTGCATGCGCAACTTCTTAATAATATTTCCACAAATCAGCTTAAACATTCCGAACGATCTTCTGTCTCGGCTTTGCATTTATCGCCCTCTGAGACCCTCTGTCAAACGATGGGAGGGGCGACAGCCAGCTGCGGCCTTGATTATGAGCTCTCCTAATCACTTAATCCGTAATGGAATTCCTGTTAATTAATTGGTTCGCTGTTTACTGTTTGGTGCTCCCGGCAGCACCAGAGTGAGACCACGCACCCCTCAAATAGCCGCCGGCTGTGCCCATCAGTCAGACGTACGCACACGCCCATCCGCCCCACCCATTCCCTGACAAAGTAATTATCCCTCCACCGAACTAACCAATAACGAATGACGATGGAGGTACCTTGAAATCGTAACGAGCACTTTTCTCTACATCTAAAATCAGCTGGAGATAATTTCTGGATGTTTCTGGTGATTCCGCACTCAGTCTTGCCGATGGTTTCTACGCACCGAGCCCCTAATGCCGCACAAATTCCAACATTTTCACACCCCAGTGGCGCTGAAGAGAGGGCAGGGCTGCCGGCGCGTCCCCCGCAGGGCACAGGGCTCCTGAGACACGGCCGCCCCTCCCCCCTGACCTCGCGACGCCAGCCGTCGACGCCGAGGCCCGATCAGACGCGACCCCGTGTCGCGGCCGTCTGGGGACCCGGCCGGTCCGACAGGCCCCCATTCAGCCGTCACGGCGGGCAGACGGGGCGGAGCCGGGACCGGCGGCCGTCGGTCCCCCGACAGGCGCGGAGCGGGCGGAGGCGGACGGGTCGCGGCCCGCCACGATGACGGCGGCCGCCGGTGTCAGAGCTCAGAGTGGGCCGCCGTCCTGTGAGCTCGGCCCTGATCGGGAAAGCCCGGCTCCGGGGATGTTGGGGGGACTCTGATGACCCGGTCGTCTCACGAACGTCAGGGGACTTCAAGTCGGTTATTTTTTTTACAAATATGAAAGATATGTACACCGTGTATTTACGCAAAACTTCAACAGACTGAGGTCATGGCAAGGTGAATAAGATCGTGAAATCGAAAGAAAGGCGATAAAAATCGGATGAACGTCAACTGTCTGAAACGGACTTCAGCCCTGGGAGACTTAGTGGGTTGTACTGGTTGAGATACGTTCGGCTGGTGGAGGGTGAGGAACCGACCATGTAAAACCAAACGCTCCATACAGGATGAGTAGGCATCTGTCGTAAATGAAATGCGTGATATTTCATCGTCATTCATCCCATTCTGGGAAGAATGCATGTCCGCCTTAGGCAAGTGGGATGTCCATTGTTGTCTGAATTCTCAGATTCGTGTCGCGTTATACGAGGCTGAATGGTATGGTTTGCCGTCATTTACACTTCAGTTCAGATTAAACAGCAATACTACATGTTGAAGCGACGACCGCTGTCTACGATAGAAAAAATACTAGAAAAAGCAATAATCAAGCAAAATCAAAACAGCAAGGTTGTCGATACTGTTCCCTCATCTGCCCTTACATCTACTGCAAATGCCGCTGCGTCCAAGCAGGATAGGATCCCCTTTAAAGAAAGTCCAGTAAAACGTCTGCGCACATGGAACCATTACCCTTAATCAGAACTACGACTGACGTATACTAGCTAAAGTGATATATTTCTGATACAGATTTAAATGTTGCCAAGACGGGAAACCAAAGAGGTTACAAAACAGTATTTTAACTAAGACACTGCGTCACAGTACCGACCGTTTTCCGACACCTTATCATCGCGATGATTCTGTCTTGTCTTGATTGAAAAGATAACGACGATGAAACAATATGCAGGCACGTGGCCACGATCGGTGACGGAACCGCAGGGAATGAGGTCGATGATATCCCTGGGCAACGTTAAACCTTGATGTTGATGCTGATGACGGGGCTGTGAGCCCAAATGAGGATTTTATTCTCCTTCATTGGGCTATCATTTTTTTGTAAGTTTTGGGTACGAGTAGAAAGCTATCGGTATCAGAATATCGCCAACCACTCATAGTAATGTGGAAGATCTCTTTGCCCGAGGTGTGGGCTCTGAAACGTTTCGTTTCCGACGTAAAAAAAAAACTCCAGTTATGGTGGTGAACCGGTCATTACTTGACAGATGGCTGCCTAACCATTGCACCTGAATGCCGTCACCGTCCGATTTTCGTCTAGCTGCACCACCTGGCCGATTTCTAACATCTCCAAAGCTATCGTCTTCAGCACCATGTGACCGGGAAAGTGATATGTGGGTCTTTATGTAAAATATTGCGTGAGTTGAATGCTTCACGGTCATCCATGCCTGACGAGAGACACTTTCTTTTCAATGAAGGAGCGTCGTGGTGGTTAAACTGTTCTCCCGTGTCAATCTCTCTCTCCCCTCCTCCTCTTTCACCTCTCTGTCTTCTTAATGTCTTTACTTTTCTCGCTCTCTCCCCTCTCTCCCCGTCCTCTCTCCCTGCTTCGCTCTCTCTCTCCCTCTTTCTCTGTATATATATATATATATATATATATATATATATATATATATATATATATATATATATATATATATATATATATATATCTGCGCGGGCAACTGACGGATAGCGACAACGCCCCATGGCGATTCATCCTCTTGTTAAACTACAGCATGTGTGGCTCTTTCATCGCCGCAGGCAAAAAGCTACGGAGAGCAGCACTGGATCTGCGCATGCCAACGGCATTCAACGGTGACTGGAGACTTACGCTTTGGCAAAATGGCCCCGCGTTGTTTTATGGGTACAGAATATGCGGCGTTCCGAATGAGGATGAATCTCAGTAGTTACGGCGCAATTCACACGAGCGAAGTCGGCACTAGCCATTTCTGGATCCTCATTCACAGCAGGACACTTCCGCCAACAATCGACAAAAGATGGCCTCGCGCAAAAATGCCCACCACGCACAGTCCGATAAAGATACGTCGGTTAGCACGCATGAGTTGGCGATTCTTCCGCTAACTGACTTCATGGTCTTCCTTATACGCGACATTCGTATGATCATTTATCAATTTCTCTTCATTCATATCTTCCTACTAACTCTGTTAGACGGAACCACGACGACCGGCACAGAAACCGCTTCAAACGGAGCAGGCAACTTTCGACTGGAAACGCCGCTAGACGCTTCTTATAAGTTATCATTAGGCCCATTTCAAGGGTCCAGTCGCGCACCAACTTATCATTACAAGAACGGAAAAAGGGAGGAAACTATTTAACATTTCCATATCACCAGGTTTTTAGCGAGATCTTGAGAGCAGTTAAGGATTCGACTGGGAGATATCAATCGTTTTACCTCCAGTCAAAGAATGGCTATTGTCAAAAGAATGAAAAAAACATTTCACTGTCCAAAGGAGATAAAGTATGAGGTTGTATTTTGTCCCGAAACAGGTATTAGGGTTTTGATAATTCTGAGATTTGAGATATAAGAGGGCACGATTAGACTAGTTATAGACTCTATCTGTCAAGGTAATTTCATGCTGCGGTCTTTTTTATTAGCTGTCCCGAAGATGAAGACATTATAATAAGACCAAAATCAAAGCAAGGATTTTAAAGCACTGAGGTGTGCTTCAGAACCACGAGCTCGCTCTTGGAGTTATCCTTCCAAGGATACTGACGCAGATACTGTTAACGACGACTTAAATCGGCTGCCCAATCCTTTGTTTGCAAAAAATATCGTCTTCGTAGCACCAAAAATGACTGGAAAACAATTATTTTGTTAGTTTTGTGTGGCCTTCATAAGAACAAAAGTTCGTCGGACAAAAGTTCTTCTAGGGCAAAAGTCCATTTCGCGAAAGTTCATATGAACAGTTTGTCCAGGACAAAAATTTGCCTAGGGCAAAAGTTCGTATTGCTTAAGTTCGTATGGGACAAAAGTTCGTCTAGGACAAAAGTTTGGTCAACAAAAGTTCGTATAGGACATAAGTTCGTCCAGCACGAAAGTTCGTCTGGCAAAAATTCGTTTAGGACGAAAGTTCGCCTTGGCCAAAAGTTCGTCTAAGGCAAAAGTTCGTCCAGGAAAGAAGACTGTTCGTGAACTTATGGTCCTTGAACAAGTCTTTCAGAACAATATATGTATTGTCAAGAAAAATTGCCAACTGTCACACGAAAGCTAGTGGAATCATGCTGGTGAATGAAACTCTGATTCCCCATGGTCGGATCCGGCATTGATCCCAGTCCTACCTGTGCACATCCAACTTTAGCCATTGTGCACCGTATTGGTCTGCCCGAGTCACAGGCGAATGGGTAACCGGATCAAAAACCGTACGTCAAGGGTTGGTATGGGAAAAGGCTCGCAGCCAAAGGTTTGTTCGTACGAGATGCGTATGGTAAAGGGTTCGTATGGTGAAAGGTTTTTATCGGAAAAGGTTTGTGACGCAGAAAGTTTGGACTGCAGAAGGTTCGCATGGAAAAGGTTCGTAAGAAGAAGGCCCATAAGAGAAAAGGTTCTTAAGGAGAAATGTTCACAGCCAAAGATTGGTAAACAAAGGTTCGTATCGGAAAGAATCGTTCCGAGTTTGCTCCGAAGGCGCGGTATAGGATACTGGAGGCCGCAGGCCGATAAAGGGTGCGATCGGACTTGGTTCGGCACATCAAAGAGGCTAGGTTAGGCTAGGTTAGGTTAGGTTAGATTAGATGAAGTTAGGTTACGTCAAACAAGGCTAGGTTAGGATAGGTTAGGCTAGGTTACTATTTCAGGTCCGTTCCGTTTCCTATATGCACGTTTTCCGACACGGGCCATAATTTTACGAACATTTAGCTACGACCCTTTGGTTATGAACCCTTTTCCTTACGGATATTTTCCCTTAAGAAACTTTTTTCTAAGAACCTTTTCCGTACAAACCTTTTGCAACACAAACCTTTTCCATAAGCGGGACGAACTTGTCCAAGACAAACCTTCGCCCTTGACGAACCCTTGTTCTAGGCAAACTTCTGTGATGATGATGATGTTGATTCGAAACGACGGACTTCTGACCTAGACAAA
Source organism: Capitulum mitella (assembly GCA_030062745.1). NCBI lineage: Eukaryota > Metazoa > Arthropoda > Thecostraca > Pollicipedomorpha > Pollicipedidae > Capitulum > Capitulum mitella. The sequence goes on along the minus strand of CP099840.1, from coordinate 2,381,670 downwards.
CTTTTGCCCCATACGAGCTTTACCTTAAACGAACTTTTATCCTAGACGAATTTCTGCGATAAAAAATTTTGTCCCAGACGAACCTTTGTCCTAGACGAACTTTTGCCCTAGCCGAACTTCTGCACGACGAACTTTCGTCCTTGACGAGCTTTTGTCTTCGACGAACTTTTACCCTCGACGAGCTTTTGCCCTAGACAAACCTTTTCACGACAAACTTCTGTGCGACGAACTTTTGTCCTAGGCGAACTTTTGACCTGGACGAACTTTTGTACGACGAACTTCTGCACAACAAACTTTCGTCCGACGAACTTCAGCATGACGAACTTTTGTCAAACGAACTTCTGCGATACCGACTTTTGCCCTAATATCAAGTAAAGCTTTTGCGAATTTGTATGCAAAAGAAATCGCTCGCATCGAAATGTTGTCGTCATCTTCAAATATCCCATACAAATAATTCGTATCCATTCACCATTCGAAGATGATTTTTGTCAAACAAAAGTCTTTGAAAATATAACACCAAGTAGCAAATGAAACATGCAACCGAGCAGCACACAGTGCAAAAAAATGCAGATCATTTGTATAACAATATTGACGCCACGTTTGCCGAGTGGCGGGATTCCGGCATACGCGTCTAACTTCAAACAGTCTAGGACTGAGAGGTGTTGACTCTTTACAAAAAGGTGTTGCGTTTACCGTGACTCTATTTGGGGTACCTGCAAAGATAAAGCTGTGCAACCTTAAACGGATCATTACACTATACCAGGGCTGGACAAAATGTTATCAGCCACGAGCAGCACCTTTTCGAATAACATTAGCCACCTCCACAAATGAGACTGCATCAGTTTGCAAATCCGACGACTTACGCAGTAGCCTTCATGCATGAAACATGAAAATAAAGAAAACAAACTGAAAGAAAGGCATAAGAAGCTTTGATGTCTCCATCCAAAACATTTCGCAAATGGCGGGGATCCGTACTTTTTGTCCAGGCCAAAGGACAAACGAAGCATAGAAAACAGTTGATTCAATCCCCATCAGCACATGGTTGGATGCATTAGCAATACTTCACTGCTGTCGTGAAACTGCTCCGACACGTCATCACGCGGGCCAGTACCAAGAGAGAACATGTCGCAGAAACAGCCTGTGAAGCAGCAGCATCACTGACGACGGCCCGACGTCTGCCTTACCTGCACTACTCCAGGCAGCCCCTGGTGGCTCCCGCCATCACGTCTCCGGAGGACTTCCTGTGCCGACGGTGTCGGGAAGCGCGCGGCTCGTTACGGACCGAAGTCGGCGCGGCCCTCACGGCTGCAGGTGCGCGCGGCTCGCGGCAGTCCGGGCTCGGCGGCTCGGCACGCGTGAGCGGCACCTCTCGAGCGTATGCCGCGCTCGCCGGGACGATGCTCGGCACTGGTACGGTTTCACCGGTGTCGGCGACCCACTGGCTGCCCGCCTCTGATTGAGAAAGTGACCAGTGCTGGCCGCCGGCCGGCGGGGCGCAGTCAGGTGTGAAAATAGTCCGACTCTCGGCGGCGGGAGGAGGGTGCTGGGAGATGAGCGCCCCCCCCCCTGACCGTGCCGGACGGAGTCGGTCACGGGAGAGCACGCCGCGGACCTCGGCGGCCGGCCCAGGGGACGAGGTGGGCTCCGGACGCTGGAGCCGCCGGACACTGGCCTCGATAGAGCCGTCTCACTCTCGGCACTAGGTCAGCCGTGAAAAGCAGCGCCGCGGGCCCGGCACACGACGGGGTCGACGACTGCTCCCTGGCGACTCACGGCATGGGAACGCGATGGGTGCGAACACCAGTGACAAGGCGTAAATGGTGTGCTTCATGATGCTTTGCCTTAGTCACAGATTTGGCTTTAATAGCAGTAAACGGCAAACAAAAATAAATGTAAAGCTGTTGATAACTCCATCATTGCTCGCGTCAGGTTTTGTGCGCAGCAATAAATGTACACTCAGATTCTGAGGCCCTGTCAACCTCATACGACGTTGTTAGGTTCAGCATCTTCGAGGTGGGGCGGGACTCCATAAACAAGAAATATGGCGAAAAAATACATAACTCAGGCTCCATCAGCACTGCCAGAACTCACCATTTCCTTGACGTGACCGAGAAAGAAACCAAAAACACTATTTAAACTTGAAACCATTTATCACTCCAAGGTATATTTTCTAGTGTGGCAATGTTTTGCGTCCAGTATCAAATGCTTATTTTTGAGTATTCTAGGCCGCAGCGTTAATATCCCTAATTTGTGTCAATCGTTTTTAACCTACACCAGACAGGTCTCATCACAGCTGAAGTTAATCATTACGAAATACTTCGGATTAAAGTGGCATCGTTTGTATTCCGTTCGGCGACGAGCAGTTTTCCTCACAAGGTCGAGAAGAAAACAAAACATGCTGTTCGAGTTCGAAGCTCTTTATCACTTAAAAGTATATTTTAAATATGCTGTTCGAGTTCGAAGCTCTTGATCGCTTCAAAGTATATTTTCGAGGATGGCTATGTTTTACGCCAGATATTAGTAGTTTAGCTTCAGGTATTCTCGGTCGCAGCTTTAATTTTCTATTTTGCATTAATCGTTTTTCATTCCACGCCGGAAAGATTCGACCCCACCTGGTGCTAATCATTACCAACCACCTTGGATTAAATTGGTATCATAAATGTTCCACCCGACGACGAACAAATCTATCACATCTTAACTATCACGCACAGCCAGCAGATTTATAACGAAAGACATTGAAATGGCAGGAGGTCTAGTTAGGTACCATTTTCTCACCGATCGTCTCGTAAAGTGCAGCAATTACATCCCGGACTTCCTTTTCAGTTCCCAGTTGGACGCGAGGTGCCATAAATTCATGTAAGAGTGCTCCACCAAACGGAAAGAGACAAGCCCCGGTCTGATTTTTCTTTGTCTTTTTTTCCGGCCTCGTGCTGAAACTGTGCCACGAGACTTTAGATAAAGCTTAATAATATCAACAACGTCTGTTCCTATTAAAGTCCCTTCGTTATGCGTTTGTCGTAGATATAGTGCATTTTATCAGTAATCAATAAAGCTTACATTTGATTCTTGGAATTATGCCCTATCGTTGGATTTTATCTGTGTATTTGCCATGTATCTTGTTTGCACCTCTTATTTTTTTGCCATTGTGTGCCATTGAACTGTGAACAAACGTCGAAAACGCTATGTTAGTGAAATTGCCTTGATACCCCCATCCCCCCACCAAAGAACTACCAAACTCATTAACGCAACATACGAGGCCGCATTATATATATACATATATATATATATATATATATATATATATATATATATATATACAACCTTCATTGCTGTGGCATTCATCAAAACATGTGCGCCAGCAAATCTGCTCTTGAAATATACCAATGCGAGAATATCCAAAATCAGAGTCCGTTCTGATCTCACCGTATTGATGAAACCTTGAACCCGCCACCTAAGTGTTCCAAAACACGGAGTAATTTTGTCACAGACACCGTATCAGATATGACTAGAAAACTTGCATGGTGTCGTGCAAATCCACGACTCGGCCGCCCCGTCAATGACTGACCCTTTCGGTCTCGGGCCAAATATGGCGGCGTCATGATGGATGATTTCAAACCAATCAAGCGAATGTTAGTTTTGTACCCTGCACAATCACACTGTTAAAAGGGCGTGTTTGGTTGGAAAGTGAACTATGTGTTACTTTTCCATTCAACTAGTCATTTATTGTGGCATCGCATGTGTTTCCATGTTTTGCATCTTTGATATCACTTCCAGCTCCGATAATTTCCAATGGTTCAAACGGAAAATAATTTTCTTCTCTGCACAACCATGATGTTGATGAAGTGATTTTCGGATGGAGACTAGATTATATGCTATTTTGCTAGTCAAACAGTCGTCAATTGTGGTCTCGCGCGTGTTTTCATCATTTGCATCTTGGATATTTTTTCTCAACTTGTGATATGTTTTGTGATAACGTATAACACGCAGGAACGGCACGATGACACGCAATTCATGCAAATGTCTGCAAATGTCAAGCGACACCAGTCGGTAATTCCCTTGGTCCGGGATGGTGACATTCATCTCGTGCTGACGACCCAGTCACAGCCGCTTCCAAAATTAAGAATGACAGTTTATTCACAAGAAAATTTATCCATCGCTTTGCATGTAAATATTGCCGTTGCTGCATTACAAAACAATATGATTCATGCTAATGCAGTTTTACACACCAGACAAGCTGCGGTCCGGACCTCATAGCGTTTATCTCAAGTTTCGTCTGAGCAGCACGCGGAAACGTCGCCTCCTTCCGGCAGTCGATCTCCCTCCCCGGACAGGCGTGACGAACCTGCTCTGATACTACACCACGCACGAGCGAAGGCCACGGCCGGACGGGGCGGGACGCTTCGGGGTATCCGTCCAGACAGCGCGGCTAATGGAGGACGCCCCGTGCGGGTCCTGGGCGTGGGCCGGCGGGGCGGGGAACCCGCAAAAAACGCCGCTCTGTTCTTCTCAGAACGGGCCGCGAGCTTTCCTCCTGGACGGGACCGCAGCCGAGTCAATCACGTTCTCACGGAAAGTTGGTGCAATGCGCCCGCCTGACTTCACGTATGTGTCCGGCTGAGTAGGGACAAACAGTGCCACCAAGGCGCAACTGAAGACCACGGCCGGAAAGATGACGTAAAGTAGTGAGAATGCAAAACTCGAGCAGCGCCCACCTGCTCCGTGCATGGAAAACAAAACTGCAAGGCGCCGTGCCGTTATTTTGACGTCATTCTCCGTATCGCGCGATCGCGTCGGTGACTCGAGGTTGGGTTCAGTGTCAGGTGCGAGAAATGTTCTAGATGTTGATCATCCTGCAGTGCCGCGCCAAGGCCACCTCACCATGCACCCGATATGAAGCACGGGGCAGAGCAATGCCCCCAGCACATCTGTGCGAATCCTGAGGACAGCGCGCCACTAGGCTGGGGCTACGTGGTCGCCTTCGCGCCCAGATGTCGGTTGCAGACTGGAGTTTGCGGGAAAAAACGCCGCTCGTGGAAGTAAAAAGGTGCCGTTCCTCTCAGGCTGCTGGGCGGTGGTTTTCGTTATCGCATCGACGCCTCACAAACACCTGCTGCCTCGCCAACACGTGCGTCAGCAAAAAGCAGGATCGAAACGCACGGCGCACGCGGCTTTATCGAAACAGGAAATCAATAACAAAGGAATAATCAGCTCCGTGAGGCAACCGACTTGGTAATATCACGAACCGATAAAACACGATCCTCGTTTCATAACACTACCGCAGAGCCAGGAGCGGCTCTGTTTGTTCTGTGTCGCGGCGCTGCGCCGTTTTCGCGAAAACAAGACCGCCATGTCACAACGGACCGCTCGCAGTCCTAACGAACCAAGGTCGACGTCGGCGGCCCGCTGCCGACGGCTGACGAAAACTGGGGCCGAACACAATGCAGCGCGGCCGGATCACGGACGCCGCTCCCGTTCTGGGCCGGCCAGACGGCGCGAAAAAGGCTCGTCTGGGAGAAGAGGCGGAGCGCGGGGGGTAGGGAAGATGTCTTCCTCTACTGCCAGCCGGCAGAGAACAGAAACACCGCCGAAGAACGTCAGCCCTTCTCGTGTCTGAACGCCTGTGTCTCCCGTTGCCATTCGTGGGCTGTGGGACGCTTAGTTCTAAGGCTTGATTGCGTCAAGAGTGTAGAGAGAATTCGCCGGTTTTTCCACTGAAGCAGGCTGCGTTTTTTAATTGCGGTCGCTGCTGATAATAGACCATTAAAATTAAGGAGATGAATCACACATGGACTTGTGTCATGTATGCCGACATTTATCCGTATTTCGAAGATGATTACACCTTACTGCAGCTAATAGGATTATAATTCACTACACGGTAATATTGTTGGCAAATTACGTCCTGAGGCGCCGGGTTGAGATAGCCCACCAGAGTAACCGCGCCACTTCGCACTATTTTGATCACACGGAAGCCATACTTATGAAGTCCTCCTTGCTCCCGGTAGGGAAGGTAACGTGGTATTGCCCTGGTCACATCACAAACCCCGAACATGTTATTTAACATTCTGCCCAATGCGAGGTACTGTGCACGGCATCAGCTAATCCAGACAGTTTGCTGGCACACAACAGTCGCAAAATATGGTGAGACGGCACGCTGACTCCTTCAATCCCAATCAGTCACACTGCGGCCAAGCCGCGAGCCGGCTCCGAAAGCCCTCGCGAGGGCGCGCGGCGGCGCTCAATCGCCTCTCAGCCGGCGACCCTGTCGACCGGACCTTGGCGGCCGCGACAGCCTGTGATGGATCCGCGTCACCCCTGAATGGGACACTCGGGCGACGTGACGGCGCGGCCGTCGCTCGTCACGCGCCGTGACGCTGCCGGCGGCCCGCACGTTGACGGGTGACGGCGCCGCTGCCGGTCCCGCGCAGCACGGCTCCAGTGCCGGAGATAAGCGTTGACAAATACGCCGAGCGGCGCGGACGAGCCACCGCCGGCCGACGGAGGTGACCCAGCGGGGCGGCCGGCGGCCGGGCACCGACCCAACGGCCAACGACAGCCCGGCAAATCGCCGCTGTTGTTCTGGGTCAGGCACAGCATCGGGTCGGGCGCAGGATCAGGTGCAGGATCAGGCCAGGCGCAGGATCAGATCCAGTGCAGGACCAGGTCGTGATGACGGCTCTTGTGTAGCGGAGCAGCAACAGGGATCGAGATGGGTGAACGTGTGTGTGTTTCCCGTAGTTTCGACTGGGCCCCGATTAGGACGGTTTCGGCGAGCCGTCATCCCACCAGAGCACCAAAACACGCAAATCACCTCGCATCCGTTCTTCTTGTTTTGTTTCCGTGGATTGCCGTCAAACAACACGTGTGAATATGAATGCCTGACACTGTTGTATGGAGATGACGCGTTGGAAGACCGTAAGCTACGGGGTGAGAGTTGACCGCATTTGTTTTCGAAACCATAAAGGACCTGTGAATCATATCGGATCCAAGTACGGCAACAGGTCAATAGGTAACGGTGGCGCAGATTGTGACAACATCCGGCCTGCAGACGACTGGTTTATCGGGACTTCATGGGGCAACAGCCATTTTCCCAAAAATGCGTCTCCTGTTTAAGCGATTGCATAAACATTTCGTGACGGTGGAAACGAACCGGATATTATGACAAACGATGAGGTCGGATTATCGTTGATCTTTCCTCGGCAGTTTTGCTACCGTAGGTATACACTGATTCACGTTTATCACTCACAGAATAGTTCATAACCTGCAGATTTGGCGTATGGAAAGCTTAAGATCCTTATCAATAAAGACTGTATATCCCGCATATAGCAGACGTGGCGCCAGGATCAGTCTCCTCACACAGGCTTCAAATCAATAAACAACACATTCGAATAACGATCAACAGAGACTGCTCGTTCTGCACATAACGGACGTGACGTCAGCACCAGAAGTGTCTGCGAATGCCTGACTGCCCAAGCAACAAACTCGGACAGCCACGGCATTACGCATGCGCGCCAGACTACGAGTCTGTCCCCAGACGCCGCTCTCGCCGCCGCCGCGTCATGACTGAGACAGGACTGTTTCCGAGCGGCAGCGCCTGATCGCCACGGCCTCGGGCCGGCGGTCCGGCGGCGGCGACTGGCACGGCGCGCGCCGGCCGTGCACGGACCCGCAGCGTTTCCGAGAGACCACCGCCGACGAGGAAAGTGGCGTTTTCCTGCCGGCCTTTTCTGGTCCAGGCAGAGACCCCGAGGCGAGCCAGCTGGTGGCCCGGCGAGCCGGGAATGCCAGGCCGCCGCCGGGCTCTGGCCAGGGGTTTGGAATCGACCGTGAGGCATGATCGGCCCTTTGCGGTCCGTCAGTGTTTAGACGAAACGGTCGGAAGTGGTCTGAGATCACTGTGGTCTTAGATCAGTGCTGAAAGCCTTGGCGTGCGCTCATTAAACGGTCGGCGCAATTTGTGCGTCGTTTACCGCGTGACGTGAGGACGATAAAACAAGTCTAAAAAGTGCAAGATTTCTGCGCTGTATGTGACGATTAATAGATTTTTCCAGTACTTGACTGAGGGTTCGATACAGCTGACACATTTTCGTCGGTTGACTGAGACAAATTTCGCTGTAAGCGACAGGTTCGTCTGCGTGCCGCATGCGTCCCAAGAGAACACGTCTGGCCCGTGAGCGCCACCATCTGCGGGTCTCCAGCGTGAGGGCCTGGGGGGACCATTGGCATTACGCACGGCCGAAAATCGCCCGTTCACCCCGTGACTGGCGTTTCGAGCGGGAGTCAGCCTTGTAAGTGCCCCGATTGGCTCGGGCAGGACCGTGCGGCGCGGAGTTAGTCCGGCGCCGAGCCGCCCGCGGCCGCTAATTAAAGTGTCCTTAGCAGCGGCCGCCGGTTACTGCCCCACACCCACCCCACAAGCAGTCGGACCGTACGCAGACCAGCTACGAGACTCAGCCCCTCCCTTCTCGGCGCGCGCGCCGGGCGACCCGGCGCCCTGCGCCGTCCGCCATCACCGACGCCGTCAGCGCTGACACCGATTCTGACAGCGTGTCAAGGTCGCCGGCGACTCACGCGGCCGGCTGAGAGGGGAGGGGCTCCGAGGACCCGGCGACGGGGCTGGCCAATTACGGAACGGGCTCCCCAGCTGGACTGATGCTATCGCGGCCGTTCTGAAGTGTTGCAGCCGCCGGGGAATAAATTAACGCACCGAGTCCAGACCAATAGAGCGACGCCGGCGTTGGGCAAGGCCAAATTTCATAACAACTAAGCGGAGCAGCAGTCCTGCTACACGTTATGCAACGTGCCATGCGCGGCCCCGATTGTTTTTTAGGCGAAAATCACACATTTCTTGGCGTGCAAAGTCGGAACATCAGAACTGTCACGTCTCAGAACTTGCCATTTATTTCGGTGCAGGTGTATTCTGTGAGTAGGACCCGCCCTGGCCCAAGACCAAACGGCCATCGTATGCTGCTTGGCTATTGGTACACCATTTCGACGAATACCGAATGAATAATCTGCAGAAGATATGGAAATCATCACAGACATCTTGCAGCATTATTGGGTTATCTTTACCTTTCTTTTAAACACCGCAGTCGTTCTTCAAGCTCTGAAGACAAAGGTGCAAATGGTTTACGATGCCAGTTTAGCCATTGCCATGGAACACAGTGTGGGCTAAATGTAATATGTTTCGGGACAAAGTTTCTTTTGAGGATCTTCCAAGGTATGCACGAGTAAACGACCGGATTATGTTGTAAAAAGCTCATATTTCGGCATAAACTGACGTTCATTCGCCAGTGAGGTCAGTGACTCACAAGCATGCCCGTGAACCACTGATCTCGGACATACGTAGAGGATTCGTTTGTGCTCTGAGCAATACTCAAGCGTTTCGGGCCAGCATTACAGCACCACGCAGTAACGAAATGATCCCCTATGAATGACACAAATGACAATGAAAAAACATTGGTCTGACTTGGGATGATTTTGTCTACATGTTCTGTCATGAGCACTGTTCTAGCTTTATCTGTAATGGACATACGAAGGCTGTTAAGAATAATCCTTTATTTCGAGGATATCACGTTCACTGTTCAGAAGGATGACGCTACAGGAGACCTCTTGCATATCAATGAAGCGCATCCAGAAGCGTTTACGTGAGCATATCAAGCATTTTCAAAACGTCACTCAGTATTGTCTGTTGACCAAAATCAACCAGGTGACAAAGTCGTGAAACGTATAACGCTGTCGCTGACAATATCCGCTTAAACACTTCAGATTTAAAATCGCGGTAATCTGACGTGCTTTTGCCAAACATGGCTGTTAAATACAATCTTTTTTAACAAAACTGAGTAAGCACGTAAGCATCAGGCATTATAGACCAGTTGAAGTTGAGAAACAGTCAAAGAACTGCTGAAAGATAACATAAAGTCAGTGAAATATTTCCTTGAAAACTAAAAGTATTCCGTACCACGAAAACAGGTAGATATTTTGCAAGTACCTTCGTCTTATGTGCCTTCTTGAGTATATTAGGAATTAAAAATATTTTTTCTAGAAAACTTGCTCTACTATTCGTTGATCTATCACGACTTTTTGCTTATGACGTAACCCTCTAATTTACTATGAAACAAAATGTCAAGCTTTGCCCCATATTGCAAAACATAATTAGCAGCGAAGCATTTTCGGACCAGTTTGTCCGCCCTGCGTCATCATTGTCGACGTTACGTTTGTTCCTACAAACCGGCACGTAAGCTCTTGTTTAAAAAATTGTAGGCTTACGCCGCAGGATAAGTCGAAAATGTGCCCAGTTCACACTGGTGATTGGATTTGGTTGATGTAGTTTGATACAATGATCGTGTAAGTTTTGGACACAACTGGGCCTCACTGCGTTAAGTGTGATGGAAAATGCCCAGTGATCAATACGGGAATGAAACAGCTGTGGGCCGGGGCGGGGCTTTGCAAAAATGATTTGCGGGGCCAGGTACTAATTTCGACTACTGATGTTTTTGAGGTCATTCTTTCCATGCACCACCATAGACGTAATGTTAAAAATCCCAGATTACTGGAGGTCCGGCCCCCATCAAAACCCAAAGTTCCACCATAGAGCCTTGGTTCCACCCATAGTCCTGGAAGTCCGACATTGGTCATAGCAGGGAAGAGCGGGGAGGGTCGAGCAAGATTCTTTTTCGACGCATCTGTCGGGCATTGAATCGAATGTCGGTTACGAATCGCCAATGCGAGCACCGAGTCACAAATGCGGACGCTGAAACAAACTCGTTTCCTTTTTGATTGTCACTGCCGCGCCATCTTCGCACCGAAGATGAATTGATGGTTCACACTTGCTCGCTCTCAAGAAATGAACGCAAGTACCGTAACAGCAAATACCAAACTTTGTACCAAGTACGAACAAGTAAACAGTTTGGTACTTGTAACAAGCAAGTACCAAACAAATTCATCGTACAAAAAAGTGCGTTTTTCGCTTTATTCCTTACTATTTCGAGTCGAAAACTATCGCACATCTTTCAGCATCAAACCCATTCATGGCGCACCAAATAACTTTTGTGGTTGCCAAAGGTCGTATATTCCATCTAAGTTCGCTGTCCGTATTACATGCAACAGTCGATTCTTTTCCTTGCAGATGTGCCGGGCCTCTTTCTGCCGCTAGCCAAGGACGTGAGCCGCTCTCCCACAGTCCGACCTGGCACAATGTTCCCGCGTGAACGGCCGACGGCTTCCGGAAGCAGTCAGACCACCGAACGAAGCGAACTGCTGTTTCCGACTGCAGCAGAATGTCATGTTTGGTTCACTGGTGTTTTCCCGCAAAGCAGTTCAAAGCAGTTCACCTGGATAGATCTTGGAACTGCGTTTGGGTGACAATACGAGATGCCGCGACATTTTAAGCGGCGGTCATTTCATGCAAATAGGTCACGTGTACCACCCTGCGCGCGGCCGTGCCGTGCGACCATTTCCCCTCAGCTACCAAAATTCGGCCAAGGGCGGCGCCTTCAAGCCGTTAGACACGCACACGTCCTGTATGACATCACACTCCGTGAGACCGATGGAAATACATAAAACCCAATCGCCGCTAGTCAATCAACATGTCCCCAAACGTAATCCGGCCCCGTTGGCTCGAAACGGGGCCAATTGGAAGCGGGCGACTTTTTCCGTTCTTTGCTCAAGTGGAATGGCCGATAGCTGGAAAAAGGGAAGGGTTGACCGTCGCCGCCTTTTGATCCGGCGCTCAAGGACACGCGGCCTACTACAAGCCGTCAGACGAAGGCGAGGGCACTGGAATGCAATCACAGCTTTCACGACCGGTCGGGTTGCCATTTGGAGTCGTAAACGGGGGCGCTGCGTCGACGCCCGGCTGGCTTCGGTGTTCGGCGCACGATGTGTGGCCTGTTCGCCGGAGGCAGCGGCGGCTCGGCGGACATTGTGTACTGCTCATCAAGGCGCCCCTCGCTGTTAAATGCCTGTCGGTGTTATTTACTGGCACGGCGTGGCAGACACTGGGAAAAGGATGTTTGTTCCACGGGCAAGGTCCGCACGACGTGGTGGTTAAAGTGCAGCTGTCTTCCTGCTTTGAAAGGGCGTGGCCGTGCGCGCCACCCTCGCGTTAATTATTGGCCTAGAATTTTATGCGGCAAATGTCTCACGTGCGTGGCGCTAAAGAAAACATCGCAGTCGTTCATCGCGTTGGTGAGGCACGGTGGCGTCCTTGCACGTGCTTCCAACGAGCCTATGGCAGTAATTGTATAACTCACTAGATAGTGATAGCTCGCTGCCTGATATCAGAGAAGCAAGCTTGACTCTTGGAATGAATGGTCCATATCTATGAGTGTGCGAGTAGTTCACCCTGGTATCTGCAACGACTTCAGTGAGGTTATCTGCAGCGACGAATGTCTTCGCCAATCTGGGCTCCTATCGTCTTAGAATGTCCGGCAGACAGGTCTCGTCATGCCCCATCTAAAACCAGTAAGACGCCTCGTGGAGCGTTTGACTACCGCGTCCCATCAGGGTTCTCCTGAAATTTACAAGTATATCTTGGAATACTGTGTGACACATTTGTTTACCCTCGCTGTATTTCCAACACAAAGGAGGATTTATTGATGTGTTCCAGTGTGCTGCAACTTAGGTTTTGCAAGCTGGAACGTCAGGCATCCGTGATATATTCTTAATTCTCATTACAAGCCATGGGTAAGCAATAACATATTTACTCGGTTGTGGTTGACGACTCTTTTTTAAGTACATGCCATAATAATGGGCTTGATGCCATATTTCGCCACAGCTTGAAATGGTTTCGTCAGTGGCGTCACTGGTCGTTCCGACATTGTAGCCAAATTAACGTTTTTTTCTTTTGAAACATTCTGGCTCTGCCCAGGCATAGCATACTGCACTTAAATACGCAAGCTTAACAGTCGAGGTATAGTCAGCAGTCCGCGAGACAACAGTTTCGTTAAAACAGTACGCTTGTAACGCCTAATTCATACAAACTGATTGCAAACATCGTGAAATGGGACCACATTTCCAGAAATCTTGGACAGTCCGAATCAGGGGGAAGAAAAGGATCATTGTTAACTACCGAAAGCTCTTTCTGGAATAAAGTCTGCATTCCTCAACGAAAAAGGAAGATATTCAGATGAAATGATAAGCGTATACCTGCAACAAACGGCAGTGTCAGCCTAATTCACTTTACAAACAGCATCTCGATTATTAAGATACGGCATATTTGAAAAACGCCGGGCACTAATGGCCCGTTAACAAGCTCACTAATATCACTCCAAAGAGACGCCCGGGAATCAAGCAGATAATGGCTCCCGGATGGCGCATTAGTGCCCAGCTCGCTAACGATCCATTTCTGCCGATACACGGCACGAACGGCCCCATGCCGGGGCCGAGCCCCACCCGCATTATGAGCACCGCCGTCCTCCAAACAGCGGACCACGATCCCCCGGAGCACCGAGTCAGCACCGCTCGACGGTCAAATCAAAACGCACGGCACGTGCATGATGGCGAACGCGTTCGCTCGCGGAGATTCCACGTTTTGCCGCGAACGCATCGATGACAACCATCGCTTTTGTATGCCCCTGACACGCATTCTCCGTGGCGTTGGCAGGTATTGAACGGCTGCCAGAGCTTCGCCGGACAAAAACTTCCTGAGATGTTTTGCGAATGGGGGAAAACCGAGGAATGTCAAGGTCCTGGCGATCGCCCTGTCCACATACCTCGTCGTGCTCCGTGTCACTGCCGTGCAGAAATAGGTCTCGCTTGATGTCGGACACAAATCTGCATAAAACTAAGCTCTTCTGCCGCCTAATTAAGGTAACCGTTGAATTTAGTTTTTGCTGTAGAAGGACCTCGGGCGAATTATAGGTTCTGTTGCACTACAAAACGTGAAATGTTATCGATGAGTATCGTGTGACGTGCTCCATCATATAAACATTCCTTTTATTCACCACGATGGAAGATATGCCCGTTATGCCATTTTTCCTAAGACGACAGCAGAGGTTCAGCTAACTACTAACTACTAACGACACACAGCGCCAGACCTATCAGGTCAGCAGATCTGCGGACGGGCAGCTCTGCAGCTCGGAAACTTGGCAGGCGGCGGCCCCGTCACCGTAGCTCCACAGCCCCACAGATCAGCAGCTCCGCCACCGAGCAGCTTCGCAGGTCAACAGCTCCGCAGCTCCGCAGCTCCGCGCCCGCAGCGCCCCGCCCGTTTCGCCGGCGTGCCGTCGCCGGCCGTACACCTTACCGCCGTCACCCGCCGACGACCCGCCACAGGGGGCGGGGGGGGGGGCGCCCGGCCGGACCCTGTTTGTCCAGCCGGGCGGCGCGCCACAAAAAGCGCGCGCCGGCTGCCGGGCGGGCCGCGGCTGCCGCTCGGCCCGGCCTTGGGTGGGTGTGGTGGCGGGCCGTCGTGAGCCACGCATTACCGGCGGCCGGCGGCGCGCTCCCCGCCGGCCCGCGCCCCTGTGATTTACTGGGCCGGCGACGGGGCGGGGTCGCCGACGACGACGCCCAGCGCCCGCAAGAGAAGGGCAGGGTCGGCCTTCTGTCGCCGGAGTACACAGCCTGCCTGGCTCCGGCCGCCAGGCTTCTGTATCGGGGCAGTTTTACGGGGTAGTCCCTGCAGTAGGTGGCACGCACTGCAGGAACTTTTGCCCGCTGTGCATGTTCAGGGCTCATGACTGTCACTCATCACTCCGAAGCCTGGCGGGGTTTCTGTTTCCTGTCTCGGCATGGTGAAAACTTTGTCACCTTGTTTAAAGCCCAAAAACGTAGGAAAGCGGTCAAAGTCGGATGCTGGGCGGGAGATAGCCATCTCTGAGCACTCATGGCTGACAATGGCTTCTTCTCCTCCCGGGATGCCAGAACGCTACAGGATCTTTATTTGAGCCATGATGCACCCAAGGATGGCCACTAATGACACTGTTAACGTAATGTCATGTCTTCTGCGACACAGTCTGCTGAAGAGTTGTCAAAAGATATTCAAAGTATGCGAGTGATCCCCACATGTCCCAGAAGAAGGGAGTAAAGAAAACTATCCAAAACATACGACAAGCTTTCGTACAACGATGACGGCGCGCAAAGCACTTCATCTCGGTTTCGAAATCGATTTCCGTCGAAATTACTTTTGATTTTTATGGCTGAACTGACAGTCACGGCAGTGCCCTGTCCCCAGGCGAAACAATGCTGACCGGCGCACGCCTCCGCACGATCCGGTGACGGCTGACCGCGCTCGGCCGGTCGCCGGAGCGCGCCGATGACGTGAGAGCGCGCTTGGCTGACGGTAATCAGCGAACGTGACGCCACATTCAGCGTCCGAGTTACGCTCTTCAGTGCGTTTAAAACCATTGGTTTGAAGTGGCGTAGACAGAGACATTAATGTAAGTATGGTTCTGAAATTGATGGGGAATGATGAAGAAACTGAAATAACAACATTATAATCTTGTGTTAAAGCGTTTGTGAACAAAACCACATGAAAGACTCTCCAAAGTGGAACTTCGTCTTCCTTCCTAGTCACTCAATCAAATGATATCGCTGATAAAATGGGACATTTGACCTAGAGGACTGTACTTGCATCTCATGTATTTTTTCACGTTAGTTTTACAAAGTTCATTTCATAAGACTAGCAGATTAAACAAAAGATGGTAGAATTTGTTCCCTGATCACAAGTCGGATAATCCATTTTGACTCAGACGTACCAAAGTAAGGGATTGATAACAGTTTTGTCTGAAATTCTGCCAAAGGAAACAACACCCATACACTTGCAAAATATTTCAAAATCCTTGTAGTGCAGCACAACTTAAAGTGTCATTTTCTCATATGCACTTATATGAAGTCCGATTTTTAGTAATGATAAAAATGTCAATTCTAAATCGCAAAAAACTGGTTGTACACTCCGCCTTTATACCTTTGTCCCCTCACGTTATCACTAGGCCCTTGTCTGTATTTCTTCTCTTCAAACTGTGAATTTGGCGACAAACAATAAAAAGCGGAGTTTCCTTGCCACTTTGATCGGTGTATATCAGTGGACACGTTTTCTTCTTATACCAGCCGAGTTGCCCAGACAAAACCATTCCCGCTGAATCTGCGCTCTTCAGTGATGGATTATGGCCTGTGGGCAGAATATGGACAGTCTGATAACCATTCTGGAATTTTGGCAATATAGAGTCCATGTCTGCGGACTTTGATGGATCGTCGCTGTTTTGCCAGCGACCAATTCAATTGACTAATTTTCACGTCTCCTTGAATTCGTTGAGGGCTGCTATTTTTGACGCCCTGAACAAAGGAGACGATCAGAAGGGTCAGCGCCAGCTTTTTGTGGTCTCCGCGAAGTCAGGAAGATTATTTTGTTTTGAACTTTGACCTATGGGGAATCTTCTTTTATTACGCGAACAAGCGTAGGTTGTGGAATTCGCTCTTGAGTTCCGGGATATTTTTTAACCCCTAAGACCTTGGAAGTCGCGGCGTATAATTGATTTCTTTAATCGATTTACATTACGATAATTACTAGCCCCTAATCCTGGTAAAAAGGAGTGTAGTAGTAACTGTTCTGATGTTCGAGAAAAACTCCAGAAAATTATATCTCCGGTGATGCCTCCTGCCACCACAGAGAACTATTTGATCGATAAGGAGGACATGAGTTGTGCTGAAACAATGCTGCTTTAGCATTTCTATCACTGATTATTGCGACATTGCCAAGGGATTTTATCATTCTGCTTAAGCTGTTGTGTATTTCGATTATTCAATAGGCTCGGTGTACAAAACCGACGATACCATATCTATTGATACCCAACAAGGCGAAATAATCCATAAACGCTCGTGATGCAGTATTTTCCTGCCAGTTGCAGCCATTTTCGACGCATGGGTGCCCTAACCCTGAACCTTAAATATCTTGCAATGTGCTTGACCACGGATCTCACGGCTGAACAACAGACGAACCGCCCGAAAACGTACGGTGATGGCGGATGCCAGGTGCCATCACCGTAGCACGTTACAGGTGCCAATGCGTTACAGATCGCCACGTAGAAATCTTCCCAGCCGACGCTATTTTGGCAATTATCGCGAGCCATCATCACACGTCAAACGTTTGATAAAGTGGGGCCAGGGAGCACTTCCGTAGGTTTTTCGTCCGGCTCATTTTCACTCCCGGAAGCCGACGATCTCTCGGCTCGCACTTTTGGAAGCGGTACAGTCTCCGCTGATATGTTCGGCAATTCGATTCGTGATCGATGTTCGATTAGATCGATCTATACCACCAAGACGGACACTTAATTAACGCTGCCTGAAGGAACGATAAAGCTGGATGGGGGTAGGGTGGTTCTGATAACCCGAGAGCGTCAAGCATGTACTCGGAAGACGTGTCAATGTTAATGTAAATATTTCTGTTTTATATTGGCGCCTTGTTCAAAGAAAAGTCTTTTTTATTTTTTATTATTTATATATATTATATGTTTATTTTTTATTCTTTATAATTCTTTTTTATTAATTGCGCGGGCATACAGCACCACATGATGGGCTACATTCCAAAACACAAGGCTTTTCTACTGATCACAAGAACGTCTGCACGGTTACTGCTGATACCAACGGGAAAAATCAGTTGCTGACACTTCAGTTGGCCCACACGCAGCCCCTTCCAGAGAATGCATGGACTTCTTTCCGAATGTTTTCTCTGCGCTTGACACAAATCAGCCGCCTGCAAGGAGCCGTGAATCGCTGAAGAATGTTCGGGGGCGTTAATTGGTGCTCAGATGAGGCGATGTCCCTGAGTTCGGCGGGGCTTTTGTGCCAGCCGGCCGCGCGCTGATAACGTCGACCTCAGGACGACCTGAGGCGGGTCTGCTGGCGCTCGAACCGTCGTCAATTCAGATCCATCATAAAGGTCATCGCGAAGAGCCCGCGCGAACTCGGCACTTCCGGTCCCGGCCGCCTGACCTGGACGCCCACTGGGAACGCGACCTCGTCGTGGGGTGCAGAAGTTATCGATCTGATCGTGATGACCGGCGTCCGCTGACGTCCTGTGACGGATGACCGTCGGAGATTGGTCGCCGGTAGTCAGCAGCGACTGATCCGACACGGACTTGCTCCCGGCTCGTGAACATCCCGTGCGACAGCGATCACAGACTTTCGTTTCCCGCGTGCTTGTTTGCAGATTTGGTTCATGTGGTGGTGCTTTTTTAATTTTTCCTGTCATGGACGGTTTCACGCCCAAAGAGGTTTGGCTGCAATATGGCAGTTAAACTAGCGCTGCATGCAAGCACGCTTTGCCTGTGCTGCAAAACAAACAACATTACAGCGTCTGCAAGAGCTGTCATGCCCTTTTTGTCTCTTTCAACAGTTGCATGATAAAAGACTTTCGCTGCCGAGCAGCCACCAATGTATTTGCGGTGAAATGTATTTATTTCAGTGCACGAGAAACGCCATGACAGGGCATATGGCCAACAGTTATGACCCCGGAAACCCTTTTGACAAAAACGATTTTCACGGCTTTGCGGTCCGACCTTATCTAATTATTTATATGGGCCAGCTGAGATTGCTGTCCGCTAGTCATAGTGCTTGGGCAAAAATGTAAGTTTGGGTTTATCAAACAGTTCCAGAGCGTTTAAATGAGTTTAATGTATTTTTCTTACAGCCGTTTTTTAACGTGGTGGATGATTACAAATTTTGGTTGTCTAAATTTTCCATATTTAAAAGTTATGTTGATTGCGTGGCATCTGTGAAAGACGAAAAGCAAAAGAGATGTCAGCGACCGTACTTATCACAAACGCAAAGGCACATGATGAAGTAAACTGGGCGCGTAAGTACCGAACTTTAATTTACGACAGAAAATGTTAGACAAAAATGCTCGCTATTCCAACAATGAAGGTTTCATTTTTGTTTATTCTGATGGTTAGACTTGACGTTGTGACTATGCAGAAACCGGCATACGTTTAAAAACCAATCACACACCACAAACAAACACACTCGCATTGTTCCGGATAAACCAGTTCGACGGAAACGTCGAACCCTTGACAGTCCGCGAACAGAGACCGCTCGAACAGAGTTCCGATCGGCCTGAGTCGGCCGCGGGCACCAGGAACACATTCCAGATGCCCCGCACGTGCGGAGTTTCCAGGGCCGACGCGCGCCGCGCCGCGGGACGCCGGCGCCGCGGTCTCCCCGACGCGCGGCGGCCGCGGCAGATGGCGCGCCTGCACCGGGCGTGGTCCCGCCGCCGGTGGAGGACGGATCCCGCGCATCCGGGTCCTCCTCCCGGTCGCCGCGCCGGCTGACGGCGGCGTGACGGATAGTGGCGCGCTGTAGACGGAAGCGGCGCGGCGCGGCGCTCCGGGCGCGGCCCGGGGGTGGGTTTGGAGTCGGCGGGCGTCAGCAGCAGCGCGGAAGTAGTTTGTAAAAAATCGCTCCATGGTCACAGCCCGACTCGCGATAGAGACGAATGAGCGTATCAGGGCATTAAATCGGCTGGCGTCTACAAAAAGATGTCAGAATTTGGCGAAACCACCACTAAGAACTCCTTGTTCACTATAAAAAGAGTTGGTACTAAATGGTTAGGAGAATTCCACACTTGCGTTGAGGAAACATTTTATCATTGTTCGGCTTTTTCCCCTAACGTAATGTTCCAAAGATCAATCCGATCCCTCTTCGTGTGCGTGGCTGTATTTTCCAGCATAATGCCGGCAAGTGCGTGTTTTTTCAGAAGTATATTGGGCGCATTCAGCCAAGACACAGCCACAGAAGCAGCACACAAGGCCATAGCATATGTTTGTAGTTTTTCGGTTAGTACATGTTAGCCGTAGTTTACTATGCTTAAGAAGCGTTTCAAGAAAAGCTGCTGCCGAGGCTGAGGACCAGGTCGGCAGTTGTGGCCGTATGCCGCAGCCGGCGCCGACTCCGGCCTCTTCGTCGACTACGCCGACTTCGGCTGCTCTTCGTTCGCCGAGCTTCACGACGGCTTGGCCTGCTGCAGCGCCGGCGGCGTGCGTCGTCCGCGACTTACACGCCGATCTCTGCGAGCCGGCAGCAGGCGCTAAACCCAGACTTCACTGGCTGGTGCCCGGCCCGACGACGCCGGCGCTCCGCGGTCACGCGTTGCGACAGGGCGGCCGGTTCCTCCAGCTGCGGATGGACGTTCTCTGCGTCATCCCACCGTGATGAGGTGACGCGACCACGACCGGCGGCCCAGCCTACCGCAGCGCCGGCCACGTGCCCTGCGCCGCGTCACAAAGGCCGGGCTGCGCGTGCCGCCGCCGACACGACACCCGGAGCCTGCTGACTGGTGGCCGGCCTGCGGTTGCCGGCACTCTGGCGCACTGAGTTCCGGCCGGGCGGGCGGGCGGTGACCGGCTGATCCGGCTGCTCCGGCTGCTCCGGCTGCTCCGGCTGCTCCGGCTGATCCGGCTGATCCGGCTGCTCCGGCTGCTCCGGCTGCTCCGGCTGCTCCGGCTGCTCCGGCTGCTCCGGCTGCTCCGGCTGCTCCGGCTGCTCCGGCTGCTCCGGCTGCTCCGGCTGCTCCGGCCGCGAGATGGCTGCGGGGAGGCTGCTGAACGGCTGCCCGGGACGGCTCGGCCGTTCTCGATCGGCGCTCGCTCTGGTTTGAGCAGGGCCGCACCGCCAGGACACGGACGGACGCGTCCCCACCGACAGCGCGGCGGCCAGCATGGTCAGCGAGACGATGGATGATTTCGTGAAGAAGACCAGAAGGAAAAGGAATATATATATATATATATATATATATATATATATATATATGTATATATTTCAGTCGCGTTTGTTCGGGACAGCACCAACGGTGCAAGTGAACACAAGTCATGGCGGCGTTTTTGATGCTATCAGCAACCTCAAAATCGTCTAGGGATGTCTCAGAGCTTGAAAGGTGTGTGAACTCATGCATTACGCTTATCTGTTAACAAAAGTGAGCTTTGTTTTCGTGTTTTGGGAGGAAAAAATGTTCTATTTCCTGTCGCGGCTGGAGTTTCTTGGTATTGCCATTAGATGACTATGCTTATTCATGTGAGAACATAAAGCTAACGTGCACACGATTTCCCCGATATGTTTTTGCTTATCTTCGTCGTCTCTAACGAAGTGCCGGACAAACATTTATCTAGCCACGGATTTGAAGTTGTGTGGTATGTTAGTTGCAATTTGCAGGCTGATCACGCTGTCTCAGATTTCCTTTTCACGACCCGCGCTTAGTGTGACTTCCACATTCGGGGAACGACGTACTGCATGGCATGAGACTTAGTTGTTTTCTCGCCACATTCCGATGGACGCCATTTTACGACTTTGTGCTGTTTAGGCTTTCCCATTCTGCTCAAGGTTTTCGCTCACATTCACCTCGGAAACGGTAGTGCACAAATTTATTCGTTTTCTGTTACTTCATGTGTTCAAATCTTTTTATACGGGACTGCAACAGAGGTACGTGGCAGTTACGATTTCCACTGGTGACAAACTGTAATGGATTGATAGGCGTAAAAGAATATCTATGAAGCCGATAGATCCAGGATCAGTTTCCTTTCATGCAGTGCCATAGGACGCTTGTTAAAATTCTGCGAAGTTAGTAGGGACAACATCCTGCCCACCTGGTGGACCTGTCCACCCATGACACCTTGACACACCAAAATAAATGAAAATGTACTTAGTTGCCGAGAAATTATCAGCCGTGCTCTCAAAGCAGTTCCGCTTGTGAGAAGAATCTGAACTACATTGTTCCGCACCAAATGGGTCACGGCCGCTTCCCATGGCCGAGAAAACAAGCCACTGCCAATGGACTACGACAAGGACATGCTTTCAACACCTTGCAGTAATTGTTCGTGTAAACCGGAATCATGAGCTGGATGAAACTAGATAGCGAGTGACACGTTTGCGTCTCGTCTGTTCAGCTTTCAGTCCCCTTCTAAAAAAGTTTTCTTTTGACAAAATTTTACTTTTAGCATTCTCAATCCCTGTTATAAAAAAACACTGTGAAGACGTGCGAACATGAGCGCTAGATTTTCCAAAGGCTGCTCCAGTCCCGACTTCAAATCTTTTTGACTTTTCCGTTGTTAAAATATGCTGCTCCACGCCTCCCATGAACGCACGCTAAAGAGACATGACCAACGCAGCTAGCACGGCGGTAAGTTTCCGCATACAAAATCCACGCAGCACGTCGGTCGTTCTAAAACGATCTCTCTGAGGTAGTCATTCCCATTACTGGCCACACAAGACGGCCTGGACTTGAAATTTCAGCCCTGCACCCGTCATCGATGACTCACCACTTACGTGCCTCCGTTTCGCCAGCCCAGATCTGGGACTCCCCAGGGCACGTTTAACGGGCTCGATCGGCTGCAGTGCATCCGGAATGGTTGAACGATCGTTGGCCTTGCCTATGGCTAAGTGTGCTGCTGCTGGCCGTATTGCAGGGCATGGACACCGGAACAGAGCCGGACATGACGCCATGGCTGCAGATCGGCGCTCGAACACACCTGCTACTGTCTCAGCGTGCACGGGCGCACGTTTGCTTTGATGCAGCTTGGACTAAAAACATAGCACCAGGCCTGCAGCGTGCGCGGTGAGACTGAAGAGAAAGTGAGATATTTTCCGGTAACCTAAAATAAATATGTCTGCAAATCCAGGTCATGTTTAGCGAGGGGCTGAAACGTTAGTCTTGCTGGTCACTTTCGGGCTCTGTGACATCCTTGGCAAAACGGTCGACTGCACAACTTTCCCGGAAACTCATCTGCTGGGCCGACAAGCGTGTCCACCTTTACGCATGCGTTCATATCCGCATGCGGTCGCCGGGATGCGTCTTTGGCTGGGGAGTGGGTGAGAGACCAAATCAAAGCGAATATGCGTGTCCGCTATTCGTTCTATTCGTTCTCTCCGCTCGTTAAACAGCATCGACTTCTTTACATCCATCGGCCTGAGACTCAACAAAGAACAAAATTTCTTATACTCATATGAGGGTGACCCAAATTTCAGAGCGACTGGGTTGAGGCATTTAAGATCCGCGTGTGTTTGTGTAATGCGTGTGCGAGTACATACACACGTCAGTGACCTGATTCCGCAGCGTTAGGTGGCCACTCCCGGCGCGGCTGACCTTGACTGTGGAACAGTGGGGGGGGGGGGGGCACCAGAGCGACGGACCGCAGCCGGACCGGGAATCTGAAGCAGACCGACATGCGGACCAATATGGCGCGTCGTCAGACGGCCTGGTTTTATCGGCGCATTCTCATTATTCCGATGTACGTTCGTTCGCACGGCCCCGCGGCAGAAATTCCACTATGAAACACCCTCTCCCGGGCCGTCAGTCAAGTGGAAGACTTGCCACCGAGCGAGTGCGGCCGAAACAACGTCTTCCCTCGGAAATCTCGCTGCGCCCGCGCTCCCCGTCCTCGGGCTCGCGGCCGCGTGTGCGTCGAAGGGCCGGGCGCGCGCCGGCGGCGGTTCTGTATGCGTCGGGCGGCCCCGATGACGGGCGCCCGGCGCCGGGAGAAGGCCAAGGCTGGGCGTGGTCCCCGGCCCGCGGCGCAGGACGACCGCGGCCTGGCGCTGCCAGACCGCCGGCTGCTGCCAGATCGCCGGCCGCCGCCGCCGCCGGCGACACCGGCTTCAGGGCGCTTCATTAGCCGACACGTCCGTCGTCCGCTGGGGCAGCGCCGGGCCGGCATCGAGGAAAGGCGGCGAGGCACTGGGAGGGCAGGGCAGCTGACGCGTCATGACGCACACGGACAGTTTACCGCACATTGTCGTGCGGCCGGGTATGTGGCGGGTAGTCATGGAACGCTCGGCTTGCAAGAGGCTTAGTCACACAGGAGGAACAATCGGAAGGGTTGGGGGGAGGTGCTCACGTATTCTGAGATTATATTGGGCCCCTGGCTCCTCCCGTTCTAACATCGGTAGGCCTTGCGGCTCCTGGCCCGCTTTCCACGTCTTTGCTCACAAACCGCCGCTCTACCGGAAACGGCTGGGTAGAGCCCAGTCAATTTTGCAGCGCTCTTGAGAGCATGGCTGGATCTGATCGACTACGTACTTTCTGAGTTGATTTATCTGATGGCTGACAACGGCGGCGTGCGGCGGCACAGCGCCCGGCTTCATGGAGTGCTGCTCTCCAGTGCTCAGGCTCCAGACACCCGGTGACTGGTCAGTAACTCGACGGCTTCATTCGGACGCAAAAGTGTGTCAATGATTACAAAACCCCTCACAACATCATACGCCGCCTCGTGCTGCTGTGCCCAGTAGGCATCCACAAAAACTTTTCCTTTCAGCAAAGGTAAAGTGTCGTTTGAGCCTCTTGCTCAGTCCTATAGCTCTGAAATGATCCGGACAGGTTAAAAGAAATCAAACACCTAAGCCAAGCTACACCTCCAAGATGCCCAAACAAAACGAACCCACCTCAGAAAGGGCTCCAAAATGTCCATCAGGGAGTGCTCTCTTTTCACCTAAAAAATAGACTGATTTATATTAAATCTGGCCCACATATTAGTCATTTCATATTTAGAGGGAAATCGGAGGCCAGTAAGCTTCCACTACCTTCCTTTTCTTCATCTTCGGAATTCAAAATGGATACTTCTGTTCACAGTCCTCTCTCAGCAACCAAAACAGAAACAGAGCAATAACTGGTCTTTTCGCGAAATGGGCCCTAAACAATGCAAACACAGATAGTCATGGCAGGGTCACCCGTTCTCTCTCTCTCTCTCTCTCTCTCTCTTTCTCCCTCTTCCCTCTTGCGTCCGATTCGCATCCCCATAAACTTCGTCTCCATGGTACACTGAACTGCACGAACTGCACTGAACCGCATAAACTCCATGAACTGCAAGGCTTCATTTTATCAGTTGAACATCATGGTCATAAAGACGTATCTCATAAGCGTTGTATGAAAGACAGACATCAGTAATAGCTCGTAGATGATGAAATTATCAGAAAATGACATTTTCAGATGGCCTATCAACATATGCATCTTGTTTAACGACCAAACGTAATCCCTGCAGATAAATGGAAACGTGCTGAACAATACGTTGGTAATGGAAACCTGCTGACCTGGTGTCTCCACTGATAATAAAACCTACATTTCTCAAATGCATGTTTAAGGATTCCTCTCGTATTGGTGGGGTTCATCTAGGAACACCCTCCGCTTTCTGATAGCAACAAAAACATTGCTTGTCGTTCACTGGATCAGATTCACAGCAGTCATTATCAGAATATTATGGCATCATTTTACCCAAACTTTTTTCGCAAATTTAGCCGGAATGATTTTCTACCATGATGTTTACCATTGAAATCCGTTCTAAGCAGGGCTTGCTACGGATGCTGAGCCCACACACGATCGTTCAGTTCCAGGGAACAGCTGATGTTGTGGCGAAAGTAAAGTACCATGAAGGATGCGACAGGGCAGTGTAGTAGTCATCTCGATCCTCTATTGGCTAGCTGCCAACTGACCCGCGAACCAAGCATCGGACTCCGAACCGACCCCAACCCGTCTTGCCGGTTAGAGGAGACCAGCGTTCTTTCAAATGAGCTAAAAATCACGGTGACGTAGTTTCAGTAAGTTGATTGTTGTTTACTGGATGGTTGGATTTAATTATCTCATAATAAGATGTAATAATTCGATTTAACAATCTAGCAACGTCGCCGAAAAGTCTTTTGGGGTAGGCCAACTCGGCGCGCCGCGCCACTGAGTTCGTCGGCCGGCACAAGACCCCTGTTTCCTCTTTACCGATTCACCAGTTAGATGGATAAAATAATGACATACTCTTCCTGCTGATAGTGAAATGAGACACTGAACGATATAAACATGCAATGTTTTATGTAACAGCTTTACCAGCACCGAACACGTCAAAGCTGAAATCGTTAATCGTTTACCGTGGTCCGTGGAGCATTGAAGAACCACGGGAGATCATCGCATTGCTCAAATTGGGACGATAATCGCGCGGCACCGTCAATGCTGCCCGGCGACCGGAGCAAGACATTATAAAGCGTGTCCCGTAAATTCGGTTACACAGTAAGCGTGCAAATGAAACAACTTTTCCATCGGTGTTTTTCTGTATTTACGTACCAATATGTACACCGTATAACAATAAACATTTTGAGACCCATTTCGACATGCTAGCCATTAATCGCTCCACTGCACCCAAGGGAACACTTTCCCTTGACGACTTGAGCCTTCTTTCGATATGGCCGAGGTTCGTGCAGGGTTCCATTTTAGCCAGTTGCTTCCGGAAAACTCCCCAGGGTTAAGGTCTGGTATTTCTAGGCCACACCTCTTTCTCCCAGCTGCCTGGCAGGTTGTTCTTGCACCATTTCTGGGTCCTTTTTGAGGTGTGATCAGGTGCCTCATCCCGCATGAAGAACTGACGTCGATCTGCCTGGAACCGTTTCCCTTTGAAGAGCGAAACCGGCCTCTGCAGTGCGACGAAGAGTTGGCGGACGATTTTTTTCCCAAGGTCTCGAAGATGTATTTGTTTAGGTCTGTTTTTGAGACACAGCACACAGTTCCAAGAGTTCCTTCGCGCTCATGGATCTCCACGCCATGGTCTTCGCGGGATTGTCGACATGTTGTCTGGGAGGAACTTGTTCCCCGACCTTCGCCCATGCCCGGCCACTTTATGCGCTCGTTGGGTCCGGAGGCTTGAATGAAGACTCGTCGCTCCAAATGGCCCATTTGAAGTCAGCCGTCAAATTTTTCAACACGCCGCAGAATCGCAACCTGCCTTTGAGCTCCTTTTCCGAGAGCTTTGGCTGCAGAGGGCGTTTGAAGGAAGTCAAACCCAGCACAGCCTTGATGAACCGCTGAACAGCTGACCTGCATATTCCGTAGCCCTTTCCAGTCAGCCCTACGATCTTTTCCGCTCGCTTTGGCCTTTCTCGTTAACGGGCTCGGCGCACACGATTCTTGCCTTCCTTGCGGATTCTCGCTGATTGTTGACGGCCGGCCGGATGCCGTTTTTCTTTCATTGGCTCTCCGTTTGAAAACCGTCGCCACCATCTGTAAACGGTTTTACGACATACACCAAGTCTTCTCGCATCTCTCGTTGCCCAAGGCCAGCCTGCACCACCCCGACAGTGCGGGAACGGACAGACTCCGGGAACAGGCCGTTTTCGGCGCCCTTCATCTCTGCGACTGGTCAGGGGGCCCAGGTACTGGCCCTGCCAGTGACACTATTTTTGCCCCGAGGCCTTTGGCAACTGCGGCCCGGCCGCACCACGGCCAGAACTGACTGGCCGGAACGGATGAGGGAAATGAAAACGCTGCAGCCCGATGCGTCCACGAAAATGGCCAGGATAACCGTAAAATGGAGAAGTAACCGAATTTATGGGAATCCATGTACACGAACATTCCCATTCGGCTCATGACAAGTTTTGCAAATCCGTAAGTACATTAAGTCGGCAGGTGGTGGTAACGTGTCGGCAGGTGGTGGTAACGTGTCGGCAGGTGGTGGTAACGTTAGCCACATCCGTGCTCTTCCGATCCGGGACACCAAAGGCAAAATGGAGTGGTTTTGATCTTGCATAAAGGTGGAGAGCCAGAGCTGAAGCCGTAAGAGGTGTCATTACTCCGGAGCTCGTTAGTTAACTGACTGATGGTTCGCACTGACGTGCCTTTAATAACAGTCGATATATGGGACGGATTTCTGAGTTTTTGTCATTGGCGTCAACAAGAAATTCTTAACATCAAGCTGTCACAGAGGGCTTAATTATAAACCGGATTATTGCTTTTTGAAAGACGTGGCATTTCGCAGCATGTCACCCGTCGAGCACGAGCTCTCAGACAAGCCCTTTCACAGGGAGACCATTTCAAACGTATCTGCACTGTCCGAATGCGCACTGCCAGTTGAGACGGGCCGCGTTTTTTGCCATTCAAAATGCATGAAAACTGAAGCGAATTGCGCTGCTGCCAGCACTCTATCGACAGAGCATTCATTTTGCTTCAATGCCACCGGTCGAAGGCTGCACTGATCCTTTCACTGGGCAAAAACCGCTCTTCGAATGAAGGCCGGTGGCGTTTGGGTTCTGCTGGCCTGTCGAACAGACATGAGGAAAACCTCGACGGGCCAGATCCGGGGCGGTGGCGGGCGACGGAGTCCACGCCCTGTGCGCCGGTCCTGCTGTCGGCGAGGGGGCTGTCAGCATACCGGTCTTGCTGTCAGAGCATACGGCGAGGAGGCTGTCAGCATACCGGTCTTGTTGTCAGGGTGCGCGCTGAGGGAGTACCCAGTTTACCGGTCCCTCTGCCAGGGTAGACCGTAAGGGAGGTCCTGTTGTACCGGTCACGCTGTTGGGATAGATGACGAGAGAAAACGCAGCGTACCGTCCGATGTCAGGATAGACGGCGAGGAAGGCCCTGGTGTATCGATCCCACTGTTAGGGCAGACGGTGAGGGAGATCCTGGTGTACCGATCCCGCTGTTATTGCAGACGGTGAGGGAGGTCCTGGTGTACCGATCCCACTGTTATGGTAGACGGTGAGGGATGTCTGGTGTACCGATCCCACAGTTAGGGTGGACGGTGAGGGATGTCTGGTGTACCGATCCCACAGTTAGGGCAGACGGTGAGGGATGTCTGGTGTACCGATCCCGCTGTTAGGGCGGACGGTGAGGGAGGTCCTGGTGTATCGATCCCGCTGTTAGGGCAGACGGTGAGGGAGGTCCTGGTGTACCGATCCCGCTGTTAGGGCAGACGGTGAGGGAGGTCCTGGTGTACCGATCCCGCTGTTAGGGCAGACGGTGAGGGAGGTCCTGGTGTACCGATCCCGCTGTTAGGGCAGACGGTGAGGGATGTCTGGTGTACCGATCCCACAGTTAGGGCAGACGGTGAGGGATGTCTGGTGTACCGATCCCGCTGTTAGGGCGGACGGTGAGGAAGGTCCTGGTGTATCGATCCCGCTGTTAGGGCAGACGGTGAGGGAGGTCCTGGTGTACCGATCCCGCTGTTAGGGCAGACGGTGAGGGAGGTCCTGGTGTACCGATCCCGCTGTTAGGGCAGACGGTGAGGGAGGTCCTGGTGTACCGATCCCGCTGTTAGGGCAGACGGTGAGGGATGTCTGGTGTACGGATCCTGCTGTTAGGGCAGACAGGGATGGAGGTCTTAGTGTTTCGGCCACTGTGCTAGGGGAGACGTTGAGGGAGGGTCTGGTGTTCCGGTTCCTCTGTCAGGGGTGACGGTGATGATAGCCAACTGAGATGCTTGCCCTTGGTTCTCCAGCCATTGTTGGTAGGTGAGAGAACAACATTGTTGCACTGGATAGTGGTTACGCATTGCACCGCCAATATTTTCTCGTATATGTTCGTCTAATACATGACTCAATTTGAGGTCCTGCTGTTCCCATTCGCAGCTGTATCAAATGCTACCAAATTCTCACGCTTTCACCAGGTGCAACTGAGCTCAGTTACAGTGAACGTAAAGTCGTGAAAATGGTTCTTTAATCGTGGCGTAAGCGTTGTGGCAAAAAAGTGCATTATTGTGGCGTAGAAGACGTTTTTACTTATCGATCCCTTTATACAGGCGGCACTCGGCCGTGAAACAATTTGGTGAGACCTCTTCGTTTACCCCAAAAAAGATGTACCCATGACATACAAAAAACTTTCGTGGTTCTGCCAAGCAGATGGCTGTGGAAACGTTTTGATGATAGATTGGAAAAATGTTTAAATGCTTCTCTGTCTTTTACGAGATCGTGGAATGGAAGTATGGGACATAACAAACCTGCTTGTTGCCATGAAAAACATTACGTTTGTCTAAATTACGTTAATGGCACCGTATAAAACATGAAACGACAAGAAACGACAGGAAAAACTTAATCGTCTTGTTCTTGGAACAGGGTGGGTGGTTTCTATGGAACATGATGAGCGCACATTACACACCGCTAAAAAAACATTCTTCACCATAGCTGAACCACGCTTTCAACGACATGGCCTTTTAGCTGGCAGTGAAGGTCAGGACCAAAGTGCAGTCCTGTTCCATGTAATCTAAGCTCATTGCGAAGCTCAGAAGGTTATTTGCCGTCGATTTTTCTTCTTCATTAGTCTAAACAAAAATAAAAAAGTCGCATATTGGGACAGATTTGCGACTACATTTGGAGGACAGAAACCGCTTCCAGCTAGTAAAAGATGAGGGTAACGCTTCTCCATGCTCGTGGCGGAGTCTATATCGAACAGGCCCGTGCTTCACAGTCCACACCTTGATGACCGCTGAAAGTCAGATTATTAGACCTGGCGAGGGGGAGGGGTCATGGTGAGTTTATTTATATTGTACTGAATGACTATTATGAAATAGATTTTCATGGACATCTTTCGCCTACAGTCTTTCATTTACATCTATCCGTGAGCAAAAAGAAGTGTGGACATTCGATTTACCGATGTCATCGCAATATCAAAGTGCATTCCAGATCATTGGGAAAGTTAATTCAATGTGGTAAATGACTGGGCCACTCGAGAGAACGGTTCAGAGACAGCGCTATCTGCTGACGCAGTAGTCGTGCCATCTATCGTTATGAAATGAAGTTGGCTCAGTGGCGGAAAATGCTTGTCGAGTACGACACGATTTAGAACATTTGAACTTTCCGTTTTGCCTCTGTGACTAGAAGGGAATTTAAAAGCTGGTCTTCTTGCCGCTTAAAACATTATAAACAGGAATATATATATATATATATATATATATATATATATATATATATATATATGCAACATGCATAACTTCTATGTTATTTCAAATATTTCATATTTCAGATTTTGGAATTTTGCTTCCGTATAAAATGAAGACAGGCTGACTGATGAGATCTAATGATTAATCGATACCGTGTTTGACTAAAACATGCGTATCGTTGCCACTCAGATACGAGAGGACATGACGAAGAGGAAAAGCGCTGCAAAGCTAGCAGTAAAAGCTGTAAGCTTGGATCCAAGCTGTAAAAGCACTTGGATCAACAGCTTTTAGAAAATTGGAGCAGACTTGGAGAGAAAGCGCATCTGAGGCAGTTTTCATTGATATTCTGCCTAGAAAACCGCCTTAATACCTCTACTTATACACGCACAAGTTTGTCACGTTTGAGCAATCATCTGCCACTGCTGCCCCCATCCCATTCTCGTTGTTCTCAGGATGAACTCGAACTATGTTCACGTCACTTCAAATGCTGTCGAATGCATCGTCTATAGACTCTGTGGCCAGTCAAAAGAATCACTGATTCAGATTCCATGAAACAGCCTTCCTTCAACCTTGTCGACTGCGGTGTGGACTCCAACCTTGCAACAGACAGACTTATGTCTCACGAATGCAGTTCATTTTCATTTGCAGACGAGATTTTTTCATATTCATTCAGAGACAAGATTCACAAAAGCCATTAGAAACCTCAGCCGATGCGGAAGTGACTGGAGCAACCAGGGACTACAAGTAAGAGACACCGAGTTGCTGGACGTAAATCTGTCGAGCATGGTTGACTGAGGGTTATTTCGCTAGGTATCACAGAATGTTCTCCGGATTCAAGGCCACATAGATCAGATATATATAGTTCTAGTCTTTTACAGATGACATATAAGCAAACAGCTGCACTTTTTTACTTTTGGGATCTGAACCTGTTACTGTGATATGTCTTCCCATTAAAGTTCCGCGAGGCTGACAATTCTGCTGTATGCATCATATGTATACGTTATAAAGCGACACGTAATACACTTTTCAGGTAGGCAGGTCTGCATTCTTAGTAGTGCATATTTTAAGGGAAAATGACTGTGGGGGCAACGCTGCGAACGAGGGGCATTGGCCGAGACCACACACCCCCGCATTTGCGTCGTTCTTGAATTTTAACTACTTCATATATATATATATATATATATATATATATATATATATATATATATATCTGTGTGTGTGTGTGTGTGTGTGTATGTATGTATGTATATATAAGGGCGAATTGCGATGAGGACTTTTCCAGAGTGCTCTCATTAACTGTTTCGTCTTTGGGAGGAAATCATGAGTGCAAAATATGGCCTTGGTACAACACTTTTAACCACTTTTGCAAGAAGATTGCATGTCGTTTTTGCTGGACTTTGTTTCCATTTTTATTTTCACTCTTCAGTTTTCTTGCGTTTTAACATGTCAAACATGGTCGCCTGCCTCGTCATCTTTAACGTGCTTGCATTGCAATGAAACTCCTTGGCCGCCCACGAGACAATGAGACAATCGCGGCATCGGTGCCGGTGCACCAGTTACCAAACACGCCCGCCAACGGTCACTAGATATGCCTGCAATACACGTCATAAAGTGATGCTTCTAAGTGTGCTCCCACATAACCAGATAATTTAAAATATCCTTCGTTGATAAGATGCTGTTTCGCGACTCTCAAGAGACTTGAGCGCAGCGCTTTATGGAACGCTCTCCTGGTTACGCTATGTAGCGATGACCGCAGTGGTCGCTCTACTTCTGGCCGTTTTTTCCTTTGCATGGGTAAAGGTTCTTGACTGGGGGGGGGGGCAAAGTGTAGGACTGGGGGAATTTGTCCCCAGTTAACATGTTAAAATGGGCGCTTATTCTTAGTCACGACACTGCCCCAAATACCGACCTTGCGTGGTTATCTTCAATGTTGAACGCAAGATCTGATAAGTGAGCTCTGGATTTGGAGGAAGACGAAGTTTCGGTACAGTTTACGACGTAGCACAAAGCATAGACTACAGTCTGCTTCGTTATAACATAGTTCACAGGTCTCATTCAAAATGGTTCATGTAATTTTTTAATGACTTCGAGGAAAGCAGCAAGAGCTGTTTGTTGTGCGGCACATATTTTTTTCTTCTCTCTAGGGACGCGGGCCTTACGGGAAATAAAGCATCCGAAGTTATGCCCCTTTGTTGTTGCTTTCAAATCCCCGTTGTGAAGATGGTCCCGTTCAACGCATAGTCTGCCACCCACACAGAGGAGTCCAGATTCATATCCTTGTCGTCCTTTTTCCTCTCATTTTTCATAACGTACACGTGATTAATCACAGCCACTTCATTTTTTTTTGCAATTCATACGTAGAAGGCGAGCTCAGAAATGTGGGAATGCGGTGCCAGCAGATGATTCGATATTTCATGACACAGCCTTGCTTTCAATTGGACGATATCGTCAAGCTTCCGGAAAACTGATTCAGCACTCCACATAACTAATATTTTACTGCTGGCTATATAATGAGTGTGCATTTTTGGTCAGCCCCTTGGGTCTTCCTCTGTTTAATTTTAGGTCGCATGTCCGTGAGCTCAATACCAGTCGTACAGTGTCCCGACAGACTCTTACGAACTTGCCTAAACATTTCTTGACACATCTAAGTCTGTTTAAAATGCATGCTTTATCTATAATGTCAAAGTTAATCGGAATCATCATGGCGCACATCTCACTCATTTCAATGGACCTCGCAGCGCCGTAATTTTCTTTTCACATGTGGCCAGACAATTCACTGTCCTGGGTAACCAAGTTCGATCAGAAATATGAAATGCGGCATCATTGCTTTGTTGCATTGGTTCATCCTTAATCAAAACTTGTTTTCTCGGCAAGCGTCTTAGTCCGTTAATGCGATACATGAGTACGGCATAGTTTGCGCTTGCTGTACTGGCTTGTCCGTACACTTCGCGACGGTGCATTCTAGTGACACTATGATGCCCGTTTGACGGACCATGGACTACAGCCCAATCCTGTTGGTACTCGTAAAACGCTCGCCTTTGGCACATACCAACCCGATCTCCTGCTTTCATTTTTATCCAGAGCCTTGACTGTACCTCGCATGCATCGTCTGAACGCTTCAGAACATGCACTTACATGAAGCGCAAACGCTGGCGAATCTGCGACCTCCGTGGCCGTTGTGCCTTCCGGTGAGGCTTACCGTGACTCATGCCTGCACGTGACGACCGAGCCTCGCCTTAGCCGCCGGTTATCTGCGGGGACTCCCCGTCCGCCGCCGCCGCCGCCGAGTCGGCCGACACGAGCTGTTTGTCGCGATCTGGATGAGATCAGTCTGGCAATCCCCGCCGACGTCCCGGTACCTCCTCCCTCCGGCCTCAGATGGCACTTGCCGGGCTGATTGGCAGGCGGGAGGGGGGCGGGGGGCGGAGCAGAACGACAGACTACCGCCGAGGGGCCCGGACTCAACGGCCGGGCCCAGGGAGACACATTCGGTTTAGCCCGTGGCACATTGCGTCATCCACTGACTGTGCTGACGTGGATCGATCATCAGCGGTCTGTTTACTTGTGTTTGTCGTTTTGGACTTTAAATTGCCCTTGTCTGGCCTTTGC
Organism: Capitulum mitella; assembly: GCA_030062745.1. Lineage (NCBI taxonomy): Eukaryota > Metazoa > Arthropoda > Thecostraca > Pollicipedomorpha > Pollicipedidae > Capitulum > Capitulum mitella. The sequence goes on along the minus strand of CP099840.1, from coordinate 2,347,453 downwards.
ATTATACTCCAGACACATGTGAGCTCGATAACGCAACGTCTTGCTAATGAACTTCGGACACATACAAGCCTGTTTAAAGCAATACCTTGCTTATGTACACCGGACGGCCACGACTCAGTTTAACGCAAAACTTCGCTTTCGTACTGGGCAAACATGAGCTCGCTCAACTACAAAATTTCGCTTGTTTCTTCATCCCAACGTAGCGAGCGAGTACAGTAACCTGAGCTGCGGGAGATGACCATATTGATCAAGCCCGAGGACAAAAAAAAAAACAAAACAAAACAAAATGAGAAGCAAAAACAGAATAAACAAACATGTATCACCGACCATTCAGTTATCAAGCAATGTGAAAGTTCCGATGGTCACACATATATTTTAACCCAGCATCCGCCTTCGGGTGTCAAATGGGGCACCCCTCGGTTTTTCGTGAATAACTTCTAAACCGTTGGAGTGCATTGGATTGGACTGGATTGGATTGATGATATGATGTGCGAACCGGTGTCAGTTTTTCCGACGTCGTCTTATGCATTTGCGTGACCTGTGGCGTCATCAGGCATGTGACCAGGGCTTACGTGGTATTTTCTTAATTGCAAGGCCCAGGCCTATCGATTGGTGGTAGACCAGTTCAGATCCGACGGTTAGACCCTGTGATAACAGGGGGTGCCCTTTTCGACGCCCCGGGCGGTCGCGGGTATAAAAACACGCCAGGCGGTGCCAGATTAAGATCGAAAGCATATGAGCACGTGGCTGAGTCGCACAGAATGACATGTGCCTGGTCAAGGAGAAATGCCGCAGGTCATGGGCACGAAGGGAGATTTTATGACCCATGTGCACCGTCGCTGAGTACATGTTTTTGTAGCTTTTTCAATATCTACATTCGACCGATTCCCATACTCATAACGCATGGGGGTGTCAACATAAGGGGACTTATTCGCACCCGTCCCCGCGATCTCGAGAATTACCCGTCCGATTTGTTCCCCCCAAGAAGTGACAATCGTTTTACCATGACGTGACCTACGTTTTAGTGCCTTGAAATTTTGAAAATCCTGTAAGGGATGGATGCAGCGGGCAAAAACACCAGAAAGTGGGAATTTTCGACTTGTTAACTCTGATATCCAAGGGCCAATTTTAAAGCACGAATGGCTTGAATCAAACGCTAATCGATGGAGCTTTTCTCCTTGTCCCACATGTTTAGAAACTTAACAGAAATCTCAGACGCCCATAGGCTTTGGAAAATAAATGGTACATTTTTTTAACTGAATTAACGAAGTAAAAAATCGTTTTTCTTACCTTTTATAAATGGTTCACACTTAAAAAGCACAAATCCTATTACGCTGTTTGTGTAATGTTGGCATAGGCGATACCACGGGCATGAAAAGAGAGAACTGTCATGGTCGCGTTTTCATCAGGTGAATGTTTAACCTTTGGCCTGAAATGACTTCAGTTGACATCAAATTAACATAAACTTACCTTGGTGCATTTTATATAGAGCTGGAAGCGATTCCATGCCTTTGAATTCGCCATATTTCTCAACGTCCTCTCTCTCAACTCATGACCATCATGACGTAGGGTACGCGCGTGGGCATTTTGGCTATAGCCACAAACGCAGCCAAGGGGGGAGGGAGGCCGGAGGGCCCGGCTCCCTCATGAGGTCCGATTTTTTGGTGAAAACCGTTGCACATCGTCTTTCCGGCAGACGGTTTTCGTATGACTGCAGTTCACACTGGGTTCCAGCTCCCCCTCCCTTAGGAAAATCCTGGCTGCGCCTCTGGTTATAGCTCCGTGACCTCACCTGATATCGACTTGAAACTTGAATCGCTGGTGGAAAACGTTGCCTTAAACCATTTATATTCTGTTTTCTTCTCATTTAAAAAAATACCGCCAATAACTATGCATATAACGAAATATGTACTATTTAACTTTACTTGACCTTGTCAAGGAACTCAGGTCAAGAAAAATGCTTCAGTATCCTTGCCGTAATGTTTGGCTCTACACTCAAATAGTGATTTTTGGATCTGTCTTGAAACTCTGTTTTTGGCAGCCATTTTTCTTCTACGATGAAGAGTAACAAAAAAGGCCTAAGGTGCCTCTCAAAAACTTTATCTGGCTGCGTCCCTGAGCAAGACAAAATTGCGGAAATTTCGCAAGATGCGTGGAAATACGAGTGCCAGATAAAAGATTCGCCAAGTTTCGCGAAACATATTCAGAAATACTGAAATGCCGAGCAATAAAACACGAAGAGGCTCCAAAAGCCGTCCACACGAGCATAAAATATGTTTAACCAAGCTGTTCCGCTGAATGTAGTATAATTGTGATACAAAACGCCACATAGTAACATGATGTACCCCCAAAAAAGAAAAATATTGGACTGGACCGCTTTTTTGACAAAAGTACATCATAAGGCTCGTGTGGTCATGCATTTAGGTCATGTAAAGTTGGTTCTTTCGATTGCACAATGCACATTCACTTACGTAGTGACTGCAGGTTCATCCCGAATCAACAGCTAACGAAAAATTTCGTTGCATTACATTGCATTGTTTTGTACTGCATTGTACTGACATCGTGGAGTTGTCACCATGGTGGTGGGCATACACTCCGAGTCAAGGCGGTTAACATGCAAAAGATGAAAATGATAAGTGGTACAAAGCGACAGGAGTGAAGACAGACTGACAGGCGTAAGGAATTCACACAGAGAATAGTTAATGGCCACACAGCATTCACACCGTCGTCTAAGCATCTCTGTACTTCCCCAGAAAACTCAGCTTGCTCCACCTGGCGGTACATGAAGAGGGAAGCGGTCAAGGAGTAAAGGCACGCTCGAGTTGAGGCGCGGCTGACCAGCAGCCGTTTGCGAGCGTTGGATGTGTGCATGGCCATTCTGTCGAGTGCGTCGCGACCGAAGGGTTCGACAAGCCACGTGCTGCGTAGGGGGCCTCTGACCCGCCGCTCCGCGGCAGTTTTCTAAGCATTCATACGGCGCTGTGCTGAACAAACCCGTCGGCAGACAGCTGCCCCAGTCCCTCGAACAAACCCGACACTCTTGTTCCTGGTGTAGATTAGAGGCAAGGCAACGCGTTACACGGCTGGTTGGGGTCAAAGTCGAAGCTTTGTATCGTACGCAGGCCTGTGCGCCCGCTTAATACCAACATTAACCTTTACTCATAAGTAAAAGGTACTTGCAAGTCATTTTACCATTCACGCAGCGGCACAGTTGTAAAGTGAAAGAAATCTGCATGAAAACGTCGCACTGTCAGCTATGGCGATTATTCGCGGTCGACACGGCTCAAACCCGCTTTGCCCGATTCGCAGACACACGCTCTGTCCATCAGGCCACCATTACCTGCCGAATCAGCCATCAGTCGAATTCGGAACCGACCCACCCCAAGGTGGAATCAAGCGGAAGTGTGATAAAGGGACGGTTTTCATAAAGGAATGTCATGGTCAACGCCATAGCAATATTTACTCGATTGTTTGACCAGTTATACAAGGGATAGGTTTTTGTCATCGGTGGAAGTGAGGATGCGATTCGCGACAGATACCAAGGCGGTGGTTTCTGTAGACAGTCGGGGTCTAAAGCCGTGTTGCGATGTCGAGAAAATGTGACTGGCATGACAGTATTGGAGGAACTGTTGTACAATCCGCTCATTTATTTTCGTAATAGTTTCGTAATAGTTTCGTAAAAGAACAGAACTAGACTTAAAATTAGAAACGACTGACTGATCACCGGTTTATGGGTGAGTTGGATTAGTGAATGTTTCCTATAGGCTGGAGGATCAGACAATGTAGGGCATTGGTTTACTTTGTGAAGAAACATACTACCAATGCAGAAAAGTCATGTTTTAAAAGTTTTAATGCGTATCCCGTCTGCATCACAAGCAACAGAGTTCCATCCAGGGCAAAGAAAATTGGCCGTGAAATAACATCCGAAGCACAGATAAATGTTGCAAAATATAACCGTCTGTTAGCTGAACGTTTTCGTTAAGCGAGTACCTTAGCAAAGGCCGTTTCAGACTGTCGAAGGCTACGTAGCCACAAACAGATATCCCGTAACGTAGCCAAAAGAACATATGCGATGATTATGTGCGGTAATAGATACGGTGTTCGCGGAAAACTTCGAGCTTCCAAATATTTGTTCTGTTGGCGCTTCACAGAGCTGTTGCGGCAACAAATACATATCCTAAAATTATTTCACTCACTTTTTAATACCTTGTCATGCCACCGCGGACCATGACATTCTGAATACGGCTGGGCATCAACAGGGCAGTGGCTTGTACGCCTTCCTGATGGAGACCAATTTGATAAGCGCATATTTCTGTCTTTACAGAAACCCGCTGTGGCGCACTCAATTATGCCTGGCCGCTTCGCCGGTACGGCAATTGCCGGTTCGTGTCAGTGACGCATCAGCAAAGCGCCCAGTGGCGCCTCTGATGTTTAGCTTTCATGCATCATGGCGCTGGGCGTTTGGCGCTGCTTCACCCGATCCCCCACCCCTTCCCCCCTCGACAGCAAGCCGGTGCACGTCGTCCCGGCTATCGCGCGGCGATAAAAGCGTACTCGGGCCATGAGGCTCTCAGTCTCGACCGACCAGCAGCACGGTCACGTCACGGACCACAGAGCAGCGAGACAGCGGGAGCACGGCAGCGCTGCCTCGTACCGGATCGGAGAGAAGGGAGGCAGCGGGACCACGTGAGTCGAACTCGAACCGGCTGGTTCAGAGCTGGCGTCTTGGAGAACAGCGCGAGTTCAGAAGAGAACGGGAGAACTTTGAGTCGCGCGCTCTCCGATTGAATACTAGCGAATCGTCCATCCAGGCCGCGACCCGACCATGAGGCTGCTGCTGGCGCTGCTGGCGACGATGGCGGCCGCCGCCACCGCCAACCAAAAGATGGGTGAAAACGTCCTATTTGACCTGCGCGAAACGATGATGGAGACGTTCGAGACTGACCGCGAGCTCAACGAGCACGAAGTCCTCAAGGTCCAGTTGCACCCCATGGGCAAGAAGGACGCGCGTCCGACGACGGAGACCCCCGTCTGGCTCTCAGTGTCGGCCCGGGACGCCGACCACTCGTGGAAGCTGCCGTGGCGGCCCGCCGGCGGCGCGCTCATGCAGTGGCTGGAGGTGCTGCTGTGCCAGAACCACCCGACCCTGCGCCTGCTGGCCGAGACCAACGCGACCATCGCGCTGCCGATGCGCTGGCGCGTCTCCACCGAGAACGTGGCGCTGGGCAACGTGGCCACGATGAAGTCCTCGCCGGCCGACGTGTCGTACCGCGTGTTCCACTGGCCGGACGACGGCACGCTCGAGGTCGAACTCAAGGTGGTCACGATCCGAAGCGAGGCCGTGTGCGCCATGCTGGCGGTGACGCGCCGCTGCGTGACGCATCCGTACGAGCTGACCGATGAGCACCGGCTGCAGATGACGCGCTTCAGTCGGCGCGCACAGCTGACTGTGCGCCGCTCCGACGCGCCCGACGGCTTCTGGCTCTACCTGATCCCGGAGGTGGACAACACGCTCTGTCCGATGACGGCCAGCCGCGGCCGCGACCACCTGTCGCCGCCAGCCAAGACGGTGAACGTGTATGTCGAGAAGCGCGCGTTCGAGGTCGGCGAGCGGCAGCCGCCGCTGGCTGACTGGGGCGAACTGCCGTTCGGCCGCGCCGCCCCGGTCATCGGCGCCGGCGGCGAGTGGGCCGACCCGGTGCCGGCCGGCACCTGCGGCGAGAGGGTGGACCACCTGAAGCGGCAGCTGCAGCTGGAGCAGCAGCAGTGCGGCGTCTGAACGCGCCGCGCGGCGAGGTGGCGGCCTGCCTCGGATCCGACGGCCGGGGAGGATGGAGCGACGGGGCGCCTTCTGAAGCGCAGCGCGGGCCGCCGCCACGAATCGGACGGGTCTGGCGCGGCCTGTGCTTGAGCTAAGGACGGGGATGTTAACGTAGAGAACGGTAGCGAACCGAGGCTCAAAATGATTACGTACAGCAATGAAAAGCCGCAAATAAGGGACGTGTTCGCATTGAAGGCGTGTAAACAATTGCATGGCAATTTGCCATGCATTATTGTGCGTGGTTTGCGACGAGGTGCAAAATATTTACCTTCTGACGCTTCAGTAGCTAAAGGAATCGTTGTTCATACCTTTGAAAACATACACGCTACGCTTGGCTTATGTGTGCCAGTAAGAGCCTCTGTTGTTATATGGAAATAATAATACAAGCTGAAAACCCTACGTAAACTTTACCTCCAAACTATACCTACTGTTATGCCTATTTCTGGTAGTTAACACTAAGCGTAGCATGATGCAAACAGACGCATGAGTCAGTCTGTAAAATTGCGTGCAAGATAACTACGTTGGGATAGGCAAGATAACAAAAACCTAAACCAGGGAACAGGAATATGAAAATACTGAAATCTGGTCGGACGTACCTCCAAAAATTCGTTTCAAATGCCGCTTATGAGTCACGTGGAAGACCCCATTCCTGCCCTAAGCTGCCTAAGGAATCTCTAGAAAATTTAGTGGAATTCTAACGTGATACTACGAGCGGCCTAAGGCTGACGTTGGAAAACGACCATCGTCCGAATTAGACCCCGTGCGGAAATAAAATTAAACTTCACCTTTGAGCCTGGAACTACGAAATACGGAGCTTATGGAGACGACGGAAAAGTCTTGCACAAGGAAGAGCCGGGTAAGGTCAGTCACTTTTCGCAATTTTGCTCCTTTGCACATGTCATGGCATTGCAAGTTTTTGCATAACACTCATGCTTGTATTGGAAAAATGGCACGAAAAATTGCGTTACATCTGCCTTAACTTAGCCCAAAGGTGGGGTAAGCTGAGCTACCTAGTGGGACAATTTGAGCATGACGGGTGAGGTACATATCACGCGGAAGAAACTCTTATTTCATAGCAGTAAGTATTTTTTCCGACCTGCCACACCCTGGTGGGTTCGAGGTGACGCAGAAGGGACCCCAGGTCCTTCATCTCTAGGCTCTAGCAAGAGACGTTATTTCTGGTGTTCGGTTCCTAAGATAACACCTCTTTTGGAACCCTTTGAGCCTTCAACTTCAAATTTTGCATTTCTGTCCAACTGTCCGGGACGCTGACGCTGCTCTGTGTCGCATATTCAAACGCTAACTGACAATCAGCCCCTTCTCCATGGCTGCATCAAGTCTTATGAGCAACAGTGGTGGCTTGTTAACCAACACTACGGTGTCTTTTGACTACAGACCGCGCCATTGTCATTCTATCGATTCCGTGCTTTTCCTCGCTGCACGTATGGACACACCCGGCGACACCTCTTGCGCCGCCCCTTCATTAGTAAGCAGACCAGGGTCCCTTGCTGTTTTTCGATCGTACACCCATCTCGGAGGGAGGCAGGTATCTGGAAAGGTCAGGCGAAGTGTACACCAACCAGAACAGAAAAAGGTCGTACTGCAAAGACGGCGGATAAAGGGGGGGGGGGAAGGGAGGGAGAGAAGAGATGAAAGGAAAGGGAAGAGGAAGGAAAAAATCTGAAAGCCTTGGGCAGATACATGATTTTGTCCACTCCAAAACAAAATTCTGAAGGTTCCCGATCTTGCGTAGCTGCCCAAAAAGTGGAGAAAAACTAAACACATTAACGTATACGCATCGCATTATTGTCGACATAAAATCTGTGATTAACAGTCCCCTGATCCTCTCCAGAAATATCAGTCTGCACGTTTTCGGATAGGCAAATAAACACATATCCGGAGGATCTCTGGACATGACCATGGGACAGGTCTCACTTATCATAGGGTCACTGAAAAGTCAAGAGTCCCAACGGACCCGCATCATTCTTCATTTTTGAGTCCTTTTCGCATGCCATTAATTCCGGTCGGCATGTGGCTTCATTGCCACCAGAATGGGCCCACGCCCTTTGAGGGGACCACGAGAAATTGCTTCCTTTCCTCCATCCGTGAATACGATCCGCCGCCGGTGCCCCACTGCAATGGCTAACCATGCCGCCCTGGGAGCCCCCTGGATGGTTTGTGGCCAGACTCCGGTTGGTTCAGCCCAGGACTGTCAGTCCCTGCTGGAATGGCATCATTTTTACATATCAAAATATAGGCAAATCAGCCATATACCATGCAAAGAAACTAAATTTGAAAACAATAGTCATGTGGGATAAGTTAAGCCACGGCTCATCTTACCCTAAGTAGAAATGGCGCATCTTTCCCCACGAGTGGCCATTGTTCATTACTGACGCATGGGCGACAATCAGCCGCACATTGCATATACAAACCAGCTTAACAGACGACTGACTGACGCCCGACGAGAAATAGGACTTGACCCAAGACTTTGGACACCTGAGCCCAAGAGGTCGTGTGTCCTAACTCACAAACAAACAAACAAACAAACAAACCAGCTTAACCTTGAGGCAATACCTGCATAGGTTACTGGGAAACAGGACAAATTTTGTATATTGCGAAGGACGAAGATAGCAGACGTCAAACATATCACTCAAAGGTTACTTTTAAGCGTTTAAAAAATACATATATGTTTGTATTTCATCTGTAGCTGTCTTCTTCCGCTGTCTCATCAGCGTCAACGCTACTCAAGAGAGGCTGCCGTATCGCCCTCGGCAAACAGGTGACGGATCGAGCTGCATGACATTATAGGAGCCGAGAAATAGAGTGTGTCTTCGCGTACGCCGCGGCTCATCTCACCCCACTCTCCCGTGATCAGAAGCAGCAGAGCGCGGAGTACAACTGTACGTCCAAGAAACGGCCTCGAACGACAAACGGCACTCCTGTAATTCAAAAGCCCTTGTAAATGGAAATTTTTTCCCGAACAGAAAGAAATGCTCTAAAGTTAGATACGGTTATTTTAAAAGTGAGCCTCACGGTTGGCTGTCGTTATGTAGTCTTTACGAATGAGTGAAAATGGTTTTCTCGGAACGGTTGCTTTGCAACGCAACTTTTCAGTGTCATTTTTGGCAACGATCATTTGCAAAATGCTCAATCGTTAAAGAGTAACGCACCATTTGAGGGAACCGATGGAACATCGGCAGAATTTTTTATTTTTTACTTGTTTACCCATTTTTAAGGCCGGTGCTTTCTGTAACCGGAAAATGGTTTGAGACTGCTTAAAGAGGAACTGTCGATAATTCAGTGCAGGGACGTAGGCAAGGGGAGGCATGGGGGCCATGCCTCACCCCCCCCCCCGCCTTAGCCAAGCGGTCTACACTAGATACATGACGATTTAGCATGAATACGTAATAGTGATCATATATATCTTGCAAAAACAAACATTATATGTTTTCTTGTGCATTAAATATGGGACAGCTTGCCTAAAATTGCTTCTTTTTCTTGTAAATTTCGTCATATGCCTGTGGCATATGACAAAATTTAACATTTGCCCCCCCCCACCAGGAAAATTCTGGCAACGTGCCTGATTTAGTGCCGACAGGAATTTCTGTCTTTTTCAATGGTGATGCCTGCTCTATCCTGTGCAGTGCATTTTTTAATGATGGCACCATGGGGCCGAAAAAGTACGCACCTTTTCCTTTTAAAGGAGGCTTAGAGTAAATGGACGCATGCTTTCATAACGCTCTCGATATATCCCTTGCATTCCGGCGTCCTTATGACATACACCCATGTTAATGGCATTATTCCATGTTTGCTTCAATAGGGGGCTAATCTGTGCCCTCCGCATCGCGTCGTACCGGCTCGCACCGCGCGAGCACTCGCGATATGACAGCAATTGGCCTGCTCCTATGTGTCCAATATGACCGAGTGTCTCAAATTACGCTCTGAAATTACATCGTCTCACCGGTCCAAGCAAACTGGCTCATACCTATGCACACCTACCCCTGCACCTATCCCCCGACGTAATCAGCTGACCGTTTGAGTTTATTCCCGCTTGAATAATGTGTCATCACCACTGAGCCCTTAAGACCTTGGACAGCCAGAAGGGCACTCTAAACTGCAAGAACAGAACCAGATGACCAGTTTGGGACAGTTTACTTGGGGGAGGCGGCGAGAACCAAAAAGTCCACGAATTAAAAAAAAATCATCCGATTTCGCTTTGTTCGGCGTGTTTGAAAAGAATCTTACCTTTCAAAATTGTTTAAGAGTGTCTTGAAAGTGCAGAAATATGTCAAACTGAGCCTGACCTTGGGGCTTTGTGGGGGGGAGGGAGCTGAGTTCATTGCTCATTCCTTTGCTTGCCGATGCTAAGCTGCCAAAGGAGCACGTTTCACACATAGACGTTTGAAAAAGGGCACTTTGATCTGCTGTCGTAAGCAGGTCCTGAGCTTCAGGAGGTGCATCTTCAGCTGCCTAAGGGCACCTCCAGTAAACACAAAAATGACATTTTGAGCTGCCAAAGCGGCACCTCGAGATCTGAGAGGGGCGCCTTGGTCTGCTATAAGAATTCTAGATTACCAAGAACCAGGGACGGCGGATTAGGGGGGAGCGGGGGCGGCCGCCCTCCTGGGAAAAAGTTGGGGGACGAAACTATCTTTTTCCCCCATCTTGATTCCTGAAGTCGAAAAAAATGTATCGCACGCACTGCATAGGCAGATGCATAAGTGTTGATAATGAAGTGCTTTTGCCCGCATTCCTAAAATGGCAGTAAAATACGGTAGCTCAATAAATTGCAGTTGGGTGGGGATGAGTCGAAACTGGCGGAAGTTTCAAAGTTACGTGCTTGTATACTTATTAGTAGAGAGCCATTCTGCTGTTTTTCCAAAACCGTGAAATTAGAAAACAACAACCTGTCCACAACCTACAACCGTTTAGCTGACAGCCAGTGTTTGTGGTTGAGCTAGGGTGCGTAGAGATGCGAGAATCTGAGAGGCGGGATGTAGGTTACTGGACTATGAAGAAACTATGAATTAAACTATGAAAACAAGACAGACTGATCTGGAATCATTCGTTCAACAAAAGCGGTGCGTGAAAGTAATGTTTACGCGTGATGTCAAACAGCTGGGCGTGAAGCCAGCAAAACGGGGTTCAAAGGATCAGGCGTGATAGATAATGATCTGGGCTTAAGGGCGACCCGACGGCTGGATCATATGGCGCCCACAGGCGTGATAGAATGACACAGACACGCCTGATCAAATAATCTCTATTGCAGAGCTGTGTGTTCTGTTCATGGAGAGACTGAACATGCAATGGATGCAAAATTGCAAATAGGCGGAACTTTGAAAATAGCAGTCGATGCGCTCTGGACTTCAATAATGAATCGACGTTGATCATCGAACCCTCGGAGAAGTCGGCCCAGAAAGAGCCTGCTCGGAAACTAGCGTTACAAGATGAACTGCGCACAAAACCCTGTGAACGAGCGCAAGGGACACTATCCTTATCCTTGTCCTTCATCGTTTTCGTTTTATCCTGACCCTTGCTTGTGGTCCTTTCCAGAGCCTCATCAGCCAACGAATGTACCGTTTCCAGAAACCAACGGCCGAAGGTTTCGCTATCAATGGTACAAAGAATACCCATTCTTGAGTTACGACGTTGAAGGTGATCATGTGACAAGCCACACATGCTGCCGAGCGCTGGATCAGAAGCTGGTAAAGCTCTCGGACTTTAGAGAGATGGCGTTCATCCTAGGCTTTAGCAACTGGAAGAAGGGTCCCGAAAAATTCAAGGCACACTCCAAGTCTGCGAATCACCAGGAAGCCAAAGAGAAACTTCATCTGTCATCAGCGCCGCCCGTTGACAAGGTCCTCGCCCTAAGCCACGGAAAATGGAACAGCGCAAGAACAAAGAAGTGTTCTCGGAAATCGTTTGCGTCTTCCGAGGCTTGGCGCGATCTGGATCAGCCTCTACGCGGCCACGACAATGACGGTGGAAATTTGGTGACCATGTTAGACGAAAGAGGCATGACAAGCCCCGAGATGAAATCGTGGCTGCAGAAAAGTAGCAGTATCCTTGTCTCATGAATGCCAAGACGAGCTGATCAGAATCATGGCCTCGATGGTTGTTCGCGAAATTTTGGGAGAAGCTCGACGCAGTATGTTCTATGGAGTGATCGCAGATGGAACGACAGATCTGGCTACCAAAGAGCAGTTCAGCGTATGTCTCAGATACGTGACGGAAAAGTTGATCGTGGAAGAAGCTTGCCTTTATGAGGTGTCTTGGCCTGTATGAGGTGTCTGGCTCGACGGCTACAGCTCTGTACAAAGCCTTAAAGGACGCCCTGCGGCGCACCATGTACGGAATGGACAAGCTAAGAGGGCATTGCTTTGATGAAGCATCGAACATGTTGGGAAAAGTGTCCGGAGTGCAGGCCAGACTGATCGGAGATCAGCCCCGCTCGATATCCGTGCACGCGCAAATCATTCCCTCGACCTGGCCCTCGTGGAAGAGGCCAAAGAGGTGTCCCAGGTTGCTGATGCTCTGAACACCGTTCGGGATATGGTTGGAATACTCAAGACCACGAAAAGGAAGCAGCTGTTTGAGGACCATCTTCTCGAACTGCGCCTGCAACACGACGAAGACGACGCGGGACTGCAACGTGCCACACCGCACAAGCTCATATCCCTCTGTCCCACCAGGCGGACAGTGAGGTGCCTGGCGATCAGACGATTTCTTGAGGAATATGACACAATTCTTCTAACACTGGAAAATGTGGAAGCAAACAAGTCCGCGTCGCCGGATGTCCGTCACAGAGTGCGAGGCTATCTCTCTCATCTCCGGAGCTTTGAGACCGTGCAATCTCTGATGATGTGTGAGCGGATGTTCGGCCCATGTGAGCTTTTTTCGAAAGCACTGCAGCGCCCTGGGGTCGGCTGCGGAGATGTCCGTAAGGGGGCTACGGTGCTGCTCAGCACGCTGGAAAATCTGCGCGAGTTCGGCTTTGAGGAACTGTGGCAAGAATGCCACGACAAGATCCGGACGCTTGGCAGCCCCATCGACCCACCAAAGGACCCACGTCCAGTTCGCCCGCCTAAGCGACTGGAGCACCATGAAAATGCAGCAGCGCCAACGGTCTTCACCGCCAAAGACTTGCTGAGACGCTGCTTCTTCGAAGCGATGGACTTCGGCAACAAATGAAGTCAGACGGCGGTTCAAGCGGCCTGGTCTGGAACGTCTGGAACAGCCAGAGGACCTGCTGCTAGGGAGACAAGCGGACATCAGCCCTGACAATGTCAGGAGAGTCAGGAGAGTCAGGAGAGTTCTTGCGTCATCGCAAAGCATCGTCAGCCAGGATAGCCCAGGAGACATCGACCGTGATGCTCTGGCCACGCAGCTGGCCTCCTAAGCGCCGATATGCCACAGTGCCGCAACCAGCTAACTCGATCAACCAGGTTGTGGACGTCATCGTAAGCCAGGGCTGCTTGTGCCAAGAGATGTTATCGGAGGTGCTGCGCTTGGCAACTCTGATCATGGCCGTTCCCATGAGTGGTACATCGCGGAACGTTTGTTCAGCGCCTTGTACCGGATCAAGACGCCGTTGCGATCCACGATGAGTCAGGGGATGCTATCAAACCTGGTCGTCCTTCGCCATGCACGGCGATCGCACAAGAAGGCTGGATCCCAAGGACATACTGCGTGAGTTTGTGGAAAATCATCCAATGAAAAGGTTGATGGTGTTCGGAAGAGTTGGATTTGACTGGAGCTGCTGTACCTCTGGTGCTTCCGTTCGACTGTCAAGGTTTCGTGTTGCTAAAAAGATAAGCTTATATTTGTGTGTTTGAGGGGGGAGGTTAACTGTTCCCACAAGTTGGTTTGTGTTTACATAGTATTCTGGTCATTTCAGAATGGTATGCATAGTTTGTATATAATACATGATACCTTTCGGAAGCGTACCGTTGGGCTTACACAATTTCGATACGGATAGGACTTTTGGTGCATTTACCGTGAGTACGGATTACCACGATATGCTGTGCGCGCAGTGCGCCTGGATGTGTACTTCAGTGCCAATAAATGCGGACATGCGCATCAAGTAGCAGGATTTGCGCATATCGAATGTCTGTTACCGGGCTGCTCCGAAATATTGGAGGATGGCGGTCAAAAACTGGCTTCATTTGCGGTTTTCTTGCGCTCATCTCATAGTTAGACAGGCAACGCAGTAACTTAAGAAGGTACTGAATTTAACGAACAAACTAGTTGAAGTATTCGGCCGTCTTTTGTCTTGTCACAAGGCTAACGTGGGAAGATGTGCACTTCCGCACGAAAACTCCATCCGTGCTTTGGGATAAGTTTGGCCCTAGAAGTGAAGGAAGATGTGACCGCCAAATATATGTTTCCACAACTTTTCATGCACGTGGTGCAAGGTACTTTACTAAAATAAAGGGCGGCCGCCTGACCCACCAGGCGGTAGGTAGCGGAACAGCCGTAATTCGTCACGTGACTGGGCTTTAGATATTCTCACGCATAACTTACTTTTAATTGTTTGCGCATTATTAGGCTGTTTGATTTTCATATGCATAGTGTGTGCAAATATTTTGACGCCATTATAAAACCATCTTTTATTTTCGATCTGCGCAGTGAGCAGGTCCCTACCAATCTGTAACTTACTGTACCTGACTTGAGAACCTTGCCCCCCAAGTGGAGTTGAAATCCGCCGCCATTGCCAAGAACATACCTTAAGTTGCCCATGGTCCGCCTGTATCCTTCTTAAGGGCACTGTGGGCTGCTAAAGCGGCACTTTAACCCTATTCCCGGAGGGCTAGACGGTATGGTCGATTCCCGGCAGGGGGGCGGATTCGGCCCCCCTGAGATCTCGAGAACTACTCGTCCGATCTCATCGCAACAAACGGCAATCGATTTGCCGTCACGTGAACTGCACTTTTATAAAAGAAATTTTCAAAATTTTGAAATTTGTGGCTACAGGGGGGCAAAAATGTCAAAATGGGTTGTACTTTTGGATTTCTTATAACTCCGTTGTTTATGGACCGATTTCGATGAAACTGGCATGAATCGAGAGATCATGGATTATCTTTTATCTTTCTTTTATGGATGGATCTTTTACCATGGGTCCGCAAATCTCAATTTTTGAGAAAATTCATGGGCGTTCACAGGGTTTCAAAAATAGGAGGATTAGTTTTCTAACAGCTGAATGAACAAAAGAGGCAAACACCCTTTTTTGGCTTCTGCTAGTCATGTTATACTAAAGAAGTACAAATCGCATTACAGTGTTTGTATAAGGTATGTAGGCGATGCCAGGGACATAAAAAAGGGGGAACTGTCATGGTCACACGTTTCTCAGATCAACTTGTGACCTTTGACCTTAAATAACCTCCAGTGACCTTGGGGTCACTTGGAATGATCTCGTGTGCATTTGATGTTATCTGTAAACGTTTTCAATCATTTGAATTCATTCTATTTCAAAAATTTCATTTTATGGCTATTGCGATATAGGGTACGCGCACGGACATTTTAGGTCATAGCTCCGTGACCCGATCTGATATCAAGCTGAAACTTGTTACAGAAGTAGAAGGCACCCTTCTACGTCATATATATTCCGGGTTTGGCATTTGAAAAAAACGGCGCCGAAATTATCGCAAAAAAACAAATTTTAACTTTTGACCTTGACCTGACCTTGCAAAATGAGCTCAGATAAACAAAATTACATTTACACATTGCCCAAGTATTTAGCTATAAATCCATATAAAGTTTTAAGTTCTATCTTTAAAACTCTGTTTTTGGCAGACATTTTCATTTTATCCTCAACATGGCCAAAAATGGCATGAGGTGCCTCCCAAAAACGTTACCTGGCTCCGCCCCTGAGCAAAATAGAATTTCGAAATTTTGTCACCGCACGTAGAAGGAATAGCTAGGAAAGGTCACCAAGTTTCGTGAAGCTGCGTTAAAAAGCTTAGAATTGGCAAGCAAAAAACCCGAGGAAGGCGGATTCAGCCCCCCCTGCCGGGAATAGGGTTAAGCTTTTAATGGGGTATCCAAGCTGCCATAGGGGCTCTACGAGCTGGCTTAAGAGTAACTCGACCTGCCAGAGTGGCGCTTTAAGCTGTCTGAGAACACCCGAGTTTCTAGAGGGCACTCTAAGCCACTAAAGGGGCACCCCGCAGATTGAAAGAGGCGAGTCATTCTACTGAAGGGCACGCTAAGCTATTATCCTTAGCTACCCAATGTCGGCCTTAAGCCGTCTTTGGGGCTTTGGGGCACTTAAAACTTCCGTAAAGGCACTCTGAATTGTCATGTGGAATGCAGAATCGCCAGGAGGGCATCTCAAACATCCATAAGGGCACTCTGAGCTGGCAGAAGGGCACTTTGTCTTGCCAGAGGCGTACGTCGGCCCTCCAAATGAGTATCTTAAGCTGTTGGGAAGCATCTGAACTTCTGCCAGAGAGACTGTTGAAGGTGTCTAGGTGCTCTGCGTGCCTGAAGCCGGTCTGACTTGTTGGATACACGGTACCTTAGCCTGACCGAGGAAACCCTGTGCTGTCATTACACTGACTTTGCCCCCCCCGTGACGTAAAAAAAAATGAATAGGCGCTGGACATCTCAGTATGCACTTGGCACTTCGACCCCCCATTCTTCATGCACAAATGCCCTGGCGCAGGGCCTTCAAATGATAAAGAAATTCCACCCTTGGCTAAGACGCCGGGTGGTGGAACGCAATAAGCGACATCGCGAATGATGTGGGCGTCTGGTTAGAGTTAACTTGAAAGTCCATGGTCTATGCTGTTACATGGAAGGCATGGATTGCAAATGATTGTATCTGCTGTATGCTGTTACATGGAAAGCATGGATTGTGAATGATTGTATCAGCTGCCAGGGGCGCACCCAGGATTTTCTTACCGGGGAGGAGGGGGCTTTAGCTCAGTGTGAACTGAAATCACACGAAAACCGTCTGCGGAGAAGACGATGTGCAATGGTTTTCACAAACAAATGCGGGCCTAAGGGAGGAGGCCCCGGGCCCCTTGGCTGCGCCTGTGTCTGCTCCTATTTGATTATGTGTAAGTTCGTCTCTAATCGCAAGTAACGTCCCGCATTTTTGGCCAACGTCTCAAAATATTGCGAATCAGATAATTACTAGAGGTTCATATTCTAGCCCCTAGGTGGCTCTAAAAAGCTGTAATATTTCTGATGTCCACCGCCAGGTCGCAGTAAATGCCAGTCACCGTCTCGCAGGACGTTCGCCTACGTACATTCGACTCGTTCAGGCTCGTGACTGTGAAGACGGGCGGGTCTTCGTATTTATTAAGCAAATAACTTACTTCCGAATGACATACCGAATTAAGTCCACGACATGACAAAGCCCGGCCCAGACAAATAAGTCCATACCAAGCAGGCCAGGGACGGCAGATTGCATTTTCGGCCGGGGGGGCAAGCTCTGTCGGATGAACAGCCGACATCATTTAGGTTCCTTCTGCCCCGCAAAAAAATAACTGAACTTCGTTCTTTTTTGCCATTGCCCAGTTTTTCGTTCAATAAACAATTTTTCGCAGGTTTCGGCGCTGGTGTACACTTGTGTTCTCTAAAAACGCAATTTTTTTATTCAGGTCTGTACCCATCGACATTTTTCAGGTCTTTGCCCTTGGGCATCCATCTACCATAATGGCGAATGATGCAAACTTCTGTCTTTTATGTTGTTTGCGTTAACAACACGAATTAAACATTATTATAATGTATATTTGTAAACGTTTGAAAGACAGTTTTCTGGCACAACATTAAATTATAACTCGAAGCTCAGAAACAAAGCTCTTACAGACTATCACATGAGAACGCCATCATTATCTCAAGCACTTGCCAAAGTAGTTTTGACTGCCCCCCATACACACATAATGTAATGATGCCAGCACCAAACCTCTGACATAATGGACGGAACCATCTTGCTAGAGTGCCCAAAGGATTAACAATCAGTACCATACCCAACCCACTACGCATGGTATGTAGAAAAGAATCTTAACATATACGTCAAGCTGAGCAGAAAGCTACAAAGCACATAGAGCTGATATGTAATAAATATAATGTAATCTTTCCCAAAGGGCTAATGTTAAATTTCCAAAAAGTGGGGGCAATGCCCCCCCCCCTCCCTCCTTCCTCCTGTTCCTACGCCTATGTATTAACCCGTGTCCGACTGGCGGTCGGCGCCAATTACGCTGGACTGGGGGGAGATGGTTGACCGCCCCCCTTCCAACTCACAAACGATTAGTCGCACGATAAAAATAAGCACACCGTTGGAAAGCTGTTAGTAGAGCTTTACAAAGTAGAAATCAAAACACGTCTCATTTTAAGTTTCAGATAATATGTAAGCCATTTACGCCCCATATGTTTTCTCATAGCCGACTGCATGAGACCGAGAAACGATCTGGATCTCAAGGGCTGTGAGTAATAACGTCTCGGTAAAGTCACCAACGCACAGGTGAAGGTCCGCAGATGTCAATACACGTTTAATATCTCTGATTTGTTCAATATATACGCCGGAACACTGAGTGAAAGACACTGCAATTTTCACGCCGGTTGTCGGTGGACGCCGTAGCCGCAGGCAGTATGAAATTAACGGACCCTAATTATAGCGTTTCTCTGTTTTCGTGACATAAGCCTATCCATGTAACCTTTATTGATCTTAGTCTTAGTTTTTTCATGGTTTCTCGTGCTTGAATTTTGGACAAAAATTCATTAGTTACCAATCCACAGAACTGGCAGAACTTTATTCACGAGAGCCTGCTTATTTCCAAAGTATACAGTTTTTTAACTTTTTGGGCTTCCTGACATTACTTGCAGCTGCGCGAGCCAGTTCTACCATTTTCAATCCTTCCTGAGCCATTCGTCGCTGATTTTGACGGCGGTACACTTTGGCTCATAACAGTTATTCTTCGCCTGACCTCAGGTCAATGGATGGATGTCATTGTTACTTCGTCCATTGACGGTAACTATATGTCTGCGCCACCTCATACTCAAAATGTTATGAAATATTCCGTCAATTGCCGTAAAACGACGACATGTCTTAAAAATGGGTTTGACCTAAGGTCAATGACCCGGTAAATTCCAGAAAATCTGAGACAGCATTTTACTTGAACCTATTAAAGTTTCTAATCCCTGAAAGTTTTATTGTGATATCATGTTTTCCGAAAAAAAAGTTACAGGACGTTAAACCTTTTTGGGCATAGGTCCGTTTGACCTGACCTAGGTCAGAGACCTTTTTTGACCTGAGGTCAAAACTTTGACACAAGGCTAAAAAATGACCATGCAAAAGGTACACGAAGTTTCGTGGCGCTATGGTTGTTCGTTCTCTCGCAATCCTGGAAAAACCTCGGTTGTGGTCAACTGCCCCCTCTCCCCAGTCGGGGGCCGGTTAATGTCCACAAAAATGGTTACATTTCTCTCCATTAACGTCGCGTTTGGTACAAAAGGCTGCCGCGTACACTTGTGCTGATTACTCCTGAAATCATCGCCGGAATTGTCGCGTCTTGTAATGGGCGCCATGCTACCAGATCTGAATTCCTTCGGATTGGTACTTAATTGCGCGGAAACAGTTATCGTCAGTCGCCGATGCTCCCACAACTGTCTTTTTAAAAGCGTAAGGTTGATTTTTTTTACGCTTTTGCTTACTGCAGTGGCCGAAATTTCTGGGGGGCGGAAAACATAGTTTGCCCCCCAGCCTAACGGCCGAGGGGGCGACCGCCCCTTCCCCCCCCCCCTTTCCGCCGTCGCTGAGGCAGGCAGTTCGCTTCTTTCGTCGTGAGTGCGGAAAACATTACATCAATGGCTTTGAATGGTTTTGACGCTAAAAAGGCTTTTCAGCTTTCATGCAGGAGAGACACCCCTGTCAAACGCGGAGCAGGGGCTATTGTCGTTATGCTGATTTCAGCCTTCAAAAAGCCTGTATAAGGCAACTGATAATGACAAAGCCGACTTAATCCATCATCGTCCATTACGGTGGTTGGAACACTTTTGATAGACTTGTCAGCTCAGCTTTTGCCATAACAATGACCACGACACTCATTAAAGGCTTCGGGTCAAACACGTATATTTATACGCATTTTTATGTATTTGTGTATGTACACATATACACTAGTATTTAGAAAGCATTGATAAGTCTTACGATATTAATGAAGTTGTATGTTTCTTACAATGCATTCTTTAAAGTTCAAACTGACATAAATTTGGCGTCTTAGCATCGCATGACGTAGCTTGACCCGTGTCACAATTTCCCCAGGTAGACATGTCTTGTCGTCTCATGCATACCTTACGCGCATTTGAGCTTTAGGACGCATCTAATCTCCGCTGTCTACATTAGAAAATCGGCGTTCCCAAATCGGTCTCATATGTACCTTTGGCTTGATCTAGAATATGTTCTTGGGATTCGAATATGTGATATATCCGGGGTCATATCACTGAAGAGAACCGATGACTTTGGATCAACCAAATCGGTCCATTGGTTGCGGGTTTAATGAGTGGGGACGTTTGACGTTTCACCTCAGCAAACGAAAGGTGGCGACAATCGCCAACACCTGCTAGGTCAGTGCGTGAACTACCTCATAAACACATCAGCAGTGCAGCTAGCACCCTCCAACAACTTGATAAGAAGCCAAACACCTGACCTAACTGGAACATCTCTGGAGAGTCTCAATAGGCCCCGCGTGCCAGAGAGACATGTGCGGGCCAGGTTAGGTTAGGATAGGTCAGATTGAGTTGGGTTAGGTTAGGCCAGGTTAGGTTGAGTTAAGTGAGGATAGTTTAGGCGTGAAAGACTGCGACGTCTTCAGGGTCTTGCCTGCAGATGAGTGAGTCACCTAACATTAACCAGTTTCGACCTTCGTTGTTCCGCCAGTCTACATTGTGTACGTACACGGTCCGGCTCGTGACATAGTCCAAGTGGTCATGTCAACGTGAACGTAACGTCGTGCTCATGTTTGTCGTTATACGATTTGCTTTTCAATTTTATTTAAGACGCTAACCATTTCGAGTTGCTCTGTCCTAGATCGGCGAGACCGTTTGCCGGAACAGAGACACTTTTGAAACGAGATACAGCCGATTTATGCGAAGCGGAGCCCCCATTTTCAGTCGTTTCAGCGCAAGATAGTTCTTTTGGCTGAAAATCTATGCGGCGTTTGAAGCCAACAATTTTTTTTTCCAAAACACTTGCGTTAGGATGTTAAGGACTTCATGGAAAGATGGACTACGACCGAATTCTGCTCTGGCAGAATACGACCATGTTTTGGGTGTATATTGGTCGCAAGAGAATGAATTACAGACAAGGGCAGCGCCAAGTGTTTTTGACTGCGGGGTTCTGTCAGGGGAGCAGCCCAAACGATGAGGTCTTGAAAGGAGACCCCCTCAAAACTGGGTTTGTCCGCGGATTTGGGCCACTTCATTTTGCGATTTATGATTTTCACAATAAAAAACTGGTGGCTTATCTGGTGAAATGGCGGTAAAATTGGCAATTCCCCTGCGTAAAACTTCTCGCCTTACATTACAAAACAAACGGACACGAAAGGAAACTTTGTTGCAAAATATCTGCACTTAAATTTCGCCGGCAAAATGTCGTCATAAAATTTTGCTGTTCTGAGCACCGGATTTCAAAATCTCTGTCGAAGACAAGCTGATGATGGTCTCGCACCAGCCAGTTTCGTTAAAATGGCTTAACTTCCAGAATGCTTTCATGTGCAAAATAGTTTTACAGTTATATTTGACCTCACGAGTTACGATTATTGTGGGGTACTAGGTACAGGCAGTACCCCATAGTCAAATGACTATGGGATACTGGTACCCCACGTATCCCACGATGGCGCCGCCCACGGTTACAGGTTGGTTGAATTTGAATTACCAAGGGTCGGACGGGTTCAGCTTCTGGAACAAATGACAGGAGGTATATTGAGCTACATGGCGGTACTTGTTTCAGGCTGCTGCAACCTTGAAATCACCCGCACTGATGCCTCATCCTTAGACAACACCTGGCAACGGCATTTTTCACAGTCAGTGGGACCCACGACTTCCGGAGGAAACCCGTCGAAAGGAATATGCCGCGGGGAGCACTGGTCAGTGGGGGGACGTGCTTAGCAAATGAGGGCCCGGTGTTTGCCATTCCCTGCTTATTGTCTCCATGCGTTTTGTCTATTATGGTTGCCTTTTCGAGCGCAGAGGGGTCCCGCTCACCTCAGCTGGCGTTCTCCTCTGTTTGGATCTGCGCTTGGCGATCCGGTAGTTACTGGCTTGCTACTAATTTGGCGAGCCCGCGTTTTCTGCGACTTCAGCCAATGACCCCACGTCTGGCCTCCTTCTCGTCTTCGGTTCTTCGACAAGCAGTGCAGCGCAGGACGCTACTGATCTGGATCGTGGGGTGACCTTGACCTTGCGACCTTTGCGAGGGATCATCGGCCCAGCGACGGAACGTCGTCCACTACTTTCACCAGCGCCTCGTTGTCGCCGTGTTTGGAGTCCACGCCGCGCGGCGACGTTTGTCTCTGTTGTATTGGGGCCGTATTCATTCTTATTGAGACACTTCACCTCCGAAAACGGTGACCCCGAGGCCCCGAGCAGCATAATTAGCACATCAAATCGCCCGCTTTGTGGCACGCAGCCTGTCGTGGCGCAATGCTTACATGTTTATTCAGGCAATACAATGGGGAAGGAATTGCGAAGTGCTGTTTAAGTGCCGCGTTGAATGACGGGGTAGAAACCGCAAGAGCACGAAATAAGAGAACGTGTAGGGCACAGAACGAGGAATCTAGTGGCACACACCTGGAGTCTCCCACAGCTAGCGTATCTGCGCCGCTGAATGCCATGATGCCGTGAAAACGTACACAGAAGCGTAATAACTAATTTCGTCCGCATGAGACCGGATCCGCAGCCGCAGCCGAGACAGCCGAGAGTCAGTGGATTTCGATCAGACGACGGCCATACCAGCAGCCGAAATGCACAGCCACCGCTGAGGCGACCGCGCCTGGCCAGGAAGGGCGGAAGGATGGGGGGGGGGGGGGGCAGCGGACCGAGTCGGACGCGGTCGTAATCGGTCATCACCCCCTCGCCGGCCCATCGCCCCCCGCCCGCGGCTCGTCGCCGCCTCCCGCATCGCCGGCCTCCGCCGTAAATCAACGTTTAGCCGGCGCCGCGTCTCAGTTGGCTGGCCGCAGACGCGCGGCCCGGCCTGTGACTGCTGCACAGGTCATGGCCGAGCTCCTCCCGTCCTCCGCCGGACACCGGGGGGGGGGGGCGGCCGCCCGGCCGCCGCCGCTGGATGGCCCGTAATTGCGACTCGGAGGGTCTCGCTCGAGATGACCCGGGCAGCCGTGGGAGGCTCTGCTCTGCGCCGCCGAAATTGGCCGCCCTGATGCGCCGCGGTAATGACAGGCGCACGGTGACCAGAGCTCGTCCGAGGACAGAGGCCGGGTCGGACTGGCTCAATTTCGGGCCGGCGAAGGGGACAGGATCAGCACCAATCTGCGCACGAAGTCCGGATAGGAATTGTCCCAGTCACGACCCGACGGTAGACGCGGTGTTTTTGCTGCCGAGACCGGGAAGTTTATCTGGCGACCGCAGCACATTGATCGCCTGTCAAGGCCGAGCCACACCTCATGGCTGTTAGAAACGTTCCTTCAGTACGCCGCCGTGTGCTCAACAGTGCGTTTTTTACTTCATCATTTATCCTTTTTCAAAAGTGAAAAGAAGAACTTGGGTTATTAAGCGCTTCATGGACCGAAAATTCTCCTTTCATAGCAGATATACAGGAACACTTTTGAAGCTGCTAGGGCCGGAGCCTTTCTGGGATGATTTCTTTTCATGCAGCATTCTAATGTTCTGTGCTATACGTAATCCTTCAACCTTCGCCGTATTTGCACAACGGACTGCTGCACCCCCCTCAGTACAGAGCATGCGGCTTGGCTCAGGCGAGAGTGACGCAGTGCATACGAGGGCTGCCACCTTACCGTGAGACCACCTCACCCCTCACCCCCTTCTCTAAGACGGAGCCACTTGGAACCGCAGAGAACGCCCACGATCCGCACCGAACGGCGCCCCGAAGGCCGACGGTTCATGACCTTGCAGCGGCTGCAGTAAACAAAGGACCCGGCACGCCGCGCCACCGCCGCCAGGCGCCCGTGCGGAGAGCAGAATGCACGCGACGCTACTAACGCAGATGAGAGGCGGTGACGTCAGCAAGTCGTCAGATCTCCCCGACCGCGGCCTCGTAGCCGGCGAAACGAGAAGAGCCAGCGCCGCTTCTTGCGCAACGGATGCAACGCCGAAACAGCGCAACCGGCCGCCGGCGGATGGGTGTGAATTCCCAGGTCTGGCGGCACGCCCGCTGAGTGCATCTGTTGCACCGCGATGCCCAGAAAAATGCGCCGGAGAGGTGTGGCAAAAGCTCGAACGGCGGGGGTGCAGGGCGCTCCCAGCGGCGGCTGTCTCCATCGATTTCCCCATCCTCCGGCAGGGTGCCTTTGTCTAGCCGTGGGAGCGGGCGAGTCGGGCTGCGAAATGCTCTCAGCGGTTCAAAGACCAGTCATGCTGGCAGCTGAGGTGCAAGGTGTGGCGACAGTGGCACCGATGAACACCTGGGTCCTCTCCCGAAATGAACCGTGCACGAGCGGAACGGATTCGGTAATCTCAAGCCGCGCAGCCGTTGCTTTCGAGAGATCGTGGAATCTGTCCTGAATACGGAAGAAGACGTCGTAAACGCAGCATTCCTAGGTAGCATTTGGATACAGCCAGAATAAATGACCAGCTATGAGAAGTATCGTGGATGCTGTTACGTTCTTCACAACACAAACGTTTTTAATCGGCGGAAAAAATAGTTAGCACACCGCAAACAGATGAAAACAGCGTAGAGCCCAAACATCAGTAAGCAAAGTTGACGATGTCACAGGACGTGACATGTAAAGAACTGTTGATTTTACGTTAATCTAATACCACGTTTTCCTCTCGAACGCGGAATAGACCTAAGCGTATGGGTGCAGAGAAATGTAACACTGTTATAAAAAATCCTCATACCAGTTTCCTTGATGGAACGACCAAACCGTTCTGTGAAACCAGCAGTTCATCGGAAGCAGTCGAAGAGCTGCTTCTTACATCGATTGCTATCGAATAAACATGGCGGTACACCAAAGCATTCCCTCATGTATTTCTGAAGAGGTCACTCGCCGATAAAGCAATCTCCTACCACGGTACAGCACGTCTTAAATATAATAAGTATGTATTGAGTAAGCCTACCATAACAACGTTTCAGAATTCCTTGCTAGGGAATAGAATCCAGACTAGAGTTCATGCACAAGAATCGAGACTGTGCCGGTTAAACTATGACGACATGAATCACTTAAGACTGAGCTCCACGCAGATTCAAAGCAACCAAGCTTGACCGCGTCGGAGCGTTCTGTAAAAGCGCCCACACATCACATGGCATTCACATCTTGCATTTGCGTTCACGCCAATATCGATCACGACGTGTCTCGAAGCACTGTCAAGGACCAGCCCAGGCTCAGGGCGCTTCGGCACAGCGCCCGATCACCTCGCGGCCCCGGACACCGGCGCTTTTGGAAATCATCGGCAGCTTCTTTCGGCCTCTGTCCGCGATCGGCGCCCGGCGAACGGCCGCGGTCGTCTCTGGCGCCACTGGCGACCCTCAGCCCAGCCTCAGCGTCACTGGCGACCCTCAGCCCGGACACGGCGTCACTGGAGCCCTCAGCTCCGTCGCGGCATCACCGCAGCCCGTCGGTCGGGCCAGTCGCAGCTCCCGGCGCCCGCCGGACGGTACGCGAGATCTAGCCCAGCTTGTCCAGCCCGTCGCACGACTTGGACTTGGCCGACCTGCGGGCAAAAAGCGGGCGGGCGTGGTCAGGACTGACCGGGCGTCTGTCGACAGGTGGACGGGTTTTTCCGCGCGCGTCCAGCGCCGCAGGTGGGTCAGGCGGAAGCGGACAGCACCGGGTCGGCGATACGAGCAATCGGAACACACCCGCGCCACGGCGCTGTGCGTGTCGACACGCTACCGCTTCCCCCTCCCCCGAGGCCGGACAGCCACAGAGCGTAGGACGAGCACGAGGTCGGCAACTGCGGGCCTCCGTACACCAGGGGCGGATCCAGCGACCGGGGAGAGCCGCCTCCCACTACCAGGACTTTTATTAGGGAAATCGGCTCGCAAGGCCAATTGAGACATAAGCCGGGCGACCAGTTACCAAAAACCGCCCTCCCCTCTTGTGAAATCCTAGACGGGCGGCTAATGCCCGGTCACTGCCCGTCCTGACAACTCACACTTTCTTGACGGTCTCCCTCCGCCCTATCTGGAGCACGATTTTGCCGGTTTTCGTCTTCTTGAAGGTGGCGATGGCCTCGGCGTGTGAGAATCCTCGCAGAGGCTCCCCGTTGACGGAAAAGATTTCGTCGCCTGGGGGTAAATGATTCGGTCAAGCTAAACGCAGGCCAGATCAGCCAATGAACACGACAGGCAGTCTTCTGTACCAAAAACAAAAAACTAGTCCGGTCTCAATAAAAATAGCTGTAATGTCTTCCTGCAAACGCACAATCATGATCGATTTTCCACTTTGTTTCCACGAGCAATGAACAAGCCACGCCTCAAGGACATCTCCGCCATTCCGTCCACTGTTTTCGCCGACACCCGACGAGTGCGCCACAACA
The DNA here is from genome assembly GCA_030062745.1 of Capitulum mitella. NCBI lineage: Eukaryota > Metazoa > Arthropoda > Thecostraca > Pollicipedomorpha > Pollicipedidae > Capitulum > Capitulum mitella. The sequence continues at coordinate 2,320,953 of CP099840.1, read as the reverse complement.
GAAGCCCTGTTCGGCCCGCTCTCGCGGGCTCGGCGACACCGGAGACGACCGATCGCCACCCGCCGCCGGCCACCGCCGGCAGTTTTTACCACGGCGGTGGCCGCGAGCCAGACAACCCGACGGCAGCGGTCAGCGGCGGCCACCCACCGCGCCGCTGCCGCCGCCGCCAGCCGTTCAGGACGTGACGAGAGGCTCGGCAGCAGCGGCGGCTCCGGCACGACGCCCGTGTCCCGGCATCAGGCGCGCTCATCGACGTTCTCGGCCGAGCGGCGACTTAGCGCCGAGCAGGAAGGAGACTGTTCGAACCGGGTGTTCGAACCGGGGAAATCCCACGGAATTGAAGGGTGACCAGAGACCAGTGAAAAGCTCTCCTGCGGCCGGGGAAGTTCCTCTGTGGCCAGAGAAGCTCAGCTATGGCCGGCGATGCTGCGGACACCGCCACCACGCCGAACGGTGGCCGAGCGGTCCCCTTCTAATAGGAGCGGCTCAGAATATCGGAGGTGGCCCCTCTCGAATTAACCAATCGGCTTAATCTCGCCAGCAATCAGGGGAGCCGGACCTCAATGCCCGGCTCAACCGCCTGTCACCGTCCATCATCGCAAAAACCCGCTGGCAAATGACAAAGCCCGTCGCTGATTGTGGTCGAGCGCCGGCCCCATCCCCGAGCTACATCAGATCTCGGCATATCCCGCCGCCGCGCGCGGTCGCCACGCAAGGGGACCGGGATCGTTTTTGCGCCCTTTTTCCCGCCGGCGGCGGTCACTGATCCCGCTCTGCTATATCTCAATGGACGGAAGAATTACCGGCCGGTGAGCCGCCATTATGAGCCGGTAAAACGGCCGGACGGCTCTGGATTCAAGCCCCGGAGGACGTCCAACAGCCCGTGGGATTCCGTATCGCAGTAGATAGGCCAGTCACACTGTGGCGTCACACTGTTAGGCCCGTCGGCGCAAACAGGGCCGAATGACGAGATGAAATGGGACCCAGTGTGAAACGGAGGCCGAGACAAATCCGCTGGTACAGGATGCCCCTTGGAATGAGCTTGACAAAACATGCCTAATGGCGGAAGATGAATAAAAAGTTGCGATGGGCGTTCCGTGGCGAAGGCCGGAACGCCCCTTGAATCAAATGCCCTTTGAAACTTCCATCTATGCAACGTGGCAACCATTAGAAGATGACTGGGAACTGAAATGGTTAGAGTGGATATGTTATGAGTCTAGCACTGGCCTGTTTTTTCTCCTCCCTTCATTGCCGGCGGTGACTTTGGTCCAGGTACTTCAATGCTTGTCTTGCGAACTCATGGTCCCAGATTTAATGTTAACCGACCGCGTAAAACAACTAGCCCCAACAAGCGTGGCAAAACTTACATAGTCAGAGGCGGTGGGAGTGAATGTCTGGGTTCCTGCATGGTCATGACAACGTGTGTCTTTAATTATACGCTCGCTTGCCTTCCCGTCTTTAGGTGACGGAAAATACTCATTTCTGTGTCGACAAATCATCGACAATGAACGTCAAAGCAATAGTGCTATTAAACAAACAAAACGCAATTTATTCGCGCATTTACCGGGCGTTCCGCTAAGGCTGAATGACGATTACTACCAACTATAACGAACGACGATGAATATTTCATCTTGTGAAGACAGGGCACAGCAATAAAACTTGCGCTAACGACTGAGCCGTCGTTTTGAAGCGTGTCCCGGGTGGCAGTCTGTTAAATCACAGATGAATGTATCGTTTGCATAAGTACGAAACGTTGTCACAAGGTCTCTCTGGCCTATTCAGCCGCGCTATCGGCCGCTTTAACCTTCTAGTTCCCACCCCGTGAGCAGCCGTGACTCGCTACACGGTTCGTTACATTAACTGCCGTAAGCCTGACCCGAGCGCAGACCCGCCGAACCCACCTTCCTTCAGCTTGGCCTCCTCCGCCGCCTGGCCGTTGGGGAAGATGGTCTTGACGAAGATGCCCATGTCGCCCTTCGGCGAGTCCCGGCCGCCGACGATGCTGAAGCCGAGGCTCTTCTTGCCGCGGCCCTTCTCGAACACCACCATCATGATGTTGAGGTAGAGCGACTTGGGCCGGCGCGGCAGCGTGCAGAGCGCCGCGCCCGAGCCGGCCGCCTGCGGGTGCGAGTGCAGCCGGGCCGCGGCCGCGTGCTGCGAGCCGTCGCCGCCGCGGTGCCGGCGCCGGTGGCGCGCCTCGCTGAACGTCTGCGAGTACTGGGGCGCGCGCGCCGCCGCCCCCTCCGCCGCGCCGCTGCCGTCGTACACCACCGCGCCCGACGTGCTCACGATGGTGACGTACTTCTGCTGCGGCGCCGGCGGCGGCGGCGGCGGCGTGCCCGTGGCCGGCCGCGTCTCGCGCGCGATCACCACGTCCACCTCGGCCGGCGCGTCCTGCAGGATGGCGCGCGCCTCGTCCAGCGTCACGCCGCGCAGCCGCCGCCCGTTCACGTTGATCACCTCGTCGCCCACGCGCAGCCGGCCGTCCCTGAGGGTACGGTAGAATCGATTAAGAACGCGCAGAGCGACCCTAACGGCAGCGGGTAGGAATGCTGGCACAACAAATCAATACAACAAATGCGTTGTGGGACATGAATTGGCGGTAACCGTTTTCACCGGTAATGTGTACTAAGCCGGCGGGTAACAATGACACGTAGTATGGCTGCACTGAAATGCAGCATCAGCAAGCTGGAAACATTATAACGTCTCCTGCTTGACAAAGCCTAACTGAGGATGACTGGACGCCAAGCCATCACCCGCAGACCAAGGCCATCAGCAGCAACAGCAAGCAATGTACTCGACACCCCTCTCTGGGCGGGCGGGCCGGCCGCCTCCGGAAGGCCCGCGGCCCGCCGCGGAGCACTACGCACCGTTCAGCCACTCCGCCAGGCTCCACCTGGCCGATGTAGTAGCCGCTGGCCGTCTGCTCGGCGTTGCGCCGGCCCAGCAGGCCGATGCCGAGCTCCTGGCCGCCCTCGCGGACCAGCCGGAGCAGCTTGAACTGCCGGTTGGTGATGGCGGCCAGGTTGGGCGGCAGCGAGATGGGCGGCGCCGGGCTGTACTCGGACGAGCGGCGGCCGCGGCGCGCCGCCTCCGGCGAGCCGGCGCGCCGCCGCGCCGCCTCCGGGAAGTCGTGCGACGCGATGCGGCGCGCCACCTCGCTGCGGTCGACCGAGGCGGAGCGCAGGTGGCGGCGCACGGCGTCCGACTCCGACGCGGCGCCCGGCGGCGGCGCGCCGGCCGGCGGCGTCAGCGCCGGCACCGGCAGGCAGCGGCCGGCGGCGCCGCGCTGCTGCCGCGCCAAGGAACCCCGGGCTGTACACGTCGTCCGTCTCGACGCGGCAGCGGGCGTCCGACGCCGGCCAGAGCGCGTGCCGCGAGCGCGGCGCGCGCAGCAGCATCTTCTCCTCGTCGCAGAGGTTCTTCTCGTCGGGCTTGCCCTCGCTGGAGGCGCCCGAGTCGGTGCGCTGGGACGCCACGCTGCCCGTCTCCGAGTCGTGCGTCGAGCCGCTGTCCGAGTTCTCGTTGAGGATGCCGCTGTCGCTATCGCCGTCGCAGCGCACCTTGGCCGCGTCCGACGGAGGCGCACTGCGGAAGGACAGGTTGAGCTGCGCCGCCGACAGGCTGCGCGCCTTCCAGCCGGCCGCCTGCCGGCCGCGCGGCCGTCTCCGCGTCCGCTCCAGCGTACTGACGTAGAGGCCGGCGTCGGCCGGCGGCGAGGTGCCCTCCTCGGCCAGCGAGGTCAGCGCGCCGCCGCCGCCTCCGTTGCCTCCGCCGCCACCGCCGCCTCCACCGCTGCCGCCTCCCGGCAGCGTCGCGGCCCGCTCCGCCGACAGCAGGTTGATGTGGTCACAGCTCAGGGTCTTGGCCGGCGCGGCGCGCGCCGCCGCGCGGCACAGGTCCACGCCGTCGGACGGGTCCTCGGCCGGAACGTACGTGGACAGCAGCGAGGTGGAGCTGCTCCTGTACAGGAAGCGGCCCGGCTCCTGGGCGCGGGCAGCCGCCCTCCGGCGCCGAGTCGCGCCGCGGGTCGCGGCCGCGCAGGAACAGGCTCTTGAGCGACTCGACCCGGTCCAGCCGGCCGCGCTCGCCGACCTGCCGCGACGCGTCGCCGCCGCCGGCCGCGCACTTCTTCTTGCGCGGCCCCGTGTGCGGCAGCGAGTGCGACAGCCGCTCCTTGGAGTCGCTGCGGCGCAGCTGGTGCCACTTGTGGCCGACCTTGCGGCTCCATGTGGAGAAGCCTGGAGCGAGAGAGAAGCCGCGTATTAACAGGCGCGCATCGCACGATCGGAGCCGTCAGACTGTAGTCGGCAGGCGTTATCGCCGTAGAGTTAATGTTGCCGTAATCTTGGCCTCTACCTGGGCATCACACCGCCCTGCGGGAGGTGTTTTGAAGCTCAAGCGCTCAGCCGCCACCAACTCGTTTGTTATCTGGCCGTTCTTCGCCGGGCAAACAGACAGCGGCAAAGTGATTTGTGTGCTGGTGCGATGCTTTGTGTTCCATTGCCTTGGTTGTTTTCGACGCTTGACCTATTTAGGATCATAAGCGTCTGGGCCGTTCACGACGGCCATTAATTTGGTTGTTTGAGAGAATTGGGTAATTTTCCGACGCATGTACCATCGGGGATCATTAGCCTCCTAGCCTCTCACGCCCGCCGCGGCAACCGTTAATGAACACGCATTGGCTCGTCTGCGCGCCGTAATGACCCAGTGATCCTAAAGCAAGCTCCGCCTCGGGCTCTGTTTATAATGCGCCTCGATCTAGATCACCTATAATCAAGCTGGACATCACAAGGCTCATCACACTCGCCTCCTCGTTACAATCTCCGGCGGCGAACGACAACTTAATGCGCCGGCGCGCCCGATCGTGGGCCGCCCCAGGAGCCGTGCACGACGCGCCGCGACCTTCTGCGCCTTTCTTCGGCAAAACAGGTCAGCCGCTGCCGGCGCCGTCCACCCACATTCCAGGCAGGCGCGCCCGGCGCTCGCGTGCTCGTGAGTTCGCACCGCCCCTTCGCAGACGGGCGCCATGACCGGCGCTGACTCACGGCCCCCCGCGAGAAGGGGGGGGGGCGCTCGGCCGTGAAGGGCACCTGTTCAGCTGCAACTTGGGCCCGGGTTCGCACACAGTCTGCGGCGCCGCTGCCACGGCAGACCGCGCGGTGCGGCGGTTCGGCGGCGTTTCGTCACCGAAGGCCGGCGGCGGTTTTGCGGGATACGCCAGTCCGCCGGCCGCCGGCGGTGCGAAGCCATCAGCCCGCAAAGCATCGACAAATCGGCGGTTATAATCTGATTACCATATTAGGCGCAAGAACAAATTGAAAACTGAGCGTAACTGGTTGTGAATCAAACCGGTGCTATTCGCAGTCATACCGCGCCGTGTGCGTGTCTACGGTACCTCCCGGAAAAGAAGCGCCGAGTGGAAAACGGGGACGGCCGAAAATACGGCCCCACATTATCACACACAGCAAAACGCGGGGCAAAGACGGGGAGGCTAACGGGGCCTTCCGACCGGCTGCGCACACCACGTCTCGGCGTCACAGCAGCGAGGGGCCAACGTGTCAGCGTATGACAGCGTCAATCACATCTGTCAGCGCGGGACGCCCATGACAGCGCCGCTCGATCACACCCAAGTCGGCCGTCGGCTCAGCGTCACTGGCCTGTTTCAGCGCTGTTTGGTCGTCTCCGCTTATGCTACCGTCGGATTTTACGCCGCCGGATCGCTTACGTTACACATGCCTTTGCACAGCGTTCCCCCAGCAGCCCTGTTCAAGGTGCCTCGGGCTGCTGGCCGCCCGGCGAATCTCACCGCTGCCGACGGCCGGCACACAATGGGCTCTCATGCAGCGGTGGCCACTCACTCTTTTTAGCCGCCTCCAGGGACGTCTCGTGGGCGGACGAGGCGCTCGCCGGCGAGTGGAAGCCGGGCAGAGGTCCGGCTCCCGGCGGCGGCGGCCCCAGCGGCAGCGCGTGCGGCGGGCCCGTCGACAGCTCTCCAGCCCGCAGCGGCGACAGGCTCACCAGCCGCGCCGACGACGGGTCCGACGGCCGGCGCCGGAAAAACTTCATCGTCGCGGCTTCAGCGGCGGCGGAGCGATCTGAAAAGGCAGAGACGGTACCGTCACGATGATGCTCGTTACGGTGCACTTTCTGTGAGCCTGGAAGCATCGATCACAGATCGCGTCTTGGATCGTTTGCGTTCACTTCTGCTTTTTGCTCTGAATCAAATCTGCGCACATGCACTAACCAAACCTGAAACATGACAGAGCTCGACCGTCTCCGTGACGCGGCTGAACTGCAGCGGACGCACGGACTGACGCCGCCGCCACGCCTCGGAGGCCCTGCAGGTGCGCCACCGTCACGACACCTATTCGGCCGTTAATGCGACGCGCCCACAAAAACGCGATCGGGGGCGTCGCTTGCCGACCGGGCGTCCCCGCCTCGATCCAACCGGCGCCTCCGAGCACGGGCGGCGGCTCGGCCGACCGGGCCTTCCGGCGGCGGTTTCCCGGCCTGTGGCGACGGAGCGCCGGGCCGGCGGCCGCTGCCCGCTCCGGTTCGCTCGGCGCAGCCCGCTCCCCGCCCGTCCCTCCCCGGCCGGGCCGGAATCGGCCAATCGGCCACTTCCGGCCGGTGCGCAGACGGCGGCACAGGTGCTCCCGGCCGGCCGCGCCGCCATGAGCGCTCGAGGCACGACCGCCAGGGGACGCTGTGGAGCGAGGATGAATCGGTCCAGGGAAGTTCCGCACATTCCAGGCCGCCGGGAGACACAGTGGACGGTAAGACGTTCGGTCACTCCGTGAAATGGCTTTCTCCGCCCGAGTCCCCCCAGCAGCTGTCATTTTCTGGGGCCGAACTCGCTGTCGTACCTGAGAGGAGGACAATCACGGGCCGGGGGAGGGGGACGAAAATCACCGAGCGGCGACCCATCCGCCGCCAACACCCTCCGCGGGCCGCGTAAACAGGTCCGGCGGCCGACAAACAGCACCGCCCGGCCATCCAGCGGCCGCGGCGCCGCCGGACACGCCTCAGGTGTCCGTCACGCGGGCCGGCGTCTCCCCGCCGCCGGTCACGTGGTCCGGCCGCGGCCCTCTCCTGCCGGTCACGTGCTCGACCGGGCGGCGGCGGCCGGCGCCGACGTCACCTGTCGCTCGCCGGCGGGCCGGCCGTCCGTCGCCGGGCCCGTCCACCTTGAGCCGTCCATTGTCTCGTCAGAGGCGACGCGGCGAGAGGCCGCCGCCCGCCGATGACGTCCGATGACGTCCGATGGCGTGCGATGGCGTCTCGGCGCCGGCGCGCACGCGCAGCTGTCGGAGCCGCTTTGACGAAGCCCGTCGCGGGCGGCTTCTATTCAGGGCCCCTGAATGCGACAGCTGACTTGAGGCCCCCGCTGAATTGAACTCTGGCCCCGCGTTGTTTTCTCGGAAAACAATGCTAGCCTGACCTTCGGCCGGGCTAGCCTTGCCGGGATATCAAATATGGAAGAGCCATGCAGAACAGCGATACGACCGATAGCACAGGGATTCCATGCACACCGCCTTAGTTCTGCATGAACATATCTGGTTCGAAGTAGGAGGTGGTGTGCTGGTGCCCGCTGACGACAAGAACGGGGGCAGTCCCGCTGCCATGTACCGATTACCGAAGACAATTTTACCAGAAATGATACCAAAATCGTATTTCAAACGGGACCGCTTCTCATATGCTTCACCGTTCTTCTAAAACATGAACTACGAAAATTTTGCCAGCACGGCACTGCCATGTGCCTCACCAAACTCTGACTCTCAACAACACACATGTCTGGGGTTTCCACCAAGCCTCAAATATGGCCAACGCCAGACACGCAAAGGCTGTCAGCGTCACAGATTGCATAAGGCTTGCCCACCGTGACAAGACGCCCTGAGTTTCGGCTTCAGGTCTCAGCGTTACCACCACAATCGCAACACCATCACCAACGTTTATCGTGCGGACATATCTCAGCTTCACCCGCCACTGCACAGCATCAAGGGCATGCTGGTTTTTACGCCACTTTATACGAAACGCGCGGTTTTCATAACGCGGTAAGCGAAGTTATTTTTGAGATCAAGGTAAGCTCACCATAACCAGATCTGACTGCAACTGACGGATCACACATGGCACGGATTAGACTTCAATCACGCCCAAAATGATACCACATCACACAACATTACATACTTTTCCACGCGTAACACACAACATTTTTTCCTCCACAACGCTCGTCAGGCAGCTAATCTCTGTGTCATCACTCATTGGCTGCACCCAGAAGGCAGCCGTTACCCGCGGCCGCCTCCCTGACGAAAGAAATCTTGTCGGCCCTCGGCCCCGCCTTACCCGGGCTCCAGGAGCCGCCAAACAGTTGAGGCTTCCGCGCCGCTGCCTCGGCCCTCGGAGTGCGACACAGGTGACGACCAAATTTGACCTGAGCGAGCCACTCCGACCTCCGGGCGCAGCCGAGTCCGCAGGTCCACTGCGCGTCACCCGGCCGCCCCGCGGCGCATCGTGTCGGCCAATCAGCCGTGTCGGGGAGCGAGGGCAGGGGTTGCGCTGACATTTGGACCTCGCCGTCGGAAATGTCACGCACCGCAGGACGGTGTCCGAGCCCCGCGTAACAAGGGGACCGACCGTCGGCGCCAGCATTCAGCCGGCGTCAAAGCGAACACGGCCGCGAAAAGCAAAGGCGTCAAGAAAGGAGGACGTCGCACGGCGCCGTGACGTCACGACGCACGAGGACGCCGCGGAGAAAATCGACGTTATCGGGCAGGAATGCGGACGCGCGCGCGGGCGCGAGGAAAGTGCGCGTCGCGCCGCGTCACGACCCGCGGCAGGCGGAGCTCGCCGCCGGCCGCGGGCGAGGCGGGCCCGGCCTTTCCGCCGTCCCGGCCCGGCCGGCGTGAGGCGGCAGATCTGCCTAGGAAGGTCGCCCCGCCGCCGCCGCCGCCGCCGCCGCCGGCCGCTGTTTGCACAAGGCCAACACGGCGCCGCTACATATGCATGCCGCCGCGCCCGCGCCGACGCCGGCTTGCGGTATCGGCAGGTGAAACGCGACTGCGCGGCGCCGAACCCGTCGCACACGCTTATCGTCGTTCGCGGAGCCGGGGATCCGCGCGGGCCGACGCGCGCACTCGGCCGCACACACGGCGCACACCGCGCCGCGTTCAGTGACGCCGTCTGCGTAGTGTTGGCGCCTCGGCTATTCATCATGGAGCTCGGGGCGATAACCAGGGAGACGCAGCCGAGACCGTGATCAATGCGCCGCTCATCGTCGACATTCATCGCCGGCGCCCGGATCAGCACGCGTCGACGGCGGCGCTCAGCCCGCGCCGAGTGCGGCGGCCGAGCCGCCGCCGACTCCGAGCAGACCGTCAGCAGGTCATCCGTTCCGTGCCGACGGGTCACGTGTGTCCTGGACACGAGGCCGCACGTGTCCAGCCTCGGCGGCAGCGCCTCTGCGGCGCGCGGGCTCTTGTCGTGCACGACGGCAGGAAAAGGCTCGGTCATCCGAGTAAAATGCAGACGACGACGCCGGAGGACGACGACGAGCATGGGACAGAGTCACGCGGCCGCCACTGCAGGGTCAGCGGCGCGGCCGGGCGGCCAGGTTTGTGAAAGTGGCCGGCTCTCGTTGAACGATCCGCCGGCTAGATAAGCGGTGGCGAGCCTCGCAAGCAGGCAGGCGCCGAGCCGGAGCCGGCCGCCGGTGGCGGACGGACCGGCCTGCAGGCCAAATGAGGCCGTCTGCACGAGTCCTGCGTCCAGCTGCAACCTCCGCCGCCCGGCCCGCCGGCGGCCGCCAGCCGGCGACCGGCCGCCGCGCCAGCTTTCGGCTGCAACGCGGGAACGGGCGCGTCAGCTAACCAGGTCCGGAACACACGCCAGACGGAGAAAACTTGGGAAGCTGCTGATCCCGGAACGCGCTGGGTTTCTCCTGCTGCCCGCAGACGAGCGCGCTGCCCCCGCCGCCGGCCGCCCCAGAGCGCGGCGCCGCCCCCAGCTGCACGCCCGCGTCCCAAGGCTGGCGGGCAGCCGGCCGCCGCATGGGGCCATCATTCACGTATGCATCATCCGGCGGGCAGATATGATGCCGGCACAAGACCCTCGGACAGTTGTCGGCAGGAGAGGCGGGCCGCCGGGGTCCGCTCAAGGTCGCCGGTGGCGGCGGCCGAATAGGAGGCGGCGGGCCGCGGCGGCTGACACATGTTTGCCCGTTGTTCGGCCGGCGCAGGCCTTATGGGGAGGGCTGACGGACGGCGCCACGCCATGGACGCGATCCGGGCTCAAAGGCCGTGTCGGAACCGAGTCGGCGCTCTATAATTAAAGCGGAAGGACCGGCCACAAGAGCTGTTTTAGGTACAGGGGAGGTGTCAGCCGGAAAAAAGTGGACGTCCATGCATACTTTATCAGGCAACATGAGCTACCTGGACCTGCGAGCCTCGAAACCGCAAAAACGCCAGACCATGAAGCTGATTTATGTGAGATAGGCAGCAAATGGCATTATTCACGAGATCCGTTTCATGCAAAGCTGCTTGCTGGTTGTGTATGCGCATGCTGAAATCAATCTGAAGAACGGCAACCAAAGAAGAACGTATTCATCGCTTAACAGCGTACCGCTCTCTCCATACGTGATCGGAGAGCGCAGAAAACGTTTGCGCGTTCCTCCTTTGCGCAATGGCGACTTGGAGAAATCGTGAGGCAAAGTTCAAGCAGATTCGTGAAGCAGACGCTGTTTTAAAGCAGCGTCTGCAGTCCGCTCGATGTTGTGACCAGTCTGGTGTCGGTTCTGGCATTTTCCGACGAGAAAACTCCGGGATGCATTCGGGGAACTGCGGCTGTGTTTTGACATTCCATTTCTCCAAAGACACTGGCCATTGTTGTCCGGCTCGCGAAAACAATCGCTGCACCAAGATAGTTTACCGTCCAGTACGTCGGTACTTAATTACAGCATTCCTCACCGTTCGCATAAGGAAGACTTACAAGCCCACCGGTCGACCGCCCTAGGGGATTACATTGATAGAACGAGCCGCCAGATGACACGAGTGGGAGTTGGTGGCCGCTTTCGCTTCAGTTATGGGAACGATAAGAAGTGAATCTCCGGCAAGCAGATTGTGATGCCCACAAAACCTAGCACGACTACCTGTTTCCGATCATAATGCCACAAGCATGGGTGCAACAGCGTTTTCGAAGCTGGTGGCAGAAGAGCAATTTGGAAACAGTGGTGGGATAATAGCCACAGGGAGACATCTTTCCACTCAGTATCTGAGCACGTGTATCAGAATTATCCAAAGTTGGCAACGTCATCAGAAGTGAAACAGCTTCCATTCATTCGTTCATGTGTGCTGTACATACTGAAGAAATACTCGACGTGGATCAAGGGACGAGGAAACCACAGCTCAAAAAGCAACTATCCGCTGGAAGACGTACGCAGTACGTCCGCTACGTCTCAGCCAGTAAAGAGATAACGCTCGTTTCACGCCCTGGTTGCGGTCTGAGCCGGATTCTGCACGTGATACTGCACTCTGCAACTGCTTCCGGCCGGGAAGCGAGCGCACCGTTCGGCGGGCTCGCGCCGTCCCCGCCGCGCGGCTGCGACCGTCGGCGCACCGCTGCGGAAGCTCCGCCGGCGAGACGCGACCTCGCGACCGCGTCCCGGCGGCGGGCTCTCACCGGGCGGCGGCGGCGCCGGCGCCGGCCCGGCCGGGCGGCCGCGCCGGGCGGCGGGCGGACGCCTGGTCCGAGTGTCGTCGCGGGGACGTCCTCGCCGCCACGGACGCCGGTCGCGCCGCTGACTCACGGGACGCGTGTTTATCCGAGCGGCGCGCACTCGAGGCGGCCGGCGCCGGCTCATAAACAGAGCAGCGGCGGCGGCGGCTCCGGCCACTTCCTGCTCCAGCGGTCCGGACGGCCGGACCGGCCGGCGTCGGCAGCGCTCAGGACGGACCGGGTGGCGGGACGGGGACCAACGGCTCCAGTCGAGGGTGGTCCCTCCTCGGGGCCGTCTGCAGCGGGACGGAGACCGCACAGCGTCGCGTAGCGCGAGGAGGACACATCAGTGCCTTGTCACAGAAAAGCAAACAGCTCAACTCGGGGGCATCATAATCACTTGCGTGTTTATTAATACAAATGCATGTACCGAGTGACAAAAACCACATCGCCTTAGGTGTCGCCAGACACTGTGTATTTGGGCTGTGTGAATGATGCGCTAATACGCAATGGGCGTCAGCAAAGGTAAGTGCAGTACACAAACATCGAACTCGATGAAAGCCCGGAACAAGGGGAGCAAACAGAACAGGAGCAAGCAACCTTTCAACCTCAAGATTGACGGGCGATAACGCCTGAAGTAGGCACATAGCTGCACGCAAGTCGATTCAGGTAAGGACGTAAATATGGTGCTGGCATGTTAGGAAGGAAACAAGGATACCAAAACAATATTCACCGCCACTTACCCAACTATCATCGTTTTAAACGAGGCGTGAACAACATGTCTAGAAGACAAGAATGCAAGATTTCAAGGCACGACTCCGGTCAGTGCATCCAATTATCTCCGCCAGTACCGACACGGAACTGTCAATCGTTGACAGCAGCGTCTGATAATCAGACAACATTAAACAGGAACGCCGGTATGGCGTGCGTAAAAAAAATAAGTCTAGCGTGTTCCTGACGAGTGACTCCTGAAAACGTTCCTTGCCGCGCGCTCTAAAACTCGGCTCCCACGAGGATAGCAGACCGGTCCGGCTGGGCGACGACCTCCATTGTATAAACGGAAACAGAGGCCGAAAACTCTCACGGTGCCTGAGCCCCAGCTCCGGGCGGGGGCGCGACCAGCTGTACATCTAATACCGGGACACGTCCCCTCCACGCCGACCGGTCGAACCCCCCAACTCCCGGGAAAATGGGGCAGAGTCCTCTGAGCTCGCCAGGCGTGGCGGTGCAAAGGCAGATGCAGAGCGTACCCGCCCGAGGGCACCCCCACGGCTGTCCATGGCGGCCCGGCAGGTGGCGCCGCGCGCTGTCAATCGACTGGCGACGGCTCCCAATTAGCCATTCCAGAGACCTCTCCCATGGCCGTAACAGGCCGTTACCTCGCCTCGTTTCCAGACCCGTAAATGAACAGTTCGATACACCGTTCGCTCGGGCGACCGGACAAGAGGAAATGACATGATCGCTTTGTGGAGGGCATTCCAAACGGCCTGGCCAATCCGGCGACGGCCGCCGCCCGAGAGCGTCACTAACGGCTTTGAACGACGCGCGCACGACACGCTCGGCCACAACCGGCGGCCGCGCAGGCCGCTTGGGAAACCGCGCGCAGCTTCCCAGCGCGCCGGATAGACGGCCGTTTCGACAGCGGTGAACTCTGACGGAGGTTTAGCCGTCGGTGGCGGCGCGTTAACAAACGGCGGGCGCCGGCCGACGGCGGCGGGGGCGGCCGTATCGTTGTGACATCTCGGCCCGTCGGATCGGGCCACTCCATCAGCGGAGCCAGACAAAGGCTCGGTCGATAATACACATAGCGTCCGTCGCCTCCGAGGATCCGACGCTAAATTACCGGCCGGGGAGCGGCACCCTCCAGCGGCGATTACGGGCCGGCCGGGCGGCCGCCAGGGCCACGTCTGCAGCCAACAACGTCCCAATGCCTCACTTAAGAACGGCGGTCTCGCGAAATTTCGCCCTTCCGGAGCTGTCGCGTTACATGATTTCCTGCCATTCAGCGCTTCTAGGAAAGGCGTGCACAACCTGGGAACTGCACGCGTCTAGTTTGTCCCCTGCTCTGGCAGAGGTCGTCCGAAAGCGTGGTCATTCTTTCCGGAATGTCCCGTGCTGCATGCAGCGACGCGGGCGAGGTGCGCACGGGCTCTCTCCCGCAATCCGTCCCGGTCTTTGTGGTCCGGGAGCGGCTCTGATAAATTGCACACACGTGGCGCGCCGCCCGCTCCGAGGGCGGAGACTCGCTGGACCGCTTCGAAAGCGTGTCCAGCCAGCGGCAACACGACATATGTCGCGCCCCGCCTCAAGGCGCGTCTACATGTTTGGCCTAATATCCCGGGAATGCGAGCAAGACCAGTCCTTTGTGTGGGCTCGATTCACAGCGCATTCCGTAACAAATGGAGTAGGTCTCGCACTAATTCCCGAAGGCGACACAGAAAAAATATGTAGTCCACATCCAAGTCACCGTCGAAAACAATTCGGCGTCCGAGCGGGTGTCTGCCAAGCGTCGATTACACACCCGGAGGCTGGCATCACAAAACAACAGCCGATCGCCCCGTCATTACGATCGACCTTTGCCTGCTGACCTGGGCTCGGTCTGAAACCCTCCACCGACCACCGCATACTTCACTGATCGAGCGGAAACAATGGCCACCGCGGCCCGGGCACGAACGCGGCCGGCGGCGGACGCCCGGGCCAGCCACTCGGGCGCAAACCGCACGCGATCCCGCCGCCGCAGCCTCCCTCGTCTGCCGCCGCGGGCGCCCGCAGTCGGCCGCCGCGGTCAGCGCTGAGACCGCCCCGCCCGGCCGGCCGGCAAGGTCGGGTCACCCGGCGACGCTGACCGCGGCGGCTCTCCGCCGTCTGCGGCGGGCCGGGTCGGCCGGGTCGGACGCGGCGGCGGCGGCGGCCGGCGTCGCTCGGCCAGCCGGGCCGCAGACGCCGGCCGCCGTCCGCGGCGCCGCCGCAAATGGCGCTTTGATTGGTCGCGTCCGCGGCGACCGCCCAGAAAAACGACGCCGCGGCGGCGGCGTCTGGCCCGCCGAGCCCGGCAGCCGGCTCCGCCGTATCGATTCGGCCGGCCAGCGTTTAGCGGAGCCGATACGCTGTCTGGCGCGAGCTCGGCCGTCTGGGCCGGCGTCGGAGCGTGCGATCCGCGGAAGCCGCCGTCGCCGGCCTTCCCTGAAGCGGGCGCCCCGCTCAGCATGCGCATTTTAGAGGCGAGCGGACATCCGGCCCTGGCCCGCAGTGGGGCTGCTCGGTCGGGTCGCAGGCCGACCTCGGCCCGTGATATTCCCCGCCGAGCGCGCCGCGTGAACCCGGAGGGTAGCCGGGACGTGTTGTGCAAGTCAGGCACGACCCTCGGGGAGACGGGCTGACCAGCAACGGCGGCCGGCTCAGCGCCGGGGACTAACGACCGTTTGTCCGACCGTCACGGGCTCACGCCGCTCCCGGGGCCGGCCCCGCCGCGCAGATCGCATTAGCAGTGGCGCCGGCGGCCGCGGCCGCGCGCGTTTTGCCCGCCCGGCCGGCCGCCGGCGCAGAATAAACAGCAATTTGGGCGGCGTGACGCGCGCGATGGCCACCCGATACCGACGCGCCGAGAGCAAACACGCAGATCGACAGCATATTAATGAACCGGCGGCCGATCGGGCGGCGATACAGCGCCGGCCGATGGCCCAGATAGGCCGGCCGCGGACTGCGTCTCCGTCGGACGGGGCGCGCACCCTTTCCTCCCGCCGGCCGCTCCTCCCGCACCCTTTCCTCCCGCCGGCCGCTCCTCCCGCACCCTTTCCTCCCGCCGGCCGCTCCTCCCGCACCCTTTCCTCCCGCCGGCCGCTCCTCCCGCACCCTTTCCTCCAGCCGGCCGACGCTGCCGCAACGGTCCGCGGATCCGGACCGCGCGGGCCGTGCCGGCGGGACTGCGCGGGAGACATCGAGGCGGACCTCATTACTGTCGACCCGCCGCAACGTCATCGGTACTGGGGCATGGGAAACAAGGCCGATTAGATCATGTGCGTACGGCGCGGACTCGGCGGAACAAATAACACGACGCAGATTGCTGGGCGATAGCCGGAATGTGAACCTTGGCCAAGTTACGCTGTTCTTGAACAAAGACGAGCCCGTCGACAAGACCCGACAAAGCTACCCGACAAAGCTGGCTGTCCTCGCCGACTGGCTAACATTCCACAAATCACGTTCTCCGTCGCGGCGAGCTAAAACACGAAGACTGGTGGGCACGTTTACCGCCGAATTTCGTAAACACACGCCGGTAAATTCCTGCACGCGCGCGGCGGCTCAGCTCCGAGACTGTCGGGTCGCGTCTCTCCGGTCTCCGATCGCCACAGCACGAGACAAACCGGCTCGGCGGGCCGTCGGCAGAGGGGCGCCACCTGTCCCCGCCCGTGCGGCGTTGGCGCCGGCGCGTCCGCGCGGCCGCGTCGGCGGCCGTCCGCCGCCGGCCAGCTGTCCGCCGCCGGCGCTCCCCGGAAACGGAGACCGCGCGGCGGCGCTCCGAATTAGTGGGCCGCGACAGCCGACTCAGACGGCCGTGTCCGGAGTCCTCGGATGGCGTCCGGGTTACAAACCCGGCACGCGGCCGTAACGGCGTCTTTACCCGCTTTACGCCGCGATCGGGAGGCGCCTCGCCTCGATTCGGAGACTCGGCGGTGCGGCGAAGTGGCCGGCGAACCGGCCGACCGCGCCGCTCCGGACGTGCCTCGCGCCGAATACCTGCCGCGACCTCACCCGGGCCGAATCGGACAAGGCCGGCATTCCAGCGGCCGCTCGAATATCAGCCGGCGCGTAAGGTTGCGGCCGCCGGCCGGCCGCGCCGCCGTAACAATAGCGTAACCGAAGCAGCCCGAGAGGCGGACGCGGCCGGCCGCCGCCGGCGCGCGCCGGGTTGAATATCACGCGCCGCGCGGCGAGGTTCGTGACCGGCCCGGCCGAGCCGCCATCACGGCGGCCGTCTCCGGCGAAAAGAAGCGCGGACAATGGCCGGCGCGCCGAGCCGCGGCCACCGGCGACGGCCTGCTGCCGGGCACACCCCGTCGCGCGGGCCCGCACTGCACACCCAGCCGGGCTTCACACGGCAACAGCGGCGGCCGGCCCAGGTGGCCGGACAGGCCGGGCGGCGGGTCCCGCGACACGAGCATGAGGGTCACGAAAGCCGCGGCGTCACGCGAGCACTACAGGCTGCGCTCGAAAGTGGCCGCTTGCCCTCCATACGGCCACCTGGCTCGCCCGGGAGCCGCGGTCCACAACAAAACCCAGGAAGTTCGGCCCTTCCGCAAGATAATGCGGCCTCTTACGTTTTTTTAAGAGTCTAATACTCCGAAAATATGAAAAGCCGATCCACCGTGCAATCATCTTTTCGACCGACCGCAGAACCACAGAGAGGCCTTTCACACAGTCTGTCAAACGGACACCAAAAAGCCCGCCGTTCCCAAACCCCACCCAACTCATCCCCGCGGGAAACAACACATTACCCCCTGGCGCCCCTGCTTCTGAGCAACCGCAGCTCGCCGTAATCCTCCACCATCCCCGGCAGCTTTGTTCCGGAGTCCCGGCTGCCAGCCCTCCTCACCGCCCGGTCCCTCCCACTGACGGTCGGGGACCCCGCCGCCGGCCGGGCCCACGGAAGGGGCCGCCGGCGCCCGGTCCGGTTCATTACGGGCGGACCACCCGTGGCGACCGCTCGGCGGCGGCGGCGGCGGCGGCGGCGGAGCGCCGGCTCCCGCGCGCTGACCCAGTCCGCACGACACGTCCCGCCGTGTCAACAACAAAGAGAAACTCCCGGCGCGCGGTGGGCCACTTCGCGCCTCGTTCCGCGCTCGCCGGGCCGGGCACGACTGAGAGATTGGCGAAGGACGGCGGGCGGGCGGTCTGGCTCCTGCCTGGCCGAGCCGAGCCGAGCCGAGCCTTAACCGAGCCGAGGCGAGCCGAGCCGGGCCGAGCCGGGCGGACCGGGCCAAGCCATGTCCAGCCACGTACGACCAGCCAACGTGACGGAGGTAAGAGCCGAGCCGAGCCAGACCGCACCGGCGGCCCCGGCCGACTCTCGGGGGCGGGTTTTTAGGAGGCGGCGCGCCGCCGCGCGGCCCGGAGCGCCGGACGCCGGCGAAGGCCACGGTGGGCCGCCGGCCGGAGCCGCCGCCAGCTTTCTACCAATTCACACCAGCTCGAGGTAATGCTATGCAAACGACCCGGCTGACCCATCTGCCGGCGCGGTGACGGGCACTATCGCCGCCCGCGCCACCAACGTCGACGGCCCGTGCCGGGAGAACGTTGTCCGGCGTCCGGCGGCCGCCCCGCCAGTCCAGCGGCCCTGAGCTCGGCAGCAGCAGAAATCTGCCACATCTCTGGCGAGCAAAAACGGACCCGGGCGGACGGCCGTGCAACGTGGCCACCAGCAGGCGGCTGAGTGTAAATCCATTACCGCAAACAGTCGTCCTGACCTCTGCCCGCGCTGGACGGGTGGTAACAGTACATCAGCCCGAAACGGTGCACAATGGGCCACGCTGCAATGGCCGCTGACCTGACGGCCCGGATCTTCCGGTCATGTTGCACGACTGGGCCACCGAGCGGGCCCGTCCCAGGGTCAGGTCTGACCGGGGTGTGGGAACGCCGTGCGGCGCGGCGCAGGGCGCTCCTCGCGCGGCTCACCGCCGCCCTCGGCTCGTCTGGCCGTGACATGCTTACCCGATCAGCAGCCGGCTAGCACCGCAGCGGCGCGGCCTCCATAGGCTCCGGCGTGCACTCGGCAACCTGCAACAAGACGGCCGCCTGAGCAACCCGTGCGGGTCCAGAGAGCACGGCGCGCAGATGGACGCCGCGGTCCACCCGTCCGCGCGGAGCAGGCAGGCCTCGGGCCGTCCGCGTCGGCCCGAGAACTCGATCGGACCGGCGCGCGGCGCGTCCGGGGGCGGGCCGCGCTAATTAGCGGTATTGTTCCCGCGCCCGCCGGCGGAACCCGGCGGCCGGCCGCCGCGCCGCCCGTCGGCGCCGGCGGCCAGGTCGGCCGCGCACCGCCCCGGCGAAGGCCGGCGCCGGCGGTCGTGTCGAAACGCGGCCCGCCGGCCGGCCAGGTGCCGGCGGGGCGTCGGCCGACGCGCGCGCCGCCCCGCCCGCCGGCAGCGGCCATCTCGCAGCCGCTCGTCCGCTGCCGGCGGCGATTATTCACTCCTGTTTGCGGCCGGTTATTCAGCGCTCACAGACGTCTTCACAGCTTGGCGCGGTCGTAAATCAGCCGTTTCACAACGGCTCTCGGGGTGGCGAGCATACGAGATGTGGTGCA
Organism: Capitulum mitella; assembly: GCA_030062745.1. NCBI lineage: Eukaryota > Metazoa > Arthropoda > Thecostraca > Pollicipedomorpha > Pollicipedidae > Capitulum > Capitulum mitella. The sequence goes on along the minus strand of CP099840.1, from coordinate 2,301,941 downwards.
CCAATCGGGGGTCGGCTGGCTTCTGTCTCGCCTCCCGACCGAGCGCGGCGGACAGGCATGGAGACTGCGCGGTACGCGATGCTGCAGAAACGCACAGGGTAGAGAAGCGCGTGGCAGACAGTGTCAGAGGGCAGAGGGGGAAGAGCGGCATGGTACCATCGGGCCGACACCACGAAAACCGCGTCTTCTGAGACGGAAGGAAGGGCCGCAGGGACGCACCAGGCGGACGAAAGAGCGGCGGAGATGCTCCGGGCAGGGCAGAGCGGCGGCGACGCTCCGGGCGGAGGGACAGAGCGGCGGGGTCGGCCCGGTCAGAGCGGCGGAGCGGAGGCCACCGGACGGTGGGCAGGGAGGCGGAACGTTCCGCGACGGCTCCAGACGGGGAACGGGCGGGAACCGCCGGAAACATAAACAGTGAACAAAGGAGCGTCTGATCACCAGATGGTGTGTCTCCGGCCAGTTGACAATATGGGAGGACGATACTTCTCAGAGCCAACGACCGGCGCACACGCAATACGAGCCGGCTGGACCGAGAAAGGGTCACCGGATAGATGGCAGGAGTGGCTGGCATTCTTCTCCGAATACACAGCGTAGCGGATCGGCCGGGGTCAAAATGTCCGTCTTTGAGATGCCTATCGTTTCCCTGACACGCAAGCCCGTGTACGGTCTTGCGTGAGCGGTTTTTCCGAGATGCCTGCGGGGCATTTCCACGGCTAGAACGTGGCTCTATCACGCACACGCACGTAAAGCGCCACTTTCACTCGGGTCTGATGTAAGGCGCGGAGTTTAGTATCTATAATCCTCGCCACGGCCCGCTCTCCCCGCTCCGCCGCTCTGCCCATCGTCGTTATTTCGAGTCGCCGGCGGCGCAGCGCCCGTCGGCCTCCACATCCATTTATTTCCCGGTTTTTCTGCACCTCTCCGGGGGCGCTCCCTCGGCGCCTGTTTCACCTCTGAACCCGCCGCCGCGCCGGCCGGGAATAGCCGTCGCAGCCGGCGGAGCGCGGCGCCGGAGTCCGTTTTACGCCGTCCGCGCCGCTGCAGCGCCCCCACCAGGCGGCCCCATCCGCGGGGTGACGACCGGCGGCCGACGCGGCGCGACCGGCAGCACGGCGCGCAGACCGGCCGGCGCCGGCGGCGACCGCGCGGCCTCCGGCGCCCGCGAATGGAACCATTCCGTGGGAGCGGCCGGCCGGGACGCGTTGCGAACGCGGCCGGCCGCGGCCCCCGCGGCGACAAACAGCAGCGCACCGCCGCGCGGCGCGGCCGCACGTGCTCGCGCGCGGGGGAAAGGTGTGCGTCGGTCGCACAGCACGTGTCCTATCTCCATTCCGGCAGCGCACGTGGCCGGGCACGTGCCGTTAGGCGCAATCTCGCCGTGCCTGATGACGGAGCGTAACCCGAACGCGACCAGATTACGCGGCGCGACTACCAAACAGGCCAGGCAAATTGAGGACACGACCCAGACGCTTCACAACGTCCATTAACGACGCCCATGCTGTGTCTTCGGCTTATTACGGGCAGCACATCACAGTCCCACGGTGCGGCCACTAAAAATTCGCGACGCGCCGCCCGAGCCGGGCGAGATCCCGAATTATGTCCGGTTTATCGGCGCCCAAATCACCGGCCGCCGCGTGTCGGGCGTCACTTCTGCATGCGATTGGCGCCGGGCGCCTGATGATGACGTTCGGCGGCGGAGGGCGCGCCACGGTCGTGCTGGGCCCGTAACACGGGCCGTATACATTCATGAATAAATCACGCGGCGCCAGGGAAGCGGCCGCGAGGCGGCCGGCCCGGGCCGGCGCGGCGCGGCGGCCCGGGAAAGGTCCCACGCCGGCCGCCGCAGGAGCGCCGGACGCCCGGCAAATGCCGCGGAAGCCGGGCCGGCTCGCGCATACCGCCGCCTCGGCGGTTGTTTATGGGCGCCGCGACAGCTCACAACTGATCTGGATCGGTTCTGCCGCCCCTCTGTTTACCGGCTCCGGCGGGGCGCGCGCGGGGGGCCATGGAAGGGTCCGGCGCCCCGCCAGCCGCACAAAGCGCCCCCATCCGGGCCGCGCCCGCCCCCAACAAATGGACGGTAATTAAAGCGGGTGTCGTGCGGGGCGGCAGGCTGCGCCGCCGGCGCGCCGTCCGGCGCCCGCACCTTCGGGAACCAATCAACGCCGATCGGTCTCGGGCGCCGCCGGGCGTCCGCGCGGCCGCGTGACGAATCCACGCGCCGGTCCCACCGCGGCCGGCGCCGGCCCGAGCCGCCGGCCGGCCTGCCCGCCGTGGTCCCACCGTCCGGTCTCATGGCCCGGCCTCGGCGGACGGCCGGACTGCCCCACCTGGCGCCGCCGCACCGCGGGAGCGTCGCGGCCGCGTGTTCCGTCCGCGGCCTGGGAAAGGAAAACAGAAAGGAAGAGTGGCGCGCCATTAGACGCGATTAGGTGCGCCTCGACAGGAAGCGGCGGCGGCCGGGCCGGCCGAGTCACGCCGGGGTGAGAGAGTGTGGGAGCCGCAGCTTTCCTCGCGGCGCCGCGCTCAATGGCGCTGACGCACTGCGCGAGAACGCCGCCGCACCGCGACCGACGCGCCGTCACGCCTCCTGGGGCGCCTCCGCTGGGACGGGCGCCTCCGCTGCGGACAGGCGCCTCCGCTGGAGAAGGCGTTCCCGAGGTGAGAAGCCATCCTCCGAGCGGAGGGGTTTGATGGGCACCTTGACTGAAGACGGGGCTCTGCTCTGAGACGCGCCAGTGTCGGCTGCTGCAGACGCGTAATGAGCCGGTAACCCGCGCGTCCCTCCGCAGCCATGTCCGCCCGGCAATGACGGCGCTCGATGCCTGGGTCACGCCGGGGCCGGGCCAGCAGCGAACGGCGAAACGATATCCGAAGCCCGGAGGGATCGGGAACAAAGCATGAAGGGGAGGGGAGGGGCGGGGGACGGATGATAACGAATAGGCTCCAACGCCATTCGTAAACGAATACGGGGGTCCAGTCCCCTATTGGAACACTTCACGAGGGCGAGGAACCGGAAAAACGCTGATCTCATGTTGTAGGCGCGCGCTCGAATTCGGTTTTTCTTTTTCGAATTTGGAATTTGGAATTTGGAATCGAATTTGGCCGAGACCGCGACGTCCGCTATTCGTTTGCGCCGCTTGAGTGTCGCCGCTGCGTCACATGGCGCGTTCGGTGGGGGGGTGTGGTTGTTCGGCCGGCTCAGAGCGCTAAAGACTGCGTACACGTGTGGAGCGCAATGGCCGCACTGGATTAAAGCCCCCCCTCCCGAAGCTGCATTGTCGGTATGTGATGAGTATTGTTATGTTCTTTGTGTTCCGCTTCATGCATGACATGCGCGCTTGTTGCCTTAGTACATGCTAGATTTCCTGTACGCTAGATTGTAAGAATTCTTTTTAGTTTTCGCACAGAAACCGCTCAGCTAGAGGCATGCTGTAATAAAGCATCCCAAGCCAGCTCCTGCATGTGACGACCAGCAGGGGATGAGCTGCATGAGGGGCGAGGGAGCGAGTAACGACTGGGGCGGCTACACATGTGCTATACAACGAAATGGAACAAGGTCCTAGCGCGACCCGACCGACGGCACGTTCATGAATGCCAGATGCTTGCCCTGTCCTCTGACAATGCCCGGTTCCGTGATGTGTGAATTAGGCCGCAGCAGTGATTTGTAATGCATGGCAAACCCGTGACCGGCGCACCGGGCACCAATTTGGCTTGCGATCCACCCCGCCCATGCCTGGAACTATGAGCCTCCACCCAGGCCACGTAAAAACCCATGGTACAGTGCGCAACTTGGCGTAATCCATACCGCTGCCAAGTTTTTATGGGCTCCGATAATGACGTTTTTAAACTCGGCTGACTGATTCCGCGAAGTGCCGAACGTGGGATTCTCGCCTGGCCACAAGTGCCGTAATTAGTGCAAATCCCGGCAGGCCGGTACAGTTAAGGCGGCGAAACGGGTCCATCCATCGCGGTCACTGCACCAGTAATCGGCTCCCACCGTGCACTCCCAGCGCGTCGGGCGGCGCGGCGGCCGCCGGGACCCTCGACCCGCACCGGATCAACGGTGCCGACGCCCGGCGAGCCGCACTGCCGCGCCGATCGCGCGGCCGGCCGCCGTCAGGAACCGGTGCCGGGCGGGCCGCGCTCGAGCGTGCCGGCGCAGCGCCGCCCAGGCGGACCATGGGGCCTGAGGAGAGGGTCTTCGGCCGGTGCGCGGCGGGCGCCGTCGGGAGGCGCGTCTGGAGCCGGACTCTGGCCGGCGCAAAGCCTGCCATTACGGGCGAGGTGACGAGAGCCAGGCTGGCAATCCGATCACGCCGTCGGCTAGGTCAGGAAACGTGAGGATAATTGGAGCTTCTAAGCCGTGCGCACGCTATCCGTCCACGTGACCTGACCGGGCCGGGGCTTATCAGCAGGTCGGCGTGACTGCCTTCCGACCAAACCTGGCACTCAACTCCCCCAAACGGTACCGCAGCTCAGCCCCGCCTGGCGCCAACCTCCGCCCCAGACAGACCGCATAAACGGCCCATACAGGCCCGCCAAACTGAACACAATCTCCGCCCAAACACCGCACACAACCCACCCAAACAATACCACAGTCCTGCCCGGACTGGACACAAGATCCGCCTTGTCACAGCACACTCCGCCCAAATAGACCACACCACACCCAGACGGGACACAGGCCGCCCTAGCGCGGGGCACGCCCAACCCAACGGGACACACAGCCCGTCCACGCGGCCACGCCTTGCCCCCGGGCCGGGCCCACGTGGTGTCCAGACGGTACCCTCCGGCCCCTCTGAAGCCCATCGACCGCCGACGAGCTGTAGAGGCCAAACGACGTCCACGCTCCGGCCCCGGCGACTCCCACACGGCGCGCCGCCGCCGGCGGCGACAATAGCGGCGCGGCGCCGCCGGCGGCGACGAAGGCGGCGCGGCGCGCGCTGCCGTGCCACTGATCCACTATCGGCCGCCGCCGGGCGCCGCCACCCTGCGCCGGCCGGCCGGCGGCCCGGCGCCGATGTGGGACGGCGCAAACAGGACGGCCGGCGCCCGGCGGCGGCCGCCGCGGCAGACATCACGGCGACGGTCAATCGGCCGGCCTACAGACGGGACACTGCGGCCAGACACAACGGCGGTCAGTCAGACGGCCTACAGACGGGACACTGCGGCCAGACACAACGGCGGTCAGTCAGACGGCCTACAGACGGGGTACTGCAGCCAGACACAACGGCGGTCAGTCAGACGGCCTACAGACGGGACACTGCGGCCAGACACAACGGCGGTCAGTCAGACGGCCTACAGACGGGGTACCGCAGCCAGACACAACGGCGGTCAGTCAGACGGCCTACAGACGGGGTACTGCAGCCAGACACAACGGCGGTCAGTCAGACGGCCTACAGACGGGACACTGCGGCCAGACACAACGGCGGTCAGTCAGACGGCCTACAGACGGGGTACCGCAGCCAGACACAGCGGTGGTCACTGCTGACCTGCAGGTGGGACCCTGCTGCCAGACATAGCGGCGGTGGTCAGTCGGTCGACCCGTACACCGGATATTGCAGCCAGACATACCAGCGGCGGTCAGCACTGACCTACAGGCGGGACTCTGCAGCCAGACATACTGGCATACTGGCAGCGGTCAATCAGCTGACCTACAGACCGGGCACAGCAGCCAGACATACCAGCGGTGGTCAGTGCTCACCTACAGACGGGACACCGAAGCCGCAAATACCGGCGGTGATCAGTGATGACCTACAGACGGGACTCTGCAGCCAGACATACCGGCGGCGGCCAGTGGTCACCTACAGAGGACACTGCTGCCACACATGCTCGCTGCATCTGGTCGGACGTCCTACAGGGCACACTTGGAGGGCACATACCGGGAGAGGTCATTCTGATGGACACACGTGACTGCTGCCCGACATACCGGCGGCCGTCATTGGCGACCCGCACGGGACACTTAGGCATGACAGATCGGCGGTGGCCACTGATGACGTACACAGGGCGCAGATACCGATCACTGGCACGCGTTCACAGAACCCTGCATCCCGCGGAGGTTGGTCACTGTCGACGAGAAGAAAACTGGGACGGGGCCGCCAGACCCGAGGTGGTACCTGGCGATGTGCCCTGGATACGGGTGGCGACCACGTCATCCAATGACTTGTGATGTCATCACTAGTGTCTTCGACGACAGAAAAGGATCCAAGCGACACCTGCAGTTCTACGAGACGTCGTCGATCTTCTCGACACAAATGAGTCTTCGCCAGATACCACCATTCTCACCACAGTCGCTGACGACGCCACTGGTCGACTCCAGAGGATATCATCCGGCCCGCGCCGCCCAGCCGCCAGTCAACAGGTTCCACCGGTGCCACGTGACTGGAACCGTGACGGAACGCAGTGGCCGCGGCCGGTCACCCGTGACCTTCGCGGCGGCGCGGCTGGACCCGGGTGGCGGAAGTGTCCGCCCCTGCCGGCCAGTCGGCTGCTTTGTCCGCCTTCGGGTCCGTGCGGAAGGGACGCGTGAATCCGCCGTCTCGGGCTGGAACGGCGCAAACACAATGCGGCGCCTACATTTCCGAAATGGACAATGCTTCTTTAGCGTGGGAATACCGAGTGGGGGCTACGGAAGGCAAAACAGGCACAGTTCAGACGTCTGCCTGTCCGTTACGCCACGAAACACGTTCAGTGGTCAGCGCTTGGCGTGGTTCGACGCCGGCCGCTAATGGCACACCGCTGTCTTCCTGGGCGGGGCCGCCGGTCGCCTTCAGCGGAGGGGAACATTGTAACGTATCCGCCTGCAGCGTGGGAGGGACCGACGAGCGGCACGGGCCGGACCTCGGGCTGGGAGCGAGCACGCTCCCCTTCCTCATCAGCCCCACGTCCGCCGCCGCCGCCGCCGCCGACGGCCGATCAGAGCCGTGACTGGGCGGCGGCGATCCGGGACACGGATCAAAGGATCACGCGATCGTATCGGCCGCTCGCCATGTGTGCTCCACATCGCCGGGTCACAGACGGCGGCTCCAGAACCGCTTGCGGTTTCGAGGCCAGCGCCGGCGGATGCCGGGTGCGCTTCAGGGGCACTCATTTGCTGCCAGACATTCTTTGTAGTCTAACGACGCTGTGATGCGCGGCCTCTAGAGGTTAAATGGTCGCAATCATCCAGGCAAGCCTGCCTGCTTGTCCGGTTAAAGAGGATGTCCAAATGAATTGTATCTAATATTTCCAGCTTTCCAACGGCTGTAATTAGGCCTGGCGGGAAACGAACAGGTCCAAATTGATGTCATCAGCGGTTAAGGTTGTTGACCGATCTTATCTCGCATGGGCGAAAAACACTGGCTGAAAGCCGAAGCTACCAACACGACTTCCCAATTAGCACAAGTCTCATTGTACTTTATAAGCAGTTGTGCCTGGTTAGCAGCGCCTCACGACGCGCGAATTCCCCCCCAATCGAAAGCTCCATAACCATCGCAAGCATCTGGGGAGTTGTGTCGCAATAGCAGCTCAGCATCTTCATTATGACGCAAGCATCACGCCCGTCGAAGAAACGTCGCGCCTTCACAAACACCGCACCATCAGCTTGAGAAACAAAGACAGAGCCGACCCGTGCGGACTGGCGCGTCTCCTCCAAGTCGAACGATCTGCAAAACAAATCGCCTGCCCGCTCGGAAGGCGGTCGCCTTCATCAGCGCTCTCGCGGCCGTCGGGCCGGACAGGCCGATCGGTCCGGCCCCGCCGCCCCGGCGCCGCCCCCGCGACGTCCCCGCCGGCCGGCCGGGGCGCGGCCGCGCCGCGACCTCCGGGAACCGGGCGCCGGTTCCCTGCAGACCAGGACCGGTTCCCGCCGGGAACGCCGGCGCGCGGACGGCAGAAGGCCGCATTCCGCCGCCGCGCGGCCGGCTAACGAGGCCGTGATTCAGCCGCGGCCCGGGCCGGCCAGGCAGCCGCGCGCCGGAAGCTCCCCGACCCTTGCGAGAACCAGGTGATTCAGGGACGGTTCTGCGAGCGCGGTGACCGCGCCGTTCGCCGCCGGGCGCCCGCGGGTAGCCGCGAGTTTCCGCGAGCTGGACGACCGGTTGGATCACCGCGTCACCTGGCACGGCTCGGAAAGCCACGTGCTCGCAAGCCAGCTGGTGCACCAGGTGATGGGCTCCAACATGTACAGCAGAGACAGCTGATGCCGTGTATACACCAGGTGTGACCTTTTCAGCTCTCGACGTACTACTAATCCTTTGTTCAACGGCGGAATTTGCTCTCTGGCCTTCCGGGTTAGGACTGCTACCTATTCGTTCCACAGAGACTTCTCATTTTACATCAAGCAAAGTCCACCTTCGTCCGTTAATTGAAAACATGCGATCCGCAAGGGAAGTGCTAGATGGCTTTCTTAACCCCTTTTCCTCCACAAGCGTGCTTCCGATATAGGCATGCCAGCCTGAGCCTAGCACACTGATTAATTCGTGTTAACTAGATCCCACATATGGAGGCGTCCCACATGTTGACGCAGAGGCTACCCGGATGAACTATAACCGTTTAAGCCGCACCATCCATTCAAACTGAGGCAATAGTCATACATCATCTACGGCCTGACCGACATCCTTCGATTAGAGTAATCTTTAGGACAGAATTGCACGCCATCTGGGCACGTTTCTACGCCATGCTGCAGCTAATAATCAATGGCACAGACTGGCCGGACCAATGACTAGAGTGTACCGCTTTAGTTGCCGTGGAGCTTGTGTTCCGGCTCCTTCCAGTTCTAACCTGGCCTTGCTACCTGGCACCCCAGGGCCGCTTACTTAAACCGGCTCACCCGACTTACTCGGTTTCCTCTTCCTCCTAAACAAAAACGTCAGTTCACAGCGAAACCGTTTTGCGGCGTTGCTGGAAGACCAAAACTTGTCTTCCTGTCGATCGCCGTAACGGGGCAACAGGCATCCAGGCAGGCCCGGTACGCCAGTTCCCGAGCGGCCCCGGCAGGCTCCGGGTCGGCGCCGGACTCCGGTCTCACCATCGCTCAGGCCGTCCTACATGAGCGCCGCCCGCGGCCCGGCCGCCGCGGGACGCCGGCCGAGGTTGACGCTCTCCGGGCGGCCGCCGGCGGACGGTGCCCTAATGGGCCGTCATTAGCTCCGACCCAGTCTGACCCGGCCGGGCGGCGGCCTTAATTGTGAGAGCGGACGCGCCGTCGACGTTGCACAAAGTCGCGCCCGCCGGCGGCCTGCCAGCACGGCGGCGATGACGTCCGCCATGGCTCCGGCAGTCCGGCTCCTCGCCGCCGGCCACGCCGCTACTGCGCCGCTGAGGTGGCTTCATCCTCATCACGATGTGAGGGGCCGCATGGTCCTGACATGTAAACAGGCCGTGCGCGCCCGCAAGAAGCGCGGGCAAAAAGCCGATCGTGCCTTGCTGTCGGGCGGCGGCGAGCCGAGACGCGCAGAAGGCCGCACCCATCGCGCCGCATTCCCCGTGCGGCTAACAGCGGCGGGGGTCAGGCGGGGTCAGCACGGCGCCGAATCCCGCCGACAGCCACCGCGGCCACGCGGAGGGCACCCACCAATTGGAGGTGCCGTCAGACGCACTGAAACCCTTCAAGGTTTTACGCTCTCCGCACTCAATGCCAGCGTGTTCTAAACGTCCGGGTGGGGAACGGAGAACCCCTTTACGAGCACGTGCTCAGGGGCTGCATCGCCCATTGACAGGCATCCAATCGGTAAGGTCATCTGCAGCCGACCAATGAGTGCAGGAGAAGCCGAACCGAGCTCCCGGGAAACACAGCGGGTGGTCTCAGGGAGTGACAAGAGAGACGAGGAGAGATTAAACACATGGTAACCGCGAGCCGCAGGGATCAGGTAGGCCACGACGAGCGGCCACAGGCTACAGGAAACAGCACGAGGTGCAGAACACGACAGGAAACTGCTCGCGGGCCCGGGAGCCGCCGGCAGCGGACACCGGCCGGCGGGCACACCTCTGGAAACCGACGACGCTCGGCGGCCTCGAGGTCGCGTCCGTTCCGCGAACTCCTCCCGCCGGCGGCCGACCGTCGCGGCGCATTCCAGCCGCATGGCATCGACGGCCGAGCGGCGCCGCGCCGGCCGCCAGCCGTGAAAGTGCCGCCGCTCGGCCAGGTGGAGCGACGCCGGACGGACGGACGGACAGGGGACGGACGGTCGGCGCGCGCGAAGCCGGCCGCGGGGTTTAAACGGCCGCCCCAGCGCGCCATTCAGGATGGTCCGCGAGGGGACGGCGGGCCCCGGGGGCGGCGGCGGTGGCAGCGCCGGCGGCAGGACGCACAATGGACGCGACTGGCGGTTCAGGGTCGGCTCTGCGGCCGTCGCCCGCTCCCTGAGAGAGCGCGAACTCTGCTGAGTCGCCGGCATCCTCAGAGGCTTTAACGTCACGGTTAAAGTGCCTCTGTCGTTGTGTAATTGCCTCAGGTTCCGGGAAGACATTGTGAAGGGACAGTCATCAGTGGCTGATGGAATCTCAAAGCGCATTTAAAGTTTAAAAGGAGCATTCCATGTTGAACGTCCTGGTACTGCAAAGCTGCATGTACTGGAAATCAAGGTAGTTTGCAATGTACTGGACTTTGTAAACAAAAGGAATGTGACTCAGTGTCAACACCCCATGAATTCTCCGTCTTTCCGCCGAGGAGTGGACAGTTTGCTTCGAAACCATATACTAGCTGTTCTCAGAGAAGCCCGAATATCTTCTAACAGAAAGTTCAGTCATAACAGGAATTTTTGTCGGTTCCATGAGAGCAGCACCTTTTTCTCTCCCAGGCGACAATCTCCTCCCACTCACGATCCCCGCACAACGTGCCTTGTCGCCTCCGGCTACACGTGACCGCATCCAAACGCCGAGTCTCGCGTCACGTGACCGCCAGCCGCCAGCCCCGACGTCACGTGCAGCGGGACAGCCGGCGGCTACCGTGCTACGTGTCGGGCACGCGGTGACAGGCCCCCGACAGCGTGGGCCCGGCGAGACGGCGGCGGCCGGCCGCCCCGCCCGCCCGCAGCCCGTCCGTCCACCCCGGCGGCGGCAAAAACGGACGACGTGCCGTCCGCGCCGCTGCCGGGAGGCCCACAAAGACAGGCGGAGACGGACGGACGGCGGACGGCCGGTCTTCACCGGCCGACGCGCCGACACGACGGACACGGCGTCAGAGCCCGGCCGGCCGCCGCCGCGGCCGACTGATCGGCAGGAGCAGGGCGCTCCTGTCCGGTGCCGGCGGTACCCGTCGGCTCCGACAGCACGCCGCGCTCCCGGGACGTGCTGCCGTGCGAGCCGCGGCCGGCGGAGCGAGGAGGGGTGTTTTCGCTGCCCGTCCGGCGTCGCTCTCGGCCGGTGACGCGGCGGCGGCCGGGCCGGTCAGGCGGTGATTGGGCGATTGTGCGGATCTGCCGCCGGCTGCTGGCGGCGAGACCGTGACGGACCTCACACTGGGCCGGACGGGAAAGGCTGGAGCATGACGGGCCGCAGGAGGGAGAGGGGGAGCCAGTACCTACCACCGTACGTCGCTCCAAGCGTCCTTTGTCCTCTTTTCGAAACCTAGCTCAATTTATCACAACCATCGAGCTTAGGTATCTACCTGCGGGCCCCGACGTTTACTGGCGCAACTGATTTTTCATAGTCTCTCGGAAATGTGCACTGGCTAAGCTGGTGTCTGCGTTCATGAAGTACATGCTTATCCCCAGGGATCTCCAGTCTATCGCTCTCAACATTTGGTAACATCATCATTAAAAGTCCACCTCCAAAGGTGTAACAGCCCACACAGCAGGTACGGCAGCTGCCACACCAACTCTGCATAGTTTTTAACATTAGCCCTATGGTACTACATGGGAAGAAAGCCTTAAAATGGTTGTTGCCATACCAGCTTGTATAACGTTCCTATATCGATGTCCATCTTGTTACTACTCGGATTTGATTACTTTCTGAGTCTCAAAGCTATTTTTCAGTAACACTGTTTTTGCAAATGTTTCGGTCTCTTTTATTTAGGGGTTTTACGAGGCTGACAGATACCATACTGCAGTCGCAACAAACTCCGAGCATATTTAGTGTTCGTTCTCTTAAACTTGATTTAAACACAGATAATTAAAGCAAGCACAAGTTGCAATCTGCGATGGACTGCCTAGCCAATGCACTGCTGTGTCAGGCATAGATTGCTTATTGTTTAGGTTCAGTGCCAATGAAACTGAGCCTTCATTTATTACCGAAACATAATTGGCTTCATCGGGCAATCTGGGCTGTTTCGGTTGAAGGAGTAATCAAACGGTCTCCGAAAGGGCAATCAGATCGATCAAAATTCACGTAGTACTGGACCAAATGCCTCCACAAGGTGTCAGAAAAGCGACTCCCGAATAGAAGAAAACGTTTGCCCATGCCATTCGCCTCGAAAACAGCATACATCATCGCGGTGCGATCTGCATTGCCAACGCGTTTGACGAGCAGCCTGCCACTATATAGCATGAGCGTGGCAACAGGAGGGGGCGGGGGGTCATGGCCCCCACTTTCGGGAAATTTAACATTATCCCTATGGGCAAAACGTCTCTCCCCCCCCCTTTCTGGAAGTTCGTGCGTTCCCGACATGTAGTCTCCCCAACGCACACTCAAGACACACTGCGTTGGTTCCCCTTACAAGCTCGCTGCTTCCGTGCAGGGTTCCATAGCCGATTCGAGCACGACGCGGGACTTCATCACACGCACGCCTCGTGGATACTCACCAGCTGCAGCGTGCCGCGTCCCGCGGGGCTCTCTCCGTATCCCCACAGTCCTCCGTGCCGGTCCGCGTCCACTCCAGCTCCTGCGCTCCGCTCCTGCGGCGCACGGTGGTCCGGGCTCGCCGCCCCGCCGCGCGTCCTCCCGCGCCGACGCACGCCCCGCGACTGGCGGCCGCGCCGGACGTGCGCGCCGCCGGCAGCTGCGGCGGCCGCGCCAGCTGACGGCGGCGCACATCCGCCGCCAGCTGGCCGCCCGGCGCGGCTTCCCTGGGGGACCGGCCGCCGGGGTCTCCGGCGACGGACCACGTGTCCGGCCGTCGCCCGCGGCCACCGAGTGAGGGATGGGCGCCGCCGAGGTTTCCCCTCGGAACACAAAGAAAAACCCGCCGGATAGCGACTTCCACGTGCTAAAACGGATTGTGGAAATTGCCCATGCGCGTGCTGGGCTGAAACGGAGCGACTGCGTTCCTTGTTGGTCCCTGCCTTGATCAGCAAATATAGCGCGTCACTTGAAAGCGGAACTATCTGCATTTTACCCCCCGAAGTTCCTATTGAGTCATGCGGGAACGAGCCGACTGAACGGAGCTTGCAGCCGCAGGCGGACTAAGTCGGAAACATGGGGGACCTGTACGGAGAACAGATCACGACTGAGGCATCCGGTCATCCCCTGCACGGGACCGTTCCCACGCATCTGGCCGGCCGGTGTGCGTCTGTGCCCGGGGACTGGGAACAAAGAAGCACCGTGTCTCCCGGCTCGGAGACGGACGAATGGGACGACACACGATCCCCGGAGGCCCCTCGCGGTGAACTCTGAGGAAGACGGACTGAAAGAACGACCAGCCGGGCAGAACACAGCTCGGCCACGGCCGGACGTCGGAACAAGTGCATGATTTTTTTCCGTTTGTCGTTTCGTCGTTTCGCTTGTCGCTTCGTCTGCGTCGATCTCATGCAGGCACGTAGCCAGCATTTTCCCCAGGGGGCGCCAAGTGTCAAATTTTCTCATATGCCACGGGCATACGACGAAATTCATAGGGAAAAGCGGCAATTTTATGCGATTTACCTCATGATTAACGCATAGGAAAACATATGTTTGCTTTTCAACATATATATGACCACTATTCCGTATTCGTGCGAAATCGCCATATATCTAGTGAGGAACGCTCGGCTCAGGAGGGGGGACCATGGCCCCCATCGCCCCCCCCTTGGCTACGTCCCTCACCTCATGCCGCTGGCGTGATCGCAACGGTTCGGTGCCAGGTGTGTGATATCTGGTTCATCATGGTATGCGAATTACGAGGCTGACGTCGTCACAAAGAAAGGGAAAGTTCGGGATACCGTGAACATGTGTTAATCTCCATATAAAGACGATGATTTCTGACTAAACGGCTAAGTCCGTTAGCGATAGTGGGCATGACACACGTCATAGGCACGCTGCACTCTCACGGGAGCGCTTGGGTTTCGCGACAAACATGGAGGTGAGTGACTGGTATGTAGACTTGTACTCGATTTCACTGATACGCACCGGAATCAGAGTCAGAGCTGAATCACTTACCTATGGAATCAGAATTGGAAACAATGTCATTGCTTAATTAAATCCAATAGATCTTAACGAAATCTATTAAGGAATCGAATTATTTTATGTCGAGTCGGAATCGGAGTCGATTCAGATTTGGAACCGCTTTGAGTCAGAATCGGAATCGATTTGGCAAGTCATGTACGGGATTCGAAATTGATTATCCTCGAGATGGAATCAAGTGCAAGTGTGCTGGTAAGCAACCAAATGAGGCCATCAAGTTCGACTTTCGGTTGAAATTTGCAAACATATTACCTCAGTCACAACCGGCGTACCAGAGAGCTAGAAAGAAAGCATCCGAATGATAAGAACTGCTGTTTTTGTTCGGAACGCTTAAAAGATCGGGTACGGCAATTTGCCGACCGTTTCGCTGGAGTGCGTGCCGGGAATGTGTGCTGGAGTGGAGATGTCCGGGAACTAAGTTTCGAAATTCGGCCGATTAAAAAGGCTGACGATTCCCGATTCAACCAAACAGGGCCTACGCAAGCGCAAACCATTGCGTGGGCGGGCTCGGCTACGCAACCCTCCTCCGTTCCCGAGCCAGCGCGCTCGGCCGTCACCTGACCGCTCCGGCCGTGATGCATGGCCTGCAGGAGCGCCGGCGGCGCGTGACCCCGCCGCCGCGCCTCCCAGGCGGTGTCGACACGCCGCGCCGTCCTGGCGCGAGACGTTCCCGGCGCCGGCGGCGCGCCATCAGTTACCGGCGCATTACCGACCAATGGCCGCACCACTTCCGCGGCCGTCATTACCGCAGCCGGCCACGCTGCAGTCCAGCGCATGGGAATCACGACCGGGCATGCAGCGGCCGCGCGCCGCTGTTCGTTCACCTCAGGCCGCGCGCTGGCGCACTCTGTTTGCACGGCACGATACGGCCATTTTCGCGCACTGTGAAACACGGGCCGGCGTTTGCTTTGCAGCGAGTGCAGGCGCCGACTCGTGGTTCCGGCGGCTCCGTTGGATGGGGTGCTGAGAGCGTTTGCCGCGCTGCTGTCTCCGAGAATGATTATACTTCACACGTGCCGCGGACATTGCGTGCCCCTCGGACCCGACGACGTCATGCTGGGCGATTTTCAGGAACGCCGAAGTCGTTAGTTCGTATTCAGAACCAGTTTCAGCATAAACGAAGGATTTAAACTTGCCCGTAACTGTTTTCTTTTTTTAGAAAAGCGCGACGGGTTTCTGAAATCTATCATTAAATCCGCGCAAAAACTAGCGTCAGGCAGCTTTTTCTTGACATGGTTGCCGTGGCAATAAACGTAGACCTTTTTCCAGACGACATTCTTGCAGTCAGGCACTACAGGAGCCGATGCTGTCAAGCCTGCTGTCACCAAGAGCAAGTGGTCATCGCTGGAAAAATTCTTACCCCACGACAAACCCAGCAAACACCAGCATGCCGTCGCAAACTCCACCTGTATTACTGACACGTGCAACACCTCCAACTCAGCGCAAACGCCCCCTCACGCGGCAGCCGGGTCCTCCCTCCTGGGCGGTACTATGACCCGCTTGGGCAGGCGCGGCTCCAGCAGGCAACCCTTCCTCCAGGTCGACGCTAGATGGCAGGCCGAGCGCGCGCTCCTCGGCGGCGATCCACTCGACCGCCTGGCGCCGCTCCCGCTCGAAGGCCGGCTTCTCGGCGTCGAACTGCCGCCGCAGCGCGTCCAGCTTCTCCTGGCGGACGTTGTCGCAGAAGATCTGCACCATGCGCCGGATGCCCGACTTGCGCGACAGCGTGGTGTCCGTTCTGCGGAAGGGCGGGTGCCGGTTACGGATGGACGGCGTGGGAAACTGTTCTCGATCACAAGGTGGCCGGAAAATGGGTTACACTTGCTGCGTTACTCCGCTGGTGTAGACTGTTATCCGGACTCTGCAAAATACGACTGATAAGAAGCTGCAATGGTGCAACGGATATAAGGAAGAGTGGAACACTGCATGGGAAGGAATCTAGACATTAAACTGAAAGCCCTAAAGAAACTGGTTGCCGGCTATGTACAGACGATTACAACGGCGCAACCAAAGGGGGCCCGGGGGCCAACCCCCTTAGGCCCGAATTTTTGTGAAAACCATCGCACATCGTCATCCCAGCAGGCGGTTTTCGTATGATTTCAGTTCACAATGAGCTCCTCCCTTAAGAAAATCCTGGCTGCGCCCCTGGGCAATTAACACGATACTGAAGAATTCCAGAGAAAGATCTGCACGCGAAAAACCAGTAGCTGTTCGGCGTGGCGCACGTCATTTCTCTGAATGGATTACCTCGGTGCGATTTCCCGAACACCTCACGACACAAACTTGCAGGCAACGTCGGCAAGCCCACCTGAGATTTCACGATATACGAAAAAAAAAACAGCGAGCGCCTTCACATGTCCTGCAACAATGAACATCGGCCAACGCTGGATAAAACGGCAGATTTGGCTGGCCTTGTCGTCAAAGTCGCACACAATCAGAACGCTGATCTTCGTCTGGCTGCCGAACATCAGACCGCAAGGAATGACAAAACAAGCGCCCGTAAGAAAAGACAGGTCCAATCGATTGTGCCAAAGACGCCAGTCGGGACGCTGCGCCGGCGCGGTGATCGCAGATTGTCCGTCAGCACCGGCCGAGCGGAGCGCTGCAGAGGATTTCATCCTGATGGTTGCACGTTTCGGACCGCACAAAGCACGGCCACCTAAGGCTAGCAACCGCAAGGTATCTTTGCAAGCTAGGAGGCAAAATCGCACTCGGTCGGTTTCCGTCGACTTATGTTTTGGAACCTGTGCAACGCTCTCATCCAACGACATGTTCCCACGGCCGATTGTTTTTTCTAAAAACAGGTAAGGAAACACACAGACAATAATCTTTGAAAAAGCAATAATCAGCAACACCAGATAATCCATTTGCTAGAAGACTGCATGGTTTTGCACTTGCACTACACAACTCATCATCACATCAAACAGGTACATATACAGTTTCAGATACAGTGAGCATCGTCCACTCCATCGTGGGACATTCAATTTCCGTTTAAACAGGAGGGTAAACAACGCATCTGTACAACGGGGGTGTTATTTTTCCGTGACACCAAAACGCTTCCTCCAGCCTTTGAGCCTGGGTGCAGTGGTACCGTAACTTCACAGGCCTTCTATCTTTCAAAATAAAAACAACAGTTTTGCGCTGAATGGTGCACCATCACCGCCAGATGTGCACCTATCACGGTCGGCTGCGGCAATTCCCAATCATTCCGTTCTCCGACCTGCGGTAAAACTACCGCCATCGAATGTGTGCCAATAGTCGCCACCTGGCGGCAATAGCGAGGACCAGATGCCGCCAGGTGGCCTGCGAGCAACGCCGCGGCACCAGAGACACACAGAGACCGGATCTCGTCCCCAATAGCAGCGCAACTGCCCGGCCGGGAGACTCGCATCTTTTCAAGAGGAGGCCCAGTTCCCGCCACACCGCCAGCCCGCCCCTGCCACCGACCCAGGACGACGCCGCATCCCAGCATGGCGGCAGCACCACTCACTTGTAGGGCAGTGGCGGCCGGTAGACGAGGCTCATCTGCTCCAGCACCCACTCGAAGCGGCGGTAGTCGGTGGCACGCAGCCGGCGCAGCTGGCCGCCCCGCCGTGACGTCATCGTGACGATGTTGTGCCGCAGCCGGCGGTTGTGGCGACCGTCCGAGACGAGCAGCCGGTGCTGGAAGCGGCGGATCTTCGCCGTCAGCCGGCCGACTGCCGGCGGGACGACACGGCGGAGTTACGGGCGCGCCGACCGGCGGTCATGCGGACGTGATGCGCTACTGAAGCGCTGACCGGCGGTCATGCCGACGTGATGCGCTACTGAAGCGCTGACCGGCGGTCATGCGGACGTGATGCGCTACTGAAGCGCTGACCGGCGGTCATGCCGACGTGATGCGCTACTGAAGCGCTGACCGGCGGTCATGCCGACGTGATGCGCTACTGAAGCGCTGACCGGCGGTCATGCCGACGTGATGCACTACTGAAGCGCCGACCGGCGGCCGTGCGGACGTGATGCATTACTGATGCGCTGACCAGCAGTCATACGGAGTGATGCATTACTGGCGCACTGAGCAGCAGCCAATCGGAATGATGCGTTACTGACGCACTGAGCAGCAGTCAATCGGAGTGATGCGTTACTGGCGCACTGAGCAGCAGCCAATCGGAGTGATGCGTTACTGACGCACTGAGCAGCAGTCAATCAGAGTGATGCGTTACTGACGCACTGAGCAGCAGTCATACGGAGTGATGCATTACTGGCGCACTGAGCAGCAGCCAATCGGAGTGATGCGTTACTGACGCACTGAGCAGCAGTCAATTGGAGTGATGCATTACTGACGCACTGAGCAGCAGCCAATTGGAGTGATGCATTACTGGCGCACTGAGCAGCAGCCAATCGGAGTGATGCGTTACTGACGCACTGAGCAGCAGTCATACGGAGTGATGCATTACTGACGCACTGAGCAGCAGTCAATCAGAGTGATGCGTTACTGACGCACTGAGCAGCAGTCATACGGAGTGATGCTTTACTGACGCACTGAGCAGCAGTCAATCGGAGTGATGCATTACTGACGCACTGAGCAGTAGTCAATCGGAGTGATGCATTACTGACGCACTGAGCAGCAGTCACACGGAGTAATGCGTTACTGACGCACTGACCAGCGGACAGGAGAATAAGGCGGCGCCACGGAAACGCTGACCGGCAGACATGCGGACACGACAACCGTACGGACAGGCCGACCAGCGGACTGACAGACACGACGTCACGAACACCACCGGCGGGCACGGAGGCTAAGAGGTACGCCAATCTGGCGACAAATCAACGGACAGGCCGGCCGGGGAGCACTCGGACATGCGAGCCTGTGGACTCGTGGGTGTGTGGGTAGCAAACAAACTGCAGCCTGTAAGGGCGCAGCAAATTGAACGACATATCGGAAACGGGTGGTGGCTACGCAATGAGTCCGATAATTAAGATGCAACCTGCGCACTTGCTGTAACTGTCGGACTTTAGTATGCGATGAAGCATGCCACGAAAACGCACTCGATTGAATGTCCTCTTAAGCTGTCCGGTGGGCAAGAAGGCGTAACGCAGAGCAGGCGCGGATTCAGGGGGGCGATGGGGCGATCGCCCCCCCCCCGCAGGCCTGAGAAAGGGCCCCTCTTCAGACCCGAAAAAGGTTCCCGAAGGGACCTCGCATGAGCTTCACGAGGTCTCTGTGAAAACGTGACGGGTTCTTGATGCATTCAGGGGGGCCTCTGTGAGAGTTAGATGATCCGGTAGACGGAAGAGCCCCTGAAGCTCCTAAAGCGCCCCTGGGACCACAACAAAGCCAAAACACGGCAGGTTGCCCCTGAGACCGCTGGAAAGATCACAGGACCCCTGAGACGACCAAGATGAGGAATGAGTCCCTAGAACGTAAGGGCCCCTGGAATGTCATTAAGGCCCAGAATGGGTTTTACGGACCTGTGTGAAAAAATGGAGGTTCCTGATACAGTCAGCGGGCCTCCAAGAGGGTTAATTAGATCCTAAGACGGCAGGACGGCCCCTTAGATGGATATAAGAGCCTCTGAAACGTTCTGAAGGTCCTTGGGACCGCAAGAGCGCAAGAGAGGCCCCTGAGACGACATGAACTTAAGAGGGTGCCTTGCACGGCATACAGAGGCCTTGGCCAGCCAGAGGGGCACCCTGGACATGGATTCATCATGTCCAACACCTTCTCAACCTCGAGACGGGATCCTAATGGGCTACAATGGTCTTTTTCAGAACCTTGATGCAGTCACAGGGCCCTGGGAAGCTCACGTGGGTTCTGAGACGGCAAGATGGGCCCCACGGCAGGTAGCCACTGAAACTGCCAAAAAGGTCCGGCAGTTTACTGCTGAGACCATAAAAGAGTTTACTGTAGGTAGTGGCCCTGTTGTTGGCCGCTGCATTCAGGCTGGTTTTAGAGCATGTTAAAGGATGAGACAAATGGGGTGTTGTCCTCAGCTATCCCTGATCCCTTCATGGATGGTTGGGTCACCAATCAGTAAACTGTCCAACAGGTAGTGTCCGGCAGCACACTGCTGGACACCTGAAGCATTAACAAAGACCCATGGTACGACTTGACGGGCCCTAAGGCTGCCAGATATACCCCATGTGCCAGAGGAAGACTCCTGATACAGCCATAGAACACCGGGGACGCGCAGAGGGCCCATGACACTGCAAAGGAGCCCTGAAATTGCCAAGAGGTCTTTTGTTACTGCCAGAGGGCCGCAAGCACGGCAAAAATGTTCCCCAGAGACGACAAAAGGGGCGCCTAGGACGACAGGGAGTGGTCCACTGAGACTGCTAGAGAGGGGCTTCTGAGACGTCCCGAGGGACACGTGAAACTGTAAAAGGAGCCTGAGATCACTAGAAGGCCTTGACACGGTAGACGGTCCGAGACCACCAAAAGTGCCCCTCCAAGCGCAAGAGGGAACCTAACTTAAGCTAGGAAAAAAGTCTCCATACACAACGAGGCGCAGAGGGGCTCGTGGACCAGGTACAGACACGACTATTCAAACAGAGGGAGGGACGCAGCCGCCTAAAATCCCGCCGTTGTTGTAATATTTCGGCCACTTTGTAGAGAAACAAAACGGTAAGTTTTCTCAAACAAGGTGAGAGGCTTGAATTTTTCCGGTTACTTTGTATGTTAAGAAACGCAAAATTACGTCAAAATTCCCCCATGGGCCCGAGCAGATCAACCTTTTTTGTTCCTGTCTCAAGAGCCAAAAAATGGGGAGGGGCCGGCCGGGAGGGGGGCCCTGCGCTGACAGTTCCCCCCCCCCCCGGCGCGAAATCCTGGACCCGCCCTCTGATGCAGAGCACAGGCGGACCAGCGCGTCACGCGATACAGGCAGACGTCTGATCTCATCCACAGCCGGAAACAGCAGACGAGATGGGGCTACGGACTAGCAAGCATGGCAATGTTACTGACAGGTACACAGACGGACGTAACGACGTCAAGGACGGGACCTGTCGCTCAGGACGACTAGGAGCCAATTCAATAGAGATGCGCTGCGTCCCTTTACATACACGGCTATCAAATGTTTTTAATCAGCAGCCTCTGAAAAACGACATCGGTAATTTAAGGTACTGGCATTGGGTCAGTAATCTCCAAACTCACTTTTCGCCTCTGGCGACTCTGTGTCAAAACGGTGCCTCTGTATGAATGACACGGCCTTTTCTTCCAGAACCTTGGTGTGCTCGGAACTCCTGGCAAACTCCAGCGACAGCACTCTTTGGGTTATCTCATCAGAACTGTGGAAAGCAGATGCAAGAATAAATCATCTCAAATCATCAATGCACAAATTACAGACAAGTCGGTGTCTCCGACAGTCCGGGTGACCACAAAAAAGGTATACACCATTATTAGTATCTGGACACATTTGGCCATAGGATAACAATGACTTTGAGCTCCTAAGAAGCAAGGACAACTGAAATGATGGCAAATGCTTCTGCATTAGTAGAAAGAACTGCTACCAAAAATCATAACAACGACAACTTTGATTTTACCTTTTAAGGACATCACTGGCAACCTGGACAGACAACTGTGGTTGTTTCAAGTCCACCGGTTCACTGAAAGCCAGATCTCCAGTGTAGGAAGGAGTTAGCTGTGATGGCCTCTCAACAAACTTCCACTTGACGACATCCTTGACATCAACTACCTTCCATCTGTTTGGCTGTGATGTGCTGATGAAGGGTAAAACTGGCGACATAAGCACAATGTTAATATATACAGCTGAGACACCTTGGTGACATACCTGACATAAGACACAGATTACAAATTATAAAACAAATGTTTACAATATAATATGATAATGCAAGAATGACAACACATGATGCTATTGAGTAGCATAATGCAGGAATGACAATAGCATGATGCTATTGAGTAGCATCACATTGAGCACAACTAATACATATTAATAGCCATCTTCATGAACAGCAATTTGTTAAAATGCATAATTACTGAACTGCTTATCCTAAACCATGCCCACTACCACTATATCTCTGCATCCTGACTATGAATGCAATGATTCAGAGGTGCAAATATTGTCCAGAGCATTATCCAACACATTATTCAACACATTACCCAAGAAACCTAGGTCAATGGCATATGACCCTCCAGACCAATCCATTTAAATGTTTTAAATGGTGGCACAAAATATACACATGCCACATTTAAACCCATGCCATGATGAACATGTCTCCAAATAACATATTTAGACATTATGCCAATTTCTCAGCATGACAGGGCACTGGAAGCTCTACATCCTGACCATGCATCACAGACACACACTGTGTGATATGGTAAGTCTACCAGATCACCAATCCCAATGTGTCTCTAGAGCAGGAAGATGTTTTCCCAGTGAGATCCCACAATGCCACAAAAGGAGACAATTTGGAACTGCAGCAATCCCCCAAATGAAACACCAGTCAGGAAGAACTTCTTTATGCTGTGAGTAATGTATTCCTGGGAGTTTGCTACAAACTGTGAACAATGCCCAGGCCTTCTCCTTTTTTAACCTGTGACCATCTAGGGGACTTGGTGCATCCTGTTTCTTACTGACTGGTGCCCCAACTATACATGAAGGGATCAGGAATAGCTGATGACAACATCCCACTCCTCTCATCCTTTAACATGCTCTAAAACCAGCCTGAACTGCAGCAGCCAACAATAGGGCCACTAGCCACAGAAGACTTTTACAGTCTCAGCAGTAAACTGCTAGACATTTCTGGATGATACAAGTTGTGGTCAATGCTCATTGCCCCCTGGGGACTAGTACACCATTTTTTTTTTTAATGGCTGGCATCCCAACTGTATGGGAGGGAACCACCAGCCAACCTTTAAGTGTCTTTTTATTGACTG
This sequence comes from Capitulum mitella, assembly GCA_030062745.1. Lineage (NCBI taxonomy): Eukaryota > Metazoa > Arthropoda > Thecostraca > Pollicipedomorpha > Pollicipedidae > Capitulum > Capitulum mitella. The sequence goes on along the minus strand of CP099840.1, from coordinate 2,278,777 downwards.
ATTTGGCCCACTGGGCAAAAAAATATTTCAGTTTTTCCAAAGCCAAAGGCAAGCAGCATTATGTTCTTTAGTGGTCTGTCAGCTAATGGCAATAGGATTTTATTCAGTGGTGTAGGCATGCCTCTTAGAGAAACATGACAATATGTATATCATCTTGTGTAGAGCTGAACAGGCAATCAAATGGTGCAAATACTTTGTCACTTCTGTGATCAGATTTAGCACAATTTAGATTATTCACAACTGAAACCAAAACAAGGAATCTGATCACAATTTTTTGTGGCCAAAGGATAATTAAACACTTCTGCATCTAATGGTGAACAGGTTCACGAAGCTAGGTCAGATGCCACCTGACACTGTCTAGAACTGTTTAGACTCCAGTATTAGTTATTGGCCAGGCCACAAACTGCAGGTTTTGACAAGATCTCACTTGCACACTCTTTACTATTCCCAGGTGTGTGCTGAGTGGTTCTGGCATGCACCCAGGTATTGAGGCATCCACCATGGTGCCATAAAAAACTGGTTTGCAAAACAAAACAGCAGATTCACCAAAGGGGGAAAAAACAATGCACACAGTACCCAGCAGCCATAACAAAAAGCAATGACTTCCAGAACTGTCACATTCAAGATTCCAAATACCACCAAATCTGGAGAAAAAGGCACCAGAAAGCTAGGTTGACTTACACAGTTACAAAACTGATGTTGATTCAGTGATCTTAAGAGATGTTTTCTGCTCAGAAAAATAAACTTTTAATGTTATAGTTTCTTCCTGTGGTTGCTTTTATGTTCCAATACATAGCATAAATCACAAAATTTGTTTTCAAAGCAAGTTGCTTTGATGGCATGTTGCTGGTAAAGCACATCTGTGTATATATTCCAAGGCACTTTTTTGCTAATTTATGAACACATTTTAGAACCCTGTAGGCCTTAGATGGCTTTGAAATTGCAGTGTGTGTTTCTTAACAATTACATATCATTGCATCATTGCAATTCTCTGTTTCAGTTGGCTATATAAATTTGATTAGTCATAGGAAACCTTTTTTGCCACTAAAATAGAGCCTAACAAGCAAAAGTGGTACTATACAGGGCTGTCCTTCAGCAACTGAACCAAATCCACCAAATTCCCTGGGTGTGCAATGCTTGATTTGCATGTGCACAATGAGTGCAATATTTTAGTCCAGACACACACCAGGCATGCAATCTTAATAATTATGGCATCAGGTGTGCACATGCTGTGCTCTGCAGTCTAGGTTATGGAAATAATGGGGGGTCAATTTGAGCCCCTAGTGGTCACAGGTGGTGCAATACCCCAGGTGGTGCTAGGTTAAGGCAAGAATGGATGACCATTAGGCATAAGCATGAGTATGAGCTTTAACCTTGATGTTATCTACAGAATGACACAAAAGGTTCAGAAAATGAGTGCCCAGCAGCCACTGTGACCTCTGATGTCTGCAGCCATGTCACTGGGGTGAATACAATACTTTGGCAGTCTCAATTCTGCCTGAAATGAAACAGCAAACTCCCCACTTGGGACAAGATTTATGAGCTTTAACTATCCATAAAATATGGTTCCTTGTCAGATTCAGGACATTTCATTTCATAGCCTGCAGTCAATTAGAAATTTTTACCTTACATTTTTGTCACAAAAATGGGGCATCTGCACCTATGACAAACAGACAAATATGACCCAGTGGTACTAGTGTTGCTTGCTTAACAATGTTTCCTTATGAACATTATTATGGTAACACAGGCCCTGATCCAACCTGCTGTCTTAAGATGGACTGTACTTCTCCAGTTGTAGAAGTTCAGTTTCCAGCAGCTTTTAAAGCTTCTCAAACCCAGCTCCTTGTCTCAATTCTTCCCCAAATGGGATTTCCTTGAGACCTGTCATGTTTTAGAGACTGGGTTCTTTTTAGGCAATGAAAAATCACTTTTTACTGATTTTAGAATCATATGCCTTGTATCAATAATCAGGCTCCATTTCATTCATTCTTCATTTCCTCTGGACAATATTTTAGATTTTTCGCCAAAAGGCGTGATGTTGGACGACCACCCTTTCCCCAAACCATCTGAAGTGTCAAGATATGTCAGTGATAACACATATTGCGTGCGTACTAACCTGCCCTTGGCTTGAAAAATCTCCCCAGAAAATTCATTAAGGAAACAGCCAAAAGACTAGAGGATAAGTACAAGCATTTCACTATCCAAACGTGAGCAACACTTCGTAAGCAACCCGGCAACGGGTGGTCCAAGGACGAACACGGTCCGTGATCCACAAGTCCACAGCATTTCCTCAACGCCAAGGTTTTTGTGCATTTGTCTCTCCTGCGCCATGTTGATATGCATTCACAACCATTGGATTGATACCCACGGCCCTATATATATGCCCATTTCCTTTTAAAACCGGCAGAAAATATTGGAGGAGCCCAAACCAACATTGGAGGGGCCGAAATCAACATTGGGTGTGCCAGGGCCCTCTCAAAAGAATACAAATTGACACCCCTGCTATGAACAGTTACTGTAATGCTCTAATCTACACTATTGCAAAAGCTAGTACATTTTTCTTCCGTGTTGGAAATCGTGTAGCGTTTTCTATGACATTTCTTTCGAACCCTTACAGTTCCAACAAACAAGGACGAACTTCAACCAGACTAAAGGCAAACCAACGTGACGGTTGGTTTGGGTCGAAATCCGAGCCCTGTATCGCAGACAGACGAGTGCATGCGCTCGGTGCCTTTATCGCAGTAAAATTACAAAGGTAGGTATCACAGACCAATGGCGCAGCCAAGGGGAGGGAGGGGGGCGATAAAGGGGTCATGGCCCTCCTGGAGGCCAAGCGAGGTCTCCTAGCGGTCGAGCGAGCAAAGGCTTCAGTTTTTTGGAAAGTGCGAGACGCCCGCAGGGCCCTTTTCACTGTCGGAAACGGGCAAAGCAAAATAAGAATATGTTAAACGTCCAAAAAAATCTCACGAATCTAAAAAAAAATTACTCCGACTACACAAGAAGGCTTTGTATACTGGCGGGGGCCCATAAAGGGCCCCCGCCAGTCTCCGGAGGGACCTCCTTTCGGTCTGGAAAAAGGTCCCTGTGAAATACGCCTTGGACGCTTTCTCTCCCCATCAGCGACTCGGTGATCAGTCGGGCCACCAGTGAGGATTTGGCCGTGCAACTATTGCTCCGCCTGCCACACGGTAGTTGCATCCCGGTTTGGATATGGATACGCGTTCACCATAGAGTAATCTCAGCACCCTGCACGGAGGTGTGAAAGATCATTTACTCTCACAGTCATTTATTAAAATCACCTTACTGGTCACTCACGTTACTGGTCACACAAATCGTGTGGGGATTTGAAAAAAGACTATACGATCCGAGTATAAATGAACCAATCAAATGCGTAAAGTACAAAATGTCGAAACGAAGACTCAGCACGACGGCACGCACGAAGAATCACAGGCACTGACACAAGGGTATCACATCGTAATCGGTCGAACCCTCTTTAGTCCTACCCGGGAAAAGCCACGGTACGGAGTGCCCCGATTTTTGGGCTGGCCCCATCGACATACGCCCATCTCAGGGCACGCAGGCGCGGGAGCCGGCCGCGCAGGCGCGAACACCTGTTGCAGGCGGTCTCGGCGCCCTCGCCTCTCGCTCACGCGGTCGCCGCCGGTCCTGCACCCCTCTCCGACATGACGTCGATCGATATACTCCGCACCGTGGCTTTCTATATTTTACACGCGGATCAAGTTTTTCATACCTAAAGAACAAAAAATAGGGGTGCGGCCGCGCTAACCATTCGCCTCCCCCCGGCCTTGGCGAAATCCTGGATCCGCCGCTGGCGAGGACCCCGTTGGTTATAAGGGCCTCCTTCATCCGATCATCCCCCCCCCCGAGGAATTCTGACTACTCCCCTTCAGTCACAGACTTCTCGCAAACAGAGGATCCCAAGTCCAACCGGTTGCACGCTCATGTAGATGACATCTGGCCACTGATGCTTTAAATCTTGCTTGTCCTGGATGGCGTTTGTGGCTTTGAAGCCCACCAAAAATTTAGGGCCTCCAGCACCAGCGGTTCCCAAACCAAACGCCTAAATGACAAAGGGGCACACCTCAGCACGTGCGTCCCGCACTCACCAGGCTCAAGCCAATGACTTGCAAAGCTGCCAAATACATGGACTGCCACGTACCACGTGCTCCAGCCCACCAGTTTCCAGCATCCCAGCGACAGTACTTTTGCGGCAATGAAAAATGGGTGTTATTCTTGGGTACCTCGGGCTGCACGTGCACGCTGCATCCCCGTTTCCACATGAATCCACTGGGCGTCGAATGACCCTGCGCCCCTAAGCCCAAATAACCAACCAACCCTCCACTTGAATCCATTAGAACTAGTCGCTTAGCTGCCCGTCCGCCTTTCCAAGCCAATAGCCATCATCACACCGAACTGTGCCGTATGCAACCCGGCAACTGGCCCATAAAACAGAGGTATAAAAGAGGCTCACGTGCTCTGAACTTGAGCCGTTGTACCATGCCCATCATGTGGGGCATCGTTGGATGGCCCTAGTGCTGGTTTACCTATCCACCAACTTTCAGCCGCCTAAGTCACTTCTGACGGCACTCGGAGGTTCTCGAGTCCAAATCAAAACACGTGCCTGCGGATCGCCACGTGGATCGCACATGGGTGCCGACCACAAAAGCGAGTACCCGCAAATGGGGCCATGTTGCCACCAAGTTTTGCGTCAAGAGCACCCGCCGTTTGACCTACACCCGTGGTTAACTGAATTCCGCAGAGGTCCGACCACGCCACGTGCCACACTCCACGAATCGTTTCGAAACTGGCGCCACAATTTGTCCGCCGAGTCGGCACACCCGATGGTGTCACTTCTGTTGCGATCGGCGGGCACGTTCGGGCGTTAGACGCTCCTAAGTTTGAACACACTGACCCACTTAACGATAAACACCTCGATTTGAACCTTTCCGAGCAATCGCCATGTATGAAATCGCTTTTCCTAAAAGCATGGCTAGCGATCCGGGGGGAGGTCCGGACTGCTTGAAATTCAGGAATTTTAGCATTAGGTCTAGGGCAAAAGAACTGGGAAGAACCATTCTGAAATCCTATGTGGACCCACCCCCCAATAATTTTCGGAAATCTCCAGCCATGGCTAAAAGCGTTCGGCTCGCTTTCAGACATACTTTCGGCTCCTTTGATTTTTAATTAATTAGTTTTGTTAGCATCAGAGACCAAAACTCTCCATTGAGAGTTCCAAACAACCAAGTCTCGTCCTGGTCTTACACCAAAATGAGAAGAAAGAAAAAATAAGAAAATAGTAGTATTTCATCCGAAATTATTTAGAGGGACCCGGACGCCAGAAACGTAGCCAGGATTTTCATCAGGGGGAGCAAATGTCAGATTTCGTCATATGCCACTGGCGTAAGGCGAAATTTGTAGGAAAAAGCAAAATTTTTATGTAACTGACCTCATATTTAACCCTCAGGAATACATATATTGTTTGCTTTTGCAAAATATATGGCCACTATTCCTCATTCGTGCGAAATCGCTATTTATCTAGTGTAGACCGCGTGGCCCCCTACGTCCCTGGGGGCGCTCGACCTCATCCCCCCGATCCGTACCTGCTTTGTGTGCTGTTAAACGTTGCCTGCTACATGATGCATGAGATGCGTGATGAGTGGACATGGAATAAGAAGCGCAATTTCAGGGAATAAATAGCCGTCCTTGCAGTGACAGGCTTCGTCAGCCATCCCAGCTAACATTTTTACGTCGTTACAACGTCATCCCAAGGTCACGCTTTGGCTCTCAAAACGTTGTGCAACACCGCCCTCATAACGTAATTTTGTAGACGACCGGAAACGTCGTCACAACGCTCCACCACGACTTCTGCAGAACTTTCCCACAACGTTGCTGAGACGTTTTTTTGACGTTCACGCAATGTTCCCCAAAACGTCGGTGAAATCAACGTTGTTAAGACATTTCTTTGATGTTTATATAACGTGTCTTCAAAGTTGTCCTAATATTTCTCCGAAGTCTGTGTAACGTTTCCTCGACTTTGAATCAGGCACGTAGCCAGGATTTTCTTCAGGGTGGGCCATATGACGGGCCATGGGCCATATGACGAAATCTATAAGAAAAGGCTGCAATTTTATGTAATTTACATCATACCTGACGCAGAGGAAAACATATAGTATTTGCTTTCGCAACATATATACCATTACTATTACGTATTCCCGCGAAATCGCCATACATCTAGTGTAGACCGCTTGGCTCAGAGGGGGAGGGGGAACCATGGCCTCCATGGCACCCCTTGGCTACGTCCCTGCTTTGAATGTAGGTTCTTGTTACGATGTAACGATAAAACGGCGTTGTAATGACGTTCTAACTACGAGGGCACAAGGCACCTAGGACGCACTTCAACATTACCGTGGCTCTCCACAGAACTACTGCACGTCATCTACGCGTTCCAGTTTCATGTAGTGCTCCTGGCAGAGCAGCACAGCTTATGAAGAAAAAAGACTGATATTGATTTTAGTGTTTTTATTCAAAAACAGCCGAGAAGGCTGCACGCGGCGGCGAGGCGGCGCCGGCCGACGCAGGCGGGACGGCGGAACGCCCCGGCTCCTGCCTGAGGCGAAGGTGGCGCGCGCCATCGAGGCCTGGCTGGCGCTAAGCCAACCGCGAGCGCCAGGTGCGCAAACTGGGAGGCGCGCTGGCTGGGATCAGCAGCGGGCAGCTGAGCTGGAGCAACACCTGGCGGCAGAACGGGATGACGTATTGCCAGTCAGCTCCCGAGAGTGGACCCAGCGCCGTAGTTGCCAGTGACCCAGCTCCAACACCCCACCGGAACACGCGGCGCTACCAGGCCGCCGAGAGGAGGCTGAGACACAGCGAGTGGATCAGGAACGGAAGACTACGCGGCAGGTTGGCCAGAACCGGACCGAGGCACAGAGCCAGTTGGGGCTCTGTGTCTCGACTCGACCTTCCACGACAAATCGATCGACAAGAGGGTGGCATTCCCACGTCTCAGATGAAGATCAAAATTGGTGCGTCGAGTCTTCGTGTGCCCTGATTCCACCTGTGCACATTGTAATTCGATCAGGTCATTGATTTAGGAGTTATAGCCTCCGGCACTTCGGTGAGAACACGCTACAAGGATTTGTTTGGTGGCCAATAACTATGTGAAACATTATTCCAAATCTAAATGTCCACGTATTTTTCAACTTGTTAAGGTTCAAGGAAACCGTTACTGGTCAGACTTTTTGCATATGACAAATAATATAACAGTCACGGCATGACCTCAGGCCACGTGGTCTTCGGTGGCCTTGATGCCTGTAAAAATGTTACATTTTGTTCAGCCAGAATGGAAGGCCCATATTTCGGTTTCATATATTGCAAATAAAATAAATGACGTTTTTGTTACAAAAGCTCATTTCCAGAGCACAAATTTTACCACATTTAAAGGTTTTCGAGAATCCGCACCAGGATCTCGAGAACTAAGAGAGCTACGAGGATCAAAGTGAAACCAGTCGAAACGTCGTTAAATTTCGTGAAAAAAATGAATACATACGTATTGACTCTGAATTAATATTGAGGGGTAAGAAGGTCAAACAAGATCATGTTATGCCGTCCAAAATCTGGGCAATTAAAGCAAATATGACGGCTCTCTAAATTCATTTCGAGTACTGAGCAATCCAAAAAGGACTAAAAACGTTTTTTCACTGTCAAAAAGAAATTTGCTTTTCCTTAGATCATGCCAAGGCAGGTTAACAGCTATTGGAACACGACACTGATTGATGTCGAAACTGGCACGCAAGTAAATCTACTACAAGCATACGTTTCGAAATCACCACTGCGTATGTTTGGTCACAAATGGAAAACTCGGAAAAATATCAATGCAGGTCATCTTAGGTCATATCAGGCCAACCAAAGTCGAATATGACAGCAGGACGGACGTCATTTGATCGCTAGAATCATGCTAATATGTTCTTGGATGGCGTGGGAGTCTGGGGCAGGCCAAGTCAGGTCTGGTCAAGGACGATGACAGGCAAAATGTGGCTGTCTGGTTCGAAAAATCACGATGCCGCGATGTTCAATTCCGAACGAGACAGACATTTTTCATGTTATCGTCCTTGATCTGAACTAACCTGACGTACCCTTGACGACTTCCATGCCATTGAAAAACATATCAGTATGACAACAGACATCAAATGACGTTTTTTTCCATTTGCACCTTTATCCAGTCTCGAGGTACGAATGTTGTAATATCCAGCTTTAACTGACCTGATATGCCCTTAAATGACCTATAATCATTCTCCTGGTAGTTTTTCATTCGTGGCCAAACCTTCGCAATAATGACTCCAAAATGTATGCCTGAAGAAACTTTACTTGAGTGTCAGTTTTGACGCAAATTAGAGTGGTGTTCTAATGACTGTTGACGTGACCTGACATGACCTGAGAAATAGAAAGTATCTTTTTGACAACAGAAAATCGTTTCTGGCCCTTTTTAGACTGCTCGGTATTCAAGCTGAATTCAGAGGATCGTCATAGCTGCTTGAGTTGCCCACAGATCTTGGACATCATGACATGGTATTGTTTGAGCTCCTGACCCTACGATATCAACTCAGAGTCATTAAATATGCGTTCATTGTTTATCAGATAAGACCGCCTTTTTATTGTTGTAACTCTCATCTCCTTAATTCTCTTAGTTCTCGAGATCCATGGGCGGGCCTTGATAACCTTCAAACATGATAAAATTTGCGCTCTCAAAATGAGCATTTATGACTAAAACGCCACTTCTTTCATGTGCTATAAATCAAGCCAACATATGAGCGTTCAATTCTGACTAAGCAAAACTTAGCATTCTTATGGGCATCAAGGTCATGGAAAGTCATGTAACCTGAGGTCATATCTTAACTTTCTTATTATTTATTATACCTAAAAAGTCTGGCCAGTAACCGTTTTCTTGAACAGTTACAAGTTCAAAAATGTCCGAATATTTAGATTCCGAAAACCTTTTTACATAGCTGTCGGCAACCGAGCAAACCCTGGAGCGTGACCTCGCCGAAATGCCGGAGGCCAGACTCCTGAACCGTCGACCAGATGGAACTAAAATTTGCGCAGATGGTTTTGGGGCATACGAACACCCTATACATTAAGTTTGGTCAAAATCTAGGACATGAGGGTGGACAATCACCCATTTGCTGTGTCGATTTGTCGTGGAATGTCCCAGCTGCCGCTGCCGCAGCCCACACCAGCTACTCCGGTATCAGCGGGCCAACCGCGACGGAGCTCTTCGTCACCCACGAGGAACGCAGGGTCTCCAACAGCGTGCGTGGCAGGCCTATGGCGGTCCAAGACAGTCACGCAACCCCCACCCTATTCTCCTCCTCCTCAGTCTGTTCATATGGGAAAGTTCAATGCGCAGCGAAGACAATAAAGCGTTTGTAGGTAAACGAATCTCCATCCTACGTCAAACTAAGTTCTCATAAAATAACATTTCACTGATGCTCAAGGTAATGAATAACTTACTACACTTATTCAGTGTTTGTATTCAGAGAAGTTGACCGGCTGCTTCTCGAAAATCTGCCAATTTGCAGCTTGTTCTGGAAAAAAAACGGATTAGTACACAAAGAAACTAAAATTTAAACGAAATTCGTCTCCTATGGTACACAAACTCTACACCCGTTATCTGCAATGCACATAATTATCTCAGCACCACAATGCCACAAAATAGTGGCAAAGGTGGGAAACTGGTTTTGTAGAGTTACATGTCTATCAGTCTTCCCTGCCACCTATTGTGTCTGTTTCAAGTGTGATCGACCTTCCATGTACCACAATGTGGATGACAGAAGTTTCAGAAGCTTCTCTGGGTGCATTTCTGGTTTCTGGAATTGAATGTAACAAAAAGTCGCTGGAATAAGGGCCAAACTGCAATATATGTGTGTTAATAGCACGTGCTTAGTCATAACTTACAACTTTCTGGAAAAAACCACGACTAGCAGGTTTCATGTTAATTCCATTATTTATAGTGAACTAGTTACATTATAAAAACGTGTCACCTGCATCCTGGACCTCAGACCTCCAGGCTGATGGGGAGCATGCTTGAGGGTCTCGCTAATGGCTTCCTCCACCTTCCGTATTGCGGCCAACTTGTGGACAAGAAGGCATGCTCATGAAAAAAACACTGGCATCAATGAAAGGTAATTTCGCTTAAAAGATCTATGATATCAAAAATGGCATGAAAGCAGCGAAGCATGAATAACGCTGGAAGCATAAAGAACGGCATGTTTCAGCAATACAGGCGTTGACGAAATTTGTGGTTTTGTCTGGGAAGGGAAACGAATGACAAGTTTACCAAGAAGCCTTGTCACAAGGCAACATCCTCAAAGGATGGGGAAAAGACTCACCAACTGGAGTGTGATCTGACTTGCATGAAAGGTGGCTTTTAGTGCGACTGCATTCTGAAATGAAAATCACCAACACCGAAAGCAGAGTGAAGTTCAATCACTGCATGCTATTCAACCGTAACAGGCAAACTTTACTTACTTATTACAGCCACGCAACATGGCAGGCGGCTGAAGGTCTCCGATATCTGCCAACTGTGGAGGATGAAAGTTGACCAGGGTCCACTGGCGCCAACTTTTTTTTACATATTCTGTGCTCTGTGTTCCCAAGGACAGTACCACCCAACATGTTCAGAACAGCAGCCTGGGCCAAAAGATTATGTAAGAGCAGTTTCGCGTTCGCGTTAACTGAATTCTGTAACATGTGAACTACTACAGCCGCATTTTAAATTTCCTAGAATACTGAGTCAACTCACTAAACAGACGCAACACACTGCATGACCAGCAAGTCTCAACCTTGTGCCACCAGCATTTCTTAGACACTGAATCACCCTGAGTTCCATTACCTCCCATAAACAAACCTTGCCGTCTTCTTCCAAAGCTCTCTGCTTCCCAAGTTGTTGCACAGTTGTAACTGCTAAGGTCATAAGAATTTCCTCAACCTGGTAGAACCGGGTCTGCGAAAGTTCCCCGTGAAGGGAATCAAACCCAGTCTCTCGAAAGTCCATCGCCTTAATCACTCGGCCCCATACACCCCACTGGATTGCAAGTGCACAATACAGTCACCCGGCAAGCCTTTTGGCATATGGCACAAGTTTGGCATGCAGTGTCATTCCGAATCGGCATTTTAATCCTCCCTCAGCTAATACCTTACTCTCGCAAAATAAAAGTCAACATCATGTAACATCACCCTTTGTGGGTAAAACCAACACCAATAACTTTTCTTCACCTGAGATCAATTCATGTCTTTTGAAGGCAAAACAACCAGAAAGTACCTAAAATGCAGAAATATCCATGACATTCAGGGATTTGATAATAGATGCACTTAACTATGGACTCCCTTATTCACTCAAATACAAGATAGTCAATGTCAGCTATTCTGTGTATGGTGGGCCATTTGTGAAGCACCTACGTGCTTCACAGACAGTTCCACAGTCTACTTAATGACAGGAAAGGGATATTTAAGCTGGGGTATGACCTGTTGGTTCCCGCTCACCTTGATACCTATTTTGGCTTCCGTAAAGAAGCTTCAGCACATCAGTTTTGGGAAAAAATACAGTGTTTCCAGTTGTTCTCAAACTACTGAAAACGAAAAGCCTGTAATGTTTTGTTACCGCATTTAGTTTTAATAACTAATACATCAATACTCATGTTTACGGCAGCAAAACATGCGTGGCAGTCGATTTCTGTCGTTTCGTGTCGAATACGCCACAGGGGAGGAAACTGAAATGTCGCGCTTTTTGCGCTCACTGACGTTTATTCATATTTCTTGTATATCTTCTTGTCAAATTTCTAGCTTCAGGTTTCCCTTCAAAATCCCTAATTTTAAAGTTTGTCTTTAGATTTTTCCTTTAGATTGCGTTGTTTCTTTGTTTCGTTTATGCTAGCATTTTTCCTCATTATGTTATCATAGCGTCTAACGCCAACACACGTCCTCTGCACGTTGTGGAATGGACGTTGTCAAAACGTATGGCGACAACGTTAGTACAACGTTACATAATACCGAGGGAATAAATTGGTGAGGACATCTTTTCTCATTTGGCAAAGATATGTCTCATACTGATGTGGAACGAAAGTCATCATTTTGTGAGCGAAAATCAAAGGCTTTGTCCTAAAAATTGCGTTTGGCACAGAAGCCATGAGAGTAACGTCCCAATAACGTACCTTCACAACGTTAATAGGACGTTTAATCACAACATCAGGACAGCTTTGTTACCTAGCAACGTCCACAACGTTGTTTAGACGTTTTGGCAACGTAAAATTTTCGATTACCAAGATACAACCTTGTCGCAACGTTATAACGACATTTTGTGTTAGCTGGGCTAGATTTGCAATTACGTTTGGCCGTTTAAAATGACGGTTATTTGGAGGTCTCATGGAGACCAGGTGATGAGATTTTTCCATGACGAAAATATGGTCATCGTTAGGTATTATTTAGCGCCTAAAAGTAGGAATTTGGGAACACTGCCATGACATCGCCACAGAACAAATTCATAAAAAAACTGCAGCGTCCCACGACGTCGCAACGTTCGTAAAACGTTGCAGGAACGTCCCCATGACGCCATCACAATGTGCACACAAAGTTGCAGCGACGTCCTCACGACGATGTCACAGCGTCGTAGAATACGTGGTGAGCACGCGTGTAGAAGTCTGCACTAATCCGCTGTGACGACGTAGATACACAACTTTGTGTACATGAAAAGATGACGTCGCCACGACATCATGACAACGTCAGATGATTGGTCGGGAATAATGCACATGATGCAAAAGCTGCAGTATACAGCTTGTCAGCTAAACCGAATAGTTTAAAAATTACCTCACGGGTCATACTCAGAACGTGTGAGCTTTACAAACACTTCCAATATCAGGCAGATTTCGCCTCTGCGACCCATTAACCAGGGTGTCTCCCAGGTTTCGCCCCAGGGACCCCTGCTCTTTACTGTTTTTGCTAAAGACCTCAGCTTGCATGCTGCCGGTGCTCTTCCGGTACAATACGCCGACGACACTCAGGTTCTGGTCACTGGCTCAGAATCTGCGCTTTCTTCTCTTGTTTCTGACCTTGAGACCGTGTTGGCTCCGTTGGATGAGTATTTTGGCTCAAATGGTCTCAAGGTCAACGAATCAAGATTTGAGCTTATCCTCCTTGGAACTCGTCAGAATGAGTGAAACTTTCCTTCATTTTTTGTAAAATTCCGGAATACTCGTATCAATTCCGGTACTGAATTCAAAATTTTGGAGCCATTTTTGATCGTTTTCTTTTTTAGGAACCACATATCTCCAAACTTTCACGGAAGTGTTTCGGAATTCTTACTGGCATCTCCCACCTGCGTCGCTGTCTCCCTCCCGGTACTCTTCCTGTCGTTGTCTTTGCCCTGGTTTTCTCTCACGTTCCGTTTTGTTTCACAGTTTATGGAAACGGTTCGGCCAAAAACGTGGCTGCCGTGCAGAAAATTTTCAGTTTCGCTGCATGCATGATATCCGACAAAAGAAAACATGCGCACATTTCGGCCGTGCGGTAAAACCTGGGCTGGCCCCCTTCCCAAAGCATGTCTGAGCACCAGACGCTGACGTTATTTCATGGGATCCATTGTACAGGCGGACCAGAGCACCTTGCTGCATCGTTTTGTTTGAACAGGGAACAGGTGAATCACGTAAGACATACCAGGCAGGACCGCCTGCTCAGCCTGCCTCGCATCCGTGGTCAGACGGCTGGAAAGAGGCAGTTCGTGCACCGCGCCGCCTCATTGTTCAACACCTTGCCACCGGACGTCGCTGACATGTCTTTTCAACTGTTCAGACGCAAGATGAAGCAGCACCTTATTGTGACAACTTATAAACGTACGTGGCAGTTTTCTCTTTTAACATTTTTTTTTACAAAGTTACCTTGACATGTGAAACGAGTGTACTGCGTGTGTGTGTCTCTTACCCCTTGTACCCTTCACGTATGATGACCCATGATCGAGAACAGCCCCTGTGGCCTCGGTCATGTTTTGGAGGATGATCCCATGACGTAAATAAATAAATAGATAAATAAGGAAATTGGTTTGAAAACTACACATCACTGTTTTGTTTTTTTAACTAACACTTTTTTATAAAATCCATGACTTTTCAGTGGGTTGACAATGCTTACTTTGCCTATGCTTCAAATGTGTGTCGAAAAATAAAAAATACCACCGCGACATAGACGGCTTAGGGCCGACATTGGGCAGCTCAGAATGACAGCTTTGAGCGCCCTATAGAAGACTGAAATGCCCCTCTCACATTGCAGGGTACCCGCTCGGTGACTTGACTTTGGTGACCTCTGGAAACTCAAGATGCTCTCAGGCAGATTAAGGCGCCCTCTGGCTGGTCAAGTTGCCACTAAGCCAGCTCGTAGTGCCCTCTTTGGTTGGACTACCAGAGGTATGCATAAATGCGATTTGCAGGAGTAAGACTGGGCTTACAACTGTATTGTTATTATTAATACATCACAGCAGACCCTTATATTGGCACACATACACAAGCGAAGCGTAAAACGTTTCAAAGACAACGGGGAAGATTCCTTTGAACTACCGAAGCACCTTAACGTAAAAAGTTCGCGCCGCGCACAACAACCCACAGCTTGTCGTGCAACTGTTGAGACGCCACCACTGCGCCCACGTCCTGTATTTGCGGCTTTTCATGACCGTACCTAATCATTTTGAGCCTCGGTTTGCTACCGTTCTCTATGTTAATATCCCCGTCCTTAGCTCAAGCACAGGCCGCGCCAGCCTGTCCTATTCGTGGCGGCGGCGCGCGCTGCGCTTCAGAAGGCGCCCCGTCGCTCCATCCTCTCCGGCCGGCGGATCCGAAGCAGGCCACCACCTCGTCGCGCGGCGCGTTCAGACGCCGCACTGCTGCTGCTCCAGCTGCAGCTGCCGCTTCAGGTGGTCCACCCTCTCGCTGCAGGTGCCGGCCGGCATCGGGTCGGCCCACTCGCCGTCGGCGCCGATGACCGGGGCGGCGCGGCCGAACGGCAGTTCGCCCCAGTCAGCCAGCGGCGGCTGCCGTTCGCCGACCTCGAACGCGCGCTTCTCGACATACACTTTCACCGTCTTGGCTGGCGGCGGCAGGTGGTCGCGGCCGCGGCCGGCCGTCATCGGGCAGAGCGTGTTGTCCACCTCCGGGATCAGGTAGAGCCAGAAGCCGTCGGGCGCGTCGGAGCGGCGCACAGTCAGCTGTGCGCGCCAACTGAAGCGCGTCATCTGCAGCCGGTGTTCGTCGGCCAGCTCGTACGGGTGCGTCACGCAGCGGCGCGTCACCGCCAGCATGGCGCACACGGCCTCACTCCGGATCGTGACCACCTTGAGTTCGACCTCGAGCGTGCCGTCGTCCGGCCAGCGGAACACGCGGTACGACACGTCGGCCGGCGAGGACTTCATCGTGGCCACGCTGCCCAGCGCCACGTTCTCGGTGGAAACTCGCCAGCGCATCGGCAGCGCGATGGTCGCGTTGGTCTCGGCCAGCAGGCGCAGGGTCGGGTGGTTCTGGCACAGCAGCACCTCCAGCCACTGCATGGGAGCGCCGCCGGCGGGCCGCCACGGCAGCTTCCACGAGTGGTCGGCGTTCCGGGTGGACACCCAGAGCCAGACGGGGGTCGCCGTCGTCGGACGCGCGTCCTTCTCGCCCATGGGGTGCAACTGGACCTTGAGGACCTCGTGCTCCTTGAGCTCGCGGTCGGTCTCGAACGTCTCCATTATCGAGCCTTTGAGGTCGAATAGGACGTTCTCAGCCATCTTTTGCCTGGCGGTGGCGGTGGCCGCCATCGTCGCCAGCAGCGCCAGCAGCAGCCTCATGGTCGGGTCGCTGCCTGGATGGACGATTCGCTAGTATTCAATCGGAGAGAGCGCGACTCAGAGTTCTCCCGTTCTCTTCTGAACTCCTCGCGCTGTTCTCCGAGACGCTAGCTCTGAACCTGTCGGCTCGGATTCGACTCACGTGGTCCCGCTGCCCCCCTTCTCTCCGATCCGGTACGAGGCAGCGCTGCCGTGCTCCCGCTGTCTCGCTGCTCTGTGGTCCGTGACGTGACGGTGCTGCTCGTCGGTCGAGACTGAGAGCCTCATGGCCCGAGTACGCCTTTATCGTCGCGCGATAGCCGGGCCGACGTGCACCGGCTTGCTGTCGAGGGGGGAAGGCGTGGGCTCGGGAGGAAGGATCCAGTGTCGTCGCCGAGAAGCATCAAAACTCGTCATCAGAGGCGCCACCGGGAGCGTTGCTCATACGTCATCGAAACGAACCGGCACAGCCAGGCACAACTGAGCGTGTCGCCACGGGCCTCCGAAAAAAACGAAACATGCGCTCACTAAATTGGCTTTCGGACATCAGCATAAGACGCATCTGCTCCGTCATACACACATCATACATATCCTTCCGGCCACTGCACAGGATCTCATTTGTTGCCACGTAGTCTTCGTCAGGTTACGACAGACCTTTACTACGTTACTTATTTAATGACAGCGTCTCATCTAATAGACCGTTATCTTTTGCAGCTTTTGTTTGTGAATGATATTTTACCTGCGGATAAAATATTAGTTTGTTGTTACTCCTCGTTTTTTTAGTGCAGGCACATACAGTTTTGTGGAACGATCATGTCAACTGATGCCGGTATCGACTTATTTCATTCTGAGTCCGTGTAGCAGATTTCTGACTGCGTATGTGATAGTTGTACTAATGACGACCTCGTTCAAGCGAGGCCTCGTGAGTTCCAAAATCAGCTATTCAGGAAATTTTCTAAGTACAAACCTCTATTATTGACGTAAATCAGCAAACCAAACACCTACACGATCACCCACACTATACGCAGACCTTTCAGTTACAAGTTCTAAAACAGAGTGAGCTTTCATGACTTCAACTGACGCACTTTAAAAACCACCTACAAACGGAAATGGTCTAGGCCAGAAAGTACAAAAAATGACGTCATGTCGGCCAATACGAGACGGCTGCGTAGTCGGACGAGAGGCATAAACCGATGACGCAAGGGGCGTAAACCGTCGGCTGGACCAATCAGAGTTAATGGTGTCGCCTCGCGATCCCAAGAAACACTGTATGTTGATCTGTATTGTCCGTCGTTTACACTGACTTTCACGAGAAGTATCGAATCACACTAGTGGTAAAGAATCTCAGCAGTCCTAATGTTAAAAATGAGACGACCATGGACGTCACAGGAGTCTCTGTCTGGGAAGGTGAGCTCGACGTTGAAGAGCCGAATCGTTGGACAGTTTTAATGAGAGAGAAATCTATAGAAACTCTTTATAATTTTATTCGAAACCGCTTTAGAACTGAGGACTTTTTGGGTTACGGAAACAATTTTGTTACCGTCCAAATTGGAATTCATTCATTTTTCGAAAACCCGTGCTAAGCCAGCATCAGAATCGATTCAGTTAGCCACTGGTCGCATCTGAAATCGTTCGCCCTATTTGAAATCAAGACCAAGTCTGGTAAAGGGATCGTTTTAATGGAAAAATGTCATGATTAAGGTCAAAAAACACTTACCTGATTAGTCGATGGGACATGCAAGGGTTAGGTTTCAATCATCGCTGAAGGTTAGGATGCGGTCTATGGTAATCAACAAGGTAGTTTCTGTCGAACGTCGGGGTCTAAAACCGTGCTGCGATGTCGAGAAAATGTGACTGGCATGGCAATTCTGTCAGAGCTTCCGTACAATTCAGTCAATTAGCTTCGTGATAACTGACACAACAGAACCAGGCCTGGGTTTGGAAGTGTGACAGATCGCCGGTTTTTGGATGGGGTGGATGAGGGAATGTTTCTAATAGGCTGGAAGATCAGAAAACGTAGGCAATAATTTTCTATTTGAAGTAACATATTACCAATGGCATAAAAGCATGTTTTTAAAGTTCGAACGGATATCCCGCGCCAGCGGCGCAGCCAGGATTTTCACCGGGGGGGGGGAGCTCAGTGAGAACTGAGATACGAAAACCGCCTGCTGGGAAAACAATGGGTTTCACTAAAAAATGCTGGCCAAAGACCCCCTCCCCCCCTCTGGCTACACCGGCGTCCCGTTCGCATCACGAACAGAGTTGCGTATGGCGAAAAGGTGCGCACAGTGTTGTCATATTCTCACCGGAGGTGGTGGGAAACTCCTTTTCACCTTTTAACTAATTTTTATGTACAGTATAAATTATAAAACAAAGTCCATGGCTAACATGTATGGTCTACATCTGTATGGCTTCAACTTGTCGTTATTAGCCGTGGCCATGGAAATATGAACCACGACGAGACGCGTTCGAATTCATATGCTGTACCGTTCAGGACACAGGAAACTGGCTCGAATGACCTCCCAATCTAAATGTAATAATTAGTATATTTATGAGAAAAAATCCATGAATGTTCCATGCGCAGAAAGCATTTCGCTGTTTTACTCTGACGCCCACGCCATCAGCATTAACAGAAAGCAGAAAAAAACATTAAACACGGTGTCACAGCACATTATGTGAATTTCTACTGGATTCATCCCCATGTAAAAGACTGGTGCACCTAAATGTCCTAGGCCTATGGGGCTGTAGAAGGTCTTGATGCACTCAAGCCATTTTCATGCTCAATAGATTGCAACTTTGAAGTCACACTTTGCCATTGGAATCGATTCTTACTCTGATGATGTAGACAACTGCGTGATTCAGTTCTGATTGTGATTACCGCACTAATCACTGGAATCGATCAAAGCCCTGAATGTGATCGGAACAGAATCGGTTCCGGCGTCGGCTACCGTCTACTCGGCAGCTACCGATCAGCAAGGGGTTTTGCAGGAATCGGCCCTCGGGCCTTTCGTGTTTATTATCTTTCCGAATTTTGTATTTTGTAGGCAGGTGCTGAAATCGTACAATACACGGACGATACACAAGTTCTTAATGTCATGAAAAAAGAACGAGGTCTCCCACGTTGTAGAAACATGGAAATATAACCGTCCTCATTTTCTGCTTGGTTTTGAGCACATGTCTTGGAAGTCAACGCAAACAAAACTCAACCGATTGCCTTTGGTAGTCAGTAAAAATTTTGAACGACCCAAAACATTTATGTGAAGGTTCTGAACATTTTCGTGGCGACACATAACAAAGTTTTAGACGTTGGATTCACCATTAGCACTTCCAGGTCATATTTGCTCACATACGAGCAAATATGTACTTTACTAAAACAGAAATGCATGGAGATTTTTGTTTTTCCACACACCTCCGCCATGACGTCACATGAGGTTTGAGTAAATTTTGTATTAAACTGGCATATGGCTGTTCGGTGTACGTATTATTTTAAACAGGTTCGTATGTGTCCGGAGTGCATCAACTATACGTTGCATTAATCCAGCTCATATGTGTCTGGAGCATGGGTGTAGCGACGCCTCAGAAATTGAGGGGGGGGGGGCAAATCGGAATCTGACAGATCAGTCTTATCCAAGATCTTACTTTTCAACGGGAAATTGCGAAAAACGTTATCTTGACAACCAAAATTGAGGGGGAGGGCCATTTGCCAAAATTGGAGGGGGATATGTCTCCCCTGCCCTCCCCCCTCTCCCCGTCTCCCTCCCACCCATGGTCTGAAGTGTAGTATAAAAACCAAAAAAGTGTAGTTCAAAGTCCAGAACTGCAAACAGTAGTAAAGAGACCGCTTATGATCGATCCATGTCAGCCAGTCAGTGGACGACGTGAGGCGCCACGGGTCAAACTGAATGTGTCTCCCTGGGTCCGGCCGTGCTCTAGCCCCTCAGGGGTAGTCTGTCGCCCTGTTCCCCCTCCCCCGCCTGCCAATCAGCCCGGCAAGTGCCATCTGAGGCCGGAGGGAGGGGGTAACGGGACGGCGGCGGGGACTGCCAGAGTGATCTCAGCCCGGCACGAGGCGGCGGCGGCGGCGGGCGGGGAAGTTCCCGCAGATAACCGGCGGCTAAGGCGAGGCTCGGTCGTCACATGCAGGCCATGAGTCACGGTAAGCCGCACCGGAAGACACAGCGGCCACGGAATTCGCACACTGTTTTGTTCTTTTTTTTTGTAGTTGCATGTTCTGAAGCAGAGTCCAAAACGGACTGGATCACGCTGGCAGGTCTTACAATGCGATCCAGTCCGCTGTGTGGGATCTGGAATGTATTGGCAAATCTATGCAAAACAGGGATCTGGATCGGATTTGGATTTGAAGTTTCATAAAGTTGTGGTATTCAAGTAACTGACAAAAAATGCCTTAAACCGGACCATTTAACCAGACCACATAATTTAGACCATTTAATTCGATGGAGTGTTTGTGTTCTTTCATCGCGTGATAATGAATGGGGACGAATCTACATGTTGATTGGTAAAAAATTGAAACAGAAATGATATGTCGTGAAAAAACTGCGTGGGCAAATGACCGTGACAAACCGCACATTCATACGCATCATTTTTTATAGTTTTTTTGTGGTAAAACTAGACATTTTTTTAACCATTTTTAGGATACAAATTTGCATTAGATTAGACATAGCGGTTCCCCAGTCCGGCTTTTCTAGGCCTAGTTTTTGTAGCGAATTGGATCCGGATTGGATCAGCCTTGGAGGAAATTTATGAATTTGGATTGGATCCGGACTTCGCCTGGCGGTTTACGAATTGTATCGGATCGAGCTGGGTTTTTCCGTTTCGTACTCTGTTCTGAAGCGTCGAGACGATGCATACGAGATATAACAGTTCCGGGACGGCGAGGGGCACCTGAAAATGGATAAGTAGGAGCAAACTGAAAAGATTACATCTATCACCTCAAATGGTGCCATATTCTTTTACCTCATCCTTTCAATATCCTTTGTTTAAATTGCTTCCGTTGGTATTTTAAACATTTTCTCGTGTGAGAGGTGGCGTAAGAAGCCCTACCCCCGGTTTTTGCTTCCTTTTTCCAGGGACTTTAAAGCAGCTTCGCAAACTTGGTAACTTTTCTTACTCATTCGTTTCTTGTATTACGTCAGATTTTTACAATTTAGTTTTGCCAGGGGTGGAGCGAAAACATGTTTTCTTCAAAGGCACCTCAGACCATTTTTTGCTGAAGTTGAAAGAACAATGGCTGCCATAAACGTTTTTAAGATGGAACTTAAACTTGATAGGAGTGCATACTGCGTAGTTATATACCCGACAACAATAAAAACAAAATATTTTTGTTGACCTGACGTCAACTTTGTGTAAATATTTGCTGTGCTTATCTTTAAAACAAAACGCCCGGGACACGTAAAACTCAACATTGGTCCTCTACTTGTATTTCAAGTTTCACGTCCATACCAGGTCGGGGCACGGAGCCATTACCTAAAATACCCGAGCGCGTATTCTATAGCACTGCAGTCATGAACAGGATTGCGAAAAATAGTCAGCTAAAACGATTAGAATGTTTTCATACACTGCGGAATGAACACAGGGTCATTTCAGATGACTGGGATCATCTGAGCGTAGGCGGCAGAACGGGGAAGAGGTCACGAGGGCACCGTGCCCCTTAACTGGCGAAACTGGGCATCAACGCTAAGGTGTTGCTCGGGAAGAAATGGCTAGAAAAGCAGCCGGTGCCCGGCCCCCCTGCCGCGACATGTTCCGCCGCTACTGCATCTGAGGTTATCTGAGTTAGCTGACATGGTGAAAATGCAACCGTGACAGTTTCCCTTTTCCATGTCTCTGGAGCCCCTGTGCTAACATTCTAGCAATGTCGTACAGTTTGAACTTTGTATAAAATAACTGGTAAAAGGGGATTTTAAACTTTTGTCTAAATTCAGTTTTGCAAAAACATAACATCCCATATTCAGGCTCTATGAACGTTTATGCGTTTTCTCACACGAATGGACCTAAGGGAAAAGCGGTATCGAATAGCTTCCGATTCATGCCAGTTGCACTAAAATCGGTCCATAAACATCGGCGTAAAAGGAGTAAAAACTAAAACGGCGTAAAAGGAGTAAAAACCCTTTTTGATATTTTCCCGTGTATCCACCCTTTACAGTATTCTCAACATTTATTTGTATCAAAAGAAGTTCGCGTTATGGCGAGCCCATTGCCGTTTTTTTGCGATCAAACGGGACGGATAGTTCTCAAGATCTCAGAATAAGCCCCTCCCCCCATATGAGCATGCGTTCATGCGTTATGGGTTAGAGAGTAAGGTCAATGTAGACGTTGAAAAAGGATGTCATATGGAGTGAGACAATAAGCCAAACGCACACCCCTTCCACACGGGTAGGCGTCTTAATGTAATGGGTACAGAAGTAGGTTAACTGGGTCGTTTGTGCCAATCCGTCCACAGCAACTTCTCGCGGACTTCTGTCAACTTCATACTGTCAACATGGTAAATTGTCTCGTAGGTACAAGACGTATCTGTAATGTGGTGTTCCGTGGGTGCATTCGTGGCGGGGCGCGGTGCGCACCGGCTGGCTGGTTGGTTGCTGCGGTCATGCGCTCGACCGTGGCCACGTGGCCGGCGTGGGTTGTGCCGGCACGCCCGCCGGGTCGCAGCGGGCAGACCCGACCGGGGCGTGGGCCCGAAGAGACGCGCGCCGGGGCACCGTGTCACGTCATACCAAGCGGACACATGACACGGCTGTCGCACTGCCGACAATGCGACAGCCGAGGGCTGCCCGCGTGACCTGCCGCCTGATGCCCGATGCATCTGCCGCCAGCCGCCCGCCGCGGCTGCTGCCTACTGCCTACTGCAACTACCGCCTGATGCCCGCTACGGCTGCCGCCTGCCGCCCGCTGTGGCTGCCGCCTGCTGCTCGATGCAGCTGCTGCCTGTGGTCCAACGGCTGCAGTCTGCTGCCTGTCACCTGGCGCCTGCCTCCTGTTGCCTGTTTCCTGCCGGCTGCTGCCTGAGCGGCGGTCCAGCCGCTGCCCTGAGCCTGGACTTCCTCGCGGCCGGGTCGCCGGATCGACGCTGTTTTCAGTTGCAAGGGTGAGGGGTGGACGGGGACATGGCCTGGGTTTGTATACTGATGTTTGCTTGTGTGATACTGACGGAGGCGACAAATCATGTGGAATGTTAATGAACTTAATCATGTATTGGTATGAGGAATTTGTCAATGTCTGTGAAATCCGGAAGTGGCCAGTTGGCGACGCCATCGGCTGGAGGTGATAAAGCAGCTATGGCTTTGCAGCCAGGTGGCTTTGGCTAGGTTTAACTGTGGGTTCTCCCGAGTTTCATGGGTGACTATTCAGTTCAAAGATTTGCGGAGGATTTCGAAACATTTTCCCAACTTCAGGGATGGGAAGCCGGCAGATAGAGAGACGTGTTCCCCTGTGCCTTTGGGGTATTGCGCGTGATGCCTGTGATGGCCTACCTGCTGACCAGAAGGCCTCATTTGATCTTTCTGCGGTCGGCATCCAGTCGTCGTTCTCGGGGTGCACTGCGATTGGCCTTCATATGGCTCTCACCATCCTGAAAAGACCCCCGTCAGCCTATTGGTGCGTCTGTCATCCAACTGAGGAAGCTGGTGTCTTCTGCTTTTCCCGCCCAGGTACTGGATGGCCGCCTTTTGCACCATTTTCCGATGTCGTTACCTGAGGACTGCCGAGATCGGGTGATTGCTGACGGTATCACCTCGTATGAGGCTGTTGTGAAACTTCTCGACCTTAGCAGTACCCTCCGGCTAAGGGAGGGTAAGGTGCGTCAGATGGTTGCAGAGACGGAAGTTGTTGCCCAGTTGCAGCGTGGGGTCCGGCAGCTGGAGCGCAGGCTGGAAGCGGCCGAGAGCTGCCGCGCCGCTGGGGGTGCGGCTGCGCAGGGCGGTCCACGATCTGAGCAGGCGGCGGCTGCCGAGCGACCCGGGCTGTGTCATGCCCTTGGGCAGCCGGGTCATTTTAGATCCGCGCGCCGGCAGCGTGCCACACGTACCAGAGGCGAGGCCACCCTGCTAAGGTGCGCCAAAGTCGTCGCTCGGAAAAATAGTTTCGGTTCAGGATGAACGTAATCCTGTCTCGTGACCGGGCAGGCCGAGCGGATACCGATGGAGCCAACTCGATTCAGTTCCCTAACACGACTTTTTCCGCTCGGATTGCAGCTGTGGACTGTTCATGTTTGTGTGCACGGGCAGCTCAGCCGGTGTCATCAGCAAGGCTGATGTCCCTCCAAATCAGCCAAAAGTATCCAAGACGGTCGCTGAGGCCAAGACGGTACCTCAGGATGGATTTTTTGTCGTTGCTGGGTCGCGCGGTGTCCGATCTCACTGATGTGCTCTGCCTCCTCGGACTGGATTTCTTACGGGTGTGTCCTTGCGTCATTGATCTGACCAATCGCTGTTTGGTTCTGACGCCGGTTGGGTCTGTTCGGTCCGTTTCGGCCGAAGCGGTGTCTGAAGGCACGATAGGTGCTGGCCGGGATGTGGGCGTACCGCCGGATCAGTAGGTGACTGTCCGGTAGAGCACCGAATGGCAGAGGTCCGCCTCTGGTCGGACCCACTCCACTACTGAGGGTCTCGAATTCGTAAAGGCGATTGTGGAGCTGACTGACACGACGGTGCCACGTGGCGTTCGAAACGTGAGTTCAGAACCTGCTGCGATCCCAAAGCGCGCTGAACCCGGCCGGGTTTAGCAGACGGTTCCCCGTGCCTCGACTTCCGTGGATCGTCAGCGCCGGTCTCTGACAGCGGAACAAAAACAGACGGCTGCGTCATTGCTGCGTCATTGCTGAAAAAATGTGGACCCATTTTCGACGGCTTCATCGGCCCTACATCTGTTGCAACCCACTCGATTGGTCCGGTGTGGCAGGCGCCTCGCCGAATGCCACCACATTTGCGGGAGGAGTTCAAAAAGCATGGGCCAGCAGGTCAGCCAGGGAGCCCTTGTGGAGTCCGACGGGATCTGGTCTGCCACAGTGTGCCTTGACAGGAAAAAGAATGGTTCTTACCGTATGTATGCTGATCCGAGACGCCTAAATGCTGTCACAAAGGCCCCGTCCCGCCTCATTCCGAGGACATATCATCGGCTGGACGCTTTGGTCGGTTCCTCTGTACCCTGCACCTGAGCATGTGTTATCATCAGATCTCTGAGGACCCCGAGACAGACACAAGGCTCTGGCTGAGACCTCGTCTGGCAGTCATTCACTTGTTCGCTTGCCATTCAGTGTCGCTCGGACCCGATGGTGTGTGCCCGCCTGCTCAAGGTGGTGCTGGGTGATGCACTGTCGACTGAGGGCGTGCACTATTTTGATGATGGTGCATTGCACAGACTTTTCACAGATTCTGGAAAGACTGGAGAGGGAGTTGAGGAAAGGCTGGGTCACGTAGGCCCAGCAGTTGACCTTGAGAAGCGTAACCTTTTCTAGCAGAGCGCGACGTGTTCGGGTCATGTCGTGTCTAAGCAAGGTTTCGCCGTGGACCCTCCGAAGCTGTCGAAGGTGAGGGAGCGGCCGTGCCACGCACGCAGAAAGAGTTGGTGTCGTTTGTGGATCTAGCCAGCTCCTTCAGGAAGAATGTCCGTGATTTTTCCGTCATTGCTGAACCTTTGTTTCAAAGGGCCGTCGAGGATGCTCGCGTCGTTTGGAAGGAGGATGCTCAACAGAGCTTTGGCTCGTTGCAGCGAGCTTTGTGTGATGCGCCCGTGATTGCCTGTCCGCAGTTTGGACCGGAAGCTGGCGAGTTTACGTTGTGTTGTGACACCAGTGGTGAGTGGCTCGGCGCTGTTCTGTTACACTCTCAAGGTGGGGTTGACAGAGTTACTTCTTACGTCAGTCACCGGTTTTCAGAGTCGCAGCGCAATTATTTAACCACCAAACAGGAGCCGTTGGCTTGTGCCACATTTGTTACTTATTTTCGACACTATTTGTTTTGGGGGGAGCCATTTCCCTCTCAAGACTGACCACGTGAGTCTTCATTTGCTGGTTAACTTTTGCGATCCGTCGGATATGCTATCCCGCCGGCCTGAGTGGCTCTCTGAGTGCGATTTGCGGTTGGAAGTGTCAGCCTGGCTCACAGAAGCACGGTTGCGGACACCCTGAGTCGTCCGCCGGCTGGCCGCGCCGACCTCGGGACACAGACCGCACGATGTCTGGGCCGTTCAAATGTGGACCGCGGTCCGGAGGATCCAGATCATTGTAGGCACGTGTCCGGGAACTCGTGGTCTTCGAGCTTCATCCGTGGTGAGCAAAGCAGAAACCCAGCGACAGCGGAAATGACCAGGTATGTGTCCCCCGGGAAGCGCCCAAAAAGGCTTGACTTGTATTCCGGAGCACGAGCACTGTTGCGCCAGTGGAGCCGGCTTCAGCTTCGGGTGACGGACGGCTGTCAGACCGATATTACCGACGGCGGCCGGGTGAGGACGGCCTTCACCCGATGATCCCTCACGGCTCGGTCGCAGGTGTGGTGACTTCACTCCACGCAGCACCGACGGATGGTCATTCTGGAGGAGAAAAACTGACTGAGCAGGTTCGCGTGCGATTCTGTTGGTGACCACATGTCGAGTCCTGTGCTCGGGAGTTTTGCCAAATGCGTGACCTTTGTGATTCTCCTGCTACTCTGACTCCCAAGCCAAAGGCTCGGATGGGTGAGTTACGGTCTGAGGAGCCGTTTGGCACCATCTCAATTGATTTCTTGAATGCAGGCTGCCGGAGACAGGGCACAGAAACGAACATTTGTTTGTGGCCACTGACCATTTTATTCGCCGGGTGGAGTGTTGTTCCCCCCCATGGGTACTGGGTGTGGGCTATTAGGGTCGCTCACTCCTTAACTTATTCCCGGAGTCGCGGTATGGTCTTCCCGGGAGGCGGGTTCACATCTGGTTGTCGATTTCATCGCATCAAACGGCGATCGATTTGCCTTGACGTGAGCTACATTTTTACAAAAAAAACATTTTCAAAATTTTGAAATGTGTCGATACAGGGGGACGAAAATGTCAAAATGGGAGGTACTTTTGGACTTCTTATAACTCCGTTGTTTGTCGACTGATTTCAATGAAACTGAAATGAATCGAGAGATTATGAGTAGGGCTTTTACTATGGGTACACAAATATGAAATTTTGAGAAAATTCATGGGCGTTCACAGGTTTTTAAAAATAGGAGGATTACTTTTCTAACAACTGAATGAACAAAAGAGGCAAACGCCCTTTTTTGGCTTCTGCTAGTCATTTCATGTTAAAGAAGTACAAATCACATCACAATATTTGTATAGTATTAGCATAGGCGGTGCCAGGGACATGAAAAAGGGGAAATTGTCACGGTCACACGTTCTTCAGATCAACTTGTGACCTTTGACCTTAAATGACCTCCAGTGACCTTGGGGTTACTTGGAATGATCTCGTATGCATTTAATATTATCTGCAAACGTTTTCAGTTGTTTGAATTCACTCTTTCAAAAATGTCATTTTATGACTATTACGATATAGGGTACGCGCACTGACATTTTAGGTCATAGCTCCATGACCCGACCTGATATCAAGCTTAAACTTGGTACACAAGTAGAAGGCACCCTTCTACGTCATATATGTTCCGGGTTTGGCATTTGAAAAAAACGGCGCCGAAATTATTGCCAAAAAAACAAATTTTGACTTTTGACCTTGACCTGACCTTGTAAAATGACCTCAAGTCAACAAAATTTTATCTGCACATGCCCCTACTATTTAGCTATAAATCCATATAATGTTTTAAGTTCTATCTTAAAAACTCTGTTTTTGGCAGACATTTTCCTTTTACCCTTAATATGGCCAAAAATGGCATGAGGTGCCTCCCAAAAACGTTGCCTGACTCCGCCCCTGAGCAAAGTAGAATTTTGAAATTTTGTCACGGCACGTAGAAAGAATAGCTAGGAAAAGTCACCAAGTTTCGTGAAGCTGCGTTAAAAAGCCTGGAATTGGCAAGCAAAAAACCCGAAGGGGGGCAGATTCAGCCCGCCCCTGCCGGGAATAGGGTTAACATCGAGAAATCTTGGATTTCCGCCTATCATCAGGAGTGTGGATTCCTATCCCTTTGTGGTTGCCCCGGCACCCGCAAAATGGAGATGGGTACCCACAATATGGCTTGGGCACCCAGGGGTGTCGATTTGTATTTTTTTGAGAGGGCCCTGGCCCACCTTATGTTGATTTTGGGCTACCCAATGCTGGTTTGATCCCCCCCTTAACCCTATTCCCGGAGGGCTAGACGGTATGGTCGATTCCCGGAAGGGGGGCGGATTCGGCCCCCCCCCCCTGAAATCTCGAGAACTACTTGTCCGATTTCATCGCAACAAACGGCAATCGATTCGCCGTCACGTGAACTACATTTTTATAAAACGAAATTTCCAAAATTTTGAAATTTGTGGAGACAGGGGACAAAAATGTCAAAATGGGGTACTTCTGGACTTCTTATAAATCCGTCGTTTATCCACCGACTTCGATGAAACTGGCATCAATCGAGAGATTATGGATAGGGCTTTTACCATGGCTCCGCAGATGTGAAATTTTGAGAAAATTCATGGTCGTTCACAGGGTTTCAAAAATAGGAAGATTAGTTTTCTAACAACTGAATGAATAAAAGAGGCAAACACCCTTTTTTGGCTTCTGCTAGTCATGTTATACTAAAGAAGTACAAATCGCATTACAATGTTTGTATAATGTTAGCATAGGGGGTGCCAGGGATATGAAAAAGGGGGAACTGTCACGGTCACACGTTTCTCGGATCAACTTGTGACCTTTGACCTTAAATGACCTCCAGTGACCTTGGGTTTACTTGGAATGATCTCGTGTGCATTTGATATTATCTGTAAACGTTTTCAATCATTTGAATTCACTCTATTTCAAAAATTTCATTTTTTGGCTATTGCGATAGAGTGTACACGCACTGACATTTTAGATCATATCTCCGTGACCCGACCCGATATCAAGCTGAAACTTGGTACACAAGTAGAGGGCACCCTTGTACGTCATATGTATTCCGGATTTGGCATTTGAAAAATGGCACCGAAATTATAGCGAAAAAAACAAATTTTGACTTTTGACCTTAACCTGACCTTGTAAAATGACCTCAGATAAACAAAATTATATCCGCACATTGTCCAATTATTTAGCTATACATCCATACAAAGTTTTAAGTTCCATCTTAAAAACTCTGTTTCCGGCAGACATTTTCCTTTTACCTTTAACATGGCCAAAAATGGCATGAGGTGCCTCCCAAAAACGTTGCCTGGCTCCGCTCCGGAGCAAAATAGAATTTTGAAATTTTGTCACAGCACGTAGAAAGAATGGCTAGGAAAAGTCACCAAGTTTCGTGAAGCTGCGTTAAAAAGTCTGGAATTGGCAAGCAAAAAACTTGAGGGGGGCGGATTCCGCTCCCCCCTGCCGGGAATAGGGTTAATATTTTCTGCCGGTTTTTTTAAGAGAAATGGGGAATAATAAGAAAAAGAACAGCCGTAATAGATAAGAGATAGACAGAAGGTAAAGAATAAAACCTAAAGCGAAATATCCATCTATCTTTCTATCTTTCATCTATCTATCGATATATATATATATATATATATATATATACATATATGTGCCTGTATGCATGGAAATAAATGCGTTTTTAGTTGACAAATAGTAAGAAAAAAACGTAAATTTCCGTCGGTCAAAATAAAGTGGGCTAAATCCGTTCAGAAACCCACATTTGGGGAATGTTAGGCTGCCGGGCCCTCGGTTCGCCCCCCCCCCCCCGATCATTGACAGAAATCGACATTCCTATGGACGCCGACAACTCAGAGTATTTTTAAATATTAAAATATAGTTATGTTCTTAGGCCCATGACGTTAACCACCTAAAATTAGCTTTACCAGGAACAATCAGAGACTATTTACTCCATTGTCACCCACCAACTGCTTTTCCCCACCGACCTCTAAGTAAAACTGTGTCATGCGGATCCTGGAGTAAGGTCCTCCATTAAATGGAGTGTATTTATTCACATCATGGTTTCGTGATTTTTAGCTTGTACTCCTACGACTGAATAGGACATTTTTATGCATCGAGTCATAGGCTACCATTCATTCTTACCAACTCGCTCTCGTTCGCTCATATTTTTCTGGGGAAAGTAAGCTGGCTGCCAGCCCAAGTTCAATCTATTTTCTTTCCTTTCAGTACTAAAATCACCGATAAAAATTGGTAACGTGTCGTTAGCCTCAGCGATGTCGAAGCTGACAACAGTTGGCGAACGCCGAAATTATGAAGGCGGCCATCATGGAATCAGGCAAGTGCCGCTGCAGTTCAACAAATTTCCTCCGCAGGTATGCATAACGTAAATAGGTCGAAACACGTTATTCCTGTTTGTCAAAACAATCGTCGCTGCCGTTTATAGCGGCGTCTGGTAAACCAAGACAGTGTTGGGCAAACATCGGGTGCGTCCAGGGTTTACCTACGTATTTTCCGCCCGCTGATTGGTTCCTTTCCCTACTTTTGTGTTATTGTATTTCGCGTACCGATAGCACTGTCGATAAAGACAGAACCTAAAATGCTTGAACTCATGGTCTAAAATGGCCAAAATGCACGTTCCATTCGCATGATAATTCATAACCAATCTTAAATGTCCCCCGGAATGCGTTTTTGGGATACCGGAAAACAGCTATAATCCCTTTAAGGTTGTCGCCGCCGTAAAGCCATCCATGATCTACGTAACACATCGTTCTGTAATTTACCCCTGTAATACTTGTTTAAATTCACTTCTCTGACCTTAACAAAAGGTCTGTCACGACCTCCCCCGATACGCAATGTCTGGATGTCCCCATTTGCGTCTTGGGCACCCACAGTTAGTTTCCAAAAAACACGCCCATGCTTATCATCCTGTGGGAAACTGTAAAATCCGAGCTTATGGTGCGTACTATGCTGAACATGCTGGCAAAATACGCAGATGAAAATCATGATGAGTGGCACTCGCACCTTTCGTTGCTGATTATGGATTATTGGTCCGCCGCATTCTCTTGTTTGCCCGCGAATCGTGATTATCCGTTGATGTGAACCGGCACCCTCACGTGTGTGCCGGAGCCGCTCGGTGCCGGATTATATGTATAAGGGTTTGAGACTGGCACATAGGCTTGCCCTGCAGGTTTCCGACGCCCGACACCGGCAGAATGAGAGGTTCTTTCGGCAGAAGCTGGACGACTTTTTTACGTTCCAGGTGATCTCGTCTTTCTTTACCGAAATGCTGTTCCGAAGAGACAATAGTGCAAGTTCTGAGGCCACGGAAACGCACAGCGACTGTGGCGAGCATCGATGAACTTAATTGCAGGGTGTTTTGGAAGGCATCAATAAAGCTGAGATCGTGCGCCCTAACCGACTGAAACCAAGCCACGTTCATGATCCCAGAGATGGCGCTGGTGGTGGGCTTCTGCCGCGAGGTCGTGTTGAAGTTGGGAGAGAGGACGTTCAGGCTGCAGGTGGCGCGAACGGTGCAGTTTCTGCACTTGTGAGTCTGTCAGAGGTTTTCGGGCGTGTCCCTGTGTCTTGTACTTCTAATAACCTGTCCTGCTCCCGTCATCGAGACAGTGTTGTCATTGACATCACTGTCTGTTCAACACTGAGGTTGTTGACAACACTGAGGATTCCATGAAGGTTTTCCCTGTTTACGCCCGCTCGCTGCCAATTTTCGGCGTGTTTTCCCATGTGTCCGGTGGCTCTGACAGCCTGGTCTGTACCAGGCCTGGTCTGTACCAGTCGACCAGACGGTGTCGTTGCTGATGTCGAGGGTCCCGGAAAAGTTCCCCTGTTTACGCCCGTCTGTCACCGGGCGAGCGGTCTCCCGGACCGGCCGCGTCGCCGGACGGCCAGTCACCCCACGTGGCCCGGTGAGTCACCGAGCTGGCGTCCTCTCCCGGGCCTGACGCGCCGCCAGGCGGCCGGTGTCCTCCGGGACCTGACGCGCCGCCAGGCGGCCGGTGTCCTCCGGGACCTTACGCGCCGCCAGGCGGCCGGTGTTCTCCGGGACCTGACGCGCCGCCAGGCGGCCGACGTTCTCCGGGACCTGACGCGTCGTCTGGCGGCCGGTGTGCTCCGGGACCTGACGCGCCGCCAGGCGGCCGGTGTTCTCCGGAACCTGACGCGCCGCCAGGCGGCCGGGTTCCCGAGACGAGAGCGCCGGAGAACGGTCGGCCGCCGGGATGGAGTGAGTCCCCGCGCGACCCTCCCGCGGGGCCGGATGAGTGGTCGGTTGACTGTGTTTCCAAGTCCGTGGAGGGCGTTGTCGTTCCGCAGTGGTCTCATCGTATGCCACCTTTCCCAATTATTCGTACGTAGTATTTTAAAGTCGAAATGGTTTTTGCCCAGCCCGATTTTTGCTCTAAGCATCGCAAAAAATGCGTAAAATTGTTACGTATGGAGATTTAAGCTTAGTACACCTCACTTCGCATTTCCGAATTCCTAACGCATGAGACTTCCCTGTGTTCCACTGTCAGTGGTCGGAACAAACGAGAGAGACCAAGGCATGCCCCAAGGTTGCACCAGACCTATGACCATAGCACCAGAAACTATGCCGCACGACTGTACTCACTTTCTGCCAAGCGCCATCAGTCCATTCAGCACGCCGGCCACGAAGATGAGGCCCGAGCCGATGATGATGCTCGCCGTGCCGCACATCAGTACGGCCGGGATGGCCAGGCTGCGACAGACGGGCACGCGTCAGCGCCGCTGCCACGCTGAGCCAGCGAGTTCAGAGAGCCCAGCAGTGCCGGGGTGGGGAGCCAACCGTCAACATCAACGTCATCTCTGTTGTAAATACTGCTTCAGGCCAACCAGTGAACACAGAGCCGCCAGCATCGGCAGAATGGGAAAATCGAAACACACGTCAGTATCACCTCGAAACCTCAACACAACGCCAACTGGTATGGTATGGTATGGACAGGTATGGAATGACCGCTACAATGAATAGCCATGATCACTGCAATGCAAAATGTTTAGAACGTTCCTCTGACTCACCAGATGTACAACCCTTCCTTAAAGAACAAAGACACAGAGTCCGTCTTCTTCCTGATGCACAAAGTCGAGGAACATGCAGAAGAACGAGGCCTCCAGTACAGTCACCACAAAGCCGGCCAGCCTGCGACAGGCCAGGAGACGGTCATTAGCTCGGAGCCAGCAGCCACTAAAAAAGGGTGCCACCAGCATGGGTCACCATGACGTATAATTTAGTCGCGAGGTAATGTTATTCATGGGTCGCCATATCCCGGCGACCAAAGTTAAGATCAAAGCTAACAAGGGAATCATGAATTGCTCCGAGCAGATAAAATGACATCGGCGTTCTTGACAATTTTTCAGACTTGACAAGAAAAGAAACGCAAGCTCAGAAACTGAGTTGAGACAACAAATTAGTGCGACGTTCGCAAAGGCAGACCACTGGACGGCCTTTTCGCCCTTGCCCAGATGAACAAGAGCATGGAGCAGCATAAAACTTGGCTTGGCTTGAATGAAACACAGCATAAAACGACTGATGACCACTGCCTGCCATCAGCACAGCACAAGACAATAAACCTTTTTCCAGAGTCCGCCGCACTCACATCTGCGATATCCCGGCGACCAAGAATAGGGACGCCAGCGTGCGGACTCGGGCTTGATTCTGATCCGGATCTGGTCCGGATAAGGAATCGCATGTTTTTTGGATGAATCGTTTAAGATCCGGATCAGTTTTGAGAATCCAGACATGAATCGCACCTGATTCGGATCAACCACACCGTCAATCCGATTCAGTGCGACCAAATCATATATGTAAAGCAGGGTGCCAAAATAAATGGACAATATGCTCATGAACAACACCTCCAGGTTACATTTCATATATATATATATATATATATATATTATTATTGTTACTTCGGAAGCAGGTTTTCGGGTATGCAGAGATCGTTAAACACAACGCTTTCGGGTTGTATTCTTTTTTGTAGACATATTCAACTTTTCTTACGACTTTTTGCTCTTCGGCAGGGACATTATGAAGCAAACTGCCAAAAGAATTAATCATGAAGACAAGAAAAATCGCGTTAAGGTAACAGCACCTATAATAAAAAGCCGTATGTTTTTATTTTTTTGTTTTTATCTATCTTTTTACTATTTTTATTTATTTCACTATTTCATCTGTTTTTATATATCTATTTCTTTATTCATATCAACGTTTCACCCTCCATGTGTCATTTTCGGAAATCGTGTTATGGCGAATTCATACGGCTACACAGTGAGAGAGAGCAGCAGACAGACAGAAAAATATCGAGCCATTTCGCACAACGATTAGTCAGGCACTTTACACCAAACGACATACGTGTACACACGCAAAGCTACACAGCTAATGTAATAAAATGCAATGTAATGTATAACATACATAAAAAAACATCTCACCAGTTTTGAAGGCACAGAACAAAACGTATACACGCCTGCCTCTGTACGACAGAACATTGGCTATGTAACTATGCGTGTGTAT
Organism: Capitulum mitella; assembly: GCA_030062745.1. Lineage (NCBI taxonomy): Eukaryota > Metazoa > Arthropoda > Thecostraca > Pollicipedomorpha > Pollicipedidae > Capitulum > Capitulum mitella. The sequence goes on along the minus strand of CP099840.1, from coordinate 2,244,382 downwards.
GTATGTCGTTTGGTGCAAAGTGCCTGACTGATCGTTGCACAAGATGTCTTGATGTTTTTCTGTCTGTCTGTCTGTCTGCCTGTCCATCTGTCCGTCTCTCTCTCTCTCTCTCTCTCTCTCTCTGTGTGTGTGTAGCCCTATGAATTCGGTATATTTCGATTGCTGAAGATGAACCATGGAGTTAGGAAACGATGATATATGCAAAAAATAGATATGTAGCATTTGACTTTTTATTATGCCTACCATTACCTTAATGCGATTTTTTCTCGTCTTCATGATTAATTCTTTTGGCAGCTTACTTCATAATGTCACTGCTGAAGAGCGAAGCGTCACAAGAAAACTTGAAAATGTCTACAAAAAAGATGCAGTCCGAAAACGCTGTGGTGTTTAATGGTCTTTGTTATACGTCGTATACTGATGATATATATATATATATATATATATATATATATATATTTATAGTAATTGAGCTAATATATAATTTACATTTTGAATCATTGGCTGATCTGATTCAACAAAGAGCTCGTAAATCAATGTTTAACCCGGATTAAGTTGTCAAAAATTGGCATGGATCACACATGTTTCGGATCAGTTCAGAAAAAGCTTTTGTAAATCACATCTGATTCGGATCAAAGTTAAAAGAATAGCCGTGATCCAAATGCTGATCTGGAGCAAGTCACTGGGCCCAAAAGATGCTGAGCACAAGTCTGCCAGCGTCAAGTAGTTGAACGCCCCCAGGCCGATGGCGACTGAAAAGGATGACCACACACGTCAGACAGACTGCTGTTTCACGCTGTGCAGAGAAACAGCATCCGAAACGGAGCGTTTTCACGAAGACGCAGCGCCGCCTAACACAGGCGCGACTATTCACGATAAAATCATTCATCGTTGCAAGAGTACCACTGCTCTGTCTGTTACCGCTCATCACTGCTCAGCCTGCTGTCTCGGCTAAGACCGAACTTAAAATCTAGATCAGGCTCGGAAACCGACTGCATTGTAGCCATCGACATGCACAGAGTAAACTGGACGGGATCCGCACGTCACGAAAATGACAGACAGACGGAATTTCCTCCGTCAGAAACGAACGCACACAGCGCTGCACGTAGGAAAATCACTGCCGTCCCCACTGCATACGCTCCATCGTACACCGACAGGAGGGCTCACCGAGTCCACCGATGGCGCCCACCCCCTTGGCGGCCCACTTCATCCACCAGGGCGCCTGCTGGACCGGCGCATTCTCCGGCACCGGCTGCTGTGGCGGTGTCGGCGGCGGCGGCTGGGCCGAGTTCTCGGCCTGCTGGCTGCGGCGCGAGGGAGGACGGGGTTCTGAGCTGCTACCAGGCAAGGTTCAACTTCGTGGGATATTATCAGACGCTATGGCAAATGTATAGCATGCTGGAACCGGAACGGGAAGTAATTCTACAGAAGCAACAAACGCAGATGTTAGGTCCGTTAGAACTTCACCACAGCACCACTGCTTGAAACTGTCCAGACTTCTGCTAAAAAATGCTCAGAGACCACCAGTAAAGCTACCGTGGTTGGCAATTTACATTTAAAACACATTGAATTCAATGATTTCCCTGAGAACAGTGAGGCTGCCTCTTCGTGGCTGATGATACAGCCTACATGTAACCTAGTCATGCTGCGATGGTATACGATCATGCTGTGTGCATTGAACATTGAGAACCAGGGGTATAATTGCAAAAAATGGACCGGAGAAGTGGTTCCGAAAATTTTGGACAAAGACTGCGGGTTCCAACGGCGGATTTAGATACCGGCCGCAGCGGATCTATGCATGGTGTAGTAGACGTAAGGGCGAAATGAAAACGCCTCCATCGATTTCAAACGTTTTTACCAGTGAAGCGGAGCCGTGCGCGAACATGCGACCCAGGATTTGTCTTCGCGTGCTTGAAGCACGACATAGGCACCTCTCGTTTGGGGCTTGCCATCCGTTCCGCAGTCAGACGATAATTTATTGTTTTCTCCTTTCAGCATCCTGCACCGCCGAAGACGTCGGAATGAAAGCTAATAAGCGGGCCCTTCGCAAACGACTGAGTTCTTTAAAATGTAGGGCCGTCGGTCAAGGCGCAAGTTCTGAGCTACCAACATCCTCGTGTTCACGACTTCCTGGCACAGAAAGAAACCCCTAAGCCACAGATACCATCTTCGTATTGGCTAACGTGCTCCCCCCCCCCCCCTTGAGATCGAAATCCTTCTTACTGCGATAGTACGTTATAGCGATAGTGCGACAGGGATAGTATAAAAACGCTCATGGGGATTCAGTATGTCTGCATGCCGAATGAAAACGTGCTGTGCGCAGCCGTTTTCGAGATTCGTCTCGGCGTACACCTAGATGGGGAGTCGTACGGGATAGACTGAATTATTAACAGAGACCACGTATCACGTATTGCAATTGTGAGCAATAAAAACAATTCAAACTTTCCTCCCATAGCGTTCCTCTCCTATGCATTTGGCAACACGCGTATATATCAAGTGTTTGCCAGGCTGGAGTCCACTTATCCATCTATCCACAGTCCACCTAAGCTTCTGTGATTGTTCGCATGAAAGGCTGGAAATGTCCACCTTTATGAAAAGCCAGCGTAACTGCGTACACTACGTATATGCCACGTAAATAAATATATTTATTCATGGGCAACGAGTTCTTCTCAGCGCTATTCCGCATTTTCATCAGTTAGATGTCTGAGTCCGATGGCATTTACACACCGAAGATTCCAGTGATGGCACCCCGAGTTTTCATATGGTGGCAACCTCATTTCGCGTACGCATGCATCAGAAAATAAACCGCATATGGCCGTATCTGTCGGAAGTATCTGACGCGGCGCTTGTGCGAGATTTTGTGTCCCCCAGTGATCCGTCACGTTTGAGCCACTTACGCACGGAAGAATCTGATTGCAATATCGTGGTCGGTGGCCCAACCAAACTAACAAACGTAACACCGGACACACGACTGATGTCCAGGGAGCTTCGCAGGCGCCTGCACATGGCGTCCATCACGCTGAAGCCTCTCCCCGCGTCAGCCGATGTTACAGAATAATTTTGGTGGCCGACGCGAGTTCCTGATGCTGGTTTGGCACCCTCTGCCAACCACAACCAACGAGGTCCCTAAATCCTTGGCCTGCGTCGGGGAAGGAAACGTTCGGTCGATTGACCAGCTCTTCGGTTCTTCTTTCCCCTCCATCCAAGGGGCCTCAAAGACGTATGAGCGCCATTTGACAGGGTCCGGGGTGTCCAACGTAGCGATGAGTTCGTTGAGCTCCCTTTGGTGCCGGTCGTCCCCGCACACGAAGACCGGTGGGCTGTCACGCTTGCGTACAGGCGGCTCCGCAGGTTGTCCACCAAAACCTGCAGTAACTGGCTCTGGTTTATCGATAGCTGCCGGTGCCGCTGGTCTATCTGCACGGCATTGAACACACCGCCTTCCACAGACCGTTCAGCTTCCACCGTGTACCTGCCGCCTGTCTTCATGGCCTCTAGGCCGCTTAGGTACTGACGGGCAACTTGAGAGGCTTGAGAAGTTATCACGTTGCAAGCACTCTGATAGGATTCTTACCTCGCTGAGCGCGTCACAGAACAGCGCCAAGTTTTTGAACGCCTCCGACTCGAGCGTCGTTCTTAAGCCCGTCAGAAGAGCCATTGCGCAAATGCAGTGTAGCGAACGATTTCCATACGGCAAACACGGCGCGGAAGCTCAAAAACTACCCATCGTGACCCATCGTGTGTTCAAGATTCGTCCAACTTTGCAAATATCCACCTCGAGACCAGCGGCGCATTCCTGCAGTTCTTTCTGACTTTTTTGTGAAAGCATTGCAATGAGAAGAGTTTGCCTAGAAACACTTTTACGTGTTAACTGCCTAGATGACTCCTACAGCATCACACATGCTCAGTTCTATGCGGTGGCACAAGCAATGCCGCTGGACGATTCGGGGCACTTTTTCAACATCCTCTCTTGCACACCACTGTGGCGTCCCAACATCACGCTAACACCATCAATGCATACGTTAATGAAGTTTCCCATCAGGTTCTGTCTAGTGAACTCGTTCCTCTCCAGTCACTGGTTAAGATCACCATGAATAGCCCCAGAGTCTGCCTGGACGCGACCGCTCCGCCGGCGGCGGTAACCGACGTCAGCTCCATGTTGGCGCCCCTCCGTGGATTCATTACTCTGTCGTCGGCGCCGGCGCCGGCCGGCCGGACGCTTTGGAAGGATTAGGCTGACGTCAGGATTGCCCAGGCGAATCGAAGGTGCGTAACTAGTACAAAAGACTAAGAAGTCGTTGCGGATTTATTGAGTGTGATACTGACTTTCCGGCCCCTCCGGATGATTTTTGAGAACAATTTTGTTTTCGTCTCATTACCGATGACGTCCGAGATGGCGGCCGCTGACTTTCGAGACCACAATGTCTCCCCATATTGACACCATTCGCCTCTTGTAAGTCCACCGAACTAGGCATATCTAGACACGGACGATTCGTTTTCATGAGACAACAGACGACCCGAAAGACGCCCTCGGTTTGGCTTTTTCCTGCTGATCTGATGGACCAACAGCATTTTCTATCCTTCCTGCCTGGGCGCCACAGGAAATTTCTACGCTTATAAGATGGCCCTTCGAAAATATGTGGCGGGCAATTTTTTACCTTGCATTCTCTGCCGATCACGACTTACCCCGTATGGGACAATAGCGCTAGTTACCCAGTCTTGCGACAAATGCATTCGGGCTCCTGAGTCCGGACCAAGCCTCTTTATTTTACAGCAAGCCTCACACCCAAGTTTCTCACCAGTCATTGAGAGACGGGAACTATCCTGGTTATGACAGTTCCATGCCTTCAGCATTTGACTGTCAGGGAGGTCGTCAATAGCATTGCGGTGTGTCTGCATGTTTTTTATTTTATCAGCCCTGGAAGAGAAGTGTATTCAATAGTTTCTTTTCGTGGACGGACAAGAATTATTTGCGAACAGAATAAGACTATGCCGATACCGCTACTGACTTCGCCAACGAAAACAACTTGGCAGACGTTTACCTGGATGCTATACTGTACCTAAGGTCTCGGAAAATCCTTCGACAGCACTTCTAAAAATGATTATTGATATTACCACCACGAAAAAGTGAACTCCGCATTTTGCATGGTCCTTCGGAAAATTTCACTGTATGCATATCCCAGAAGGTTTTTTGACAGAATTTTTCCATAGCTTCAGCATCTCAGCCTATCCGAGATCAAAGACTTAGGGGTCCGATCCCAGGATCTTTTCTCGGAATCTGTGCGCGAGGACGAGTTGAGATCATCTCCCCGCAAACTCACTCTGTGGAATTGTTTCTTTTACATATGCTGCATACCTGCAACCGGGAGTGAAGAAAGGAAAGTAGCAGCGACATTATTAATTTGCTATGCTGTTAAACTAGTCGTCCAATCAGCACAAAAAAAACGCTGAATGGAAAACGTCTATCTTAACACCAGCGCATGAGTATGCCCTCGCCTGACATTGCAACAAAGAATAAATTGCTTCCGCGTTTTACGTCAGATTTTCTGACCAGATGATTGGTTAATATTTGGTATTCGGATTTGATATGGATCATTGCGACAATATTTACCCCCGATATGAGTTGTTCTTTTGGTCTATTAACAGAGAACAGAGTAATGCAGGGTTTAGGGGGTACTCGCCGAACATCTGGAACAAAGTTAGCCCGAGCCCGACTGTCGGTCGGCGTCATGCACGCCCGACTGGGGGGACGGTTGACCGCCCCCTCTAGCTCACGAACGGCAGATCGCACGATAAAAATAAGCACACTGTTGGGATGCTCGTGACAAGCAGAGCTCGAAACTGACTTCATTTTTAGTTTTGGATAATATTTGATTCATTTACGCTCTATATATTTTTTTCCACAGCCGCCTGGATGAGACCGAGAAACGGTCTGGATCTCAAGGGCTGCGACTAATAACGTCTAGATTAAGTCATCAGCGGACAGGTAGAAGTCCGCATGTGGCGACACAGGTCTAATTTCTCTGATTTGTTTCATACATACGCAGCAACGTTGAGTTAAAGACACGGTGATTTTCATAACGATGCACGGCGGGCGCCGTCGACGAGGGCGGCAGAAAATTAACGGGAACTTATTTTGACATTCTTTTACTTTCTCAAAATATGACATTCCAAGTGTTGTTTCCTGATCCTAGTGGTTCTTGTGATGGTTTCTCGTGTGAAAATGTTGGAAAAAATCAGTAATTATTAACCTACACAACTGGTGGAGCTTTATTCGCGAAAGCCTCTTTATTCCCAAAATTTACAATTTTTGACTCTTTTTGAACATCTTGGTGTTATTTGCAACTGTGCGAGCCAGTTCTGCCATTTTCTACCCGATCTGAGTCATTCATCGCCGATTTTGATGCCAATGCATTTTGACTCGTAACAGTTATTATCTGACCTCAGGTCAATGGTCGGAGGTCATTGAAACTTTGCCCGTCGACGGTGAATGGGTGTCTGGACCTTCCAACAATGAAATTGTTGTTACAAAGGTTCTTTCAGTTTTCGAAAAAAGCGGTGACGTGTTGAAAACGGGTTTAACCTTCGGTCAATGACCCAGACATTCCCGAAAAATCCAAAGTAGCGGATTTGTTGCATTTATCAACATCTCTCATCCTTGAAAGTTTAATCGTGATATCATGTTTTGCGGAAAACGTTACTGAGCGCTAAACTTTTTTAGACATAGGTCAGCTTGACCTGATCTAGGTCAGATACCTTGTTTGACCTCAGGTCGAAAATTTGGTATGAGATGTAAAAATGGTAAAAAGCAAAAGGTACATAAAGTTTCGTGGCGCTGCGTCCTTTCGTTCTCTCGCAATCCCGGGAAAACCTTAGGAGGGCGGTCAATCGCCCCTCCAGTCGGGGAGGGTTAAATCTGGTTTTTGTTCTTGGCGTCAGAGTACAATTTTTGTTTTGGATTACCAAATTTTGTTAAGGGTTATGCCGGTTCAAGTTGGCATTCTTGGTAATTCAGTAATTCAGTTATGACATCATGCATGCTTTTAACTGAATGGAGACAGGGTCATCTGCATGCAGAAAAGAAATTTGTCAACATGATTATAGAGCAACTTTTTGATGGATGCACAGGATCAAAGTTTTGGAGTACAAAATGCTTTTGGGGGCATAAATCTTTTTGGTGTTCTACAACACCAGAAACCTTTTGCACCTTTTGCAGCCCTGGTCAGGAGGTACTCCATCCATATCCGATGGAGCCCACATGTAGTCCAGATGAAGCCTACATGCAGCCCAGGTGAAGCCCACATGCAGCCCAGATGAAGCCCACACAACCCCTAAATGAAGCCCACGCTAACCCCACATACAGCCCACATGAAACCTACACAAATCCCAGGTGAGCCCAAATGGGTCTCACATACGGTCCAGATGAAGTCCACGCACATCCCATCAGGGACCGAATTTGTTTCATGGGACAGACCCAGATGGGCCCCATCTGAGTAGCCCAGATGGGTTCCATGTGGGTGCCCATATAGGACCCAGATGGGCCCCATTTGGGATTGCTGGCTGGTGGCCCGGCATGGTTGCATCTGCTGCAAGTTCTTCTTCATGCAGTAAGGGACGTAGCCGTTTTGACCAGGGGCGCAGCCAGGATTTTCTTAAGGGGAGGGCCCGGAGCTCAGTGTGAGCTGAAATCATACAAAAATCGCATGCCGGGAAGAAGATGTGCAATATGGTTTTCACAAAAATGGGAGCCTAAGGGGGCCCGCCCCTCACCTCCCCCCGGCTGCGCCTGTGGTTTTGAACCTAGGGAGACATTCTCTGTTTAACCCGTTCCCGACTGGGGGGGGGCAGTTGACCGCCCCCCTGAGGTTTTTCTGGGATGGCGAGAGAACCAACAAACACAGGGCCACGAAACTTTGTATACCTTTTGCTTCATCAATTTTACATCTCTTTTCAAAATTTTGACCTCAGGTCAGGTCAGGTGCCTGACCTACATCAGGTCAAACAGACCTATGTCCAAAAAAGCTTAGCGCCCTCTAACTTTTTCGCAAAACAAGATATCTCAGTAACACTTTCAGGGATTAGTGATCGTGATAGATGCAACAAATCTGCTATCTCAGATTTCTGCGGAATTTTCCAGGTCATTGGCCCAACGCCAAGCCCATTTTTAAGACATGTCGTAGTTTTTTTTTCGGAAATTGACGGAATATTTTATAACATTTTTAGTGTGGAGTGAAGCGGACATCTAGTTACCGTCATTGGGCAAAGTATCAATGACTTCCAGCCATTGAACTGAGGTCAGGTCACGAATAACTGTAGTGAGCCAAAATGTACCACCGTCAAAATCGGCGATGAATTACTCAGAATGGGTAGAAAATGGTAGCACTAGCTTGCACAGACGAAGGTAATACCAGGAACTTCAAAAAGTTTTGAAAAATAGCATATTTTGGAAATAAATAGGCTCTCAGGAATAAAGCTCCGCCAATTTCGTAGATTGGTGACTAATAAATTTTTCCAAAATTTAACCATGGAAAACCATTACAAGAACCAGTAAGATCAATAAAATTTACATGGATAGGCTTTTTTCGAGAAAATAAAGGAACGCTAAAATTAGTTCCCGTCAATTTATTACTGCATATGGCTGCGGCGCACGCCGACAGCCGGCGCGAGATTTACCGTGTCTTTAACTCGACGTTTCGGAGTGTATATTGAAGAAATCTGAGAAATAAGATGTGTATCGGCATTTGCGGACGTTTACTTGTGCGCTGGTGCCTTTATTTATGCGTTATTAGTCACAGCCCTTGAGATTCAGGCCATTTCTCGGTCTCATGCAGTTGGCAATGAGAAAACACATATAGGGCGTAAATTGCTTCCATATTATCTAAAACTAAAAATGAGACCAGATTCGATCTCTACTCGTCACAAGCTTTCCAACGGTGTGCTTATTTTTATTGTGCGACCAACCGTTCGCGAATTAAAGGGGCGGGCGCGGGCAACAGCTCCCCCAGTCGCGCATGATCGTAACGGACCGACGGTCGTGCGCGGGTTAATATACAAAAATCTGCTCGTTAAAGCTGCAGTTTGTTTCTATGAAATGAGCCCTCTACATTTCCATTGGTCGAGACTGAGTAAAATACTACTAAGTCTAAAACTACAGCACGTGTCTTTCAGAAGAGCGATATGATACGCCTTTTAAGGCCTATCGTTTGTGCATAAATCAATTTCTGCGCTCATTCCGGGGAAAATCTCCTTCGTGTCTTAATTTAGCGCCGAAAAGGGCGCTTCAAAAGTCCCATATCAAGTGTATAATTGATTCCAATTTTTTTTAAATCACAGAATCATGAATTTCATTGCCAATATTTTCGGTGTTGTGACTCTCTAGATTTTTCCTCATTTCCCACTATATTGCTACTCATTCCCACTATAATGTATCGCTCTTCTAAAAGACACGTGCTGTAGTTTTAGACCTATTAGTATTTTACTCGGTCTCGACCAATGAAACTGTAGAGGGCTTTCAACTTATGCAGCTCATTCCATTCACTGATTTATACTAATGCAAATATCACGGTTTATTTGTTGGTCAAGTTTCGATCACCTAGAAACACATGTAACAATTCCCCTTGGGATATGTTTCTCGCTCTCAAGGTTTGGTCTTGATATATCGTCCATTTCTGTAAATTATATAGCTTATTGTTCCCCTTTTCTTTATCCATCAAACGGTTCATCAATAAAAAGATTTTCGCTCCTTATAATCAACATGTGACGTCATTTCATTTGAGGCAGACTGTGGTCGACGTGTTTCAATAACATTCTTCTCTTGGGAGTCATATCCCAGCATCATCGGAGTTGCGCTGTTCGGAGACAAGGGTCGCCTGTGACAAAGCACTCCAAAGCAAAGCCGTCAGAGCCATATTGGGCCAAGTTAAGAGGAGTGGGGGACTGGGAGCGTGGGACAGCCCGTAGTGTCCCAGTTTTGGTTGGGTTGTTATTCGGCGAAAGTTGAGGTAAGTTCGGAGCAGTAGGTAACTTGCCAGCGATGGCTGATTTGCAGGTATTGCATTTACAGGGCGTTGTGTAATTTATCTTCCATTCGGTAGGATTATTGGCTCCATTGCACACTGCCGCTTTCTGTTAATCCTTCTGGCCATTGCAAGCCCAGTGGCAAGCAAAGATTGTCACTGTGTTGACAGTTTCAGCACTCTATCTTGTGAATGCAAAAAGGAAAAGCATCGTGAGCTCAGCTGCTCAGCTTGTAATTGATATCTCTATGTGCTATGTGGTCAGTGGATGGAAGATCATGTACAGTATTGGTATATGTGGCATTTATTATGGTAAATTTATTATGGTAAAAACAACAGGTCTTCATTTGTTAAAATGCAGTGCACAGCATATGTCATGTGCAGTTTCAACTGAAAGAATGTAAATGGATTAATTTTTCTCCAGAAGTATTTTGTCACTGTCATGCCTTCATTAAAATATCCTTTTTATAAACCAGTCATACTTCTGTGGTAAATGCCTGCTGATATCATGTGTTGATTCTAATTAGGCAGACAAAAAGGATAATGAAATGAGGCTATAACATAAATGTAAGGACAATGAAGAAAAATAGTGCATTTCTTAAGAATATGGTAAACATAATAACTTAAACAGGTCAGAACTACTTATAGTTGAAATTGAGGTCAAAAAACTAAAAGCAATGTAAAATGATTGGTCATGTGAGAGATGAAGTACAAAGCAGCTAAAAAGCTGGTTATTTAAGAGATAAGTAAAAAGTAGGAAAAGCAGTGCAAATAATAATATGCTTTTGCAGCACCATTTCCAAAATGGAATATTGCTGTTGCGTGTCATTTGATAAGAGTAGTGACAAGGCAGCTTGAGGTGTAATCATAATTTTATTATTGTTATTTAAGGAATGAGACACTGTAAGACATAATAATGAGCACACAGTCTTTATAACTGCAGTGATTGGAATGTGTCTAGAATTTTGCCAAAGAGGAGCTCAGGACAAACCTAATTTTTCTCAGAAGTGATTCACTCATGTTTTGGCCACTTTATTTTTAGGTTCTGGGAATTTTTTTACCTTTTTATTTATGGGATGCAAATGAAAACTACACTTTCAGCCAAGGTTGGAAAAGATACTGTTTTTTTGTGCTGAAGAACATCAGAAAATATGTGCTCCAAAAACATGTTTTATTTTAAAAGTTTGATCTTGCACATCCATCTAAAGCCACATTATCATCATGTTGATGAATTTCTAACTGTAAGTGAATAACTCTGTCTCTATTCAGTAAGAAGCAGTTATGATGTCATAACCTGCTTAAACCAAGAACACCAGCTTAAACCAGTATTATTCTTTGCAAAATTTTACACTGCAAAACAAAAAATGTACTCTGACATGAAGAACAAAGATTCAGTTTCCAAATCTGATTTCAGCCTGAGATGGTTATCAACTGGAAAGCATACCATTCTCAGAAATCCCTTGGCAGAATGTAAAATCATTTTTGCATCAATGTAGTTCAAACCATGTTGTCTACCTGCTTGCCTTTTTTCAACAACATAGCTCATTTTCTTCATTGAACATAAAACTGTTTGAAATCTGATTTGACCATAAGGTTATGTGATGAGATTTGAAATAGAGTCAGATATCAAGTTTCTTCATACCATATTGTGTGCCTTCCTGCCCCTTTTTGAAATTTGTTGGGCCTGAATATCAGGGTAGTTTAGGATGAGCTTATCTCTAACCCAGGTCTCATTTTAATGGGGCATGGTCCTGAGTCTGAGTATGGCTGTGTGAAACATGTCTTAGTGTGTATCTGAGTCCAAACATGAAAAGTTTGTGAATGTAGACTTGAGGTTGAGTTGACTGATTTAAACCCACCTCTGCTGTTCATGGATAATTAATGTCAGTGCATCAGAGACATACTTGTCAGTCTTGTCACATTACCTGCAGCTGTAATTCCATGAATTTCCATTAATATGTGTATCATGAGTTGAACTGAAGCGTGATAATGCAAGATCATGAATGGATCAGTGTAAAAGGCACAAAAAGCACAGTGTGCAAAAACATTTGCATGATCATTTGATATTTGTGTTAAGCCTATTTTTAGTGCTGTGAACATCCCTTTTTGCAGCCATGATGCAGTCAGCCCAACAAATGCCCCCTGAGGCCAGATCCTGGGCCATGAAACAAGCAGGACAAGGTTCTAGCTGTTGCATGAATGGAAACTTGAGTGTTCTGTGTTAAAATTGGTGATGTTTCTTCATTTTTGTAAGACATAGTATTTGTTCTGTTTTGAGTGTGTATGCATAAATTATTATAGCCTTCAAAGCTGTTTGGATACCATCAGTTTTGCCCCTTGGCCTTAGCAAAATGCTTTTTGAGTCTCTTGGTAGGCTGTCTGTATCCAGTTAGACTGACATGCAAGGTTGCTCAAAGACCATTAAGGCAATCCAGTTGAGGCAAAAAGCACATGGCTAAATTTTATGGAAGACGGGAAGGGCAGAACTACCATGGATGAAAAAATTTAAGAATATGTTGATCTTCACAAGCTTACCTCTTTCTGATCACCTGCAGCATGCATTTCTCAGATTTCACCTTGCAGTAAATGAATGACATCCTGATAGTTTCCAAATTATTCACATGTTATGTGACAAGTTGTTGTTTTCATGTCATGTCTGTTGCATCAAGTAATTCAGTTGTCGTGTCGGTACGTACCTCGGTTGCTAGAACATCTGTCGCCGCTTCCCACCGTGGTGTGGTAGGTTTGAGTCATCCCAGGATGGGCTATTGCTCCCATAGTTTGCTTGGCAACTGATGCGTAAACTGAACTACTGGCCAGATACGGAGAACGACACAGCGCGACTGCGTCGCTCGTGTTGAAACGTTCATCTTCCACCTCGAAATTATGCTGCTAACCTGCAGTAGCACAATTGGGTGCAAGGATCAGAGTCCATACAACAAGCATTGTTTGGTATGGACTCTGGTCCTAAAGCACCACATCATTGTATTTAGATTAAAGCTACAAAAAAAACATGCACAAAGCTACAGCAAAAATCGTGTGATGTAACGTGCTCTCTGCGTTGCCATACTTGGATGCATAAGACAATTTTGGGATGCTGGCCCTCCTTGAATGTTGCTCAAGTAGAAGAATGCATCCAACTACATGCGGCCAAGCTTGAGAGTTCAAAATTGCGACTCATCATGGAATTAGAAACCTGCCAAATATGTTCATTCTAGATTATTAGATAAATTTGGATGTGTTAGAAATGTTTTTCTTACATATCCCATTTTCTGTTCTCAGTGCTCGATGCACACAGCATGATGGTATGCCATTACAGCATGACTAGATTACATGCAAGCTGTATCATCAGCCATAGAGGAGGCATCCTTACTGTTCACAGAGAAATTATTGAATCAAATTGCTTACCAGTTTAAATTGCCAGCCATTGTACCTTTGCTGGGGGCTCTCTCAGTTTTTTTTTGGCAGAAGCCTGAACAGCTTCAAGCAGTGCTATTAAGATGAACTTCTAACGAACCTAACATCTGCATTTCTGTTTCTCCAAATTTTTTTCTCTGACTTGTTTCTTAAAACTCCTTCCCTCTCCAGTATTCCATACACTTGTCTTAACGTCTGATAATGTCCCACGAAGTCGCATCATGCTTCGCGGCCGTTCATAACCCCGTCCTGCCTCGCGCCACAGCTATGATGAACTCGGCCCAGCCGCCGCCGCCGGCGCCGCCGCAGCAGCCGGTGCCGGAGAATGCGCCGGTCCAGCAGGCGCCCTGGTGGATGAAGTGGGCCGCCAAGGGCGTGGGCGCCATCGGTGGACTCGGTGAGTCCTGTCGGTGCCGGGTGGAGTCGTGCGTTGGGGATCGCAGTGGTCTTCCTACCTGCAGCGCCGTGTACGTTCGTTTCTGGCGGAGGAAATTCACTGTCATTTTCGCGACTTGCTGATCCCGGCCAGTTCACTAAATGCTTGTCCATGGCTATAATGCAGTCCGTTTTCTAGCCAGACCTAGATTCTAGGCTCAGTTTTAGCCGAGACAGCAGGCCGAGCATTGATAACTCATGCAGTGATGAATGATTTCCTGGTGAATGGTCACGCCTGTGTTAGGCGGCGCCGTGTCGTGAAAACGGTCCGTTTCGAGCGGCGTTGCCCGCATGGCCCGTGTGACGTGTGCGGCCGTACATTTCAGTCGCCATCGGCCTGGGGGCGTTCAACTGCTTCACGCTGACGCCCCTGTACCTGGTCGCCGGGATCTGGCAGATGTGAGTGCGGCGGACTCGGGAGAAGCGTGTGTTGCTTCTTCTTGTGCTGCTGGCAGACAGTGGTTTTCGGTCGTTTTGTGTTGTTTTGTGTTAAAGCCATGCTCTTATTCATCTAGGCAAGGGCGAGAAGGCCAGGTCCGGTGACGTGTCTTTGCGAACGACGCATTGGTTTGTTGTATCAACTCAGTTTCCGAGCTTGCGTTTCTTGTCTTGTCAAGTCTGAGAAGAATGATCAAGAACGCTGAACTTAGTTTGTCGGTTTGGAGTAATGCGTGATTTCCTTTTTAGCCTAATCGCATTTCCTCGGGACTAATTTATACGTGATGGTGCCCATGCTGGTGGTACCCTTTATTAGTGGCTGCTGGCTCCGAGCTAATGACCGTCTCCTGGCCTGTCGCAGGTTGGCCGGCTTTGTGGTGACTGTGCTGGAGGCCCCGTTCCTCTGCATGTTCCTCGACTTTGTTCAGACCATCAGCAAGAAGATGGACTCTGTGTCGCTCTTCTTTAAGGGTGGATTGTACATCTGGTGAGCCAAAACAACGTTCTTAATATTTTATATGGCAGTTAACGGGGCTGTTCATTGCACTTGGCTTTCCATTGCACAGGGATGCACCGTTCTGAATGAATTTGTGTCGTCGGACGCTGTGTTGAGGTTGAGGTGATACTGACGTTTGTTTCGATTTTCCCATTCGGCCGATGCTGGCGGCTCTGGGCTCACAGAGTGGCCTGAAACAGTATTTACAACAGAGGTGATGTTGACGGTTCACCTTCCCCCCCGGCACTGCTGGGCTCTCTGAACTCGCTGGCTCAGCGTGGCAGCGGCCCTGACGCGTGCCCGTCTGTCGCAGCTTGGCCATCCCGGCCGTGCTGATGTGCGGCACGGCGAGCATCATCATCGGCTCGGGCCTCATCTTCGTGGCCGGCGTGCTGAATGGACTGATGGCGCTTGGCAGAAAGTGAGTAGGGTCGTGCGGCATAGTTTCTGGTGCCATGTCATAGGTCTGGTGCGACCTTGGGGTATGCCTTGGTCTCTGTCGTTTGTTCCGCCCACTCGCATTGGAACACAGGAAAGTCTCACGCGTCAGGAATTCGGAAATGGAATGTCAGGGGTACTAATCCACATGGATAGCATCTTTTCGCGTTTTTTACATTGACGCCCAGAACAAAAATCAGGCTGAACTAAAACCATGTCGACTTTAATACCACTTACGAATGATTGGGAAAGGATGTTGTCATAATGATGTCATGTGAAGTGTTTTCCGACCAGTCGGAACTGATGATGAAGTCCGAATATTCTAGAACAACGTTGATTAGCCCATTGAAACGATGGGATGGCTTTGCACATTTGAGAAGTGGCTTGTGAGAGCTTTGATATTTGTGCTTTGGAACTGTTTTCAGTGCAGCAAAGGGAACTATGGTGTCACGTTACAAAAAGAGTCGCCGAGTGTCATGACCCTCTGGTTTGTTTGCGCGAGATGTTAATTGACTGGCCAGATGGGCTCGTTATGTTATGGGAATTAGGCGTGAAAGATCCCGAGAGGCGTTGAGTTTCATTTATGCATTATGAAAGATGAAATCGGGGTGCAAGGAGAACTTTGACACACCGTGGACGTGGCCGATTATCTCCATCTCCAGTTTGCCTAATGTAATTTTTACGCTAAATGTGCTGAGAGACGTTGGTCCTCTGCATTTTCAAGGATAAAATTAGGGTATCATTGTTTTTCGCCCTTTAGACGACCGTCCGCACTGTGAACGGTTTGTGCTTCCCGTGTGATTTTAACAGCTCTTGCGTGGCCCCTGATTGGCCTGTTCCACCATGTATGGCCATTCTGGGTCAGGGACCTGGTCCTGGACATTTTGTACTGTGAACGACTGCTACCCTGTTGACTCTCCCCACTGTCTGCTGTTACCTGTTGAATGTGTAGGAGCTGCAGTAGATGAACGGCTACGTGGCAATGTAGTGTGTTTTGGTCATGTACAAGATATGTCGATGGATGTCGATTCCTTTAAGATTAACACGACACGGCACTCGTGATGTATCCTCCCGTGTGGGCGCCCCGTAAATTTTGTTATGTGGTGTGACGGAGTGTACCAGTGTCGATGTCTGCTGAATGCCATCCGTGGATTTGCTTTGCATTGCCGGCAACTGCGTCAACATTGTGACCTCAGGAAGGCTACTCAGAACCACGTGATGAGCTTTTACCACAGACAGAAAATGCCTTTCAGCTCAGACTGGTTTCCACGCCTCTCGTAGGCCTTTAAAGCGTCGTTTGCTGATGGTTTTCATTCTCGCCAGTTCAATGGAGGATGTATTGTGTGCGTCTTCCCTCATTTTAATTTGCAAGAACCGCAAGGGTGGGACTGGTTTTCCATCGTGGGCTCATATTGGTGCCCACACATTAGTAGCTTGTCGGGTTTTTTTGTGCCGTCCTTCAGTCCATCATAACCCAGTAAAACCATGTCTATGGTCATCGTGACGGTGGCCGTCGTCGTAGAGTTGCCCTCAGCCAGCGCTACCCCGTCCCCCTCTTCTCCCGATGACCTTTCCCGGCCGGAGAGTCCTGCTCTGCTCTGAGGGTCAGCCCTGCTCTGGGCCGCGTCAGGGGTCGACTGCAGGACATGCTGACCACGGCCCGCGGCGGCGGCGGACCCGGTGGCGGCGGCGGCGGCGGCGGCGCCAAGCAGGCCCTGATCAGCGATCCGGCCGTGTGGCAGGCTAACCCGTAGCTGCGCTCCGCCCCTGGTCCCCGGTACAGGGCAGGCCCGCCCGTCGTTGGTCCGGTGTTAGAACAGAGCTGCGGCACGCGCGGTGTTGGCACTTGGCACGGCCTTGTGGCCAGCGAACGGGCTGGTGTTGGTGCATCGGCACGGTCGTGAATGTGTTGTGTGACGGTTTGTTTTCACAGGCGGAGGAACCTATGCTCGGTTGGCGTGTTGTAGACAGTGACATGCTATGTAGAAGTGATGTTAGGTTGTTGCGATTCGTGTTGGTGTTTAGTTTAGGTACGCATCGAATGCTTGTCCAAGGAACGACTTATGGTGTCATAGATACGATCTCTTCGCTGATAATTCGTAGTTTTGGCTTTTTCTGTTACCGTTCGCCATGGTCTTATGAACGGGGCGAGAGGCCATGGCCCCCACGTTCTGGGAAATTTAACATCAGCCCCATGTGAAGGAACGTCTTTGCCCCCCCCCCCTACCCGCCCCCACTGTTTCTGGATCTTCCGTCTCTTCTGCTGTTCGTAGCGAACAAAATGGTCAGGGGAGCAGTCTGTTAAACTGGATTGACGTCCAGTAACAGGATGTATAGATGTTGCTTTCGTTCGTTTGTACAGCTCTGCCTTTACTGAGAATCATCGTGGATGCTCTCCACGTAACATTTGCTCCGCAGCCAGCCGATGCCTGAGTGTCCAGCGTCTGAACGCCGATGTTCAGGAGTCGCACGTGTGTTAGATGTTCCGGCACGATACCCGAACCTTCCGATTTGGCTGTCAGCGGTCACCTGCGCAGTTCGCTGATAAAGAACGATAGCGCGCCTGTTGGTTCGCGGCCTGTTGTTGCCATTTGGCCCTCAGGTGGGCTGTTGCCGCTTGCGAACGACTGCCCGTCGCCTCGCCCGGGGCACGTTGACAGCGGACGCCATGGACACGCGGACAGACTCCGGCGTCTGTTGTTTCCCCGCGTCTTTCGGCCGTGCGAGGCCGCGTGTCGGCCTGCCCGCGCCGTGCGACTGACCGGCCTCTCCCGCCGACAGGGCGTCGCGCAAGGAGATGATGACCACCGCCTCGGACAAGGCCCCGATCGTCACCGAGGCGCAGCCGATGGCCACCTCGTAAGGCGGCGCCGCCCCCGCCCCGCCGCCCAGCCGCCGCCCGGGCAGCCGGACGGGCCGGCGGCGGCGCGGACGGCGGCCGCCGCGGACCGGCCCTGTCGCCGTGTCCCGTGGCCGCCTGGAACCCGGCCGGCGCCGCGCGCCGTCCCCGCGGGCGCGGTATTTATTGGAGTCCGTGTAGCCCTGCTGACAGGCGCCGGTTGTTGGTCGCGCGCGGCTGCCGCGAGCGGCAAGTGATTGGCTGCGCTGTCGAGACGGCTGTTCTTCTGGCCGGGTAGCCGCTCGTAGAGGCACGCCGTTGAACTCAGCTAGCCCGGTGATGAGTGCATATCTAAAACGTAACGACCATGTGTGCGTGGTGCTACCGTGTTAGTGGGCAGCGTTCGAGTAACGTTCAGATAGACGTCGCAGGCGCACGATTTCCAACTCCATCTCTGTTAAGTCACAATGATCACGTGCAGCGGGGATGTTTATTCACGATTCGCGGCGCTCTCCGTTCCCTGGCTGATTTAACCGTGGTGTTAACCCTGGCTTGTGGCCGGTTCGTGGCCTGCCGAACCTTGACAGTGTCCCGCAGTCGCGGAAACCGGTGTGTATCGAGGCGTTCACCCGAAAGGATCAACACGGTGTTTTTCAGCATGCAACCACGTCCCTCCCGTGTTGTTCGACTTCTTCCCCTGCGCCCCCCCCCCCCTGCTTGTGGTTATCGGTACACTTCCTCTCTTGCAAAGCCGTAGTCGCGATGACTGTCCGTCATGGTGAACCCATGCCGTTCGCTTGCCGTCACTTGCGAGTGGCGTTCCCGTCGTCTGTGGCGGGTCTCGTGCACATGGGCGGCACGTGTTTGCGTCCCAGACTCGACCGAGGACGTGCCGTTTCGTGTCGGTCTAGTGATAGGGAAGGATATTTCGGGTCACCTGGCCACTCGCCGGTGGCACGTGTCTCGCTTTGAGGTCGTGCGGCGTAAGTCAGCCTGGGGTGCCGGCGACCATCTCGTTCAGGGGCGCTTTTAGCGTAAACAGAGTTAAAAGCGCATCTAATGTAAAAAGCGCTCATATGACAGTTTCATCTGGCTTATCCAGATTGCTTGTTACGAAGGGAATCAGCACTTTAAGACGGCAGCCCCAGTCAGGGCCTAAGACGAACTGATCTGCATGTTTAATTTTCGATGTGTACAGTTTTCGGTGTTTGGTGAGAGCTTTCAGGCGGCGCGAGGTCTATCGACTTAGGGCAGGCCACGCCGCATTCCTTCCCGATCCACTTACTCTTGGGTTTACTTGTGCTCCGTGCGTGCGGGCCCGTGGTCCAGTCGACGGTGTAGCGCAGGGCAGGCCCGGGCCGGCGGCCGTTTCTCTCGGCCGTGGCCGCCGCGGCCGGCCGAGGCGCGTCGGCGTCGCTCGCGGCGTCGTGAGACGACCGGGACGGCCCGCCGGCCGCGGCCGCACGGCGACCGTCCGCGCCCCCCGGAACGGGACGAAGCAGCACGGCCGGCGGCGCCGCTAGTCGTGTAGTCACCTAGCCGGCGTGTTCGTGTCGCGCGACATTCCGATGTGCAGTGGCCGGGGGAGGTTCAATACATGTCATCAGTGTCACGAGCGCCGGGCGTCTGAACGGACGGGTCTCTGCACGGCTTGTTCTGAGCGCCGACGGACGAGACTCGCATTCGGGAACACTGCTGCAACGAGGCAAAGGAGCTGCGATAGAAGGCGGTGGGCGGCGCCCCGCTGTTCGTCTCGGACCCAGTGAAAGCAGCGAAAGCTCACGCCGCACCACGGAGCGCGAGTCTGAGGTGTCGGCCGTGACCGACCCGACTTGCCCAGCATCCGACGTGTGAGAATGCCTGAGATATATGGCAAGTATGGCATTGAACAGACATGGTTGTTCTATGGGCTGGGTGTAGCCGCTCGCTGGCCTCGCTTTCAGGCCGTGCTGGAGTTTGTTTCCGGACAGATCAGACTATCTGACCTCCGCACGGTAGTCAGTCCAGTGTCTACTTTTGGTCATGTCGTTGGTGACATGGTTTAAATTGGCAATGTTTGCTTCCTTACCACCGATAACGACATCGCAGAAATGACGACACACCACTAAACTCTAAACTAAGACCTCAGTTTCAACAATCTCGTGAACCACCCCATTTTGAATGTTATTAGGTACTCATTAACAGGGGAACTAACCTCGAAATGGCCCTTGTTTTTTACGCTTGAAGACAAGGTCCGCACTGGTACGTCTAATCGCAGTGCCGTCCCGTGTCTGGCAACGACCCTATCCTACTGCCGTCGTTCGAGCGGGCAATGTCTGGGTCGACGACGCTCCAGCCCAGCATGACGCGTGGACGCTCCTGACGTTGGCAGACCCACAAAGCTCCCGGTGGGCCGCACTATCTGTATGCCACAGACGCCTTCGTCCGCGGTGCGGGCCGCTCCGACCGTGTTCGCGCACGTGAGACGTTTATTAGATACAATACACAAAATCTTACGGCGGGACCATCTTCAGCGTGTGTTTGTGAACACGTGACACTCCAAATCAAAAGCGCTCCTAAAACCCGCGTGCATATGCGGTGCAGCGGACGTGGATTTTGAGAAACGGGAGATAACTGGGTTCGTCGCGATAGCGGCACTAGTGATGACTCATCGGAGCCAGGACATAGGCGACGCGGGAGGCCGATTCACGCCACGCTACGAAGCGGGATAGACAATGGACACGTGGAATTTTGCAGCAAGCAGGCACTTGACATTTGTTGCGTACATGACAGTACATGTCTGCAGATGCCGCGAATTGAATGTTTCTGCCGAGCAGAGGTATAATTTGAATGCATCGGTGTGCCCAAGCGGTACCTTATCCACCGTCTAGATCCACGATGAAAAATATCCCCTCGCACTCGCTTTAAAGCTCTACTGACTGAAGTTCTGGCTCCCGAAACACACGATGGTCCACCAGGGCCGGCCGCGTGCCAGCAGCCCCACGGTGGCCCCACGGCAGGGTCGTCTGGAATGCTGCGGGGGCGCCGTGGTCGCCCTCTGGCCGACCGGGGCCGGTCGGCGGCGACCCGGCGTCGGCAGGCAAGCAGGCCGTCACTCGCTCGGCCGAGAGCACGCGCTCCGGCGCGTCACCCGGCCGCCGGCGACATCGCCGCCGCCAGGCTCCCGAGCCGGCGACTCCGTCACGGCCGCCTCGAGCCTCGCCGGGCGGCGACACCTCGCCCCTCCGGCAGGACCACCACTGACCGCCCGCGTGGCGAACCGTCCGCCGCCGGCCGGCCGACCCCCGCCGCCGGTCGGGGCCGCTACGGCGGCGGCTTGCGGACGGAGGCGGCGCGGCGCGGCCGGTCGGCGTCGTCGGCGGCCGGGGCGCGGCCGGCCGGCGGCGGCACACGTCACCACAGCTGGCTCTCGCTCGGCGGCAGCCGCACCACGCCGACGCCGCCGCCCAGCCGGCGGTAGTTCATGGTGCCGCAGATGCGCCACGTGTTCTCGTCCGGGTCGTACATCTCGATCGTCTTCAGGTAGGTGGTGCCGTCGAAGCCGCCGACGGCGTACAGCTGGCCGTTGACCACGGCCAGGCCCACCTGCAGACCGAGGTGGTTGTTACGCAGGCGCGAGAACACGGCTCCCGTCTGCATCAACAGCCATTTTCCCGGGAGAATGACAAATGTTGTTTTCGCAGTCGTATGGATGTCCAGACTATGTGGACAGGGTCAGATAAAACACACGCTCCCAACCACAACATACATACACCATCTACACAATCAGGAAAAACTTCGGGTAAAAACACCCCAGAATGGTGGCAATGTCATACAGACACCGCAGACATCACTACAATGATATACATGGTCGCTGAATCCGAAAAAGCAAAACGAAAAACCAATGCAGAGGTCCACCTTAAATGGACAAGAAAAAAAATCCTCGAAAGAGACCGCCACGCACATCCCTCCGCCCCTCCCAAAACGTCGCCCCACTGTCAGCTCGCTCCGCCACTCACCCCGCTGCGGCGCGAACTCATGGCCACGATCGGGCTCCACTGTTTGGTGGCCGGGCTGAAGCGCTCGGCCGACGAGAGCTCCGTGCAGTCGTCCCTGCCGCCCACGGCGTAGATCATGTTGTTGAAGACGGCGCAGCCCAGGTGCTTCCGACGTGTCGACATGGGCGGCACCATGGTCCACCGGTTGGTCTTCGGGTCGTAGCACTCCACTGAAACGGGCCGCGGGTGATGAGGGGACAGCGCGTGACACGGCCGGAGGACGCGAGCTGCCGAAGAATCGCCCACCTGGCAGGCAGGGGCAACGCGGAATGAAGCGCGGAAACGTCGTTTCGGCGCAACCATGCAGCCATAAGAAGGCCGACATAAGACATCACAAAAATATCCCCAGCATTACAAACGCATATCTTAGTCACACTTCATCCACATGTGGACAGCACAGCAACGAGGCCCCAAGGCATGACCCTACCGCGACCCAACCACGCACGGCCACCTGTATCACTTGAGCCCAGCGGAACGAACCTGAAGCGCCTCAATCCGCTCTGCCTCTGCCTCTGCCTCTCGCATATTGCACACTGCCTCTCGCACACTGTCTCGCCTTAGGTGGCGGCTGTCCCTCCACCGCCTGACCTGAATCGACCGCCGTCTCTCTCTCCACCGCCCGCACCAGCTGACCGCTGTCTCTCGCGCGCCCCACCTGAGCTGAGCGGACTCTGGCCGTCGCTGCCGCCCACGGCGTACAGCAGGCCGCCCACCACAGCCACGGCCACGCCCAGCCGCCGGGTGGTCATGCTCGACACCTTGCTCCAGCGGTTCGTCTTCGGGTCGTAGCTGCGCAAATGCGGACAACGGCGCTTGTTCAGCACGTCGAGACACCAAGGCAGATATGCGAAAACAAGTCTAACACGCTGAATCTCTACGGCACGTTGAAGCAACGATGAGCCGTGCTACAACGGAAAAGCAACGGTTTTAAATCGCTGTTTTAACGTTCTACATGTGTTACAAAAGAAACCGGCATGCAGTTTCGGCGAAACGCTGACATGAGACACAAAAGCCCGCCTGCTGCCGCCATTATCTAGTTCACTCCGATTACACTGTCCCACGGGACCCATATCATAGCTGCTGGTCTGATAACACAAATCACTTAACGCTCCGAGAGCCGACTCTCGGCCGGACAGCTCACCGTTCTACGAAGTTGAGGCAGGAGACCCCGTCCTGACCTCCGACGGCGTACAGGTAGCCGTCCAGGACGGCCACGCCGACCGAGGTCCGACAGCTGGAGGTGGGCGCTACCTCCGACGACCACTGGTTCGACAGCGGGTCGTACCTGGCCGACAGGGGTTCGGTGAGGTGAAACGAGACGCCGTCAGTCGCGCCGTCTGAAGACGGACACGAGAGACGCCGTCCGACGTCATGGAGGCTCGTGAAGGTTCGTGAAGGAAGATTATTGTCGAACACCATCTTTTACCGCAACAGCGTTTTTTCCACTAAACGATGAAGTATATAAAATTCATGAAACAATGTTTACATAAACGGACACAAGCATGCAACTTGTCTTTGACAAAGCAATCCACAGCTGTACCGATTAAAACAATCAATGACGTGCTTTGCTGTCCCGATTAACGCAATCAGTGACGTGTACTGCTGTCCAGATTACAGCCATCAAAGGAATGCATTACATGACGCGTCATCCCGGGACGGCGACCGGCGCGGAACACTCATGCCAGCGGCCGGCGCGCCCACCTCTCGATGCTGTTGAGGTACGAGTGGCCGTCGTGTCCGCCGACGGCGTACAGCAGGTCGTCCAACACCGCCACGCCGACGCCGCAGCGCCGCTTCGACATGGGCGCCATCATGCGCCACTCGCAGGTCTGCGGGTCGAACTGCTCCACAGAGGCGATGGCGTCCCCGCTGCACCAGCCGCCCACTGCGGAGGGCAGGGGGACGGGGGTCAGACGGCGACGGCAGGAAGGAAACCGCTCGGTCGGCGGGCTGACAGAGAACGCTGTGGTCTCCGACAGCGGTTCATGACATATGTACTGTCACTTCCGATGTATCAACGATGAAAATGGATACATGTCGCAAACAGAACCAATACGGGAAATGCACGAATCCACATTAGACAAAAAGAGCTGACGGCCGATACAATGAAATAGCGGTCCCTAGATTACGCCAGAAGCTCAAGCGCTGACGCAATATACTTATGATATGATGATGATATCATATGATAACACGCTATGAACTTGCATGCCAGCCGTAAGGTCGACACACCATCGTGCCGTTCGTCATCGAAGACAACAAAACTGCAACGCAACTGTCGGCCCTGCCCCGTGAAAACCAGCCTGGAAAGCCGGCCGGTCCGGGGGACCCGACCTCGGGCCGCTCACCTGCGAACAGCACCTCGCCGCGCTTGATGGGCTTGCGGGGCCGGGTGCGCGGCCCCTGCATGAGCGGCCGCTCCTGCGGCAGCAGCAGGTAGTTCTTGGCCTCGTCCACCAGGTCTCGGCAGCCCTCGTCCGACTTGATGAGCAGGTCCGAACCCACCGTGCCCACCAGGAACTTGGGGTTCAGCAGCGGCATCCGCACGTGCTGCAGGATCTGACGGCGGAACGGGGAGGTCACGTCAGTGTGGGGTGAACCGCGTGACGACTGCAAACGTTTGCCGCGCGCCGAGCACTAAGATGGGGTTGCTGGAAACTAACCAGTACTAGTATAGGCCACATCTCAAGCAACTTACCTCAAAAACGAAACTTGGAAACTGTACCTTACAATTCTGATAGCTATCAAACTATCCTTCACGGTACCCATCATTCTGGCACTATGTAATAAAGAATACCAACTGCCTTGTTTATGCAAAACGTGCACACGGGTATATTTAAAAACACCAATGTCACGTTTAACTGGAGATGAAGGGTACCCACGATCTACACCACCAAAAGTGCTGAATTCCAAGCCCGACGACAGGCGAAGACGACTGACAACTCGACTACGGCGATGAATCTCAACTTTCTTTCAGTACTCATTACCGCCCTGCCGGGCTCTGAGAAAGCAGCCTGAGGCTTCAGCGGCGTACCTGTAGCAGGTGGTGCCGCCGCTCCGAGATGTTGTACTTGACCCACGACATGACCGCGCTGTACACCTGCTCCTCGTTCCGCACGTTCAGCTCGTCCGAGGAGATGATCTCCACCAGCTGGTTGACCGGCAGCAGCAGGAATTCCTCACTCTCCATCACCTGGCGTGGACATTAGAGGCCGCCAGTGAAAACGTATTAGAAGAAGAAGAGAACAGGGACAAAGAAACGACGCTACAGTGACGCGGTCTTCAACACTGCCTTCCTCGCTGCCATCGGATAAAGAAGAGAGACAAGCGATTCGTCTGTCTCAGGCCCGCAGCACGTCGACACTGACCTCCTGAAAGTTGTGCTGGGTGAACTTGTCGGCGATCCGCAGCAGCTCCCGACAGGCGTGCGTGTCGGCGAACGCGCGGATGCCCAGACAGTTGGTCGGGTCCAGCTGGCGCTTCAGGAACTCGCAGCACACCTCCTGGATCTCAGTCAGCTGTAGCAGGCACGCTGAAGCGGAACGCAACATCCAGTCAGCTGAAAGACGACAGGAGGGAACACGCAGCCACGCGACGCGTCAATGACATGCAAACGTGCCGGCATTTTGACTTACACGACGCGTATCTTGCATTTAAAACAACACTTTTCAGAGCATTTTGCCAAAACACAGACGCAACGAAGACCGTGAAGCCCACGAAATACTAGCAAACTTATGATCATTGACCGATGATCATTAAATGGCGCCCACTCTCTAGTCTGTCGACACCACATGCGTTCCAACACACACAAATCCACACCGTGAAATTTCAACGTAACGACGAAGACGCGAGAAACATGGCACACGGAAAATAACATAACGCTGTCTCCCTTGCGTGCTGAATTCACCATCGACAAAGCCCAAAACACTGTAAAGAGCCGTCGACAGTGGCCACCGAAGGCCTTGACTGACGGCGGATATCAGGTGTGCCCAGGTGCAGAAAGGCAAAACAGCCGCAAACACAGCTGGCTGCTGTTGCTATGATACAAAACCGGCCTCAGCCACGGCGACGCTGCTGAATTTTACGGCCCCGACCGGCCGCAGAGACGATGCTCTTTCATCGTCACTTTCAAATATCATGCTGTCTTCACTTGTATTTACGAATTATACAGTTGGCTTGATTTGCGTGCATTATGTACAGTGGTCATTATTTACTGGAACTGCAGAAGACAGCAAATATTCACGACATCTCATTAAAAAAGAAAAAGGCCAAGTTCTAAAAACGGAGTAAGTCAATGATAAGACTAAGTTCAACGCGATTACGAATATCACCATGTACTTGTCAAGCCCAAGCCATCGGGCACTATCTGATGACTGGCTCGCCTGATAGCTGATTTGCCCCAACAGACGGCCGACCAGGACTCACCAGCAGGCAGCAACGTCTGCACGTTGGACTCCTCGACAACAATGTGCGAGGTGTAGCAGAAGTCGATCAGCAGCTCCATGGCCATCTCGTCGATGTCGCGAATGGTGACCTCGGTCTGGCGCGACTCCACCAGCTCGCCGGTGAACATGGCGTGGAAGTACGGGCTGCATGCCGACAGGATCACCCTGAACGGCAGAGCGGCGCGCTAGCGTGACGCCTTCGGTAGCGGGGCGGCCGACAGTGGCGACATGTCAGTCACAGCAGACGGCTACTGGGCATATCTTGAGCCCATAGAACGGTCAGAATTGGTTCACGCGAGCTACAAAACATGGCAAGTTCGGGACTCACCATGAACGTCGTGGATAAGTGTCATACGCAATGTTGTCGCATGGTACGTCCAACAGATTTCTCGTCTGGTCAGCGTGATTTTTACGTTCGTCTCCCAGTTTATCGCTCCTCTACAAATACAAAGACAATCATGCAATCAGGGCACTGGCTGATTTCCAGATGACCATACGTGCGTACCTTTCAGCCCCAAAATAAGCAGAAACCTCCCAAAAACGGTTAAGGCAGCCGAACATCGCGGCAAAATTTTTCGTTCCCCTTCCCCTAATCCCCCCACTACCACCTTCTACCCCATCCAAAACCTCGCGTCTAGCCAGAGCCACGCCCCCACCTGTGGGCGAAGATCTTGCGGGCGCCGACGAAAAGGACGACGTCGCAGAGCTCGCGGTGCTTGCGCAGCGCGGCCAGCTCCTTGAGGGTGGAGCGCGGGTGTTTCTCCGAGGTGAAGGGCAGCCGGGCCGGCGACGGCGGCCGCTCGGCCTCGCTCAGCTCCGTCAGGTTCATGCCGGCGCGGATCATGAGGCCATCGCGGCCGGCAGCCGCCGTCCCGACTCCGCAGCAGCCGCCCCCTGGCGGCGTCCGGCGGGTCACGCTGGGGCGCAGGACGGTCACACGGCCGGAGCGCAGGACGGTCACGCTGGGGCGCAGGGCGGTCACAATGGTGCGCAGGGCGGTCACACTGAGGCGCAGGACGGTCACACGGCCGGAGCGCAGGACGGTCACGCTGGGGCGCAGGGCGGTCACACGGCCGGAGCGCAGGACGGTCACACGGCCGGAGCGCAGGGCGGTCACACTGAGGCGCAGGACGGTCACACGGCCGGAGCGCAGGACGGTCACACGGCCGGAGAGCAGGACGGTCACGCTGGGGCGCAGGGCGGTCACACGGCCGGAGCGCAGGACGGTCACACGGCCGGAGCGCAGGACGGTCACGCTGGGGCGCAGGACGGTCACACGGCCGGAGCGCAGGACGGTCACGCTGGGGCGCAGGGCGGTCACACTGCAGCACGGGGCGGTCACATGGCCGGAGCGCGGGACACCTCACCACTAATCCCCTCTGAAGACATATCTTCAAAGTCTGCCACAGGCAGGAAAACATTTGGGATAAAAACTATGAACGGTTGTCCATAATTTTATAATGAAGTGCAATTTTCACTTTGGATATGATGTTATTTTAAATAGATATCACAGAACTCAAAGAAATCCAGAAATTCTTTAGGCAGAACTACAGTTCTTCTTCGAATCTCCACACCACAATGCATGACAATCATGTAAAATATTGATCATGCAGCACATTTCAGCCTAGCACTAATTTTCCTGCAAAAATGGAGCAAATTATAAAATGTCATACAGCAGATGATTTCACAGCAAATGCCTACAATACGCAGCTGCACAACATCATTCCAAGATGCAAAATGTAAAAAAAAATGTTGTATAATGTTATCACTCTCTGTGTTGCTGACCAATGTGCCAATGGTCTGCATAGCTTCTTGGATTTTCTGGTAACAAATTCAACAAGAGCATTTCCAAGGTGGAGGTGTTTCATGCCTTATAATATCATCAATATTTAATTTCATTTACAAAATGGGAGTATAATAATGTATGTAATAGTAAAAAAGAACCATATCACAACAAAATACAATAATAAATGTGCATAATAATAACAATAACATTTAAATCAATTCCAATGACATTATTAAATTTTATGCAGTATTTACGGCATACTTGCAGCAGTCATTGTAAACAAGATGAGGTCATGAGTGAGTGTGACCAATTTCTCATTTAGTATGAAAGTCTGAATGCTCTTTTGACTAATATAAAGCAAACATGGCCAGCAAGGAGGAGGAAATGTGTTATATTGCCAAAATACTTGAATATGATAAGCACAGGAAAATAGTAAGATAAATCCATAAACAGAAGTGTTTAAAGAATGGTTTTCCAGCATTTCAAGAAGCACATGAAAGAACAAGACTTGAAGCATGTCACTGACATCAGCTTCCCTGTTTGGCTCTGGCTTTGTTTGCAGATCCTAACCTCCCTCACCAAATTAACAAAATCCAAAGTTTTTTCCCCAGGCAGATGGTAATATAATGGGTGAATCAGATGACAGTGAGGGGTCTTTCCTTTGCTGTCAGGGCCAAACACTCATCCATCAGTGAAGAGGCAATTTGAAGATGCTTGTACACCAATGGACTGGTCCAGGATGGCTTTCTCATTTTGGGTTCAGTTAAAAAATCAATGGGCTCTACTGAGGATCTAACCATAATGTTAAGTTACTGATGGTATTCCAATATGTAATAGGAAATGGCATACAAGGAAATAAAGGAATGACTTATGACACATGAAGCATATACCAATATTTCTGTGGCAACAATAAGCATAAATAAAAGCAACAATATTACAAATTTGCACCTCCTTGCAGATCAACTCTGCTATAAGATCATGAAGAAGAGCACACCAACTTTTCTATCACATGAAAAGTTGGTGACAAGGATGTGTTACATGCTGCGTGAATTTGATGATACCATTGGCATTGGTTCAAATTCTATTTCATTACTGTTATTGCCATTGGTGGAGGTGGTGGTGGTAATAGTAGCAGTAGTAGTAGTAGTAGTAGTAGTAGTAGTAGTAGTAGTAGTAGGTATTTTTGCTATTTATTAAATTATTATGTAACAATTATTTTCTTGCTATATTAAAGATTACATTCCTAATTGCTAAATAAAATTAAATACCAATGATATCATTATGTCTAAACACTCAACCTGTGGAATCATCCATTTCCAATTCATTACCAGAAAATCCAAACAAATGCAAACAGACTGGTGGCATGGCACCAGCGAATAGTGACGACATGATTTGGTAGTTCCCACATTCTTTGTCTTGGAATGACATTATCCAGTAGTGTACCATATGTATTTACCTTAACATCATCTGTTATATGATTTGTTTGCCATTTATGCCATTTTCTGACAGAAAGTAAATGCAAGGCACAAATGTGCTGCATGCCACACAAGGTTGTCAATATTTCCACTGCATGGCAGTACAAATATGAGCTGGTACCAATTTCTAGTTGTAGCACATGTGTTCTAATTTGTCATATCCTGTATTTATTAGGCCAATCATCTAATATTTACTGGGACTAGGAATTTAACTTTTTGAAAGAATTAAACATGCCTATTCTTCCATTCTTTGGAACTTTAAATCATGGTGGGTCTCCACACCACATGCTTCCATGAGACATTCATAAATGTGGGTGTTGTAGCACACAACAACAGGTGTGCTACAACACCCACAAAAACACAAAAAACTACACCCATGTTTGGAACAAAATATCTAAAGACACTTCACAACATCATTTCCCTACAAATTGTTTCGCAGCTACTCTACTACTTGGATGAGATAAGAAAATCCAGTAAGGGCATCAGAAAAAAAAACAGAAAAACCGGCATCGGATTCTGACATCCCATAGCTTACCGGAAAGCTCAATGAGCCTTTGTATCCTCTGCACCGCTGCGAAAACTCAGCACGCAATTTTAGGACGTAGGTGCATAACAGATGACTTTGAGACCCCAGAAACTTCGAACGTCAACCGCATGCACCTTTCCACGACAAAACTTTCGCAAATGGTAGTAATAACCCCTACTCAGCTTGACAACCACGCAAATAATACACAATTTACACACAGTACGATCACAACCAATGAGAATGCAGCGTCCCCTTTCACAAGGTGCTTTCAACTCTGGCGCTGTTGAGACATACTAAAGACTCTTAACAGTGACGCAGTGATACCATATCGTTTTTTCGGGCCTTGTTTTTTCCTTTGTCATCGTGCATAAAGTAACCTGGTATTATTGTTTGCGTTCCACTGTTTGTGATGTTAATAACAATCCTGGTCATTAAACCAAACTGACCCACCATTAGTCAGTTATGGCGGCGAAATAAATCAGTTCCTGACATCAAGGTAAGGATTCATTTCGTGACATTTAATGACAACTATCTACCTACCTAAAAATCCAGTCACACACTAACATTGCACAGAAATGTAACTTTGCAGCAGGGATGAGGGGTGCCTGCGTATGCATTACTGGGGACTCAGATAACTTTGGGTGCTTATTACAAAGGTAGCCATTAACAAATGCATTAGTCTACAAATCTTTAGGTGCTCAGTCAATACTGGGTGTGTCTGACGAAGCATCCACAGAATGATCGAAATCTCCACCGATGTCATCGCATATCTATTCTTACAAAGCTGGATTAATACAATTACATTCAACGGATACGTAACGTCATGGGTGGAAGTTTAGGGTTTCTGGTGGGCCCGCCAGCCCCAATAATTTGGGATTTCCAGCAGATCTAGGGTGGTGCATGGAAAGAATGGTTTCAAAACTATCAGAATTGGTCGAAATTTCTCCTTGGCTGCCTCCAGTCATTTTTACAAGGCTCCGTCACTGCGTAACGTCATACCAGGCCGAAATAAACCTTGCTTGCATTGCATCTGATTCACGAACCGGCTTGATTTGTTTCCGAAATGTAACCCATTCAAATGTTGCTCTTCTGCAGGGACGTTTCGTCTCGCTAGACATGGGTGTTTCGAGTCCATGGGACAGGTCAGGCGGCGGCTCAGCCAACTTTGAAATATTTTAGCAATTACGCTGACGGTGAACACGAAAAGAATTGGTCTCAAAATGGTTCTGGCCCTACCAACATTAAAAACGTTCGTATATGCACATGTTGATGGACGCCTGCGAGTCACGCTGTGCGGGGCAGTAGAGCTGTCATTTTCATCACAGACCATTCTGGTTTATCATTTTTATTGGTTTTGCATAAAAATGGCAGTACTTGTGCTGATTATGTCTAACGATCATCCTAACAACACCACAAACACTTGTTTGCCGCTCGTCGGTGACACCTTATCCTAGAGCGCTCATGCTGTCTCACATGGTCTCAGCGGCGGTGATGGTCGGGAAGTCCCTGCCCACTCACGCAGCACGCAGCGGTATTGCACCTGAGCAGCCGGCTGGGACCGACGCGGCGGCACCGCTGAGCGCCCCCCCCCCCCCGAGGCCCCCCTGCCGGGCCCCGCGGCCCGGCGGCCGTGATGTGTTCTGCAGTCGCGCGGAGGCGGGCCACCGCTCACTTCATGCAGAGCGGGCCCACCTCGAAGCCGAACGCCTGGCTGGGCTGGCCGTAGTCGGCCGGCAGGAAGTCCTGGATCGGTAGCTGGCTCAGCGCCGAGGTGCTCAGCTCCAGCACCATCCGGCCGACGCCCCGCTTCATCTGCGGACAGCGCGGCCCGCGGCGGTCAGCGGCCGTCTCGTGTAAACTTCCGTGCAGCGATAACAGCCACCGGTCGAGATTAAGCCGTTAAATTCGGGACCATGCTGTCCTCCGCTGACGGCCTGGCCGTTCGGCGTCCACCACCCTTCCCGCTGATTGCTTCGTCATTGGGCACGAATCACTCAGTGCCAGTTCAGTTCATTCGGTCGTTCGGCGCCTGCTACTGTATTCATGTTTGCTGATGAATGTGCTGTTTAGTTGCTCCGATAAGGTATTGCTGATTTTGGATCGAAACACATCAAAATGAATTATGTCGAAGCATTCACGTCAAAACGCGGTCCCCGGTTAGCAGAGCTTTCGCTTAAATTTAGAGCCTTGCTGAGTGTCCGGAAGTCTTGACGTTTAAACGTGTTATTCAGGAGAGCACTTCAGCAAGACGGTGACGTGTGGCAAGCCACGTGGCCGTCCCAAAAATCACGAGGACGATAAAAAATAATGTAACGTGAGTTGCGACAGCATCATTCGCCATATTTGTCACGAAATGTACGTACCTGACACTGGTCTTCAGGTATCGAAATGTGTCGTGAATTTTTGGAATGGCTGAAAACAGTGTTCGATGATCCCAGAAGCTGAATGCTCTTGTCATAGTTCTGGCTGTTTGTATCGTACCTGGAAAAGCACACACCTGTGCGTTGGACTGCTGCGTACGCAAACTAGTATTGGTCTTTCAAAAACGTGGCAGCTATCAAAATACTTCGTTTCCTGCCAGAGCACCAGAACAAGGGAAGGTCCAGAACACGGGGGAGTAGGAAACGCGAACGCGCTATCCAAAAGTTCGACCCCAGTTTTCCACTGTGCTTGTGTCACCAGCCTACTGCCGGAGCCAGTTCCGTCCGAGACGTTCACAGCCGACAGCGGCCGCCGCCCCTGTCCGGCTATCCCGGTCCGTGTGACCCGCGCCGCCTCCCGCCGCCCTCACCAGGCGGCCGAGTTGATGCAGGTGTACGTGAAGTTCTGCCTGCCGCCGTCCGACAGCAGGCGCAGGAACGTCATCTGGACGGTCCCGATCGATTCGTACGTGATCTGCGGCGGAAACCGGGGAACCGCGTTAGGCTGTGACGACGGTTAAACCGCGCCATAGGGCGGTTTTATCAGCATAACGGACGAGTCGTAGGTTGCGCATTTCATTGTGTTTATGACAACCGTGGAATATTTTTTTTCGGATTCATACTTTAATCAAATGCAAGTAAGTTAGGAGCACGACGGAAACCCCGCTATGTCCTCAAGAATTCCAGGTTCGTTCAACAACGAGACCTTGAAGCCGCCTCTCAGGGTGGAGAACCAGCTGGCTCGCTCCGTCGTCTTCCTCCACGGAATGTTGGGCATCTTGCTAGCGTGGGCGTCCGGGTAGATGCACGTCTCTCCCATGGCGGTCATGTTGCAGAAGACGTAGATGGCATCGTCAGGCATGCCCAGGTTAGGGTCGATCCAGTACCAGTCTGCAAGGACACGTGGTGATGGAATGGAGCTGACTCGTGCATCTCCCGTGCACTTAAAACCCATTGTTCTTTCGCCTTTTGCGCACCAGTACGTAATATGTGGTAGATATCGATTAACTGATCGACTGATTGCTTGGACATACTGCACTGCAAAAATATGATCTCCAAAGGTCGAGATTACGGAACTCACCGCTCTTGAAGGTCGGGTGTCCAAAGTAGAGATCACGGCACGTTCTGATTGGGTTGTCGCGGGTGCCGATCGGCTTCCGGATCCTCTCAATGTCCTGTCGCATTGTATAGATGCTGCTGTACATGCTGAGCAGTTTGTCAGAGAAGCCGGTCGTCTCTTCAAGAGCTTCGTCGCCTCGGCTGTGGGGAAATGGACGTCATCTGAGGCCGCATGGTTTAACGTAATAATGCCGGAGTAATCAATGAGCCGCTCCGAATACTTGAACGCTGCCAGTGCAATGGACTAAGCTGCTTTTAAATGTATCGGCATTAGTTTCTCTCAGACCGGTCCGCCAAAGGTGAACGCAGCGGAACCAGCCTTGTGTGTACTTGCAGAGCCCACTTACAGCTCTCTTTTCCTGCGCTCGGTGGGCCCCTTGAACGTGCTGCCACCGGGGTGGAGCAGCTCCGCCGGGATGATTGGCTGCTCGCCGGGCGGACCGGGCGGGCCGGGCGGGCCGGTCGGACCCTGGCGCCCCTTGACCCCGGCCGCCCCCTGAGTGCCCTTAGAACCCGGCGGCCCCTCCACCGCCTGGCAACCCCTGCGGTCCTCGGTTGCCCTTGTCGCCCATCATGCCGGGAGGGCCCTGGAAATGAGAAAACGCGATGAAGGCTTTGCAGTTTGGCGAGACAACCGTGGCTGGTATTGACGAAATATTTGTTGACATCTGCACTGACTGGCATTTCTTGGACGGCTATGGCAACAAAGTCATAATACCTAAACAGTGATATGACAAAACAGAGCAATTTTCTTTTCCCTTGGATGTCGACACTTCATAAAAAAAAAACGGAAAAGCAGAACCGGAACACCAAAACATCCAAGCACTCACCATCTCTCCCTTGAGGCCTGGCAGTCCCGGGGGACCTTTCATGCCGGGTTCTCCCTTCTCGCCCTGCTCTCCCTCCTTGCCCGGCAGGCCCGTATCTCCGCGGTGGCCCTTCTGGCCCTGCTGGCCGCGGCGGCCGCGGCGGCCCATCGGACCAGGCTCTCCGGGCAGGCCGGGTGGCCCCGCCTCGCCCGGACTGCCGGGGGCGCCGCTCTCGCCCTGTCGGACACAGTTGGAAAAACTGAACCACGCCAGACAGCGGCATTCACAGCCTGGAGGACCAGGCGGCAGTACCAAGCATCTGGCCCGTTTTATTTTTCCGGCCCCTTTTAAAACAGCAGCAAAATGGGTAGAAGCATATTCAGATGATGCCATATGCACAGCATGAGGGAAAATAAACATATTAATGAAGGTAAAAAGCATGTCGCGACGTTCACGTTTCTAAAAAAGTATACCCCGAAATCATCTATCATCTGTGTTTCGGACCATTTCGGTTGCGGACACAAGATATAAACATTAAGATGGGCATGATCAACGCGCTCCGATCAAGCCATCGTTCATTTCATTCGCTCGAATGATGAATCAGGCAGACAGCAATTCCCGTGAGACCTCTCGGCCCCTCCAGCGGGACACGGCCTATGCCGCCAGTTCCTGCGTTTCGCCGCGTCACTCACCGGCGGTCCCGGCGATCCTCTGAGTCCGTAGGCGCCCTGCGGTCCGGGTATACCTGCCGGGCCGACCGAGCCCTGGCGACCGACCTGGCCCATCATGCCCTTGTCGCCCTTTCTCTCCGGGGGGACCCTGGCTGCCCTGGGGGCCGGCGGGTCCCTCCGGTCCCTGCAAACGAGAGCGCCGTGAAAAATACGGCAGGCGCGAGCTAAAATTTCGAGGGTGGCTCAACCTACCACTCATGTGGAATCTGGAAGTATTCGCAGTTTATTATTAGAGTTAACAGAAGACCGTACAGGGCAAAAACAAACCTCGGTTGTTCTCTTAATCTCAAACTAAAAATAAAAGCCAAAAATATATATATATATATATATATATATATATATATGCATGCTAAAAATATATGTTATTCTACTGCTAGTAGTGTCATTTGCTCAACATCATAACACGCCTGAAAAGACACGTCTGCTTGGAATTCATTGAAAACCGTGTAGAACAAAAACACATCTATCTGAGGCATTCTCATGATCTCCAATTAAGCATACAAGATTTAGGGATTATACACCATTCTGCACCTAGTGTAATCACTAATTTAGTATCAAAACGCGACTGAAATTACGTGTGCTGTTTGACGTGACAAACACACAGCTCCCATTTCGTCAACAGGTCATCACTCTGACCGCTAACGAGGCCTCTGCCGAGACCCTGCTGAGCAGGAACAGAGACCGGAGAGACACTCACCGCCCGTCCCGGTCCGCCCGGTATGCCGCGTTCTCCCTGAGAGCCGGGCTCGCCCGGCGGGCCGGCTGCCCCTGGCTTGCCGTCCTCTCCCGGAGCGCCAGCCTCGCCCTTCACGCCCTGTGGCACGCAGCGCAGACGTGCCAAGTCAGGACGTGTGTGGACACAGGCCAGGGGTTGCAGCTTCATGCCAATGGCAGGCAGGAGCGGCAGCTCAACACATTCGAAAAATTTCAGCGTAGGCATTACGATCTTGAATAGAAAGAAATGGTCTCAAAATGGTTCTGACAGTCCAGCTTAAAATAAAAGCTTCTAAAAGCACTTTGGCGTAAATAAAAATGTATTTGTCTTTGTTGCTTGCTATGCTAACTATTGCTACGATGCTTCAACTGACGGAAAATGGGTCTTTTTAGAAAAGACGCGCGCCATTACCCACAATTAGTGTTGCACGAATATCCGATATAATCCCTGCACGACTCACCATGAGTCCCGGCTCGCCGGGTGGTCCCGGGAATCCCTCGTTGCCCGGACTGCCCTTGGGTCCGACGGGACCGGGCGCTCCGCGGCTGCCGGCTGGGCCCGGCACGCCCCGGTTGCCCCGCTCTCCCTTCTGGCCGCGGGGACCGGGCGCTCCGTGCCGGCCGGCCAGGCCCTCGGGCCCCGGCGGCCCGTCGCTGCCCGGCTCGCCCTTCATGCCCTGCTTGCCCTCGGGCCCCATGGGGCCGGGGAGGCCCTCCGGGCCGCGCAGGCCGGGCTTGCCCTTCGGGCCGGGCAGGCCCGCCGGTCCCGCAGGTCCTGCGGCGAGCGCGCGGAGGTGTAACCGGAACAACGCCGGACAGACGACTGCAGCTCACAAACAGCCGCGGCTCAGTCAGGCACACAAAACGAACTCACGACGTCTCCGCTGTATACGCACCTTTCCTTCCTCTGTCTCCCTTGTCTCCCTTCTTGCCCTCGCCTCCGGGCAGCCCTTGTTTGCCGGCGGTACCGGGCAGCCCCTGCTTGCCCTGGGGTCCCGTCTCGCCCTTGCGGCCCGGCCGGCCCATGTCGCCGGGCAGGCCCTGTTCGCCGTCCGGACCGGGCGGGCCTGGCTCGCCCCGCGCCCCCGGAGGTCCGGGGGCGCCCGCCAGACCCTGCAGGTACCGATGCCGGCGTCATTGCGAGGGAAGGTGAGGAATGGGGATCCTGCTAAAGATGCATCGTATTCTAGTGTCGGCTAAAGGACTGGGGATTTCTTCGAGTTTGGCTCATCGTGACTGGCTTGCTATTTGAAACGTATTTCTGGTCGGCTTTAACTGGCCTCAGCTTAGCGTTGGCATAAATGGTTTGAGAAAAAGGCGAGAGTGCTTTTATGGTGTAAAAAATACTAGAAAATTTTTCAACAATACCCCAGAATGGCCCAACAAATGTCATGAAGGCAGCAGAGTTTCTCGTAAAAAAACAGGCAATATAACCGACAGCCAGATTTAACAGCATGCGCCTCGGTACATCCAAGCAGACCAAACTCATCTGGTCTCGGGGCCACGCTGCGCTCACCGTTTCGCCTCTGGGGCCCTGGTGGCCCTTCGGCCCCGGGTTACCCCTCTCGCCCTTCTCGCCGTCCTCGCCGGGCGCGCCCTGGGGTCCCGGCGGGCCCTGGAGCCCGCGCAGGCCCGGCAGACCGTCCGGACCAGTGGGACCCGGCAGGCCGGGCGGACCCTGGAACACAGGCAACGTAAGCCAGCGCAGCGGAGAGTGATACAGACTGATCAAGTCATAATTGACTGTAAAGCGCGCTGAATGTTGTCAGGCAGCGCACAACGTACAACGATATGATTTGTAGAATATGCCCTGTGTAATTCTGAAACATCCTGAATTTTCCGTACACCAAAACACCCATTTCCCAGGAAATTATACGCGTTCTTTGCGAACGCAAAATGAATTAGGAACGCATGAAATCAGGCACATACACGTTTTCAAACATTATCCCTTTCAAAAATCACTTAGCAAAGCCCTTGACTTAGCCTGGCATTCTGAAAGCAATAAAAATACGTCCATTGAGGGCGATCAGAATAAAGCATGTGCATGAGCAGAGGCTTGTGATTCACGGTAAGGTCACGAGGCAGCTCTGCACTCACATGGTCTCCCTTGGTGCCGGCGGGTCCCTGGCTGCCAGTGGGGCCTCTGGGTCCCGCGGGTCCCGGCGGGCCGTCGGCCCCCGGGTACCCCGTCTGACCCTTGTCTCCCTGGACGCCCTGCGAGCCTGCAGGTCCACGGTCTCCCTTCAGGCCTTGGAGACCCTGGCGGAAACAGCGGACATGAACGCATGGAGGCCGTGAAACTCATGATAGAGTATCGGACATAGTGGCATTAAAATAATGCGTTGATGAAGATCCTTGAGCGGGAATATCATCAGCACATGCTAAGACGATTTTCCGCCCGATTAGTAATGTTTATCACTGATTTGCAGCACTGCTGTGCACTGAGAACGATGAGAAACAATGACGATGAAAACTCCCGGATTAAAAACTGCACTGCTGCTTCGAACGTCGAATGGCGTCGGCGAAAGCGATGCCTCAAACGGTGAGCAGCACCCTGATGAGCTGCACCAGTGCCGCCCTGTTCGCGGCCGGCTGGACGGGGCCGTGAGTCCTTACCGTCAGTCCGGGCAGGCCGCGTTCGCCCGGGTAGCCGGGCAGGCCGGGCGAGCCAGGCGGCCCCGGTTTGCCAGCCGAGCCGGGCAGGCCGGGCGGACCCTCCTTGCCGGGCCTCCCGGGCCGACCGTCCTCGCCGGGCAGGCCCGGCTGGCCGGGGGCGCCCGGCTCGCCGGCGGCACCGGGCTCCCCCATCGGTCCCGGAGGTCCCACCACGCCGGCCGAGCCCTGCGGCCCTGGTGGGCCCGGCTCGCCCTGGAAACAGTGGACAGCCATTGACGGAACGGCGCGGACGGTCGGAGCTCCAGAGCGAAGCCACTGGCCTTAGGTGGACGTCACGACTGCTACGTCTGGAACAATGGTCGTGTAAAGCCGACTACGCGCTTGAGGTAATGCAAAGCAGCATGCTGGATTAATGCAGACAAAGTTAAT
Organism: Capitulum mitella; assembly: GCA_030062745.1. Taxonomy (NCBI): domain Eukaryota; kingdom Metazoa; phylum Arthropoda; class Thecostraca; order Pollicipedomorpha; family Pollicipedidae; genus Capitulum; species Capitulum mitella. The sequence goes on along the minus strand of CP099840.1, from coordinate 2,205,202 downwards.
ATCCCGAAAAAGTGTCCTAAGAGACTTTCTCTCTCCTTAGATAAACTTGTCAAATTGTTAGTAAACAGAAACGTATGCACGTACTAAGCATGCCTCTCAGCGTCCAGGCATTACATAGAAATCTGTTGGCTACAGACATATATATTGTATCCGAGGTCAATTTGCCCAACTTGCCTGTTATCGACTTTCTCAACAATCTCTACTCCTATCTTCCTTTCCCAGTCTAATCTCTGCCTTCGTCTATTTCCAACTCACCTGCAGTCCGCGCGCGCCGGGCGGTCCTGGCGCTCCGTCCCTGCCCTCGTCCCCGCGCCGTCCGGCAGGGCCCTCGAAGCCGCGAGGCCCCTCCTTGCCGGGCGGGCCCACCTCGCCCTGGGGCCCGTCCGGGCCCGGCAGGCCGGTGTCGCCCTTGTAGCCCACAGGGCCGCGCGAGCCGCGCTTGCCTCGAGAGCCGCGGAAACCCTGCGGAAGAGCGAGGTGTCGGCGTCACTGCCAGCTGCTGGATAGTGGGGCAGCAACGGGAAGGTCTGTGGTATGATCGATCGCGTGTTGCGCATACCGATCATAGCGATACGGACAATGAAGTTGTGGCAAAGTTCGGAACTATGCGGTGACATTTTACTCAGTTGCTGATTAATTATTATTGTGGTGTAGTGCACATGGACAAGGTGTCCGATTTGATACAAACCCACATATTTCGGCGCCAATTCAAAACCCAAACACGGTTTGTATAGAATTCATTTAATTGATGACAAACTGCATATTTTTGTGTGCCAGATCTACTTATGTATTCACCAAGAAACATCGAGGTCAGATTGCATTGCCGTTATATCAAATTGGCTCCGACCTATTGAATATTGTGATCTGATGCAGCCCTCTGCAATGAGTTAAAACGTGTCATTTGGCGTGAAAACTTTTATCAAGACTTTCCGAAGACCTCTTACCGATTTACCACTTTTGATTTAGCCATGGATCGACGGCAGGGTTAACGCGTCGTGTATGGCGGACATCAATGCCTTTACAAAATAAACGCTGTCATTTGGCTGTACCGTAACGCACGTCGCATGTCTAAAAAAATCAACCAGACAGTCACGAGGCAGCGATGTCTGATCGCCTGTTGACTCGCCCATCTTTCACCTTACACCCGCTCCTGTTCCCCGGCCGCGACCGCTTACCCTGGGTCCTCGCTCGCCGCGCTCCCCCTGCAGACCGTCGGGGCCGGGCTGGCCTTTTTCGCCGACCCTGCCCGGCTGGCCCTGCACGCCCTTGTTGCCCTTGCGTCCGCTGACGCCCGGGTAGCCGGGGAACCCGGTCGGGCCTCGCTTGCCCTTGTGGCCGGGCTGTCCGATGGCGCCCACTTCTCCACGCGGGCCTTCGAAGCCCTGCAGGGTGGGGAAGGTGTCAGCCACTGATGCACTGATGGTAGACTTATGAACAAGCAGTCCTTTGATAAAGGTCAGCTATTTAAAAGATCAACAACAAGCATTTATATGATAAAGGTTTGCCATATAAGCCATGGCAGATGAGAGGAATACTGAAATAAAGCCAACACTCTAGACATTCGCTGAGCAAACGCCAGTGCTCTTTTTGTTAACCAACATTATCGAAGGCAAAGTGTTAACACGGGCAGAATCAGTTTTTACGTTTCATTTCACCGTCAACAAATTTAATTCGTCTGAGAGCGACCAGCCGCGGTACCTTGGCTCCCTGCGGTCCTTCGAGTCCCACGACACCCTGCGGTCCAACTTCTCCTCGCTCGCCCTTGCCTCCCATGTCTCCCTTCTCGCCGGGCAGACCGGAATCTCCCTTTTCGCCCTTGTCTCCTACGGCTCCACGCGTGCCGCGGTCTCCCTTCACGCCGCGGGGTCCGGGGAAGCCGATCGAGCCCTGAGAAACAGGTCACAGCTGTTACCTGGATGTCGGTCGAACAGGGATGGCCGCTTACGTTGAAAATGTGGCGAGCTGCACCGTCTTCAAGTTCACCGAGAAATCAAGCAAGGGAAAGATGTAGTCTATACACATTTTACACGTGTGCGCGTTAACTGATGACGTTCCTGGAATCAAAATTATCTAGCTCAAACACATAAATGGTGCACTTGAGACCAATCATCATGTTTCATGCAGCATCATTTTTTCTAGCTGACATAAAAGCTAATTCAGATGAAGAGACGGAATCAGAGTATGCTAACCTGGCAAAGAAATAAGAAGGTTTTGAACTGCAGTGCTTGTGAAACCAAACCAGTCTCTAAATGCACTTGTTACACACGGATGAGAGCAAGAAACGCACAAAAACATTTGGGTAACTTCCCAACTAATTTGGAGAACGACCGTCATCCGACCTGAGACTGACCTGCGCACCAGGCACTCCCTGGTCTCCCTTCTGGCCCGGCGCCCCTGGGGTTCCTGGTCTCCCTGGAGAGCCTTCTGCTCCGGGCAGACCTGGCAGACCCTGTTTGCCTTCTGGACCCTGTGAGGAAGGTACAAAACGTCGACGTGGTCTAGGTTAAGGTGAAACGAGCCGAACTGTTAAAAACATTGCACTGTGACGTTCCTAAAACGGCTTTTAGGCGGTGCCTGAGAAACGGGACAGAATTATTTTGAGCTAAGACAGATTTCCGGCTCCTTCTAAGCTGCCATTGAAGCCACTCAACAGTCTGCTGCAGGAACAACGACTTTTCAGACCAGCTCTCCTGTAGTTGCCCAGACATTTTTATTAACAGCATATATCAAATACGGCACAGGGAAACTGCTCCGTTTCCAGAAGGCATCTCCAAACGAGCGCAGTCCAGTCCACTTCTGCCTCAGAACTTACCGACGGGCCCGTGGGCCCGACGGCGCCCTGGGGCCCCGTGGCTCCGGGGGCGCCCGGCGGGCCCAGCTGGCCGGGCGGGCCGGACTGGCCCGGGGGTCCCACGCTGCCCTTGAGGCCGGTGGGTCCCTCCGAGCCGGGGATGCCCGGGTTGCCGGGCAGACCGCCGAAGCCGCGCGGCCCGGGGAAGCCGCGCGGGCCCATCTCGCCCGAGACGCCCGGCGGGCCCTGGATGCCGGGCTCGCCGCGGCCGCCGTCGTGGCCCGTCTGGCCCCGCTCTCCGCGCGCACCGTGCCGGCCGCGGTGGCCCTTCTCACCGGGCAGACCTGGGCAACGGTCGGCGCCGGTCAGCCGTGGCCAGCGGGGTGCCGAACGCCACGAATGAAGCGGCCCTTTTTAGCCATATAGTGCAGATCTTGGATCGCTATTTAAACGTGAACTCAGCTATATAAAAAAAATACGCTTGTGAGTTACGCGATTTAAAAGTGAGTGTTCAGGCCTTCCGTGGTTGTTTACAACCGACCAACGCAACGCAAATACTCATACGGCGGTGCAGCCTGCCGCGACTGACCTGGCAGGCCGCGCAGTCCCTGTTCTCCTTTGATTCCGGGAGGGCCGGACATGCCTCTCTCTCCGTCCTTGCCTGGCGCTCCTCGTCTGCCAGCCCTGCCAGGCAGGCCTTCCAGACCGCGCCTGCCGCGGGGACCCTGCCGGAGCGCGACGAGTGTTGACCAGTCGCCGCTCACGTCGTATTAGGACGGGAAAGCGAACTGGTGGGCGTTTGCACGATAAGCGTTACGGCACACTGGCTCTTAAAAGTACGCCAATCACTGAGCAGCGTTCATTATCCCGCACACCGTCAACTCCCATCGCAGGCGCCGTCGAAGCGTCCTGAATCCATGTTCTGGCCGTCTTTAACTTGAAAACCACCTTTAGGTGGCCTGTTGTTCTCTGTTGATGTCCTCAGCCGACATCACAGTTCAGCTCAGCCTCGTGCGGGTCTCCGCGGGCGGGTTGTCACTCACCGGCTCACCTGGCTCTCCGGCCTCGCCCTTCACGCCGTGAGGGCCGGGCTCCCCGGGGGGTCCCGGCGGGCCCGTCAGGCCCTGCGGACCCTGGGCCCCCTGCATAGCCCGCATGTGCTGGTTCAGCATACGGCGCATGGACTCGGCCTGGCCGTCGGGCCCCTTTGGTCCTGAGCCGCTGATGAGCTGCAGAGGTGACGATTGGTCAGTGAGATGTTCGCAGCCTCTCTGCCACCCAAGAACCGGCACAGTCGTATCATACGTGGTGAGGCTGCACCACCGATGTCCACACAACTTTCGTAACACGAATAGTTTGGGAAAGTACATGAATGGAGTATTCAATCTGTAAGAACGTTTCATTTTGCGTGAAACGGCGAAAGTCTATCTTTATTAGTGTCGCCGCGACAGAGAACCGCAGAAAAAGGTCGTATATCCTCTACAGGATTTTCTTAAGGGGACAGGGGGCCGGAACTCAGAGTCAACTGAAATCATACGAAAACCGCTTGCAGAGAAGACAATGTGCAATGGTTTTCACAAAAAATGTGGGGCCTAAAGGGGGGAAGCCTGGCCCCCGCGCCCCCCTTTGCTGTGCCTGTGATCCTCTAGGAATCTGAACGGCCTCCAAAATCGCTTTCAAATGGTAGTGAAGAATGCCTATGTTGAGTAAACGCGCACGCGCAAGTAGCGGGACTCGCGCGCGCACCAGCTCGCCCGAGCGGCCGCCTGACCGGAATCATGAAGACGCTGCCGGGTCCGCCTGGCGGGCCGTCCTGGCCGTCCGGGCTGTCCTGGCCGTGCTCTCCGGGCGGGCCCGGTGGGCCTGGCGGGCCCGGCACGCCGCGCGGCCCCTGGTACGGCGCCGGCAGCTGGTCGTCGTATTCGTCCTCGTCGTAGTCGGGCGGCTCGGTGGCGTCGGCGTCGGGCGGCGGCGTGGTCTCGGGGACCACGGCCTCCGTCCTGCCGTCCTCGGGAGGCTGCGGGGCCTCGTAGTCGGGAGCCTCCGGCGGCGCGGCCTCCTCGGGCTGCGGGGCCTCGTAGTCGGGAGCCTCCGGCGGCGCGGCCTCCGGAGGCTGCGCCTCCTCCACGTCCGGCGCCCCCGGCAGCGGCTCCTCCGGCAGTGGGGAGACGCCGTAGTCGGGGGGCAGCGGACCCTCCGGAGGCGGGCCGTAGTCCGGCGGCGGCTCCGCGCCCTCGGGGTACAGCTCGCCGTCGTAGTCGGGCGCGGCCGCCCCCGTTTCGTCCGGGTAGATAGGCTGGATGTAGTCCGGCGGTATTCGGCCCAGGTCTTCGGGAGGTCCAAGGCCCGCCTCCTCCCCTTCAGGCGTCTCCGGTACCGCCGGTACCGGCACCCCCTCGAGCTCCGGGCTTTCGACGCCCTCCGGAAGAGGAATGGACACGGTGTCAGCAATTCAAAGTTCAGCAAAATGTACGTGGTTGGTGAGCAAATGTTGGTAACTCTTCACTTCTGTCATTAAACGAAAGGCAGGACACAGTGGTATTATGCTGATTTGAGAATTTATTCGCAGCCGTTTAGAGAACCATTCTTCAGACAACAAGAGACAGTGGTATTGATAAACGCAAATACATGAGAATCCTAACCTGTCTTTCAGGCCTCAGTCTCCACTACCTAAATTCCGGCTGGTCTCTAGTTTCAACACTTCCTCCACTGTCCGAGGCCGCATCGAAGTATGACCATCATGACTGAATACTGAATTCACCATGGCTGAATACGCCATCAAGCATCAGCTAGCCATCACCGGCGTCTGGCCTACCTCATAGTAGTCGTAGATGTCCTCATCGTTGTAGTTGTCGTAGAAGGCCGTGTAATCGGGTTCCTCCGCCTGGGGCCTCTCGGGCCCGTTCGGCGGCGAGGCGCAGTCGAGGGCGTACCTGGAGCACTGGTCGTAGGCGGCGGCCGGGGTCGGCGCGACCATCGCCTGCTCGATGGCGCCCTGTCGACGCACGCGCCAGAGCCCTGAGACGTCGGCAGCGACGCAGCGAGCGTGCGGCGCCAGAGAAGCGGCCGCAGGTGGGCTGATGCCCGTCAGAAGACAGCACGGTGGTTCTGGCGCTTTTTTGACAGGCTGACGGAGGCGTCGTATTTAAAAAGAATGTTCCACCTTGGTCGACTTGTCATAAATAAACCTGGTTGCTCTAGAAACATGTCCCTATCCACGATTTCAGCATCTTTTTCCCATAAGGAATGACCGAAGCGCCAGGCAATGTAGTCAATTAAAAGCTACATTCCGATGAACGGCGACGGTAACAGACCGATGAGCGTAAGTGTTCCTTGGCCTGCACCAGTTCGTGACGTCACGCAACAGCTGAAAATAGGATACAGGCATATAGGACACACGGGAAAACCGGGTAAATTTTTGGGAGGACCTGTATCAGTGTAGGGTTTGGGGACATAATGCATATTACAGATTGGCCTCTAAGACTACAGGCTACAACTAGGCCGCATCAGTTCAAGACACGTGTGGAGGTGAAACTAGTTAACGATTTAGCAAACAACCATGGGTCAGTCACGTCGCTCGGTCATGCCTGCAGTCAGCCGAGTACCTTCTGCCAGCAAACGAATGGCAGAGGAAGCTTACCTGGAATATCTGACTGGCCAGGAGATCCTGGCCGACAAGGGTGACGCCACGGCTGCTGATCCTCGACCTTCGGTGACGGTTCAGCGCCAGCGTCAGCTGCTGTGTGCAGTCCACGAACAAGGTGGCCGAATTGCCCTTCACCGCCAGCGCCAGCCGGTGCCATCTGGAAATTGGGAGAAGTTAAGGCCGAGTTCTAAACCAGTCTTGGTCTATACACAGTGACAGAGATTACAGAGCCCGTCATTGGTGCCATCGGCGGGACGGACATCGTCGCCTTGGTTACTTAGGTGACGGAAAGATGACGCGCAAAACGGCAACATTTGTTCAGCCTAACTTATGTCACTGCCTTTTTATCGTAACCTATTTCGGGAGTAAATGTCATCTTAAGTTAAATTAACTGCAATCAAATGGACCAAAGTGTCTTGGCAATGTGCCACTTCATTGACATTTCATGAAAACAGCTGTGTCGCTGGATTTGTGTTTGTGGAGCGCTGGTTACCAACAAAGGGTTTGGGGCGAGACAGGCGGCAGGCCTGCTGCACTTTTTGCATTTTCTGCAAGATTAGCATGGCTGGAGATTTCCGAACATTGTTGGACAGTCTACATAGGATTTAAGAACGGTTCTTTCCAGTAATTGCTATGTAGACCCAATTTTGAAGTCCCCCATTATTAAGGTGTCATCAATATTCCCATCCCCTTAGGTCCCCAAACCACGGCCGAAAGACTTGGTTGTTGTTAGTGCGGTTGTTAATGGGATTCAGATGAAAAATAGGCAGTTTAATGGAACTGAGACGTCTTATGTATCTGCCAACGCAGGCACTTGTTTGAATCGTCGTGCGAGGCTGAAAGAAATATCACGTCGCAAAACTGAAATCCTTTGAAAACATTGCGATGGTCGACACGAATTAGTTTTCAGTAATTCCCAACAATATTTCAAAATCACAGTACTGGACAGAATGCCCGGGATACCATTTAGCACGGCAATTTCTACCATCACCAAAATAAATCTAGGTGGAACTAGACGAACCAAAAACTGATTAGTGCAATCCACATTTCACCGTAAATGGTGAGATCAGTTTCAAGAGCATCATCAGAGGCATCGATTCCTGTACATGAGTCGGGGACCGGACCGAGGGCCGACAACCTAACCTCACCCAAATGTGGGTTTTTCAACGGATTCAGTCCTCTTTGTTTTGACTAACGGAAATTTCTAAGTTTTTGCCACTTTTTATCAGATGAAGAAGTACATTTATCCCCGTGAATATAGACGTATTTATAGACAGAAGATAGAAAGATAGATGGGTATATCGCCTTAGACTTTATTCTTTACTTCCTGCTTATCTGTTATCTACTGCAGGTGTTCTTTCCTGTTATTTTTACACATTTTCCTTAAAAACCGGCAGAAAATATCGGGGAGGGGACAAATTAACATTGGGTGTGCCCAAAATCATGATCATTTTGCTGCTGGATAGAGCCAGATTTTCCTGCGGCTTAATTACGCACTGCGGCTAGATTTTTCACCTCTTAAACCGTTTTTGTAATATCTGAAAAAAAATCCGACAGGCGTAATATTTCGCTAAAGACGGGCTGTGCTAATTGTATTTCGAGCCGTGAGCTCTTGTTCTACTGTAGATGGCGGAGCTGAATTTTCCACCCAGAATGCTTTTGTCGCCAACGTACGAAAACATGTTTGGGCTATCCGTGGTCGTGCTAGCTTTTTGCTATCTACTCTTTATTTTGGGCTGATGATGTGGAAACCCAAGAACGGGACCAAAAACCTAAGGCCGAGCTTGTGTCAGGCGGTCGCGGCGGGCGACTCTGGTCTCATAAATAGTACACCGCGTTAAACATTCCATTTTCAATTTAGCGTTTCTACATAGTTAACGTAACACATCTGTATACCAGTTTTTGTACTCCTAACCCTTGACCTTCCTTTTCGACGTAGCGCCTTGCGCTGTGATTTCAAAAAAACCCTCAAAAACTCGTCTCGAAAAATTGTAAAAATAATCAAACATTTCAGCTATTACTGTAATGACCGTACATAGCCTCACTCCCTGTCCGTCACGTGCTCTATGGAAGGCCCCTTATATGAAGTCGACATACCCCACGCAGCTAAAATTTCACGGCGTATGAAAATATTTCAGGGTTTTCTGTCAAATAACTGACAGAATGGAACATGGATGCCCGTAGAGGGCAATAACTCCCACAACTGCATTTAACAGAGTGATACAATCCCATGGCGTGCAAATGCAGACCCGGCGCAGTCATAAGCCCCGTTTCCACGACAAAACTGGATTTCCCTCGGGAGGGAAATCGGGATTTCAAGTGGCGTTTGCATGACCTTACACAGCAAATCCGGATTACATTCGAGATGTGAGAGTCCGGATTACTGCAGGAAATCTCGAATTCTCCGCCAGTTATGGTGCGAGTGTGACATTTCCCTTCAGAACGTATGGAAATCTATTCCGTAATAGATTACTGAATGAACTGAGTTGCCTTGAGGGAATGGTGTTGTGTGAGATTTGAGAACGTTGCAGGGCCAGTTTATCGTTTTTTTTTTTTTTTGCCAACAAGGCCGCAAACAGACAAGAAACTGAGTTTGGCGCTAGCTCCCTCTTTGCAGAGCACCAAAACAAATGCGACGCATAATGTTGCTATATGCTTTCAGTTCACGGGTAATCCGGATTTCCTGGGGTAATCTTTTTCAATCCAGATTCGCAAATCCAATCCAGTTTGCTAAAAGAAGTATTTCCATGACCACTGAAATCGGGATTTGAAGGGGAATCCAGATTAGCTGGTGTCATGGAAACGGGGCTTTAGTTGTCTAATCCATGGTTGGATTTCATGTTTTGATTCTTCTCTTCAAAGATTGCGTGGACTTACCTTCCGTCATTTATCTTAGCCTTGAAGTTTAATGTCCGGATTCTTGTTCTTTTGCGTGGTCTGCCAGATACGATCTGAAGTCGTACTGTGTCTCCAACAGAGAAAATAAGCTGGTCCTGAGGGACACACATGAGTTTGATAAGATTAATCTTGCTAAGTCTATAATGTTTACTTATAGACTTGGCAAGTTGTTAAACCCAACAGTTTAATACTGGGTTCCATTTCCTCTTCATTAAACTGAACAATGAGCGGAAGGAAACATGAATTTAAAAAAAAAAACAAAACAAAACATTCTTTTGTGAGAGTTTTTGCTTCCTTGAACAGCGAGAGTATTTAGCACTTGATGGACAAAGAAGTCTAGCAGCTTCCAGAACCAGGGACGGACCAAAACAGCTAAAAGCTATCTTGACAAGATGACCAAAGGCCTAAAAATGGGCCAAAATTTGCTAAATTAAATGCAACATTCGACACTTTTACGCCATACTTATGCCATCGAATCCACCAAACCCCTCAAAATCTTAAAAAGCTTGGCTCCTACCAGGTCGGCTGAATCCATCTCCCCTTTTTCTCTCTCTCTCTCCCCTCTCTCTCTCTCTCTCTGTATATTTCCTTCTCTCTCTCCCTCCCTCTCTCTCTCTCTCTCTCTCCCACCTCTCCCTCGTCGTCGTAGACGCCCAGCACCACGCCAGAGGTGCCGGCAGCCGGCTTGATGGTGACCAGCAGGGAGAAATCGGCCGGAAAACGCGCTGTGGAAGATTACCCGAGAGTTACCGCCGTGATGCATCGCAGGAGCTCTGTACGGCAAGGTTCGTGGTGAAACCGACTGAATACACGATACGACCACGGTGGCAAAAAACCTGATGTAATTGATGATGAAAGGTAGAACTTCGTGATGCTAACTTACGCATGAAGATGTGACACCTTCATTGCTCCTGAAATGTCCTGAATTGAGATGGGTCAAAGGTCAAAAAGTCGATAGCAATGCAACTAAAAACGCAAGAACATGACCATTTTTATTCTTGACGAATATCCATGATCTCGGACAATAAGCCACCAATTCGAAAAGGGACTAAATTCAGATTAAGATGTGACGCAAATGCAGAACAGGTGGCAATATTTTCCGCCACTCTTCCTGTTTATCCCGCACTCCCCAGCAAATCCTGCTTCTGCCGCCTGTGGCCGGCTGCTGAAGGCACTGACCAAAGATCTTGTTGGTGGACACGTTGGGGACGGCGCTGGTGGGCAGTCTGATGGCAGCACTGCGTCGGCTGCCTCCACCGCGGTGTGGTTTTGCCTCACATCGGCCGGCCACCCGGCGAGCCTGCAGCCGGCCTGAGGTCAAACCCACTGCCCGCAGCAGGTCCGCCGGCCGGCCGCCGCCGTCTGAAACAAGGTCACCGCAGGTCAGCTGGGCCGGAGGTCAGGCCCACTGCTCGCAGCAGGTCCATCGGCAGGCCACCACCTAAAAGGAGGCCACGGGTTAGTCTTGCTTAGAGGTCCATTGGCAGGTACAAACGGTCAGGGACAACAAGGGAATATGTAAAAGTAGGAAGACAGTACGACTGCTGGTTACAAGATCAGCTGGATTTCGAAAACCACAAGTGATGGTAGGAAAGGCCAACGTATTTTAACTCAAATTTTCTTTCCCGTTGTGCAGTGACCACATCGCGACCTTTGAGACGTATTTTGCAAGAGCCCCGGGCAGATAAATTCATATGTCGTGCCTTTTTTATGTTCCATAAAGGAGTTATTTTAAGAGAAAGGAAAGTCTACTGGTGCCTTAATTTTGTGCTATTCTACTCACCACACCACGGTCTGCTTGGATGGCGTAGACAAGAGGGTATGACCCCTTGGGGTTAAAAATTCAACATTTCTTAATGCAGCAAAAAATGAAAGTGAGTAAAAAAACACCGGAACTCAGAGATAAACTGGGCGAAATCAGAAAAGTTTCCCGGTTTCAGGAGGATTAGGTTTGACGTGCCACTTTCTTGGCGAAATCCCAGCTACTCTCCTGCACTAAGGAATCGCAGTTAGTTGAACAGCAAGGCTTCTATCACGGTTTTCCGTTCGTGTGCATTGTATTCCCACTGACACCAATGCGGCCAGCAAACATCACCAGAACAAACACAGTGAAGCTGCTGAAAATCTTCCTTCCTGAGAGCGTCCGCCCGGCTGTAGCGCGTTCGGAGGCTCGTCTTTCGTCTCCGGCCCGCCGCCGTTCAGAAGGCTCAGCGCGCTCGGAGGCTCGTCTCCGGCCCGCCGCCGTTCAGAAGGCTCAGCGCGTTCGGAGGCTCGTCTCCGGCCCGCCGCCGTTCAGAAGGCTCAGCGCGTTCGGAGGCTCGTCTCCGGCCCGCCGCCGTTCAGAAGGCTCAGCGCGTTCGGAGGCTCGTCTCCGGCCCGCCGCCGTTCAGAAGGCTCAGCGCGTTCGGAGGCTCGTCTCCGGCCCGCCGCCGTTCAGAAGGCTCAGCGCGCTCGGAGGCTCGTCTCCGGCCCGCCGCCGTTCAGAAGGCTCAGCGCGCTCGGAGGCTCGTCTCCGGCCCGCCGCCGTTCAGAAGGCTCAGCGCGTTCGGAGGCTCGTCTCCGGCCCGCCGCCGTTCAGAAGGCTCAGCGCGCTCGGAGGCTCGTCTCCGGCCCGCCGCCGTTCAGAAGGCTCAGCGCGCTCGGAGGCTCGTCTCCGGCCCGCCGCCGTTCAGAAGGCTCAGCGCGTTCGGAGGCTCGTCTCCGGCCCGCCGCCGTTCAGAAGGCTCAGCGCGCTCGGAGGCTCGTCTTTCGTCTCCGGCCCGCCGCCGTTCAGAAGGCTCAGCGCGCTCGGTCGTCTGTTTGCTTGGTCCGTGATACACGGTTTGTTTATGTTAGCCATAGCTGGGCCAGAGCCGGCCGCCGTCCGGGCGGCGGATGTGACTGGGACGAGGCGTCCGGCCGCCGCCGCCGCCGCCGATTCCGCGGCCTAAAACGGACGATGAATGGGCCGGCGGCCGGCCGGAAGTGTGTGGATTAGGTGCAGCACGTAGTTATTATTTCTGTCCAAAGGCAACATACTGGACATCGAGGAATACTCTATTGAGGGATGTCCATGATCATATTGCAAGAAGTACACATTTCACGTTGAAATCAGTACTTGTTTGCCAAAACAAGGTGTTATAAAGTCCTCTGCAGTGTCACCAAGTTGAAATTCCTTCAGGCTGGGAAAGCTAAACTTTGTCTTTCAGGAACTTCATGGGCTATGGACAGTTAAATAGATCCGGACTTCACAGGAGCAAAGCTACTTTGATGTCATCAAAACCTGTACGTTTTGGCATTTAACTGCAATGCTTCGATCCGTGGTATCGGCTGGAAAATAATAGAGCAGATAAAAACAAATAACGTGTGACAAAGGCACTAAAATTTCATGCAAAAATATAGGTTTTACATGCGGCATCACACCAAAGCAAATTTACTTTGGCGAAACATGGCAATTATTTCACAGCCAATTTGTCATAGAGTAAAGGTCATGACAATATTTTACCTGCTTTAAACAGGTCATTTTAGGTAAAACAGGTTGCACGATATGTTCTGCCAAGGACAGGTACCGAAACTTAGGCAGAATGCTGGTCTCCCCGTCCTGGCAAGACGGGTTCGAGTCGCTTTAGCCCTCGATAGTGGTCCGCGGACCAGCCGGGAACTGGCTGACATAAGCTAAAGCTGACTACCACACGATCGTATTGCACACTCGGGGGCACGTTAAGCTTTCGCAACAAAATCAGCCGTTATCTGGAATTGCGGGATCGGTTGTAGAGGTTGAAGTTTATTCAACAAACTGCTTAGCACGGACGTCCATCCCTAACGTCACCGAATCAAACGACTCGGACTAAGATAAGAAAAGAAAGAAAACTAAAAAAAAAACAATAAAAAAAGAAAACTTATTCAGTTTGTTTCGAGTGATCTAAGCTTAAAGCTGGTAATGTAATCGCTGTTGCGTGGCAGAACACTTTTTTACATTTCAGCCTTTGGTCCAGTTGTACCTGGCCTAGGACCGCCAGCACTTCCCAATGGAATACCAGTTATTCGTCATACCGTGATCTGAACGGAAAAGGGTACCGAGGATGATAAAGCAAGTTTCGTCACCGGCACCGATTGATGCCCACGGGACCGGTAGACATCCCACGGGCCGGAAATACGGTATTAGTCGCACGGCGGAAAAGGAGCATCAAACACGCCGCCAGGCGACGGCAGCTGCCCCTCTTTACATGGACGCTCAGTGCCGTAGCCAGAGGGCCGTACATTGCGACCCTCTAAAACAGGAGACCTCACACGCGCAATGCAGGTCAATGCACGACCTATTCGGCGTCAGAATTTCTGAAAAAAGGTTTTACAGGGCTTGTCGTGTGCTTAATATGTCACCGCGTCTTTGCTGTTTCTCCCAGGGTTTCCTTTACGGCTGTTCTTAGATCTGCAGGTTTTTCTTTCGTCTGGCAGTTTTGTAAGCTTATGGCAGTTTTATAAGTTCCGCATCTGACCGCCACGCGATTCACCCGTCGCCCAGTAGCATTACTCCCGGTGATCAGCTGATTGCCATGCATGTGCTGAATTAGCATGCCTGGTCGCAAGACTGGAAAGACACGACCGGACTAAAAACGTTTTTATATTGACCGGAAGCTGCTCACAGTGTACTTGAATGATGAAAAACGTTTGGAAGCTGCAAATAAGTATTTCAAATTAATCGAAACATGTGGCATGAAACAAATCAAGCAAATAAAATAATACAGACTAGAAGCAGATTATTCATAAGTCTAGCGCCACACAGCTGCTCTCTTTGACTGAAAAGCAAAGCATTAAAGCGTACCAGAAGCGGCAATTTATAATGAATTTCGTCAAAACGCAGCTGAATCAGCAGCCCGTGGAATCTGACATGTGGTCGTATGAGGTCAACGTTTTCAAAAATCGTCATTTTAGGATACGTTTTGAAATGTTGCCACAAATGGAGTTCTCAGAGCATGCTTCCCTTTTTATGCGATTGCACAGATAACGAACCGAAAAACTTACACAGATTGCTAGGTTGTTCTGAGCTGAGGTTACGAGGCCAGAACAACGTCAAAAGTTGTTAATTATTTCCAAACATTTCACTCCCGTTCTAGTCCCCCCCCCCAAAAAAGAGAAAAACAGGAGCATTTATCAAACGAGACTTCATTCTCTACCGGTGTTCCAAGCTTCAGATCGACATCAGACATCAAATCAGGTCCCGGACAGATGACCAAAAATGTCCTCGTGCTTATCTCTTTCTGTAAAGGTCAGACACTGAAACACCACCATTTTCTTGATCAATGCCTAATTCAAGGTTAAAATGGTACACAATAATACAAGGGATGAGCGAACACACATCCCTGTTGCTCTGAGTCCTTCAAGGGCATCAGGGGTGACTGACTTGAGATGAGTGTTGTAAACCCTGATAGTTATTTTGCTGAGCAGGCTTTCTTTCTATGGCGTTTTTTTGGACTCTAATTTCAGGTTCAGTAACAAAAGCTACCTAGGCTGCTTGTTGTTTTCTTTGAGTGTCTCGGTCTCTTTGTCATTTCACACCTGATCCTGTCATCTAAATCTCAGCGAATACATCAAACCGACTATATATATACATATATGAATATGTATATATATATATATATTTACATATTCATATATGTATATATATAGTCTGTTTATATATATATATATATATTAGAAAATTAACCTCGACGTGTTGAAATGGGTGGCATTGGGATCAGAACAAAACTAAGCCGAGCTCGTTGCTCAACAATGATCCCGCCACCCAATTGTTCCCAGATATGGAGTAATTTTGCCCCACGCGCCGAGCCAGATGGCACTGGGAGATCTGTATCGTGCCGCGCAACTCCACGACACGGCCGCCCTGTGCCCGGCTGACCCTGTGGCCTGTGACCCTTTCGGTGTCGGGCCAAATACAGTTCCCCTTTCCGAGACTCGAGCGTAGTGCCTGCCACGCACCGGACCTGTTGTCCGGCTCCTTATCCGTCATTCCACGGTGACGGCGACTATATCTTCATGAACAAATCAATCCTTGTGACGGAAAGTAACAAATGCTTTAGAATATCAGTGTATTGTATGAAATGTATGTAATAACAAATGCTTTAGAATATCAGTGTATTGTATGTAGTAAAGTCGTATATTATTATATATATTACTTCATTATATCATTATTATATGTCAGGAAACTTTAGGGTAACTAAGTGCCAAACAGAAATCAATCAGGCGAGTTATTCCTTCGGGCTAGCATTCCGAGCCATACCCGCCCACTGTTCTGAGGTAGCAGGAAGACGCAGTGTAGTTTTTATTTACCGATGCTAAGTAACTGATTAACGGTAAAATGATATCGGATGACGGTAGACTGCAAAGCACAATTTCATGATATTCACTTTTTTAATATTCCTTTATGTCAATGTCCTAGGCTGACCTAAAACGATCCTGGATGGCCTTTGCGGTAAAAATTTGACCTATCCTTTGGTCCCGAATTCGTAATGATCGTTAAAATTTACTCTGAGAGGTTACAAAACAAAGGGAATGACATTTCGTGAAATTATGGCCATATAACTCAAGTAGAGCTGAAGTAATGATTTAAGCATAAGTCCTAAGCCAAATGCCACAAATCAGAAACAGTCTATTGCAGTGTTGCTTGGCCTACACAAATGGTGTTGCGTGGCTTACACCTTTCAACGTGCGGCGCGGCGGTGACCGATGGATTTAAATCTTGACATCGAATCAAGGTACGGTCCGGTTTTGAGAAATATGACGGCTTTAGAATCGCTGGCCGTTTTTGGAAAGGTGCTACGAGTTTCAGAAACGTAAGCTAAATCCTTCAAAAGACATTGAAGAAAACCAACTGAGAAGGCCACATTGACACCCTTCCCCATAATGGGGTGGGTCAAGCCCCACTGCACAACAGAATAACTCATTTTCGTTAGCATCCTTCCTAAATTTGGGTTGGGGCTACCATTCATTACTGAAGCCATGGTTACGTCTGGTTTAGTCTACAAGTGGCAGGTGAATCCGGATAACAACTTTTTATATCCGTATTTTGTTTTGTAATAACCGTTTTTTGCTGAAATTGTTCGTTTTAACCCCATCCGGATTTTGACCGGCACATGCATATCACAGTGGCGTTGAAGTTGCTGTCAGGGACTCATCCGGTTTCTGACAAGAGAACCGGGGGAACAGTGCCCATGCAGCTTTCAGCAGTTTCCTCTTGCAGCTTTGTTTTTCTTTTCTTTATTTATTGCTATCCTCTAAGGGGATGATCCTGAGCCCGTCCGACTCTGTGATATATCTTTAGATGCAGTGTAGTTATAATCGATGGCTTTGGCGTTGGCGGAGGATGGGAAAGGTGTCAAACGTTCATTTGAGAGAAAAGCTTGTCTCCCTGAGAAGAAAAATTTGCTAAAATGACCAGGGATGAATTCAAAAACCGTGGAGTGAACTCAAACAGTGACGGCATCGTAACGTCCATCAAGTCCCATTGAACAAGACAAGGAAAACATGACAGTTTCTAGCGACGTGCATGCTGTGCTTGACCTAATCGGCCTCATTTTAATGTTTTCGTCGATGCTGCTCAGAAAACAGAGGTCACTTTCGGCACATAACAATGCTTGCGAAAACCATTCGGACCGAACAGGAGTACGTACACGTTCTCTCCACCTGACGGTAAATCGTCGATTGACTTCCGGCGTACCTGCTGCACCGTAGTGCTCCTGTGATTTGCGGGCTAGCCTACTCGTTTCCTGAAAGGCGGCTTCTACCTCGCCCTCCTGGAGACGGCCAGTTTGTTAGCAGGGCTTTCCGCGGTCGAAAAATGCTTCAACGACAGCTGTATAGGCGCGGAGCCTGGTTTGAGTTACTGCCATATTCGTCAGTAGGAGCAAAAATGTTTGCATTGTTAATGACCTTGGTACCAGTGTTGGTCTGTTGGTCTGAACAATGAGAAGGTCGTTTACTTTGATTACAAAAAGGATACATTTCGGTTTTGGGCACATTATATAAATATTGACGGGGCGAATTATTTTTTCATGAAAAATGTCGCAGGGTCATGACTGGGACTGATTTTATGCGTGTGCACTGTGCAGTTTATATCTGCCCATTCCTGGCATCTTAAAGGAAACAGGTAACATGGTTTTTGTATGCAGCCAGCGTACCAAATTGACATCAAACGTGACAAAGGCTTCTCACCATACGGGCATACATTGAGTAGCAACTATAATTTTTTCGTGCGTTTTTTTACGGCTATAACTTTTCCAAGGTACGTAGTTTCACCTGAAAATTGCGCATGTAATCAGATTTCGTTTTTGCCGTATTTAACCCACTACTTCCTAAGAAATTTGGGGGATTAGGCGTTCTCTTTTTTCTCAGTAGCATAACTCCAAAGCCAAACGGAGTAACGTCACCAAAGTTATAATACCACTCGTACACCATTTTTCCGCATTTTGAAAGGCTGTTGATGTTATCCAATCAAATTTCATGTCGGAATGATGCCATAAAGATGCAGGCGTTGTACGACTTTGCCGTTTGCATTAGTCTGATCTTTATCGATATACGGGTCGTACAACCTGACTGATAGTGTACATAAGTGATGTAAAGCGACATGTTTTATAATAATGGCAGGTAGCAAGGTATGATCTCACAGAAGGTTTAAAAATAAGATTTTGGAAACTGTAGTTTTCAGACAAAATGTAATTTTGTGTTGTAAAACTGGTGGTGACAGTTATTAAAAGAGTTTATGGTGCATACACAATTATTTGAAGGCACTTGATGAAGTTTTTTGGTGTTCATGAACTTGTCTGTTACATGTTGGGCATGCTTAAAATACTTAAAGTTAACATTTAACTGACCTCTCAGCACCGTGCGAACGAAGCTGACTGGTGTCACCATGTTCTTTAGATATACGTATAGTAGCATTCATGTCGGGCATACTTAAATATGCCCAACATGTGCCCAACATATGCCCAGCATCTGAGATTGGAGAATATCTGTAACCTCAGATTTGTACGCAAAAGACCCACCCAAAACAGTTAAATATTGTCTTTTGACGTGAGCTGTAACTGACGATAAAACCTTGAGGTGACCAAATGTAGCTTAGAATGAAGATGGTAATTAGCCACAACTATGCAGAATGACAAAAGCAGTAATATGCGTTTTGGCTTAATTGTTACCTTCATTAGAAATGCTGTTTTTTAAGCTGGATTTTAGATGTTCTCAATGAGAGCAATCGATTGCCGTTCGAACCAGCCGAATCGATCTGCGGGCTACGGTGGTACTGAGTGACAGTTTCAGATACCCTACCCCAGCAAGCGGAAGATGGTGAAATACCCCTAGCAAGTCCCGGGTTATACATGAGCAGAAAAAAATGTTTATTTAGTCAAACTTAAAATTTACACACCAAGGCTAAAAAACGGTCATGGTCTGCACTGCTGCATTCCGAGATCAAAGTTTCCGAATCCCGGAATTTCATGTGTGCAAGCATTCCGCATGGAGAAAACTGTGATACAAATCGCCAATTTTTTCATCTACGGTGGCCATCTGCTTGAACTGAATAATTTGCATTGCTCTTACGCATAGCTCTCATGCTTGACAGACATTTTTTAGAGGGTGACTTCACAGAAGTTCTAGTTCACGCCTGTTTCCACCAAACGATCATGGTCTGCACTACTGCATTCCGAGATCAAAGTTTCCGAATCCCGGAATCTCATGTGTTATGTGCAAGCATTGCGCATGGAGAAAACTGTGGTACAAAACGGATGAGAGCCCTTAGCAGCTGAGCGCATCATTTCGAATCGTCAAAGTATGAATCCGCGGAGAACTGTTAATTTTCGTGTTAATGGATGTCCATCTCCCTCATCTCCTGTCAATCTCCATTTTTTAACGCGAACTGACGTAAATCGAATTAGCTAAAAACTGTCATACATAGCAATACGATAGACCTCTTGAATGCATAACACTTCTGGCTTCGTTTTGAACAGAACCTAGCAAATCCAGTTCAATGGTCCGAGTTTACGCAAATTTATGACATGTTCATAAGCTTTTATTGATGTTTTATTTTTCTCTATAGCAGCCCATGGACGAGCGAAAAAAAATAGAAACTTTACTCGCCTAATTCGACTATGCATCTTGGAACATATCCCCAATGGCATACATGGATCGGATCGGTTGTATTACCCGATAATTAAAACTGGACATTCTCAAGATTTTGGGTTATTTGCGTAGGTGCTTAAAATCGAGGAATACACATTCCGAGTTTCTTGAATCGTTACTGGTAAGACTGAGAGATGTGCTGGAAATGGATCTAATTTTGCTCGAGTTTCTCCCCATTGGCAACGTCACTGCTTTGTTTGTCTAGCGCCGGCGACTTCCTGCTGGCATGCCGCGGCATCAGACTCAAACCAGACCCAGCCCAATCCCCATCCTCTCTGCGGCGGCCACCCGGCGCGCCGCGCTCGCGGGTCAGTGACCGACCTCCCGGCTAGAGGCGGGAGGCGGGAGGCGGCGAGACAGGGCCGCCGGCGCCCGGTGAGCTCGTCAGACCGGCCGCCAGCCGTCAGCAGCCGGGCACAGCATTGCAGGCGGCCGGCTGACAGCTGAGACGTTCCATGTGTGACGCCGCTGACTCCGGAATCTGGGTCTCCCAGTGTAAACACGGTCGGCGGCCGGCCGGGCCGGCTCCGTGCGCGGGAGGCGAGCGGCCACAGCCGCAGCCGGCCGGCTGATAATGATGTAGGGATCATGGCGCCTCTCCACGGAGAAGATACAAAAAGCGATCCCCCTCCCTCTCTCTCTCTCTCTCTCTCTTTCTCTCTCTCGCTTTTTCTCTATCGCTGTTCTCTCTATCTATCTCTTCGCCTCCCTCCACTTTTTCTACTTCTTCCTTTCTATCCTCCCTTTCCGTCTCTCTTCCTTCCTGCCATTCTTACTTTTACATTCGCTATTGCTCTCTTTGTATCAACCGTATTTCATGCGATTTACTTGAGTAGCACATCATGAAATCAGCGGTCTGAAATCGAGTTCCAGCCCTTTATTTGCCATAGTATTCACGTCACTGATTATCCATTTCCGTTAAATTTTAAAACGATTCTCAGAATGCCACCGTTGTTGGACTGCGACAGCTGCTGCCGTCTATAAATGGGTCAGGGTTCCAGAACGACAAAAAATTAAAGGAAAAAATTATGGTTATTTGATGAGGCTCTCCCCAATAGTTTCCATAACCAACTAAATGACAGTGCAACTCAATTTGGCGGAACAGGATGCTACTCAAATACCGTTCGTTCCCAGAGAGATGACCCAACTTAATGCCTTTACGGTGAACAATGAGAGGAATTGTACGGATATTGTGCCACGATTAGCGCAGGGCATTTTATGAGAAAGATAAGCAGCCCTTTGTC
This sequence comes from Capitulum mitella, assembly GCA_030062745.1. Classification (NCBI taxonomy): domain Eukaryota; kingdom Metazoa; phylum Arthropoda; class Thecostraca; order Pollicipedomorpha; family Pollicipedidae; genus Capitulum; species Capitulum mitella. Next base: position 2,184,477 of record CP099840.1, on the reverse strand, counting down.
GCATTCTAACCCCTGCAGCACGGCTAACAGGGTCCGTAAAGACGTAAGCGCATGAACGCACCGCTTTTAGCCTGAATGCTTTTGAACTGAAACAGTCGACTCAAAATCTGCCAATGTCCACTCCTTGCGTATATCTGAAGGTTCCTGGCCCTATGCGTAGAAGCAGTATACACGGTGGATTGATCCGTGCAGCTTTACGTCTCTGGAATTTACGCTGTTGCTAAAAGCTCAAAAATCTCCAAAAACAAAAATCCTTGGGAAGCGATTGGCTGTAAGACAAGACAAAAATGCTAGATTCGTGGACAGCACGTTGCATTTTGCAGCTACGGTTCACGGCTTTGCCAACGTTTGATGCTCGGGACTGGACAAGCATTCGATTGAATGGACATAAGTCTCAAAAATCCAAATTGATAATGTATCCAAGTGGCTTCATTCTCTGACGGTAGGGTATGCAGGCTTGGCTTTCAACAGCTACCCCAGCAGAAGCCAAATAACGCGATGGGTCTTTGTGTTCGGATAACTGGATTTAGAAGATAGAAGAGAAAAGAAAATATTTAATCAAAGACCACACTTGAGATTGCTTTTCACCTAAATGTGATGACGTTACCTAGATATGCGCTAATGCATGCGCTACGCATAATACAACATGGGCTCCAGAAATAGCGCGAATGACGATGCACCCTGCGAAACCACTTTTACTGCGCCATTTTTTTCTCACCTTTGAGTCCGCGCCGCAGACACAAGGACAGCAGTGGGCGCAGTCCGCTCACCTGACTGGGCGTGGGCCAGGGCCCATAGTGCGCCGAACAGCAGAAGCGCGTGCCGGCGCCAGCTCATGACGGCCCGCTGGCCGCTGCACCATGGGCGGCCGCCCGCGCTGGCGCCGTCCGGTCGCGGTGCCCGGGAGCGGCGCGGTTCGGCGGCGGGCAGGGGCCGCGCGCCGCCTCAGACTGGCGGCCGGCGCCGGCGGCGGCTGCCCCGCCCAGCCGGCCGGCCCGGCCCGCCGCCACTGCAGGCCACCGCCCGCCGGCTCGGCGCCGCGCCCGCCGCCTCCTCCCGCGCCCGTCTGCATGTGGGAGGCCGCGGTGACCTCTCGATGACCTGCGAGTCGAGTTTTGTTGCGTTTTCACAGCGGCGCTGGACTTGAAGGTGACTGGATTTACTGGAGCTGGCATTGGCCGATAGCCGCATTGTACTGGCATGGGGTCTACCAGAGGGGAAACAGAGGAAAAACAGAAGTCTCTTTACTTTTTCGGAATTTGGCTGGCATTCCTTTCATGGTTTGCACGCCTAAAAGGCCACAGAACGTATACTGTTCCTTAGTAACGTCTTTCCAGGCCCTTAATTTGTTGGCCCGGTTTTTGTCTCATTACCAGTAGACGAATCTACGTACGCTATTGATGAACGATTTAGGAGGATTTACACTCTTCCGAACTGGGCTTCACGGAATGAGCCTTGCCTCATGACGCCCAGCCGATTTTCCAACGTCGTTGCAGATGCATTCTTTGCTTTTATCGTTGTTTGGTGCTGCAGATTGACTGTGACAGCGGAAGCAGCGAGCAGAAACACTAGGCAAGTGTCCGTTTAGAGTGGAAAGCTTTCCACATTGGCGATGACTTCATGCATTTATGCATTATTACGTTGCCTGAAACGAACGACGTGGACATGGTTTTCGGCCTAAATTCTCGAAAGCCTCTATCGTTATAGGGCCAGTATCCAGTAGCAAATAATGAAGTTATGCTTACTGTATCAAAGACGAGGAATGGGTCGTTTCGGATTTGTTTATACGACTTAGAACCAAGCACCTCCTTTTCACCAAAGCAGGGAAACGATTGCATTCTTGCCTCTTCTCTCGGTGTTCCCACCACCTTCCATACGTTATCTGTGCCTGCATAGAAATGCAGGCACAGATACCAATGGGATCCAACCAATGGGATCGGAACTGAGTTGGACTGCAAAAAGGCGATCTAAAAGTTCTTGGACAACTGGGTGCAGAGAAACATGTTGGGCCCAGTTTGCACTGAACTCGCACGGATCAATCGCGTAAGGTCGGGTAGTCCAGTAGAGATAATGTTCCTCTTTTTTCAAATTCGTCGCTTATCTGATGATTTGGCTAACCAGGTACCTACCTACAATTAATGCCATCGTACTAATATTTTATCCTCATAACATAAAAAGCATATTATGGCATAATTTTCTTGTAATTCTTCAACTGTAAACAAATATTCAAATCCCGCAACTCGGGATCTTTTAAGGCTATCTCTGACATCAACCCAGATGAGGTCACCTGCATCCATTGGTTTTGGTCTTGGTTGGCGTACAGTCCATTATCGTTTCATATACATCTAGCGAGCCGCCTCGACACCTTGAATTCGTTATTTGTAATGCCAGGCGTTTTTGCACTGAAAAGCTGAAAAACTGAAAAACTGAAAAGCGCTGCCAACAGCAAATGTCATTATACCGTTGCATCAACCTTATATCAGATGCTTCTTGGAGTTGCAAGGCGGTGCCAAGTCCTCTGATTGGTTGATCCAATTGGCTAGTTAAATCCGATTGGTCAGAATGTCATGATTTTATAACGTTTGGCAACCACTTCCGTCTTTCGTCCGTATAAAAAACGTCGCAGGCTACTTCACTCTGCGTTTGCCGCTCCGTAATCCTGCGGCTATCGAAAAAATATTGCAACTCTCTCTCTCTCTTCCCCCTCTCTCTCCCTCTCTCGCTCTGTCTGTCTATCTGTCTCTTTCTTGCCTTGCGGCCTGTGACGTGGAAGCACAGGCACAGCCAAGAGAGGGCCGGGAGGGCCCGGGTTCGTCCCTTAGGCCCGCAGTTTTTGAGAAAACCGTTGCACATTGTCTTCCCGGCGGGCGATCTTCGTATAATTTCAGTTCACATTGGCCGCAACTCCCCCCTTTTAAGAAAATACTGTCTGCGCCCCTGCGTGGGAGCTTACTCGGTGTGGATCAGTGACTCAGTAGAAGCTCTCCGTGACGGGCGCCCTCAGACTTTAGTTCAAGACTGTGCAAATCCTGCAAGGTGTAATGCAGCGCGAACGTGTGAGCGACAATCTTTGTGTCCTGACTGAAGGTCGAGTGAAGAACTTAACCCTATTCCCGGCAGGGGGGGGGGCGGAATCCGCCCCCCCTCGGGTTTTTTGCTTGCCAATTCTAGGCTTTTTAACGCAGCTTCACGAAACTTGGTGACTTTTCCTAGGTACTCTTTCTACGTGCCGTGACAAAATTTCAAAATTCTACTTTGCTCAGGGGCGGAGTCAGGCAACGTTTTTGGGGGGCACCTCATGCCATTTTTGGCCATATTAAGGGTAAAAGGAAAATGTCTGCCAAAAACAGAGTTTTTAAGATAGAACTTAAAACGTTATATGGATGTATAGGTAAATAGTAGGGGCATGTGCAGATAAAATTTTGTTCATCTGAGGTCATTTTACAAGGTCAGGTCAAGGTCAAAAGTCAAAATTTGTTTTTTTGCAATAATTTCGGCGCCGTTTTTTTCAAATGCCAAACCCGGAACATATATGACGTAGAAGGGTGCCTTCTACTTGTGTACCAAGTTTCACCTTGATATCAGGTCGGGTCACGGAGCTATAACCTAAAATGTCAGTGCGCGTACCCTATATCGCAATAGCCATAAAATGAAATTTTTGAAATAGAGTGAATTCAAACGATTGAAAACGTTTAAAGATAATATTAAATGCATAGGAGATCATTCCAAGTGATCCCAAGGTCACTGGAGGCCATTTAAGGTCAAAGGTCACACGTTGATCTGAGAAACGTGTGACCATGACAGTTCCCCCTTTTTCATGTCCCTGGCACCGCCTATGCTAACATTACACAAACATTGTAATGCGATTTGTACTTCTTTAGTATAACATGACTAGCAGAAGCCAAAAAAGGGTGTTTGCCTCTTTTGTTCATGCAGTTGTAAGAAAACTAGTCCTCCTATTTTTGAAACCCTGTGAACGCCCATGAATTTTCTCAAAATTTCAGATTTGTGGATCCATGGTAAAAGTTCTATCCATAATCTCTCGATTCATGCCAGTTTCATCGAAATCGGTCGATAAACAACGGAGTTATAAGAAGTCCAAAAGTACCCCCCATTTTGACATTTTGCCCCCCTGTATCCACAAATTTTAAAATTTTGAAAATATCTTTTTATAAAAATGTAGTTCACGTGACGGAAAATCGATTGCCGTTTGTTGCGATGAAATCGGACAAGTAGTTCTCGAGATCTCAGGGGGGGGCCGAATCCGCCCCCCCCCCCTGCCGGGAATCGACCATACCGTCTAGCCCTCCGGGAATAGGGTTAAACTTTGGCATTATCGAGGCCGATGACAGATATAAATCACGCCAGGTAGAAAACGCTGCTACACATCCGACCTCAACGAATGACAGAAGAATGACATGTTCTACAAAGTTAACAAGCGCGCTGGGAGGGGGAGGGGCACTTTTGTGCTCTTCCACCTGTTTTTCTTGAAAATCTCGAGAATGGATCAGAACTGGTCACTGCTACTTTGTGACATTCATGGCAATTCAATAAATCGTCGACTGACGAAAAAACGAAAATCGGCTGGAAATGTTTGAGGTTCTGAAGCATATGAAGTCCAATAAATATAACGAAAATAACGGCTCTCGCTGACAAATGGGAACTTTGCGGAAAGACTAGCGTTCTACGTAAGATTAGCTTCTGAATATAATCAGCCGACATTATTCGGGCACAAGTGATGGATGTACCAAGACCAAAACCAGGGTCAATAAAAGTCAAGGTCACCAAAAGCCGAGATCAACCAGCTGGTGACCTGATCCAGATTTGCTCTGCAACATGTTGGTTTGTATGAAATATGCATTCAAAGTCCCAAATAAAAACGCGTTCGTGCACATTGATACGCTCTCATATACCAAGGTCAGTAAATGTCAAGGTCATCAAAGGTCAAGGGCGACTATCTTGTGACCTGGTCCAGATTTGCTTTGCATTACGTCGATTTGTATGAAATATGCATTCAAAGACCGTGATAAAAACTGATATTTGGCACATTGATACACCAAATGATATATATATGTTTTGCGTCAATCAAATCATGTCATTGGGTCCATTATAGTGAAATAACTTTAGCGCAAACAGTTGCCATAAAACTTACTTTGGGTCAAAACTTTATTCCAAGTCACTGACCTCGCTTCACTTCTTTTGACCTTACGGAGGCTACTAAACGAACGAAGTGATCAAACGTACTGATGCTAGTTATCTTCACTGAACATACGCCGAAAACACGCCTTTAGTGCTCTCATTTAAACTCGCGTTGCACCAGTATCCCATGTTATTCGAAATCTGATCTGCACAAAAAGGAAAAAAATGACGCATAGGTCAGTGGCCTGACATGACCTCGATCCAAAATCCTCAATCAAGATGCCAAATGATCGAATATTGTCGTATTCCACATTTTAAAGCTCTTACACGCACCTTTTTCCCGTTTTGTTCGGAAACCGTTTGGAATGGCCTGTACGAGCCAAGAAAGTGTTGACTTTTCCGATCCCATTTGACGTTGAGGATGTTGACCTAAGGTCATAAAGGCTGCACATTACGAAATCTTTATAGCCCTACTTACTAAAAAAATTTCATGTCTGTACCCCTTTCCGTTTCCGAGATCGGACGGGGTACTTTGGTGTCCCCCTTCCAGTGCGCGTTGGCGCGAAACCCTCCTTCCATTGCGCGTGTTAAGGTACACATACGACCTTTGGCTTAACCCGCGCCCGTCTGGCAGTCGGCGCCGATCACGTTCGACTGGGGGCTGACTGTCCCCTCTTACCCACGAATGGTTGGTTGCATGGTAAAAATAAGCACACCGCTGACAAACAGAGTCTGAAACTGGTCTGATTTTTAATTTTGCATAATGTTTAGGTCATTTACGCCCAATGTGCGTTGCGGCTATGTTTTCTCATAGCCGACTGCAGGAAACCGAGAAGCGGCCTGGATCTCAAAGGCTGTAATTAATAAAGTCTAGGTAACGATGCCAACGAACATGTGAAGCCCACAGATGCCGGATTCACAGTCCACAGACGCCTGTTTCTCTGATTTGTTAATTATAAACGCCGAAACGTTGAGTGTAGGACACGGCGATTTTCGCGCCGACTGCCGGCGGGCGCCGAAGCCGAACGCGGTATGAAATTAACTGGCACCAATTTTATCGTGTCTTTATTTTCGCGACATAGGCCTTTTCATGCAACATTTCTGAGTCCTAGTTGTTCTTGTCTTGGTTTCTGGTGCTTAAATTTCGGAAAAATTCAGTATTTATCAGTCTACACAAATCGCGGAGATTTATACGCGAGAGTCCGTTTATTTCCAAAATATGCAATATTCCAAACTTTTCTAGCTTCTTGGTATTATTCGCAACTGCGCGAGCCTGTCCTGCCATTTTCTACCCTTTCTGAGTAATTCATCGCCGATTTCGGCGGCAGTGCATTTTGCCTCATAACAGATGTTCGTGACATGACCTCAGGTCAATGGATGGAAGTCATTGATACTTTGTCCATAGACGGCAAATGGATATCTACATCGCCTAACATCAACAATGCTATAGAAAAAATCCGTCAAATTCCGAAAAAAACGACATGTTTTGGAAATGGGGTTGACATTAGCTCAATCACCAGGAAAATTACGAAAAATCTGAGAAAGCGGATTTTTTTAATTCATCAAGATCTTTCATTCTTCAAATTTTTAGTACGATATATTTCCCGAAAAATTACAGGGCGCTAAACTTTTCTGGACATTGCTCGTTTTGACCTGACCCGGGTGAAACGGATGACTTGAGGTCAAAATTTTGACACAAGGTGTAAAAATGATAAAGGAAAAGGTACACAAAGTTTCATGGCGATGTGCTCATTCGTTCTCTCGCAATATTGGTAAAAACCTCAGGGGCTGGTCAGCCTCCCCCCGCGTTCGAGACGGGTTAAAAAAGATGTATTTCTGTGGACCTGGTATTTTCCAAAACTGGGCCTTCGCCAATTCCGATTTATAAACGAACACGAACTGCTCGTTCAACTGCCGTTCGCGTTTGCAAACAGCTGTTCGCCGTTTTCGAAAACAGAAAAAAAACAGTTCGCAAACAGCCGTTCGCGAACTGCTCGTCAGCAGAGCATGTTCGCGAACAGCTGACCGGCCGACGGCGAAGTCGCAAATGAATGCAAAGGAACACAAATAAACAGAGGTTCGTAAACAGTTCATGGACTGTTGGCAAACGCTCAGACTGGGTATTTACCATTCTCTTTATTCCCTGAACCGTCCAGGAAGGGCCCGATACAAAAAAAGGCCCACTACAGATACAGGTCTGCGCCCAGGTTTAAATGCGACAAATATGGTACCAGATTGCCTTATTTTGCCACGAAAACACACCTAAGCGTAAAAAATGGCTAATGGATAATAACGGCTATCCAAGGTTAAACTAATGTGCAGTTTGAACTTTCACATATATTGGTTATATTTTTGTTATCGGCATAACATTTCGCAAAAAGCTTAATCATTTGATCTGTTCATTGGAACTTCCGTTCTTACGTAACTTTTACCCACATAAATTTCAAGGTGTAGTCTAACATACACAAAAGCAAACAATGGAAAACTTATGTAAAATTTACTGCAGTGTAATAGGTAAAAGCCTACAGCAAGATTATGATACATTATTATAAGTAAGGTTTACCTGCACCTCAGACATGTCCTAGGATATCAAATAATTCTCAAGCAATGATTACGACACTTTCGCCAAACGTTAACCCCATTCCCGGCAGGGGGGGGGGGCGGAATCCGCCCCCCTCGGGTTTTTTGCTTGCCAATTCCAGGCTTTTTAACGCAGCTTCACGAAACTTGGTGACTTTTCCTAGCTATTCTTTCTACGTGCCGTGACAAAATTTCAAAATTCTACTTTGCTCAGGGGCGGAGTCAGGCAACGTTTTTGGGAGGCACCTCATGCCATTTTTGGCCATATTAAGGGTAAAAGGAAAATGTCTGCCAAAAACAGAGTTTTTAAGATAGAACTTAAAACGCTATATGGATGTATAGCTAAATAGTTGGGCCATGTGTAGATAAAATTTTGTTTGCCTGAGGTCATTTTACAAGGCCAGGTCAAGGTCAAAAGTCAAAATTTGTTTTTTTGCAATAATTTCGGCGCCGTCTTTTCAAATGCAAAACCCGGAATATATATGACGTAGAAGGGTGTCTTCTACTTGTGTACCAAGTTTCAGCTTGATATCAGGTCGGGTCACGGAGCTATGACCTAAAATGTCAGTGGGCATACTCAATATCGCAATAGTCATAAAATGAAATTTTTGAAATAGAGTGAATTCAAACGATTGAAAACGTTTAAAGATAATATTAAATGCATAGGAGACCATTCCAAGGGACCCTTAGGTCACTGGAGGTCATTTAAGGTCAAAGGTCACAAGTTGATCTGAGAAACGTGTGACCATGACAGTTCCCCCTTTTTCATGTCCCTGGCACCGCCTATGCTAACATTACACAAACATTGTAATGCGATTTGTACTTCTTTAGTATAATATGACTAGCAGAAGCCAAAAAAGGGTGTTTGCCTCTTTTGTTCACCCAATTGTTAAAAAACTAATCCTCCTATTATTGAAACCCTGTGAACGCCTATGAATTTGCTCAAAATTTCAGATTTGTGGACCCATGGTGAAAGCCCTATCCGTAATCTCTCGATTCATGCCAGTTTCATCGAAATCGGTCGATAACAACGGAGTTATAAGAAGTCCAAAAGTACCCCCCATTTTGACATTTTTGCCCCCTGTATCCACAAATTTCAAAATTTTGAAAATTTCGTTTGATAAAAATGTAGTTCACGTGACGGCAAATCGATTGCCGTTTGTTACGATGAAATCGGACTAATAGTTCTCGAGATCTCAGGGGGGGGGCCGAATCCGCCCCCCCCTGCCGGGAATCGGCCATACCGTCTAGCCCTCCGGGAATAGGGTTAACGTATGATTACACCCTGGCGTTCATTACCATGTCTGCATTTGTACAGCCGTCCACCGTTCTGCTTTCTGATTCAATATTGCTTTTCAGCCTCCTGATACTCCAAATAATACCACACGAGGCTGGTGGAATATATGTTCTGGGCCCAGGTCTTTTCTTGAATTTTGGGATTTTGGAAAACTTTTTTATCGAGCCCGTGTGGTTTTGTAATTACCACATGCCGCAAACACATTCAATGGTTTTTCCGTGTTGAATGTCTCTACGTCCGTTCAGTTCGCCTCTGATGCAACATGCTAATTGGAAATAAAGTCACGTGAAGTGGATAAGCAGTCGTGAGAGATGTTATTTTTCGCAATGGTTGAAATTTAATTTTGATGGCGAAAAAGAAATGATAAAATCTGTCGACGGAAGGACAAGGAATTTCGTTTAATCAATTCGGTGGCATCTGAGAAATGCACTACCATTTAGGAGATGCTCAGTACAACTATTCTGGTACAATAAAAATCCCTTCAATTCAAATCGTTACACGAGATTGACTTTGCATTGTTCAGTCGGCAAGGGGGCTCAGAACTTTACCCTAGACATTTATCAAACAGCACGTGCGAATGTTTTTGGTATATTCCGACATACGGTAAATTGAATAAATGTCTGCGATCTCGACAGACATCACCATCCTCTTATCTGTCCCAGTCGTCATTCTGTATTTACCTACATAGGTTCTATAAATAGTGGAGGGTTTGCAGCATCGGAAGCTAAGAAACAAGTGATTGGGTAAGACACCGGACAAAAAAAAATAAAACAATTAAATGCGCAAATAAAACAGTAGTGATAACACTAATTTGCTCCTGAAAAAGTCTGACGTCCATTGCATTGCATGTACCTACAAAGAGACTTAGCCAACATCTTTGTGAGGACAAGTAGGGGAGCGGAGCGCGAGGCACGATGATGTTCTGAAGTGTAGACGGGTTCATGGTGTTGCGCTTTCGTTTCTTCATTTGGGCCGTGGTCGGTTTGCCGCTAGGTCACGCAGCGCTGATTGACTGTCGTACTCGGTGTCGCAGTTTCGCAGGTCGCTGAATGACAGTCGAGCGAGAATGCCCGTTACGTGCGGATGCGCCAGTGCCGCTTGAATTGTTCGGTGTTTCTGATATTGCCGCAAGGCTCCGCACACCAAACGCCAAATATAAGCTGGAAAACGTAACACGTTTGCCTGAGAGTACTGAAGAGTCAACAGTTGGCGGCAGCTGTTCAAATGGACCCGAAACAAACTGCTGGATCCTGATGGCCACAGGTGTTGGAAGCAGCTCAGTCAACTGTTCAAGCATTAATTAGACTGAAGCGCTCAGCACGGTTACGGGCATTTGTTAGGGTGCTGACATGAGAATTTGAAATCCTTTTAGCAGCAGAGCAAACGGCGCTTAACACGCGCACTGGAAAGGGGATCTTTTCGTGCCCACTCCCCACCCGTTTTTTTTTTAATATCTCGAGAAGGAATTGGATCTGGTTGCTGCTATTTTGTGGCATTGCTGACAATTGAATAACTCGTCGATTGACGCAGAAAAAATCAGAAATCGGTCGGACGTTTTTGAAGTTTCAAGCATTTGAAGTCAGGCAAACATAACGAAAACGACGGTTGTTGCTGACAGAATGGAACTTTGTGAAAGGACCAGCGTTTTACCTAAGATTACTATTTGAACACAATCACGGGACGGCACTCGGGCATAAGTGATGGATCTACCAAGACCAAAGCTAGGGTCAATAAGGGTCAAGGTCATAAAAAATCAAGGTCCAACAGCTTGTGACTTGATCCAGATTTGCTTTGCAACATGTCGGTTTGTACAAAATATGCATGCAAAGACCGTAATAACAACACGCATGCATCCACTGATATGTTTACATATACCAGGGTTAGTGGAGGTCAAGGTCATTAAAAGTCAAGGCCAAATATCTTGTGACCTGGTCCAGATTTATTTTGCGACATGTCGATTTGTATGAAATATGCATTCAAAGACGCTAATAAAATCACATGTGCTCTCATGGATACGCTTATATATACCAAGGTCATTTCAGGTCAAGACCATCAAAGATCAAGGACAACTATTTTGTGACCTGGTCCAGATTTGCTTTGCCATATGTCGATTTCTATGAAATATGCATTCAAAGACCCTACTAAAAACACGTCTGGCACATTAATACTCACATATATATACATACATACATATACATACGTATGTAAATATAAACGCTGGAAGTGACCAAATGTACCGATGTTGTCTACCTTCACTGACAATACTCCAAAAGATACGTGTAGCGCCCTTATTTACACTCAAGCTATCCCGTTTTACTCGAAATTTGATCTGCAAAAGATGAAAAAAGTGACGCCATAGCTCAATGACATGACATGATTTTGACCTGAAATTCTCTGTCAAGACGCCAAATGAACGGAAATTGTCGTACTCCACGTTTTAACGGCCAAACAAACATCCTTTTCCCGTTTCGTTCGAAAAGTCGTACGGAATGTCCCGTACGGGCCGAGAAAGTGTCCAAAGTTGACCCTTTCAACCCCATTGGGTCTTAAAGATATTGACCTAAGGTCATGAAAATTGCACACGATGTACATCGCTATGGCCCCACCATACCCGTAAATTTTCATGTCTTTAGCTCTTTCGATTTTTGAGATCAGAGGGGGCACTTTTGTACCCCCTTCCAGTGCGCGTTAGCGCGAAATCCCCTTCTACTGCGTGGGTTAAAACCGCCGATGCGCCTTTTGGCGTACAAAAGGACATAGGGAGAAATATGGAGTAACTTTATCTAGGGGGTCGAAAGATGGTGGTGTGTGCTGACGTGAAACTTTCAGGGAAACAAGACTAGACAAGACTGCTGGGGGTACAAAGGTGAGCGCAAAGCTCGAGGGCATAGTGGGGGAAGGCCAGCCCAAGGCTGGCGGCTCCCGCTAGTTTTTCTTAGAATCTGTTCTTTATGACAAGGAATTAACCCCAAAGATGTGTCATTATCCACGCATTTGACGACGTAAGCAAAAAGAAAACTCCAAAAGTTCAGTGGAAGACTACATGTATGTTCACTCATGCATCGAATAAATTTTGCGTGAGGTAGGGCATTAACTGATCTGTTTATACACTGCTCAATTTTAACACGTGGTCAAAAGCAAAACAATTCACAGTCGTGCACTAAAGTGCATGTACGTACATAGAGACTCGACCAGCATGTTTGCGAGGAGGAGCAGGGGACAGAAGCGCAAGGCACGACCATGATCTGCGAAAGCTTTTTGCGCACGAAGATTAAGCGCTTAAATACGAGGTATCAATGGGCGGTTGTGTTGCTTCTAATGAACAATGTAACGCATTGTTATAAAGATATCAATAATCACCTGCTTATTTTACAAATGAACTGACGTTACTCCCAAGTCCAGGGCCTGAGAAAGGGGCACCAGCCACGTATGCCCACTTACTGTACTCATAGGCGCGACAAGGGGGGGGGAGCAGGGGCACGTGCCCGTCGTAGCGGTTGTAGTAATTATTTTTTGTTGTTTGTTTTTTCAGCGAAGAAGAAAGAAAACGGGCCGGACTTTTCAGAGGTTTGGATTTTTCAGAGTTGTCATTTTGTGATGCACGTTTGTCATTTTCCTTAAACGAATACTGGTTTGTCATCTGTGACGTTTAAGACAGCCATATTTCCACGGAAATATAATTGGTAGCATGCTTCACACGATGCATGACATTCCAGTTTTCACGACAAAAATGATCACCCCGACCTGAAGATAAAATGGCCGAAATCCGTGGAGGTTTGTTATCTAAGAGGGGGCCATAATTACCCTGATCCGGGCTCCCCCCCCCCTTAAGAAGATCCTGGGTTCGCTGCGGATTGTACTAGCTGTTTACACATGACTATGAGCTAAGAAGTTTGCTACATCCATGATGAGACTCGTGCAAGCCAATCGCAGAGAACTGGCGGAAATTAGAGTACGAACGTCGCCTAAAATATCGTATAACTTAGATTTCGATGATATGATCATGATGGAAGCTATAATGGCATGATAAGCCATCATTCCAAAAAACGTATCTTACTGTGTTTTTCTGATAGGTCCGCTGAAAAATGATAGTCCTTGCGTATAACATTCTTCCGTTAGGACCAAAACAAAAGTGGGGCAGAATATAGACCGTTTGGTTGCGGAGAGTGAGGTTTGAGTAATGAATATGGATCCTCCAAGGTCATGATCTGTACGTGTATCTTCCTTTTTGGCACCTTTGGGCAAGGCTTTTTTTGTAAAAGTGTCAGAAGATTTTGTCTCCGTCGTAGTTTTTACTTACACGGTAATCGCGATAGCTTATTCACTTACTGCGCTACTGCGTCGAAACTGGTGGATGATAGGCGACGACGGTCGCTGATGCGCATAGATTTCTATCATTTCACGTTTTAAATTGGTTAGTTGTGTGTGTTCGCCTCATATTTCTTCTTCATGTAACTCGGATGTGGGTAGTAACAGTTTGTGAGGCTTTTCTAGAGCTGTGTTGTGTTTGAGAGAAAACCTGTCTTAGCTGCGTTCTTCGGGAGTTTCCTTACCACTTACGTCAACATGACTGGCAAGAGTTCAGAAGTTAATTCTAGTCCAAGCAGTTCAAGTGGACCGAGCTCGGTAAGCTTTTACGTTTATTGGATATTTCTTCAAGGAATGTATCATTTTTGGTGATTTCAAAATCTAGTGCGATTGGATGCATGCTATGAGTCATACTTGTGGGAGATTGCTTTGAAACCAGATGTTTTGGTGAATTTTCTCCAGGTGTCTTGTATTAGTTCCCTTCCATGTTTTTCATGTTAAAATTAATGACCTGTTACCCAGAAGGACTGCAGTTTTAAAACATTTTAAATCTTGCGTGTTTTGGAGGACCAAAAATTTTACCATTGGTGGCTGTAATAAACAAAAACCAGAGCTGTTCTCAAAATGTACCATCTTAAAGGAAGTCTTCAGCTCAGGGTAACCATGACCCCTTCCAAAAGGAGTTCCTGAATTTCAGCCACTTTATTTTAAGGCTGGGCAATCAATTCGCTTTGTGAAAATTGAAATGTTGTGTGTTGTGTTGAGCATGCTACTGAATTGCAACTATATAACTGTGTTACTTCCTTGGAACACCAGGTAATTGCTCATTATTGAAGATGGCAAACATGGCTCATAATATCACACTTCCATGAGTAATGTAAGCTTTTGAGAAAATGTGGTCCTTTTTCTCTTTATCACCAAGAGGAAAGGAAAATAGTTGCTAAAAGTACTAACAGTGCCTGTGTCCCATGGGACTTTTTTGTCAGCACAACTATGAGAAAAGGATCATCTCACCATCTTTGTTTATGGATGTGGCTCCTGGTTTTCATGCATAGGTGCAGACATTCATGTACATGGACATGTGGAAGACAATGGGTTGATTGTCAGAAAAAGTAAGAAAGTGAATTGCAAGAGACATGCAAACTGTTCATTCCTGGATTGAAACAACATGCCTTTTTATTTCTACAGGCTTTTAAAAGCAGAGGGCCATTTCAGATTTCTGTTGTCCTGAAATTAGGAAAATATTTGCTCAATGGTACATATTCTCTATTGGGAATATTGTTACATCCACCTCTGCTGCTAACCATCCCCAGGTCTGTTTGTCTTTGGTTTTGATGCAGTGGGCTTCTGGGGAATTTAAGAATGCCCTCCCATCTTGGAGGAACTTGAAAGCTCACATTTTAAGGAATGTTTTTGGAGCTGATGATTTTTTTTCTGGGTGAAGTTGCAAACATCTGTGTCACAGTCACTGGGACATGTTCCTAAAATGATCAGTTCACATAGCCTGAGGTTGTAAACTATTTGCTAATATGGAGTGCACATATTATGGAGCTTTGGTAGATAATTGGTGCCTGGTAATTAGATCAAACCCTTGACATATTTAGTGTTGTAAGTGGGTCATGGTGAATTTGAAATGAGATGAAAATAAGAGAAGTAACACAACCAAAAAGCAAATAGCAAGCACAGTGGATACCAGAATTAAGTGTTGAGAATACAGCATGTATCAGTGTGGAGGGAAATAGAGAATGGTATCATTAATAGAAGCAGACATCCAGAATGTTTGAAATAATCACATGCACATGTTTAAATGCCTTTGATTGAAATGATCACATTTAGAGGTAGAAATTGGTCCATGAAGCATTCCCTTAAGGAAATATCAAAATTACCTGCCTAACCTCAAGAATGATGTACTCTTCAAGAGGAAATCCTACACTGCACTTCAAAGGGAAAGTTACTCCCAAGTTTTCTTATCTATTCAAAATCTCATTATCCTGTGTATCTATTTGGGAAGCATATGAAACAAAGGACAGATATTATGATACTATAATAATTGCATGATGCCTAAGCATTTTTTCTCCAGACTTCTTATTTGCATACAGTTTGATTGGTAGTGTTGCAATGATGAATAGCTGTATATGTCAAATTCACCATTTCTGATTTTGTAACACAAACATCCAATTATTTTGCACACCACCAAAAATTTAGTGAGCAGTTGCTCCATTAACACATGTAAAACATTTCATTTTTAGCCATTCATTCATCAGAAATGTCATAAGTAAGCAGTAGTCTGTAATTCATTCCTGCTTTCCTGTGAAAAAGATAATTTTTGGAGACATGGTAACAGCAGTGCTGGATGGCTGAGACTGCCAATTGTGTGAGAGAAACAAGCAAATTGTGATCATGTGAAAAGAAAGAAAGAAACAATGATGTGCTAGCAGTGTTAAGTTCTGTCACCTTAACCGTTGGATCATGATATGGACAAAGAATGAGATGTGTGGCAAGCAACAAACCAGAGTCCTGAAAGAGATGTAGACAACCAACTTGAAACTAAAGGAATAAGCTGGTCACAGGATCACTGGATTACAGGTTATCTTCATCATGCTTCAACCAGTGCCATGAGATTCAGTGACTGGTAGTGGCAAAAACTTAAGATTTCAGAACACTTGGGTGTGGGAATGAGGACTGGCAGATGAAGCCTACCTTATGACACAGGTTCATGTCCCAGTGTAACAGGCTTTGGTTGTTCCACCATCAACTGGCTTGGGAAGCAGCAGTTCTGTATTACCACAGCATTTAATGCTTCACCATTGCACAAAGTCAATTCCGAGAAATACCTGGCAACATGTGCATAGAAGTATTACAAAAAGCTGCGAAGCAGTTTCAGCAGGTCAGGTGTTGTGAATCTGGGCTGTTGATTTTCGTTTACGTTATCTGAAAGTGTACTTTCCACTGACTTTTGCCTTTTATAAGCTGTTAAAGCAGTGATGTGTTGAAGTACTTGGAATGTCTGGTGGTAGTTTGTAGATGTGCCATGTGCTGAGTTTCCTCCTCGTTCTTTTGGTAGCATGTTCACGTGCATTTCCTGACTGCCTTTGAAATGCATGCTAGACTACAATCTGTTGTGACGTGAGAGCACGTTCATGTTATCAGTAGCCATGTTTTTCATCATCAAGGATGCATGGGCCATTTGAATTATCTGCTTGCACTGTGTCTTAATTCTAAAACCATCCTGTAGCAAGAGTAGGCAGTGAAATCATACATGCGCACACTCGTTGATGGCTTTCATAAAAAAAAACATGATTTGAATGGAATTTGTCCCAGGCCAGGATACCTGGCCTTTGTGAATAAGATTTAGGAAGTAAAATCGAAAGCACCAGTTTTAAATTAATTTGGTTGCACGTTAGGAAGGTGATACATCACATTCATAGTGGTGCCTTGTTTTTACAATTATCCAACTGTAAATCATTACACAGCCAAAAGTCAGACTACTGAAACTACTTACTGTTCAGTTTTTGGATCCGCGGTAAGCTTGAGTCACTTCTCCAACTGATTCTGTGTTGTGACCATTATGTGATATCGCTATGCCCAGTTATGTCTGTATGAGGGCTGACTGACATATTTGAGTGCTTCTTAAATTGTTTGTTTGTGAGTTAGACGCACAGCCTCTTGGGCTCAGGCTTCGGTGCCTTTGAGTCAATTCTATGTCTCGTCAGGCATCAGCCAGTCGTCTGCTCCTTGACTGTGACTAAGCATGCATCTTACTTTTTTGTTCTCACTCGAAGATGTAATAGCTTTTAACACAAATAAGTGACCGCTTAAGTCTCTTTTTAACGTAGGTGCTTTGGTGCAGTGTACTCGGTGGTTTTTACAACTCATTTGACAAAATTGGATTGCCTGTGACATTGCGGTACTTAAATTTGAAACGTACCCGCGTTGGCTCAATGTGTGATTTATACTCAACGTTGGTTGTTGCTTTGCTTTTGCACTTATATCAACGCGCGGAAAATTAGTGCTTCTAAAATATTATTCAGACAGCCTGCGTATGATAACTGAAGATGCGCAGTTAAGCATGAGAGTGTAAGAGGGCGAGAGATTCGTATGACTCTGCGGACTGGGGGCGCCACCTATAGCGCGCGTAGTGAGCGCAGCACGTCCTTCTTAGGTAGATCCTTGTTTGTGCTGATGCCCTGACCAACATGAGTTGTATCCGCACCGCACTGGTTAGAAGTTGTATCCTTTTTATGGGAGATGTATACCAGCATCCCCGTTGTGACCACTGCATTAAAGTCACTGGAGTGATGCGAGTCTTCACGGAAAACAGGCAGTGGCGCCACTGAGGATTAGCGAATGTCCGTTACCTGATGCAGTAATGGAGTGCTGGTGACAATTTATAGAAACTGTTTCTGTTTTTTTTCCATGGTCTCTGAAGTTGGACATTCCAACCCATCTACGGTGGCTGCATTTGCTCGAAAGCTGAAGAAACAAAACGCCTTGCATTGACAACATTTGGCAGCGTTAGCGCTCACTGATTGTGGAAGCCCTGGTTCCATTGGTCGGAGACGATTTTGAGTTTTTTGTTCATGTTTTGGTGGCATTCAGATCGTCGGATGTGGTCTTAGCCCTGTCTTTGGTTCAAAGACATTTTTAGCGGTTCTCTTTTGCCCGACTGAGGTAATTACAGTTAGCATCTTTTACATGATGAACTACGACAGTCAGGTGAATTTGTTCATTTGTGGGTGATCAAAAACGTCAACGGTCCTGGTTACGCAATACGCTGTAACTTTCCCACAATGGCCTTATTTGTTTTTCATGCGAAAATCGGAAGTTTCTCTGAAGGTCATATGAGGGCAAGAGTACGAAACAGTCCACCATAAGTTGTGCTATGTTGAGCGGCTCTCCATGGGTTTTGCGTTGGCTTCAGGCGACTGCCGTTTCGTGCACTGGATTCCGCGTTAGCTTTCAGCCACAGGATGACGAGGTTATTGATTCTGATTCATTCTGATTGCTCGAACCTTGTTTTTTTTATGGAATTATTTTGATATGTGTGATATGATGTGATAAGGGTGTTTTGTGGTCAGTCAAGCCCTGCGAACGCACTGGGGCCTCCGTTTAACGTCTTGGCACGAAAATCTGCAACATTGCACCAGTATTGCGCAATTGATACTTGGAGTTGACCTAACACGTATTAAAAATTGCGTACGGATTTCTAGTACGCGAATAAATAGGGTATGACAGCCCACAAAAGGTTCGTTCCTCCGATTACTGTGTATTCTGATGATCAAATCTGTGATGTTCTTTTGAATGTATACGTTCCGTTTTGGGGGTAGGGGGAGGGGGAAGAGGATGGAATAGCCTTGAAAACATATGGACCTTTCAGGATGTCCTGATTGTTCCTTTCCCCATGGCCCAGGATCGTGAGATCAGTTTGTCTGAATCATAGGGCGAATTATCGAGTTCGGAGACTGCCTATCCTGTCTTCTGCAGCGGCTGATCTGACGTTGCCACGCATTATAACCTGTCGAGACCACGACACTTGTCCATTGACGCGTATCGCTGGGCGCAGGGCGTGTCATTGTCACGAGCTGCGCGCCGTTCCAGAACCAGAATATTCCCGACTTCCTGCGCGGCCTGCCGTGCCGCGACTCGAAGAACTTCTCCAAGTTTTCGGCCGACAGCGGGCCTAGAGCGTCCGGCAAGAAGACGCCCATCTACATGCCGACCACGGACCACCCGTCCGAGCAAGGTCAGGCCGGTCGGCTGCGGCCGCGCCGCGCCGGAAGGCCCCGAACACTTCAGCGCTCTGTTTGGTGCAGTTCAGATCTTACTGAAGTTCGGCGCCATCTTGTAGGAGTTCGTGGAATTGAGGCGCAGTTGGGATCCGCCTCGAGCGTGCGATTTGCCGAGAAGTGACACTGCCGCTTCTCGGCAAATCGCACGGGCAAAACGGGTTTCGAAGCCGTTTTTTCGTTCTCCTTTTCCGACAGACTTCATTTCATAGGGGAGTCCGGAGACTACCCAGGACAGCGCGAGAGGCAAATTAATTGGATAAGAGCGTAGTAATATATCCTCTAGCCGTCTTTCTGAAGGTCATACACTTATTATGCAGACGTCTGCGTTGTTGATGTTTGTGCTGTTTTACACACCTTTGTGGTGTTTTACATGGACTTTTAGCCGCCGCGGTTCATCAGATCGTGCGGCCGGAGCACGTGGCGTCCGTGGCCGCGCTGCAGCCGGGCCGCCGCGGCCGGACCGGCCCCGAGCGGCGGCCGGCTCCGGCCCGGCTCCAGCTGTGCCGGCTGCCAGTCCCGCCGCTGACATTTGACCGCCGGGGCAGCGGGCCGGCGCGCCACCGCCGACGCCGGGGGCGGGTTTATTGAGTTGCCGGCGACGGCGGCAGCTGGGGCCCGGCCCTGACCGTGCTCAGGAGGCGCCGCTGACCGCGCCCGACGGGCGGCCCGACCGACCGCCGGCGGGCATATGTCGTCAGGGCGAGGTCACGTGTCGTGCGGGGATTTAGGAACACAATTTGCCGGAATGGTCAAGGGCTCGCTGCGGTTTTGATTACGTAAGTCATAGCGTTGAATGGGAATTTTGATAGCCGTCATGTGCCAGAATGGAAGAGATTGAACCTAGACAGTGAAGTCTGGGTTCGGCATTGGCTGTTTCATTATGGATGTGGTATTCATCCAGGGCCCCGTGGGTCTGGGATAACATGCCTGACTCCTGCTTGACATGGGACGGGCGCCGTGCGTTGATTCACAGAAGAGAGCAACACAGTTAGATCCCAGCTGAAAGGGAGCATAGTATGACCGTATTGTCGCATTCGCATCACGTAAAAGACCTTTCATTCCCTCGTGGCTCGGTATCTAAAAGACGAATACCCCATTTCTAGTTCACTTAGGCAATAGAATCAAGATATGCACGACTTGCCATGCGTAATGTTGGTCCAAATCCTAATGCCAACCACTTTAAGTGCAAGGATGGAATTGATGAAATGTTCAGTCAGCCAAGTATTGGGTTGTTAATCTTCAGTTACCGAGTTTTCGTAAAACCGGGGCGAGTAAAAGGCGCGGATGCATCCATTTAATTTGCGTGCTCTTCGCTGAGTTTTCTTGTAGACGTTTCAGGTTTTCAACGCGAACAATCTATTTGACGCACTGGGACTCGTTGTCAGGGCCCCTAAATTTGGCCTGATGGAAGGCGACCTTTGCCATCAATCGGCTTCGACGTTAATACCCGTTCAAGAAGCAATAAAATGTTCCCAAAAAGCGCGCAGCGAAATACCTGGCAGCTTTCGCTTTGGGGAAAAGCGTGCCATCTGGTCCGCAGTCGGCTGGCAGTGAGGGCTTCATTAACCGCGCAGATTGCACGGGTGCTCGGGGCCTGTCATTTGCACTGGTGAACGCGCTCTTAATCAATGCCGGACCGTTTGAAGCCTGCCGGTGCGTGTGGTCGGGCCGTAGTCGGCGCAGGATCGGCGTGTCGCCGTCCTCCAGCCGTCACACCGTGCGTGACGGCGGTGAATCCACTTGCCGCGGGTCGCAGTGACACCGCCGTTGGCCGGTTAATTGTGCGCTCGGCCGCGCCGCGCGCGCTGCCGGACACAAGAGGAGCGCTGATGAGTTACGCCATGATTGTCCCCCGGAGTGGAGTGGTCTGATGAGCTCGCGTTCGGAAATTGCGTCGGCCCGGCCGCTCATTCGGGAGCTCGTTAGTGCATCCTAGGACACTGGCTGGTGCTAGGCCGATATTGGCCGGATCTATGGCGAATCAAGGCACAAAGGTCGCTGGCGATTAACGCCGCGCGCGGCGAGTTGGCTCGTGGTTTCTTGCGAGAGCTTCCGGCGGCGGCAGAGAAGTTTGGGCCGCCGCTGTTGCTGGGCCGACCGGATCCTCAGCTGTAAGAATCTGGTGTGAGGCCGGCGTCGGTTGCTTCGATTCCGCGAACGGACAGCAATGTGTGCCCAGACTAATGGATGCAGTCTGCTCGAATTGTCGTGCCGTGAAGACGGCGTTTCAGTGTTCTTGGCATCGCTTGGCCTTGCGACATCGTGATCATGAGCTTCTTCATGTCTTTATCTCTAGCTACTAGGAAATAAGGATGGCCCCTATATGCCCACGATATACGAGTATAGGGACCCATGCCCACAGTATCACCGTCTGTCTTGTGACGTGCAGCTTCCTTCATCGTATCCATGGCCTATTTAATAGACGTAATTCTCCGAACTTTTTTGCGATGTGTGGTCTGCGCTCAACGTCATTTCGTCAGTGATCAGCGCTCATTCGCGGAGTATGATTTCCATGCCAGGCACGTGTCGCCGGGCGAAGGCTGAAAAGTGCTTGTTATTGCCTGAAAGCAGCACCAATAACGCAAAAGCCTTGACGTCATCATGACGTCAGAATCTGCCGAAGAATGGCCAGCGCAGATTTGTCACGCTCCCCTGAACAACTTCGGTCATTGACTTAACTGTCTGGTGCAAGAAGCTGAGGTGTATCACACAAATCTCGCCATGGAATCCGCTAGTGTTTGCTTCCTGAGGCACTGTCAGAA
Organism: Capitulum mitella; assembly: GCA_030062745.1. Lineage (NCBI taxonomy): Eukaryota > Metazoa > Arthropoda > Thecostraca > Pollicipedomorpha > Pollicipedidae > Capitulum > Capitulum mitella. The sequence continues at coordinate 2,162,602 of CP099840.1, read as the reverse complement.
GGTTTCGTCGAGGTTGGCTTGTGTCGGCTCGAAGCCGCAATGGGGGTGGGGGGGAATTGTTTCTCAGCATCCGTGTCGGGGGACAACGTCACAGCGAACATCGGCAACAGTGGTGAACAAAAGCAGCATTTGCGGCAAACAAACCGGCGATACGACGTTTGTGCTCCGACCAGCGGGAGGGAACGGCGCCCTTGACAGTACCAATTACGCTGCGTGGTCAGATGAACTTGCTGGTGTCAGCCAGCGACACGGCGTGTTTTTTTTTCGGTTGGCCGTCAGGTACCGGACGTCCAGACGGAGTGAGATGGATCAGGGTGCCACGCCCTTTTATTCCTCGGGAGATAGTCCGTAGATTTTGTTTGCGGCGAGCGCGCCGCGTGGGATGTGCGGGTGAGGCCGATAATGTTTCCAGTCCGTCGATACGCGCTCTCGAACTTCCCGACCTGCCGGCTCCACCACGCTGCAAGGTCGACAGCCGACCTTGAACTACTTCGCCGCCATGTTCTGCTCACCGGAGTCTCCGCGATGATATTGCCTTTCCCTGTAATTAAACCGTAGCTCGCTGTATGACATTAAAGGTCGTGCTGTATGCACGGCGTTTTATTCAGTTCAAAGCCGCATCTGTGTTTCATTATACTGTCACATTTGATGCAGGAAAAGCCGCTGTGTTAAATCGCCCACCGTTGCACGGTGCACAAGGGTTCCGAACACGACATCGCACCACTGTGTTTTATACGCGCGGCGTGGCATTACGTTTGCGTTATGCCACGATGCGTGTGAGACCAGTATACAGCGGTTCCCCGCTGTGATGGGTCACGAGACTTTGTGTGATATTGGTCCGCTTTGTCCCCCTGGATCGGGTGTACTACTTGTCCCACATTTTGCACTTGGGGTTCTCCGCGCCGTATTACTTAGCATTAACGCGCCCATTTTTTAACCCATCGGAGTACTTGGCATAATGAAAATACACGACTCTGGCCATACCGGGGGAACTCCCCGTGCCGTTTTTGACACCGCCCCGCCGTGTCCCATGGACGGACGTCTGCACGGCATTACCCTGGCGCGTTCTGTTCACGACACTGTTGCGACTGGCGGTGCCGCCCGGCTGTGTTTTACACGCCATAAACCCGCCAGCCACGTGCCATCCCGGGTCGGCCGTAAACCATCATCCGCACGCGGTCGTCACCGCTCGGCGTCCCTCACGACCGGCCGGTTTTCGAGGGGACCGTCGCGTCGTCGCCGGCGGCCGTCGGGGGCGACGAGACGCCGACGTCGGTCCGCCGGTGACCCCCCGTCACGCGCCGCCCGCCGGCGACGGGACAGCGCGCGGCCGGCCGTCAGGTTCTCAATATCATGTCAATGGCCGTGCCGTTTTGGCGTGGCTGCAGGGGAAGAGGCGGACGGGCGGTGACAAACAGGTGGCGCGGCGCGGCCTGCCCGACTTCGGCCGCTGCGTGCAGCGCCGAGCGGACGGCCGCCAGATCGGATCGGGCTGTCACCGGGGCGCGCTGTCGAAACTGGGTCGCCGGGGCCTTCAGACTGGAGCCGTCTGGCGCGTGATGAACGAACTTGCGTCGTAAGTCGCGGTGATGTAGCCCACTAGTCATGCGGCACCGGAACGAGACTTCGGGGCTGCGTTTCAAAGATATCGGGACGTTATGTTCCGTTGCCGGTCCCATGGTCCACGATTAGCCTTTCATGGGTGCTTTGTATTCACACTAAGTGCCCAAGCGGTCAAGAAGTCGGACTGACGACAGCACTGCGCGGGACCGGTACCTCGCAGCGTGGAGATCCTGTTCGGTGGTGGCACGCTCGTTTCTGCCTTTGCCGTGTTTTCGGGCGGTGACGAGCCGTTTCGGCCGGCGGGAAGGGCGTTCCGGCTCCGCCGGGAGACAGAGTTATCAACCTTAATGGCCGCTCTGCTCCACTGATGAAAACAGTGACGACTGGCGAGTGGCGCTGACTGGATTGGCACAATAAAGCGCGACCGGTTTGCGGCGCAGTCTGGCGCCGGAGGCGTCGGCTTGACGTCCCGTGGAGACGCCGTCCTGAAGACCGCCGATCGCTAGGCAAAAATGCATTTCGTCGCATGTACGAGGGAGAGCGCACAAAGCAAATGACGAATAACAAAGGTTTTGAGGTTTTTTATTGAGGTTTCTTGCGCCGAAAAAATCGAGCGTTACTTTCGTGCTTTTTCCCCTGGTATTTGATCATCTTTCATCAGCGTCGTAATTTTTTACGCAATTCGGAAAATGTACGTTAGGAATCTACGTCCCTTTGCGAGGTTTCTCTTTTACCGCGGCAGAAACGTGGCAGTTTGAGGCGCGGTGACCGCGCGTTATTTGTATCTGTGGCGTAAAATTTCAGCCCATTCCTTAAGACAGTCGAGGCCGTCGTAGATTCTTCTCTTGTCCTTGCATTCAGAGGTCTTGAGAGTTAATACGTTGGAATGTGTGATATTTTCTTTGACGAGGACTTGTTTACTTTCTGATGATAACCTTGAGGAGGATTTGTTGCGAAGACGAGACCGTGAACGCTGGAGACGAAGAACTTATCGACCCAAGATAAATTATTGAGCGGCAGGGGCCTGGGTTTTTCGTTTGGGATGTTTGGGAAGTTACAGGAACATAGGAGTATCCAGAAAAGTTGAGGGAGTACGGAGGCGTTTTTTCCCCATGAGATAATGTTGAATTTCCCCTGAAGGGAAGGGGCGCCGATGATCCCTTGCCCCACGGTTCGTCCGCCCATGAAAGTTACTGCATACGTACTAGGATTTGTTTATCTTGCCATGTGCCTTTAACAGTCAACATGACGTTGATATACGTGAAATGACATAGGAATTGTGTGTGAGTGCGAATACCCATGCGCTGGTTACACATGGAGATTTCGGACATCATTTGGGAGTCCATATGGGAATTTGGACCGTTTCTTTCTGGTCATTGCCATGGACTTAATGTTAAAGTCTTCGAATGTTGGATGGTCCGGATAGTCCAGACCCTCTCATGCCCCCAGGATCACTAGCCGTACATGTTGGGGCTGGCGTTTGACGACATTTTTGCGTTACGCTGTTGAAAATACGCATGGAAACTGAAAAGTCCTCATTGGAATTGGTGCTAACGAAATCTTTGATCGTCGAGTGCCAGGAACAATAAGATTCAAGGCGTTCATGAAGTATGTGGTCCCCGCGATTTTGAACTCGTCATCAAGAGCGTAGTGCCGCTAGATGTAATCATCCGCGCAAGGATGTTGAGAAAACAGAGTGACATGAGCGGGGTGGGGTAGAGCGGTACAGCAGACTTGTGCTTGACATTTTTTGGATGGTCCGGATCGGGACCGGAACCGCAGTGACTTGATCCGGAGCAGTATTTGAATCACGACGATTTTTTTTACTTTGATCTGAACGAAATTCGATTTACGCAAGCTATTTTTAGAACTGATCCAAATCAAATGTGAATGACACCAATGTCCGAAAAATTGATCCTGATCAAACGTTAGTTCACGAGTTTTTTGTTCATTTCGATCAGCCATTGATCCAAAATACATTTATATATCAGCATGATCACGTTATCAAGTTATTATATATATATATATATATATATATATATTATATATATAACTTAAAAATGTGATGATATATATATGTATGTATACGTATATATGTGTATATAAATGTATATATACGCCATTACTATTTATTGCCTTATAATATGGAACCTAAGTGTATAAAATACTTGAAAAATGACAAAAACTGTGTTTATATATAACTATGGAAGATGGTCTCATACACATCATATATATGTATATAAATGTACTGTACGAAAAATTGCATACCATTAGTTAGGCACTTCCTTCCGAGTACTTAACTAAGGTGACAGGCAGGAATGTAGCAAAGTACTTGTACATGAAGTTAGAACATTACCGCGGCAGTCACAGCTCCGTATGTCCATACTTAGCTTTAACTCCTGGTTACTGGATTTAACGCTGATTGCCCTTGATATTCATCTGTCACTATTTCCCCGATTGAGGCGCGCTAGTGGCAGTAATTGCGAATGCTTTGCGCTGCATACAGAAGTCGATATAGGCAGGCACCCAGGGGCTATATGGCCAAAGATAAATGGAACCAGTGACGTGATGACGATTGAATAACGCAAAACAACGCGTGATGACTAACGAATCGCGCAGGTGCCCCGAGGGCAGCTGTCTGTCGACTTACGCAGATATGGATACCTATTAATAGCCTACTAGTTACCTGCACAGTACATGGTGGTTGGTATTTGACATCATTATAAGTACCTAGGGGATTTCAGTGTTCATTTTGCGAAGAAGGACCACGTACTTCATGAACGCCTTTGATCTTATTGTTCCTCATTGGTGTAGGCTTAGTTCTAGGAGGTATATTACAAATAGCTGGAAGTTTAAACCTTGTGGGGTTGTGGGAGTTGGTTGTCTGGCTCACTTGGCATCCTCTTTTATGTAATTTGGTTTGGTGGATTATTACCTGGAGGTACCCTTTACAGCCATATTGTCATGCTGTTTTATCACCCGCATTACATATATACTTTGATCACATTGAATCAGATTCACGGTGTAGTTTCTTAGATTCCCCAGAGACGACAAGAGGGACACCTGAGACAACAAAAGATCCACTGACACTGCTGGAGAGGGGCCTTTGAGACTGTTAACTAGCAGTCTCCGGCAACACGGACCTCTGAGACGACCAGAGAAGCCCCTGAAATAACCCGTGAAATGGCCAAAGGACATAGAGCATTGCCAGAGACGCCTCCGTCACGACAGAGAGAGGCTATGGAGGGTCGTTGTGACTCCTTGAGGAGCTCCTTGGGCGTTAATAATTCCCTAGGGACGACAGGAGGGAACCCGAAATGACTGAAGTGTCCCTGAAACTGCCAGATGGGTACATGAAACTGTCCGAAGTGCCCCTGAAACTGCCAAAGGAGCATCTGAGACGTCCCGAGGGACACGTAAGACTGTAAAACGAACCTGAGACCACTAGAGAGTCCTGACACGGCAGACGGCCCGAGACCAGATCAGAAGTACCCCTGTACGTGCAAGAGGGTACCTAACCTATGGTTGCAGCAAAGTCCCCAAAACCGCGAGGTGTAGTGAGGCTCCTGGGTGAGATGCAGACACAACACTTCCGATAGAGGGAGGGACGCAGCCGCCTAAAACATCGTCTTTGTTGTCATATTTCAGCCGCTTTGTAGGGAAACTCATCGCAAAATTTTCTCAAATAAGGTTACGCGCTTGAGTTTTTATGGCAATTTAATGTGGTAAAAAATTCAGAACTGCATCAGACATTTCCCGTGGACTCGAGTAGATCAACGTTTTTTTCATATCTGATGGCCCAGAAATGGGGGCCACGCTGACCATCCCCCCTTTGGCGAAATCCTGGATCCCTTGCGCCATGGCAGCACGATGTCACCATGGCAACGCCAACCCGCCTGGTGTTTGTAAGCAACCATATTTCTGCATCTTTCCAAATTTGATTTGGTCATCTAACGTTTCTGCTTGAAAACATTTTCGACTATTTCACTAAGGGATCTGCTCAGCAATTCACTACCGAAAAAGATCATGAATGTCATACGGCACACTCGTAATTGTCGAAAAATCCTTCACTTTGGCATTCTGCGGGGGCGGCGTAGTTTCTTTAAATGTACGGTACAGTTAACGAGGCGGAATGAAAGACGAAATAAATATTGTCTTAGAATCCTTGACGTGCTTTTTTCTACGTCTCCAGTGGCGTAAATGTGGTGCAAGAGACCTCACGTCTTTTCCAGTGAGATAGCGCCGGCAAAGCCGACGCGTTACCGATGAGAATCCCTTTTGCAATTAGCGGCCATTGTGGAGGCGGCCTCTGGAGGTCGCCATTAACAAGCCGGCGGAATAAGCCGGCCTGATTGAGCCTGTTTGGCCGGGCGCCGCCGTGTCGCGGCGTGATGGAGCGCGCCGGGCTGCGAGCTGCTGCCCCGGCGGCGCGCCGTCTGTCGCCGGTCGGCGGGCCCGGCGCCGTCGGACGAAAATGACGGCGCCTCGGGCGACGAACGCGCCCCGTTTGTTCCTCTCCGCAACACTGTGAGACAGTGTTGCAGTGCAGGAGTCGGTGACGACGGCATGGGCATGCGACACGTGCTCGGAGCGCGTCTCACTGACCCACGCCGCGAGCCGGACCATGTTCGTGGCGTGTCGTGCCGAATTGCGGGTGACGTGTCGAAGGACGCGACTGATTCAGTCACGCTTTATGTCAGCCGTAACGGCGGGCCAGGCGTTGGATAGGCTGCGGTTGTGAATCATTTGGCCGGATGGTGTATCCGTCATAAAGGCGACTCCTCGCCGTGCGGCACAGTTACCGCCGTCATTGTCGTTAAAAGTCCTGCGCCTGGTATGCAGGTTGCATGAGTCATCTGACAATGGCCGGGTTAAATGAAGCCGCAAAATTAAACGGTTCGCGACGCGAGAGCCTCGACCATACACAGCACGTTCAATCGTTTTTAGCTTGGCGATCGCATTGCATGTGGGATGGACTCATCGACTGGTGCATTCCGCCCGCTGGCGTCCTTTGTGCGCCCTGCTGTCACTTGGAGAAAATGCGATGAATCTGATGGTCCGCAAAAGCGTATTCTCGGCGGGGTGCTGGTATCTCGATTGGCGTCATACCAGGCAGACGTCTTATGATGAGGCAGGCGTGGCTGCGGCATTTCCACCATGTTGGTCTGCGTGCTGCGCTTGTCTCTGACACGCGTTCTCGTCCTTTGCAGTAATCGTGACGGAGAAGACCAACATTTTACTGCGGTACCTCCACTGGCGGTGGGAGAAAAAGGTGAGAATTCCTTTACGGTCCCGAGAGCAGTCGTCATTTTGATCTTTTTGGCTCACTGAGATGTATTTTTTCGTTGCAGTTGCTGTCGTAGAGTGTTTTTCTCCATGTTTTGAAGCCCTGAACTACATTGTTGTGCCGTTACTTCGGCGTTACAGTTGTTTTCCGTTACGTACTCGCTTGCCTGTGGTATCTCGGCAAAATGTACGCCCCACCATTGCAACAGGTCCGCGTTTCGCCTTATCACGCTGCACCGTTTGTATCGCCTCTCTGTCTGTCCATTCCACCGCCCTCCCGTTCATCCAACGCTGTTCGGCTCTCGAATGTCACCGCCCTTCTGTCTGCCGCCTTCCCGCCGTCCGCTGACGCCGTACTCCTGCCTGCTGACGTCACTCGCCTCACGCCCGTGCGACTGCGGGCGACCGCAGGACCAGTCGAAGAAGCGCAGCGCCGGCGCCGAGGGCGAGGAGAGCGCCTCGGCCCGCAAGCGGCCCCGCGCCGACCGCTCCGACCCGTCGCCGTAGGCGGTCCGCGCGCCGGCGCGTGACGGCTGTGAGAGCGGCCTGCCCCCGCCGCCTGGGCCGAGCCGGGCCTGACCGGACCGGACCGGACCGGGCCGGGCCGGACTGGGTTGGGCCGGATCGGGCCAGTGGCGAGTGGAACGGACCAGGCCGGAACGGAACGGACCGCAGCGGACGGAGCCGGCCGGCGGGCGGCGGCGGGTGGCGGCTGGTTTGCGCTGACGGGCCTAGTTCAGACCGCCTCAGGCGGGGGACGGAACCGATGCGCTCGGATGACGCCACGGACGGTCCTGCACCCTGGCGGGCGGGCGACTCGCCGGCTGGCTTGGTTGTTTCTCGGAAGATGTCGCGTACACAGGGTTGCTGCGCTGTCTCGGGCGTGTTAATCGGATTGACGAAGCTCGTTTGACGCTGTTTTTGGCCACCTAACTGCTACGGCTGTCTGCGCCGGCGACCGGTCATCTGCCGCGCTTGTTCTGCGCCGCTTTTCTCTGTGTGACGCGGACCAGGCCGTCGCTCCCCGCCCCAGCGCCGCCGGGCCGGTGAAGAACCCTGGCCGGGGTGTTACGGTAGCTCCCGGTGTTCTCACCCGCTGCCGCTGAACGCCGCAGGCCGCCCCGAACAGCGTGCGTGATCGCGTCGTGCCGTGTCCCGCGCCGCCCTGTGTAACGGCTTCGTGTCAATATATGTCGTTATTCGGAGGCGCGTGTCCACTGGTTGGCGTGTGTGGAGCGGGAACGCCCTGCCGCAGGTGCGCTGCCGGTCCCGGCAGAGGACGCTGTTGCGGACGCGTCTGGTGTGGACTTCTTCGCTGTGGCGGTGAGAATGCCGACCGTTGCCGCAGCTGGCGCTGGAGCCGCGTCGGAGCGGCCGCCGGCGCCGCTCGTGCCGACGGCGGTCGGACTCGGCCGACACCGACGGGACGTCCAGCCGCCGCGGCCCGGTCGTCGGCGCCGCGTGCGCTCCGGCCGCCGGAGCCGGCTTTCAGTCCGGGTCAGCGCGAGCGGCCGGGGCGTGCTGACCCGGAGCCGGCGCGGCCGCCCGGCCGGCGGTCCGTCAGCGGCCGGCCGCCGCCGGACGGTCGATCGCGAACCGCGCCGCGGCGCCGACCGCGACCCTGGGGGATCAATCAGCCGCCTCCGCAGACGCCGCTCCTCCTGTACCGTATATTGAAGACTGTGATAAAATGCCGCCGGAGCGCGGCTAAACGCGAGCGCTGCTGCGGGAAGCGCCGCTGCTAGGGCGTGGGCTCGCCGGAGTCGGCGCAGCTAGAGGTGGGGCGGCGCGTGGGCGAGCGGTGTCCGGCCGGCCGCCGGACGGCCGCGTCCTAGGCTAGGCGGAGTGGCCTGGCGGGACGGCGCCGACTGGTCCCGGCTCGACCGGACCCCCGGGGCTCGAGGGGGTCCCCGGCCGGGGCCAGACGGCTGCCGAAAGGGAGGTGCCTGTCCCCGAGACGGGAGGGGCCTACGGACAGCGACGGCGTAACAGTCGCGACCGCGGCGGACGCTCCGACGCCGCCGCCGGCCAAATAAACATCAGGACACTCCACTAGAGAAATATCACAATGCAGTCTCCGCACCGGCCGCCGCGAGATTGTACTAGCGTCTAGTTTTGATTATGTAACAACCGCTCGCGGTGGGCGCGGCGTCGGCCGAACGGCCGTCACGCGGTATAAAAAACAACGGTCTCCGCGCGGCGGGCCGCGGCGCCGGCCGCCGCTGCCGCGGGCGGGGCCGCCGCGCGACGGCCAGTATATGAAGAGGATCACTTGCAAAACATCTGGAGAAAATATGTGGTGGCGATATCACTGGTGATGCTAACTGGAGGTGTGTGCGTTTGTTCGGCCGCGCGCGCCGTCGTCGCGCGCGCGCCGCCGACGCGGCGGCGTCCGACGTGGAATGGCGGCCGACGCCGGCCGTTCACAGCGGTGAGTATTGCACGGGAGGCGGGCGGGCGGGGCCGGCCGCCGGTCAGGCGGGCCCGAAGCCGGGCGGCGCCGCGCCGTACCCGTTGATGAGCGTGGGCACGACCAGCACGAGGCCGGACTGGCCGGCGCCGCGCGGCTCCGGCAGCGAGTCGTCCTCGACGAACGCCTGAGACGGGCTCGGCACGCGCACGCTGGCATCGCTGTCACTGCCGCGGTCGCCTGAGGGCAGCGGCGCTGCGTCGGGTTACCGTACACGGGAGGGGGCGCTGCACAGGGTCACAGAAGCGGAACGCCGGTCGGCGTCAGAGACAGGGTCCAGACAACGCTGGACGTCACACCAGATCAGGACCACAGACACGTAACCACTGTGACAGCACGAGATTAGGGTCAACGTCCACAGAGTCCGTGGTACATGAGGTCTTGGTGACGACGTAAGAATTCACAATACAGAAATCCAGTGTTTGACGTTACAAGCTCGGCGCAGTCTTGCGTACCCGGACAACTGGAGCATGTTAGGGCATACGCACGACCTCACGCTTCCATTTGCATCGTTTGACGCTACGAGATCAGCGCAGTCACGCGCACCCAGACAAACGGAACATGTTGCGGCATAGGCACAACCACACTCTTCCATTGACAGTTGGGGCAAGGGCGCAGACGAAAACGGCACTTCCCGGGTTGAACGGCCTGAAATTAGCGCCCAGGTCAGGCCCATGGTCACGTGTGCAGTCACTGCAAGTCAAATAGGTACTCGCAGCAGCGGCGGACGGGTTCACACCAAGCTTTCTGTTATGGTTACTTGCTGCGGGGTACACCGATTGCGCACACAATGGTTACATTTGGTAAGCATTGCTGTGCCGATCAAGCATGCATCCGCCACGAGGGTCACATCAGGTCACACTTTAGCACCCCACTCAGAAGCGCAGCCAGGGATGGGGTCAGAGGGGTCAAATAACGTCCCATGTGGCCAGAGGCTTCCAAAGTCGGCTATGATCACAGTTTGTTCCGAAGAGAAAAGCAAAAGTAATGCATTCTTGTCTCCAAAATCTCCAGGTGTGCCACCTGACAGGGTCAATTTCCCCATGTCAGCAATACAATCGAAGAACGGTACAAAGCCTTATTACTTTAGCCTTGACTCTTACTAAGGAAAATAATGGCTACACTACTTACCCCGTCCATGCCCCATAACGTTTTTTTTTAATTGTTATTCGTCGGCAGCATGAAGAACGGCCGTTAAAACCGACAAGATCATATTCATAACAGGTCTTTGAGCTCTTTCGTCAAGCCTGGTTAACTTGGCTACGTGTGAGCCTGACGAAATCAGGGATCTGCTTTACTTTCCTGCAGGTACGCTGAAATTATTTTGTTGCGAAATGACTGGTGGGCATGCATGCCGTCACGTCAGTTGTCAGCCCTGAAACCGCTTGCAACGTTCACCATAACTACTGTTTGTCATTCGAGGCTGCAAAAGGCCTTCGCACGGAAGGAAGTCAGAGGTGGTGAACGTGCCTCGGATATGGATCGCGGTGAAATATGGTTCGCTCCTTTGTTTCCGTCCTCCTGTCCCAGCGATCCAATAGCGTTCTCCCGTCGCCAGCGTGACGTAGGCCTCGCCGAAAGGTAATGGCGCGCGATGGAAGGCGGAGACAGCGGAAAAGGCTGCCACCGACAGCTCTGGCATCCTCTTGTGGCCCCAGTCGCTTGCCAGCAAACATATGGCTGTGATGCCTTTGATGCTGTCTTTATGGCCACAGCGTTGATCACGTCGTTAATAATTTCTTAAAGAATAGGGAACAGGGGCAATAACTTCGCTGGCATTTTAGCCAGATACGCTAAAACTTTGTATTCTCTTCAGAGTCAGCGATAGGCAGACTTCGTCACGCCAACCCAGATGTCTCACTCCGGTGGTCTTAAACACTGAGCAGTCGTAGCCAGATACCTGCTGACCCAGATAAGGCCGGGGGATGTAAGCGCGCCGCAGAGCTCGGCAGCAGCGACGCGGTGCAAATGCAGCCAACCCAACGACGTTTTATTCGGCAAGCATCTCCCCCAGTACTCGTTCGTACTCCCCAAGGACTTGGCCTTGGTCCGAGTTTGCCACGAAAGCGGCAGCCACTACTGGAATCACAAAAAAGTGCTGAGAAAGGCAACTGGCAACGAGAGGTCACGCGAGCGTGCAACGCCGCGCACCGCGCCCGTGATGGACGACTGCGGGCGACCCGTTTTCGCCACGGCCATCCATCACAATTCTGCTTCATCGGGCGATTTTCCGCCCCGGATCGGCGGCCATCATCCCTCCACGGTCGGCCCGTTTTTGGGGGCACCGCCTGATCGGGCGCCCCGGCGTCCGGCGCCCAGGCGTCCTTCTGGCCGGCCGAGGTCGCCGCACGCTGGGCGGCCCCGCCTCGGGCGGCCGGGCCGTCCGACGCATCAGTCGGCCGGTCGAAGTTAGCAAAAGCACTCGGCGCGGCGCCGCGACAAACTTGGCGCATTAGGCGGCCGCCGTTTTGTCCATCGCAGCGAGGCGCATTCGCATGGTGATGAGGCCTCGGCGACGATTAAAAGTTGGCGGTGTTGGTCTCTTCACGCGGCGGCGGCGAATTTATGAGGCGCTGTCGGCCCGCAGTGGAGTGCCTGACTGCTTCGACCACAAATGCCTTCAAAGTCGCTGTCTCTGGAGCGCTGGAGACATCGAAACTCCGCTCGCATTTGGGAATCACGATCATTCGATGCAATCTATGGCTATGGTGGATTATGCCGTAGTCCTCCCGGCTGACGGCTGAGTCAGAAAGTTTCCTGGTGCGAAAAATGTATGGTAATGAGCGCGGTTTAAATTCTCGCTAGCCAGGGGTTGTGAAAACTGCTCCGAGTTTTTACCATCATCAAACAGTAAAGGGACGCATTAGCACAGAAACTGAGGCACATTTTTATGCACCGTTTTTTTTCCCACCTCTTGCACATCTTTGAACTTGGTGTCACCTCAGGTCACCGGCCTAGGACAAGTCAAGGAGAACTATGCTCCAGAAAAATCAAATGGCAAAACACTGCGAAATACATCGACTGGTATGAAACTTACACATTGATAGAGCGTTACAGTTCTAACAATTCTGCTATCTCGAATTATCCAGAAATCTGAAAATAAATGGCCTTATGGGTCATGCAAATACTCCGCCTTTTTTACATTCACTGTTGAGGTTGTGGGTCTGGCTCGGCGGATTCAGTGTTTTAATATACGCATTGATTCTCATGATCTCCGACTAGGTATTTTTAACTGCGAGCCCGTGACCTGTGGTCAGGTCACATTCCACACCGATTTTCAGGCTCGCAATCCAGCGTAACTAATTGGCTAACAGCCTTCGGATGTTTATCTGTAGTATAATCTGTTTTAGAGGTCCAAATGTTTGGTAACAACGGTGTTAGCCCATACTGATACGAACTCATTTGGCCCACACTGACTAGTTTGACCGTTTCGAATATGCGGCTTGTTCTGCGTGCGAACACATCTTGTGTAACCAGAAATGATAAGAACTTCGTCCACACTTTGCACATAGCTGATGCTCATTTAGCATCTTATTTTCTGTTGCTAAACGAAAACCTTTTCCATTACGAGAAGAAACTTGCCACCGAATACCAGGCTTTAAGCATGGGGTTGCGCCCGCCACTCCGTGCGCAAGTGACTTGCGCAAAAAAGGTGCTGTGTGGTGTGAATGCCATGAGATGGTAGAGACTACTTGAATCCATTTGATAGGATATCATTTCGTTTTGTGTCTGATCAGAGGTAATGCAGCCGATGATCCGGCATACGCCTGGAACACCCGACTTCTGGGCGTCTAAGCTTTAATCTAGGTTGAGCCTGATTGATCCTAATGTAATGTATGTGGTCTTGATATTCGTGCCATTCATGTTCAGGAATGAATTTGTCAGAAAAGAAAAGTTCTGAATGGCAGACCTTCTATTTACCATGTACGTAGCAGCCCACAGACCAGGTAGGGAGGCGGCCCAACCAACTTTAGAAAATTTTAACATTGGCCCTGTGATTTGCCTTGGAACAAAATGGTCTCGGAATGGATCTGGCTTTACGAACATTAAAAATGCTTTTCGGCACACGCTATTGACTGCTAAGACATTTGGATGTGCACATAAGGTTTGACTACCGGTTTTTCTGCCACAGATATATCAATGAAATGTAGCCTAAGATGGCCACTAGTGACGATAATACTGACCTTGCAAAAAAGTAAAAAGTGCTTTCGTTAGTCTAATCAAGGTCTCTTTGCTTTCCCTTCTCTATGGCACTTGCAGTTCTCGAGATCTTGGGGGTTCTCAAGAACTCTGCGGCCCGGAGAAAGTGAATCCGGGGCCAGTCTGGCGAGAGTTTCAGTACAATGGATGAATAATGTCTCCGCGTCTGCTCTACGTCTCGTGACAAAAGGGAACGTATGCAGCCCCAAAACTCCGAATGAGCCTTTTCAGAAGGTCCTAATAAAACTCACTTGAACTGCCCGCGCTAAAACTGGGCCTAATTTCCGGGAATTGCTAAAGGAATGCGGCTTTCAGAGAGGAACGCTACCCCACACGCCGCGAGGAACGACACCCAATTCCAGCCGAGTGACGCGGTGTGCTCATGAACGTGGCGGCGGGCGACCCCGACGGCCGGACACTGGGTGCGGCTCGGTGACTCTGCATAACAGGCGCACCGAGATGGGGCGCGGCGCGGGTCTGAATCATTATTAGCCGAACCTAATGGAGATAAACTGCGTCCGGTTAATCAAAGCCGCGCCGCGCCTAACGAGGCCGCCGCGGCCGCCGTCCGTCCCGAGCGGCGTCGCCGGCCATCAGGAAGCCGCGCCGCCGCGACCGACGCTCGCCCGCGCTCGCCGGTCGCCCTCGAGCGGCGCGTTTTTAGCGAGCGGCAGAGGTCGGGGGGCGTGGGAGATGGCACTTTCCACCGATGATCGCAGGCGAAGCTTCAAGAAAGGGTCGGAACGTAATTGGTTGAGCAGGAAATGAGGTGAAATAATTTATCTACTTTTCGACGGGTAAACTAGCGTTCTTTGCGATGCACAGCAGCGCACTATTTATGCCACAGAATTAATATTTTAAAGGGTAAATTTTCATAGGTGGCCTGAACATTGCACAGTTATCACAGAGCAAACAGCAAACGATGAAGAAAAAGCTTACCTAAGTTAAGTATTGTTGTAAAATTGGCGAGCTCGTTAAGTTTCATCAGTCTACACAACATAACTACCAATTCATTTCAGTATTCTCTATGGGGTTGTCATCGTGACTGTAGTTACGACGCAAACGACAATTTTGTGGTAGCTAAGAGAGTCAGTTGTTCTAGAGACAGCATTGTTCGTTTCCTCGGTGGTGCTGAAGTTATACAAACAGCACATAAATACGAGCAGAACGCTGGCGAAGTGCCATCAAAATATCCGAAAGGCACGTTCCAATGCCAAGGCGCCATAGCCATAGGCTTAAGAATTTCCACTTCCGATCAATGACGAGATAGGTGAATGCATAGTATAGGTGATGATAGGTGACACAGCAGCCCCGACCACAACGTGAGCACGGCAGTACTGGACAACACAGCAATCCCACGCGTGCCACTCCCATCCCCACCGCCAGCCCAGATGAACACACGCACGCAGACAGAGACCAGAGGCGGGCGAGACAGGGTGACAGTGATCAGACGGCACGCGTCGCGAGCGAGCGACAGCAGAGGAAGGCGGGTCGGGCGGGTGAGTGCAGCTACCTTGTGAGTCTACCGCCCGCCGAGGACGCCACACAGAACACTCGGACGAATGCAGCCAGCGCGTGAGTCTACCGTCTACGCCGCCACCACACAACACCGACACGGCCGGAATACCTGCGTCAAACTTGCAGCTGCCATTCGCTCCACAGCGTGCCCTTATTTACAGCACCCAGCATAAGTTCCGTGGCTTCTAGTGGTGGCGTGCAAGCTGACGACACGTGCACAGTCTCAGAGGTCGCGCGTGGGGCGGCGCCGCGCCGACGGCCGTGCGCGGCAGCGTAGCCGGCTCATCACATGGTGGACGCGGTGCTCCAGGACCCGACAGGTGCCATACGGTGACTTGAAACATCGAGGTCTGAATGGTGCTGAGAGCTGAGCTCGTTACGCCAAATTCTGGGCGGTGCTGAGTGGCGAAGTGGTGTGACTATCAGGATATGACTCGTGCGGAGTGCGAGTGGTGCGATGTGATTAAATCGACAAGTCGAGATCTGATTGGTGCCGAACGGCGAGTGCAGTACTCCAGGATCTGATTGGTGTTGAGAAGTGACTGTGACGCTTCAGAGATCGCACTGTTGCCGGAAGTGGGACGTGGTGGGGTGATTCATCAGAAACTGAATAGTTGCCAAATGGCACCATTCAAGACATACCGTCTTTTTGTGGTGAGGTGATTTGTCAGAAACTGAATGGTGTCAGCTGCTGCCATTCAAGACATATCGTCTTTAACAAAAGTCTTATATGGAGCGCTGTACATTATTAACCATGTATATATTGATACGAGCTGTGTTAAGGGTGGAAGATGTTCTTAAGGAGTGTGACAAGGAGACAGCATGTTCTAATACGCCTCAGACAAGCTCTTTTGTAAGATGTCTACAACATGTGGACCTTGGTCTATGAAACAGGTGTCTTACATGGTCACGGTAATTCTACTTAAACAAGTTACTGAAAATGCACACTGGATGAGGTTGATTAAAGAACTTCGAAGAATCTGAAACAACTGAAAATGACACGGAAACACAAGGGGAAAAATGAATAATGACTGTAACATGTTGGAAAGTTCAGCCACCTAGATAACACAGGATATAAAACCAGGAAAACGGGCAACAGCAAACCACATGGAATGTAGGTAAGACATGATTAAGTGTTCAGAGGTACAAATGAACGTGATCCGGTAATCAGCGATAAAAGTAATACATGTTTTGGTCACCCCAACAAGTTACTACTTAAATACTAAGTACGAAAGGTAGAACGGAGTCTTATTTTTTATTTATTAGGCATAACCCTTTATATATTTCCGTGTCCATTGGGCTCGATTTTCCCTTCGTCCACGGTCTTTGTATAGCGTTGGTTGGTCCAAATAGTGGTTAAACAATCTGAGTTCACTAGACGGGTCAGATCGGAAGCATGACCTTACAACAGCCTCCAAAATGGTCGGCCGTTGGCTATGCTGTTTTCAGCAAATGCCAATGCGATACAGGCATAAATGTTTTTAGAATTATTGTAGACAATCAGCAAGGCCACCATGTTACCTTATAGAAATGCATACCGAAGAGCACAGTGACTAGTGTAGAAACATCGTGAAGATATTAAATTTTAAATATTCGAAAAAGGTACAAAGGTCAAATCGCAGTTTTTGCTACTTGTGAAAGATCAAGCATTATACACAGATACTATTTCCCACTTATGGGTGCTTGGACTTCCCGCAACTGAAGAACGTAACCATGTGATGACACAAGCTAGCTGTCCTCTGCAAGTTACTAGTTTGCTGGCGTTAGGTTAACTGTGGAGAAGCGTAGTTTTGGTTCGGGGTCCCGGAGGCATTGGTGCATCTAATGCAATGTTGACGTGAGCTGTATGTAGCGGTGAGGGGTTGTGAGCGTAACTAGGTTAATGTTTACATTCCAAAGACGTACATGATTCAGCTTTGGTGCCCAGACGGTGCCAAGCTTTGATCTTTGCATACGTTGATGTGCTTTTGAACCAGTGACAATGTGTTTTTTTCTCAACTTCTTCAGTTGTCACCCATGCAAACTATCACACGCCTACACAGCCTAGTTTGCGTCAAAGAGTACGTTACCAAGTTTTGAAACGGCTTGCCCTGAAGCACGATACGCATGAGGCCGTCAGCAGATTTTAAGCAAAACGAAATCAACATCGCCGCAGTCATGCCGCAAACATGAAAGGAACGTAAGACAGCCAGAAATCAGCTGGGCTCCGAATGCAAACGCGACTACAAATGATCGCGCAGAAGATTGCGCGTACGTTACGTCCATTACACTGCGTATATCTGCTCCCAGTACACCGCAAAAAAGCTTTGAAGGAGGCTAGTGGCTACCAAAACCTTAAAAAGCCTATTAGTTGTATTTTTGGGGGCCTGTAGCCTGCACTGCTAGCGCTTTGTGAAAGTTTGCTTACAGACCACACTGGAAAAGCAAGACTCTGCATCATGCTGCGTAATTTATCGAGCGCGGCCACATTTCGGCTTCATCAACTAACCCACGGCGTTTTCTAGCATCACAAAAGCTTTGTTTCTGCCAGCATGGTAACTGTGTGCTTCATTTCGGTGGGAAGGACCTGGTAAACGAGGAAAACAGATGTCAAAATTAAAACCACTTGACGCATCCTCCAGCGAGGAAATTGGCTTGAAGCACGCCAAAAATGAGGGCCGCCTGTTGCAGTCCGAAAGGCAAACAGGGTAGGCTGAGTGTTTGTGAGACGGAGGTCGACACGTAAACAAGAAGAGCAAAATAAAGTTGTTCTGACGAACAGGTGAACGAGTGTTTTTGGAACTATTTTTGCACTTGAGCGCTCCTCGCGGGTCGGTGCGCATCGGTAAGCAGGTGTGCGACTCCCAGTTTTTGTATACGGACGGGGAATTTTTGGAAATCGTTCTTAATTTTCGTAAACAAAAGACCCATTGAACAGTGTTCCTGTTTCTTTTCACACAACTGCGCCAGGCATCACAACTCACTGATGACTTCCAAGCTCATTTAGAGCGTAGCCATTGGCCCCTACACAGAAATACAAAAATTAATACGCCAATATCCCCCAGCAAACCAAATCTCGGTTGTCTCAGGAGGAACCCCGTTCGCTGTTCAAGCTTCCGCGCAACTCGAACACCATCAGCTGACTCACCCGAGTCCGAGTCCATCACCGAGTCCGGGAAGGTGAGCTCGTTCTCGACGGTGACCTGGGGTGGCGACTGGAAGCCCTCAGGCGCCTCCAGGAAGCTGGACGGCACCGTCAGCAGAGGCTCCGTCTCCCCGGGCAGTGAGTGCCTGCGGCGGACGCAGAACTGTGAGCAGCGGAGTCAGCGGCACACGCACGCCACGACACAGCCACTGAGCGCTGAGCGCCGACATCGCGGCGGCTTTGCGAGGGGTCGGAGGTTTCGCTGTCCGTTTTCTTTACGTTGGCTACTGAACTGCATGAGATGGCAGCTGATGCAGACTTGACCTGCGCGTACAGTTTCCATATTTCCACTTTTAATATAGCAAGTGCACGATAAGTGCAATATAAGGAACTGATTAAGCGAGTTAGGCATCGCACGCACGTTATTGCCGTTTTTATCTCAAAGCGAGAATACCTTTCCTGTTACAACAAAACATTCTGTGTAGACAACAGGAAGCGGAATGGGTTTTTACTCACAACTGATGCTAAGAGCAGCCAACGTTCGCTCACTTATGACGCCAGCGAAAGAACCTGATCAAGAGCAAACCAGTCTTGAAGTCTAGTTACAAACTTCACAACTGAATGGTCCCTTATGTAGGCACTTCCATTAACAATGACTGGAGTTGATGGTTTGACGTATCGTCAGCGTGAACGTCGTTTGTTTGCAGTTATCGTACTGAATATCATGGAAATGTCTGCCAAAGCTCAAAAAGTGAGCCCTACCATGGCCCTTCCATGACTGTCTAATCAAAGTCACCACAAGTACGTAATGAAAAATCAAAACCTTAGACTAAGACTAAGGGCTTTGAGCGCTGCTTTCGTCATCGCAAGCCATTGTTCAAATTCTATAGATACGAACCAACAGCAAGAAGCACGATTGGTCATATCTTTTGATAATCTGAAAAAACGGGGAGCCAATTCCACCACATCGCTTTCCAATGGTTTTCTGTCGGGCCACCAATAACGAGGTGGACTTCAAACTCGCCCATTCATTCTCTTCCTCAAGAGGCCTGCGAACGAAAAGCCCTAACAGGCACGCAGGCAAAATCGTCGGAGTCGACGATTTTGTTTCTAGCGACGTCGACTTCCCTCTCGTAATTCTGCCGCCCATTCAGGGCTCAGACAGCGAGGCGAGCATTTTCAGGAGGCGGCAGCATTGTGCCTGGGCGGCCCGCGACTCACGCGTGGAGGTCCGGACTCGGCCGACGCCGAGGCCTCGGATGTCAAAACGCCGTCACGCGCAGCCGCAGTGGCTCGGACGGCATTGCCGACCAACGCCTGATTCACATCCGAGAGCCATGTATTCTGCCGAGTATTCCCTGATGACATACGTGCGTTTTCCAACCTCCAGCCAGCCGTCTTTCTGCGTTTGACTGCTCCCTGCTCACATCAGTGAATCTTTTGACCACGACAACGGGTTCGGAAATTTCTAGCCAAAATCCCACTGTCCCTAATCCACAAACGATCGTCTTCTGACCCACGACACGGCGCCCTCTGGGCTTTGAGTAATGTTTGTGTCGTCTGACCCCCGTCCAGTCGCCCCTACTCCGTCCGGACGTCTCGTCACCGCGGTGCCCCTCGCCGTCCACTGACTGCGTCTGGACGTGCTCCTTGACACACATTCGGATTCTCTCAGCCATAGCCGGCTCCTCACCGCCCCGACAGGCTCCTGACCTGGCCGCGTGTTTCACCGTCCTCTACCCCACGTCCGGACCGCGGCCGCCCCACGTCCCGCCGTTCACTGCCCGTGGTCCGGCCTCCTCCCCGGGGCCGGGCCATCACCGCTCCGCCGGCGCACCGCCAGACATGGGATCCTCGCCGCCGGCCGGCCCGGCTGCCCGGACGCACTTTCCGCGGCGTCGCGCCCCGTCTCGGGCCGGCGCCGACTGTCAGCGGACGAAGCCGCGTCCGACAGGCCTTTTGACGCGGCCGTTCTCCGGGATGCGAGGTTCCCACGTGACGAAACAGGCCGTCGGATTATTATTTGTGGCTATATGAATGATCAAGGCGGTGATAGTTGTGTCTAGATTAGTCACGGGGCGCATACGGTTCTCTGGTACCCGGTCTGCTGTCCGAAAAAAAACTTTCGCAGATCTCTAATGAGCTGCTTGCACGGCTCAGTTTACAACTTTTGTAGCGGTTGACATGAGTTGCAAGCCCTGAAAATCTGCTTATGAACGGTCCAAACCAATTACGTGGATCAAGGCAACGCTTAAACCTGACGTGAACGTTTCATGGAAAGTTGAGCGCTTTGAACCCTGGGAAGGATTCGCCCACAACGCGCTGATCAGGCGGTTCACCGAATCGCAGCAGCGGACGGAAAGGGAAACGCTCGCATTCCGGACTGTCGCCGAAGTTCGCAGGCTGGCGCTCCAGACCCGTACTGAAGCGTTCCAGGACTTATCAAAGCGAATAAACGCCCCCTCTTCGCCTGACGCCGATTCGCAGCGGGCTAAATGCAGCTCGCCGCAAGCCCGGCGCTTCTCGGAAGGCTGCTTTGAGGTCTGCCTGGACCAGAGACTCGCCGGATATCGAATGCGCCGTGAGCGGCGACATCGGAGAGCCTCCGGTGCTGGCTTTCTCCGTTCAGGGGTTCCTGCTGGGCGTCTCGCAGGCGCGGTTATGGTGACCTGAATCCGGGGCCCGTGCTCATGACTCAATGGAGCCGGCGTCATAGATCCTTTTTCTTCCTCAGTGTATCGAGTTCTCGCTGAATGCAAACTAATTAGATCAATGCCTCGAGGCGCCGGAAATGTGTCTGTTTTTGCGGCAGCTTGCTGAAACAGGAATTCATGGTTCGGGGCGTGTCTGTTCTTATGGCAGCTTATTGAAACAGGAATTGACCTTTCGGAGACTATATGGCATTCCCAATGCGGCATGTGACAGAAGCGAATGCATGGACTCACTGAGAGTTACAGATTTGCCGAGGTTTTCTGATAAACCAACGCTGGTCGTTGCCGGAGAAAGTGCGTGGAGAAACAGCCTCGCTTGTTATATTCATTCGCAACGGTGGTTCGCATGGAATAACTTGGCACATAACCTCAATATTTTCACATCTGTGGAAGTCAACAGATGTGACTGATATCCAAATGAGATGTTAAAAAGGGGTTTCGCAAAAACGTGAAATAAACCTGCTACCATACTGTTGTTTTTACAGTGCCGACATGTCAATTACAGAGGACGAGCAACGAGTGAGTCGGGGAACGATACCCCATTTTTCGCTCGTTTTTGGCATTAGTCGTACAGCATTGCTTGGAAAAATCGTTTCAAATTCTGCCAAAACCTCATTCCTCCTCTTTTCGTGACCCTGACAACCATGGTACAAAGCCAATATACTCATTTAAACTGACTGCTGGATAAAATAAGCAAGGCAGGTCGTTGGTGTGATGCAAACAATCATTTGACTAGAAAGAGTCGTACCTCTTCCTGTTGAAAATGACAGCCTGTGAATATCTTGTACGCGAACTTAACGGGCTGGTGTGTCCGTGTTATCTTGCTGACAGCGGAGGCCATTACAAATAAAACGCACGCGGTGCTGGATACTGGGTTTAAGTAGGAATGCAACAAAGCGGTCTTGAATGGGTACTGAAATATGATCCTGCAAACGCCATTTTCACGAAACGTACCCATTCCCAGACGAGGTTCGCTTTTAGGCATGGAAATGCGTCCTCGTGTTTCGTTTCTCTTCAAGCGCACTAGGATGTTGCTTTTAAGAAGCAATGTGGCGATGGCCTGCGATGAATGCAGGTGGTTAATTGTTATTGACTGACAAATTCCAAGGCTGAGTTTGTCAAGGGGCCGAGAGTCGAGCAGACTCAAGATGCTTAAAATGTGGTCGAAACCGTACCTAAACAGACCTGGAAATACTAAACGCCATGCTTCAGATTCTACATGCGATTTTACATCGATGAGGAATCCGTGGAAATTTAAGGCCAGCTTCTTATTCTCAATCACACTGTGGCGATGAAAAACGAATCCACTCAGCTGCCATTTCACGCATGCTAGGAGTCAATAATGTTCTGAAGCAAAGAAAGATCGTCTTATTAAACTCCCGTCTGAGACCGGCTGCCAGTCGGCGCCACCCAGTCGATCGCATCCTCATTCCCACAAAAACAAAAACAAAATGGGCATTTGACGTAGATGGCAATTCCAACTCTTGCTGTCCCTCCAACAAAACGCCAAACCCTTTGTGAAAAGATCGCCGCCAGCGCGGCCGGCGGCCGGCGGCGGCGGCGAGCGAGCGGCTGACCTGAGCGTGACCTTCTTCTTGACCCGCTGCGCCACGTCGCTGTTGCCGCGCGCGATGAACGGCAGCCGCTGCTGCTTGTAGATGGGCGTGGTCGGCTCGGACGCTTGCTTGTCGACCAGGATCGACTTGGGCATGGGCCCGGGCAGCGGGAAGCAGCCGGGCGGCTGCACCGGCGGACTGTCCGCCGGCGAAGGCGACGGCGCCGGCTCGGCGCGGCCCGGCGGCGGCTGCGGCGGCGGCGACGGCGGCAGCACCGCCTGCAGCCGCCGCCGGTCCTCCACGTACATCTCCAGCAGCTGGTCCAGCTTCGTCTCGATGTCCTCCACCTGCCGGCGGACCACAGTGCCGTGAGGCGGTGGAACGTTGTTTCCCTTTTCATGAATTAACGTTGAATCTCAACCGCAAACACTCTGGAAACGCACTCAGAATGCATCAGTTAGGAAATGGATAAATCCTTAAATGCAAAAGCTAAACAGCTTTAGAAGCAACGAAGTGTTTTGCGATGGCAAATACTGGCTTGCAAAAACTCGGAAAAAATCATCCCAGAGATGTCTTTTTACTAAACAGGTCTATATGGAATGGTGAACTCAGTTACTCTCGCTCCTCTTTTTGCCTCCATTGCCCTCAGTCCCCCTCTCCTTTTCCCTCCTCTCTCTCTCTCTCTTCCTCCCTCTCTCTCTCTCTCTCTCTCTCTCTCTCTCTCTCTCTCTCTCTCTCTCTCTCTCTCTCTCTCTCTCTCTCTCTCTCTCTCTCTCTCCCTCCCTCCCTCCCTCCCTCCCTCCCTCCCTCTCTCTCTCTCTCTCTCTCTCTCTCTCTCTCTCTCTCTCTCTCTCTCTCTCTCTCTCTCTCTCTCTCTCTCTCTCTCTCTGTTGACCTCAACGCCTGCAATATGCACCGGACGCCTCGTGTGCTGCTCACAGAAGACGAGTGCCGCACGTGCCCGGCGGCCGTCTAGATATTAACCCCCCGCCGGCCTCGGTCGCCCGTATTCCCGTCATCGACCCGACCTGAGCACCTGGCTCCCACTGCGATCACCATCTGTGCGGCGCCAGCCGCGAGCAGGACCTCTTGCGCAACGCCGCCAGCGCGGGCGGCGGACGGCAGCCTCGGATCTCAGTCTAATCCCTCGCGTTACGCGACGAAAGGCGGTGGCGCGATTTCCACCCCTGTCGATCGCGCGAAGCAACGGTGCGCCTCGTGGCCAGCCCGTCCCGCTGGCGCCCGGTCCATTTACCTGCCGCTCCACTTTCACCACTCTGGAAGCGAGGCTGATTTTTGAGTCGTACACGTCCCGAGCCTTCGAGCCCTGCTTTCCCAGTATGACGTCCACCCTGCGGGGCAAGGTGCGATGCTGAAAACGGCCACGGCGCATATCATAACACAGAGCCTAGGCTAACGGGGCGAGGCACGGAATAACAATCGGCACCGTCTGGCGGAACACAGTTACTCTGCTGACAACATTGTAGGATGCGACGCAGTTCTATCGTTAACTACTGATCTATACGTCACAACGTAAAATGATGCTCGCGAGGTAACTTAACACATTGGTCTTTTCTAGCGACTGATCAATGGCGAAATTTACACTGCCATTCTGATAATACCGTCACCCTGCGTAAATACTTGAAATTGCACTGCATCATGTTTCCTAAAGACAGCTCGTTTAATGGAAACGTTTCTCGTCAGTTTAAAATACTAACCAAACAGCGTCTGCCATAGTGGCCAAACACAGGACAGAGAAATTAGGCCACATCCACCGCCTCACTTCCACACATATGCATGCACACAAATACACTGGACGTTTCTTCAGCATATGCATGCACGATCGATGTAAGCCCTACAACATCGCAAGCCACCGGTCAGAGTTCGGCCCTTCCCACATGCACGGCTCGTATTAGCTTACAAGGCGACAGGCGTTAACCATTCCGAAACCCTGCAAAAGCGGGGTCCGCGGGACTAACCTGTTTTGGGAGAGTGACCGCCACGAGCAGCCGAGGCTCGTCGTTCGCTTACGGTAACAGCTTGACCACTTACCAAAACAGCACTCCAGTACTCGAACATTAGGGTCTAAATGCGCGGTAACACTGCCTTTCTACACACATAATTTGCTAGCCTGGTTGTTTTGGGCGCCATGTGGCCGTGGAATCGGTGCGCCCATAATTCTAGTAGACAAATAGTTAACAACAGCCTGGTTGTTTTCAGTGGTGTGATAAACATTAGTGCTTTTCACACATGAAAGAACGATGCTAGGAATGTGGGTGTCGTGTTCCTTATGAGGTATGTGGTAAAAGGCCACCGCTCGAAAGTTGCCATTGTTTTTTATCGCTCCCGCTATACCTTTTCTCTCGCAAATGGGTTGCCTGACTCTTGAATATTTTATTTCCTTTCGAAAGTGGGGCATGCTCTTCTCTTTTTACTTCTTACAAACTGTAGGTCAGGCGTCGCTTCGTTTGAGTGTCAGCGATTAACCTGTACAACTTTAAAGCCCCCGTGGTTTTACCAAGAAACCTCCTTAGGATAGTGCCACCTAAGTTATCGAAGGAGGTACGTGAATGACCACATTTCAGATCGTAACAACCAAAAGTAATCATGTGGACCATGGCAGAGACGGGAAAACGATAACTGGTAAAGCATTCCATCACGGGTCATGAGAATGTCTAAAATTGCTTCATTGGTTCGGACTTGGCGATTGGTGGTGGTAATTCCCACTGTCCGCCACTCTTCGGAGAGTCAAATGAAACCCTCTGCCGCAGTTCCATAAGCAAAGGCTGCAGTTAAAGGCATGGACACCGCCAGATTCGGGCCGCAGAAACACGTCACCTTTTTCATTTTTCACCGGATTAGACCTTACGCCTATAGCTTGGCGTGGGGAAAATTCCTCAAAGCGCTGATGCTCCCCAGTTTTTGTCCAATCGCCGAATCCAGCTCTAAGGTCAGGTCGCGTAGAAGCAACACGCGATTTGATGAAATTCTTTGAGAACTAATCCTTCTTTTGATTTCCGGTAGGAAGAGTTGAAGAGCGATCAACCTGCCAATGTCGTCTAGGATAAATCAGTTTCAGATTTTCCCACGGATTACTGTCTACAAAATATGACAAAATGTAGCGTTTGTTATCAAACGAGGGCCGTCCATAAATTATGTGCCGCATTTTCCTTTTTAACGTTCCCACCCCCTGTAACGCTACGAAACGGGCAGCCAAAACCCCGACTCCCAAAATTACGTGACACTCAGCAGACACCACAGCTTGTCAGTCCTGACATTCTGAATCGCGCACCACTTATTTTAGTTTACTATCGTCCATAAACAGAAACTGGAATCGCAAGATTTGCCATAAAGGACTCTTTATGTCTTTTTACGCTGCAAGGTTCTTTTCTCCCTTGATGTGGCAGGGTTATTTAACGCTGTGCCAAAGCCCCCCCCCCCTCTCCTCGTCGTGACGATTTGTCACGCCTTGGCCAGCTCCCCGCCTCCTCCCCCGCCCCTTCATCCCAGCATTACATAATTTGTGGACGGCCCCAGAGCATGTTGTGTTGGCCCATTTACTTCAGCGAGGCTAATCAGGACAATTTTGGTTTTAACCTCCGAAATAACGGTCAAAGCCAAAAATATTTAAAACAATAAGCTGTCCAATATTCCCATAACTGTTTTTTTCTGCTCCTGATGCGTGGCCTGATAACCGTCACGAGGAGGGCGACCTGCCATGGCCGGGCTGGCTGTTTTGCGGTGTTTCCTGTTGGCTCCCAGCGATTACCTTGAATGCAGCGCTCGCACTCTCGCCAGCAGATCAGTGTGTCCCTGGGAGTACTGCTCAATCACATCCTTGACATCGTAAGGCTTCAGAGCCTCCTTAAACTTCTTTTTAGCCACTAGGAATTTTATCTGCAAACATAGACGTGGCACGACGTCAAAGACCACAGGACCTGACCCGTGGCAGGAAAGGATGCGTGTGAATAGCTCCGGAGGGGTTACGGCACAGAGGCGCGACAGATCCAGCAGCACAGCACGACACACGAGCAGACAGACCCAGCTCTGACTGAAAAAGACAGGAGAGTTAGAGCGACGCCTACGGCAGCGTGCAACGACACCAAAATACACCCGCGCATGCAGTGAGGTCGCTACCTGGAGTGGAGAGCCTTGACCCTGCTGATAAGGTCCACGTGGCCGACGCTGTACTGCTCAATAACGTCCTTAACGTCGTAAGGCTTAAGAGCCTCACGAAACTTCCGTCGTGCTACGAAAAACTTTATCTAACGGATGAAAGGGTAAAATCGGCGTTAACGAAGCGTAAATGTAAGGCTGAGGAACCACATCAGATCATCGTTTCATAAACCCTGTGTCACTTTCGACGAGCGTTACGCTGTTTATGATATAATATACCACAAAAGGACGTTGCCATAATTACTTAAGACGGGTTCTCAGCTTACTTACTTCACGCTCAACCACAAGTCTATTTATGACTTCTGAAAAAGATGGGCCATACGCAGTGGTGCGGCAACTGAGGATGGGTGGCAAGCCTTTGCACGAAAAAACGCCCATTTCTGAGACATTGCGTCAAAGGCTAAGCGATCAATACCATTTTTAACAGGACTCGATGGAAACGGAAACGTTTGCTCCGTGGGCCTTCCCTTGGTGTGATAATATAAAATTCGGATAAGCAGAGTCAGATGCAATAGCTGTCATGGCGTGAGAAGAAAACTTGGTTCTGGCGTTCGCAGAAGCCGTCCCATTTCCCCTACAGTAACAACATTACGAACTGTGAAACTGTTCATCACGGGCAGTCACTCCGAGGAAGCTCGAGACCTCCATAAACTCAGAAAGCCGCCATGGAGCCGTTACATGGATGAAACTCGGGAACGGACCATTTGAGAGCCCCTAATGGTACCCAGGACAATACAAATTCTGATACTCCGGTTAAATACTCGTACCCAAATTCTGAAATTAAAAGCTTTTGAAGAACGGGAGGTCGATAAGCGGATGGACACGGCCAGAGCGTCTATAAATTCAGGCAGACCAGGGGGCGACTACCGAAGAAAATGGCCGACACGCTGTTGAACCTAGGACGATGACTGACGGACAGCAAACCACACGAGTGATTCACTGCATTTGAGCAACAAATAAGCTCTGCGTAGCATCTCGTCCAATCCCTAAAATCACCCTTGCAGAACGATAGTTCGGGCCAGATTCATTTAAAAAAGAAACAAATAAGGAGACGCAACACTAAATATGGAAGAAGTTTTAATCCAGTGCGAAGTATAGTTAAACGGTACGGCATTTGAAGGATTTGCCTGATATTCATGCTACGCACAGTGAGCATCCCCACTTGCAGTCCAGCGGCAAGGGCGCCGGGATTAAGCTCTTAGGCCAAGTCATCTTTCGTATAATTATTTTCGTTTAACTGACAACACTAGCAGTCATTGCCGCACAGTGCGGGACAGAGGACGTCTTGCCCCCACACCATTAAGAAAAGCACTATGTAATGATATTTCGGTGGATTGTTCCGCCTCTGTTTCACGGTCCGCTCCGAGCTATGCACAATGCAACGTTTGTGAAAACGCGCGCGTAAGTGGAAATTTACTGAGCACGTGCAAATCACCATTATTAAAAGTTAGGAATGCAGTAAACTAAATAGGGTCTCGTGAGCTATGATTATTATGATGTGCTAGACATATGCGGCATCTGAACAACAACGGCTGTGGAACACACGTACCCAAATATCTCGTGGCTGCGTTACCCGTTGTGCGCGCAGCAACGGACGAGAAACGTAGGCGGTATGATTTTGTCCGGGGAGAAGCATCGAGCACATCAAATATCTCTGGCCTTCGGGTCTTAAATCCCGACTGGTTGCGCCACTTAGGGCTCAATCCTTGCCAAAAACAATGAAATCCGTTTTTTTCTTAACCATCTGATACTATCAAGACGTCGTATTACGTGTAGTAATTGTAGTAGTATTGTAGTAGTATTGTAACAAGACGTATTACGTTGTGATGTCTTCGTAAATCCAGTCACCTAGACATCCATTCCAACCAATCAGTGTTCCATGAAGATGGTGTGTACAGACACTTCTATGCAGTGATTTGGGCCACGGAATGGGCGAAATACCGACGGGAGCTTCGTTCGTGAGCCCACTCGTCCACTGACCTTCCTGAGGGCGCGGATGGCGTTCTTGTGCTGCGTGGTGAGCTGAGTCACCCGCGGCTGCACCTCCTCCTCCTCGTCTGCAACAGGTGACGTCGCAGAGGTCACCCAAGATCACCGCAGGGGTCACAGTAGTGACGTCACCTGTGTGATGTCTGCTGATACGTTTGATAGTGCGTCAGCTGAAATACTTCAAATGTTTCTTTGCTGGGTGCATGCGTAGCACCCCCTGGGTCAGGTAAAGTGACGATCCTACCAACTTCGGATAACTCTAACATTATGTCTACGGTGTTGCCATGATTACGAAGAAAAGGGCATTGCTTTTGTCAAGAATTCCTAGCTTTCCACGTGAAACATGTGCATTGCAATTTGACTCATCGTTTCGGATCCATACAGTGAGAGGTCCTGGAACAGAAACTTTGAGTCATATATTAATACATATATTATACATCTGAAACCCAGCCTCTCCTGACGCAAGGAAAGCTGTTTCCGCAATCATACCAAAAACCCGGGAGAGAATAAAACCCATTTCTACTCCTACGCTTATGATGTTGCATGGAAAGAAACCGACCAAAAATAGTTCTGACCTCACCAACTTCGCAAATACTGCCATACTGATGGCGAGTACCGCCTGATGCTGTTTACACAACACCAATTCTGGATATCCAAACCACAACCTGGATCGACATATTTTTTCCAACGGCATGCCGATACACCCCAGAAATTTTCCAACCAATCCGCATGCAAAAAGGAAACACGATGTGCAGTGCGTGGTTAGACAAGGGAAATGAATGCATGTTTAATACAGCTGTCATGCATTAAGGACAAAACATTACTAAAAACAATCTGTACGCATTCCCTTTACTCCAGCATCGATTTTCCCGTTAGCTCATCACAGAAGACAAGAAAATTAGGACACATTTAAAATTTAAAAGGTTTAGGCGAACTTTCAGACAACCGTAAGTGAAAAAACGGGAGACAGATGCATAAGCAAATGAAATAAAATAAAGCAATGCAAAGAACGCGTTTAGAAATTACTATGTATCGCAGTAAGGGACCTAGTCTAAACCATTCCACTGATGAGTTTCAAGCGTGGCAAAACAACGAACCCTGTCACGGACAGCACCATTCTTAACCCGGAAATTTCCACGCAGCTGTCGTAAAACTTTGACATTCACACTCCACCATTCTGTTTTCGCGTACGTCGGCACCGTAAACCCAACGCAGGACAGTGAGGCAAGAGCGAGCCCCAGAGGATTTCCGACCCGCTTTCGGCCGAAGTTTTTCCCGTCGCCGTCTAAATGGGGCCTGCGGCTCCCAGCCTCCGGCGCGCCAGCTGCGCCGCCCAGCGGGACCCTCGGCAGAGTCGAAAGCGTGCTGAATTGTTAACGGCGGCCGGCTACACTGTCAACACCGCCGCTCACCTTTCGCGGCGCGGCCCTCGAGTTTGAGCGCGCCGCGACCCAATAACGCGGCGCCCGGTCAACACCGGCAGGAGAGCCGGAACAAAGGACGGCCGGCTCGCCGCCCGGCGCCGTCGCCGCCTTTCGTGCCGCGAGGCCGCCGCCGCGCCGCCGTGGGCGGCCGTCGGCGGCGACACTGGGCGCCTGTCTCTCCAGCGGCCGCCATCCGTTCAGTCCGTCCAGTGACGCCAGGCTGACGGGTCGGCCCGGCGCGGCTGAGCGAGCGGCCGCAGCGCGTGAGGCGGCAGAGCGGCCGTGGCAGAGTGACAGAGGCAGAGTGACCGTGGCAGAGTGACAGAGGCAGAGTGACCGCAGAGATGCTGTCTGGCTGGTGCAACGCTGCTGAGTCCGCATTGCCACACACAGTCGTTTCTTTCGGAACTAGCCTTCGGAACCGTCAAGCAGGGAGGTCTGACGCCGAATCGAATCGCGCCAGTTCCGAGTTTTTGGAAAGGAATTCGTTCTAAAAGGAGCGTTTCTGCTTCTGATGTGAAACTTGCATAGCAATGCCCAAAATATTTCGTTTCCGGTTTTGACATGCAAGACTTTGCTCCAACAGTCAGACATTCTACGGAAACCAAGAGGTTTACGAAATGAATACGGAAATGGGACGGTTTTCAACAGCTTGGCACATTTTTCTTCATGGAAATAAAATCCACTATCCGCAACATTAAAAATGGACAATGCCTGCAAGCATGACAAATGGCTCTCGCTTATGCTGAATAATGCAAGCGACGCTGGGAGATATCGCAAAGAGAATGCAAAATAGCACGATGTCCTTCGATTGACGAATAGATGGCTCACACACAGAACAAGCGACAGTAGTCTCCAACAATGTGCGCTGATCACGCGAGCTTTTAACATTGGTGTACGGATATGAATTCAGGCCGCGATACACAATTTACTCACGTTCATACATGGTGAGTTACATAGACGTAACGCATGAGACTGCACTTGAAGACGACGTCCCGCAGTAAAATCAGCAGACTCCACTTGCCCGGCAGGCGCCGCTCGCGGACGGTCGCCGTCGCTCGCCGTCCGCGGCCGGGCGGTGGCGGCGCCGCCGTGTCGGCCGCGCCGCAGGCCGGAACGTCGGCCGTCGCCGCCGGTTATTCGCGGGCCGGCCTCGGTGCCGGCGTAATTCAGACGGTCGCCGGCCCCGGGGCGACATTAACGGCCGCGGCATAGAGATCAGCAGCGGCTGCGACCCGTTCAGCCGGCCATCGCGCTTAATGAAGTGATCACCGACGGCCACGGCCGCGCGACAACAGCCGAGGAGCGCCGACGGAGGGGGCGGCGCCGCGCCGGCACCGGCGACGACCGCGGCTGGAGCGCTCCCAACGGCGCCGACGGCGTCGACGCGTCGACGCGTTTTTGCGGCCGGCTGGCGCTGTCGGCGCTTCTGCTTCCGATGGAGAGCAATTTGGTGCGTTGTAAAACCTGTTCGCAACGATTGCCAGGTCTAAAAAGGCAATAGCTTGCATCAGTCGAACGGAGCCACAGAACGCGCGTCGGGCAAAACAAGAGTCCCACGGACGGTGCGGCCCCGTCGGCACGTCCTGCCGACGCGACACAGACACAGAAGCCGACTGGCGTGCGGAACAGTACGCGTGCACTGGCCGAGTCCATGCGGGCCTCAGCCCCGGTCCGGACGGCGAAGCGGTGCGGTGCCGCGCCCAGGTTCGCCGGGCGGTCTCGCGAAGCAAGCTGCGAAGCGCCGGTCGTGCTGCACTCCGTTCCGGCGAGCGCGGCGCCCGTGCTCGTCGGGCGGTGCGGCGGGCGGCCGCCGGTGACGGCGCCGCCGGGCGCGCCGGCCGTCGCGCGGCCACCGAGGTAGTCGCCGGAGCCGGCCGCCGCCGGCCGAAGCGCCGAGGTCGGCGCGGTGCACACACCGAGCGTGAGCCGTCCACGGCCGTGCGCGACGGAAGCCGGTCTGCAGCGGCGCGCGCGCGCCGGCGGTCACCTTTGCAGGAGAAGAACGAGGCGCGCCGGGAGCCGCGCCGCGAGCCGGAGCCGCTCGACTGGAAGCGCTGCTCGAGCCCGGCGGCCGTCTGCTGCAGCAGCGCGCACAGCGCCGGCACCTCGCGCGACGGGCTGGCCGGCACCGAGACGGCCCCGGCCGCCGCCGCGTCGGCCGCCGCCGGGCCGGCCGGGGCCGCCGACGGCGGCGGAGCTGGCGGCGGGTCGAACCCGGCCAGCGCCACCAGCGGACAGCTGGCCAGCGCGCGGACTGAGGTCACAGGACGACAGCGTTACCGGGCGCCGGCTGGAGGCCCGAGGGACCTGAAGGCGGCTGGGCGGCAGTCAGGAGCGCTGGACAACTGGTGCGCTCAGCTGGAGCTGTTTGACGGGCTTCAGTAAGAGTCGGACGCAGTTGCACTCCCACTGGTTAAGGCTGATCACGAATCCACGAATGCGACGACGCCGTTCAAAGAACCTAACGAATAATGATAGAGCTCCAAGTACGGGAAGTGATCCAAAAGACAAAAAGAAAATATTCTATAGTAAAGTAAACATAGGGCAGCATTCCATTTTCGCTGTT
This sequence comes from Capitulum mitella, assembly GCA_030062745.1. NCBI lineage: Eukaryota > Metazoa > Arthropoda > Thecostraca > Pollicipedomorpha > Pollicipedidae > Capitulum > Capitulum mitella. Next base: position 2,130,016 of record CP099840.1, on the reverse strand, counting down.
TGCTCTGGTAAGAAAACGTATACCTACCCCCTGAAACTAAAAGTTCGGGTTAAAATTTCTGGCGCACAAACCCATTACCTGAGTAAACCTTGAACATGACCCATTTCTTCTTCGTAACATCTTAATTCATTAAATTCGCATCATATTCCATGCCTAATTACAATTCACACCCGCCATTTATCGTATTTACAGCTTGGCAAGCCTTCAAATGGAGGTCTGTAACCTCGCTGCTTCTCGTGTCATTTCGGGTCTTCTTGGGCCATCTGACGGATTACCCTAGGGAGGACGAACAGCAGCCAGGAGCTCAGCATGCATGCACGGATAGCATGCACGGGTAGCGCCGTGGTGGCATGCTGCCAAGAAACGGCGACACGGGCGTCTCGCAAACACCCCGTCTTGCCACCAACTAAACAGAAAGTGTGATGGCAAACGACAAGTGGCAAATGCCAAATGGTAATGATAGGCTACAGAAGATCATTTGCGTACTGGCTTTACTTAAAACGTAGGAAGCCTGGTCCACCAAAGCTTCGTCTGACTCGAAAACAAAGTTGTTATAAAAATCTGGAGGACAGAGGCGTTTAATACCGAACGGGGTTTGAATCACGCATAAATTTCTTTTAAACTCCCAAGCAACTTCATCTTCCTAGATTTGCAACGATGATTACGTCACGCTGGCTGGTGGGAGTCACCTAATATGATGCCTGAATTTCCAGTACGCCCTCCCACTAAACAATGACATCAAGCGCCGTTGAATATCGCCTACGCTCCGTTCATTTTGGCTCCATGTGCAAACCGGCCTGACTTCTTGAGTTTACTTTGGCCCTTCACAATCAGCAATTTCGGGCCAATGTCATGTTTTCCTTCGGAACCGGTGATGTAAATTTGTAATTTACGCCACATAAAACCATAGAACTGCATTCGATTCCATGTGCAGCGCTCCCGAGTGCCGCCTGCTTCATCTCCACCGAAACAGTCTGGAATAATTCCATTAAGATAAACGTAACTTAGTTGGAATGGTCTGACGCTGTGACACTAACTGAAAGTTAGATTGAGATGAAACCGTTTAAAGAGGAGCTAGCAGACCGATGGGGATATCCAGGGCGATGGACTGGATAATGCAAAAGATGGGAACAGGGGAAAAAGAAAGGGAGAGACGGAAGAGAAAGGGAAATGGGGTAGATGTAGGACAAAGGGTAGACAACGAGGCCATAACAGTGATGGTTTGAGGAATGTTCATCATGTAAAGGTTACAGGGTTATATATTCCAGAATTTAAGTCTTTTTCTTTTCTGTTAGTACTACTCACGTTTGACAAACGTATCTCATGGTTTACAAACACCACGGACGTAAACAGAAAAAGTTACTACTTTCAGGAACACAGCAAGGATTTTCTGGGGGGGGGGGGTGCAGCTCAGTGTGAATTGAAATCATTCGAGAACCGTCTGCTGGGAAGAAGATGTGCAATACTTTTCACAAAAACGCGGGCCAAGGGGGGACCGGGCCCCCCGGCCCTCGCTTGGTTGCGGGACCATTTTTATAGTGAAATAAGAGCAATCCACTACATTTCACCAGAAAGATGCAATTTGGACTTCTAATAACATAGTGGCCCACTTCGCTGGTTAACTTGCTGCTCCGGCGAAAGATTGCAACCCAGGTTTGCAGTTTCATGGTCACCATTTCCAGCCGTCCTGGCGGTGTGCAGCTTAATGACTATGAGTATGGACAAGACATTCATCGTGTCCATTTCCACCGGTCTGCGTCCGCCTCGCGACAGGACGATTCCTTTGGTCGCAATGTTTTGTTGTCGGCTCATGGAGTGCATTTGTCATAACCACGAAACGGCCCTCGATTTCTGAAGCCAAGTCACAGCGTACTAATTTATGCATCTGACGCAGCTGCAGTGTTTTTTGCATTGAAACTGCAAGCAAAGGCCTTATAATTTCCAGAGCGAGGCAACGTCGCAGTTTCTAGCCATTTCACAAACAGGCTTTTCTGAGCCCGCCATTTTCTCTGAGAAAATGCGATTCTGCTTTCACAGAAATTAGATGACGGCTATGTGCGAGACGGCAGCTCTTGTTAGTTGGAATGGTCTGATGACGAAATGAAAAAAGAGCATGTCATATCACGACACGTTATCATATGATATGACATGTAACATGTCATGAGGGTATGCCATGTCATGGCATGCTATAACACGACATGTCCTGGTATGACGAATTCGAATAAATAGTTGTGTACAAACCTACCACGCTATGTTTTTCGAAAGGAACGTGCCAATTTCCCCTAGGGAAGTACATAGCTCCATCCTCGTTGACCATTGCCAGAAATGTAAAAAAAGTGCATGTTCGTTTTTCAACGAAAACCTTCATCATATTTCTATGTTTGCATACTCGTGCGTCAAATTTTCATATTACCGATCCGTCAATATGATGCGTAGCAGCTGTAGTGTTCAGGATGAAATACGAGCAATTCCAGCACATCGTTGGTCTTCAGGCTCTTGCCATGGCAACAACATAAGTTACCTAAATCATTGTCCCAATGTTTCCAAGAAAAAAAGGATTCGGCACACATCAAGCACTTCGTGAATTACAAATGATGCAAGGGCAGTGCAAAAACACCAATGTTCCAAACGTCCCGAAACAGACGTTAAAAACTGATCACGAGGCTACAATGCGTGCTTCTTCGTACAAGTGACATGCAAAAAAGCAACCGAAGACGCTCAACACCATTTTTAGTTTACGAAGGCGCCCGTATCAGTTGATGGTAACGATCACTGCATTCTTTGATGCGGAAAGCAATATAAAAAGCCAAGTGGTCATGTCCAAGGGAATTTCAAATCACGGAAAAAAAGAATCGCCACATCCTGTTGACGACAGCAGCGTGAAACCAAAGCCGACAGATGTAGGCAAAAGGACTTCCACCCGAACTTAATCTCTTGGTGTAACTCAGTCATCCTCCACCACCAAAGCACTGGAGAGAACAGCCAAACAAGCCAGTAAAAAAGGGTATTGCCACGAACGATATGAAAAGTACGGAACGGGTCGGCATCTGCATGAACAGAGCCAGGTCCCCATTAATTAGGTTCTGATCAGTTGGCACGTCAGCACCCCAGCATGCGGCGCGAGGTTGGAACGCATGCACAGCCCCACAAGCGATGCACAGCCGCGTGCAGCGGCCGCGTGCACGGCGCGCTCGCTCGCGGCGGCCTCGCGCCTCGCCATACGCACCGTCCGAGTTCTTTTTGACCCCGAGCGACAGGTCGGAGCTCTCTCGCGTCACCGAGTCCTCGCTATGGCTGGGGTGCAACCTAGAGAGGGCGGGGGCGTTAGTCTGGCCGGGCCGCCCGCCAGGGCCGACGGCGGGAGGCGGCGGCGCGGTCTGTGGCCGTAGCCGGCGACCCCGGACAGGGCGCACCGTCCGCGCCAGCACGTCTGCGCCGCGGCTCGGACCGGGCATGCACTCCGGTGACCCGGCTAGCGCAATACCCGCCGGCTCGGCAGCCTCCCCAGGATGGCGGGCGCCGGGCAGTGCGCGGCCGGCCGCGCGTCGCCGCTTGAACAGAGGCAACTCGTTAGGGGGAAGCCGTGCCGACGGCCGTCGTCCACCGCCGCCGACGACGCCGGGCGACGATTTTGCAGCAGCGCAGCCGCTCTCCTGCCACGCCCCGGTGCCGCGCGCGAGGGCTGCCAACGTGCCGAGAGGAGACGTTAAGCGGGATCCGCCCTGCTGCTGAAATCGCCGCGCTGTGGAGCTCGGAGGCCAGCACGGCCGGCCCAATATGGGCCCGGGGATAGGTATCTCTCTGCGCAGACACTAGTGGATGGGCTCATTATGAACATTAAACTGCTATATCAGGCCATGGGAAATGTCAACGAGGCAGTAAATCGGCTCGCTCATATAACCAAGACTCGTATAACCAGTCCTGTATCTGGGCAGCGAGCATACGTGGGCGGGTTCGAATGACAGAGACCTGGTCAGCTGGGGGCATGTCCAAACGCACCGGAAAGGTCGTAAACCCAGGGCACATAAGGAGCGGCGCCGACCACACATTAGGATAAAAGTGATCCATTATTCAAACCCTCCTCATCCGACGCCGAGGCGCGGAGACTCATCGGCAAGAGCCGCCATTAATCTCTGCTGGCCGGCTCGATACAGATCCGGCACGTCTGGTGGGACGCATAATTCATGCTATCAATGGGCCGGATGACGTCAAGGATGCTTACCACTCGCAAAACGACCCAGCAACCATCGTCTGTACCATCGTTTCCCACACGGGGCGCTCGCCCCTCCTCCCCGTCCCCCTACACCCTCCGCAGGTCTGGGCAAGGCCGCACGAGGACTGGCAGTGCTCCAGAGACGTTGGCACGGTGACCTTACGTGACCTTTCGTGTCGTAGTGTCACCGGCGGGGTGGCCCATCGGCCAACCCCCAGCGGACCGGCGGAAGATAAATATGTCAACCGACAGCGCTGGCCCACTAAATTGGGTCCCCCGGGCCTGGACGCGCCGCCCGAGGTCGACACCAAGCGCGTGCCATAAATCGCGCCTCGGCCGGTAGGCGGGTCCCTGCCGGTAGGCGGGCCCCGTGACCCCCGAGTCCGGAGGGTTGCGGGGTGGACTCTGTGTGGTTAGTGTGCAGGCTGCTGTCGCGTTTATCGCGTGCATTTCTCATTTCCATGCGCTACAAACGGTAATATCCACGGCGGCAAATGAAACAATTTGGTGGTGAGTTAGCTGTGGCGTTTCCATAGACAACTAGTGTTCATAAGCTGCCTCTCCACGACGGTGGTCTTCAGGGAAAAGACAATGAACTGTCTTCGTCATGTTTATGAACGAGCAAAATGGTGCACAAAACGACTCGCCCTTCTTCCATCTCGTCTCGACACATTCTACATGCACTGCGCCACTGTAGGGAAATCAAGAGTCTGATTACGCGGGGAAACGTCCCTAGCACGGAAACATCATCCGAACGCAAACCTGCAACATGTTAGCGACGCCTCACGTAACCAATTTTCATCATCCTCTGTAATATTTTGCGTATAAACAAACGTGACAACCGTTTAGAACGGTCTAGAGTCACAGTCAAATCCAGAGGGTGGAGGGCGAACGACCCAGGGCTCTCGAACCATTATATCTGATGACAAAACACCCTCATCGAGCAGTTTTAGGACGCACTTTATCAGCAGGAATGCAAAGGACTCGCTTGTCAAATTTCTTTAACTTTGGTTTTTGAGCGCACCCATTTCAAGCTCAAGACTCATTCCCCGCCTCAAATAGGGTAGCCATACTCGCCAGTGGCTGGGTTGTGATTGAACCATGAGTACATCCGGCAGACGTGGTTTCCGCGAAAAGAAAACAGTGCCATAGCCGCCGTGGGAGTTTTCGAAAATTTCTTTGACGTTCTTATCTAAACTGGCTCTCTAAATAACTTCAAACACACGGGATCAAAAGACGAAGGTAACATAACAAAAGTGTCGTTTTTCATGTGCAAAACAAACGCCGAACATACGCTGTTTGTCGCTGACGCCATGGATAAAAATGGAACAGATGGTGAAAGGAAACCAGGAAAAATTGGAGTAAACATGGTAGAGCCCATCAAAAGCCAGTAACTGGAATACGTGAACGGAGCTAACCCCTGAAGGGTTAAGATCGTGTGCACTCAGGCGCATGTTCCTGATGGCCTGCAAAAAACCCACGGCGACCCGCCAACAAATGCAACACTGATGTCCGACAGTAACACAAGTGGCCGCACGAGTGCACGTGCACACTGCGCACAACAACGCCGCAATGGCCCGACCCCCGCCACGCAGGCGGCGATCGCCGGTCAGACCGCACCGCGTGGGGGGGGGGGGCGGTTCGCCCCCCCGAGAGCGGGCCGCCCGGCGCGGCGGCGGAGCGCGCCTCACCTGACAGCGCCCATGTTCTCCATGGAGGAGTTGATGTCGCCGTGCCGGGCCCGCGCCGCCGCCAGCTGCGCCGACGTGTTGAGCGGCCGACTCCGCCGGATCGTCGGCAGTCGGGACACGAACGACGCGTTGTGTTTGAAGCTGAAAGCGGCGCACGGCGTCAGGCGGCGCGCGCGGCGCGGTTCGCCGCCGCGTTTGTCGCGCGCGGCCGGTTCCAGGTCGCAGTGGCCTGAGTGGTGCGCTCCGGCGCCGCGGTTGGGGCTTATGGGCGGCGGTCAGGAGCTTGTCAGGGCGTGTTCCTGGTTCTCTGACGCAGGGGGAGTACCCGTCCACAGATTGGTGAGGAGATGTTCCCAAAGCACTGCGCGACCTGATGCGTTTTAACCGCTTTCCGACAAAAGCGGCTTGGTTTGATGAATTTGGGAGGGATTTCGGATCTGGATGATCTAACTGCAACACAAGGGCAGCGCCAAAACACCTCGCTAGGACTTAAAGACACAGTGCGACACCTCGGGGTTGACTCTTTAGAAAAAGCGTGACACGTTTAAACGGCGCTTTTGCAACACATCGGCATAGCACGTTTGCAAACAAGTGGCATTTTGTGCGTTCACACCATGTAATGCACCTGAAAATGTTGAAGCACTCGACTGCGTCTTATTTTATTCCAGCTTTACTGAGTGCTGTTCAAATACAATCCAAGCTTTCATTGACAGGACCATAATGTGTCCGGAACGATACAGTGAAATTGCTTAATTGACTGCGTTCATGCTCTACGCTCGGTTGTGTAAAGCTGTCTGGCAGATCATAAAAACGCACCACCTGTTCAGATGGGAGGACTCAGTGCAGCAGGCAGCTGAAGCCATACAGGAGATGGAAATCGAAATCCTGCTTACCTGCTTGTTTTACTGATGGATTTCTCCTACGCAGGCGAAAAGCGCTCACTTTTCAACATCTTTGATAATGCGGCACGCCCTATAATCTTATCGGTTATATTAAGACTGTGCTTGCTCTGCCGCACCATGTTAAGCTAGATAAACTTCATGCATGAGATGCGGCACATGTTTAAATGGGGCCTTTTGCCAATGAAGCCGTGTTAGGCTTGCGATCAAACTGGAATATCGAACGTCACCAGCGCATTAGCACTGAAAGGCAACCGATTTCCCTGGTCAGGGTAGCAGCTGTCGCAATAATTTTGTTTCGGAAATGTCAGAGCCCGGCACATGCTGTGGTGTGGTGGCAAAATGCTGGCAATTAGTCTGACACCTCCAACTATTCCGGTCAAATCCCCAGATTGTTCGGGATGGGCGCGGCTGAATCATTCCAAATACGTCTGCCTGAATTCTTCATCAAACCACAGCCTGTATTCTAGCGTCAAAATAACATGGACAGAGGCCCATTTCATACCTACGGTTCATCATAGTGCAGTGATTCCGGTAGAGAATTGTCCAGGCCATCGCATTACTTGCAATGCAGGGACACACGTGCCCAGCACCAGAGAGCACCCCAGACTTTGGGGCAACATCGCAGTCCGGTCAGGAATTCCGTCCGAGACTCGCGGTAGGATTTTGAAGTTGGGCTCGACCCAAATGGCTTGAGCAAAGGGCAAAGGGGACGCCGGCCGCCGAAGTGTGATAGCCCCAGTGCGCCGCCGTCAGAAGTTACTGAGCTGTCCTCAGACAGAGGAATTATACGTCGGCAAGTCGGCTGTTTCCACCGTGGACCCGTCTGCGTTTACCGACCGAGGAATGTACCGGAGATGTTTCAAATTTGAAAATGGGTATCACCGTGGAAAAAACGTAACCTCTATGCAGACATGCCGCACAAGCTATGGCTAATAAAACGGTAACTGAGATATCAGCTGTTTATCATCGTCTTGTGCGGCAAGCCCTGACAGCGCACTCTGCACACTAAAAGGAATCCATGCTGAAAGGGAGCAAAAAGATGCAAAGAAGACGGTGGAACCGCAAAAAACGGGGGGGGGGATGGCGGAGGGAGGTGGCCGGAAAATGCACGGCTGAAAGAAAGGCGGGGCGGGGGTGGAAAAGGAGGACAAGGGAGACTGATTATCTGATCTATTACCATCCATGCAGAAGCTAACTTTTCGTCCTCTCATTGCCTGACGTACACTACTGTCAATATCTTGTAACGCCTATAAGCATGGCTGCACCCAGGAGATTGAGCGGCGCCCGGATGTGACGGCCGGAAAGATATCCCGACGGGATTCAGGAAACGTGCTCCTCCTGAGCTGCACACACACCCAGCGAGACGACTGTGTCTTTCCGACAGGCATCCACTACGACAAGCCGAAGTTCGGGCCGTCACCGACGCTCCTGGCGGCCATTTTCCGGGACAGGGCGAGCGAGCGGCGGTCGGACGGGTCGTCCGCGGCACGCCGCCCGGGCAGCCAGCTCCCTGGGTGCGCCAGTGCGCAGTCGGCGCGGGCCCGGCCTCTCGCACGTCATGCTCGGACCACGGGGCCTGGACGGGGTGGCCGGTCTCCGGCCCGATTCGGCGGCGACGGCGCCTGCCGGCGCCCGACGCGCGCCGCGCCGTACTTACAAGCCCGAGCCCGAGGGGGGTAGCAGCGGCCGCAGGTGGAGGGGGAACTGCTCCTCCGCCTTGGCCCTTGGCAGACGACAAGAACGAACATCACACGGGACCGGCGCACAGCGAAAGAGACAGAGACAGAGTACACGTCAGTACAGGGTGCGAGAAAAGCCAGACAACTTAGGTAAATTATGCCTAGTTGCAGGGTTTATTTGAAAATGAAAAAAGTAGCAGGTTAACAAGCGCGTTACACAAAGTGGCGGTGCGTCTGCAAACGAAAACAAACAGAAAGCGAAGCATGTTCCATTATTATGCATGTTACTATGCGCATTGGATATCAGCTCACTAGCAAACGTTTTTGTGCGGATCTGCCTTTGGTGTGGCTGGTGAGTGTTCTCAGAAGAAAAGAGGGAAGAAGTTCGATTCCGGGAGAATGGAATGTACTTTGGTACAACAGGTTAAATATCTGCTTCGCTTCACATCTATTGTAGCATGAAAATCAAGAAAAAGGTAAAAACAGACACTGATTGAAAGCAAACAATTGCGGAAAATCAGACCAAAGCCTGAAAATAGCCCATTTTTTGGAGCATTACGGACCTCAGTTTTAAACCAAAATTCTGACCGTCTTTGTCTCTCGCCTCTCATAAATAAAAAACATCACAATGCAGCTACATAAACGCACATAACGAAATAAACCACGTGAAGGTAGCACCGTCTTCGCTTTAGGACTGAACGCTTTTGATTCCTTAGCTACATGCAGACGTTTTTAGGGCTGGTGCCGTGCAGACTTTTACCACATCAGGCTCTACACTTTGGTTGTTTTCTGACCGATGAGTATTCCGATGAGTATTTGATGCCATAAGTGTACCACAGCGCACCTGAAAAACCATCTTTCTCACCGCTGTTTTTTTCTTCGGTGAGAAATGTGGTTCGTGTGCCAGGGTCATTGTGTGCGTGTCAATGTGTGCAAATGAAATATGTAATGTACTGTCAAAACCATAAGAGACCAGCAACCGAAACCACCATTAAACACTGCGGTGCACGTGGCGACAAGTGCAAAAAAAACGAAGAGCGCAAATGAACGGAATACTATGCAACAATCAAGGCAAAAGCACAGAACACCATACATGTACACCCCACAAACGATAGCGACCTGCTCCGGTACGCACACGTTCATGACACCACCCAGAGACCTGCGGTGCTCTGACAGCAGCTATGGCCCTCCCGCCGGCCGCCGCTGGCTCCCGCCGACCGGACAACTCACGTGGGCGGACTGGGGTAGGGCACCTGGTGTATCCGCCAGGTGGCCACCGAGAGCGAGTGCTCGTCAGCCGCGTAACAGCGCCACAGACACTGGATGAGGATGGCGGCAGGGTGCCGGCGCCGGATCATGTGCTTCTGCCTCTGCTGCTGCTGCACCTTCAGCGCCAGGCCCGAGCCCAGGATGCCCTGCCGGCGCGCGAGAATACGTCAGGTGGGTGCGCACGTGGGGGCGACGTTAGGAATGCCATTCACGGGGACCGAGGCGGGTCAGTGGTGTTTCTAGTCAATATTCCGAGAACGGTTTCACACTGTGGACGACCACTGCTTTAGCGAGGCCAAACGCGTTGTCCTCCGGGCCCTGTCGTCGACCAGGCGATGACATCGTGTGTCGGCCAGCGAAAGTTTAGCCTGATGCCGCTCTCGAAGCGCCTCCTTGGATTGCAGGCTTCTTCGTAAGCTAGTAAGCTGCACTAAACATCCCTGGAAATGCACTGATTTACGATGACGATTTGTTCAAACCGACTAGGGGCTAATTATGACGTGCTCCGAAGAAAAGCCACACGAAAAAACCTAGACATAGTTTAAAATAAGGTTTACTATAATTTCAAAACCACCTGTTTTGGAAGCCTTTGACAACGACTTGGTCACCCTCTCAGAAAGCAACACAAAAATAGGATAGCAATGGCATACCATGGCTTTTGATGACGACAGAATTACGAGTTCTCAGCTCCAATAAAGTTTACCAGACTGGTCAAACTCACAGCTTGCTGGTCTCCAGCAAACTTACAAGATACGGCCACATTTCATCAAACCATTTTACTTCGTGCAGACGTAAAGCGACTGTTCAAGGTCTTAAAATCCGGTCCGATGACTCTGCGCAATGTGCCGCAAAACCGTAGGAGCTGCAGCCTGACCCGTTATCCGCGAACAACCATCCGTCCCTGATGGACTGTGACATCCTTTTCCGATCAATATGCTTGGAATGTATGATCTGAATAGCGGACGTGGTGTGCGGTCGAGTTCGAGAGGTGAAAGTTATGGCATAGCCTGGCTGCCTAACACTGCTCTTCACTCATATGTGAAGGCCGTCTGCTTTTAGAGTCACAGTCGTCTGGGTGGTAACCGGACCTGAATCTGTTCCACGATACACCAGCGTGACGTAACAACTGGGGCAGTTGTTCCAATTTTTTGGCAACAAATCAACATCACATTGGTAACGTTTCTGACACAATAACGAGGAAAGGTAGGCATTTCCCTGGGGGAAAATACGTTGACTCGCGTGTCATTCTGCCCTGTCCTTGTGCAGTTAGAGCCACAGAAAGGCCATGCTCGTATTTCTTTGGCCCAGTCATATGTGCAAACTAAGACAAAGTTCAGTTTCCCGAATGACGTGGACTGGGGGGAGGACCACGTTGAGCCTACGCTTAATTCCTTGTCGTGATATACACCGATCCCTCGTCGACCTCTGGAAGCAATGAAACAAACATCCGTGGTATCTGCGTAACTGGTAGCATCCACATTAGCCTTTTTACGTCACAAAGAAATCGCATACTCACGACATCGTTTTCTGAAGGGACATAAGCGTTAGAGTACTTACGTGCTCGCCCACTCGGTAAATGACTTATTCATTTGTATTCGCGCTACCAAGCTCACGATACACACTTTACAGTACAAGAAAGGCGCAAAATGATTAATGGAAAGGAAGCTTTTTCCAAGCTTGCTCTAGAACTATGTCTCGGGAAAGTAGGAAACTGAATTTTGTGTACTTAAGGCCCACGACGCTTGGGTTTTCTTTCAGCTTCGAAACACGCGCACTACCCAAGAATTAACTTAGCAAACGAAATGACCTTTCGGCGCCCGATTCATGTCCGAATTGGGGCGCCGAAATGTGGAACCACCTGGAAACTTGCGAGCTCTGCATCAGAAACTTTTCATAAATCTATCTCGCAGGCACCTAAGTCTTAAAAAGCATGGTCATGTTTTTGCCACAAAAAATCTCTTGTGCTTCGATCTGCCTTCTGCCGACGCCTATGGCTGGTAGCCTGACGCAACAAATCGTCGAGGCAAGCCGGCGGCGCTTGAAAAGACGTCGCTGCCGACGCAAAAGCATCGCCGCCCTCCGGGCGACCGATGAGCCTGTGACAGCTCGGTCCCCATCGACGGGGCAGCCGCATTGCCGGCGTATTGATTTCACGCGGCGGTTCAGTAAGTCGGCCCACGCCGCCGGCGACGCCGGGCCCAGTTAACGAGGCCCGGGCCGGCCGGTGACAGGGCATGATTGATGGCCGGCCGCGGCGGGCCGGACCGTCGCCGACGGCTCGGATTCGGCCGCGGCCAGACCGCAGACAGGTGATCAGCGGCCGCCGTCGGCGGCGGCAGGCCGCGTCGCCCGGCGACCGCCCGCGGCGGCGGCGGCGGCGGGGCCGCGTGATTAAGGCCGCAGACGGCGCCGAAATCACCCGGCTCGGGCGCCGGAACATGACGCGCCTCACTGCGGACGCCTATTTCTGGACCGGTGGAATGTGCCGTTCTGTAGCTGTTCGCGAACGGCGAGGAATTTTAGGAAATGATATGATGAAATGTGTCCGGAACGACAAAAACGTGGAATGGTATGTCATTAGGCTAGGAAGGTATTGGCATATCCATTCCAGTTGCATAGAGCAAACGAAGAAACGAATGAAATATCTATATTTACCACATCACATCGTGGGACATTACTGTTTTATAGACTTGGTAGGATCGGTTGCTGGGGTGATGTCGGGGTTCAAGGCTAAGCCTGAACCACAACATGAAACCCAACATAAGCATGTGCACAGATTCCGACCCCTACAAACCCCATCGATCAGTTCCAGGTAACAGCTGATTTTGGGCGAAAGTTCAACGCGCCGCCAAGGGTGTGACACGATCTAGTAACGGCAGTCACTCCATGGTTGGCAGAAGGCAGGTAAACGGTAGTCAGCTTGACCCTACGATGACCAGTTGCCAGATCACCCGCGGTCGAAATATGAAGCGCCGAGACCGTTCGAACCCAACGGGGAGACCAACGCTCTAACCGACTAAGCTCGTAATCACTCTACTTTCAGTACGCTAAAAAGGTGCGCACTCGCGCGCGCGCCCGCCCGCCCGCACGCACGGACGCTCGCGCGCACACGCACATGCACACGCACCTGCGACCGCGCACGCACACGTATACGCACACGCATACGCACACGCACACGCACGCACGCACGCACACGCACGCGTGCACGCAGACACAAACTCAACGGCTAGAACTGAAGGCTATTTCATCAAGTCCTAAAGTGAACACAACAACACTGCTAGATCATTTGCACGCTACAATAACCTCGCCTCCATGAGATGGTAGTGCAGTTCCTTTATGTAACGTCAATAGCAATTATCGCGAATATGTTCCAACCGGATAAGTATCAGCAATACCAGACAACCTTTACGACTGACTCTGATTCATGAGTATTGCATGTTGTCATGTCCAATGTCCATATCTCCAGGAACTGATCTGCTAATGATCGACAGGTTAACGAAATGAAATCCAATAACAGCACTGACCACTGTCCTTATCGCCTAATACCTTCGGAAGAAGAATTAACACATCAAAAAAAGGATGGCGCAATGGCGGAGGACGTCAGCCGTTGATCAAAGACCGTGATCATGAAAAACGTAGATGACTACAGCTCTTTGCTCTTTCCTTTCCCGGCATTTCCCCAAAAAAATGGCCGGTGGTCGATTACGGAAATCGTTTTGTCGATTCCGCTGTAACTTCCTTCCCTCAGAAACCTATCCTTCATCTCACCCGCCATCCTGTCATCCCTATCATCGGACGGCGTTCTCTGCTTCCTCGTGGGGATGGTCTACTCACCGCTGGAAGGGCGAAAAACGATATTCCTAGTAAGGCACATGCTGATGAGGTGAGTTTTCCCTTCCATGTTTTGGGGACGACATCACCGTAACCAACAGTACAAAGCGTCACCTGGGAACAAAACATTATGCTTAAATATACTGGTGTTGCATGGAACGACCATTCAGCACAACGATAAGCTGGTGAGCATTGCTTGACATTTTATGGTACAGCTAACAACAGATGGGAACACGTCTAAGAATAATCAAAGAAATCAAAATCGTTCCATAATTCTTAAACTACGCTGGCCTCTTGCGCAAATATAAGATTAATGAATGTTTAAATTTAACAGCCTGTGAAAAACCCTGGTTATCCTTAATTTCTGGTATAAGTAAATGGCATCAAATCGTGAGGCACGTTTGATAAGCGCTGAACATAGCATTCAATCAAGGCATTTTTGGAGGCCATTACATACTTCAGCACACTGCACACAAACCATGAAATCGTTCGCAACCAATATGACGAAACCGAGGAATCAGATTAAAGCAGCAAACTTTGCACTTACAACGCCCCACCATAAAGCGTCGGCGAATGAAGAAAACTGATTCCCATTCAGGTCCTTCTCAGCTAGGTAGACAAGAAATGAGGCGACGATGAGACCTAAAAACCCAATGTAATATGTTGTGATGAGCTCCTGAAAAAAGCAGCGAGGTATGAGCATGGACACAGTGTTGCCAGCATACAGTGGGTGCTCATATTGGTGTAAAGCTAAGTACAATGGACATCTCACAGATGAAAAGATCAGAATCCGGTGCATCAGAGGGCATTATTTCTACAGGTAAATGAAAGCCGAAAAGTTGAACCAGCTTGAAAAACAGCCTCAAAGGCATTAGCCATTCTAGCGCTCTCCGAACCACTCAGAGTTATGAGGGAAAGTATGAGAATTGCCGGCTGGTTTCAAAAGTCATCTTGAAAACTAACTTGGATCTCTCGCAGGAACCACCTCACGTATTCCTGCATCTTTTACTTCCTTGGAGACTTCCCCAGCGCCAAGCAGTTGGCGGCAAAGCCACCGCATTGACCCCCAGACCTATGGGCACCGCTTTGCTGGGCCTGACGCACGGCCCACGTGGCAAACGGAGAGCATTCCCGCACGAGGCGACACCACGGCGCCTCACCTGTCTGTGCGCGTACACCACGGAGCCGAGCAGTTTCCACGTGCCGCCGCGCCGGTCCATGCGCACCATGCGCAGGATCTGGAAGAAGCGCAGCACGCGCAGCGCTGATGTGGCGAACACCTGCCCGCCGGTGCCCAGGCCCAGCACGCCGGAACCCAGGCCCAGCACGACCAGCGACGCCAGGATTGTCACCATGTCTGAAATGGGCCCGGGACGGCGTGAACGTCGCGTTCAGGCGTCTCGGCCGTACGTAAGGCTGCTGCCTTAGTGCGAACAAACTTTATTCACTCGTGTTTCCGTTGCGAGTTGTGCGCCGCCTTTCAAGAAACCGAATAAATGTTTTACTGGGTTATCTGATACGGATCATGGCGAGAGACGAAAGTTACAAGCAGGAAGCAAGACGGGCACTGCTCGCAAGGAAAGTGTTTCAAATCGGTACCATGTACAAAGTCCGCGCACATGAATGCCGATAACATGCTTTCAATGACGATCTACTGACTATCCACATGGGACGACTGGGATCCAATCAGAGGCGATTATCGTAAGGAATCACAGACTCGGATGGCGGGCATCCGGGTGCGAAAATACCAGCATCACAGCGCTGGACAGGAACATGAACAGTGACGCACAACCGTCATTAGATAGTGACATTAAGCTGGCCTCGATGGTCAGGGTATTTTGGATTTTTCCCCGAGTTTACGATCCGCCGGCGGGGCCGGGCTATTTTCTGAGCCAGCGCACCAGGAGGCGGGCTATTTTCTGACCCAGTAAACCGGCAGCAGCGGCGCCAGACCGACCCGCGGCGTACAGTTCCGGCTGAGACCGTGTGGAATGTCGTAGAGCGGCACGCGAGCGGTCACGTAGACACACCACAACGCCGAACACGAGGCCATACACAAACCACTCTTAAAGCGCTTGTTTGTGTATAGAATGGTCACTCATTTCTAGGAATTTGAGATCGGACTCGCACCGTTGCTGTATGTTTAAACACCATTGTTCTGCTCTTAGAAAAAGCAGAGTCTCAATTTCCGCAAGATCAATTTTACGCTGAAAAATACATACTCCAAAGCCGGAAGTTGAGCTCATTTCCTCCGGCGGGGATTAAACATTCACCCGTCATTAAGTGGGGGATGCAAATACTGTCCCTCGCGAAATTCTCGTTATAGCTCAAAAACAAACAAACGCAATGACCTGGAATTTTCGTGCCTTTTCCTGTATCCTGTCTGCACGCTTAACCCGCGCACGACCGTCGGTCCGTTTCGAACATGGGCGA
The DNA here is from genome assembly GCA_030062745.1 of Capitulum mitella. Taxonomy (NCBI): domain Eukaryota; kingdom Metazoa; phylum Arthropoda; class Thecostraca; order Pollicipedomorpha; family Pollicipedidae; genus Capitulum; species Capitulum mitella. Next base: position 2,113,998 of record CP099840.1, on the reverse strand, counting down.
CTGGGGGGGGGGGGCAGTTGGCTGTCCCCCTCTAACTCACGAACGGTTGGTCGCACGATAAAAATAAGCACACCGCTGGAAAGCTTGTGACGAGTAGAGATCGAAAGTGGTCTCATTTTAGTTTTAGATAATATATAAGCCAATTTACGTCCTATATATGTTTTCTCATACCCGACTGCATGAGACTGAATGGCCTGGATCTCAAGGGCTGTGACTAATAACGCATAGGTAAAGGCACCAGCGCACAAGTACAGGTCCGCGGATGCCGATACACATCTAATTTCTCAGATTTGTCCAATATATACGCCGAAACGTTGAGTTAAAGACACGACAATTCTCCCGCCAGCTGTCGGTGTTGCACTGCTGCATGCGGTAGCAAATTGACGGGAACTAATTTTAGCGTTCCTTTATTTTCGCAAAAAAGACAATCTATGTAAATTTTATTGATCTCTGTGGTTCTTGTGATGGTTTCTCATGGTTAAATTTTGGAAAAATTGATTAGTTACCAGTCTGCAAAGTTGGCGGAACTTTATTCGCAAGAGCCTGTTTATTTCCAAAATATGCTACTTTTTCAAATCTTTTGAGGTTCCTGATATCATTTACGTCTGTGCAAGCTACTTCTGCCATTTTCTACCCATTCTGAGTAATTCATCGTCGATTTTGACGGTGGTACATTTTGGTTCACTACAGTTATTCGTGACCTGACCTCAGGTCAATGGCTGGAAGTCACTGATACTTTGCCCAATGACGGTAACTAGATGTTTGATTGACTCCACACTAAAAATGTTATAAAATATTCCGTCAATTTCCGAAAAAAACGGCGACATGTCTTAAAAATGGGCTTGATCTTAGGTCAATGATCTGGAAAATTCCGAAAAATCTGGGATAGCAGATTTGTTACATCTATCACGATCACTAATCCCGGAAAGTATTATTGAGATATCTTGTTTTGCAAAAAAGTTAGAGAGGGCTAAACTTTTGTGGACATAGGTCCGTTTGACCTGACTTAGGTCAGGCACCTGACCTGACCTGAGGCCAAAATTTTGACATGAAATGTAAAATTGAGGAAGCAAAAGGTACACAAAGTTTCGTGACTCTGTGTTTGTTGGTTGTCTCGTAATCCCAGAAAAACCTCAGGGGGGCAGTCAGCCCCCTGCCCCTCCCCTGAGGTTTTTCTGTCTGAGGTTTTTCTGTTTTTTACACTTAACAGTCGGGAACGTGTGAAATATAAAAACTGGCAGCAAAAAACTGACGCTCATGTAACAATGACGTCACAAAGATAACGACTGCGATTGTTTTCTTTTCACGTTAATGGAATCCATTTCTGCAAATGTGTTGCAAGAGGTTGGTATGTTGCATGCTACATGGTATGGCATGCTACAATAGCAATACAGATTAACATGTGACCCTTTTGACAGCCTATTGGGTCATCACAGGTCACAAATTCCAGGTCACACATTTATAATCATATGGTATTAACGCCATCCCAACTTGATACGCCACTTTATCCACGATAAAACACGCATTTCTTAAATTAACGATTACCCGGAAATATATACGATGGTTCTTATCATTTATTGTTTGATCGCCTGATCATTCCATTGACTGCAGCTCAACATTCGTCTCTACTCAAGCATCTCATGACTCCAAAGAAAACCTCTGAGTCCTATTGATTCTGAATGTGCCGCTCAGAAAATAACTTTCGTAATCTTGACCCCATAAATGATGTAAAGTGAGGGCAATTTCTGTTAAGATGGTGGCCTTTGCTGAAGACGTGAATGGATCCGTGGGCCATCTGGCGGCGGTTCAAACTGGTGACCTTTACTAGAGCATGAATTAGTGACGCCGACCATAAATTTTGGTTGTCTCCTGGCCAAATTCAAATAACCTATAACATACAAGCATATGCCGTACTTAATGAGTTTCGGTAATACATTAGTGACAGCAATGAGTACCGACAGACGTTTGTCTGATACATACAGATTACTGGACTTCAATGATCGTCACACACCTAGACGCAATCGGAATTCCACGTTTGGAAACGCGGCTGATGCAAGAAAAACGTATTCCTGGCGACCAAAGAAAATCCCCGTTTACTGTCTGGGGATGTTGGAAACGAAGCAATCCCGCTGACGGTACCGAGCATGGCTGTACCGACAAGCTCTCCAAAGCGGGCCGACCGGCACCCCGTCAGCTAAATAACGCTCGTAAAAACGGACTCTGCTTTCGCTACGAAAACGCGGCTCGTAATCGAGGCCCTCGCAGCCAGAGTCGAGTGGCGGTCGCTACGAAGCCAGACGGTCCCGAATGGTCCCAGTGAGCCGCGCGCGCCCAGCGGCGCGTCATCGACCGGAGCTGACAGCGAACCGGCGGAGCGGGGCGACCAACCGATCCCACCACTAATTGCTTCAGGCACGACCGAGACCTCCTTTGCAAAATAGCGTTAGCGCGGGCAGCTATGCAGATCGCCCCAGAAACAATGGGAGTCATCTTCCGGAGAGGGGCCGTCAAAATGACGCGGTTAGATTTCAGCGACTGGAGGAGGCTCGAGCAGCCTGAGTGGGATCCGGCGGCCACCAGGCCATCTTACGAAGGCGGGGACAAAAGCAACGTTTCTTCGCTTAGTGGATCCGGATCATGGCTATTCGTTTCTTGTTGATAATAGATAAATCTTCATCAAATGGTGCAGGAATAAAATAAATGTAAACGTTAGTTGCAACTGCAATGACGGAACCGGGTCCAGGCATCTAAAATAGGACGACAAAAATATTGCATATACCGATGGACACATGGAAGCCAGGGTTTTAATGGGCGTATCAAAATGCAATCGAGCAGCACGGGGAACACGGTGCGTAATGGGGACCAAATCTCAAGTTACGACGTCGGTAATTTGCTGCTAGCCGACAAACAAACACCCTCAATAGTATGCAGCGTTTGTTGAAGGTCAGCAATTTGTTAAGGAGATGTCGTTTTGATGAAACATTTCATAATGCCTTCAGGTCGGTATTGTTTAACCCTATTCCCGGCAGGGGGGGCTGAATTCGCCCTCCCTCGGGCTTTTTGCTTGCCAATTCCAGGCTTTTTGACGCAGCTTTACGAAAGTTGGTGACTTTTCCTAGTTATTCTTTATACAAGCCGTGACAAAATTTCAAAATTCCATTTTTCTCAGGGGCGGAGCCAGGCAACGTTTTTGGGAGGCACCTCAGGCCGTTTTGGCCATGTTGAGGGGAAAATGAAAATGTCTGCCCAAAACAGTGTTTTTAAGATAGAACTTAAAACTTTATATGGATGAATAGCCAAATAACTGGGCAATTTGCAGATGTAATTTTATTTGTCTGAGGTCACTTTACACGGTCAGGTAAAGGTCAAAAGTCAAACTTTGTTTTTTTGCAATAATTTTGGCGCTGTTTTTTTCCAAAGCCAAACCCGGAATATATATGACGTAACAAGGCGCCCACTACTTGTGTTTCAAGTTTCAGCTTGATATCAGGTCGGGTCACGGAGCTATGACCTAAAATGTCAGTGCGCGTACGTACCCTATATCGCGATAGCGGTAAAATGAACTTTTTGAAATAGAGTGAATTCAAATGATTGAAAACGTTAACAGATAATATTAAATGCACACGAGGTTATTCCAAGTGGTTCCAAGGTCACTGGAGGTCATTTAAGGTCAAAGGTCACAAATTGATCTGAAGAACGTGTGACCATGACAGTTCCCCCCTTTCCATGTCCCTGGCACCGCCTATGCTAACATTATACAAACATTGTAATGTGATTTGTACTTCTTTAGCATAACATGACTAGCAGAAGCCGAAAGTGTTTTTGCCTTTTTTGTTCATTTAGTTGTTAGAGAACTAATCCTCCTATTTTTGAAACCCTGTGAACGCCCATGAATTTTCCCAAAATTTCAGACGTGTGTACCAATGCCAAAAGTCCTATCCATAATTTCTCGATTCATGCCAGTTCCATCAAAATCGGTCCATAAACAACGGAGTTATAAGAAGTCCAAAAATACGCCCATTTTGATATTTTTGCCCCCTGCATCCACATCTTTCAAAATTTTGATTTTTTTCTAAAAAATGTAGTTCACGTTATGGCCAATCGATTGCCGTTTGTTGCGATGAAATCGGATGTGTAGTTTTCGAGATCTCAGGGGGGGCCGAGTCCGCCCTCTGCCGGGAATCGACCATACTGTCTAGCCCTCTGGGAATAGGGTTAAAGAAATAAAAAAGACCATCTGCAAACTCACATGACTGAAACAAGTTATGCCAAATTTCGAACAACAAATATTAATGGTGTAGCAACAAATCATATCAACACCGAAACAATGTTTTAATTCCTCAGCGTCCCTTTTTTCAAGTTTCCACTCCACTAAGTGTCTCATTCATTATCCAACTCGATTATACGAAAGGATTTACGTCCCTCTTCGTGACGAAAAGCTCTCGTATAACAAAGCCTGGATTTTCATTGATGCGCGGGGCATTCAATTAAGCTGAAAGAGATCTTTCTCAGTGAAGCCCCAGAGCGTAAGACTTAGCGACGAACCCCAGCTCGGAATAGCTGTCCTGACGTCAACGTCCACACGAAAGAGCGAAGACGCCGGAAACCAGTGGCCAGCGATTTGCACTTCCAGAATGGCGCAAAACCATCAGACCACACATTATTGCCATCGTGGCTCTAGCACTCGCGTCCACTTGCCTATGATGCAGAACGGGCGCCGGATGAACTTGAGTCGTCCCCACCAGCCCTGGTAGCGCGACCGGCAGCCCGACGACCACAGCCTGCCGGAGAACAGAAAGGTCTGACGCTGACGAGGCGGTCCATTGGGGCAGCAAGCGCCGCCACACTCGGTCATCACCGGTACGACAGTCAGTCAGCGCGCCAAGCCTGATCAGCGACCAAGCAGCAGAGCTGTCAGCTAACACGGCCTCAACACTGACGACACACCAGCACACCTGGCACAGTTTAAAACTTCACCACGCAGCCAGCGACTGCAGCCAGTCTTGACGGCTAACAAGCTCATGAGCTCGCCACGTAACCCACCAGAGCTCACGTGCACAAGCCCAAAGGCACACAGTCGTCGCCATATAGCATTTAAACAGTCTCTAGTAATCGAAGACGAGCCTGTCGGCTAAAAAGCGGTCCAGAGACATACAGTCTCCAGGCCAGTCCGCTAACAGAGCCAACCCAGTCGTCCGCCGTCGGCGCCAGAGCAAGTCTTCGCGTCACAGAGCGCAGTCACAAGCGGAACAGTGGCAGGCAGTCAACAGCAGCAGGTGTCAGTCAGCTGACAGAACGGCAGCGAACAGTGACCCACCCCATCAGCAGTGTCAGGTGCAGCCCGTGCACCTGACCGTCTGCACTGTGAACACCCCTTTTCGCCAATTGCAAGGCTAGGGACGATCAATGGCCAAGCCATGGCGTGGGACATCGGCGCATTGATCGTTGGCATACACAATTCGCTCGTACGCAGAATGCAGCGCTGTTGAAATTCGGTGCGTTTCCAGAAAACTGCTCTCGCAGTAGTGCCAAGTGGCTTTCACTGGGGGCATGGCTATAGCATATATGTTATAGCCATGTCGCCAGTGGAAGCATACTTCAATGAATGAAGTATGCTTCGTTTGCAAAATGCTCGCGACAGTGCATTTGTCAATAGTTCGTTTGACTAACATCGTAAGTGACAGTGGCATGGTTGTGAATCATTGAATGGTTCACCGTCAATCTTGTTGACATGCTATCAGCATAATTCCGAAGAACAATAGTGATTTCGCCGAAACGGTTCGGTCCTCGGTCCGTTGTTGGCCGACTCCAATCGGACTGGAGAGCACGTCTGTTAGGCCCCGCTGCATTGTCTGGCACCACAAGACCGCCGCCCGACCCGCGGCCCCCAGCCAGCCACGCATCCCCGTGTGACGTGGTCGAAACGACGCCAAATCCCACCGAACACGAGCTGACAGCGGCGCGACAGCCGCCCAGTCCCGTCCAAACGGCCTGTCTCGCGCCGAGCCGGCGAGCGGCCGCGCGCGAGACGCGGCGCCGCGTCACCAGTCGCCGCTCCGGTGGCCGGCCGCCACACGGCCGTCAGATCCAGCCGCCGGGCTTCCCCGCGGTCGGCTCCGGAACGGCCGACGACGCCGGCCGGCCGCGTCCGCCGAAGCCGGGCGACGGCCGGGACCGCCGTGACAAACGAGGCCCCGGAAATAGTCGCAATATCGCGCGCGCTTTTTCCTGCGCGCATCCCGCTCGTCCATCACATGACGGGACGCCGCTCTGGACACCGGGTCGGCCGGACGCGACGGCGCGGCCCGTCACGGCAATGACGGGCGGGATTCCCCTCGGGCGCGACCGGCCGAAATGGCCAAATTTCGCCGGCAAATTTCTGTGTTGGCTCCGGTCGAACTTGGTGGCGGCTGTCGCGCGACTCCGAAAATAGCCGCCGGCGAAATACCACAGGTCAGCGGCGGCAGGTCCGACCGGCCGGCGGAGGCGGTTGGTCGAGATTATGCAGCTGCGGCTCGACGACGGCGTGCGGGAGCGAACATTTCCGGCCACAGCCGCGGGAGGAACCGGTATCCGCGTTATGGAGGAGGCAGCTGAACAACACGGAGGCCTTGTTTCACGCGGCCCGCGGACAGCAGGATAAGCTGTCACTGAAACACCTCCCTTCAGGACCAGCAACACGGAAATAGCCTGAAGTTTCAATGCATCCGATTGGATTCACCTGGGAATAGCCAGCGCGGTCGGAGCGTTACGTTGCGAATCGAATGTTTGCAAAATGATTCTCTGGACACATCGGCGAGACGAAATGTCCGCGCTGTTTGAGGAAAGAGGCATTGTTTACTAAGAGCGAAATCCGTCAGTAAACGCTCTGAATCCATATAATCCACTTATGGCGCGTTTACAAACGCATGACAAGTTAAAAACTCGTCTCGTTCGTTTGCGACTACGTGTATTGGACAGGCGTTGGGGTGTGTGCAAGGATGTCTGGCATGCATTTGGTCAAAACTTGAAACGGTTCCCTTCTTGAATGTTTTCCAAGGGACCTGGTTCGTTTCATTACCGTATTTGATTGAAAAGACAAATAAGAAGATGGTCCGCAGCGCAGTTTCTGATGCGATCCCAAGAAACTTTCTTTTGGTCTCCGTAGTCTTAGCCTTTTTAGTCCATGCGAAACAAGCTGCGAAAATTCGCAGCTTTGCTCAGGCCGTTAGTTTAACTAACGAAACTTTTTTGGAGTACGGGGACGGTGTTTTGCATTTTTTTCTTCAGCCTGAAAAATGCTGCTATCAACTTCAGACGGTTGCAGGAGCTACCTTAAAAACTACATAAATTGACAAAATGATTATGGCCGGCGTAACGGCTATGGATATTACACCGTTATATTTTGATAAAAATGGGAAATGGCTCTCACACGAGAATCAGTCATAAGAGAAATTTCTCTCCCCTTTCATGTGACAGGCGGTGCCATGTAATCTTTTTACTGTAGGCATCGAAATTGATGATCGGAAAAAGTCGTTTCAGCTGTTGGGGCTCAAGCTGAGAAATAACGGCCTTAACCGAATGACGTCAACCGGGATGGAGAGGATAGAACGTTTGAAATGGCTCCGACCTCGGAACGTCAACAGGCCAGAAGGCTGTCGGTCGAGCCGAGTGGCAATGAAAGCTGCATTATTGATGTGAAACGTAGATAATGGCTAGGCTCTTTTTGACGCACTTGGTGCAACAAGACAATTCAAACGACATGTTCCACAGCCATGCACTCATCAAGTACGGAAAATTCCTTGGATGGAAAAAGAGAAATTTCCCTTTACGTTTTTTTTAAGTTAAGACTGAGTACTCCCTGTGGCGGATGACTGTGGTTTCACTGTATGTGCTCACAAAAAACTAAGCACAATCCAGGAATGACCGCGAAGTGAAGATAAATTTAAGCATATTTCCTGCATCTCCCACAACAAATATCACATTGTTTAGTTTTCTAACACGCTACAATGAGCCAAAAACCACTACCACAGGAAAAAGGTTTTGTGATGAGCAGCCTGAAATTCTGTGATGAGCAGCCTGGATTTACCCGTATGCATGATGGTGTCTTGAGAAAAAATATAATGAATATTCGTCAGTGACGGTTTGGTGACACAACTAAACTGGTATTTTCGTGGCACTGGAGGCACTCTTTATCTTTTGATTACGGATATTTGACACTGAAAAGATATGGTCGTAGTAATAGGTGAAAACAGCTAATTATATGAGTATAACAAGTGCCGGTCGTCGAATTTTAAGTAAATTCCACCCATGCTGTTGTTTCGTAAATAATATATGCATTAAGATGAATAACTGCGTGCTTTATAAATCGACGTTAAAATAACTAAAGATTAGGCGGGGATTTGAAGCGTTTGGCCGAACCACGTTTCTTGCACAAGCGGCAAGCCATCTTTCTTGTACCCGCTTCGACATCAGTTTCCTGGTAACCCTGGCTGTGCATTATTTAGCGGTAAGGCTGTTGGATTCAGCAGACTAATCTTTACACTATCTGCAACGTATCAACTTAATCCTGCTTATCCTAACTCTCTTTAATTCTTGTAAAATTCCGTGAAACAAGCGCCCACGCATGGAGGTATGCAATGCATCAAAAAGTTCCCTGCGATGTAGACCGTGAACGAACGTTACCATCACCTACCAGAATGCTGCTTAGTTGGACCAATTTACACCAGTGTGGCATTACCCCGCAGTCTGACAGGCACCTGTTCCTGTTGCTCAGACACTAACCCCAGATAAGATACCTCACAACGCACAGCAAGTGATGGTATACACAGGCACGCCACGAGGGATAGATGACCAGGTGGCGCCGGTTCCTGGATTATCAAGCCACCGCAATATCTCTGACGAGCCCCGTCCGGCCCAAAGAAAGCTTACCTCAGCACGAACTCTACGATAAACCACACGACCACCACCGATTCACAGTAGAAGAGGACGACGCCCGCGTCGTACTCGTACTCTTGAATTGTCGAGAGCACGCTGAGTGTGAGACAGCCGAAGACCATGAGGAACCTGCGGAAAGTCAGACGCTTGGCGTCAGCCAGCCCGGCACGGCAAGCCAGTGAAGAGTCGTCGCGAGAGATAGCAATTACAGGAGTGACTCGTGCCCAAAGACGCGACAGGCAAGATTGGTAAGTACCAAGAAAACGCCGAGATCCATAAGTAGCGAACTGGCTGCTGGCTAAAAAGAAGTGACACCCTTTAACCCTATTCCCGGCGGGGGGGGCGGAATCCGCCCCCCCTCGGATTGTTTGCTTGCCAATTCCAGGCTTTTTAACTCAGCTTCACGAAACTTGGTCACTTTTCCTAGCTATTCCTTCTACGCGCCGTGACAAAATTTCGAAATTCTTCTTTGCTCAGGGGCGGAGCCAGGCAACGTTTTTGGGAGGCACCTCAGGTCATTTTTGGCCATGTTGAGGGTAAAAGGAAAATGTCTGCCAAAAACAGAGTTTTTAAGATAGAACTTAAAACTTTATATGAATGTATAGCTAAATAGTCGGGCGATGTGCACATGTAATTTTGTTTATCTGAGGTCACTTTACAAGGTCAGGTCAAGGTAAAAAGTCAAAATTTGTTTTTTTGCAATAATTTCGGCACCTTTTTTGAAATGCCAAACCCGGAATATATATGACGTAGAAAGATGCCCTCTACTTGTGTACCAAGTTTCAGCTTGATATCAGGTCGGGTCACGGAGCTATGACCTAAAATGTCAGTGCGCGTACCCTATACCGCAAAAGCCAAAAAATGAATTTTTTGGAATAGAGTGAATTTAATCGATTAAAAACGTTTATAGATAATATTGAATGCACACCACATCATTCCAGGTGACCCCAAGGTCACTGGAGGTCATTTAAGGTCAAAGGTCACAAGTTGATCTGAAGAATGTGTGACCATGACAGTTCCCCCTTTTTTATGTCCCTGGCACCGCCTATGCTAACATTATACAAACATTGTAATGCGATTTGTACTTCTTTAGCGTAACATGACTAGCAGAAGCTAAAAAAGTGTTTTGGTCTCTTTTGTTCATTCCGTTATTAGAAAACTAATCCCCCTATTTTTGAAACCCTGTGAACGCCCATGAATTTTCTCAAAATGTTAAATTTGCATACCCATGGTAAAAGCCCTATCCATAATCTCTCGATTGATGCCAGTTTCATCGAAATCGGTCCATAAACAACGGAGTTATAAGAAGTCAAAAAGTACCCCCCATTTTGACATTTTTGCCCCCCTGTATCCACAAATTATAAAATTTTGAAAATTTCTTTTTATAAAAATGTAGTTCACGTGACGGCAAATCAATTGCCGTTTGTTGCGATGAAATCGGACAAGTAGTTCTCGAGATCTCAGGGGGGGCCGAATCCGGCCCCCCCCCCTGCCGGGAATCGGCCATACCGTCTAGCCCTACGGGAATAGGGTTAACGTCACACGAAAATTTTTACTGAACCTTTTCATTGTGTTTTCCAACAATCTAGATAGTGATCGAAACTGCACATAGTGAAATTTTCTTTCAGTTGTCATTTGAAACTCAGACTGGCGCAACAGCGTTTGATTTCCTGAAAACATTTGGAAGTACGAACCCGAACCTGAGATTTCTTGGGCCCAGTTCCCCTAGATTCCTAAAATTAAATCATCATGTTTGGTAAAAAAACACACCATGCAGGCCGTTTCAGAACCACACATATCACTAACAGCAACGAGAAATCCGACGGTATAAAACATGCAGGAAACCTGAAGCACAACCATTTCTAAGCACTTGAGATAAATTGGTGGCGGTGGCGGAGTCTGGGTGGCTGTCCAGTTGGCTGGCTATCTAATGGCTCTCTTCCCTGGGGTCCGTTTCCGCAGCCGTTGCAAGGGCCTAGTTTTTCTTGCTCTTTTTCATTCTCCTCCTTCGCTCTGACTCTTCTTTTCATTGGCATTTGGCGCACTTTTGTTGTTGTGTCACCGCTTTTGTTGTTAAAAAGTGTGTTGGTGCTCACAATATTGATTGATCGCCGTCAGTCATGAAGGCACACAAGTGAAAACAAATTGCAGCAATATTTTGGGCTAAAACGTGCCACCATCATGCAGAAAAATATAACGAATGATTTTGATCACATTACCCTCGCCATTAACATTCGTGGCTTGAATGGAGGATTGGCTAACAGCAAACGAGATAATTTCCACATTTTTTTCGTACAGTTAGTTAATCGAGCTACATTTATTTTCGCTTATAATGTCTAGGACGTCGAAAACCAAGCAGGCGATACACTTCAGAACGGATAAGAGTCGCTAAACTTCCTTGAAAGAGGATGCGGAACAGTGCTGACGAAAAGGTATTCGGCAAGATTAACCGCATTAACTGCAGCCTCACAGCTCTCTGAGATCCCGAACCGCCAATTGACCTGAAGGACGCTAGCGGGCTGTTGACGGTCAGTTGGAGAAAATAATATTTAAGGAGCCAGAATGAATCCAGTTTCAAATTCTGCAGATTCGCAGTGAAATTTGCCGGTTCATCCTGAAACAGCAAAACAAAGCAAAAAAAACTTGACTAGCAGTTTCCCATTTCAAGTTTCCCAGCCGTTTGCTTAGGATGCAGATTTGCATCATGGCAATGGGCCAGAACTATAACGTAAGCGATTCTGATTCACATTGAGGATGCTCTTCGAGCCCACAACCAGTTCGATCGCTGTAGATGGCTATCGATCATTTTTAGCAGCGACACAAATTTGCAAGAGGCATCGTTATTCTTCGGTCCGTCCTTTGCGGAAAAATTTGGTTTCCTTTATCTGGATTTGTCTTTTCCTTGTTTCCGAGTTAGGTCCAGGTTCGGAGGAGGGCGATAAATCCTTGATACAAAGTCCAAACGATGTCCACAGTAGCGCAGTTTAAACTGCCAACACTTTGCTAACTTTTCCAACTCAAGTGTTGCCGTTGACACCCACTACACAACTGTTACAGCAAATCCAATCAGTAGAAACTTTTACTGGGTTTTGCAGGCAGAACTATTCGTTCCTCCAAGCGCGTAGCACGTATTGATTAGGCTGTGAGTGTGTAGTACATTAGGTGGCACCATTCTTGGGGTGCTGTTGTCAGTGTTCGCCTGTGTGTGGCAGTGTGCTGTGAAATGGAAAAATATATGATTACGTTTCTCCGATTGCATGAACGGCGTAAATACGAGAATGCATCTTGTTCCCGATGAACAGTTTTTCTCTTGCTTCTAACCTAATCTTTTTCATTTATTCCCTTATCTTTTATTCATTTGATCGAAATAGCTTGAATGGGTGGTGCTATGCATCGGTCGAGTGGCGCAGAAAAAAAACATTTACACGATATTGGTACGAAAATCCGTGCATGCATAGTTATGTCTGCATGAGAGGAAAAATAACGGTACATTTCATTTGCCAATATTTTTAAAATTGGCCGTCGCCAATGCATTTCAAGTTTGTCATTTTCTTGGTACTTATCTAAATTAGTGCGTAAGTGGTGTAAAACCCAACAGTGTTCATATGGGCGAGTCATGTACACAAACCAAGAATCAGAGGATTGGCGGTGACTTAAACTCTCCTTTGATACCAAAAACTTGCTTCTAGCTTCCTTAGTTGACCTAGTTCAGATCAAAAGTCAAAATAAAAAGGCGGATTTTAAAGAGTGATAAACCGTTGCGATGTACACAACAGAATAGTTCAAATTAAACACGAACTAAATTGCTTTTCCATGTATTCAAAACAGGAGCAAGCTATCATGTAGGCCACAGTTAGACATCTGTGCGCAACATATTATCATCTTACAGTAACACGGTAAGACGCCTCAGCATATCAGGCAGTGTAGTCAGAACAGTGCCGTCAGCTATGTCAGGTGAGCCAGGTCCGTCATGTTGCGTTTGGTAACGACTGCTTGTTGGCCACGCTATTCCTTATGATGCCTCCCCCACCCCTGCCTCGCCGAACACACTCTCACAGGTTCTAGTCACTTCCTTCACAGCCTCTCCATGGACTGCCTATGAACAGGCATGCAGGGTACCCCTGTAGGCCGCCTCAGAGATTCCTTCAGTTCAGAGTGTTAGCTCATGTGAGGACTGGTTCGTGCAGGTTTGCGGCCCCTGTGCAGGGGTCCTGTAGTCTGATGGCACAGCGTCCGTGTGGAACCTTTCCCTGCAACATATGTCGCCCATGTCGCTGCCTTCCCGCAGACAGATGGCCTTGTCGACGGCGAAGTTCCGCTTCTCGGCACTGCTGTTGCACAGCGAGGTTTGCAGCACGGCGTCACTATCGGAGCGCCGGGCGGGGCTGTTCAGGCAAAGGGCGTCATCGTCCTGCATGTTGTTCTTTCCGGCTCCAGCTCCTTGAGGACATGACTCGGTCCTTCTGTGAAGCTGTGCTTCACCCTCGCCTGGAGCCACATAGGAAGGCGCACTCTCGTGACAAAGCGTCACGATCAGTCTGGGATTTGACAGGTTCTTGCCTATGAACTAGTGATTGGCTGTCCACAGTGGCATGAAGTGGCTTGCAACGGTTGACTGCCTGCTGTAACAGGCGGGTCCGATCCTCAGCAGGATCAGGTCAGCAGGCATCACCCCTGACCAGTCGGCGCTGACCAAGCGGCAGGCGTATTTTTGATCACTGCTGAGGTCCTCCACTGCCTCCTCATTTAGCTCAATCAGTCCCGGCCCGATCGTGATCTTGGGGAAGGCCGGGGCTGAACTCGAGACTGGCCGCATCGTCCAGACCTTTTCCCAGGGGCCCTGAGAAGGTGTGGTCGCAGTTGGTTTCGCCGCACGTTCCCATGACGAGGTGGCTTAGTTATTCGTGCTCGTGGAGTCACCGCCGATGGTGTCCGTAACACCCCCAACCCATTTAAAAAACTTACATGCCTGTGTCCAGACATCATATCGCTTATCAATTTTGACGGAAAGTACAGCCACCGGCTGTGTCAACAGACAAGTACAGAAATGATGCAAGCTTCCTACCGATAGGATGCAGCAACTTGATTCCCAGCATGACGGGGCCAAGTAAACAAGGACCCAGGCCGGCTATCGGGCGCCGGAGTACACAAACCCCGGAGTACACAAACCCCGGAGTACACAAACCCCGGAGTACACAGAGCAGACCCCGCAGTACCCTGTGCAGCCACCCAGCTGTCTCTGAGAGCTGACCCGGCCGCCGCCAGGTCCGCTCCGACCGGCGCCGCCGCCGTCCTGCCGGTGCTGCCGGCGCCGCTGGGCGCTGGTGGGCGCGGAGCAGCAGCAACCGCCCCCGGAGCTGACTGCGGAGCTGGACGACGATCCACTCCGCCTTAGAACGATTCTAGATGCTTCGATGGTCGAGAGATAGTTGCTGTGTTTAAATATCCGATATAATCACATGGATCTTGGAGAGCTATTTAAAATTTAAAAGCTTGATTACCTGCCCATGAGTAACAAGAAATGTTACTCTATTTGATTTGTTACATGGGCATGTCATGGGCACGGGCAGTCACATTTAACGATTTTCTACCACTTTTTAATGACTGCTAGCGCGTCATCCCCAGATGATCTTCTTTTCGAAACGAACAGCTTACCACGCAAGGAACTAGTCTCGTCTTGAAATAAGAATGAGAGGCATTTTTCGGTGTTCAGTTCGTGGTCCCAGTCCAATTACCCCTGATCTCACGCTCGTTCATTATGCATACCCAGTTCAGAGAAGAGAACTTCTCGAATCGCCCGACAGAGGGCTCTGACGGGAGCTGGAAAGTTATAGTCTCTCGCCTACGTCTGGAATGATCCGAATATCACATACTCCTCATGCTGACTGGTGGTTCCGTTGAGCGCCAACGACAATCTACGCCTGTGTCGACGCGTGTCCGCGCCGTTTAGTGCAGACTGCGCCGCACCACTCTTACGGCGCGCGGAACAGTATACCACCGCAGGTAGTCTTTCCACGTTTGGCCGAGACTTCCCAACGCTGGGGAAATCCCTGTCAGGTGCCAACGGTCTGTTGGAACTGGCTTAAAAATGCTGCACATTAGCTGCACTAAAGGTAAAAAAAAGACAACTGAAATTTAGAAGACGGCCGTCTCCTCCTGTGGCTCGAAGATGCAATAACGCGCTCGGCAGCTCCTTGGTTTGCAACCTGCAACTGTCACGTTTACGCGCTAAGTGACACCGAAAACACTTTGAATGGTGTTCTGACGAACGTTGGAACACCCTGCCTTTTCCACTCAGTGCGTCAACTAACACGGCAGCTCCTACACTGCCGTTGCTGTTTACACAGCTAACTTCTTTCCGGCCTATTCAGCAGATCAATTCGCCTGCGAGTGACATCCATTCGTTCCCTTTACCGCCGGACACGGGGAGGGACAGTCCCGGCGGAGCCATCTTTGAGCTCAGCTCTATCCGTAACAAGTCTTCAGGCCGCCCCGCCCCCGTCGGTTCAGCGCGCGGTCTGACGTGGCAATTCCCGCGAAGCCGGCACCATCACCATAGCCGTCCGCCGAGGGTTAGGTAATGCCGGCCGACGACGAGCAGACCCCGGCCTGACCCTCCGACCTCGGCCGGACCCTGGCCGAACACTCTGACCTCGGCTCGGCCTCCGGACGGCGGCCCGGCGCCCGGCCTCCGCCGCGGGATTTGGCCGGACTCTGGTCACGATTTGGCCGCCGGCGGTTAACAAGCGCTGCCGGCCGAGCCAAGGTCCGGGCTGAATACACGCGTCAATCACAAATGCGAAAGCCCGGGAGAATGCTCTGGGAAAGATCTAGGGCGAGCCGCAAAGGCTGCGACATAAAACGTTATGCAAACAGCGTGCCGTAAAACGGACCAGAATATTTATTTGTGCAGTACCTCATAACGTGCCATTTCTGATTCATAAACTTTGGTGCGGATATGCGGGACCTTTCTGATGCTAAGCATTGCTATAAAATAGGCAGTAGAATCGGTGTCAAAATTAGAATAGGTTTTAATAGGCCATGGGTAAAGAATAGCTGGTAGACTTAAAAAGTGAATAGCATTTTAAAGAGATTAAATCGACTGTGATGCCGTCGCCGCGATAAAAACACGCGAAACGCAACATTTTATGCATATAAAATTAGGACACAGGGACCTCACGGCAATGGACTTTTCGAAAACTGACGAAGGGTAATGGGCTATTAAAACCGAAATATCTGTGGGTTTCTCACGGTGGCTTGTAACTCTCAATTTATGCAGACGTCAAAGTTTTTATGCTTTGACTCTTCTCTGTTTTTCACGAAATTGTCTGAAATAGAAGGAATTACGCACGGCTATGATGAAAGGTGGAATCTTTGTACAGACCGCATGACAGACTGCATGATCAGTTAGTGCAAAGATCATTGTATTACTGCAGATTGGGTTACAATATAGTCCATTCATGCCGCCGTAAAGGTAGAAATTGGCGTGGGGTTCCATGGGAGTCGCTCTGTTGCTGTTTACGTGGAATACGTCGCAGCTCTTCGTCTTCACCTTTACAGAAAGTGTACGGCCACTTACAGGCAGCCTTACTTGTGTCTGAATTGGCATAGTTTGCAACCAAAACACCTCCTTACAGCGCAATGAATGTTTAAACAGACGCTTAAATGTATACAGCGGGGCATTTTCTTCACTGCTTATGTTTACTGCTGGTACTCACTCCATGGAAAATATTCGGACCCAACTCAGTTTGAGCCCTTTATCTTAAGAAGTATGAAATGGCCGAAGCCATTCGTATAAAAGCATCAATCGACAAAACGTTTTCGAACAAAACCATTTCGTCGTGTTTTCACAAAAAAGGAACGTTATGTATTGTCATTTAAAAAATGACGCATTTACTTACGCCCAACTTGTTCTATACCGAAATGATAATGCGTTACCCGCGGCAATTTTTTCTGAAATATTGACATCAAGTTAGAGCACTCTTCCATGAAGTCTCCTGCAAAACATGTCACAGTCACACATCTTCATCACTTCAATGTAATGTTCCAGGAACCACGCATTGTCATTAAGGATGCTCGGGGTTTTGAATGACGTTTTGCTACGTCCACAACTCCAATGGTTATTGACATTGTCAGAGCTCTAAATGGCACAGGCCTTGGCGCCTCGCGTGACACACCGCTGAACCGTAAGCCCGGTGGGAGTGTAGCAGGTGTTAACGCAAGTGCTCGGTCGAACACGTGTTTCGTTAATCGCGTTGCAGTTTGGTCGCCGATCTCATGAACGAAAACAATCGGTACTGTGTCAAACATATCCCCATGTAAGAAAACCTTTAGGTCTTGAACTGAGTGCAACACGTCCAAACTCTGCATTGGTGAAGCACTCTCAGAACAATCGTTTGCCTTTTCCTAAACTACGAAAAATATTTTTTCGACGCGCGGAAACTTAGGCGGCTGTTACCTTGCCGTTTTGCTGTCCGCACCTGCTAATCTCAGTAACTCTTTTCAATATATCCATCAGTCCCCACCGATCACAGCAAACGGACCTGATAAACCGGTAACGTCAGTGAGAGACCTGAGACCTTAGCCTGAAGTAGTGGAGGCTGTCAGAGCCTTCACCGCACATTACAACAAAACCCAGGGGTGCCCTCAGCCCCCTCAGGCGGCCACTCCTTCAGCTGGATCAGCTGGATCGTTAGCCCAGGGTGTCGCCGGCCCTGTCCGGAGGCGGCGCGGCACCCGCCGGCCGCGACCCTCCCAGGCGCGTCCACGCCGCCCCGGGGTGCGACAGGCCACTGTGCCGCGCCTCCCGCGGCGCCGACGCCGCGTCACCGTTTCACACGCCACCGCCTGAGCGATGTGTTTGCCGCTCGCTTTGAGGTCCAGACAGGCTGCCGGGTCGCAGCTTCGTGTCGGCGCGCATTTAGCTTATTGCCTGCCGGAGAGGGCAGCAGGAGGCCGGACGCATGCCGACAGGTGAGCCACTGCGACGCTTCCCGCGGCGTGCGTCAATGCAGCCAGTCATGGTTACCTGACGAAGCGACCAGCTTGCTTCCTTTGGGTGGTCAGACAAGCATGGACAGTGTGGCTGTCACTGGCGACAGGTCGTCGGTATTCTGTGTCCATGAATTATTGCTGGTGAGTCGTTAGCGTTAACGAAACGCCGCGGTTTATTTATTTTTAGCCATTGTTTACTCTGCCTGAGATTTACTGATGCCCACATTTTGACTTTGTCGACAGGTCGTAACATTGTTTTCTTAACGAAAGTCAGAAGCAGTCTCGGTATTTGTCATTCATGCCAATCGCGTCAAGCAAAAACGTATGAGAGCCGAATGTTAAGCTCGTCGACGATTGCAACTCCTACAATGTCGGCTCACAGAAGTATCGTCATTGATGCGCAACATGCTTCCTGGTCTGTTAGCAAAAGTCCAAAACTGTTTTTGCCCACTGAATATGGTTTGCAGTTTGGAAGCTGTTGCCATTTTCGGATAAGAGGCAGAAGGGCAAGAAGAATGTGAAAAAGAGCACACGCCAGGAATGCCACAATTATTCGGTCCAAGAAATATTTACATTGCATGACAGACAAGGCGACGGTTACCCTTGATCGTTAGGGGCTTCTGCATTAATTCCCCCAATCGGCACAACAAAGGTCCAGATGATTTTGTTGTCCATAATTTAATATCTATCTAAAAATATTAACAAGTTTGCAACACGAAGACGACTAAACACGTACGGCATCTAAAAATACGTTCTTTTTCCGACGGCAGTGATTCTGACGGACGTCCAGAGACTATGACCATGTAGTCATCGTTTCCTACGGACACCAGAACTGTGATTGTCTCCAGTTTACATACACAAATAAACCCCGGCTTTGCATCGACCAAGCCACAAGATAACCCTGGTCGTCCGTGTGCCGTGCGTGTTCACTCGGTACCCCGAGCCACCCGGGATCCCGGCTATCCGCTATCCGTGTCCAGCCAGTAGCCCTGGCTACCCGTTACCCTGACCAGCCGGTCACTCTGGCCTCCCCAAACCTCTAGGAGCTCCTGTCCATCTGGAGCCGCAGACCACCCTGTACTCCCGGCCGCCCGTCGCCGTTGACCGGCCGGCTTCCCCACAGTCCGGCGACGTCCCCACGGCGACTGCGTCTGCCGCTGGACTCGTCCCTCCTGGCCGCGGCCCGTGGCGGCCGGCACGACGCCGCTCCTTTATCACGCCGCGCCGGGATTCCGGCCGATCGGGCGGGCCGATCGGCGCGGGATAACGTCCCAGCGCGGCCGTCCCGGGCCCGGGCGGCACGGCGCGACGCGCCCGCCGCCGGGGCAGGCTGTTTTTGTTGCCGTCGCCGCCGCCAGGGCGCCCGCCCGCCGCGGCCGCCGCGGCTCGGCGCTGAAAAATGGCCGCCGGTTTTACCGAGGAGGCTGCTCTCCAACTGGGATTCGGGAGCGCCCTGACGTCATGTTTGAAACGCTTTTTGATGTCGGGCCATTCTGTGGAGATGAACGCGATGGCAGAGCCAACTTTGCCGTTGCATCAAATGAAAAATAAACGCTGGGATGTATAACACTCATGAACTAATATTCTGTGATTCTCGGACTGCCTTGCTTTACTGTTCAACATATTTATTCACTTGGAAATGCTTGTACTGTGCAAAGAATACGAATAATTTGCCACGAAAGAAACATTCCCACCTTTTTAAATGGTGTATGGATGCTACTCAAATTTTGACCTACCAAAAAGGTTTGAAATGATAAATACGTAGTCAGCTGGCATTTTCGATATACGGCCAACTCACAGTCAACTCACAGTCGAAAAATACAAAATCATAACCTTGGACTATTGTGCTTTCCATGATCAAAACAGTGCGGTCGACTTCACCTTCTTTATTTATGAAATCGGCCCTTAGACCAGGATTCGATCAAAATTTGCCCAGAGCATCCATTCTTTAACGTTTTCCGGTCTTTCACAAGCCTGATTCCAACATTTACACTAACCCAAATAAAACGTGACAGCAAGAGGGAAACTCAAAAATGAAGAAATGTTTCGGTAAGTTATGCAGATAGAGTCAAAGCATTTCTTAGAAGCTCTCAGCCAACCTTTTATTTCAATCGAAAGAGCATTAATACAGACTGGATGCCAGCAGGGATAGCAGGCAGCCATCATCTAAAGAGATGAAATCCGACAGGCAAGTGGCGGCCGAGGGAAGAGCCTTGCATTTGAGCCGAATGGAGCCTTGGTATCAACTCAAAGAGAATAATCATCTGTCTCTGGCGATGCAATGCCAACCATCAAAAATCAATCCTGCACTACGCGAAGTGTGAAAGGAAAATGGCCGCACATTTCTGGATTACCATTTTTATTATTTTTTTACACAATTCGCCTCAGTGGTTTCATGGGGTGATATTAGTGACCGGAGCCAGAACTAAGCAGAACTTGGTGCATGGGTTCCGATCCTTACATCCAATCGTGCAATTCCATGTAACGGCCGATTTTAATGGCGAAAGTTTAACGTGCCGCCGACGATGTGACACTATGTGAGGTAGTCAGGTTGACCCTACCCTACCCTCCTAGTCAGGTTGCCTGACCCTACCCAAAATATCGAGCGCCGGCGTGGCTCGAGCCCGTCTTGAAAAAAAAAACAGGGAGACCACTGCTCCACCAACCGAGCTACCGATCACGGCAGCATTCATGAGCCCTCACAAGCCTTCAGTACTCCATGTTTTAGACTCCCTCAACAACAGTGTTTGCGGATGAACATCTTTTGCATGCACTAAGCATTCAAATGAGGTTTACCGCTAGGCGCAAATTATAGTGCTTACGGCCACCTCTGATAACGGGAAAATTATATATAGTGCCCAGGCATACTGCATGCGTATTTAAGCCACCCACATGAAAAGACTGCCATGTTCTGCCAACTTGGTGGCGCAAGGTTAAGAACCGTGTTCAGCAAACGGTTGGCAGTTAAATAACAGTGCGCAGCTTCTATTTACAAAATTGTATATTTCAGCCCCATTTTACAACAGACCGTCCTATTAACCCCCCCCCCCCGCCGGTTGCATCCAGATATATAGTTATGTTGATCCCCTTTGGTACTGTGAATGACATCCCGGGGTTGACACATGATCGAAAATACAGAGCAAACTTCGTTTTGCCGCTTGAGACAAACATTGATGGCAGATTCAGATTTGGACCAATGGAAAGGATAACTTTACATTTCCCTGTTGAAGAAAGCCTACAGATAAATCAATGAAAGCGTAGTACACTACGACTATGTTCTCTCAAAAGAACCTCTCCCATAACAAGGAGTGCTGTGGCCTGTTTTAATCGCAGAATATTTGGAACTATTCCGGCCCAATTCAGTCAGGACTATAGCAGCATCACATCATCGAATAATCGTATCTCAGCATAAGTGGTCCTTAAACAAGCGCAGACGTTAGGGATCAACAGATGGTTGCATAACGCGAGATTTCCTATGTACCCAGCAACGATCAAAAGTTCATTGATTTTCCGACTGGAGTTCCTCATGATATGGCGACATGGTGATTTTCTGCGATAGTATCGGACAAGTCAATTCGCACGGACATCCCAGCGACTCCCTAATTCAGTGGATTGGTCCGCTAATGGGATTTTGTTCCAATCTGCAGACCTGTAAACCCTAATGGACACAAGTTCCCGGGCGCAATTTTATCGGCCCGCGGCGAACTCGACGCAGATTCGGATCGACCGCGTGTCCCAGCGGAGGCCGCGCCGCTTACGCCGCGCCCCTCGAGACCCACCTCCGACTAGAGCGCCCGCCCGGCCGTCTCTCCTGCAGGCGGCGGTCGGCGCCGGCCGTCGGCCGCTTCAAAAGCGTCATCACCGGCTCGGAGCCGGGCCGGCCGCCCACGGTCCCGGGCCCGAAGAGCCGGCGCTCGACGCTCCCCGGCGCGCGCGGTCGTGTCGGCAGACAGAAATAGCGGCCACCCGACGGCTTCTCACTTATCTGGACAGTTCAGGCGGCTAAAGGTTAGATTGGCGGATCGGCCGGTTGCCGGGCCCATTAGCGCCGCCCGGCCGGTACTTACACGAGCACGTGGTAGCCGGCCGCAGCCTTGCCGCGCGGACGCTCCAGGAAATTGTAGATCTTGCCCTGCACGCGTCGGTAGCGGTGGTCGCGGTGGCGCGCCGGTTTGAAGTGCAGTGGCTTGCCGAGCAGCGACATCCTGGGCGTCCGCAGCCGCTGACAGCGCGAGCTGCCGGCGTCGTCGTCGCTGGAACAGGAGCCGCTCGTCACTGGCGGTGGCCGGGGATGAGAAATCGTCCGGCCTGGTCAAGTCAGAGCCGGCCTCGCGCGACAATGTCCGGGGAACAGGGACCGTAGAACGAGCATTGTGTTCACCACGGGATCAAAGGCAAATTGCCATTGGCGTGTCAGCAAAGGCTTTGCGAATGGATGTTTCGGGATTACTCGGACTGTGTGTGCATTCAATACGGTGTTTCATATGACTGACTTGCAAGATTCTGCCATATGGCACGAACCTCACAAAGCGGCTGTTACATAACCATTTCTGGCGTATTCTGAAGTCAGCAAACGGCGTTTTCGTACATTTTACAGAATCGAGGCCAATTTGTTACTTTCAAACAAAGTTTCGGGCTGACTGCCATGATGACGTTGAAGACGCTGGTTATGTATTGCGGCTATATGCAGGTTTATCGAACAAACTCATTCCCATTTGAACGCATTCGTTAAATTTTACAACAGCTAAGCTTCATGTGAATTTCCGCCGCTCAACGTGGCGTTATGCATCGCTGAAAATCTATCTTAAGCGCGCTAGTCTTGAATGCAAGAAAGTTGAAATGCTTGAAGTTTCACCCATTAAAGCCGCAAGTGCCATCACTGTCAGCGTCCAGCAAACAGCGGGCCGTTACTCAGCAACCCACTGCTCATTGAAAGGCGCCATCTTTGATCTGGCGAGTAATTTCCGGCCATTATTGCCGAACTTTCGCGCCAATCTGGCAGCTGTGTAAACCCATTGTGCTTCAGCAATCGTGCGCAAGCCACTGGGACGAAAACTTCTCGACAGTGTTTGCGACCAATAACGACGCTCACGCTAAATATCAGAAAACTCGTATGGTAAATACCAGTGGCGCCACAGTAAAGCCACCACCTTGTGCTGAGGTCTGAAACCGTAGGATGAATTAAAATTAGACGGTACACAACCGTACCGTCAGGCTAATTGCAGGATCAGGCAGTTCCAACCGCACCTCCTTAAGTGGGAAGGTCCAAGGAGACGCTGACAGATGATTAGGGATGATGTGATAGATGATCATCATCAATATCTGATACTTTCTTGAGGACGGATGCGTGCTCACTGTGTGAATACGAAGAATATCTGTGTTGCCCAAGGCCCTGCTTCATAAAACCAGCCGCTTTAATTTCCATATAGGTACATCGATAGCACATTATATGAGGGGACGTCGTCAAACGTAAGGTTTGGACGGTTCTCAAGAGGGCAAACCAGACAGGTATCTGGCGATGCCCCCTTTCATAAGCGGCGGCCCGGCCAAACACTTGGTGTTCTAGTGTTATACTGAGACCGACATAGGCAACAAACAAAAACATCTCTTCGAAGTTGATCCACTCGGTCTTCCTTTGCCTGATTACGACGAATTTCTGTTGACACCTTCCGCTGATGGTGGGTGGTGCCGCCTGATCACAGCTGTGCCGCTGAGCTGTAAGACATGCGGCACAGCATAGGGGTTCAGGCGTCAGCGCTGCGTGGGGAGTTGTTTGTGCGCCGTGCGTAGTGGACCGGAGGCTTGAAATCAAATATGGTGCAGCAGAGAAGACCGGCCAGCACGACGCAGGACGGCGTCGGTGTTCGGTTTCGTAACGGACTGTCGACTGAGGCGGGAACCGACGTCTTACTACCAGCTTAGTCAGTGTTTCAGACAGAAAATTGCGTGTTAGCTGCAAGATTAGTTCGCTGGTTGGCTGGTGATTATCTGAGGTGCAAATATTTCGTTCCCCTATGTATGGCCACGTTTCATAAGGCGACTGACAATTGACCCCCTGACCTCTACCACTCTCCAGTTAGTCACTGACCTCTCACACAGCTATTCGTATCGTCATTTGGCTCTCCAACTCCGTGCCACACTCCATCAAATGACCTCGCAACATGGCCAACTCTGGTGTCGGCCTTTACCTGAACGATCAGCGTCACGTCGTCGCCTGTCGACTGTGCACTTAGCGTGTAGTCAGAGGTACCTGATCGCTCAGTGTTTCAGACGTGCAGATCACATGACGCCCATTACTGCGCTAATATCCATCACACGGACACTCAATGCCGCGTCAGTTTTCGTTCCGGCTGCTCAAGGCCGTGATGGTGCTCACCATCCGACTAGTCAGTACGTGGAAGCATTTTGAGCACTTAGCGCTGCGTCAGTGTCCGTCCGTCTTACGACCACTCATTCCTGCGTCAGGGCGGCATTTCGCTGTCGAACGCTGCGTCGCTGCCCAACACGTCATCGCTCAATTTCGCGCTTCAGTCCGTCATCCGACCGCTCAGCGCTGCGTGTCCACCATCTGACACCAATTACCGACTCGCCGGCGCCCCTGTCCCAGACCACGGCGCGTCCGCCGCCTCGCCGCCGCCGCCGGCTCCGGTCAGCCAGCCTCCGGCCCCGCGAAACCTGCTGACGCCGGCGGCGTCGGCTCGATAGGTTGGCGCCTACGCGCGGCCGAGCCGCCCGCTTTATAATTAGCCTGACGGCCCGTCACCGCCGTGACGAGCGCCTCGCCGGCCGGTTCGGAGCAGGGCGCCGGCCGCGGCGGTGCATGGTGTCGCCGGCAGCGACGGTAGCGACGCGCCCGCCGGGCAGCGCCGGCGTTGCGACGGAGACCCCGGCGGCGCGGCCGGCGCCGGGCCGCCCTCTGACGCGCGGCAGTAAGAAACGCCGCGACCGCGTCAGTGAAAAGTCGGCCCACGATTACGCGGGGCCGGACACAGCGATGCGTGACCGGCTCAGGTTGTAGCAGCTGGAGCTGGACGCTCCGCGGCCTGCCCGAAGCTGCGGGCTTTCCGCCCGCACCAGCCGCCGTGAGGACCGGAGCTGGGCTTTCCGTCGGCCGTTGCGTGTGCGGGGCCCGGCAGATGGGGTTTCCGCGCCACGTGACCCCACCCCGGAGCTGGCCGGGATTCGGCGAACAGTCGGCACGGGAGGGCCGCAGTAGTCGGCGGGACGAGTTCCAGGAACTCGGCGGCGGCGACGGGGAGCGCGGTGTGGTGGTGTTAGGTCGATTTCGCAGAACGACGGCGATGTTGACACAATCACGGCAGGCAGAAGGTAGCTCATGATGGCTTGTCGGACGTGGAGGAAGTCACAGAAAAACCGCCATATTCAATGCAGACATGTAAACGAAAAAAAACAAAATATTTAGCTTCCAGCATAACCCATTGACAAGCACTTGTCAAAGGACAGACAACATAGGGTCATACTTAGATGATTTGTTTTGCAGGCACTTCTCAGCAGCCACCAAACCTCACTGCTCCATCTTCCTTGCCGGCCCGACCCCAAACTACGTCACTACGACGGTCTGATCTGCCCAGTCCCCTCGTCCCACCACTTCTCTCGTCTTCCCAGTCTTCCTCGTGCGCCCGGTTCTATCGCATGCCCAGTTCCCTCGTCATCTGACCAGTTACCAGCTATCATCAGCCCTCTTGTCGGTCAAGTCCTCCCGTTTGACTAACGGTCTTGGCTGACGAGTCCTCCCTTTTGAACAATCCTATATCACTAGTCCTCCTTTGCCACTAATTTTCTGATCTTTCCAGTCCTCTCCTTCGACCAGTCTGTCCAGTCTGACTCCTGTCTGACCGGTACTCTTGCCTAGCCAATGCTCCCATGTGCCCAGTTCTGTCGTCCAACACGCCCTCTAGTGTGACCCGTGTCCGGGTCGCCACTCCCCCCCCGCCGTCGCCGGCTCGATCGACCAACTGGGACTCCCTGCCACGGCCGGCCGAGGCCGGACAACACACTTACCCGGCACATCCCGCCGCCTAATTGGCTCGTTGTCGGGCGTTCCGGCGGCCCCGGTTGGCGTGCCGGCAGCCCCGAGGTGGCCGCCGAGAGCACCTCGTCCCAGCGGCTCGGCGGGGGCGGACCCGTCCGTGTCCGCAGTCTGGCCGGGGGAGGTGCGGCCGGGACGGGTCACTGCCTGGCCAGTACAGCGGAGAGCCGAGGCGGCGACAGCGGGTCACGTCGTCTTTAAAGAAGTGACGCCTAGCTCCGGTGGGACCAGAGGTATCCTACGGGCTGCGCATGCCTATTCATGAAGTGAAGACGGTGATGACAGAGAAAAGTACAAGATCCAAAGAAGCATTACTAAAAATGTGCCTCCAACACAGTGCCAGGAATTCTTCCCTTAATCAGAAATTGCATTTCACTTTCAAATGTACTTCATATACTAGAATAGTGTTTTCTTACGTTATTTTTATGGAGTACGACAACGGACAGGAAGTTGTCAGTCAACATAAGTCTACCAATCAACTGGTCAAAGCCTCTACGCTACGCATATCAAATTCCTAAATCACATACGGGAACGTTTAAACGCAATAGCCTAGTCTCGCATCATCCCTGTTACTTTCCGTACCAGCAACACAACGGCGCGGTCAGAATCCTCGCTTCAGCCCGCGCATTATGGCCGCCATTGTTAACAATCTCGCCTGCCCACCGGAGTGAAAGGCCTTGGAGCCTCCCGCCGAAGCCTCGCTCTGTTATTCACAACCGCCGCCGGCCTCCGCGTCCAAACGTGGCGAGCATTCGCCGGGACGCAACTTCCGGGAACTCAGTCCGCGCGCGTGACGCGGCAGGGGCCTGGACCCGTGACGCGTCGGCCGCGTCACGCCAGCGACGGCCGGTCGCGTGCCGGCGCGTCGTCCGCGCGGCCGCCGCCGGATCTCTCTGACCTACTCCCCGCCGGCCGCCACCCGGAAGCGCGGGCCGCCAGCGCCGCCGAGGACGCGGTGGCGTGACGCCCGGCGGCCGGGTGGCCGTCGCGCCGCGCTGTCGCCGGAACTGCGCCGGACGACGGCCGGCGGCCGGCGGCGCCCGGCCGACCCGCCAGCTCCGGGTCAGGGCGGACCGGAACGGCCCCACGGGAGAGGCGCCGGTCACGGCACGGTCGTCAGGGGTGAGGCGATGAGGAGGCGGAGCCCGAGAGTGCACTTCACGCCTCGACCCGCCTCACCGGCCCGGCGAACGAGACAGGACTGATTAATGCATCGGTGCGGAGCCCAGCGACAACAGATCGCCGCTCTTTGCCGGCATTAATCCAATTAGATAATGGATCAGATGTGTCTAGCCGAGAGGGGAGGGGCCTCCGACGACGGGACAACTTTGCAAACTCGTTTGGCGGCTGCGCTGACGAGGGCCGTTGGAGACACGTCAACATGACCTCCCTCTAAAAGGGCGCAAGTAGGAAGGCGACGGAGGACAGGTTAGTAATTTGTTGTTTGCGCATTTCGCTGCCACTTCCGTGGTTTCTGGCTGTGACTTCTTTGTAGCTTTATAAGCATACCACCGTGTAATTATCTCACCTTTAAAAGAACGAGTCAGGGAAAAACGATGACGCACTTCGGTAAGAATATACCAGTAACGCAGGCATTGGAAGACTGGTTAAGGATGTTTGATAAATTTAACGTGTTACACGTTCTTTCGTCCCAGTGCAAATATTACTCGAACATTATGCCATTGTTTGAGTGACTGACTATTGGGACTTGGGGACTCACCGGCCACGTGGTCATATGCCGCCCAAGTAATGCGCAGTTGCATGTCTCGGTCATTTAGGCACATAGTCCAAATGCATATTTCACTGGCATGCCAGAGACGAACTCAACGAACTCCATACAAAGGTATATCATTTGATGTCCGATGCAGCTTTCTGACATCTTTTCCTGCAAAGCTATGCTCGTGTCCATTTTACATCCAACATTACATTCGACCTTGTTTCATAGGACTCTGTCGCATGTGCCGAATGTCATGTTTCAATATCAACCGGATGACGTCGTAACACTGTCGGCAAACACTCCCTTATAGCACCCCGCCTTACAACGATCACGTGACCTGATCCTGTCGCTGACAATACGTTTGGCGTGTGGCGACAGTGGCCGATTCCGACCCATACAGCACTGCTTCCAGACTCCGCGTTCGGCTCGGCCAACCTCGGACCCCTCGCGAGCAGACTCACACGTCGGCGGCCACAGGCCACGTCCCGCACCAGGCCAGGCGCTCTCCTGCACCGCCTGGTCCCGGCGTGGCAGCCGGCGGGCGGCGGTCGCTCGGCTCCCACTCGGCTCGGTCCCACGTCCAACGAGCCTCCCAGCTCGTTGGACGTGGGTGAGCAGCCGTGCCGGCAGCTCGGCAGCGCACGGCTCGCCCGGCACGCGGCCGGGGCCCGTCCGCGCCGTCCCAGCCGCCGGCCGGGGGGAGACCGCGCCGCCCCAGCCGCCGGCCGGGGGGAGACCGCGCCGCCCCAGCCGCCGGCCGGGGCCCGTCCGCACCGCGCCGCCCCAGCCGCCGGCCGGGGGGAGACCGCATCGCGACGCGCCGCCGGCGGCGGCCCCAGTCCGGACCCCGGCAGCCGGCCCGCTGGCGGCCCCGGAGCTGGCCCGCAGCCAGAGGGAGCGCGTTTTTTCGCGATGTTCGCCGTTCGGGTATCGCGGTGCGCCGTCTCTGAGGGGCGGGCCGCCAGGCCGGCGCTGTCCCGCCAGGACCGGCGGCCGCTGGGGCAGGCAGGGACGCTCCCAAAAACCCCGCCCGGGAGGGGGAAAACTGGGGCTTAATCGGGGTGCAAACAGGTCAGTTCGTCAACGGGGACTGGGATTTGAAAATGTATTTTGTTTAAACGAAACAATAACATTTTTTTAACATCTGTGACATACACATTTTTACTATATTTAGTAATGATATTGCTTATATATGTAGCGACCAGTTTATATTACAATGTTTATAAATATATCATATATATAATTTTACTATATATATATATATATATATATATCTATTTGGGGGATAGCTACGAAATATGCCAGTGGGGTGCTAAACGCCGGCCCTTCCCCCCGACATCACCACCATCGGTCAACGGCGGATTAAATGCCTAACAGATCAGAATGAAAATGATTTCGGCATTGGATGTCAGATAATCTGGTTGCATCCAAACAGAACACTCTTCCCTTTCGATGACTGCGTTACTGAAATTTATCATTTTGGTCATACTGGATGAGTCGCGGCAAGCGACTCATCCAGTATGGCAGCTTTTTCGCTTAAGAAGCAAACAAATCAGGAAAACTAAGATCTATCTGCGCCAAAGTTTTGGCGGGTGCTTATCCGGACCGAGTCAGAGCCGAAGCCACAAAACAAGCATATTTTTATTAAAATGAAACGATATAGATTATCAAAAGACATAAGAAAAGCAAAGACGAACGGCAAGAATTTTCTTTTGATGTCATCCCAGCTCCTGAAAACTGTTGACAATGTTGAGGTTGGAGTCTTGAAACCTCCCAAAATTTTGTTGTTGTCGGTCGCAGGATCTGCCTTCTCAGCTACCTCTAACATCTTCATTCTGTTGCAATGGTCTATTGCGCGCTTCTGTTGTAATTCAAAACAAGTCGTTTGGTTCTCGGTACAGCCACCGTGGAACGAGAACACTCACAGGAATAACACTTTGGAGTGTTCACCCTCGTTTGCTCGTCTCATGAATGCCCAGGCATGCTGCTCAGGCTGCCGACCGCGCTGCCGACGCTGCCAATTTAGTAATATGACCTCGCGTTCATTTACAAAAACTGTCCACCCTTCACGTTCTTCTGCGCATGACATCCGCCAGAATGAAGCTAGGGCGAGGAAATTTGTCGGTCTTCTGCTGTACCCACAATCCTGTGCCGTTTTAAACCTCAACATCGTTCGGCAATTTTTGTCATCACAGCTCTGCAACATCGGAAGGACGGTCTCGGGGCCGATCTTTTGTCGGCACGGACAGTCGCACTCGTGTCGGGCCGAACGGAGGCCACTATTTTTTCGTACAGAACAGATCTTGTTGGACAACCAGCTGCATGACATTGTGGGGATTTAGCCTTTGCGATAAATTTACAATCCAAGGTACAGGTAGCCTAGGTCAGATCAGCCAAGGTCAATCGGGGTCACGTACATAAATGCGGCATTCTGTGAATGGGCATCCTTGGATACCTCAGTTGATCTGACCAAGCTTTTCCATGCAAATGAAAAATTACTTATTTTTCTCCCAATATGCCCAAACGATTTCAACTGCATTTTGTGGGGAGGTATTGAGTTGGCTTTAGTTGACCTCGGATGGCGTAAGATAACCTAAGTAAGTCACCTAACGTGCGGCTATACAAGGATATCCTTCCTCCATCAATCCATCAGACTGCACAACTCGCTTCCTTTGAAGAACCAGTTTGCTTCCTTTCTTTAGTTTGGAAAAGGTAACAAATTCTCGTTTACCAAAATATTACCCTTCATGTCAGTATAGAGTGAGGGCTTTCCCCCCCATGGTTTAAAGGTTTCGGTTGGTCAAGACGAGAGTATTGAATAATTATTGCTTTGCTTCACGCTGTTCAGAAGATAGGAATTTTTTACCTTGACCAAAAACTGCCTAAACTTCGCAGAACACGTACTTTTGTGAAAAATGGAACTTCGTTATCACCAATTTTGTTATATTCCGATGTTAACAATGAATTTTGAGGGGGCCGGACATACTGCTTTTGGTGTGACCGAATTTCGTTATAAGCGGATTCGTTACCAGAGGCTTTAGCACAAAAAAAACTGAAAGGTTTTGACATCTCAGTGATGACAATGCATGCATTCGGTGTCAGAGCCAACGATCTTATTTTTATTTTAGATAAAATAGAATGGAAAAAAGCAACCCAAGCTGCAAAGGAAAACAGGACGTCATGGTGGTAAGGAATAAAGCGGAAAATAGGTATTCAGTTGTGTTACCTGCCGGATGATTAGTCAGCTTCTAGCTTATTCCCTACTTTCAGTTTCAGCGGTGGCCGAATGAGATCGGCGAGACATAAGTGGTTTGCGAACGTTTTTCTCCTTCAAGATGTCTAACGTAATCCTCTGTAATAAAACTTTTCTGCATGTGCGACTTATGAATGAATACATTTCTCTGGTTCCGTCTCATGCCGGAGATAGTCTGAAGTGTTCCTTGTGTGACAGGATTTGTCCCAGCATTTCAAGCCGAATATGGCGGAACAGTCTTTTTCTGGTCCACGACCCTGCGGGCTAAAATGATGTCCTGTCAGCGGAGTAAAATGGCGCCTTATTCGGCGGATGAAGAGCGGGTCCCCATTTTTCCCGATTCATATGCTATCGGGATATGGAGCAGATGACTACGTCTCCATTCCTCTCGCTGAGACAGGATCGATTTGAGATATCGGAGACAGGGTGTAGATTTGAAAAGAAGAGAGGAGGGAAATGTGCAGAGGAAGATGGATGTACGCCATCTACACACAAGCTAAACATAGATCACGAGGTGTTTCTTGCCTAATTAGGATTGTTCAGGTTTGTTGCCCAAGACAGTGCAATTTAAAAGATGGCGCCTCAGCCAGGCCGCGCCGAATCAACACGTGTATGCAGAGTTAGCCATGAGTAAATGGGGAAAATATAGCATTTGGTTAGATTCTTGAACGACTGGTTGGTGAATACATTCGTCTGTTACGTAAGATGTCTGGAAATCACCAACCCTTTTAAAGACTTGCCAAACGACCGCAAACATGGCTACACCTTATCAAAAGACGTTACGGATTTCATAAAATGCCGTAAAATCGAAACACCAGCAGCAAAGTTCTTAGCAATATGAGATCTGAATGGCCTATTGCCCGTATCCCGTATTTCCCTATCCAGATTTGCATTTCGCCTCGGGATAGTGACAAGACGGAATATATGCATAGCCCTACTCACACCACGTGAATAGCTGCTCATCATGATGAAGGTTGGCAGCAAACTTACCAAGCGTACTTCATCAAAAGTCATTGATTTTGCGTTTAAATGCCCCAGTGTTACTGGCCACAGAATAAAAACGCCCCTGTATTTTCTCCGTTTTTCCCGCATGTATCCGCTTCAACTCAAGAAGTAAATCCCCTTTAAAGTCAATTTTTTGATTTTTTCACCCCAATGGTCATTTCTGTTCTTTTTGTGGTGGAAACCGCAGATATTGTCGACCAGCGGCGGTAAACTTTAAATTCTCATACCCCAGTTGGTCACGGGCACCGCTCTGATTACATTTAAATGCCAACCGCGTTCACTAAAGCTAAAACTGTCCCATAAAAGAATACCCACGAAATCTGAAACCAGACCGTGGGCAGATCTAAAAATTACTAATAGACAGGAATATTTAACATCTCGAGGAAGGAAGAGCGCACACTGCAACTGCATAGCACTGAGAAAGTTTTTCAAGTTGTAGGCACCGTCTTCCAACATATGCTTAAAATCCAGTTAAACAGCAGTGAAAGCTGTTTAACTTAATGGCCTGTCAGACTTTTCTAGAATAAATCCTACGGGGTTTTCCAAAAGCCAAAAGGACTCCGGTTTGATATTAACCAGCGCATCACTACGAATTTCACGCATCAAAAGTATGCATACGCCTTTCATCGACAAACCGTAGCCTGTGGGCACTCTATGTTTGAGGTCTGTGTGTATCTCATAATTGCCTCGCCGTTCAAAACATGGTGATAGACCTGTCAACCACGGGTTTACAGCATCCCGCTGCAATATGGAGCGGAATTAACTGCAACACCAGTTCAAAACAGGCAATGAACCATGCATTTTTCACATTTAAAACATAAACCTAGTAATGTATATTTCGTATTCATTAAGAGAAAGGGATATCAGCGCAGTCTATGACGTGATATCCATCATGCATAAAACAAACCTGAAAAGACACATGCGCCTAAGATGCGCAAAGGATTGCCGCAATTCTTCAGACAATAAAAACTCGAGCGAGACAAAGCGACCATCGCAAAAGATTGCTCACTCCACAAAAAATTGATTCGTGCAAGGCTAATCCAACTCGACCCATGCTTAATGATGCCAACGGAGACGCAGACTTTGAAACGGCCGCATCAGTCAACCAGCTGCGGCCCCTGCCACGGGAGATCCCCCGAACGGTCTGGCAACGGCTCAATCCGCCAGCGCCGGCCGCCAGGCATGCATTGAGAGATCATTGAGAGATATGATATCATTGAGAGATACGCCGGCCCGCCGGGCGAACATGCCTCTTCGGTCACGGCCAGAGTCGGGATTTATCGGAAGTCTATCGGCCGTTCCCGGCGATGGACCGGATAATCCCCCGCGAAGATTGCCGACATCCGTCTTGGCGTGCTCTCTTTGTCCGCGCCGGGCGGCGGCCGGCCGCGGCCCGGCGGCACCTGCCGTTGCGCGCGCGTTTTTCCCCCGCGCCATTAGTCGCCGCCGGCCGGGGGCTATTTCCCTTCGCGGCCATTGGCGGTGCGGTCATCTGCCCGCGGCGACGTCGGCCCGGAGGCTGGGAGCGCGGCTTCTGCGCGCCTAATGAGCCGGCATCGATCAGGCGGCGCGCTGTTTAGCGGCGTGCACGACGTGCAGCGCTCGCGGTAATCACCGGCGGCGCGGACGCCGCCGACGGCGTGGGAACCGGCCGGCCGACGGACGAGCGCCGCTGATGGCTTCACGACGAGGACGGCCGGCCGGCGGCCGCCGACGGCCCGTTTGTTGTGCGTCGGTCACGACGGCCGCGGCGGAGAGGCGCCCCTCCCCCCTCCCTGCACGGGGCTCTGGAGAGACGGGCGCGCAAAAACGCGTCCTGTTTCCGGGCAGAGTGCGGCCGATCGGGCGAGCACGACAGGCGGTGTCAGTTTATTTGGTTCTCTGACGGAAATATGAGAGTCAATTTATACAGAAATGATATGTTCAGGACGCTCCAGTTCACAAGTCTGCATAACTGACACTAACCCAAGGGCTTTTAAAGGGGCACAAGCTTTCAAAAGGGCTCCAGTATCACTATGGAAAAATAGCCAACAAGAAATGCAGAATATTTAGAGCTTGAAGGAGGTAAATGCTTTTTGAATGGATTGTTCCGATCATTCTTCATACACTGTATACCAATTCCTCCATAATTCCTACTCTTCTGTCAAGGACAAATACAGTTTGTTCATGGTACCTTAATCTTTCGCAATACGTTGCGATCAGCATAGTAAAGCAAACACATATATTCTGACATCACTTTACGTCTCCCGTTCACAATGGTAAGACTACCCTGCATAAACTCTACCCTTACCAACAAACCAAAGAGATCATTAAGACGAACAATAAGCAGCGGAAAAGAAGCTTTTCTAAACATCCACCACTGTTCCTCGCAATTACTTTGTCTTCCTTGTTTTCTGTTCATTGATCCCTGCGACCCAGAAAAATTTCCGCTCAAAAACGCACCGTCCCGTCACCCTTGATATATTGTGCGAGATAGTCGGTTATGACAGCTGCACTGACGGTAAACAAGTTCACCTGGTACGTGCCAGACCGGCGTGACGGCGTACCAGGGGCGGCCAGCCCGCGCCACACCGTTTCTCATTCGGGCAATGTCCGTCGCAGGATGTCGGCGGGCGGGTTGGCGGCGTGGCGTGGCGCGACACACCCGTCACAGAGCGGCCAGGGACGGCCGCCGGGAGTCACTCAACCGGTCAGCCGCCAGCCGACCGGGGCCGGCCGACAGCTGCCTGCCTTCCTCGCTGCTTTTCATGCTGTGGCCGATTTCTGGTCTAGGCAAATTGTTAACGCCACTATTTATAAAGTTTCTAGGTCCTACAACTTGTAGCATGAAAGCGTCCACAAAAATGGGACTGCAGATTGCAACTATGGGCATTCAGTGATCGGCATGGGCGAGCAAGCACTTAAAATTATAACGCTCGGATTATGTCACAAACTCCTCGCGGGTTCACCGTTGGTCATTCCACAACGCCACGAAGTCAACAAAATCATTTCAGTAAAATAGTTTCGCATTTTCATATGCAGCCGGCACAAAGATGGGTGAAAGTTCGCGCCGCACGTCAGAAGCCAGGGAAGACGGCGTCACGTCTCGGCTGCTTCTGCCTGCTTCGGCGCTTGCTGTAAGGCCCCCACTGCCCGCCGCCGGCAACGTGAGTTTTCCGCCGGGACTTTACGGGTGATGAGATCCTTTGAGGCGGTTCGATTTTCCGAGCCTAATCTTGGCCCAACCTCGCGGTGAGACGCTGAATTGTCGGATGCAGATGAAATCCAGACCGTCATAGAGGCGCTCCTGCGCCATACAGGCGTTCTCGGGACCCGGATTTGCATGACAACGATGTTTTTCCTCGCTGTTTGAATGGCCACAAAATAAAGATGGTAACTTTTTTGATCGTGACGTCATCGTGCTACCGAGTGATGTGAACAGCTTCAAGCTTTTTTAGGATCTTTCCCTACAGCGGGTTTTATCGTGTGTTTTTAGGATCCGGAAAACACCGTCGTAGACTCTTGATAGTATTGAGCGCTTAGTTTTTCACGAATAAAGAGCCTAGTCCGCAGGACTATAAAGTACGTATTGCAAACGGATAAAAGACATCGTTTGTAAAAGCAGCGTGAAGTCGGATCAGCCATCATGTTTTCACAGCTACTCTGGTTGAATTATAGCACAAAACATATTTAAGCCATTACATACGGATCCTATAAAATATTGCAACGAAGTGCACGGTGCGCACGTGGAGGCGTTTTCAAATAAATATGTTCTAAAATGTTAAACTTTGCTTAAATAGATGGCAAATCCATCCATAAAAAGGACAGTAAGGTGCCCATTTAACAACTATGAAGAGGAACCCGACCCTTTTCTCCACTATTGACCAAAGCCAGTAGCAAGGGCTATGGCCAAACTGATTATCCACAGGAACCAACAGCTTATCTCCACGATGATTTAGGGCCTGTTTACGGGTTAAATCGCATGTGTTCATTACACATGTGGTTATATAATATCGCAGTGTTTAAGTTTTGTTTGTTCTCTAGAAAAAATTTTCATAATTTCCCAGCAGCGTTTCCATTCCAAATCCCAGACTGAATCACCCTGCGGGAAGCCATCTGGAAACTGAGCTAGGTAGTTACGAATATGCCTGATACCGTGCACCCCTTGTGCCTTTTCTCCACCATCGCCTCAAATTTGTTTCGCTTTAGTTTTAAAGCAGACCGACTGGTTTACATGAATCAAACATCAAATGCCCTAAAACCCCCAATTTAAAAACATGGTTTAGCCAAAAACATAAATCACACGTACCTTTTACTTACGCAGAATGACGTCAAAAAATGCTTATTATACTATGTCAAGTCAGAAAAGCAGTTGCTCGCTTTTTGAAAACATACCACAAACATACGTACAAGCATTCTATCGTTGTACTCACAGGAATGCACGCTTCCTGACGGCATTTTGAATTATTAGGGAACCAGATGTAGTTTCAGCTACCTCTATAAAATGGCACCTGAATTCTGTTCACCAAAATTACATGTATACAGGTGAGGTCTTTTGAATAGGTATCCACGCTGCATATAACTTGAAGACAAATAGATGCCGATGAGCGATCGAGTCATGGGTCTAGAAATGATATTCCTGCATGAGTGCATCAAACTAGCTAAAGTTGGTTGGGCTGCGATATGCCATACCATTTCCTTTTTTTTGTAGGCAGTGAATTTACCTTGTTTGCCCTATACGTGTCTATACACCTGCCCAAACTATACCAACAAATGTGGGGCTCAAAAATGGCGTTCGCAAAGCGTTAGCTAGAAATGGAACAGAAAAACGGAAAATGAAGTTTGAAGACAGACATGTAACACGGCAGGGTCGGTCGGTCGGCTCCTGCCTCGCGCCGGCTCCTGGCGAAGGGCTGGAGAGGGGCCATAATGGCTTGGGAAGGTTCGAAACTCAGATATATGTCATCTGAAGACACTACAGTTTGCGAACGCATGGAGTTTTATCATTATTATCGAGTGGTTTGCGATCTGTAAAGATATCGGAACTTTGGAAATTTTAGTTTGTTTTGAACTTTGAAATGTGGGGCATTTCTTTTTTACTCTTTCGTATCTGCCCACTGGCGATCCTTATCCATATATTGCATGTCCGACGTTTTCCTCTCCTATATATATATATATATATATATATATATATATATATATATATATATTTGAGATATATATGTGTATATATATAAGGAGCTAAATAAACCAAGTCTTCTTGAGGGATTTCTGGACCCGTTCCGCATGGTGAAACACAGCGACAAGAGATCGAGAATGTAAGAAAGAGGGAAAGAGTGAGTGAAAAAGAACGAGAGAAGGTAAGAGCAAAAATAAGAGGCGAAAAAGGGAGACACAGTCAGAAACGGCGAGACGCAACGAAAGAAGGGAGAGAGAGAAAGAGGGAGAAAGGGACAGAGGGAGAGAGAGAGAGAGGGGGAAAGGAGGAGAAGAGGGATTTCGGAAAATGTCGGGATTTCTTTGATCAACGCTTTCGTCTGCAGCTACCCAAACGAAAAACCACTTAGACGAAGCCGGCTGCAAACGCCACCAAGTTCACAGGAACGGGCCCGTTTCACCGTACTTCGTCTCGACGCGAAACGCAATTACAACCGTCCATCGACCGCCCGGGTCCCTCTTTCTCTGTCGTTCTCTTCAGAGCCCGCCGCTCACCAACGCCGTCACACCGAGCGGTCACCGTTGGTCCGCACGGCGCTGGGTCGCACACATCCGTCTCCCTGCCCCACCAGCTCCCCCCCCGGCGTGAACGATCAAGATCGAGGCCCGCAGGATGGACCAGTGCCGGCGACAACGTGGTCGAAAATGCGATACAAACGAGCTCCGCGCGACGAGCCAATGGCGTCGCGAAGGACGCGCTGGTGATCGCGCGGGCGTCTGGACTGTGGGGGGGGGGGCGTCACAGAGGTGGTTTGCGCGGCATTTGTGGCCCGCGTGGTTGTTCATGTGAGGATCAATACTGGTTTTACTTCACATTGTCAACATACTGGACTGTTTTCAAGGTCGAACTCTGTGTTTCATATTCATGATTTATCGGACTGCATCACACACACAAAACCGAACGCATGCATACATCACCTGACCAGTTCAGTAGCTAGACTCCCATGTGTTCAGGCTAAGCAGAACCTCTGAGTATGACGGAACGCGTTAGACCAGTGGTGTTCAGGTTAAGCATAACCTCTGAGTATAACGGGACGCGTTAGGGCAGTGGTATAGGTACATTCTGGTTGTCTGGAATACTTGCCTGTATGCCGATGTGACTTTTAAACCACTACAAACCTGTGTGGTACGCAATCATTCGTATCCCGTCACTGACCAACCTCAAAAGCCCATTAAGAATCGCGCCGATTTATGTCCAACGTCTGCCTCGTCACGCTTAAAACTCTTAAAGGAATCTCTGGTACAGCTTTCGATGCAGCAGTCTCTCGTGCAGCCTGGTAAGCCGGACGCCCCCGGCGGACTCCGTCGGCGAGCTCGACGCCGCTGACGGCGCCATCACTTCAACCGACAACATCAGGCGGCCCCCGGGGCGGCGCGGCCGTCATTGTGCCGACCCGGGCCGCCCTGAATGCGCCGCTTCCGCTTTGTGAGCACGTCGCCCCGGGAGCGGGCCGGCCATCTGTCTAAATTTGTTCCTGTCGCGAGCATGATGGCGCGGCCGGCCGGCGTCTCGGCGGCTCATGGCCGGGCCGCCGCCGGCGCTGGGTCTGCACCAGCCGGCCGATCCGACTGTTGCGTCCCGAGACGAGGGCCCGCGCGGAACCCTGCCGGGAGCGATTCGTCAGCGCAGAAAGTGCCGAGGCAGCGGTCATCATTTCTGACGGGCATTGCCGGGGCTGACGGCGGAGGGTCTCGCCGCTGCATTCCGCCTCGTTAATCAGACCGCTGCGCAGATGGGTTCTCTCCCGGCGCTTTGACAGTTGAACGGTGCGCCGTCGCAGGCCGGACGAGAGCGCTGGCAGAGACCGCCGGCAGACTCGCCGCTACGTACGCCGTGGAGAATTCCATGGCCGGCAAGTGCCAGCTCAAGTCGTTTATTTCCACATGCGGGTCGACGGAATGTCGCCGCGAAATGCCAGGCGGTTTGCAGTCCGGCGTAACTGCCGGACTGCGCCGCAGGTCGCGACGCCACTCCTCAGCTCTGTGGGTCGGCTCTGTGGGTCGGCACTCCTCCTCAGCTCTGTGGGTAGGCACTCCTCCTCAGCTCTGTGGGTCGGCACTCCTCCTCAGCTCTGTGGGTCGGCTCTGTGGGTCGGCACTCCTCCTCAGCTCTGTGGGTCGGCTCTGTGGGTCGACACTCCTCCCCGGCTCTGTGGGCCGGCATTCCTCCTCAGCTCTGTGGGTCGGCTCTGTGGGTCGACATTCCTCCCCGGCTCTGTGGGTCGGCACTCCTCCTCAGCTCTGTGCATCGGCTCTGTGGGTTGACACTCCTCCCGGCTGTATGGGTCGGCGGCCCTGTCCGGCCCTGTGGGTCGTCGAGCGTCGCTCGGTCTCCGCGCGTCGCTCGATCCCCGGGACGGAGCCGAGCCGGCTGCGGCCCTCTCCCCGACAGGAAATCGGCCTCCGCGCGGCTGCCTTGTCATGGATAGTGGATGTCCCGGCTACCCGGCCGATGCATCAGCCGGTTGAGGCCGACTTCCCGCGCCGCCCGGAACAGGCGGACGGCCGCCGCCGCCGCGACACGGGCGGCTGATGGCCGGCGCCCGCGGCCGCGGCCGGCGGGCGCCGCCCACCGCGCCGCCGCCGCACATCGATTCCGCACGGACGCGGGGTACGCCGGCTATGGACCGGCGGTCCTGCTTACTGTCGGCGCGACGACGGCACGCGGGCGCGGCGCGCGCGACGGGAGGCGAGGACGAGCAGGCCCGTCGCCCCTCCGTGGACAGCGGGGCGCTCTGCGGACGTCCCTCCCCGCCCTGTTCGCCTGCGGCGGACGCGCGTCGGCGGCCGCGCCGCGGACGGTCGCCGGGGCCGGTGGACGGTCACGCCCCGTCCCGCGCGGCACAGAGCACCGCTGTGCTCTCAGGCTCGGCGTCCGGGCGGCGCGGGCGGGCCGCGGTGTCGCCGTCCGTCAGACGGGAGGCGGGTCGGAACGACGCCGACCGCCGGGTCCGGTCCGGCCGGCCCCGAGCGGGGCGGCCGCCGCCGGCACCGCCTCCCGCGGCGCAGCTGCGCGGTTCTGATCACGGCGTGCTGCTGGCCGTCCGTGGACTGGCCGTTCAACGGTTTGCTTTCTGGCGCCCACCGACCTGAAGAGCTGTAAAGATAATACAAAGCGGGGAAAATCTAAGGATAATGATAATGTAAATCTAAGGAAAATCTAATGATAGTGCAAGGAAAATGTTAGGATCATTTAAGGATAATATAAGGCGAGACAACTTTCTTCTGTCGTTTGTATGGTTATGTCCCCCCTATTCCATCGATTCAACACACATAATGACACTAATGGAATGAAACTGGCGCAAAAGCTTCCCTAAAAAATACCATGGAAGAGGAGCACTCGCATCCTAGTTACTGTCTTCCTCGATGTTTTCCATGCTTTCGGTTAGGACCAGTTTTCCATTGCTTGCGAGAAACAAAACGATGGCAATGATCCGACCACTCATCCACGGCAAATTTCCATTGTGCTTAAGCCCACCATTCTCCAAGGGATTTTTCCATGCATACATTTCCACCTTCTGCAGAACCGAAAACGACAGGTGGGCTGTAAATGTCTCCACTGCCCTTTCTCGTTCGGAACGGCTTCGGAATGTTGCACAGCCCGAGAGCCTCAGTAATGGTGAAGAATATCGCAGCCACCACCTCAGGCCACGAGATAGCCTGTACCTTACTTCGGACTGGGGACGGATCAACTCTCTGGGCAGAAGGCAGCCTTGACATTTACTAAAGCTAAACTCGGGCGAGGCCTATTGATCATGCAGCACGGCTGCTACGGAGCGGCAGCACACAGCCGGGCATCGGATACGCCGCTTTCATCATCTAGCCAGCATCCGCAGCGTGAATACTGTCGGAGTCTGCTCAGCTTCAGGGCCTCGCCCGGACCGGGTAACCCGCCGGCACGTCAGCGTGGGAAACATACGGCGCGTTTCATGTAATTCGCCGAGTCAGCCGGTGCCCGATCACACAGTGCCTGGGGGCGCCGTACAGCTGAGGGTCCCTCCCACCCAGGGCCGACCGGGGAGATGACCTAGTTACCTTCCCCCCGCCGCCGCCTGCAGGTGGGACGGGTGGCCTGATGACGACAGGTGCGTTGCGTCGAATGCTCTGCCTTGTCAGGCGAGGCTTCCTTGTAAATGATCCGGCCATGCCGGCGGATTCCTTTTGAGAAGGCCGGAGGCAGTTCGAACATTGTGCCGCGAGCGATCTTGTGCAGCGTAGAAGTGGACAAAAACTGGCGGGATTTCAACAGAACAAGGCATTTTGAAGATTTTGAGTGGCACATGAAATTGGGCGCAAGCCAGCTGCAAGCAATTCAGGCTTGCTACGACAATGTTCAAGACCGATTGGATAAATGAAGCAAACGTCTCCGTGTTACTCTTAATGCCAGGAACGTCAAAGAGACGGGTGCTAAACGAAGTTTTTAGGCATTGCTTATGCACAGGAACATCTTGACAGCCGCCACAAGCCCCGCTGAGGTACTAAGGGGGCATGTCCACATCATACCTCCGATCAAGAGGCCTCGTGCCGTCATCGATGGCCGGACTCACCAGGTCTGAGTGCGCCGGGTCCGGAGCGCCAGCTAGGCAGATGCAGTTAGTCATATGTGCTCGACAGCCGCGTCGATCTACGTTGGAATCGTTCGCGTTGCAAAGTTACGTGAGTAGCCATAACGCAGACGCGCAACCTACAGCCATGAAACGTCCCGATCGCAGGAAGCATCCTCCAGGGCAGCACTGGCGAGCCGCGCAGCTGCGTGTCCCATCACGCAGCGATAATTACCACTACGGCTATTCTGGGAATGAGATGGAGAAACAGACGAGCGAGAACAGACGATTAACGTGACTTCGACGGCCCGACGGCCTCACAGACAGGACGAAATCCGACGCCCCGCAGCAAACCAACCACAGCTTTTCGCACATCCGACGAGGCCATCCGTCGCTCAAACCACAACAGCAGACCTTCCCCGCTCGGGGACAGCGTGCGGGTCGTCTCCACTGTCGGCGGGCGGGCCTCGCGCGGCGCGGGGCTGGCGCCTGTTTACCCCGCGCCTCCGCTGCCCACCACCTGTGCCAATTAGCGCAGGTGTCCGCTCTCCGGGCGCCCGGCGCCGGGGCCGCGCCCGTCGGCGGCGACGACACCTGCTGGAACAGGTGGCGCACACCGGGCCGGCGGCGGGCGGTCCGCGGCCAAAACCGGCTCAGGCACGGGACGCGTGGCGCTGGCCGTTAAGGGCCTTGAGATGTATCCGTCTGCTTGCAACATGCACAGGCGAGGACGACCAGGGTGGTGTAGTTGTCGCTCACATAATGTATGGCGTACGATGGTTGTGTTAATTAGCCTCACAAAACCCCGAACTTCAGTGCACTATATTACCCTTAAAACATTGCGGCTGTCATCGCCGACCTGTTTCTTAGG
This sequence comes from Capitulum mitella, assembly GCA_030062745.1. Classification (NCBI taxonomy): domain Eukaryota; kingdom Metazoa; phylum Arthropoda; class Thecostraca; order Pollicipedomorpha; family Pollicipedidae; genus Capitulum; species Capitulum mitella. Next base: position 2,071,452 of record CP099840.1, on the reverse strand, counting down.
TTTATGTAAACTGGTTTTGAAATGTAAACTAAAATACTGTTCCCAAGTGCTGACTTCTGTATCATTCTGCCGGGTAACTAAGTCAGGTTCGAAGATTCTGCGAAATGTTTCCTACTTATCTGGAATGCTTACCCTACTTTTCCGTAATGTTTGGCCCATGATGTATATAAGCCGTACATGTATAAACCAAACGCCAGTCATGCCCAGAATTCCCCTCAATTTGGACGCTAAGAGTTTAACATAAACGCGCCTAAACAAACCATAAACGTTGTTCAACCGCGTCCACGCGCGACACGGCGGCTGACCGCCAGGACATCCCGCACGACCCCCGCCGCAGAGCTGGATCGAACAGGCTCGTCGCTCTGCCGCAGCGCGTGCCGCTGATCGGTATGTATCGGCACCCGGTGGAGTCGACGTCCCACTGAGGAGGACCATCGGTCACGACGCCGGGGAGATAGCCGGCAGCGGACGAATCAAGGCCGGGGACGCGGACCCGCGCCAGCTAAACAGCCGGCCAGTCGCGCACAGTGGCGACGGTGAGGGTCGCAGTCCGACGCTGGGTAAAGATCGTGTGGGTTACGCACACCGCTGCTTTGGGGACAGGGGCTGGCAGCAGATAAAGAGCCAGTGAGTCGAACAGACTGGCAGCGGCCAGGGGCAGGGGCCGACGGCAGGCAAATGTCCTGGAGTCACGCACATTGGCAGCTGCAGTCAGAAACAGCAAAACAGCTGCGGAAAAAAGCTCGGGGAACATGCGCACTGAGCAACCAAGGCCAAAAACAGAGGCCGCCAGAGGCTGATGGAACACGGCCCGCGAGCCACGCGCAGTCAGCAGTGGGTTTTTTGTTCAGATTGACCCTACGGGGCAGCATACACATGCAGAGTGTCCTACAGTCAAGTTCCTGTGCCAAGGACCAGTACGGCGGCGAACGCCGGGAGACGCGCGCCCGGGTGTCAGTGCTGCGTTTCATCGCTTCGCACAAGCCCCGACTGACGGGCTTCTGTGATCGCCGAAGAAAACCAAAACCGAGCCAAAACCAATGTCAAAAAGTCAATCTTTCGCCGCCGCAGGTGGCTGCGGCCCCTGGCGGCCGGCCTTGCCAGCGGTCGTCGAACCGTCTGACCCGAGGCGAAAACACCGCTCGGGGTGGAAAATTCCTGGTCAGGCCGTGCCCCCGTGCATGCTGATACGTAAAGCACGCGGCCGAGTCCAGACGAGCGCCCGCTGAACTACGACGACTTGGGCGACGGCCGACGCCGAGCCAGGGCCCCGGCCGACAGAAGGGCGCCCGGGCACGCGACGCGTGAAAGGTTATCCCGGCTGCGTGTGTTCGGCGCAGAGGCCCATCAGGAGCTAGCTCGCGCCGCAGGGCGGCGCCTGACGCGGCCGCTAATCAAATGAGCCGGAAAGCTTTCCACGATGCGATTCTTGCGGGTCGCTGGGAGGAGGCGTGGGTGGCGCGGCCGCCGGGGTTTCGCCACCCGGCGGGCCGGGACGCCCCGGCCGGGCCCACTCCGGCGTCTGGATCATGTCAGACACGGCCAGCCCCGCGCTTATCCTCGGGGCGCGAGGCAGAGCGCGAGCGTCGGGTTACAGATGCACCCGGCCGCCGCGGAGCGTCGGTTACGTCGCAGTTTCTGCCGGGGTGGTCTTGTTTCGCTCAGCGTCGGTGAGTGCGTGCTGCCCGACATTGAAACTGGTGTGGGGTTACGTCTTCGCCTTAATGTTTCAGAAAGCGATATTTGTTGTGATAGTGCGTCCTTTAAACATGGATATCGACTGCTATGTTTTGGTTTGTACTTGATACGCACAGCGCATGAGCAGATAATAGCCTGTTCGACTTTATACAAATTCACTTGATGTCCAGGAGCGTAGTTCCATTTCTAAGCAGCATGCGTTAAGCTGAAACACGGACGCATGAGTGACTAATGCATTGTGTTGCAATTTATCATGATGCCTCTTCGAAAGTGTGCTTCTTCGCCTGCTGTGCTTATTTCGCCTACTTGTCTACCAAAAACATAACCAGAAAACGAATAATAACCTTTGCTCTCATCGCCAGCCGCGCGTGCGTTTCTTAATTTCCCCAGCGCCCACCTGTTCGCGTACCCGCTGCGGGCACCGCTGCTGGTTCGCCAATTAGCAGGGCATCTAGTTAGCCGGTCCACCGGTAGCTGGTCGGCTAGCCATCCGGCTGGATGCTGGCTAGCCGGTTCGTTGGTGCTGATTAGCTGGTTAGCTGGTTGCCCGGTTGACTGACTGGCCGGGCGGCTGGCCCTCGGGCAGGAGCCGTTTACCTGGACGTCACGTGACATCGTCCGCCGGGACACAGCCGCTGACCCGGGCACCACGTGACACCATTCGCCGGCCCAGTCGCCGACCGGGACTCGACTCGCCCGCCGCTCGCGGTGACCGGCTGCCGCCGGACCGAGTCGGCCGGCGTCGGCAGGCTTTGTTCGGAGCGCCGGACTCGGACCGGCGGCGCGGTCCGGTCCGCCGGCCTCGACGACGGCCGCAAAAACGCACCAATCGGCGCCGTCACAAAGGCGCTGTCGCCGCGGACACGACGACGCGCCGGCGGGCGTTCCGCTCCCGTCGAGCGTCGTCGGCGACGCGGCCGGAGTCGGCGAGCTCGGCGGATGAGCGCGGGAAATCCGGGAGATACTCGGACGCGTCGGGTCTGGGCGCGGCGGACCTCACGAGCTGGCGCTCAGATAGCGCGTAAGGTGCCGGCCGAGTGCAGTCTTGATTGCCCGGCGGCTAAAGATATCCCGGCGCTAAGCGTTTCGACACCGAGCAGCCTGCAGCCTATAACGCAGTCAGCACCAATGGATACGATGTTTCTCCGCCTTGTGGACCCTGCAGCCCGTATGTATACCGCATAAACTTGGTCGTGATAGCTCCGTTTACTATTGTCTGGCCTATTTTCACCATGCATTGTGCCCAAACCAGACGTAAGTGTGAACGTAAGCCAAGGGTGACCGGCAAGGTGATCCGTGGACGTTCAGGGTTCCGAGAAATTCTATCCAGGATCAGTTAAAGAATGACTTAAGAGGCGTCATCTTATCGCATTGCTTACAGTAGTAAGATTGTTGAAAAGAAGTTTCTTGAGCGGACTGCATTGTTTTGACACGTTTCGGGTTTGGACTAGCAATGTTAGTTTTCTTAGTCGGATAGATAAAAATTAAGTTTTGCTTGTTCTGCAAAGCGCAATATTATGAACGCCAACTTTTCACCAGACTTGTGCTTGGTGGAGATTCCGAAGCGATAGCTGGGAAAACTGCTGTCGTCAAAATGATCAGAGACTGCGTTTCTCGGACGGAAATTTTGCAGTTCGTTGCGAAATCCAAGGGAATAGTGGCACGCTGTAATAAATCACGTCCCGCAATAACACATGTTCCATGCATCCTTGGGCGGCACGCAGTGATGTCGAAATACCCCTGTGACTATGGTTAAGTGAAGAGGGTGCTCCAGTACTCCACTCCAGCAACCCCAAAGCGGACAAACCAAAATCAGCACAGAAACGCAGAGCTGTTCAATAGCACCAGCCACCCGAGAAGAGACCAAGGACTCGGCGTCAACAAATCACGCCGCCTTCACCAGACACCGGAGCCAGCTAACGAGATATCCACCGGACGGGGGACCACAGCCCACAATCTCGAGCCGTAGCGCGGCCCGTGAAACACGTGAGCCCCGCTGGCTCCCAAATGCGCTCGCAGCGCCGGGGGCGGGCTCCAAAACATCACATGTTTTACGAGCTGGCAGAGCTCTCCAGGACTGCCGAGCCGGGGTGCCTGTCGGGGCGGCTGTCAGCGCCGTGACGTCATCCACCCGGCCGCGCGATCCTGCTGCCGTCACCGGATCTTCCCGCTGGGCTGATCGGCTTACGGACAGTAACAGCAACGGCACCATAAACAAACTCGTTCGGCGGTCATCCCGTATTTTACGTCCCTCGAGAGCACGAAAAACAGCGGCGACCCCGTGTGGCGATTCGTAGTGACAGGCCAAACGACGCTTGGCAGCGGGACAGGAAGGCGACATCGGAGCATGAGGACCATCGGCCACGTCATGCCCTGTCGCATCGTGTCTCGTGTTTGCACAACGCCAAACAACAAAGATTGCGGAAACGACTAAGCTCTCACTCTTGCAACGCTTGAAAGCAGCAGCACCAATTAATCCCAGGGTTATCAGAGGACAGGGTCACGCGATGCCGTCTGGACTGCTTTGTGACGTGTGCCATTTTTAACATTTCAAGGAAGACGTTACGTGGCTCCTGTTTTTGTGGGGAGGGGGGCACATGGATTTCAGAAACAAGGCGATGGATGAGGCAAAACCACATTGCCGGTTTTAGTCGAAGAAGTGAATTCGAGAATGACATGCCAATGGACGTGTATATATTTTATTTGCATGCAAATGCCTATTACTATTATGGATCATCAGAAACGCAGCAGTGCACAGTTATTATAACGGGTTTAAGAAACATTAATCCCAACATACGGTACTCCAGAACCGTCCAATCGACTTGTGACACTGCATGTTATCCTGGCTACAGGGCTGACCGACGGCATAATACATTCACAGATGCTCCAGTGTGTTTTCAAGGTCGGAAAACATATTGCGTTTCAGGTGAGCTTTCTGATTGAGTCCAGGCCACTATGTTTGCTGCGTTTACTCAAATAACGTGATAATGCAATAACTTACATTCATGGCGATACCAAAACCAGGCTTCAAGGTGTCTTTATGCTCCCTTTCTTGGTTTCCATATGCTAACAAGAGACTAACGTAATATTTTCAGTTGGTGTTGTAAAATATGACAAATGTAAGGCGGAATAACTAGTGGTTCTGAGAAATTTACCCCAAGCAAAGTTGCACCTTTTTCATTGTTGAAGCCATTCGCCGGCGACTTTATTCGCCCTTTTTTCTCTTCTGCTTGCATCAAACTCCATTTCTGACATACGCGATCTAATTCCCTGACACTGGCCGTAAGCGCCGACATTTCAGCCGAGGTGATCGTCACCTACCTCGCCCCTCCGTCCTCCAGCCTGAGGCTCACGTCTTGTCCGCCGCCGGCCGTCTAGCGAGCCCGCCGGGCTCTCGCGCGGGCCGCCTGCACTGGCAGCACCCCGGCTGCCATCGGCGCGTGCCGTCTCCTCCAGCCCCACCGCCAGCGCCCGACTGCCTCGGGCGGCCGCCGCGGCGCCCAGCCTCACGCCGCCGCCGTCAGATGTCTCCAGCGTCGGCCGCCGTCGCAGCTGTCGCCGCGTTTCGGCGGAGCCGGCGTCGTGCGCGGACAGTTGTTACGAGCGGGTTATTTACGAGCCGCAGTCGGCGCCCAGGGGCAGGTGACACCCCGGGGCGGTCGCCGCGGTCAGCGTAAACGACGATCGGCGCGGCGCCGTGCCAGAATCTCGCGGAAGCCGGCGGAACGGACGCAGTCGTACTGGCGCGAGCCGCTGGCCCGAGGCGACCATAAATTATCGTGGCTGAGCTCAGATTTTGCAGACGTGTGATGCATACGCCAATTTCAGGCGCAGTCGACCTTTCTTACCGTCAGTACCAAATGCGCGGAGTTATTTACTGGTCAGTCAGTCTTTTTGTCAGGACATATCTTTTCATTCCGGACTTTTCAACATAATAATCTACCGTAACATCATCTGTTCCCTTTCCTAGTTTCAGCACTCGGCGTGCTTAAAATTCAGTACTTTTATGGCGTTCCGATCAAAACGGTAATGTTTCATGTAATCTTTAAATATGGCCACAAGAAGACGTTTCAGCCGTGCAACACAAAAGTTTTTAACTCTCACAGCATTTTACACTTAGTGCCAATGCTACGCAGAAAGTATGGACACGGATCAGTGAAGGACTCTAACAGGGCTCGTAACCATCAAGTCGTAAGGTATGTCTGAGGAAATTAGACGACGCCTCCGAAATCCTTATGAAGACAGCCGTGTCACCGCCACTCTCCCAGTTTCCCCCTTACACCATGCCAGTCTAAAATAAGAAGCACGCCAAAGAGAGAAGAGAGATGGCAAGGGACGCCCTCGGCACTGAATATTGATCCGCCAAACCAGGCGTGCAAAGTACTGCGCAACGGGCCCTTTCAAAACCGTGAGAACCAACGTCACGTGCGCCACGAGCGATCGATGACTACGAAAGAAAGAGCCTGGTTGCTTTCGAAGTACACACGTGGCTGGAGATCCAAAGAAGGTTGTGGGTCTAGACCTCCACTTTTCAGAGATTTTAACATGCAGTCAACGACGATAACTGGAAAGAACTGGTCTAAAATCCTCATCAGACCCCGCAATAATTTTCGCAAACCTCAAGCTATGAGTATACATTATATAAATGTTGCGCAACAATAAGTGTACATATGTTTACGGCAATATAAAAACTTCTATATAGCAGCCACAAAAATAGCATGATCACGAAATTTTGAGCTTTTGCACCACAGTCCATGCACAGAATATATACAGGCGGCTGACCAGCTTGATAATCATTAGCTGACCTACGGGGGAAATGAATGGACCATTGAGGAGGGTTATGGTTGCTTTACTGGCTAAATAATCCTTGTCTGTAGCAAAGATAAAGAATGTGTGCAAATTTTGGGTTCGTACAGCACGCTGGGGAACAACAATGTATGAAGGCATTGCAGCTGAGCTTGGACAAAGCCAAATGAACATGACGGCTTTGATTCGAGCGCACACTAAAGGTGAATCCTTACTGGTTCATATAATACCGTTTCTTCGCCACTAATTTGAAATCAGATGTACCTGAGTACGGTAACAGCTGAACTAACAGCTGAACAAACAAATAGTAAAAAACAGAAACCAAACACTTAATAAATCGTAACTATTCAAAGCTTTTTCATTCAGTACATCTAATGCTATCAGTGACGTTGAAAAAAATGCCTGGTTCGTTTGGAGTGATCGAGCAATCAGGCATGTGAAGCTGATTACAAATAATGGTTCACAGAACGTCCTAAACAAGTTGTCTTTTCGCAACACCACGTACTTCTTACATTCAAATTACGCCGAGCGGTTCTCATGTATCCGAAGCTCAGATGTTAAGGAAATACTAGGAACATCTGCAACCTTGAAATTCTTTAGCTGCAGCTCCCCGAGCCCGAATCCAATGTTTCAGACAAAGACGTTTGTTAAATTCCATTAGCATCTTGAGAAGCTCAACGTGCCGCCGTGCCACTTGGCATTTGCTGTGAGGAAGGCGATTTGATACTTCGTTTTGCCGTACTTCTGTATAATGCGAGGCATTTACACAAGCGTTAATGTCGAAGCCAGCAAAAAACGTTGGGTGAAATCTTCATTTGTAATTATCTTCGTTCCGTTGTACCGAGAAAAGCGCAACAAGTGCACAGATGTTTACCAGGTAGTTAAATTGAAAATCGAATTTAAGGAAACTGAACAATAAAGAGGCTAAATGTAAATTTAGCCTGCTGACGACTCTCTTCCACCCCACCCCCACCCCTGGCAGTCCTGCCCTGCTCTGTCGACATTCCCTGCCTCGCCCGACCTGTCCTGTTCTGTCCGTCCGGTACATAGCGGGCCCCCGGACTTCTCCGTCTTCTACAGAGCCCGGCCCGTCCAGGCCGGCCGGAAATTACGCGGTGCTGATTCGTCAGCGTCGACGGGGCGCGGACGTCGACGAGCCGCGGCCACGTGAAGAGCAGCGCCTGACACGCCCAGGTGCCGTCCGAGACCTCGTATTTCTCGACGCCAGGGCGAGGCCCACCACGTCATACGTGGCATCTCACGACCATCACATTACCGGCGTCGTGTGATGATCCAAGAGGGAAAGACACGCGAACAGGCATGCCAGTCACAGATATACTTAACGTCGGTGCATGAGTGGAGTGTCTTTGCATGCTGGAATGTCATGAATGTCCGTGCCCTGCCGCGTCGCCATGAATGACGGCTCTTAAGAAGTGATGGCTGCCTTGCAAGCATTACTGGGCTATTTTTGGTCGTTAATAACCCCAGAATTGCCTAGCTGTGCTGATTATGGTGATTTCATCGATTCTTGAAGGAGAATATTCGCTCTCGCCGTATTTCAAGGGCATGGAAACACGCCATTTTTTCTCCTCTCTACCTTTGCAACAATGCAGCCCATGCATCAGTCTGGCAATGTGTCATTTTCCGGCGCTGAATACCCCGCGGCCATCGAAAAATCGTGCACGCGGGTGCGCAGGAAGCGGCGACGTTGTGAACTTCAATAAGGTAGTTACGCTGAAGATGCACCGGACATCTCAAAAGTCGGCAACTGGCCGGTGTCTGCCGCTTTGGTCATACCAACTGCGCCCATCCCCTCCTCCGCCTCCCCCTCCCCTGGGGACCCTGGGAACGTCGAAAAAGTTCCCGAGTCTCTCCTTTCAGCGAGCGGCGTGGTCCCAAGCTCGTGGCGTGAGCCAAGCCGAATATTCAATCGCCCGGGTGCTGAATTATGCACGTCAATCCACCGACCTGCCTCCAGCGCCACGAAATATTCATGCAATCCTCGGGAGGAATATTTCTTAGCAGTGCCGGGCTAATCAGGCTCGGGAGCGGCCGCCGGCTGTCGCCGCCTGCCCCGAGGCCCGAGCAGCGGCGGGTCTGCCTCAGGGAGAGCCGCTCACCATCCGGCCGGGAGACACGATTGAAACTGCGCACACCAAAGAGCCGGGAGAGAGAGAGAGAGAGAGAGAGAGAGAGAGAGAGAGAGAGAGAGAGAGAGAGAGAGAGAGAGACGGGACACGGAGGGACGGGGAGAGGAAGAGGTGGAAAAAAGAAAGACAGAAATGCAGAAGACAGGAAACGGGCAGAGAGACAAAGTCAGGGAAACAGGAAGACAGGAAGATATGGAGAATGGGAAACTGGGAGACTGGGGGAAAGGCACACAAAGAGACAAATGCAAAGAAACACAAACACAGAGACACGGATCCACAGAGGCAGAGACGGAGTCAGGGATAGAGACACAGAGACACAGAGGCACGGAAACACAGAGACACAGAGACAGAGATAGAGACAGATACAGAGACACCTACAGAGCAGGGAAGCCTAAGACCCAAGATACTTCGATGCGAATTACGCAAGCGACAACTGTATTAGATGCCCACGCCAGTTCTTCTTCCAGGGTGTTACTGGTCACGGTACAGAAATATTGGTTGAAAACGGTTTAAAAACGAAAACATTTAAAGGATGTAAAGTCAAACTCACAAACATACAGCATTTGAGAAGGACGACGACGCTATACCGAAAACGATGATAGAAGGCAATGGCCTGGAAATTCAACACCTACCATTCAATAATGTAAGACGACTATGAGTCTTTTATGCTGTAGTCTGCCCTCCTGCGTCCACACACACGCCTGCCGCTCAAACCTGAGTCAGGCAAATACGATACGCAGCGGCTTCTGCCAACATGGAAACCTTTTCTCGCCTCGAGTTCCCCCACGGCGATCGATGCATTCCTGATGAGAGACCCTGGAAAGCCCGCCCAGAACGTCACAGGCCGTGTTTGCAGACGTCAGCGTGCGCCCGGTGTCGAGCGTGACGGCACAGGCGGGGCCGGGCGGTGAAAGGCGGACGACGGCAGCCGGCCTGCCTCCTCCGCACGCGACCAGCCGGCAGCGGGGGCGGGGGCGGGGCGGGGGCGGCTCGACCCAGTTCCGAGCCGCCCGTGCGTCGGGCGCGTCGTCTGACTGACTCAGGTGAGCGGATTCGATCGCCTCAGGAGGCAGAAAGCTCGAAAGTCGAAAGAAAGCTCGACGTCTGGACCAGGCTATGTCGGGTGGTGCCCGACGTCAGCTAACGATGACGTCATCCGTGCGCCGTTCTTGCGGCTGATGTCAGTGGCGAGGTTCTTTGGTTTGCTCAGCGGCCAGCAGTTCAGTGGGAGGGAAACGCGTCAGTCGTGCCAGCTGCTCAAATCGCTCGCTCTTACAGCGTCCAAAGGCACTGGCAAGCGCCCCTGCTGGGAACAGACGTCGCTCAAATTAATTTAGCCCCATTGGCGGCAGTCGTACTATTGACTTACTTGTCGCGGACAAAATGCCCCTGCGCAGAACAAATACGGATTCCCATGATTGATGTTCTCGCCGGAGCCATTTCCATCCCCGCGTGCAGACTAAAAATAGCCAAAATGATTTACGGGGATAAAAACAGCACAAATGGAAGGTTTTTGCCGTCTCTTGTCAAAAGGTTCGAATGTGGCCTACGATGAAAAGGCGCCAGTCCTCGGTATCCGTGGCCGCCTAACAACTGTCGGCCGAGTGCGATTATAACATTGGTGAATCAGTTACTAAAAACACACCAGCGTGTGTCTCGCCGAATCCCAATCCTAGTTTAAAGAGTTTAATGTTAGCACAGCATACATTGTGACAGAGAAATCGCTGGGCGCCGAATGACCCTGCAGTCGGTGCGCCCCTAAGCCCCAATAACCAACCGACAGAGAAATCGCCACGGATTTTTGACTGCGGGGCTCTTCCAGAGGCGCAGCCCAGACGATGAGCTCTTGAAAGGAGCCTCTCCCCCCGCCTGGGTTTCTCCCGGACTTGGGCCACTTCATTTTGCGATTTACGATCTTTACAGTAGGAACTTGTCGCTTGTCTGGCCGCATTGGCGATGAAGTTGGCAGTCAACCAATAGAAAATGTTGCGTTTGACGAAATATTTATAACGAAAACATAACATAACATAGCAAAATATAACATAACATAATATAACATAATATAACGAAACAAACCGCCTTCCTCGCTCTCCATTACACGTTCTCGCGAATTTTGGAATTCGCCTCCTTCTCCGAGCAAAAAGCCCGATTTCTAGGATCTCATTCATGGAAACAAACTTTGCGACAACATATCCGAGGTTAAATTTCACTGGTAGAATGACGTCATAAAATTTTGTCATGCTTTGCACCGCATTTCAGATCTCTTCCGAAGTGGGATTATCATCTCACAACAGCCAGTGTCGTTAAAATGACTTCACTTCCATTTTCGTCCAGAAAATCTAAGGACCAGTCCTATTCTTTACCTCACGAGTTACGACCTTTGAGGGGATGTTGGGAATAGGGAGTAAGCACCCCACAATCAAAGGACTTTGGGGTACTGGTATTCCGAGTACTCTACGGTGCCGCCACCCATGCGTTCTGGCTTGGCGTCTTAAATACCTGGGAATCTGTATGTCTGAAAAGGCATTCCTCACAACGAATTCATGTGCATGAAACCCACCGGAAATCGAGTACTTTCAAGAAATTCAGTCGCCCGATCTGACCTCGACACTTCTATAAGTTCTTGGTTCAGATTCGTAGAAAGCGCAAACAATGATATGAGTGCCCACATTCACCCCCACTAGTCTGCGCCACTTGTTGGCCTTTGACAATACAGAGGGTACATCCCGCTCAGCCATTTCTAGACCTGGCACTAACTACCGATGACACAAAACCCGCGCGTGACTGTGTCATTTCGCTCCACGACGACAAACAGAATGACCTTTTTAAATCACTCGGTTGACCTTGCAGGGAATTCCAAAGGAAGTGGCATAAATGGATTCCTGTTTCTATTTCGCCCTATAGAACATAACCCGTGGGACATTTTTGATGAGCCAAGAACTTCTGACAAGAAAGAGGGACTGAAACTCTTTAAACCACTGTTACAACGCACATGAGATTTTCCAGTTGCTTTACTTATGAGTCCTCTAAAGTCCATTATAGATAATAAGAGATTCCCGGCCTCAGCTCATGATTCAGACTGAAGAAAGCATTAAACCGAAAAGAGGGCCATGTGTGGAAAAGACACTGACACCATGAGGGGCATTAATGCTTAGGAATTATTGCAACCGTACAGGAAAACGCTTTACACGTTTGCTTTAAGATGACGACCGTGGCCGTATCATGATTTCTCCGTAACATGCCCTCGCAAAGGAGGTCATAAGTCAATGATCCATTAAGAAGTTAAAAACCTAGTATTTGAGAGAATCTATAAAAATATTGGAAGGAATCCAAATTCAATTCTGCTCAGGCACGTAGCCAAGAGGGGAGGGCATGGGGGCCATGCCCCCCTCAGCCAAGCGATCTACATAAGGTTATTTAGCAATACCGTGGGAATGCGGAATAGTGATCATACATGTAGTACAAAGTCAAGCATTATGTTTTTCGTGTGCGTTAAATATGAGGTCAATTACAAAATATTGCTGCTTTTTTCTGTCAAGTTTGTCTATGCTAGTGGCATGTGACAAAACTCGACATTTGCCCCCCTGTGGAAAATCCTGGCTACGTGCCTGGTTCTGCTACACTTCAGAGACATGGAACCAGTCGTAAAGTTGCGTTGTGGCTATATCTAATAAAAAAATGTTCCTTTTGCTCCTACAAGCCATATTTTGGCACAAATAAACCCGAGACCAGCCCAGGTAGCAGACGCAAATTAGGCCATGATCTGAACTGTGATCTGTTACATGTCGCTGGAGTTTCATTTCACGAGAAGTCCGAAAATGACATTTTGCTGTATCTGCATTACGTTCGTCGTTATATAGCAGCAAAAGTATTGCAAGTTTAATAAAACTGTCTAAAACACACGCTAAATCAACACTGTACATAGCCAACGAATGACTGCCACTGGGCTGTCTAAAATTACTTATGGCTTAGACCATCTGAAACTTGGTCTTTCCTTCACCCCTGATGAGCGTTTTGAAAGCCGTATTAAAAGGAAAACACATACAGAGTCTAACATTACCTGAAAAGTCGCGCCCACGATTCGGCTGATGAGGTCAACGGTCTGACCTGGCCAAATACTTTTTAGCCGAAAGGTGGCTGTGTTATCTAGGAAGGCACACTGAAAACTTGCGCTGTGCTCCCTGGCTTTTGTCGTTCAAATGTTTTGCCGGAAAAACTGGAAAGCGGCAAAAAATACCCTTAACTCTCGTGTTAAAGAGATGACTGACGATAGTTTAAATAAACAATGCTCTAATTCAGCTTTTAACTACTTTTAAGGATACGACTAATTTCCAGTGTTCCAGGACACCTGCAGACGATATGTCCGACAAACGTGTACCAGGCAAACAACAACGCCGTGAAACACTGTCATCAAAGATTCTTGGGCTTCCCGTTTTTTACTGAGCTCTTACGCTCCGCGTCGATAGCAGACGCGGTGCGAAGAGTTGAGGAAAAGTGTGACGTCGAAACAACCAGCCTACTCCTCATGTCTGGACCCACTGTCGGTTGTATCATAAAATGCAAAAAGGGGTCGCTGTCTATCCCTGTAGTCCCCCCCCCCCACATAACAGTCCCGACAGCGTCGTCGCTGCCGTCTGCTTGTCATCGCGGTTCGGCAGAAGTTTTAAGCTCTGGTTTTCATATCGTCCCGTAGGTGGCAGCACAAGCGTGTGTAGCGGCCTGAACGCGGCCGGCGTGAGCAGCGTGGTTTACATGTAACAGAAGCTGAAGAAAGTGGACTCATGAGATCTAAAACTTCATAAATTTGCGTTGCCAGCTTACGCAGCTAAACATTGACAGGTGATAAGCAGCAATATCTTCTCGTCCAGAACCCCACTGCGATCATAGCAAATTCCGGAATGAAAAATTTAGAAATGAACACAGGATGGTGGCATTGGCAGCCAGCTTCCTGACCATTTGCTCTGCTAGCTTTGCTTGTTTATTTCTCGAAACAAGAATGCTGTGGGGCAGGTGTGGCTTCCGTCACACCTGCTTCACACGCCAAGCTTCAAAAGCTGGTGTGGTATGACACACCAACTTTTGACAGTGAGTGCTTCCAAAACTGGGTGTGTCATGAAACCATCCACACCCCAAATTTCACCTTTCTCAGAATTATGAAGCGCAAAGCTAAAGATAAATTACACAGCAAAACGTATAGATTATGGAACAATATTGTCATAGAGCACTCCAGTGCAGAGGGCGTGCAGTGTGTCATTCAGTTCGCTGCACTCTTGAATACTGATGTACACAGAACTGCGGTGTAAACCTGTTACTGGAGGGAGAAAATATTTTTTGGAAGTCATTTTTATCAAAATCAAAAATGAATTGATTGAAATCCGATTAGAATATAATGACTGGGGGAAGTGAGCGTATAAAACTGACCAGGCTGATCTTTGCCATGCCATCTTTCAACACGATTTTAAACCCATGCTCGAAACGTTAGCGCCCCCATGACCATGTTTTGGGCAATGACACGAAGACAAACGATGTTTGCCTTCTTGCCCCCCCCCTTCCCCCCTCCCCGCACACACTTCCAGACTTGAGAAGCAAATCGGAACCCAATATTCAGGAGATAAATAACATTCGGTGCGCATCCTTGAAGCCATTCCACATCATGCTCTAGTTTGGAAACTCATCTTTCCAGTGATCACTGTTGAATAAATCTGCATCATCCAACACCGTAAATGACAAGGAAAAAAGAACTGGGAAAACTCATAAAGCCAGACTAAACCATTCGAGGGTCGGGAGGACTGGTAACAAGAGAAACGTGTCAGAGAACGATATAGTTACGGAAAATATGTTTCAGGTCCTTAACTTTCAGCACTTGCAGGTCTGGCACATCTTACACTTATTATCCATTTTGTTGTCTGCGTCATGTCAGGATCATTAACATCTATTACACGATCACGAACACGATCTATTGCATACAAATTAAAGTCATATGTTTGCAGAATTTCGAATAGCCATGAAGACATATTCATTAAGGTGTCACATACATCATACGAAAACCAGTAACCCATGGCTTATCCGTCACCTGTTGCATGTTACTTTTCTTCCTGAATTTAGCCAGTTTTATGTCCACCGCTTTCGGGCGGCCTATTGCCGTTTTCGAAGGCATCCCCTCGGAAGCCACAGTGACCTCCTGTGTCAGCCAGCTCAGCCAGTAGAGCGCTGACCTCCTCGTCCTGGCAAGACGGGTTCCAGGCGTCCAGCGTTCGATGTTGGCCCGCACGTCAGCTTTCAGCTGGCCAAAAGAAGGTCAAGCTGACTACCATACAATCGCGTGGCACCCTCTGCGGCATGTTAAACTTTCGCCACAAAATCTGCCGTTACCTGGAAATGCTCGATCCCGTGAAAGAGTCGGAGTATGCGCAACGTGTTTTGCTTAGCACAGGCCCCTATTCCTAGCACCACCGCAGCAACCATTTGGACCAAATCCGTCAACAAAAAAGCCCGTGGCAAGAACAGGGCCCTTATTGTGTTGTCCGAGCAAGCAAGCGCAGAGTGGAAAAGGTGTGCCGACGCACAGCTTGGTTGCTATGGCCTCGGGCGTTCTGCCAATAATCCCCCGAGGGCCCGACTGCACGCTCCTTATTATTTCCGGCGTCGTAAATGGACTTGGTGGGCAACATGAGTAAGTCGACGGGGAATTGTAAAAGCGGAACATTTCGTAGGAAAGAAAACTACAATGACGGAAGAAATAAGCGTTCCAGATTTGTCCTCCACCATAATGTCGTAACTGTTTTACAGTGCAGAGACTGGAGCAGGTCCTATGGATACCGAATATATACATACATATATATATATATATATATATATATATATATATATATATATATAGATAGATAGATAGATAGATAGATAGATAGATAGATAGATAGATAGATAGAAGATAGATAGATAGGAAGCGTTCCTCGCAACTCAGAGAAAAGCCCACAGGCACTTGCTCTCAGTAAAAACTCACACATTATGGGAAGCAGAAAGTAGATTTAAGAGTGATCCGGTGATTGCACATTTTCGGCTAACCCGCACACGACCGTCGGTCGGCGACGATCACGCCCGACTGGGGGTGGGGGGGGGCGGTTCACCGCCTCCCTTTAACTCACGAACGGTTCGCTGCACGATAAAAATAAGCACATCGTTGGAAAGCTTGCGACGAGTAGAGCTCGAAACTGGTCTCATTTTTTAGTTTTAGGTAATAAATAAGCAATTTACGTCCCAGATATGTTTCATCATAGCCGACTACATGAGACCAAGAAACGGCCTTAATCTCAAGGGCTGTGACTAACAACGCATAGGCAAAGGCACCAGCGTTTAAGTAAAGGCCCGCGGATGCCGATACACGTCTAATTTCTTCAGATTTGTTCAATATATACGCCGAAACGTTGAGTTAAACACACGGCAATTTTCACGCCGGCTTTCGGCGGGCGCCGCAGCCGTAGGCAGTAAGAAATTAACGGGAACTATTTTTAGCTTTAATTTATTTTCGCGACATAAGCCTATCCATTAAATTTTATTGATCTTACTGGTTCTTGCGACGGCTTTGCATGCTTAAATTTTGGAAAAATTCATTAGTTATCAATTTACACAACTGGCGGAGCTTTATTCGCGAGAGGCTGTTTATTTCCAAAATATGCAATTTCTGCAAGCTTTTTGAGGTTTTTGGTATTACTTACGTCTGTGCAAGTTCTGCCATTCTCTAACCATTCTCAGATCATCTCTGCCATTCTCAAACCATTCTGAGTAATTTACCGCTGATTTTGACTGTGGCACATTTTGGCTCACAACAGTTATTCGTGACCTGACAAGTCAAAGTCTGGAAGTCATTGATACTTTGCCCAATGACGGTAACTAGATTTCTGCCTCACTCCACACTAAAAATGCTATGAAAAATTCCGCCAATTTTCGAAAAAAACAAAGACATGTCTCAAAAATGGGCTGGGCCTTAGATCAATGACCCGGAAAATTCCGAAAAATCTGATTAGCAGATTTGCATTGCAGATTGGCAGATAGCAGACTTGTTGCATCTATCGGTATCACTGATCCCTGAAAATATTATTGTGATATCTTGTTTTCCAAAAAAGCTACAGGGCGCTAAAAATTTTTTGGACATAGGTCCGTTTGACCTGACCTAGATCAGACATCTGACTCGACCTGAGGTCAAAACTTTGACACAAGATGTAAAAATGATCAAGCAAAGCGTACACGAAGTTTCGTGCCTCTATGTTTGTTCGTTCTCTCGCAATCCTAGAAAAACCTCAGGGGGTCGGTCAACTGCCCCCCCAGTCGGGGGCGGGCTAAGGTGACTACGATCAAGAAGGTTCCATTTTTTCAAAGTACTCTTGTGGCTCGGTGAGGGACAATGAGTTAACTGTCAGCTGGAAAACAAAAACCTTCGGTTCGTCATTTCATCAGTTTCTCGTCTATGATTTCGTATATGTTCTGGGCCGGGTAAAAATAAATAATTCTCGATATCTATGACGAAGATAGCAAGCAGCAGCCAGTACGTGTTTACTCAGTAATATCAAAATTGTTAATTCCAGTGGCAGACCTTT
This sequence comes from Capitulum mitella, assembly GCA_030062745.1. Taxonomy (NCBI): domain Eukaryota; kingdom Metazoa; phylum Arthropoda; class Thecostraca; order Pollicipedomorpha; family Pollicipedidae; genus Capitulum; species Capitulum mitella. The sequence goes on along the minus strand of CP099840.1, from coordinate 2,054,204 downwards.
AGGCATGAACAAAACCAACAAAGAAAAAATGGTCTTGAGGCAGAACGACAATGACATCAAGGAATAAACGCACAACGGCCTCGTTGTACTGGGAGAAAATGGGTTTAGACTGGAACAAGTCTACGCACTAAGTTTTATCTCTAGGTAATCAACGGGAGTCTGCTGTGACGATTACTTAATGAAAACTTTTTTATTACAGGGTTTAGGAATTTTACTTTGTAACAAATTCCACTATCAAACAGCTTCATGGATTAAATATTTACTCATAAGAAAGTACCCGGAAACACTGGCAAAGTAGGAAACTTCTACGAAGTTCACCAATTGCCGTTGGCTGCAAGAAACTTTCTCATTATCTAATATGCCAAATTAGCAGCGTACGTATGTCTGTGTGTCCGGGCCTTTTTCAGCGAGACGCGCAGCGAAGACGGCTGCACCGATGACGCTGAAATTTGCACATACAACTTTAACTGTTGTGATGATCCACGGCATAAATTCATGCCGGTCCAACGCCAGCGTCCGTCACAGCATGCACGAGGAGGGTAAAGAAAAAGGGCGAGAAGAAAATGTTTTCGGGGTTTTTACAACTACGAAACCTATCGCACGTTGTCAGGTCTTAAAAAGAAACATAGCTCGAACAGCGATGGATTTAAGATTCCTATTTTCAGCAAATAGATCATTTACGCCAATAATTATGCAGATGCATATGAATACGTGAGGCGACACCGGAGCAAAAAGCCTCGCATCTTTGCATAAGGAAGCAAACGGGAACCGCTTGTTTATTATGCTAAATTGGTAGAGCACATGTGTGTGACTGGATCTTTAGCCAGATGGACAGCACAGACGGCTACACCGATGACGGTGAACTCTGCATACACGATAGGTTCAACCTTTGTGACGATATACGGTATACACTCGTGCAGGTCCAGCGCCGTCACAGCAAGGCGAAAGGGGGGGCATGTTTTCGGGCTTTTATCAAGGGGGAAACCAGTCTAGACAACTAGACATGGCCAATGGCATTTCGCCAGGTCTTGAAAAGCATATACAGTCAAATCTCGTTACTATGCCACCCGTGGGGACCGAGCGAAAGTGGCATAGTAGCGAGAGTGGCATAGTAACGAGGGTTTGTAAAACGGCTTTATTCTCTCAAGTTACCCATCACCTCAACCCAAAGCTCTCAAGAATCGTCGGCTGGCGCATCTTCTTTCGGCGGATGTCGTGCATCTCGTTGTCGAGCCGATCGCACGCTTGCATCACACCGGGCTTCCCGCTTCTCTGCTGCATGGACTTCCGGACGGTGCTGCATGCGCGCTGGGCTTCCTCGAACGGAACGATTTCCTCCTCGACAGTTACCTCGTCGTCTTCGCTTTCCACCGGCTCCTCGCTGCGCAGCATCTCCTCCACAATCTCCTCCAGAGTGAAAGACCCGCCAGTCGCGAGGCGCCCGTCGGCTTCGAGAAAGTCAGACAGCTCGACTCCTCGTTCTCGTGCATTTTTTCCTCGGCGGGCAGAGCTTCCCAGATCTCGAACAGCTCAGCATCCTCTGGCTCAGTTTGGATCTCCTCTTCGATGAACTTGGCCTTCGCGAAACAGTTCCTGTTCGTCGACTCGCTGACCTGCTCCCAAGCACGCCGGGCGACGTGTAGAGCGTCGAGCAATGTGAACTTGAACTCCTTTCCCTCGTCCATGGCCTCGAGCCGGCGGCACAGCAGGAACTTCTTGTAGTGGCGCTTGAGGTTCTCTATGATTCCCTGATCCATTGGTTGAGAATTGGCTGTCGTGTTGGGTGGGAAAAAGACCAGTTGGATGTTGTCCAGCTGGAGCTCGGGAGGAGCTGGCCAGAGAAGTTATCGAGGCAGAGCAGCACTCTGCGTCCCTGCTGGCCGAGTCGCCCGTCCCACGCACGCAACACCTCCTCGAAAAGCTCCGCCGTCATCCACGCCTTCGAGTTCGCCTTGCACTTGACCGGGATCTCCTTGTTCTTGAAGGCACGGGGTCTCTTGGAATTGCCGATCGCCAGAAGAGGGAACTTCTCGCTGCCGCTCATGTTTGCCCCGACCAGAAGAGTGATCCTTTGCTTGCTTCTCTTTCCTCCAGTGCACCGCTCTCCCCTGAAAGCCATGGTCTTGTTCGGAAGCAGCTGCCAGAAGAGTCCAGTCTCGTCCAGGTTGAAGACGTCGTCTGCGGAGAACTGCCCGAGCAAGGGCCGGAGAACCTGTTGTTGCCACTCAAGAAGGGATTGCGAATCCACCGCTCCAGCTTCGCCCTGCACTGTCTTGAACGTGATGCCGTGGCTCTTCTTGAAATTGTACAGCCAACCGTCGCTCACCATGAAGTCCGGGATGTGCACCAGCTCGGCCAGTTTCATCGCCTTCTCCTTGATCAGATCGCCGCTGACTAGCAGATTCTGTCCTCTTGCTTGCTTTAGCCACATGAGCACCTCTTCATCGAGCTTCGGGTCGTGAGCCTGCGTCAGCTTCCTGCGCTTCGATGGAACTCCAGCTCTGATGGCCGCCTCAATTGCATCCTTCTTGCTGAGAATGCCCTTCACGGTGGTTCTCGACTTAACTTCGACGCCCCATTTCTTGCTCATCTCCCTGGCCAGCTTGGACTGATTCTGCTCCTCCTTCGAGGCATCGATGATCTCCTTTTTCTCCTTCAGCGTAAAGTCGGTTCGCTTGCGTTTCTGAGCTGACATTGTGGGCTGAATTTGAAAAAAATTGAATTCGAAAATACAACACACAATCGTGGCATAGTAGCGAGATTAGGGGGTGGCATAGTAAATTTATTTTGTATTGAATTTTGTCGGGCCCGAGCAAAAGTGGTATAATAGCGAGAGTGGCACAGTAGCGAGGTGGCATAGTAACGAGATTTGACTGTAGCAATAGCTCGCGCAACAGCGGTTTTAGGATCATCGGCTGCGGAGGACTGATAATGTACGCAAATGGCTGAGGCATTAAATTGTACATTTCAGTAATCTCATGAATGGTAGCACTTAACATGGACAAGAAGCAGATGTAAACATGTAAAGACACTTATTCCATTCAATACAGAACAGCATATAAAACTATCGATGAATGTAAAACAATGATCTGTCGCAATCCATTTGAATTGTCGCAGTTTCATTGTTTTTTCAACAGATTCTATCGACACATCACCGTTTAAAAACGATGTGCGGTGTGACAGTCGGTAAAATGTTTAATCGGCGACCGAATGACAGGGCAGGTTGACGACTTAATCTCTTTACATGGACTAGGAGATCATGGCATGGAAGCACGGTCACGGGCATGGCTCAGCGCGCACAGCCGTGTGAGAGAACGTGAACCTTGGCTTATCGCAGTCCGTTTGTCATTGTACTTCTTGACTGTCTTCCTTGCATCATTTTTTTGCTTTTTTTGCCGACTTTTTTAGCTGCATCGCTATGTCTGTATAGCTAGCTAGCCAGCAAGGACGTACAGTGTCGTAACCGGGAAAGACTTTAAGACGTAAAAAGAGATGTGTATGCATGAAGAAAGCAACAGCGATTAGATGATCGAACACGCCCGTCCACGACCGACAAACAGCAGCCGAACACCGAGACCGAACGGCGCAGGTTAGCGCGGCAGCAGGGGACTGAGGTCCAACGCAGTGAACGCCTCTCTGCCAACGCAGAACGAATGGCGGCGGCCGGGGACGCCGAGGACGACGGAGGAAGGTCAAAGAGGCGGGCTGCCGATGTGGAACGGCCAACGGCGTCGTGTCCTCGCGCATTGAAGCAAGAGGGAAACGCCTGTCAACTCTAAAAAGAACGTATGGGGTAATGCCAGGCTGCTAAGAATCGATCAACCAAACGGGTCAGTGAGTACAAAAGTACCAGGCACAACTGGCAAATGCCCATATTGATAACGTCGGCGAAGTGGTCGCTGGACGGCACTTCTCTGAACCTTGTGCTTCTTGCGATTGATCAGCAGCAAACTTGTTTGAGCCCTTCAAATTCGATCATTAACCGTAAGGAATTGTAGTTTTACGAGCTATTTAACAGTTTTTTTTTTTTGCTCAGGAGTCTCCCTCACCCATGTAGCACAGCGCTCAGTCCTAAAAGCCTGTCCCCAGCAGAACGTCCAGCTAATCGGCGTCCGGAGATGCCTGGCAGATCAACTCACCTGTGAACGGAGTAGCCCGGAAGACCAGCTCACCTGTGACCGGAGTAGCCCGGCAGACCAGCTCACCTGTGACCGGAGTAGCCCGGCAGACCAGCTCACCTGTGACCGGAGTAGCCCGGCAGACCAGCTCACCTGTGACCGGAGTAGCCCGGCAGACCAGCTCACCTGTGACCGGAGTAGCCCGGCAGACCAGCTCACCTGTGACCGGAGTAGCCCGGCAGACCAGCTCACCTGTGACCGGAGTAGCCCGGCAGACCAGCTCACCTGTAACCGGAGTAGCCCGGCAGCCCAGCTCACCTGTGACCGGAGTAGCCCGACAGACCAGCTCACCTGTGACCGGAGTAGCCCGACAGACCAGCTCACCTGTGGCCGGAGTCGTCGGGTGGGTCGGCCGGCCGGCGGCCACGGCCCCGCACCAGCTCCACGCGCGGCAGCCGCTGGCGGCGCGCGGCCACCGCCCGGCCTCTCATCAGCGGCGACTCGGTGTGCAGCGACTCGCTGTCGCTGGTGTCGGTCAGCGTGACGCGGATGCACGCCTCCGCCTCGTCGCGCACGGCCACGGTGCGGCGCGGCCCGCGGCCGGCCCGGACCGACATGGCGCCGCCGGCGCTGGCTCCGCTCCGGCGGCCCGGCTACAGCATCGCCACCTGCCGCAGAGCTGTCGGTCACCAGTCTGCCAGTCTACCAGAGGTCTGCCAGAGGCCTGCCAAGGTTTTTTTCAGGGGCCTGCCACGAGTCTCTCAGGGGGCCGGCAGTTATATTACATTATAACACACAACAGGGGTATGTTAGGTGTCCGTAAGGGGCCTGTCAGGGGTCTGTCCGGGAATGTCAGGGTCAACTAAGGGTCTACGAAGAGTCTGTGTGGGTTCTCTATCTGTGTGTCAACAACAATGGCCAAGCGTTTTCCAGGGGTCCATCAGTTGTGTGCCAGCGGTCTGCCAGGGGTTAATCATATGTATGACGGCAGTCATCAGTCATAAAGGTGCCAGTGATCCATTTGAGATTTCGTAGAGGTTCGTCAGAGGTATCTGTCATGCCATCAGAGGTAAGATATCTGTCACGGGTTTATCAGAGACTAATCTGGACTGTACGGGGCTTGTCAGAGGTCTGTCAGTTTTTTCGGGAATTTTCAGGAACTGAATTTAATCTGCCAGGGCCTGGACGGATCTGTTAGTAATATGCCAGGGGTCTGCCAGGGCTCAGTCAACAACGTGTCAGCTGTCCATCAAGTAGTGTGAAGATTCTGCCACGAGTATGCCAGGATGCGCCAGGTCTCTGATGTCCGTCAGGGGCCGTCACCAGGAGAGCCGTGACCTGACAGGCAGACAGACCGATCAACAGACGGCGGTCTCCGGAAAGGGCGCGGCCCAGAGGGCGGGGATCAAACGAGGCCGCCGAATCAGCCGCGGGATCCGCGCGGCCGTAACGCGCCGCAATTGATGGCTCCGTCACGAGCGGCGGCCGGCCGCCGACGGCCGCCCGGATTAGAACGCCCGGCCGAGGCTCGTTCGCGCCGATTGGTCACGGCAGCGGCGCGGTGACGACCGCGTGACGTCACCGGCCGCACGTGAGGCGGCGTCGCACCACACTGAGGCGGGGAGGCGGCAGGATGTCGCGCCCATCCGGCCGGCCGCCGCAGCGTATTTGCATTGCGAAGGAGACGTAGCTCTGAGCCAGTTAACGAATTTAAAATCTGCGGAGCTACTAAGTGTCTCGGCCGGGCCCAGCATTTTACTTAAAAATGGAGAGGAGCAGACTCAATCACAGGTGATAACTAACATATAAGAGCTGATTTTTAATGGCCGGTATTCGAGGCTGCAAATCTTAACTATCCCGACTGCGGGGGGACGGTTGACCGCCTCTCCTGAGGTTTTTGCAAGGTTGCAAGAGAACGAACGAACGCAGCGCCACGACATTTTGCGTACCTTTTGTTTCATTATTTTTAAACACTGTTTCAGAGTTCTGAGCTTAGTTATCATAATGAAAACAACAAGGATTAGAGATCTTGATGAATGCAATAAATCTGCTGTCTCAGATTTTTTTTTTAATTTAACGTGCTATTGACCTACGGTCAAACCCAGTTTTAAAACATGTTGTTTTTCGGAATTCGACGGATGTTTTGATATTTTTAGTGTAGGGGTGATGCGGACAGCCATTTACCATCAATCAAAAAAGTATCCGTGGCCCCCAGCCATTGACCTGAGGTCAGGTCACGAAAAACTGTTATAAGGCAAAATGCACCGCCAGCAAAATCGACGATGAATTACTCAGAACGAGTTGAAAATGGCAAAGGTGGTTCGATTAGTTGCGAGTGATACCAAAAATTCAAAAAGTTTCAAAAAATTGCACATTTTGAAAATAAACATCTTCCTGCAAATAAAGTTCAACAAGTCTGTAGATTCATGACTACTGAATTTTTCCAAATTTAGGCATGAGAAACCATCACGAAAACAACTAGGATTAAGAAATATTACACGAAAAGGCCTATCTTGCAAAAATTAGGGAACGCTAAAATTCGTTCCCGTTAATATTATGCGTGTTTAGCTACGGCGTCCGCCTGGGCAGTCAGCCTGGGCAGTCAGCGAAAATAGCCGTGTCTTTTAGTCAACGTTTCGGAGTATACGTTAAACAAATCGGATAAATTAGGAGTGTATCGGCACCTGCAAACTTTTACCTATTCATTGGTGCCTTTACCTAGACTAAATTAATCACAGCCCTTGAGACCCGGGTCGCTTCTCGGTTTCATGCAGTCGGCTGTAAGAAAACATATATAGGAAGTAAGTGGCTTACATATTATCCAAAACTAAAAATGATACCAGTTTCGGGCTCTACTTGCCACGAAATCTCCAACGGTGTGCTTATTTTTTATCGTGCGACCAGCCGTTCGTGAATTTGAGATGGGCAGAGGTCAATCGCCCTCCAGTCGAGCGTCATTGGAACCGCCTAGCAGTTGGGCGCGGGTTAACCGTTCTTACATGTCTTAGTTTCGACTTAAGCAGTCGCACGGGTTAGGGCCACAGAATAACAGCTACCCGAACAGTGGCTTATAATCGCATGGATTATACGGCCTAAGACATTTTCACAAGGTTGGGTGTTCGCCGACAGCTCGTGAAAGGAGTGAACGGCTGTTCGTTTGTGTTCGTTCGTGTTCGTTTGCGACTTTGCCGCCGGCCGGCCAGCTTTTCGCGAACACGCTCTATTCGCGAGCAGTTCGCAAACTATCTGCGAACGCGAACACCAGTTGAACCAATTACACCATCAGATTGCTGATGTTGTGCCAGATGGCTTAGTTTATTTCTTGTAGGTTCGGAACGGAGCAAAAAAGATTATTTTGCTACATTACAGGCAAAATAATAAAAATTTTTCCTTGGTTGCCAAGACCAGGTGTTGCCAGCCAGGTTAATTTCCCCGAGGGGGAATACAAGAATCTAAGGGGAGAAATGGCGAGATGGCCAAACTTAATCACATCTTAGTCAGGAAAAATCAAAATTCATGCAGCGCAAGTTGGCGCTGGCTGGAAGGCGATATTGCCATATGAATATTCAAATTTTCTAGTTGTCGCTTTGGCGCTCAGCTCGGCAGTTTTGCTGGCCGCTTGGGCGCCTCAGGCACTGGTAAGTGCGCACACGGTACGCACAGCAAGACCAATGTCTTTATGTCAGCAGAAAGAAGCAAACGAAAGGTTAAGATGGTAAGAACATGGCAGCAATCACGCAACATTGCAATAGACACTGATGCCAAAGCAAAGAAAAAACATTCCTCGTCAATTTACTGCAAGGTTTCTTGCTCACCAACCATTCATCAACAGTAAGTGTTCGTTTGTGTTCGTTCGCGACTTCGGCTGCCGGCTGGCAGGCTGTTCGCGAACACGCCCTGATCGCGAACGACTCGTCCATGTTCGTTTATTTATTGGAATTGGTAAACACCCATCCTTGCATTTTCAGTATCAGCTGTCATTGCTGTAGGTGGGTTGCATTATGGCCTTTATAATGTTAGCTGTCTAAACAGTCGTCATTGCAACCTGGAATGTATCGATTGTATCACAGCGGAAAAAAATTGCTGCAAAGAGTTGAAGCATCGCGTAAACCATTTCAAACTTGTGCAACGAACGTAAGCAGAACTTCGATAATAACACGAGCTTTGCCACAGGGCTAATGGTGTGAGGATGGTGTGAGAAGGCCGTCCTCACCACTCTTGTCACGGCTCTTGTAGTCTCGCAGGCCAGATACTGCATTTTTGTTTATAGAAATCGGTCAAAGAAAGACTTGGACAAAATTCGAAAGATTCGCAGCCATGGAACCAGAGCAATTTTCGACCGACGAAAATTTGCCCGTGTGTCTGACCTGCGCCGACAAACTCGGCTGGTTGCGATCGTAACAGTTGGCGGATTATTGCACATTAAACCTGGCACACAAGGTACTCGTGTGCGGAGAGCCGGCATCACTAGCGACGGTCTTCCAGCTGAACAACACGATGCGAGAACGAAACAGGAGGCAAGTCCGGTTGTTTCGAGTCCCACGATTCAGGACAGAGGCTGGAAGGCGGCGTTTCAGTGTCAGAGAGCCCAGGCTATACGACCGCCGCCGAACTGAAAGCGACGCGCCAGCAGAGCTTCGCACGCAATTTAAAACAGATGTTCAACTCGTTGACGGATTAAGATTGTGGCTATTTTTACTTACTTACTGACTTTACTTACTTACCTACTTTACTGAAGTACGATGTGTTTGCGTTTTTATGTGTCTGTGTGCAGGGGCGTCAATTTCTGTAAATGATTGGGTCGGCCGAGCCGTGGGCCCGACAACCTAACCTCCCCCAAATAAGGGTTTCTCAATGAATTTAGCCCACTTTATTTTGATCAATGAAAATTTTTGAGCTTTTGCTAATATTTTCCAAATAGGAAATCGCGTATATCCCATGCATATATAGACATATATATGCATATATATATATATGCATATATATATATATATGGGCGACAGAAAGAAAGAAAGACACATCACTTTATGCCTTATTCTATACTTTCTTTTATATACTGCGGCCGTTTTGTTCGTTACTTTTGTCCAGTTCCCTTTAACCCTATTCCCGGAGGGCTAGACGGTATGGCCGATTCCCGGCAGGGGGGGGCGGATTCGGCCCCCCCCCCCTGAGATCTCGAGAACTACTTATCCGATTTCATCGCAACAAACGGCAATCGATTTGCCGTGACGTGAACTACATTTTGATAAAAAGAAATTTTCAAAATTTTGAAATTTGTGGATACAGGGGGGCAAAAATGTCAAAATTGGGGGTATTTTTTGACTTCTTATAACTCCGTTGTTTATGAACCGATTTTGATGAAACTGGCATCAATCGAGAGATCATGGATAGGGCTTTTACCATGGGTATGCAAATTTGAAATTTTGAGAAAATTCATGGGCGTTCACAGCGTTTCAAAAATAGGGGGATTAGTTTTCCAATAACGGAATGAACAAAAGAGGCCAAAACATTTTTTTAGCTTCTGCTAGTCATGTTATGCTAAAGAAGTACAAATCGCATTACAATGTTTGTATAATGTTAGCATAGGCGGTGCCAGGGACATAAAAAAGGGGGAACTGTCATGGTCACACGTTTCTCAGATCAACTTGTGACCTTTGACCTTAAATGACCTCCAGTGACCTTGGGGTCACCTGGAATGATGTCGTGTGCATTCAATATTATCTGTAAACGTTTTTAATTGATTAAATTCACTCTATTCCAAAAAATTCATTTTTTGACTTTTGCGATATAGGGTACGTGCACTGACATTTCAGGTCATAGCTCCGTGACCTGACCTGATATCAAGCTGAAACTTGGTACACAAGTAGAGGGCATCTTTCTACGTCATATATATTCCGGGTTTGGCATTTGAAAAAACGTCGCCGAAATTATTGCGAAAAAACAAATTTTGACTTTTGACCTTGACCTGACCTTGTAAAGTGACCTCAGATAAACAAAATTACATATGCACATTGCCCAACTATTTAGCTATATATTCATATAAAGTTTTAAGTTCTATCTTAAAAACTCTGTTTTTGGCAGACATTTTCCTTTTACCCTCAACATGGCCAAAAATGACCTGAGGTGCCTCCCAAAAACGTAGCCTGGCTCCGCCCCTGAGCAAAATAGAATTTCGAAATTTTGTCACGGCACGTAGAAGGAATAGCTAGGAAAAGTGACCAAGTTTCGTGAAGCTGCGTTAAAAAGCCTGGAATTGGCAAGCAAAAAACCCGAGGGGGGGCGGATTCCGCCCCCCCTGCCGGGAATAGGGTTAAAACTAGGAGAAAACATTGGATGGACCCAAACCATCATTGGAGGGGCCCAAATCAAAATTGGATGGGCCAGGGCCCCCTAGAAAGAATACAAACTGACACCCCTGCCTGTGTGCATTTTCACCTTGCGTTAGTTTGACTCGGGGTCGTAATAGCCACTGTGCCAAGTGGACAAACCCACGACTGTAATACAATACAGTACAGTGCAATACGACGCAATATAACGATAGATTTTATAAATTTGACAGCACATCCCAGTGATCCCGTTGCATCAGTTCCGTACGTTTACGGTATGAATCTAATGCAGATTATCAGCTGCAGTACGGTTACGATCCGTTTTTGAAGATGTTGCTAGTGACTCGCTTCAGGTAGCGTTAGTTTCCCTTCCAGGACAGTTTTCCTGCACACCAGGTAATAGGCGGGATACCAAGATGCAGTCTTTTCGATTAGTAAGCCAGAGCGGCAACGGAACTGTGATTTCATTTTGCTCCTATTGTAATATATGTAGTAGTTTTATATGTAGTAGAGGAAAGCTCCAATCCAATAAACTTCATATATCTTTTAGTGTTTTTTTCTCAACGTGTAGTTAACAGTACTGAAGGACTGAGCCCCCTCCAATCTGATATGGAAGCACAACTTCGCCGTGGCTGGCAAAAACGAAAATCCCATTGGTTACAGTGCTAATTCACCGATCAATATGGGGCGTTCCAATTTTCACGAACAAGGTGCCATTAGATTCAATATGCTTGGGAGATTCGAAATCAGGTCCTCGTTTTGTTTTTTCATTCCTCAAAATGTGTCAACCTTAGAAAAACTCTTCTGCAGACACCTTACCAAAATTATCTCGAACGGCGCGACCTGTTCTGATAGCGCAGATGGTGAGCGTGTACGCTTTCGATACTGAATGCTGGCAAGTGTCATGAGTTCGAGTACGGTGAGCAGTCTCTTTTGTCTGAATTATAATCGTGCTTTTTTAGGGTCAAAAATTAGTAGAAAGCGGTAACTTTCGATTTTAAGTCTAAATGAACGCCAAAAGTGAAACGAAACGGGCATTGCATTTACCAATCATGAGTCCGTCTGTACTTCACACGACTGTATTTCACCCAAAGATTCCGATCCAAGTCATGCTAAATCAATCCTGGCCCAGCGGGGTCGTCGGCTTAAATGCGTTCTCGGAGATGCAGAAGTATTTTGGTAGGTATCAGTAGATACTGAAGTCAACTGTAGCATCCGAGTTAACCAAACCTGTTGTCGAATCACGTCTAAACGTATTCTTCTATCATCCATGGTCATCTTATGTCATCCAAGGTTAACTTACGCCAGTGACCTGGAATGGCTTTAAGCTATCGAAAAATCGCGGCCTGTATGTATTTAAGCATTTTCAGTCGATATCCACCACAAAAATCAATTTTAGACATGTGGTGACACCGCAGGCCGATCACCCTGCGGCTGATGCCGCTCCGTTCCGTTGGGGCAAGTTAGACCTTGGCCGTATTCCACCCTATTTTCACTACATAAAGGAAAAATTGAACCAAATTTATATCATTCGATTCCTAACAACCCAAACACCCGAATATATATATATATATATATATATATATATATTGTTTTGCAATGCCCATTCTGTATTGCATTTACAGAGTCAAAAAGTAACGTGCTCACCGCCGTAGCTCATGACCTTGGTTTTAAAGTCTCGCTAATCCCGGCAGTTCGCATAAACCTACCAGATATATGCAGTCTTACAGGACGTAAAATTTTGAGGACATTGATATCCGATATACTACATTTGCGTACTCCTACCATATTACAGAGGAACAAAGATGAGACCGTTGCCAACCGGCCGCGTTGCAGCGCAAAAAAAGCTGACATGGTTGACATGGTTACGACGCCATAGTTCGTTAACATGACACCGTAGATGAAAATTTCTACTGCACAGGATGCGTAAATGACGCCCCAGAGGGTACACCAAGTTTCAGATGGACTAAACGAACCGTTAGAAAGTTATCCTCGGAAAATCTCAGAGAAAGAGGCTGCATCCCCCCCCCTTCCTCCCTCCACGGACGATGGTTTAAGTGTTCCTGGTTATGCGTGTGATTGGATTGTGTTTTGTCTTTATTTATTAATTTCAGTTCATCAGTCCTTAGGTGGGACACTTTGAAAAACTCATGAGGATGATGAACTGGCAGGACAACGATGGACTTTGAAGAATGCAGCAGACCTCAACTGGTTTATGTCCGAGGGGAACCAACGACAGAAATCAGACCTGCCACGCACCCAATCATCGTCCCAAATGCAAGGGTAACAGAAAAGGCACTAAAAAATGGTGGGGGAAGGAGTGCTTCACTGAAAACATCACAAGGGATACCCACGGACGTTTACTCTGCCAAGAGTGCATGAACAGAAAATCAACAACGGGTCTCTTTCTCTCTCCGAATCACTCTACACCATTTTTCATTCATCAAAGATTAAGAGATTACGCCTTTTTCAGAAGATTTCGAAAGATAAGTTCACTTAGGTGTTTTGGGATTGAAGCCCATACTGAAGCAATTTATTGTTCAGGCTACGAACACCACATCCAGATGTGTAATTTAAACAAATGACCATTTCGTGGGAATTGTGGAAAAGCCGATTTAACGTCCAGACATGAATGACGCAGGTGTATGGAAGCAAAGACGCTCCTATGTATGCCAGTTGCCAACTGGCACCGGGGGAAATATCAACAGTCAAGGTGACTCAAACACACCTGCTCCGAACAGAAACAATCAGTGCTTTACCTACCACATTACAGACATGATTTTTGTTTCCATATTAGGAACGTTACTGGAATGATCTACTGTATACTGCCTAACAATGCTATCCTGCAAGTCAAATTAAACTCATTAGCCCCACTCATAAAAGTGATGCAAAATGTATCAGAAGAAACAACTTAATCGATCATGAAAACATGCAGAGCTTGGACTAGGTGATGCATTATCGCCGTGGTCTGCATCTTCGGCATCATCATCATCTCCATCATCTGCATCTGGTCATCATCTGCATCACAATGCAAACACTAATGCAAACACAAAAGAAGCAGCAAAAGAAAAGCAATAAGATGATGAAAACTATCAAAAAAATCTCGTCACACCAATAAAACACAACAGAATCCTCACAGATTGTTTCAGCAATTTCAGAAAGCAACCGTTAAGGCATGCAGTAGACGCCCACGTGAACCGTACACTCCATACAAGTAACTTAATTGTTCCCGAGTTGCGCAGACCCTTGAGGCCAAGTGGCCCGAATCTTGTGTCTCGTCAGGCGTCAGTCGGTCACCGTCGCACAAATAACTGTACTTGATTGTTGTGAGTTAAGACGCACAATGTAATGTGCTCAGGTGTCCGTGTTCTGAGTCGTCTTCTGTCCAGATGGGCGCCATGAGTCGTCTGACAAATAACTGTACGCTTTTGCTTTATTTCCGAATTGTCTTCAGTGCGCAGTAAATGGATCAAAACATATACTAACCATTAGTAAGATACTACCGAAATTCGATATACTTCTGGAATATGTATAGTCTTTTTCCATGGCTTGCATTAAACTAAGGTGCCACACTGGTGTACCTGTAGGTCTAGTTATCTTGGACTGAGTCATTTCAGAATGAGTAATCGTAATGGCTATGGCTGGATTACCTTATTTGCGCGATCCTGCCCTATGCTCTTAGTCAATAAGTTTGCATTATTTTCCGCTGTATTATGTTGCGCATTATTTGGTCCAAGGGAAAATCCAATCTTGTTACTGGACGACATAAAAACAACCTCTTCGGGGTCCCAGCCGGAGAAACCCATCAACACACGTTAAAACAAATCTGAGATCGCGAGTCCAAGGGTGTGCGTCCGGTTACAGTATCCAGCCACGAATCGCATGCGTCCGACATGAATACCCAGTCATTATTTCTGGCGGCTGAAGAAGTCGTGAAAATTTCAACGGATTGCCAGATCTATAAATGCCTCAACGATTCTAACAGAGGATGTCATCCAGTTACCACTCTAACCTTTCGTATCACGCTATCACGGTAGCCGTAAAAAGCCAACAGAAAGTGTTAGTTTGACACCGCTCCGACACCATGGTTAGTGTCGGAGCGGAGCACCACATGCTGATGATTACGGTGACCAAAAAGGCACACAAATAAGCCGGTATGTTAACGTACATGTTAGACGCTTACGTATCATGTAACGTTACCTTCATCACCACTTCACCCATAGGTCCGGTACAGACGCGACCGATGAATTCCGTATAAAAACTATTCCTGGCTCCAAACGCAGTCATGGATGCTTTCGGATTTTTGAGCATTCAGAACTTACCATCATGCCTCAAAGATCTGCTTGAGTTATCCTTCAAAAGATTTGGAGTAATAGTTTCGGATGCCTGATGAAAATGCCCTTCATTTTCAACAAAATGGCTCGGAAAAATCTCCGAATTCGTTAGGAGCCTAGAGTTAATTAAATACCAATCTTCGGCATCGCGTAAGATTAAAGCAGGCAATGTTATGCCGTTTTCATCCATATCACTCCCTCTTCGTGGCTGCTTAGATTTTATACAAGTTTATTTCACTACACTTACATTGCAGCATTTTGCTGATGTAATATTGAACCACGCAGTCATGTTTACCGTACCTGCCTATAGATCCACCACACTAATGTTTGAAAATAAAATGCACTGCAAGCAGTTTTGGTACCTGGTCGTTACCTCCAAAGCGCTAAGCTATGCTGTGCATTACTGTTTCTGGTCATAGATCAGATCAGACTACTATTATCGATGCTCAAAAAGCATGGAGAAAACAATTTAGTGAGGAAACAAACAACATTATGGAACGTTTTTCCACGCACAGTGAGATAATAACGAACATAGAAATCTGGTGAGTAAGTCCCTCCAATCTCGCATCACTTCAAGAGTTTCCAAATGAAAGGGAAGTCCAGAATATGAGCTCAGTTGATAAGAACTGGCAAATCTCTACTTCTGGAAGAAATCCGTCGTCGGGTTATATATTACATCTTAAATGGGAACAAAACAAAGTCATTAATAATATCCTTTGGGTTTGCGATCTCGAAAGGTTTCAAAACATTAATGTTTGTGCCACACCAAAACACCTCCCTACAGCATTCTTCTTGAATTTTCTTTCGTAGTTCAAGGATATAATCCCGCCACCAGAGCACTTCGGCGTTTCGAGTCCATCTTCTAGGCATACAAGCACCACCTGAAGCAATTGGCGATATCGTGTACACTGGAAATGGAGGAACGCGGCCAGGACTCAATACGGACGACCCAAACAGAGTTTGTGAATAGGAAACCCTTTAGTGGGGTTGATGTGCGCAAAGTAGGGCTTTCCTGTTCCCAACAGAGAATGTTCCTGATCAATAACACATTTCCTAACGATAAAGAGCGGCCTAGAGTCCACTAGGTAGCCAGCCAAATACGCATTTTGCTTTATATGTTGCACAAAGATAGTTCCCTGAAGCTGACCGGTATGAACTGACGAAAAACTGCGTGCATAAACTTTTCACTAAAATATTGGATTCACCAATGCTTTATCAATGCTTTAACAATGCATTCGGATCCTAGTCTGCAAATGAGCTCAAAAGATGTAAAAACTTGTTGGAGATGCCAGTTTGTTTTATAATGTATTTGATTTCATAGAACTTTTGTTAGTGTTTTAGAAAAATATGACTAACGTTCTGCAGAAATCATTTATACTTAAATCACTGCGCACACTTATGCCCGCAACTAGCCGTTCCACGCATTTTCATCATAAACGTTTACTTTCGCTTACTATTTTTAGATCGTGAGATTTGACTGTTTGATACATCGCACATTGTACAAAACAGTCAGCGTATCCCTGCATACGTCACGTTCGCTGACGGTCACATTCAGTGCAAGCGACACGCATACTTCTGCTGGGTACGTCACGTTCACGGTCGGTGAACGTATCCGTCCCCAGTACGTCACGTTCACGGTGGGTGCCCGTGTCCGTGCCGGGTACGTTCACGGTCGGTGGCTGGGCCCGTGCCCGGTTATCTGTGGTCGGTGCTGGCGCTCGTTAGGCACGACCTGCTTGACGCGGCACGCCCTGTGCGTGCAGCCTGGCTCGTGCCTGAGGACACTGCGCGCTCGGCTCTAGGAAGCGGACCGTCCGACGTTAAGGGCCCACCCACTCGGGCGTCATTGAGACATATAAGTAGCATCAAGGGAGCCCGTCATAACACACGTGACGGGCGGAACGGTCGGCATTTGTCCAGACGCCAAGCAAACAAACTCGACATTCTTATCTTTCACGGCCGTGCTTTGTTGTTTGTTTGCTTTCTGAGGAAAACCAATGCCCTTTCAAGGATGCGTCAAGGTGTGTGTCTTATTGTGCTATTTTACTGATCCGATTTCGAAACATCTGATTTGCTTAGATATTCATTCATAAAAACAGATAAGGGTCTTAAACTGATGATCCAGTTTCATGGAAGAGAACTTTGGGCAAGAAGCGGGGCAAAGCTTTGTAGGAGCGGAAGAACTTGGAAAAATACAGAAATATACCTGCAAAACGGTAGTCTATAAAAGATCATTTATCTTGTCCACAACTGCATTTTTAACTGTCTTTTTTATATAAAAGACAGTAATATGTTGCATCAATAGTTTTATCACACTCGGATAGCATTTTTTAAACAATCGCAGCACAGGTATACTCAGTTCTAAAGCAAAACACTGCATACTGCAATATCCTTCTCGGAAGCCAACGAAATACGTTTTGAAACCTAATGTTCCGAGGGTGCTTTTCACTGTGCCCTCGTCATCTGACGTTTCTTTGAATACTGTTTCAGACATTTCTTTTATTGACCCGGCACCGTCTGGGGGCGCCAATAGGGCACCCCCTTGTTTTTTTCTTAAATGGCTTCTAAACTGTTAGAGCCAGCCCAACCAAATTTTCAGTTCCCCTTTATCATCAATATTACATATTTTGACAACAAAATCATTTCTGTGTTACGTCAGGTCATTCAGATATGACATCATAAAAGAACCCCTACATGTGTGTTTTCGCCTCTTCGGGCGTTTTCGCAAACATGGATCGATTTTGTTTACAATATTCGCGAATGTAACACATGGATTACTTGGATTTACATGGAACACGGTTCCCAACAGGATGTACAGTCGTGAAACGTCAACATTAATGGCCATGCTTGGTCACATGCATGATGATTATTGGATTGATTTGCATGGTGGGTGATAAAAGTGGTTGCGGCTGATCTTCCCCATCGTTCAAGCCAGACGAATAAACCTGCATGCGCCTCTTAACAAGGTTCATCAAACGCAACACGAGGTCATGTAAGGTAACGTCAAAGGCAGATGTCAAAAGGAAATGAAATACAACACCGTCTGTGGTAGATCGACCAGTAGCAAGAAAGAGGAAATATTGTTCCTAGAACGATGTCAGAAAAAGAAAAATGACAATCGGTCCTGACCGGGCTTCACCTTGAGCCGACAAAGAGCCGGCAGAGCAGATTTAATTATCATGAGATGTCATATCAGTTCTATACTTCACGCAGTTAACAATCCTAGCGAGTAATTTTTTATGTTTGTCAAGAAGAGTAATGCAACCTTATCTGAGCAGACCTAGACTTACCTTGACTGGATGAAAAGCAGGTAATGCCAAAATGATCATCAGAAGGTTTCACTTCATTTCTTTTTGTCACGTGGACCAAAACTGCTGCGAGTAAGTATCGATCTTTGGCATGTAAATTAAGAGCAATATTCCACCCTACTTAGATTGACCTTGGCCAGACATTTTTTTGCCTTCCGAAGCAGAAGATTGTGACCTTTCCTTTGATACCCATCTGAAGGTTGTAAGACCGCTATTGTCGATGATATGATGTTCAAACCGACGCCAATTTTTTCGACGTCATGTTATGCGTTTTACGTGACCTGTGATATCATCAGTCACGTGAACAGGGCCAACAAACTATTTCCTGAATCTCAAGACTCAGGACTATTGATTGGTGGTAAAACCGGTTCAGGTCCGGCGGTTAGATATTGAGATAGCAGGGGGTTGACTCTTTTTGACACCTCCCAGGCGGTCGCAGGTACAAAAACATGCAAGGCGCTGCCGGGTTAACACTGGCACGGATGGTAGGCCAAACATCACGCGCTCGGTTGGGCGGGGGCAATTTGACCATTCTAAGATCTCAAAAAACTAACAAGGCTAGAATCACCAAATTTATGGAATTGGTGAAGCACTGGAGGAACTCTCCTGTACAGAGGTTTGATGTTTTTAGAGCGTGACCTTCAAGGTCAAATGAGGTCAAAGAAGGTGAAATTTAGTGCGACTGGCCAGACTTTTGTTTGTACCGCGAAAACTGTTGGTCACAGCAGCAAAAAGAGAATATACTCATTTTGTGGGGCACATAAAACTGCAAAAAAAGTATATAACCTAGGATATTTGGGTTAGTACTTATGCTTAAATTGTACTTCAGCTCAACTTAAGGCATGTGACAATAATTTCAAGAAGAGTCATATGTCGTGTTTTGTGGTTTCTTGGAGGTAAATTTTGGCGCTGAATTCGAATTTGGCACCTTAAGTTACTTCACACGTCATATTTCGGCCACAAAGGTCGTACAAGGTCATCTGACGACAACCCAGGTCGCTGGCCTTAAGTGGTCTCAAAAAGCGAAGATCGCGAAGATGAGCTCCAAAGAGCCAATGGGTATCATCCGATGCAATTTTGCCGTTAAATTAGGTATTTAGTACTGGTAAATACAACCTTCATTTCGTCCTACAGCTTCCTCAGAATAGTCCGCGGGTACAACATGGAATGCTAGACCGAAGGCAAAATCCATCCGATCCATTTCTATTTGACGCCTCTTTTCACCAAAAAAAATACCTCGGTAATTTTGGTCACTGAATTCGAAATCAGAGTAAAAAATGCACTAGAAAGCAAGCTTTTACAGAAATGGTATTCCAAGATGAATAGCGTTCACCTCAGGTCAGTGACCTGAGATAACCTAGCGGAGATCAAAGCCATATGAATGTGTGACCCATGATCCCCGACATTGTTTTGCGCTATTATAGCCTTGAATTAGGCACTGCACAAAAAATTGGCGGTGTTTCATTGCGTAGTCTCCGCAGAAAAGGGATACGCAGGAACGTATTTTTGGTCATCTGTCCGGTTTGCTGGCTGAAACGCCCATCGCAGGTTCAGTGTTCGGAAACAGTGTTTGACTTTTGAACTCGATCTGACGTCATGACCTGAACTCAGATTGACCGAACTATTTTTGTTTTGTCAGTTATTTATCTGCGAAGCCATAACAGACTTTGAAGTCAGTCTTTAACCCTATTCCCGGAGGGCTACACGGTATGGCCGATTCCCGGCAGGGGGGGCGGATTCGGCCCCCCCCCTGAGATCTCGAGAACTACTTGTCCGATTTCATCGCAACAAACGGCAATCGATTTGCCGTGACGTGAACTACATTTTTATAAAAAAAAAATCCAAAATTTTGAAAAATTGTGGATACAGGGGGGCAAAAATGTCAAAATGGGGGTACTTTTGGACTTCCTATAACTCCGTTGTTTATGGACCGATTTCGATGAAACTGGCATGAATCGAGAGATTATGGATAGGGCTTTTACCATGGGTCCGCAAATCTGAAATTTCGAGAAAATTCATGGGCGTTCACAGGGTTTCAAAAATAGGAGGATTAGTTTTCTAACACCTGAATGAACAAAAGAGGCAAAAACACTTTTTTGGCTTCTGCTAGTCATGTTATACTAAAGAAGTACAAATCGCATTACAATGTTTGTATAATGTTAGCATAGGCGGTGCCAGGGACATGAAAAAGGGGGAACTGTCACGGTCACACGTTTCTCAGATCAACTTGTGACCTTTGACCTTAAATGACCTTCAGTGAACTTGGGGTCACTTGGAATGATGTCGTGTGCATTTAGCATTATCCGTAAACGTTTTCAATCATTTGAATTCACTCTATTTCAAAAATTTTATTTTATGGCTATTGCGATATAGGGTACGCGCACTGACATTTTAGGTCATAGCTCCGTGACCCGACCTGATATCAAGCTGAAACTTAGTACACAAGTAGAAGGTACCCTTCTACGTCATATATATTCCGGGTTTGGCATTTGAAAAAACGGTGCCGAAATTATTGCAAAAAAAACAATTTTAACTTTTGACCTTGACCTGACCTTGTAAAATGACCTCAGATAAGCAAAATTACATCTGCGCATTGCCCAACTATTTAGCTATACATCCATATAACGTTTTAAGTTTTAGCTTTAAAACTCTGTTTTTGGCAGACATTTCTATAACACCCTCAACATGGCCAAAAATGGCATGAGGTGCCTCCCAAAAACGTTGCCTGGCTCCGCCCCTGAGCAAAGGAGAATTTTGAAATTTTGTCACATCGCGTAGAAAGAATAGCTAGGAAAATTCACCAAGTTTCGTGAAGCTGCGTTGAAAAGCCTGGAATTGGCAAGCAAAAAACCCGAGGGGGGCGGATTCCGCCCCCCCCCCCTGCCGGGAATAGGGTTAAAACTCTATTCGCGACATCAGTTTGAAGTTTACCTTAAATATGGCAATTCCTGACAACAATGACCTGACTTTGACCTGCTCTGGCTTAATAATTTAGGGCGACCTTGACTACTTTTAACACTAAATGGTTTGCTGTTTGATTATATATAGCTGTGCCAAATTTGGTGGGGCTGCGCCGCACCGTAGGGGACCTCTTCCCGAAAAAGCCCAGGAGGGCCAAATTGATTCCCCACCCGAGCGCGTGCTAATCGATGGGCCGTATTAATTTGCTACTTGCTACTAACCGTCTAGTGATTGCTGAGCACTCAAATCCTACGGCCAGCACTGATGACTGGATTTTACCGCGAGCTTCCAGAATAATCACCGACTTAGTAAGTCCCAACCAGCCATGGCAATTACACATGATCCTCCTGAGCCTTGCGGTCTGCCCACCTCTACACAATGGCCGACCTTCGGTCCAGTCAGCAGCGCGTGGCGGCGGCGCGTCATGATGGCCGCGTCAGCGCCGGAACGGCCGCGTTCAGGGTGTTAGTGGGCGCGAACATGAGCGGACGGGGCTCGGCGGGGTCGTGAGCCGGCGGAAATGGCTCGCGGATAACCGCGATCGAGCCGCAGTGAATATTGGTGGCCGATCGGCGGCGTCCCAGCCGGCCCAGCGCGGCCACGACGAGGTCAGCCGGCGAGGAGGCCGGCGAGGTCGGCGAGCCAGCGGCCGCACTGCGCAGCTCGCGTCCGCCGCCGCTCGGCGACGACGCGCCGTTCGGACGGAGTGGTCTGGTCTGATCGGCCTTGAGAGTCCGTTTTGCTGCCTGGTGCGACAGCATTGGTCACGCCAAAGGTGTGACCACTGCTGTCGCAACAAAAAAAGGCGTGAAAAGGCACGCAGGTAGTAAAGCCCGGTCTTAGGGTTTGACGAACGTTATGTCCTTAACCCGGCGCCGCTTGCCGTGTTTTTGTACCCGCAACCGCCAGGGGAATGTCAAAAAAGGCGCCCCTGTCATCTCAGGATCTTACCGTCGGCTTTGAACCGGTCTACCACCAATCGATAGCTCTGAGTCTTGAAATCTATAAAATTTAATATAAATATAGAATATGTACGTGCGACGTCATATCTCCATAACCTGACGTAGAATGAGAATGGTTTTGATGTCAAAATACGTAAAACTGATTGATGCGCAGGTACTGAAAAACTGTTTGGGTTGACTCTCATGGTTAACCCGCGCACGACCGTCGGTCCGTCCCGAACATCGGCGACTGGGGGGCAGTTGACTGCCCCCCTCTAACTCACGAACGGTTGGTCGCACGATAAAAATAAGCATACCGTTGGAAAGCTTGTGACGAGTAAAGCTTGAAACTGGTCTCATTTTTAGTTTTAGATAATATGTAAGCGATTTACGCCATATATATGTTTTTTTCAAAGCCGACTGCATGAGACCGAGAAATGGCCTGAATCTCAAGGGCTGTGACTAATAACGCATAGGTAAAGGCACCAGCGCACAAGTAAATGTCTGCGGATGCCGATACAAGTCTAATTTCCTCAGATTTGTTCAATATATACGCCGAAACGTTGAGTTAAAGACACCGTAATTCTCCGTCAGCCGTCAGTGTGCGCCGCTATCGTATGCGGTACCAAATTGACGGGGAACTAATTTTAGCGTTCCTTTATTTTCGCAAAAAAAGACGATCTATGTCAACTTTATTGATCTTTGTGGTTCTTGTAATGGTTTTTCATGCTAAGATTTTGGAAAAATTCATTAGCTGCCAATCTACAAAGTTGGCGAAGCTTTATTCGCGAGAACCTGTTTATTTGCAAAATATGCTACTTTTTCAAACTTTTTGAGGTGCCTCGTATTACTTACGTCTGTGCAAGCTAGTTCTGCCAATTTCTACCCATTCTGAGTAATTCATCGTCGATTTTGACGGTGGTACATTTTGACCCACTACAGTTATTCGTGACCTGACCTCAGGTCAATGGCTGGAAGTCACTGATACTTTGCCCAATGTCGGTAACTAGATGTCTGCTTCACTCCACACTAAAAATGTTATGGAACATTCCGTCAATTTCCGAAAAAACGGCGATATGTCTTAAAAATGGGCTTGACCTTAGGTCAATGACCCGGAAAATTCCGAAAAATCTGAGATAGCACATTTGTTGCATCTATCAGGACCACTAATCCCTGAAAGTATTATTGAGATATCTTGTTTTGCGAAAAAGTTAGAGGGCGCTAAACTTTTTTTGACATAGGTCTGTTTGACCTGACCTGATCAGGCACCTGACCTGACCTGAGGTCAAAATTTTGACACGAGACGTAAAATTGATGAAGCAAAAGGTACACAAAATTTCGTGACTCTGTATTTGTTGATTCTCTCGCAATCCCAGAAAAACCTCAGGGGGGCAGTCAACTGCCCCCCCCCCCAGTCGGGGTTGGGTTAAGAATTAATCCACGAAAAACCAAGGGGATGTCCTGTTTGACGCCCCCAAACGGAACTGGGTTCACCCGGCACCGTCTGGGAGTGTCAAATAGGGCACCACCCGCGGTTTTTCGCGAAGAAATTCTAAACCTTTAACCCTATTCCCGGCAGGGAGGCTGAACCCGCCCCCCTCGTATTTTTTGCTTGCCAATTCTAGGCTTTTTAACGCAGCTTTACAAAACTTGGTGACTTTTTCTAGCTATTCTTTCTACGCGCTGTGACAAAATTTCACAATTCTACTTTGCTCAGGAGCGGAGCCAGGCAACGTTTTTGGGAGGCACCTCAGGTCATTTTTGACCATGTTGAGGGTAAAAGGAAAATGTCTGCCAAAAACAGAGTTTTTAAGATAGAACTTAAAGCTTTATATGGATGTATAGATAAATAGTTGGGCAATGTGCACACAAAATTTTCTTTATCTGAAATTACTTTACAAAGTCAGGTCAAGGTCAAAAGTCAAAATTAATTTTTTTGCAATAATTTCGACGCCGTTTTTTCAAATGCTAAAACCGGAATATATATGACGTAGACGGGTGTTCTCTACTTGTGTACCAAGTTTCAGCTTGATATCAGGTCGGGTCACGGAAATATGACCTAAAATGCCAGTGCGTGTACCCTATATTGCAATAGCCATAAAATAAAATGTTTGGAATAGAGTGAATTCCAATGATTGAAAACGTGTACAGACAATATAAATGCACACCAGATCATTCCAAGTGACCCCAAGGTCACTGGAGGTCATTTAAGGTCAAAGGTCACAAGTTGATCTGAAGAACGTGTGACCATGACAGTTCCCCGCTTTCCATGTCCCTGGCACCGCCTATGCTAACATTATACAAACATTGTAATGTGATTTGTACTTCTTTAGCATAACATGACTAGCAGAAGCCGAAAAAGTGTTTTTGCCTTTTTTGTTCATTTAGTTGTTAGAAAACTAATCCTCCTATTTTTGAAACCCTGTGAACGCCCATGAATTTTCTCAAAATTTTAGATTTGTGCACCCATGGTAAAAGCCCTATCCATGATCTCTCGATTCATTTCAGTTTCATTGAAATCGGTCCATAAACAACGGAGTTATAAGAAGTCCAAAAGTACCCCCCATTTTGACATTTTTGCCCCCCTCCATCCACAAATTTCGATATTTTGAAAATTTCTTTTCATAAAAATGTAGTTCACGTCACGGCAAATCGATTGCCGTTTGTTACGATAAAATCGGACGAGTAGTTCTCGAGATCTCAGGGGGGGGCCGAATCCGCCCCTCCTGCCGGGAATCGACCATACCGTCTAGCCCTCCGGGAATAGGGTTAAGGCCTGCCAAACCAAACTTTCAGTGCCTGTTTATCAATCAATTCCATATATTTTGACATCAAAACCATTTCCATGCCAGGTCAGGTCATGGAGATATGACGTCGTAAGCACCAGCGCAGCGGAAGGGGGCGGGGGCCCGGTCCCTCAGGCCCGCATTTTTTGTAAAAACCATTGCATATCGTCCTCCCAGCGGCAGTTTTCATATGATTCCAGGTCACGCTGAGATCCGCCCCCCCTCCCTTAAGTAAATCCTGGCTGCGTCCCTGGTCCTAAGTGAATCATTGCATTTCTTCGGGCGGTGCCGTGAACATGCTTCTTTTTTTATAATATTCGCGGGCATAATACATAGATTATTTGGAATTACATAGGACACGGCCCCCGGAAGGAATACAGCCATGACACGTTAACATAAGATGTCATGATAGGTCACATGCATGATGACGATTGGACTGATTTGCATTGTGGGTGACAGAAGTGGCTGGCGCTGATCTTCCCCATCGTTCAATCCAGACAAGAAAATCTCTAAACGTCTCTTACCAAGGCTCACCAAATGCAACGCGAGGTCATATCAGGTCACGTCATCGGTCGATTTCAAAATGAACGAAATACAACATTGCCTGTGGAAGGCCGTTCAGTAGTAGCAGAGCGCAATTATTGTTCGTAGTTAGAAAAGGAAAATGGCTTTTTGTCGTGACCTGGTTTGACTTTGACCCAGTAAGGAGCAGACAGAGAAAATGTAATTACCACGAGTTGCCGTTTCATTTCTGTACTCACGCAGTAAATAATGCTAGCGAATAATTATTGTTCTTTTTCAGGAAGAGAAATGCAACGTTATCTGGTCTGACTTATACTGACCTTGGCTGGACGAAAAGCAGGTAACGCAAAACTCATCATTAGGTTTCAGTGCCGTCCTTTTTGTCACATGCGTTAAAACGGCTGCAAGTTAGTATCGATCCGTAACATGTAAAGTAGGGCCAGTATTTGATCTTACCTGGACTGACCTTCACCCAACATTTTTGTCACATTTTGGCATGCTTCTGAAGTAAGAGATCGTGGCCTGTTGTTTCATACCCAACTGTAGGCTCAAAGACCAGTATCGCTGATGATATGATGTACGAACCGGTGTCAGTTTTCCGACGCCGTGTTATGCATTTTGCGTGGCATATTGCGTCATCACTCAGGTGACCAGGGCTTACGTAGTATTTTCTGAATCGCAAGAGTCAGGGCTATGGACTGCTGGTAGGCCGGTTTACATCCGACGATTAGATCCTGAGATAACGGGGGGGCCTTTTTCGACACACCCCAAACGGTCACGGGTATAAAAAAAACGTCAGGCGTTGCCGGGTTAAGCGCGGTGCAGTGGTGTAACCTGCTTGCGAGTAGAATCTTGACCGACAGTTTGATCATTTTTTTTTGTACAAAGTGCCTGACCAAACTTCTTAACCCTTTCACGATCCATTTGTTAAAAGAAGATGAATAGTCCGATGTTATCTTCGAAGTACAAAATGCAACGATTCGAGAAGAAAATCGCTTTCACACACTTCCCAAAACAGCATTGAAAAGTACAATTAAATATGTCCAGCATGCTTTAGTACGTCACCTGCTCATGTAGGTACAGGTAATCCCATTTCGCAAGGTTAAAACAGATTACGTTTGTAGATCAGCAGGTGATCTACAAACGCGTGCTGGGCCCATTTAATGATCTTTACTTTTGAATTTGAGCTCGGTAAAGCTACGAATGTGGACCGATGACATCTGCAAGTTTTGGCGTTCACAGACAACAGGATAAAGTCTCGACAACTATAGTGTTGCGATTGGTCTAAAGGTTTTTGTTGAATTTAAAGTTCAAAGCTAATTTGGCTTTAGTTTAATGCTCAAATGCAAAGCTTCCATGTTTATTTCGGGACACGTTTAAGTTAGTTTAAAATGTTGTTGCAAAAACGGTATAGTGCTGCAACTCCCATTTTTGGCTTCACTGCCAGGTTCCTGCTAGGCAAAACATTCCTCTGGCATCGTTGTGTACACTGCTTGGTTATTGTCCCCAGGGGAAGCTGTATTGGCGTGTTATCCGATCACGGGCCGGCCTGGGCACGTGGAAGCTCGCCAGATGCTGGGTCACAGCACAGGCTGAGTGGCCCCACGGGACACTTAGAGGCGCAGAGAGAGACAGAAAAAAATGGAGAGGAGCAGGAGGAGGGCTGCAAGAGGAGGAATGAGGAAAGGGGACAAAGGAAGACAGGAAACGACAACGAGGAAAAGCAAGCAAAAGCGTGCGCACGCGAGAGAGAAGGATACTGAACGCCACTTTTCTGCCGTGCTCGGCGAACAACTGAAGCCTCAGAATTTGTCAAAATGTAAAAAGCTACGAAATGACATATCTTTTTGCTGCTATGAAATGTCATACTTCACAAATTCTACCCAACAGTGCTGAGCTTTATGAAAGACATAATGAATGCCATCCAGCAGACGACAGTCAAGACCACTGGAAAGAAATGCAGGCGTTCCCGCACGGATGGTCAGGAGCGGGATAAAGCTTGTCTGTGTCACAGGTTGTATGCTCTGTTTCGGGCCGACGATGTGAGGTGTAAAGCATGGTCAGGTTTAGGCATCGCAAGATGGCCCAAGTGCCTCCGAACCTCCTTGCTGGGCAAGCTCTCAGTGACATCGGATAACGTTTGCAGGTAGAATGGAAACGTTAGTGGAATATTAATAAAGTGCTAAATCACTACTAGATCCTACACTTTGCCACTACTTGAGAAAAACCAACACGGTACAAGATTGGTTTGGGGCCGAAATCACACCTTTGTATCGCACGCAGACCTGTAAACCCACTTAGACTTTTATCTAAATGAAGGTACTAAGGTAGGTATCACAAACTTCCCGCAAACGAAGGATCCCAAATCCAACAAGCTGCAAGCTCATGTGCATGTCATCTTGTTAATGATGCCTTCAATCTTGATTGTCCTTGATTGCGTTTGTGACTTTACGGCTCCCCCCCCCCCAGAAACTTTGGCGCCTCCAGCATCATCGGCCCCAAAGCCAAAGGTCTGAATGGCAAACCAGTAAAACTCAGCACGTGTATACCACACACACCGGGCTGAAGTTACTAACACGTAATATATCGCCCATCATGTACCACGTGCTCCTGCCCGCCAACTCTCAGCATGCCAGGGGTAGTAGTTTTGCGGTAATAAAGGACGTATGTTAATCTTGGGCACCTTGCGCTTCACGTGCAAGCTGCACCCCCGTTCCGACCTAAATCCATCAAAACTGGTCTCCCAGCTACCCGTCTGCCTGTTCAAGCTATCATCGCACCAAACTGCGCCATTTGCGTTCCAGCAAACGACCCATTAACACAACTGGTGATAAAAGAGGCGCACGAGCGCTGCACGTGACCCGCTGCATCATGTCCATCATATGGGGTACTGTTGGATAGCCCTGGCGTTGGTAAACCTACCCACCCAGTCAGCCGCCTTGGTCCCTGATGACGGCACTCTGAGGTCGTCATCGTCATCACAGTCCAAATCGAAACAAGTGCCTGTGGATCGCCACATGGATCGCATATGGGTGCCGACCACAGAAGTGTGTACCCGCAAGTGGGGCTCCATGTTGTCACCAAGTCTTGGCCCGACACCGCCTGGCGTGTTTTTGTACCCGCGACCGCCTGGGGATATCAAAAAGGGCATCCTTTGCTATTTCAGGACTTAACTGTCTTGACTTGACTTGACTTAATCGGTCTACCTCCAATCGATAGCCCTGAGTCTTGCAATTCAGAAAATACTATGTTAAGCCTGGTCACATGGCTGATGACGTCACAGGTCATGCAAAACGCATAACACGTCGGAAAAACTGACATCGGTTTGTAATTCATATAATCGGCAATAGTGGTCTTAGAACCTTTAATTGGGTGTCAAACGAAAGGTCACGATGTTCTGCATAAAATGCATGCCAAAATGTTAAGAAATGCCACGCCAAGGTCAGCTTACGTCAGGCGAAATAATGATCTTACTTGACAAGTGACTTACTCCCAGCCGTTTTGATCTACGCGACGAAAAGTATAAAAAAGTAAAACCTCCTTATGATCGGTATTGCATTATCTGCGTTTCATCCAGTCAAAGTCAGTCCAGGTCAGGTCAGATATGGTTGCGTTATTCTTCCTGACAATGAGTGAACATTACCCGCTGCGATTCTCAACTGCATCAAACACAGAGCTGAAATGACACCTCGTAAAAATAAAATATGCTCTGCCTGCTGTTAAGCAGATCAAGGTCAAGTCAGGTCAGGACAGATTGTCATTTTTCCTGACTCAGAACAATAGTTGCAGTCTGCTGCTACAGAACGATATTCCAAAGACAATGTTGTATTTTTTCGTTTTGACGTCCACCTATAACGTGGCCTGACCTGACATGACTTCACGTTGCATTTGGTGAACTTTGCTAAGAAACACATATAGATTTGTTTGTCTGACTTGAACGATGGAAATCTACTTCCATAGCCATATGGAATACCACTTCTATCAATCATAATCTGAATCAGTCTAGTCTAGTCTAGGTCACATCATGCATGTGACCTAGCATGGCCTCTAATGTTTACATGTCACGGCCACATATTGTTTTTGGGATCGTTTCCTATGCAAATCCAAATAATCCATGTATTATACTCGTAAATGTTATAAAAAAACTAAGCGTTTTTGTGCCACCGCCCGAAGAGAAAAAACAAGCTCGCAAGGATTCACTTATGACGTCATGTCTTCATGACCTAACCTAGCATAAAAATGGTTCTAATGTCAAAATATGTAGAACTGGTTGTTGAACACCTTCTCAAAATTTGGTCGGGTTAACTCTAACAGTTTAGAGGTTATTCAAGAAATAACCGTGAGGGGGTGCTGTATTTGACGCCCCCAAAGTGGTGCCCAGTTGATGCAACAGCTGACATGCACACATGATTACTCGAATTCTGCGGGGGTCCGGCTTGCGCCACGTGGCACGTGCCACACGCCACGAATCGCTTCGAACAACAATCTGTCCGCCGATTCGGCGCACCCTATGGTGCTACTAGTGCCGCGATCGGCCGGCGCATTTGGACGATAGTTGCTCCGAAGTTTGGACACACACACACACACACAAAGTCCTCGATCCGAACTTGAAGCCATTATCATGAGAATCTCACAGTCAGGCGTGCTCGCCAGGCCAAAGTCTTAGGGGATATGAAAAAGAGCGGAAAGGTCTTAAACTGATACAAAAAAACGGAATCATTTTGGCACGAAACAGCCAGGATTTGCCGAGTCAGAAGTCCTGAGAGCCGTGAATGAGTCCCCCATTTTCTCCAGTCCTGATGCGTATAGTAAGGCTGGGCAGCGTGGCAGATTCCTTTCCACTCAAAGCCTTGATACCAGGCCTGCTGGGCATGTACGTGGCAGAGCAGCTAACGTTGACGAGTCTGTGGTGGTTACTGGTCGGAGGGTTGGGTCTGAGTCCAGGCTGTCTGGGAAGTAGCACCACTGCCACTCCAGTCCGCCTTGAGTTGCCGGGTGGGCTAGGTGCTAGTTATCTGACCTTTTGCTTTTGGTCAGGCCTTCGAGCATGTGGCTAGAGAGCTGCCTCAGAAGTGATAAGGGAGTAGTATCAATGCTTGGTCCAGAGATGCCTTAGGCCTCCTAGACATGTTCCTGCAGATGGACTCCCGACCTATTCTGTCTGCGACATGCGAGCGAATGATGTGTGTGTGTTGCATGAGTGCTGAGGGGCACCTAACCTAGCAAGCAGGCTGTTTTTATCAGTATGAGAGAGTGTTGCAAAGCACCTAGCCCATCTGGCTTTTGAATCAACCCCAGTACATATTGCACTTAGCTGCTGTACTGAAGCCTGGCAGAGAGGCTCTCTTTAATGCTTAAACCTGATGACTGGGAGGCCGGCAGGAGGATTGTCTGTAAACCGAAGAAAAACAACCTGGTCGCTCCCTGGAAGCCTCCCGATGTTATTGGCTGGCCTGAGCTTGCGGTGGATGTTTGGGGTGCCCAGCCCGCCTGGCAGGCCTGGTAATTGCAATTACCCTGTAATTGCAGTCTCTTGTCTGGGCCCCAAGTCAACCAGAAAGGACCTCTGCTGCATGTCATGTGACAGCCCTGATTCCTCCCGCCAAGATCTTCTTTTCCTTGCCTGCTTTGTTCATCTTTGTCTTTCTTAGATTCCACGCCCCCTGTTGTGACATGGAGTCACTCTTGGCCGCAAACATCCACGCCTCGGTGTTCATTCCATTTGATAATAATGCTGATAAAGATTATCTGCCTGCAACATATGGTGATTTAAAAAATCATAAACAAAAACGAATTAATTTCCTCTACAAGCAACATAACTAATGAAAATAGCAATCATGTAAACATGCCAAACGTCAGTGTTCGCTCTCTCATAAAAAGCTCATATGACTTGCTTAATTTCATTAAGCATTGGCATGTGTGACATGGCATATCACAGCCATTTCGGACCTATGGCGTACCAAAGGCCTGGAAAAACTGTTACATATATCAAGATATCTTCCATTTTTGGCAACAGGTCTACGGGGGTAGGAAGTAGCCTGTTTGCACTGTACATCAAAAAATATATATACAACCTACACTGAACTTTAAACTAAACGTTTCAGCCGCTAAAGCTGTTTGTGTTGAAACTGAGCTTTCATGTGGTAAAAATATTACAGTTTGCGACAGTCGCTCCGAAGTTTGGACACACACACGCGCGCACACACACACACACACACACATACAAACTCCTCGATCCCAACTTAACCCTATTCCCGGAGGGCTAGACGGTATGGTCGATTCCCGGCAGGGGGGGGGGGCGGATTCGGCCCCCCTGAGATCTCGAGAACTACTTGTCCGATTTCATCGCAACAAACGGCAATCGATTTGCCGTGACGTGAACTACATTTTTATAAAAACAAATACTCAAAATTTTGAAATTTGTGGATACAGGGGGGAAAAAATGTCAGAATGGGAGGTACTTTTGGACCTCTTATAACTCCGTCGTTTATGGACCGATTTCAATGAAACTGGCATGAATCGAGAGGGCTTTTACCATGGGTCCGCAAATCTGAAATTTTGAGAAAATTCATGGGCGTTCACAGGGTTTCAAAAATAGCAGGATTAATTTTCCAACAACTGAATGAACAAAAAAGGCAAAAACACTTTTTTGGCTTCTGCTAGTCATGCTATGCTAAAGAAGTACAAATCGTATTGCAATGTTGGTATAATGTTAGCATAGGCGGTGCCAGGGACATGAAAAAGGGGGAACTGTCATGGTCACACGTTCTTCAAAATCAACTTGTGACCTTTGACCTTAAATGACCTCCAGTGACCTTGGGGTCACTTGGAATGATCTCGTGTGCATTTGATACTATCTTTAAACGTTTTCAATGATCTGAATTTACTCTATTCCAAAAATTTCATTTTATGACTATTGCGATATAAGGTATGCGCACTGACATTTTAGGTCATAGCTCCGTGACCTGACCTGATATCAAGCTAAAACTTGTTACACAAGTAAAAGGTACCTTTCTCCGTCATATATATTCTGGGTTTGGCATTTGAAAAAATGGCGCCGAAATTATAGCGAAAAAAATAATTTTGACTTTTGACCTTGACCTGACCTTGTTAAGTGACCTCAGATAAACAAAATTTTGTGTGTACATTTCCTAACTATTTAACTATACACCCATATAAAGTTTTAAGTTCTAGCTTAGAAAGTCTGTTTTTGGCAGACATTTTCCTTTTACCCTGAACATGGCCAAAAATGGCCTGAGGTTCCTCCCAAAAACGTTGCTTGGCTCCGCTCCTGAGCAAAGTAGAATTGTGAAATTTTGTCACAGTACGTAGAAAGGATAGCTAGGAAAAGTCACCAAGTTTCGTGAAGCTGCGTCAAAAAGCCTGGAATTGGCAAGCAAAAAACCCGAGGGGGGGCGGATTCCGCCCCCCTGCCGGGAATAAGGTTAAAGCCATGCATAAAATCTTGCTTTCTTAAATCGTGCAAAGCACGCTTTCACCTCCCTCGATTTTGAATGATTGTAGACGATGTCGAATAATAATCGCGAAAATCGCCCTTCATTCTGAGCGGCAATAACTTACCGGAGCCGAAGACACCAAATTTTGGAAAAGCCTGCAAAAAGCCTGTGTTAGCCACCGTAGTGTATGTAGCGCCAAATGCAGAAAAGCCTGCATTCATTTTTGAACTAGGAAGTTGCCTGGTTGGGCATCATCCGAAAGCACTACGTTGACTCTTATGCTTCACGTTAATCCTTGCACTTGATCTCACATTTGTGCTCTTTGTCTTACGTTTCCAAACATTTCAGGCAAGATGTGGCAGCAGCCGGCGATGTAGCCGGCTGTCGCGACGCGCCAGCGGCCGTCCCCAGCGGCACTGGGGACGGGGCCCGGGCCCGCCTTGTCGTTCTGCGGCAGGCTGTGGACTGTGTTCATTTTTATTTTAAATTTACCCTTATTTCAATTTTAATTCAATGTCTGCTCGTTCCTTGCTTAATAATGGCTTTATGTGGAAGTCATGTGTGTGCATTTGTACGGGCATATTTTGCGAATATTCTGGGCTATTATACACAATCCAAGGTGATGCATTACTCATGTGTCTTTGACTGTCAGTATAGTGTGGGTCAATGTGCGGTCTTTGCTTGTTCCAAGTGTTTCGAGAGTATATTCTTCGTATGTCTGTGGGTGCGTAGGTTTGTATGTGCGCATGCGTGTCGGTGTGGATGTATGTCCGTGGATGTGTGTGCGTGCGTGTGAATGTGCGCGAATGCGTGCGTGTCTGTGTCTGCGTATAGGTATGTCTGTGTGTCCGTGTGTCTGTGTGTCTGTTTGTGGGTGTGCGAGAGTTTGTGAGTTTCTTTTTTTCGCGCATGAGTCGTTTGAATGAGAGCTGTGTGTGTACGTGTGCTTTTTTATTTAGGTCACCGCTATCAACTGACCGACGCTGGGGTGGCCCACCGGAACAAGAAGTATTGCTTAGCCTTGTTGGATTGTCCCAGTGGTCGGACTGTGATGAGTGGGGACTTCCGAGTGTTCCCACCCTCCTCAAGAAATAAGTAACTTGTATTTTGTTTACACTAACACCGAACTTTATTTTATGGGGATGGTTTAGAGGACAGTCGGAAGCTTCTTGGCTGAAATCTCTTTCTGTTATATTGATTAATGACACGGGCGATATTTTTTTCTCTCTTGTTGATACGGGTGATATTTTTATATGGGGATTTATTTTCTTTTGTCTCCCTTTCTTAACCCGCGCACGACCGTCGGTCCGTCCCGAACATCGGCGACTGGGGGAAGGGGCAGTTGACTGCCCCCCCCCCCTCTAACTCGCGAATGGTTGGCCGCACGATAAAAATAAGCATACCGTTGGAAAGCCTGTGACGAGAAGAGCTCGAAACTGGTCTCATTTTTAGTTTTAGATAATATGTAAGCCAATTTACGCCCTATATATGTTTTCTCATAGCCGACTGCATGAGACCGAGAAATGGCCTGAATCTCAAGGGCTGTGACTAATAACGCATAGGTAAAGGCACCAGCGCACAAGTAAATGTCCGCGGATGCCGACACACGTCTAATTTCCTCAGATTTGTTTAATATATACGCCGAAACGTTGAGTTAAAGACACCATAATTCTCCCGGTCGGCCGTCAGTGTGCGCCGCTGCCGTATGCGGTACCAAATTGACGGGAACTAATTTTAGCGTTCCTTTATTGTCGCAAAAAAGACAATCTATGTAAATTTTATTGATCTCTGTGGTTCTTGTGATGGTTTCTCATGCTTAAATTTTGGGAAAATTGATTAGTTGCCAATCTACAAAGTTGGCGGAGCTTTATTCGCGAGAGCCTATTTATTTCCAAAATATGCTACTTTTTCAAACTTTTTGAGGTTCCTGGTATTAATTACGTCTGTGCAAGTTAGTTCTGCCATTTTCTACGCATTCTGAGTAGTTCATCGTCGGTTTTGACGGTGGTATATTTTGGCCCACTACAGTTATTCGTGACCTGACCTCAGGTCAATGGCTGGAGGTCACTGATACTTTGCCCAATGACGTTAACTAGATGTCTGCTTCACTCCACACTAAAAATGTGATGAAATATTCCGTCAATTTCCGAAAAAAACGGCGATATGTCTTAAAAATGGGTTTGACCTTAGGTCAATGACCCGGAAAATTCCAAAAAATCTGAGACGGCAGATTTGTTGCATCTATCACGGTCACTACTCCCTGAAAGTATTATTGAGATATCTTGTTTTGTGAAAAAGTTAGAGGGCGCTAAACGTTTTTCGACATAGGTCTGTTTGACCTGACCTAGGTCAGGAACCTGACCTGACCTGAGGTCAAAATTTTGACGCGGGACCTAAAATTGATGGAGCAAAAGGTACACAAAGTTTCGTGGCTATGTGTTTGTTGGTTCTCTCGCAATGCCAGAAAAACCTCAGGGGGGGCAGTCAATTGCCCCCCCCAGTCGGGGACGGGTTAACAGGGAGTGCCACGGCTTGTACTATTGTCTTTGGTTTACAACTCTGCTCTCCCTGCGAGGTAACGTAAGGTGATTCGCGTTGTGAGGGACCGGGGCGGGAGCACTCCTGGCCACCCGATCAAAGGCGGTAAGCAGAAAAAAATAATGATGCAAATTATATTGTTCTAAATTGACCAAATTAGATACGCAAGCCATTTATCATTTGTCTCATGAGTTGTGCTGCGCCGTGCTTTCCAGAACGATGGCCTATGGCAGGGTCCCGGACCTGCGGTCCCCTTGGCTTTGGGTGCACCTATGCTTCCTGTGATGAAATAAGTCGGCTGTATTGTTCCTGCCCGGCCACTGGTGTGGTGACGGATTGCATCCTGTGATCGGTCTCCCAGCCACAACCCAGCTGCTACCGAGGCGCTCTAACGGGTTGGTATCGATGGGAGGTTCATAGCCTGTGTCCTATTTTAACTCCCGAAAATCAGCGCTAAAGCCAAAATTTTAATTTCAAATTGTATCAACGATGTTAACTAACAATTGTGAAAGTTCTTCCTAAAATTAAGAAACGCTGGGTTTGACCCCGACAGAAAATTTCTACAACCAACACCACCTTGACTCCCAATGTTGACTGGGCTAGCTCTATAAAGCGAAATCGAACACAGCAGGTAGATGTTTGAATTGTCCTTAAACTGACAAGCACAGTGTTGCAACTTCCACGAGCCAGTTACTGGGATCATTTTATGCCCCCACCACCTGTCGATCTCAAACATCAACGGGCAGATTTTCGCGATTCAGACGGTAACTGACAGTCTGCCATCCCTGCAGACATTAATTGACAGTCTGCCGCAAAGGTGCCCCGTTTGTTTCCTCCATGGTCAGTGATGGTCCAGTCAAAATCCTGAAATTGTGCCTTCGTCATTAAAAACGTATTAGCATTGCACGGGTTGTCGGAACTGGCAGAATGTAGCATCAGATGAAATGTTTTTGTCACGACGACTCGCATTTTTCGTCTCAGACAAGAACGAATCAGAAGTCACCACGACAGACGTGACGTTGCAGGGTGTACCGTGCCGGTCTGTATGGCCGGCGACGGAGCCGGACCACGAACTCCCGGGAGGCCAATAAACGGCCGAGGCTGACCGCAGTTGAGGTCACATAGAACTTGCATCACCCGGCACTTGACTGATGAGATCCCTCCGAACTTCCTCTCATCGTAAAGTGGCCGGCGGTTCAGTCCGTCGAGCGCCGGCCACTTTACAGACGGTCTCCTCGTCCGAGCAAAATGTGGTCCGAATCGAACCCGCGCACGATGTTTGGCCCGTCCGTCAGCTGGCAACTAGCCAGCTGAGGATCATGCCAAGCATGACATGAATGTCGCACATTTAATCTCACCCTTGACGGCACGCTAAGCTTTCTCCACAAAACCAGTCACAGTGTCTGACAATAACGTCCATGATTCAGGTTATGATTCGGCAATAACCCGGCGTCTCCGACACATGGCTGCAGCTCCTCCCTTCTTTTGTGCTATAACTCCGAGAAACGGGTTTGATTAGATAAGATTATCTCGCAGGTCCATCTCCAGATATTTTTGGCACTCATAAAACGCATTACGTCAAAGTAGCTATCGATTATCACTCCATTCACCACTGCATCCGTTCGTCATTTTTTTCAATCAGCTCTATGTTATGAATGCACAAGAAATTCGAATATCGTCCCCACAACAAGCGTAACTTGCGTCCGACCGATGTCTACCTTTGACAACCACGGAAGCCTCGCGAGTATCGGTCCATGCTGTAATGAGTAAATCACCTTGCCTTCTGAGATCTCGTCACAATGTGCGATATTATCTCGGTACTTCGTTCTTCTTCACGAAGTGCGGCACAACGGAATGTATGAAGACAGCTCGCAGCATGAGCTCTGTCATGGGGAGGTCGCAAGAATCGTTCCCAAACTTTTGCGGAGCCAACATGATACCTGTGGAAGGCCGTAGATGTGGAAACTACGAGAAATGTTCAGAAATAAAAAGGCCGGATAAACACATTAAACATGACCAGTTACACATCCGACACGGAATGCTTGGAGCAAAGAACGGCAGATCCTGGGGGCAAGCAGTGCCCACGTCTTCAGCATGAGAGATGACGACGCGTGCCGGCGCCGACAGTCGTTACACAGGGCCAGCTGGCAGGCACCAGCCGCGGGCAATATGGCGGCATCCATCACCCATCGGCGACAGGCCATCATCACCCGTTTTCTTCGCGGATCGGAGATTTCCTTCGTTGTTCCGGGGCGTCTTTAAACAAAAATTACGTCGTATGTTCTTGCCAAAAGCAGAATAGAACAGCACAAGGCCCATCTATGACTGCTGATTACGTCTGTAATTGGGCGAAGCATGTTAGTGATACATCATCCATGTGACTGGTGTGTCATGTCATGCTATTGGTCTCCAAATACCATGCATTCTGTACGGCTAGTTGACAATTCCTGTTTTTTTTTCGCAGGCTAAGTGGCCGAATCAGCGACACCAAAGCATCTCATCGCCAGCATTACCAACAGCAGGAGAGAGGCGGTTCGCGCCCTGATCACGTGGGGAAAAGGCCAAAGGGAATTACTGCTGGTAGGGTATGCTGTAATTGCATGTACGCCGCAGAATAGACGCTGCGCTCGACGCAGTCCCAATCAAGACACCAAGCGTTTAGCAAGGCCCAAAATACGCCCGTATAGAAAATGGCCACGGACAAAAAATTGTAACTGTTGGCCAGGGAACAATTTCGCTTTGCCTTACAGCTTTTTAATTTCGGCTTATATCCCTTTCTATGTCCATTCACGGCGCGATTTGCTGGAGTTGATAGTTTCGCGGTCTGCCTGGCCGGCCGGGCTGCGCCGTCGTATCCACTGCCCGGCCGCGCGGCCTGCACGGGCAGACTGCGCCGCCGCGCGCCACTGCCCGGCGGCGCGGCTGCCGGCGGGCGGCGGCGCCCCGCCGCGCCGGACCTGACCCGGCTTCGATCGGCGCGATCCATACATTAGCGGGCGTAACGCGGCGGCGACGGCCAGCGGCGAGACGAGCCGTCACGCGCCGCCGCCGCCGCCGCCGCTCCCGCCGCCGGCAATTGACGGCCAGGTGCGCCGCCGACCGCCGGAGAACGCCCGCTCAAAGCGCTGGCGGTGACGGCCGGCCGCCGGCGCGGCGCTCACGGCCGAGGTCGTAAGAACGCCCATTTGCGTGGTCATCCCGGAAAGACGGCGACAAAAGAGGCAAATCGGAAATACAGGGACGAAATGAATTACGGTGGAAAAGTGTCAAGCTCGGTTGGCAAGGAATGAAAGGACAGACATCCAAGCCAATAGTATGCAATTGCAAGGCCGATCACACGGCATGCCGCGTTCTTATGTTCTGAGGTTTTCTTTTCTTTTTCGAGGTAGCCTTGCTGTTTGATTTCGCTGGGACATTCATTTTTCATTATCTTGTTTTTTTCCAAGGGTTTCCAGACTTAATTAAAAATACTACCAAAACCAGTTACTATTAACAACTTTTGTAATTTTCCTCAGCATCTGGTACCCGTGGCAAGCATTTCCACAGAAGTCGCCGTGCGATGGCTGGGTTAAATAAAAGGTCCGACCACAGTGCGCTATATTTGCCACAACTTCATGCCCGCAATCGGCCCGGGCTAACGGAACAAAATGTGTGAGCAAACCTGAGGGAAAGGTTAGGTTTACGGTGCGAATGCTGCAGCCGTGACATACGTAAATCCCCTCCTTGCAGTTCACTCAGTACCAACGTAGACCGATGACGGACAAGACCCAGATCACTATTGCGGCCTTTTTATCTGCGACCTGAGCGGGGACCGGAAACAATGGGCCGTGAACAGGGTCACCGGAGAAACTGAGCACCTAGCGCCGGGTCGGCGGGCCAAAAAACGAGCTTGCTAACAAGGCCCATTCTCTGCCGGGAGACCTCAGAACCGGCCGGGAATCGATGCCGGCGCCGGACGGGCGACCTTCGGCCGCGAGCACGGAGTCCGCGCGTGGGGGTACTGCTATGTGAGGGTCGCGCCACGCTCACGCTGACGGTAGTCGGCCATATGGAAGGCGTGCTACTTTCCAGCGTCCTCTGATACACACCTTGGCTAACATACGACTGACTTTGTCGACGGTGTCGTGGGTTGGATGGCATTGTTTCGCCGGAAGGTATGCCATGCATGCTCACACTTAGGTCACCACGTCTCAGTCGGTGAAAGGGAGAACGGTATGAGCTGGACTAGGAGCGTCTCTATGTGGTTCGGGAGCGGCAACGGCGTCCTGTGCGAAGTCACTGCTAGAAACTATGTATTCCAAATGAGAGACACTCATCTCTCTTTTACGTTTTAAGCAGTAATGACGGGATCTCAGTCAAAATGCCTGCCAGATGACCAGTTTGGAATGATTTCGTACAAACGCCTGGAGCCTTATTCACATTCAAAGAGATCGATGTCATCTCCTCGTGAAGAGGTTTTATTTTCGACAAAAATAAAGTCACACATAAAGCGCATTTGTTCGTGTTTTATTGCATCGGTTAAAAGAAAGTCCTGACGACGGAGGTTTTCTCCAGTGTTATTTACATGTCTGCATTGAGTTCAAAACCTCCAGTGCGAGACTGAGTAGTTAGTACATTCAAATTGGT
Organism: Capitulum mitella; assembly: GCA_030062745.1. NCBI lineage: Eukaryota > Metazoa > Arthropoda > Thecostraca > Pollicipedomorpha > Pollicipedidae > Capitulum > Capitulum mitella. The sequence goes on along the minus strand of CP099840.1, from coordinate 2,014,287 downwards.
ATGCAGCTGATCCGCAGCTTCATCAGTTTTCATCTCATGAAAGTCTAACGTTGTTGGCAAATGAAAAAGAATGGGATGAGATGACAGCAGAAAGTACGCCATCAGTAGCAGCAAAAATAAAGGGGCAGACCGCTCTGAAAGACTGCAACCAGCAGAAACCTATTCCGAAACGTTTTCTTCAGTCAACACTCGCTGGCGCCCGCCGGTCAAATCGGATATGAGCAGGGACATAAAGAGCTGGATAGTAGGAGAATGGAGGAGTCTGGCAGCTCGTGAGGGGATGGGAATTATTGGAATGTTATTAAACAAAACTCCGAAAATAACGCTGGTCGTTTCTGCACTCGTCTACAAAGGTCTTAACAGATGCAAAAGAAATGGTCGCACAGGGGCTGTATTTTGGATGAGAAAGCTGATGACAGTACAGGTAAGAGTATTTCAGAACTAAGATTCAAATATAATCTTCCTGAAATAGTAATGAAAGCAAAAATTCGTTTACATGCTCATCCTACACATTTTCATTTTCATGGATTTTACCAAAAACAATAGCCTGTTTACATAGCAAAATTACAAGAATGTTATTACAGAATTACAAGGTAAGCAAGAATGTTCGGTTAGTGGATAACGCCAAAATACCAGGATATTGTCTTCAGATTGATCAGACACAAGGAATAAATGATTTGCGCAAATTTCAGTTGAAAATCGTGCTTTTAAATTCGCTATAATAACTTTAGAGCCTTCAGACAACTTGTTTTCCGACGAAAGGCTTTTTATTAGGAGCGTTCTGGAGCGGATATGTCGAAGCCTAGCTGTCCTTGCCAAATCCACTAAGATGTCGCATCGTGATCAAGTCTTCTTTTTGTTGTACGGAGGTTTCCTGCAGCTACATCGCCGCACTGCGCCGCCAAGGCCGCAGAGTCCATTTCCGTGCAATAAGCAGTCCGTGTGCCATCTTCCTTTGTAGGTAGGAAATAGGCGTTATATCAACGTAACTCAAACACCGCGTTGTATACGGCGTCCTGATGGTCCCGGCGCTGTGAGCTGGTCTTGAGCTCGTCTTTAACTCGAAAATCGTGAAAGAACAGGAAGCACCTGAGCTGAGTGTGAATGTGCGTTGCGTACCTTCCAAACGCAAAATGCGCGTTTTATTTTACTACTGACACTGGTAATAAATGACCACTGTTGTTGAACCAAGGGACATGGAAAGAATGAACATAGCACCCATGTGACAACATTTTGAGCATGCGTCACTGGGCACAGTTAAGATCAGATGAGCTGAATTTTCCAGGAAGCCGCATATTTTTATCTATGTATATTATATATATATATATATATATATATATATATATATATATATATATGTGTGTGTTATGCCTTGTACCATGTTAGGTTAAACTTCTATTTTTGTGACTTGAAATCGATGAGAATATAATATAATAATTCGCATTATTGTATTGTGGGGATTGGATGAATGTGCGGAGCAGCACTATTTTCGTTATGTGAGCACAACATATGGAATTAACCCAATCCGAAAATAGTGAGAACAACTGTATTTAACTCTGAAAACTTTGTGAAGTGCTCAAAATTCTTACTTTGATGCTGTAAATACATGTTGGGTGTGCATGCCCCATTCCACAGGGCCGACTGGCATTACCTGCTTTCGGTAAAAATTACCCTGGATAGGTACCTTCTTAATTCAGGCAAAAACCGACCACATATTTACCCTTTCCTGTACTTGTCTCACACGCGCACGATAAAAGTAAAGAAAAGCCAGGCGTTTCTTTTTGTTTGGATTTGACACATGAGCGCCATTACTGTGATGATATGAGGACGGAGGAGAAGTTCATTTAAGAGATATTAAGCGAACCTTGGCTCTAATCTGGCAAAATCCCGAATGTGCTATGTAAACGCGGCTAACAACATGCAACAGCGCAACGTCAAGAAGCTTTGACAACAAAGCTTCGACGCATTCGTGTGGAAAATCTGTAGACAATCTTCACTTTCCTGTGTATTCTTGCCATCGGTGACAGTCAGAAAAAGATATCACGCAAAATGGACACACAGGAGTCCAAGGCTGCCCTGGAATGAAGATGAATGCCAAATAAAAATGACACAGTTGAACCAAAAACCAAATGCAGAGTAGCGCATGTTTACATAATATAAATGGTTACATGCAAAACCACTTTTGTGGAAAAATGTGATCATTGGTTTGGATTTCAACAGCTTCATTTCATATGCCGTTCACCGTCATCATTGGGTCTGGGCTCCCATAGGTACTCTAGACTTTACGTAGTGTCTGTCTCGGACCAACACATATCGCGAGAGGAGGTACTTACAGAAATCAATGCTTTCTAAGCGTTAGCGATACGCCCTGACTTTCTTCGATCCTTTCTGTTTGGGACGTTTGTGAGCACTCAGATATCAGATTATCTTACATGTGTCATAGTTCGTATTAATAAACTGTCTGACGAAGCAACCATTTGACAGATTCACTCGTTTCTAATGGTTGCAATAGTCATATGCTAAAACGAAGAAACGCGAAAACATAGATTATAATGATAAGTCATAATACTGTTTAATGAGGAACGTTCCACATATTAGTGCACCTGGATCGATTAGGAAACGTTATTGGTTCATCTGTTGACTCCGCAGAGATAAGAACTGGTAGAATTTGATCGGGTCACGTTAAGACAGGTCACGCATGTAAATCTGTCGTGAAAGTGGCTTCTGTTCAATATTCAATGTTTCGCTCCCTTTACACGTAAGTTATGGAATTCATCATTCCCTCTCATTGTCAACATCCTATCCTATCTCGCGCCCAAAAAACTTGTTTAGTTTGCGGTCTCTTCCATGACAATGGACCATTTCTTTACCATCACATGCGGCAACCCAAAAGCGCTCCAAATTCAGGAATCACTCAAGAAGTTAGCAAATACTGTCTTTGTCCTGCCTACCGCGCGAAGTGTACGAAGGGATTTAATCAAAGCAGTTGATGACTTGACTGCGTGACTCCTGCCTGACGACTGAATACAACGCAACAAACACAGCAGGCCGGGCCGGATCCAGTGCACGGGACGTCCCGGCCCCCCGAGGGTTCCGTGACGCCACCCCTTCATCACGACCCGGCGCTGTTTGTGCCGGCGCTGTTTGTCCCGGCGGTGTTCGTCGGTCTGGCCTGTCGCCGCCGCTCCGGGCGATATCGGCCAATTGGAGGTCGATTCGTCGCGTGCCAGTCTTCCGTAACGGTGAGCAGGCCCGTCAATAATGGACCCAGGCAACTCGGGAGGGACGCGTGGCCACGGCTGCCCGTGCAGACAAGGAAGCATTGTGCACTGTGCAGCGCTGTCACACTCGGCGACCCATGCGACAATTGACCTGTTGTTGGCTGAAAGTGCACGTGACGCTTAAACCCCTCGCCACAGGCGACGGATGTTTTTTCTCCCGCGGCGTGATAAGTCGTAAAAGGATACGTCCCTGGAACCCGACCTGTTCGCGAACCCCACCAAAGCCGCGTAGAGAGCACTCCCGCCCTCTTGATCTTCACCCATCACCCACGTCACCCTGCGACTGATTGCCGCGTGTCCGCCGACGGGCGGAAGTGGGCGAGCGGCCGGCGTCCGGCGGCGTCCAACACGGGAGGCGGGCTGGCGCCGGTCGCACCGTTCCGTCAATACGTGCCTGCACGCCGTCACGGCGCCGCCCGCCTCGAGCAAATGGCGGCCTCCGCACGGCGCACAACACAGGCCCGCAGGCTGCGGCAGAGGCAGGCTCGCGGACTGAGGTGGAGGCGGGCTCGCGGACTGCGGCAGAAATGGGTTCGCAAGCCCCGGGAGAGGCGCAGTCGCAGACTGCGCAAAGCCAGGCTCAGACTGGCGGGATACGCGGGCTCGCAGACTGCGGCGGAGACAGGCTCGAAGAGTGCGGCCTCTCCATTCTTCAACACTAAACCGATCACGCCAAACTCTGGACAGGCTGACGGATACGAGCCGGATGCCTTTTGGGATTCTTCGACTGCAAACTCGAATCGCCTTGACGTTGCATCATCGACTGGCATTAACCATCGGCGGGCCAGCCTCCGGATCCACCCTCGCAGGCCCGGGGGTTCATGAGAACTCCTCCCCCCAAGATCTCGATATCTGTAAATCCCACCGGAAAAGTAAAACGCCATTGGAAAGCCTTGGGCGGAACTAAAAGAAGGCATCTAGATTTATTTTTCAATAACAGCAATACTGGGGGCACCAAAAATTATCTTAAGCCGTCAATGACTTGGGAGGGCGCTTAACGTACCCCCGCCGCGCATTTCTTAGATAACTTCCAAAAGAATAAACGCAGAGTCCTGAAACTTTCAGTACATTTTTTTAGTTCTGCACATGCTGATAAAAACTTGCAAATAAGGTCATCTTAAGTCAGTCTTAATGACGTTATAAAGACGACCATGTTTTGCGATCTGACATTCAACTTTACTGCACCGCCATATTGTCGCTGCTTTTACAATGTGTGGTGATTGTGACTTCCATTGCACATCAGCGCGACCTGGAAGTTCAATGTGGAGCTTCTCTGACCTCATGATAGGTCACCCCAGGTCAAATATGTACTTTTTTAGTTTTTAGGTCCAGTAAGAATACTGAAAGAAAGAACTGAGAAAACCGTTTTTTTATACCATCAGGTTGATAAACAAATTTTCTTGCAACGAATTGCACGTGTAACTTACAAAGCTGTTCCTTGCAAAATTGCAATATTTTTTCGCAATCTAACCTCTGGTGATCTAATGTAGATTCCACCTTGGCGAGCAAACTCGTAGCGTTTGTTTAAGAGTGCAGATTTGAGCCCGCCTATGACCTTGACCTTGTCTGACTTTGGGTCGTTTTGCATTTCGAATTTAAGACTCACCCACCAAACGTCAGTCTCGTTCTGGTTTTCATTGTCATTAGGCGTTTCTGCAGAAAATGGTCGTTTTTTCGTGTCTGACCCGACCTATGACGTCATCGGTGACCCCAAAATAACAAAATATATGTCACAGGGACCGTAAGATTCGGCGCTATCAGTTGCCGTTTGAATCGGCCAAACCGGACGATTCATTGCCGAGATAGACCGGGACGTTAAATGCCCCCTCCCCTCAATGGAAGGCGTTGAAATACCAGTCAACGCCGAGTTAAGTTAAATTCACTTGACCACATTCTAATGAGATTAAAAATACCCTATTGACACTGTTGGCAGAAAGCCTTGGTACCCAAGACTTCTACGTCGGGCCAAATCGGCTGCCAGTAAAAAGAAAAACTGATCTAACTATGTGAGCAGAAGAGAGGTACTTGAGGCCAAATCTGACCACTTCAGAGAAAATGGAAAATGTAGGAAAAAATCGTCTTTCGTACCTTCAAGAGTCGCAATTTTCTGAATGTATAATTCTTGGCTGGAATATGCCGCAGATGTATCTGACACGCATATGAAGTCTGCAACTCGGTATCACATTAAAGTCAAACAAAGTTAGCCTAGGTCAAGGTAATGTAGCCTATACATCCGGCGTTTTTGGTGCCAGTCGTATCGTCTGCCTCATTACCATTGGTCAGCCACGGTATAGCATACAATTCTTTAACATCGCACCATGTAATATCCCTGCTAGATCATGAAACCTGAGCCCCAAACATAATCACGCAGGTCACTCACATTCCAAGTGGTGGGCACTGCCGCAATGCGAACGCCCCATGTTTGGCAAGAAAATATTTTCGCAACGTCAAGGGTTTCTATTTTGGCGACCAAAAATAAGGGGATTGGACAGTACAAACTGTACAGAAAGAAGGCATGGGCGCAGTTCTTATCATTTGTGGTCACAGAAAGTGTGTTCGCATTGAAAACAAGCATAATATTTCGAAAGGTCAAAGCAGCCTGGGCCAAATGGGATGCGAACACCACTGGGAAATAAGTTATATATTAGTGCTCCCAAAAAAACATATGACTACAAAGAAACATTCCAAGACTGTAAACAAAAGAATTGTACACGTTGTGGGCTTAACCCTATTCCCGGAGGGCTAGACGGTATGGCCGATTCCCGGCAGGGGGGCGGATTCGGCCCCCCCTGAGATCTCGAGAACTACTTATCCGATTTCATCGCAACAAACGGCAATCGATTTGCCGTGACGTGAACTACATTTTGATAAAAATAAATTTTCAAAATTTTGAAATTTGTGGATACAGGGGGGCAAAAATGTCAAAATGGGGGGTACTTTTTGACTTCTTATAACTTCGTTGTTTATGGACCGATTTCGATGAAACTGGCATCAATCGAGAGATTATGGATAGGGCTTTTACCATGGGTATGCAAATCTGAAATTTTGAGAAAATTCATGGGCGTTCACAGGGTTTCAAAAATAGGGGGATAAGTTTTCTAATAACGGAATGAACAAAAAAGGTAAAAACACTTTTTTAGCTTCTGCTAGTCATGTTATGCTAAAGAAGTACAAATCGCATTACAATGTTTGTATAATGTTAGCATAGGCGGTGCCAGGGACATGAGAAAAGGGGAACTGTCATGGTCACACGTTTCTCAGATCAACTTGTGACTTTTGACCTTAAATGACCTCCAGTGACCTTGGGGTCACCTGGAATGATGTCGTGTGCATTCAATATTATCTGTAAACGTTTTTAATCGATTAAATTCACTCTATTCCAAAAAATTCATTTTTTGGCTTTTGCGATATAGGGTACGTGCACTGACATTTTAGGTCATAGCTCCGTGACCCGACCTGATATCAAGCTGAAACTTGGTACACAAGTAGAGGGCATCTTTCTGCGTCATATATATTCCGGGTTTGGCATTTGAAAAAGCAGCCGAAATTATTGCGAAAAAACAAATTTTGACTTTTGACCTTGACCTGACCTTGTAAAGTGACCTCAGATAAACAAAATTACATATGCACATTGCCCAACTATTTAGCTATATATTCATATAAAGTTTTAAGTTCTATCTTAAAAACTCTGTTTTTGGCAGACATTTTCCTTTTACCCTCAACATGGCCAAAAATGACCTGAGGTGCCTCCCAAAAACGTTGCCTGGCTCCGCCCCTGAGCAAAATAGAATTTCGAAATTTTGTCACGGCGCGTAGAAGGAATAGCTAGGAAAGTCACCAAGTTTCGTGAAGCTGCGTTAAAAAGCCTGGAATTGGCAAGCAAAAAACCCGAGGGGGGGCGGATTCCGCCCCCCTGCCGGGAATAGGGTTAAAAATCAGGCATGAATCGTAACGTGACCCCAAGTAATGGGTCAGGGGGATGGGATGGGATGGGATACAATTACGTGTGAAAATAACGTACAAAGCACCAGGGGGTGTCAATCCAAGCTCAAAAACTGCAAAAGGCCAAACGTTTAGCTGATCTAACGTCAATGACATGGAAATTTTTGAAAAATTGGGGGAACGGAATTGCCCCGTTTGTCATATTCTATCAATATGCAAAGTTTCACCTACATCAATGCATTTCACATAATGTTACACCACTTTCATTTTTGGGATATGGTCTTACCTGATTTGTCCTAGGTCAATGGCCTGACTTGACCCTGAGTTTAAACACCGACACAAGGTATAAAAATGATGTACAAAAAGATATTCCAACCTTCGCATCTCTCCGCTCTTTCGTCTTTTGGCTCATCTTAGAAAATCGGATGCGGTTCTCATGAGCTCCTCGGCCCAGCGAAGATTAACGGACTGGAACCTATCTGTCATTGCCTTTTCAAGCATAACTCGGACTCAGGTCTTCTCACATTCGAAACCAACTTTTTGAGGCACGACTTGGACTTGGATTCAGGCTTCTAACCTACTCGGACTCGGATTCAACATTTATTTTTAGACATCGCTGGGCCTTGAACTCCGCATCACCAGTCTGGAGAGACGCTGAATCTGACTCAGACTCGGACTAAAGAAATGGAATATAAATGAACACAACTTACAGGTTGGAATCGTCATTATCATCAAATCAGAATTACTAAAGATCGGCATTATCGTCAAATCAGAATTACTAAAGACATCCGAACTCAGGCTCAGAGTCAGACTCACTGTTTTGGGTGGGCTCACACCCACAGTGAGAGTGTCGCTTGGGTCACATCTTACGACCGTGGTACATGGAGAAAAGAATGTACAACTTGCAGCAAAAACATCTGTAATGCAGAGGTTCCCGAAAAGCATTACCAATTTTCCTGGATTTCTTGGAAATGCCATGACTTTCTCGCAGCCTCCCATTCTGATGCAACGATGTCTAGGCACGGAGACTCGCCTGTGTATCCGCAGAGCCTTGGGATCGGCAACAGCTTGCAACCACGTGACCCACCTATTGCCAGATGCAGTGTCACAGGCAATCAGCCAACCCTTTTCATGGTCGAAAGTCTATGTTAGTGCCGTAAAATGTCAAGAGCGCGACCCGACTTGGAACTCATTTCAACCTAGACCACAGCTTTTAAGGCGGTAATAATAAATATATTCTTCAATGAGTTTAAGCCATAAGAACGTAGCGGACGCGCACTAGTTCTTTTTGAAGAAGCTGGTAATAAGGGCTCGAAACAATTCGGTACTGATGATCAAGAATAGCCGTGCAGGCATTTCCACAAAAAAGGCTTATTGTTCCCTGGCCTATGTTAACCCGCCCCCGGTTGAAGCGGGCAGTTGAACCTCCCCGAGGTTTTTCTGGGATTGCGAGAGAACGAACAAACACAGAGTCACGAAACATTGCGTACCTTTTGCTTCATCATTTTTACACCTTGTGTCAAAGTTTTGACCCCAAGTGAGGTCAGGCGTTTCGCCTAGGTCAGGTCAAACGGACCTATGTCCAAAAACGTTTAGCGCCCTCTAACTTTTTCGCAAAACAAGATATCGCAATAATACTTTCAGGGATTAGTGATCTTGATAGATGCAACAAATCTGCCATCTCAGATTTTTCGGGATTTGCCGGGTCATTGACTTAAGGTCAAGCCCATTTTTAACACATGTCGTCCTTTTCTCGGAAACTGACGGAATGTTTCATACCATTTTTAGTGTGGAGTGAAGCAAACATCTAGTTACCGTCATTGGGCAAAGTATCAATGACTTCCAGCCATTCACCTGAGGTCAGGTCATGAATAACTGAAGTGAGCCAAAATGTACCACCGTCAAAATCGGCGATGAATTACTCAGAATGGATAGAAATTGGCAGAACTGGTTTGCACAGACGTAAGTAATACCAGGAACCTCAAAAAGGTTAAAAAGTTGCATATTTTGGAAACAAACAGGCTCTTGCGAATAAAACTCCGCCAACTGTGTAGATTGGTAACTAATGAATTTTTTCCAAAATTGGAACGTGAAAAACCATCACAAGAACCATTAAGATCAATACAATTTATATGGATAGGCTTTTCTCGCGAAAATAAAGTAACGCTAAAATTAGTTCCCGTCAATTTCTTATTGCGTACAGCTACGGCGTACGCCGACAGCCGGCGCGAAAATTGCAGTGTCTTTAACTCAACGTTTCGGCGTATATATTGAACAAATCTAAGAAATTGGATGTGTATCGGCATTTGCGGACGTTTACTTGAACCCTGGTGCCTTGAACTATGCGTTATTAGTCACAGCCCTTAAGATTCAGGCCGTTTCTCGGTCTCATGCAGTCGGCTGAAAGAAAACATATGTAGGACGTAAATTGCTTACATATTATCTAAAACTAAAAATGAGGCCAGTTTCGAGCTCTACGCGTCACAAGCTTTCCAACGGTGTGCTTATTTTTATCGTGCGACCAACCGTTCGTGAATTAGAGGGGGACAGCCAACTGCTCCCCCCAGTCGGGCATGATCGTAACTGACCGAAGGTCGTGCGGGGTTAATGGCGGTGATACAGCATATTATGCTTTCTCGAAGACACAAACGGGCATTGCAGAATAATGCCAATGGGCATTTTTCGAAGGGGGAGGCTGGGGGCCCAGTCGCATTTAACCAGTGGAGCTCGCCGCTCTGCGGTTTAGGACAGGCAGGGAAGGGATAAAGAAATCTTCCGAGGGTGAACAAAGGCTGGTGGTGCACGTCTGACAATCGGAAGCCCTTCTTTGCTTTATTTTTCCATAACCTGTAAGTTGCGCCCATTTGTATTCCATTTCGCGCTCATCCGCGAGCCCTCCTTACTCCCTCATTGCCCTCTTCCCCTTTGGATTTTTGCCTGACGACCAAGTAAAGAGTGGCTAGTTGCTGGCTGGAAAGATATGGTGGCGGTTTGAAAAGAATCAAGACGGTCTGGTATTGAGGGCAAATGTTGTTATCTGAACTACTTTGTTTTAATGAAAAAAGGTATTTCATGGTCTGAATAGGGACCGTGATTATATTGAACACAAAACATACATTTTTGAGCTATCCTAATGTCCGGTGCTCCCGGAATTGCTGTGGTGTTATATAAGTAATGGATCTCAAACCTTACTTGTAAAACAGGCGACCGTGAAGGACTAACCCCAGTGCGAGAATGAACTGAAACTTCTCGATGCCGGTTGTCGACCGAGCTTTGGCAGATCTGGAGTTAATCTCGGTAGCTCAGTCTATCGCTCCGTACTGTTCATATTTCAACGATCAGACGATGGAGAGGGATGAACGTGGATCAAAGCCAATGTGTCAAGCCCTAGGATCTTAGTGTCTATTGCTACGCGATAAAGCGTTGGGCTTTCTACGAATGTCCAACATACCAAGTAAATTAGGATTTATCGGATGTTTTGGTGCCACGAAAAGGATTTCGCGATGGAGCAACGCAGTGTAATTAACTGCCAATTTGCAAATACCGTCTATTTAAAAGCAAAAACCGGTAAAACTAAGCATTGCAAACTGTCAGGAGGGATCTTGCTATTGTTCAACTGTCTCGTAGGTCACTCCGTAAATCTCTATCTGAATGAATCTCATCTGAATCGTCTTGTCTCGCCTGGCATGTCTCCATGGCAACGCCTTCCGTATGAGCCTTTCCCACATTTCTTCCACCCTCTGACTGCAAGTAAACAACATTTACATTGAAATTAATGTATTTAATTGGGTTTGCTTTCCGCATTCAGACGCATCGATGACGGGTTTATTCGTTAGACTCCTAACATTAAACATCTTCGCACCTGTCTTCACTCATTTTTCAACAAAATCGCACACGCGCCAAGGTATTAAAATGTTGCTAAAACGCTGCCAATAGTTTAGTGCCCGGCCCTGTCTGACGCAGCACTACCATGGCGGACGTCCTGCCATTGTTGGTTATTTGTATAATGCATAGAGTTTAACAGGGACTACGGTGTGGGGAGGCAAACCATTTTTTAAGACAGGTCTTCATGTCTGTTCGGTGGTTTGGTTTATATTTTGTGAATGTGTTCGATGTCGTCGGCTTCTTGCATACGTTTGTCTTCAGCTTGCTGCCAGCTCGATGTACCATATCACAGTATCCACTAATGTCAGCTGTCCGTTTTGTCCCAGCTCCCAGCAAGCGGAACATCTGCAGGAAAGGTTCAGATTTTGGTGGAAGTGCCATCATTTCCTTGTTTCGTTTTTTTTGTGGACTATTTGATACTGAATGCGTTGTCTGTCGGTTGAATTACCTGGGAAAATTGCAGAAGGTATTAACATTCTGTTTAATTAGAGCACTGCGAACACGGAACTCAGATGAAAAGTTAACCGTGCGGAATTTCAATGATTTTGGCATGTAATCCAGCGAGATTTTGCATAACGATTGACATTTGCTGGTACTAGGCAGGCGCGCTGGAACCGAGGGGGCAGAGGGGGCAGCTCCCCCCCCCCCCAATTTGGGGCAACATTTAACATTAACCCTATGGCGATGCATGGAAAGAAACGAGGCAAAAATCACGTTTGCCCTTCCCCCATCTCTACAGACCATCCCACCACTCTCCATCGCTGCAGGTAGTGGATTTTGGCTAGAGTCCCTTGGGAATAAAAAAAAAAGAAAGAAAGAAAGAGAGGTAGGGGGGAGAGTGTTGAAATCACAGATCGTGGACGGGGAGTGAGTGTTGAAATCACATTTCAACACCGTCGATGGAGAGTGTTGAAATCACAGCATTCAGTGACTGGAACGTCTGGGTCGTACTAACGTAACATTCTCAGACCATTTAACACATCTATCCGGTGTCCGCCTGCCCGTTTCATCCCTTGTGCAGTCAATAAGTGCGACATTTTTAACGCACATTTTTGTTACGCACTTATATTTCAACCTAGAATATGGCATACCTGCAGAATCGGTAGATAATGTGGCATACTGAATGCCCCTCACGATGTCAGCTTAATGCCATGCATACCTCAACTAGTACTAATATGCACGTATCATCAATCGCGCGGTTATTTTTGTAACTGCCGCCTTCTTATACTCGTCAGTCGCTGATCCCACTGACAAAGGCATATCAGGCTGTGCCGAAATATGTAAGCTTTAATGACATCAAATCCACGAGATTCGCGTCTAATCCGAAAAACTTTATCAGTCCGCTTCATCCGGCCACCGGCCGAATCTTTATGCAGTCCCAGATTAAAACTGAGAAACGTCTGCCTCGTTGAGGCCTTCCCGGACCTTTTTTACTCACGGTCAACAGGGTCAACAAGGTCAGCAAGGTCAACGAGGTCAACGAGGTCAACAGGATCGGCTGACGACCTTTCGTTCCTCGTTCAACGTCGTCGCCACAACCAAACCGGAACCAAGACGTTTCCCATTGCCACTTATGCAAACGAACGACGGGCCACTTTGAAATGAGACAAGACAATGTCTTTGAAACCACTAGAGGTTCTTAAATATGATTTGGCACGTGCATAGTCAACATCTTAATGGTTTGTTGTTGATGGTGTGTTTTTTTTTGGGGGGGGGAGTGGCCTATCATAGCTTATTCTTTAGCTACGTACTTCGTTAACCATAACCACATCTCCGGTTCTTCGTGTCTTTCATAGGTTCTTGTTTAGATGGGACCCCTCATTGTTTTGGCCATGAATAAAGTTGGGCCCTTTTTATTGCTTTCATCGCCTTGACGTTTGATGATATATTCGTGGTTTGGGGCGTCTGCAGTGTCGAGGTAGCTTTTCTGTTTGTCACGCGTCTTTTTGCCATGAATATCCGAATTTTGACTTCGTGCTCTAGATTACTCCTAACAATGGCCCCTGGCAGAAACACTGAGTACGATATATTTTGTGATCTTGAACTGGTTTATGTAACAATACAGTGTCTTCTGGTATCGTGAATATCGTTTGTTAATTGAATGTATAATATGCCCAAAAAATAGGGATATTTGAACGTTAATCTTCAAGATATGTAACAGAAAATATGCATATGAAATTATTTCTTCTAATCTGCATTCTGTCGCAAGTATGGCGTCGTTCAGTAAACTGTTCGGATCGCAAGTATTGCGTAACTGATCGGAGTTTGTTCAGCATGAGCCCATTGTACCACAATACATGACATCGCAATTTAATCGCGGTAGATGGAAGTATAGAGGCATGACGGAGTTTTAGATTTTGTCTCAGTTTGTAGTGGCCACCCGTTAATCAGCAGTTTGTGCTACCAGCTGCATGGGTAAATACTTCCTTTCCTTCGTCCACTCTGCCTCGGCCTTCAGTATTGGTTTTCCCCGTCCTGTATAATGTTTGATTTGCATTGAAAGATCTACTTTTTACTACTATTTTCACACTTTTAAGTGTGAAAAGTGAGTTACTTTTTAAGCAAAAAGTAACACGCTTTGAAGTGTGTTACTTTTTACTACTATTTTGTAAGTCTGTTACAAAATAGTAGGAGCATATAAATATACTTCTTCCATTCGGTAACGATGACCAAATGGCAAACAAACAAACTGCATATCCTCAGTGAAAAAAGTCCCGGGAGGGGCTGCACTTCTTCCCCCTTAAAATCTGAAGGTGCTAAAGCCCCCGCTTGCTCCACGACTCCGGCTCCCTGACCAGCACATGCTTGTCTTTTTCTATTTGGACCGAAATTGGCTAATTTCGGGTTTAAGCAAATGCCGCAGATCTATGGCTACAGCTTTTTGTTTGCTTGCAAATTACCAGAATTCGCCTTTATTTCCGGTTCTAACATCTTTCGAATTGTTAGAGCACTCAGGTGTGTAGGAATGATTCTCCTCGGGGGGGGGGCAATGTCAAATTTTGTTATATGCCATTGGGATATGACAAAATTTGCAGGAAGAAGTAACAGTTTCATCAAATTAACTTCACGTTCAATGTGCGAGAAAAAACATACAATGTTTTCTTCTGTAGCATATATATGGTCACTATTCTGTACTCCCACGAAATCGCTAAAAATCTAGTGAAGACCACCTGGTTCACGGGGTGCCATGGACTCCACCCCCACCCCCGCTACGTGCCTGAGGGCATTGGTCTTACGGGTGTTTAGGGACATATCAAGAGCTCTCAGCAACCGCACATGCTGTTTTCTTAGCAACGAAACTGCCCCGCAACGCCTCAGAGCCATGTGACACAGCCTACAGAATTGGAGCTTCGCTCGCTGTGCAACAGCTCGTTGGGCCGAACTAGACGTTTGGCAGGTGTTTGAGTTTCGGGCTGGAATCAAACAAAATCTGCAGCCACAGAGAAAGCGTGCAGCCCTTAAGAGAAAACGCAGAGTATTTCCAGCCTGTTGCTGCACGATACCTACCCGATGCGAACTATGCCACGTGTTATTTTTGGATGAAGATCCGAGAAACGAATAAACGAGAGCGATAAATACGAGTAACGAGCACTGTTTGATTTTTTGCGGCTCACGTTGCCGGGCTAAGTATGAATGGGGAAACGTATTGTTTTGCCACGTGCTGTCATACACGAGCACGACACCGTTTTCCCCATGTGTCGGCAGCCGTGTTTAACAGAAATCAACAATGGCTGCCAGTAAGGTACAAGACTTCTCAACCGCAAAACAAGCACGACAGTCAGCAGAAATCTTGAACGAGCTGCGACAGTAAATATTAGCTTCAAACGAGTTGCGACAATCAGCCGCAACCATCAGCGACGGACTCGAACAAGCCGCGACAGTCAACAGCAGCCTCAAACGAGCGGCAACAGTCAACATCAGTCTCGAAAGGGATGCGGCGGTAAACAGCAGTTTAAACGCTTAGAACCACGACAATCTGAGGCAGTCCAAACGAACTGTGACAGTTTGTAATCTGAGGAATTTCAGCGCAGGCTTGCCTGCAAAGCCTTCGACGCCACACAGATGAAGAAAAAATAAATAAATGTAAGGAGCCAAATGAAACTTATTCGGCGTTTATTTTCAATTCAAGTCTAGTTTTTTCTAATTAGTATTTTCACAGATATTGACTCCTGCTAATTTGTAACAACGGTAATGTGGCAAACAAACATATTGCATATCCTCAGTGTTGAAACACGAAAAAGTACGTTAGGTCACTCAAAAGCAGAAACCAGCAACAGGGACAACGGACGATACTTTGCGGACGTTAACTGCCATTTTCATGTACAGGTGTCCTTTATTTGTGTTGAGCAGCCTTGCACGCATGTTAAACACCACATTAGAATCGTATTTCTCCTATAAAGGCATGATAAAATTTCGTACCCAAAAAGAGAATTTGCACTTCGACACCAAGACAATGCCTAAGAATAGCCTCATTATGATGAAGATGCACATGTGTATGTACAATACAATACGATATAATGCAATAAATGTAGGAAAATAAATGCAAAAATACACGAGGGAAAGAAAACCAATGAGGCGGAACTATGCCATGGAAAGTGCCGTTCCAGGTCCACTGTGCTCTGAAGCTTCCCAGAGGGAATACCCTGCATCTATGTAAATACGTTTCGCATTATTCCGCTGAACCACGAGAAACCATTCGAAAACTTATCCTTTGCAAAAAACGGCTAATGCTTCTTTCGCTACAGTATCTCAGGAATATTTTCCTAAAATGGATACCAGACTTAAGGACATTTGAGCTCAGCACATGTCAACTGTAGGAAACAGTGATAAAGAAACAGCTAACGTCCTCATTACTGAACGTAATGGGGAGACCCTTTTTAACAAATTTGACTAGAAAGACTACTAGAGTGATGTTGGAATCGGTGCCCGTGCTAAGCACGGCTTGTTGCACAAACTTCGACCCCTACACCCGACCGAGCAATTTCAGGTAACGGCTGGTTTTGTGGCGAAAGTTTAACGTGTCGCCAAGGGTGCGACACCATCGTGCGGTAGTCAGAATACCCTCATGAGATACCCTCAATAAAAGGTTCAGAGAAGCGAGCAAGTGCCTACATGCACCCTCGAGCGCCGTCAAACATGGTGCAAAATATGACTACCATTTAGCGTTTTTTCTCTCGAAACACGTTGATTGCAAGATACGACAGGAGAGCTTTCGCAGAGTTGTTTATTGTATTCCGTTGTATTCCGTTGTATTCCGTATTGCATTCCGTCGTTTTACCGCGTAACGACCGGCGCCCAGCAAGTCTGGGTCTTGGCAGGGGACCGTGGCCAGCAGCGTCTGTATTACTTACGACAGTAAAACATACTGGATATCAACGTCCAATACAATACAAATGCGACGCAATACATCCAAGATACAGCAAAGCAAATCCTAATACATGTTTTACTTCACCAAAGAACATATTTTCATGATGACATGACGCGTACATTTTTCCATTCACGAACTTCTCGCTCAATATGAATCTGGCATTTTGATAGCCACCTCAAGCCATCTTAATTTTGTCTGTGTGAAACGCGTTCCAACGCAACGAAATATGCCTTCGCCGTACGCGCACTGGCCGTCTGAAACAAAAAGATAGTTTGGAAGAGGAGAGAGAAAGGAAGAGAGAAAGAGGGAGAAGGATAGTTCAAAAGATAAATGGAGACTGTGACCTGTCGGCCAGATAAGAGCCATGGCCAATGGTGTAGGCATGAATTCATTACAAGAACAAGAAGAAAACATAAAAAATACAAGATGGAGAGTAATATGAAACAATCACTCTGCATGCAATAAAATCGGGTGAAGACCTATCAGACATGTACAAACACAAGAAACGAATAATAAATACTTTTAGGATTTCGCTTTCTGAAGTTCAAAGTTAGTTTTTCCAGTTATTGTTGCTATTATACAGTTATTTTCCGCAGAATACCCATTGCCTGTTTTTATAACTGTGGAGCTGCAAATGACTACCTTATGACTCCTCAGTTTACATCCCAGGAGATATTTCCAAAGAAAAAGGGGGATGCTCCTTTATTCAATTATATTTTTTACATGTTATGTGGAATGTGAGTTTCTGTGGCGAGTTTCGAAATTAATCGGTTAAAAACGGCTTCCTATTGAGGATGGGATCTGGCGACCCTGAAATATCTTATTTGTGTCACAAAGGCGGAAAAATAAAAGCAACTTTATCGCTTCCGCAGTCAGACAAAAATACCGTCATGATTTGTCTACCAGACCATAGTGCTGAGTCAGCTCTCTGAAAAAGTCCATGTGACTTTGAGTTTTGTTTGACTGTGCGGTTTTGTTTGACAATTTTGGTTCAATGTCCCAAACGTTTATCATTAGGCGCGCGGCAGTAACGTGTGGACTCGGTGAAATCAAGTGTTCATAAAATCACGTTTAGTGGAAAAAAGACGTACAGGTATCGTCTAGTACACAAATGCATGTGGTTTCATACGGTCTGCTTTTGTTGCATTCTGAGAGAAAAACTCCACGCCATTTTTTAGTTGAAATCAAGGAGAGCAAATGAACATTGCGTTCATGTGACGTAAGTGATACGATGACCTTTCTGGGATGAAGCTAAGTACCTCGAGGTCTCATTTCTTGTGTAATATCTGGTTTCTAAACACTTGCACGGCAAAATAACTGGCGTATGCAATGACTCTCAGCTTATACCAGCCGCGTACCCTGGTTGCATCAGCACGAGATATGCCATGAAACGAGTCGCTGCCTTTCGTTACTTTTCCGAAGATACAGCCGATTGCCGCTTATATTAAACAAAGTCGTCGTAACCTTGAACCTTGTAAATAGCAATGGTTTCTATTCCTCTGGCTGGTTCATAAACAGGCTTTGATGGATTATAAGGTCTTGTTTCTTTCTGGATTCTTAATCCTTCATTAATGAATGGCTTTACTCAATCCCAAAACATGACACAGCTCATTAAATCACGTTCTGTAGCAAAAAAGCTCGGAGTTTCAGAACAACTTTAAAGTGGAAACATTTGAATGCCGTCACCGTCCTGAGCGCACGGGCGCTGAATGTCCGCGCTTCAGTGCGCTGCGAACCGTATCGTGAACGGTGCCTCGAAGAGAACCGAGCAGTTTAGCTGATACAATTTTTTGTGGGTATTTTTTAAGGTTACTACTTTCATGACAAAAAATAACGGACACATGTATTTTATTTCAATAAGTTTTTCTCGTAGCACATGATCTAATGCACAGCTGAAAATCCGCAAAAAAGTAAAGTTGCTCGCTTGAGCAATCCAAGCCTAGTGCCAAACATTGGTTTCTATTTGTGACTACTGCCGCACAAACGCAGCACATGTAAAACGCTCTTGATGTAGAAAGAAATCATTCTTGATGTAGTGATGGCCTGCCGATCATTGGCTGAGGGCCGTGTCGTGCTACAGAGTATTATACTTTGTCTGACAGTTTAACTGAATTTAAAGTTGTACACAACTGTTTTATACAACTCGTATACAACAAAGTTTTGTATACAACAAGCAAGTTGCTGTACAACTGTTGAATAGTTTGCAAACTCCCATTTCGGAAAATGGGTAGTATTCTCTTTTTATACTTTCACCGTTCTGACATTGACAAAAATAACATTGTCCAGACGACGGTGCCAAAAGTACGGAGCTAAATGAAAGAACTCGTCCACGGCACACTTTCTTACTTTTCGTGAAATCATATAAAAGCAATGGCAGATTATTTTTTCAGGCCACTAACGGGCCAAATACCGAAATATCCAAAGGCCTTTCCGCCGCATCAGCGCTCCTTTTCTTTTTGTCCTTTTCGTACCATGTACATTCTTGTGTAAGTTCCTTCGGGAAAAAACAGCGGACCGTATCTGGACAGAACTTCACATTGTCTTTTCTCATATGGCATTTCTTCGTACGCAGAATGGCTCACGCAAGTCTTCGTATCACATTTCGTTGTACGCAATCCTTCGTCCGCAAATCTTCGTATGCAAATCTTCGTACCGCAAATCCTCGTACGCAAATCTTCATACACAAAAATTCGTAAGCGCAAAACTTTGTGTATGCATTTCTTTCTTCGTATACGTATTTCTTCGTGTCGCATTTCTTCATATAAGCAAATCCTCGTATTGCATTTTTTTCGTACACGCAAAACTTCGTATCTCGTTTTTTGGAGGACTCAGAATCTGCAATCATGCTTCTGGTTATACGGAGGGCTTCGTGTTGGATTTTTCTCGCATCACGGCTTCAAGCATGAGATGACTGGTGACGCAGACACCTGACGGCCACTGGAGGACTCAGTAGCCGAAACGTTATTTGACCAACATCATCAGTTTCTAGGATATCATTCTGAATAATTATTGCATCTGTCATGATAAGATAGCCTAGATACCAAGACCTTATCCGCCGTTCCTGTGGCCGAGGGGGGTCGTAGGCTCTCGTCCCGATGGCTGGGGGGGGCGGGGGGGGGCGCTCTGCGTTCCGCACGGGGCTCCTTCTTACTAGCTGGCTCCTTGAGAGGTTCTTACCCTGCTGCCCCGTGAAGCGTGCTGTTGCTGATCTGAAACGGGAGTTCCGTCCACACAAATGGTAGGATTTGATTTGTTTTACACAGCTTCGAGCTAACAAAGCACAGCGTCATGGTGATGCACGAAAATAATCGCATTAAAATAATTTTGCTCATCCCTCAACATTTCGGGACATTCCTGCGCCTCTGGGTTCTACCGGTGCCCGCCGATCCAAATGCACTTTGTCATTCGCCGTACGCGTATGACCAAGCAAGTGAATACAATTCATGCTGCTGAAACGAAGAGATGCACACGTCGTTGTGCACAAACGTAGAAAGGCAGCAGGCGGGAAGAACTCTGCATATGTACGATAAAAGTGGTACAAATAGATCAAGGTTACTTACGCCTCGGTTCGCCGGCGTATTAAGAGTTCTCACACAAGCGTGCAACTTCGATACAGAGGATTACTCTGAAGCGTCTCATGGGAAAAATGGTTGGGTCGAGAAGATCCTGAAAGTCCACCTCGCAGGCAACATTAAGCCGAAATCGAAAGAAGCAAAAATGACTGAACATGAATGAAGAATCGGCCTTACAGACAAACCAGCCGCAACACTACCTTGAAACATCTGTCTTGTGTGACACCAGCGCTATAAGAGACGCTGACTGCAGCCCGTCCCGGTTAGGCCACCGTCTACCGCTACCGTGGCCATACGCGTCCCTTAAATCTAGTAGTCTGTTTAAGGAAGACCGTGTTAACGTACGTGTACCTCGTCACATTCCTCACTGTGTTTTGATTTCTGTTAAAATACGGCATGGAGCAGGGCAGCAAATTGGCAGGGGCACATAATCCACCCAGCAACCCATCAAGTTACGCCAAAGGCCATAGCCCTGTTTTTACGGACATCTGAAATGGGCCTCGCGCGGATAGCATGGCAATCCCTGGAACAAGGTGGGCTTGAGAATGTGACAGCCAACACCATGCTTAGACCCTACACGGTGGTACCGTTGCCTGTTTTGAGGAGGTGCAACCCATCAACACAGTGCGTTTGTCTGGGAGCCTGGGGAGAATTCGATATCCGGGAACGTCCCCTGAGGGACCGGTTAACTGGCGACAAACACAGGAAGGGGCAAAAAACCGCACAACGCAGCCCTCTAAACGGCAATGAATTGAATTTTCGCATTCAGCCGCAATGTTTTGATCACACCCTGCCGAGGCAACTTGCACCATTTGTTTAGCAGCGGTCTTCCGCGGCGGCAGCGCTTCCTATTTGCCTCCCAGCGGTCGCCTATGCAATTATCCTGGTCTCATTTATCTTTGTTTTACTATTACGTAAATTGCCTTTTGGACAGCATCAGCCAGAACATGCCACATCAAATTAAACCCCACTTTGGATGTCTGTCCGCTGAGGCCATTTCAATGCCTCGCTGTGTCAAACTTTGCATATTTGTTATTTATCCTCATAACTTTACGTCATTCAATCACGATGTGTCAGGGGACTGGGTACATGGTGTCGCGTGCCTCGCTAATCGCGTGGTACGCCTGGTACTGCGTGGATGCCTCGCACAAGGTGGCAAATGAAGTGCTGCACCCGCATTATTCAGGAAATTTCTAAGGTCTTCGGGTTTGCTGAAACGCTCATAATTTCATCGCGTCAGTATTATTACATTTTTGTATTTCCTGAACGAAGTCCGAAACATGGAACAAGAGAACGCCATCATACAACATTTGACTTGTTAAAGTTACTTTTATGTTATCTTTAAGTTTTCAAATTAACAGCCCAATATTTACTCGAGGCTGTAACGCGCCACTACACATGACCACAAGCGCAGGCGACGAACTATGACGCGCTATGACGGACACTGAAGGTAACCTACAACGAAACAAAATTGCGCTTGCACAAAAGCCCAAGCAGCCGTTGAACATCCTCCTCGTTCCCTGCCCAGGCTTCGCCCGGGCCGCCTGAAGTCCCGGGCCGCCTGCGGCCAAGATAAGCAAAGCCGCCTGCGGCCTGAATCGGCCCACTGGCGCCCGACAAGTCCCGCTCGACAGAGCTCAGCTGGACCAATCAGCGCCAGCCCGCGGCGACAGGGAGACGGGAGCCACCAGCCGCCCGCGCGCCGCTTCACAGGGGCTTTCTCTTCCGGGCCGCAGCGCCACGACCCGCCGTCGTCACCAGCGAACGTCGGCAGCGACGGCGTGAAAACACCCGCGGAAGCAACTGAGGAAACGTGATGGCCTGAAACACCGACTCGGGCGGGTAGATCCGCACAGGGTCTGCTGACTTCAGGAAACAAAAATTTTGTCAAGTAACTGAGTCATTGCCATTGTCCCTTAGCGAGCCTCCGTTTTTTATACATTTGTACTATATGGCTAAAACGGCGACAACTTTACGCCGCAAACGTGCGTTTCTTTCTGCGCGTGCATGAGTGCCACATTAGGACAGTGTCACCCCAATGCGGAATTTCCGTCCCTCGAGTCATCGCATCGTCTAATCAATAGCGCAACACACCGTAAATACGGCGAGGTAATGAGCAACGAAGTAACATCGATTACGGAGCACTTGGGAACCGGTCGGTCGTTCGTCCGCGTGGTAAAGAGGACCAGAGTGCTCCTGGGCTGGAACACATTTTGCGGGTCATTGATGGCCAGGTCCGTAAAGTAGGTCGCAGCTACAGGACAGGGTCTCTTGTTACGTGACGATGTCGCGAGCGAAGGATAGACCTGAAAGGCAACAAGGTGGGATGTGTTAAGTGTGCCAAAACAGAGGCAGTGGCATCGCTTTGCCCAGCGTCGTGATTTGCATTCCCTCGACGATTGCGTTCCCGCTCCAAGTCGAAGAATAAGTTTGCGATGGAATATACGGGATGGTTTTACTCATCCAAGCTCTTGTTTTTAGCACTTCTTTTGTCACTCATCTCCGTTCCTAATACTAAAGAAACTAGAAGGCAGAGATACTGCAATAACAGGATTCGCTTTTTGCATGGTTTCTTTTGATACTTTGGCCCCAAAAACATATAAATATATCTGATGATTTCATTATCGTCGCAATGCAAAATCAAAGTAAAATTTGACTTACTTGAGAAAATGATTCTCCATTTATTCGTTGCTCCAAACAATGCTGAATTTGAACACTGCGGAAACGTTCTAGAAAGAAAGAAAAATTAAATAATCTTTTTCCTTTGACATGTGCCCCTCAATGAACAGGTACAAAAATCTGGTTTCTCTTTCCTCAGAGCACGAGTAAACAAAGTGAATATCTTTATTCTCTTCACCAGTCGTCACTGTAGATCAGCAAATACATTTTCAACTGACGTAGTATGACGTAACATGCAGCACTGCATGTTGATAACTTAAGCGGCAACTTCGATATGGTTATATCGCAAGTCTCTAGACATGTATCATTTTTTGTAGCCATTCATAATCCCCATTATTCATCGTGCGTACTCATTGCGGATCATGATTTAAGCTTTGCTATATAATCGGCATCATTGCTGTATTCATAACGATTTCCTTAATGGGTCGATTTTTCGCCTTCACCATTTACATTTTATTAAGTAATAATATCTGAAGTACACCAGCATTCATGATGTCTTGTGCTGTGTTGCTTTCAATCCGACTTTGTCAGTGGGCATATCCCTATTGGCATCAGTACCCCATGGCAAATGTAAGGCAGATCCCTCAACTGAATATTTGAACATGTTATTTTTCCAGACATTTTTACATTTCATATCACACTTTGTGTGCATTAGAGAAACAAGGAAGTAAAGCTGCGCTCGGAAAATACGCATAATCGGTGTTGAACAACTATTTTATCAACACACCAGTTATTCATACTGCCCAGCCTGGTATCAATCACTTCGTTAGCGTTTTCACATGAATGGATTACAAAACAATGTCAAGCACACGGATCATATGTGGGGACAAACATAACAAAAAGTATATCATGAAATGACGGGGCTTTCGTGATCTAACTGTGAAAGTTTCTCTAAGCTAGGGACCTAATGCAGAAGAAAAATGCAAAATATGAAGCTTTAGTCCATTTGGCTGTAGAGAAGAAAGATGCAGCTTAAAAACTTTGCTCAATTTCAATCGCTGTATTTCAGTAGTATTCTTACGGCATTTGAATAAACTTCCGCAAACCGTATGCAATTCATAGTTCCCGTGAAGCATTGCCTTGTTCGCTGATAATCAGAGAAATTAGCAGCGCAGCCTACAAATTGAGCACTGACACCTACGGAGGACGTAAGCACTTAATGATGGGTAATTCCTCCATATCTTGCCTTTATCGGCCAAACTGCTTCATCACAAAACTGGTGAGCAAACGTACAGACCATGAAATTTGTTTAATCTGCGGTACGATGAAGCACAAGGTGAATGGTGACTTAATAATAACCCGATACAATGTGCACAACATGTTTTCATCTTGTTTAGTGGAGCGCATTGGTATCAAAAGGAGAGCTTTAAATATCTTGTTCTGTTGAGTAGCTTACGCCCAATGTCCATAGTAGTCGTTTTTAGTGAAGTGGAGGCCAACGGATGTCCACAACAGTAGTTGTTAACGAGGCAGACGCTGATAATTAGAGTTATGGATGACATAAATATTGTGTTTCATATCACAAGATGATGTCAGATGCAATTTAGATACCATGTTGCAAGCAGCAGAAATAAAGTGCAAAACAATTATGGTTGTATACGACAGATCACTGACCGTCACGGAATGTCAACAGTTTTTGTTGCAAAAATAAATGCCAAATTTCGTGGCATCGTGTAACAATAAAAACGAACAACTTCGTCAGGTAAAACTGCTCGGATGCAAGTTAACACAGCAGCTAAAGTGATTCTTGAAAGGATCTAATCAATGCGATTCGACGGAACAGGCTGACTAACAAATGATATTAAAAATGACTGCGTACGACAAAATAGCAATGAATACGATTAACTGCTACAGCGTCGGTGATGCTCTAAGAACACGTTGCACTAGTTGCAACCGCTGTTCTGCGGCCAGTTTGTTCTGTCCAGCACAGTGCTCCGCAGTCTGACTGGCCTACACAAGCAATCCTCTCTGCCTCACTTCACTCGCTTTATTTGGAATATCACGCTACACAGGAAAGGGGAGAGATCAGTCTTTTGAGTTGCTGAATTCCCGTCATATGCACCGGCGATATACACTAACTCAACAGTCGACAATACAACAAAACGACTTGTTCGCCTATGTCGTACAAATATCGAGCTTACGCAGTAACGTATCTTCAGTAACGTATCTTCAGTCTCCCTGGCCTATACTGAATTTGATTGTTAACTGTGTGACGGCTGCGTTTATTTGTTATACAAAGGCTACAACATATCGTTGATCGGTCTCCTGCTCATTGATGGTTTTGTATCCAGGAATTCCGGTAAGCCGCAGTAGAGGTAAACAACAAACATAAGCAGATGCAAATATCCCATAAAGTTCAAATACCTACAACGATAAATAATGTCACGGTCGCATAGCCCTAGCGAAGATATCCCCCTGAACTAGCTTGTTATGCTACACATACTGAAGATGAGTAGAGAATGACAGAGAAAAGGAAAAAATCATTAGAAATGAGGTGAGTAGTATAAACGATGATTAAATTGTTCAAAATATTGATCGATATTTGTTTTATGTTCCTTGTCACTACATGTATTTTTCGCAAGAAGTTTCCATCTTGTTTATTCTTGCACATAGTATGAGCTCAGCAAATCGTTTTTCCAAATCTAAAGATTCAAAATTGCCGCATCCAAGGAAAAAGAGTTCGTGGAAGAGGGAAAATCATGAGGTCATTCATTTAATTCATTTGAATGTGTCGATTGCCTTTTAGCTTCCACCTGAATTCCTGAGGACACAATATTTCACGTCAATGAAAAAGTGTCACATACGGATTCGGATGAAACCTGGAAAAACAACGATTTGCGTTAAGCAAATGTTCAGCAGCGGGGCAGAATTAGGTAAAGCGGCTCGAGTATTTTATCAGCTGCGCCTGATTTGCTCGTCAAATAAAAAATGCCGCCGCTTTTGGTCTCGCTGTAACTAACTAGCGGCTAGGCATTCCGCCATTCTGCACAATAGCTCTCCAATGTTCGCGTCTGACACATAATTTACATCAGATCTTTTGCGACTAATTATAGCGCAGGCGTCTGCAAAGGCTTCGATGGTAGGCATGACCTAATCAACGACCATTAAGGTGTCCAACCATTAATGCCATAGGAGTGTATAATCTAGATTCATTTTGTCAGCCAAATGGCGCTACACCCTCTCTCTGTCTCACACAAGTTGAGGAAGTTATGCACGTTGTACTTAGGGAGATTCACTATTTCCGCGTGATTTGATCAATAGATTCACCATTGATCAAAGGCCTCCAAACGCCCTTACCAAACTTCATCTGTCCAGCTAAACTTTTGAGCCAAATATGTAACTGGCACATTCATTTCGCACATTATCAACCGTGTCAGATAACTCTTCTAACAAAAATGTTGATAACGCGTTCGAGTGAACCAAAATGGGTCCACCAACATTGCAGTGTGTGGCTCGATAGAGAACGCTGTATTGATTCCTTCGGGTATTAAAGGTTGGTTCTATGGCTGAAATAAAGCTACCTTACGAAGGTGACAGTGCTTCGCTCTGATCCAAGCGAATGAACTTAATATTCGATCCTGATAATTTCAGTCGGGTCTGGGGGTTGAAATAATAAATGACATTTAGCGCTGCCTGGTCAAAAACGAGAGAATGGAGTCGAAATTCCGGGCCGCGAATCGGGCTGTTTTCTGTAAGGCCACATCACTAGAAACGAAGGAAACACGGGACAGAAAGGGCACAAGACGGAGCTAAAATGAGTCCACGAAATGCAAATGGACGTAATTCGTCTGTGACATACGAACGAGATGTGTTGTTAGAATGAGAGAGGCGGATGAAATTTGCAGCAAGGTAACATAAGGATGTAGCTATTTTTGCCAAACAAGACCCAAAAGGTTCAAATGAAACAAAGAAAAGCATCAGCAAGGTGTGCGGCTGCATACCCAACAGCATGAAGCCCATTTGTCGCTTCATTAAGTCTCAATGTTCAACAAAGCAGCCTGCAGTTAAGGCAAAGATAAAGACAAAGAGTGTCGGATGCACAAGATGCAACGAACAGAGCTTACGCACATGGTGTGCGCAGCCTCGTGACGGGATGCCCTGTTACAAACACTGGATGCCGGGCAACCCCAGGAAAGCATTAGCCATTCGACTCATTGAAGACGTGACGCTCGCTCACCTGAACTCGCTCAGGACGGAGGACCTAGTGCCGTGATTTCGTTCGACACTGATCCGGCCTCCCCTGTGTCGGCGTACGCCCGGGCGGCCACGAGCCCGCAGGACGACTGACGTTCACTATCCTGTCACCGTCTTTCCCCGCCCCCCACGCGCCGAACCGACGCACACGCGATCACCTCGCCGGCCGCGGTCGCTCTGACGTGACTCGCTCCGACTCCAGGCGGAGGGCGACTGAGGCGCAGGGTCGGATCGCAGCCCAAGGCTCGGCGCGCCGCCGCCGCCGCCGCCGCCAGGTAATCGGACGCCTCGCGCGGGGAGGTGAGGGGGGCGCTGGGAACGACCAGCGCAGCCGCCGCCGTCCCGTATCTGATGGTTGCGTAATTGCTGGCCAGCGCCTGGCCTGTGTGCACAGGGGTCTGTTCCAAGCCGGCGGGGTGGCTAATGATGAACGTGCCAACTTCTGCCAATAAATTGATCCCTTTAAGGTGCGTCTGTATTGGAACTGTTCATTTGGCTCGAAAAGACAAAGTTGTTCAACAGAGTTAAACGATTAAGGCGAGTTAAAACCTATGCAAATAAAAATGTCTAGCTTAAATCGAACGGAAAAACAGCCGACCGAACTTTCTGACAGGTCCTTACGACAAGGCGTGTGGTCAAGCCAATGGAAGCAGGCAAAAATAGTGCCAACACACAAAAAAGGTGACCAGAAAAATTATGGAAATTATAGGTCCGTTTCTCTTCTTTAGCTTTTTGGCAAGGTGATGGAAAAATATACCTTACGATAAATTTTTCAAGCACTCCGTCCCTGTTCTTTCTCATCCAACACAATTTTCCCGGTCGATCTTTTACTATCGATATAACCGCATACCTGCGTGGAGGCCACTACTCAGCCACAACCAATGCGGTGCATGGCGTTCAAAATCTGACGCATGCCAGATTAACGCAGTCTACACCGACTTCTTGTTTTTTTTTCAGAGCGTAACGGTAAACCATTTTTTGGTACAAATTGGCAGAATTGTATAATACCAGCGGCAAAGTTTTCAAATGCCTCGTCTCGTGCCTGTCAGCAGGTGTGTCGTTTTATATAGAGGTCAGAAAATCACATTATATTAAAAATATAAAATTCTGAGTGTTTTAAAGTGTTTTAAAGTTCAAAGTTTATGGCGAGCGTCCTGTAAATTTAAGTACCATTTTCTCCGTTGTTCCGTTCGCGAGATATAGGGGGGCGTCGAAATGCCCTCCCGGGTCCAGACCGCCGACGTCAAGGTGCCGGCTGGGCGCGGCCTAAGAAAATCTGCTGTAGCAAAATTCACTCATTTTTTCCGTTAGGCTGTTTTCACTGCATGTGTCACCTTGCACAACGCGCCGCAGCAGCGTGTTCCATGTGCCATTTGCCCGAGTCTTAGCTGTGAAGATGGGGACTTTCTGCAGAGTAACGTCCTTAACGGACCCTTGTTAACCATATTCCCAGAGTGCAAGACGGTAGGGCCGATTCAAGGCAGGGGAATCGGCCATACCCATTCATTCGGAGGCCCATTCTTTTCTAAAAAACAATGGACGCTTTTTGAGTCTGAGATGACAGAAATTGGGATGAGACGAGATGAGACATGATATGAGAATCTAGGCCCCTTCGATATCCCTTTCGTGAGGCCCCTTCTCAGGCCTCGAGAGAGGGAGATCGCCCCCCCCCCCCCTGGATCCGCGCCTGTTGCAGGTTAACGACCGAACGCAGCAGAATAAACGACACGCATTGGAGTGCAGGTGTCTCGTGATTGGGAGGTCTCTGGTTCGGTTCTTGGGAGCGCCGCATGCGTGCCAGGTTAGCGCAGGACCGGTGTGGGAGTCTGGACACCCATTGACCTTTACCGTGAAATACGACCTGGCCTACAGTAGTCAGTCTTACACAGCAGGGCTTGTGTATTGGCTGGCGTTGCCAGGGTTTCATGCTTATGCCACTTATTCTCAGTTATTCAGCTTCATACCGTCATGGAGGCTGATGCTATTTGGCTTCAGCAGCAGTCAATGGTGATCGTACTTAGGCAGCCATATAAATTGTACCTATTGGTCATGATTTAGACGCCTGACAACGGCAAGAGATCCCACTGGCCGACATGTGGTGTAACAAGTAGCACTCCTGCCAGAGACAACAGCCCGAAAAAAAAAAATTAAAAAAGCGAAACTTTCCACAAACATTTCGTAAGGCTATTCATCTTAACATCATAAAGTTATGCCTTATTCTATTAAATGTAAATATGAAGGCTAAGGCAAGAGCCCCCTTTTTATTATCGGATGGCGTGCCGTTGTGTGGTGCCGTTGAAATGGCACCGTTGGTTATCAATTTTTACGAATTATGATCTGTGACGTGGACGAAGACTGGTCTTCAGTATGCGGGTATGGTGGATGAAATGCCTCATAACAACGCAACAGGAAACAACAGGCATTATAATCTGTCAATCTTATCATTACATTCCTCTTCGACCTGTTTCCACATATCGTACGATTGGGGTTACCACATATTGAAGTAAATATGTGTATGAGACAAAGGATTAAAACATCGTAAAACTAGCGTACTGGGTGTAATAAACAAATGTTCGTTATTAAGCACACGACCTCCATACGAGCAATTAGGCAACAGATACGTTTTTTCTGATTTAAGAAAGTCCCACTTTACCACAAAGACAACGGGTTGGGATGGGATGAGAGTTGTGTGTGTGTGATGGGGCCTTAGTGCGTTCCGACTACTAAGTTATATGGCGCCGACGACTAGTCCGTGCGGTCGGGTGGGATAGCAAGATGCTACAATTCTTTTTATAAAGGATTACAACACAGGCCCAAATCTAGCTTATCGGTGGGATTATAAAACGAAAGTCAGTCAGGACTTTTGTGTGACGCTAATGTTTAAAAGCGCAGTCTCGAAAACGAAATCGATACCCAAAATTTGTCATTTGCAAATCCAGTTACTCAACGACGTTTTATATCGTATCAACGAAGGAATATTGGGCCCTTACTCGTTAGATGAACGTAGCATTCATTGTTGCTTCTTGGTAAGAGATCCCAAGATCGTTATTCTTTCCACTTTTGTCAGAACCCCGAAAATGCTCGTTACGATACTTTTTTACGTGGAAAGTACTATTTACATTGGAGGAGGATAAGATAAGTTTATCACGGTCGCAAAAGAAATGTTTGACAAAATGCAAAACGTAGATGCTATTGTATGCATTGTATACGCTCATTACTCGATAAGCAAACACCATTTTAAAGAAAAATGTCCTAAAATAAATTGCCCTGAAATTCCTCTTCGCAGTGAAATACAGCAGGTAGTAAAGCAGAAAGTAAATAAATTAAGTGTTTAGTGCCTAATACACACTATGCCAAGGGCTCAAACCACTATGTAGCCGAGATCGCGAGCCCGAAATATAGCCGCAAGCATCTGACCAGCATCTGCAAATTTAGAGGCTCAGTCCATATCTAAGTTTTGTGTGGACGAAAACATGGGCTCGTACATCCATAACTATACTTTCGTTCAAGATGATGAATTTGCCAAGGAAATGCTTGGCAAGTTTGACAGAATGGAAAATCGTTTCAAAGCGATTTATCCTGACAAAATGGTCTCAATGGACCCTGCCGTCACCTACTTCGGCTCCAGTAGAAAGCAACGAGACGTCATGTAAGTAGACGTTCGCAACCTATGCATATTTTAGCCACCAATACTGGTCGCATGGTGAAGACGTCCTTTCCCCTTCAATGGATGTGTGCCCATTACTTATCTTAAACCATCCGCTAAACCCTGGAGTTTAACGGTTGTCTCCTGCGAGACTATCATGTGCATTGCCTGTAGAGGATTGGCTGCCTAACCAGCCTGTGGATGTTTGTTGTCTCGGCACTCGGGAATGTTAACTTTCGTTGTTAGTACGGTTTATTTTGCCGAGTCCGATGAAATTTGTATAATGAGAAAATACCATGTTCCGTGTATGGAACGTGAAGCATTTAGAAAAAACGATCTACGTGGAATAAAAACTTAATTCCATTTCGATTTCCTACCTGGAACAGTTGTCAGTACGACCAGGTGTACCGGCAGAAGAGCACGTGGAACCAGAAGCTGCACCGCGAGGACGGCCAGTACAAGCTGGCCGCCGTCAACATGTGGGAGGAGGAGGCGGCGCGGCCGGTGCCCGTGCTCGGGAGCAGTCTCTACGGCCACCGGCCGGCCATCGACACCGTCAAGACCACCAAGAGCCAGCGCATCCACACCGTCGAGCAGGAGTTCCTGCGGCCTCGTGGCGTCTTCCCCGGTTACGCCCCCTGAGTGGCGATCCTGGCCCGGGGTACACTCCAGGCGACGGTTCGCGGCGCGCTCTGCCCTCAGGAACGCGGAGTGCCCCGCCAGCGCGTCTTCTGGGTGTGGCGTACCCTGAGACGCCATTCTTGAAGGGGGAGTGCCTTGCGGTTCTGCGCTCTCAGAGGGCGTGTGGTGGGCGGGTGCGTCCTCTGCAAGGGATGCGTCCTGAGAGTACGACTTTCCAGAGGGTTATGTTTTGAGTCGCATCTACAGGGAACATTTCACTTTCTCACTGACTGCATGTATTGGGTATTACGTTTTCAGTGCCATCGGCTCCTTCTACTGGTCATGACTGCATTGTGTAAACAACGCTGTAAATTGAGAGGATTATATGCAGCAGCATTTCCTACGGTGTCTAAATCAAAAGTTTTCCAAGGAAAAATTGTCGTAGTGTTTATTTCCTGATACATTTTGCCATGGGCATTGCGTAGATAATTTTGTTTGTACGACACTTTTCGACAAATGAATGAAAGCGATTGACTTTTTATGAGGAAACCACAAATGACAAGAATTTATCTGATTGTACGAGCATTGTTGGTGAGTGAAAGTGATTTGCCATTTGTCAGTTTGCTATGCGCTGTAATTTATTAAATTTATTAAATTATTAGGGAGCAAATTTATGATATGAGACAAACTGGTTTTTAATGACGAGCCCCAATTTACCTTTCATAATGGCAATTCATGACGTAACTTACGCTTAACGCCTCTATCTCAGTCATCGATTTCTGGCTAAAAAACTCATCCCAAGTGTGTTGAAGTGGACTGTGTTGGGACCCGGCCAGACCATGCAAGTCCGAGCTTATTGCGCAGACCCTAACCCTTTTGCCCTTGTGTTTCGAAGCTTAAAGGCATTTTCCCCCGGCGCCGAGCGGAGCACGCTGCTGGGAATAACTAGGCATGACATTGGCGGACATTCACCGCGCTATGCAATTTCGCGTTGCTCTTGGCCTGGTACTGGCAGAACTCCATTTGTCCCCAGCCAAAGACTGTTGCCCGCCCCCAGACTAGGCCCATATCGTATTACGTATCGGATTCTGCTGTTCCGGGTGGATATTCGTCTCTCTAGCCACTGGGGAAGCAACGTCAGTGCCAGAACTGCAACATGCATTACTTCATGGTGCCTGGAGACAACTAATGACGTCAGTCTACGTTCAAGGCAAACCAGACATCATGGACGGATTCTGAGTCGTTCTTTGTCACTAGCCAACCTAGGAGCGACGTCCCGAGTTAGCAAATAATCGCACTCGGCCTGGCAGCGCGACAGAACCGTTCTCAATCTTGAGCTGACGTGGAAAATAAACAGACCCACGGCTGGTCCGGCTGGCGGTCAGGGCTGAAAGCTCGGGCGTGTTCACGAATTCGCAATTCACATACCAGATGGCGGGCGGCGGGTGGTTCAGCTCAGAGAGGAAACCATCGTCGGCCGTTGGAGGGAGGCGACGGACCTTCCGCAGATCACTGGACTGCAGTCCGCAACAGACAGCCGATCACGCCGCAGACTACAGGCCGCAAATCGCCTCAACACGCTGTACCAAGTCAATCAAAATAAAAAATCGCATAAGACGCCTGTTTCCCAACATTGCTGATGCTTGCGACTTGTTTGTTATGATACGGGCCTAGAAAGACGTTTGATCCGTTATTTGTCTTCTTTAACCAGGAATTGCTTTCAAAGAAGATCGCATGCGACGTTTCCACGAGCCGATGCAAAAAAGCCGACAGAATCTTTCTTTATTTCCATGAGCGCCTTACAGGAATAAGAATGTCGTGCGGTTGACCATTCGGGATAGGAGGTTTTCCTGTTAGGGTTTATGGAAAAATGGTAGGCTAGCTTGGCGCTGGTAGTCTCAGTGCTTCTAAATTACTACTCAGCGGTTTGTAACAAAGTAAATTAAAGGCAATTAGAAGACGTAGGATTTTTCGTTTAATAAGCTTCTCAGAGGTAAAACATGAATGCAAGCAACAACAAAAGCACGAAAAACCCTAAATCTGTTCTCCCTGCTGATGAGCGCATCTGGCCTCTTAAGCCAGAGGTGCTACTCGCCAGAGGAAAGTGTGAAATTCAAGGTGAGCCAAGGTTAGTTTAAAATGGAGTCGGAAATCGAAACAACATGCAATCATCCATTCTATCCATCTTTTCAAGATGTAACTCACAATGAGAGGCATAGAAGGATGTAGTCTGCTGTCGTGATGTCATGCACGTGCAAGAAAAGCTTTATGGTTCTTTACAATCAACCCTGCAGGAGAGGGACATATATTACCATTTACCATCCTTTGGCCATTTGAAAACCAACAATGATGAAGTATTCGGGTGAGCTTCACAAACAGCGAAAGAGATGCTGTCTGCAGTGCAACGTAAAACATTGCCATGAAACCTTTACAGTTACATGTGTTCCGCATTAAATTAAACCATGGCGTTCTAAATGGGCTTTTTCGTTTTTCGTATGACTTGATACATTTTGTTGCCACTGGTTTCCCATCATAGCTAGATTTAAATCGTCAGGTATAGCATTCCACTGTGCATTTTGAAGAAATAATTACAGTCAGGGCAAAAAGACAACGCAGACAAGGACCAAAATGGTTTTCGGGTAAAAGTTCATAAAAGTCGCAAAAGTCGAATAAAAATTCATGCTTCCACCAGTTATTAGCCATGTTCAAGCAAAATTTATCATGATAAAGAAGTTACAATACGTTTCGCTCTGTTTTGCACACTGAGGACATGTTCCGAGTGCCGTCCTTCTCGCTTCTCGCACAGACTCGCCCTGATCTTTTCCTCCTGGATGACTTTTATGCACGTCGGCACAGAGATATTCCGAATCTCGCTTCTGATCGGCTTCTTCAGGTCTGAAAAGTCCTGCAGGTCGTCCTGGTACATCTTGCTCTTCAAAAAATCCTTGAGAAAAATCCAGGTGGTTCAAGTCTGGCGAGGACGCCGGCCACGGGTACTGGGACTTCCGGCTAATCAGGCGACCCTTTGTGCGCTCTTGCAGCCACTAAAGCACCATGGCGAAGGAGTGCGGAGCTGCACCTTCCTGCTGGACCCAGAACTCTTGGCCGCCAGGTCCATACTTCTGCACATGACGCTTCTAAAAGAACTTCAGAGCGGATGTAGCGCTGCTTGGTGACTGTTGCCGTCGTACCATCAGGTTGTTCGAACCAGGACGGTCCGATGATCCCTCCAGCGCTGAGAGTGCACCGGGCCGTGACCTAGCTGCTGTACAGCGGTTTCTCCACGACAACGTTGGGATAATCTGCGACCCTAATCCTGCAGTTGTTGGCGTTAACCTTCCCATCCAAGTGACAATACGTCTCATCAATGAATCAGATGTTTTCAGGGAAGTTGGTTCGGCTATCACTTCGTTCTTGAGCCACTTGGCGCACGTCACCCATTTTTTCAAAATCGCTGGGCGTCAGCTTCTGGTGAATCGTCACCTTGTTGGGCTTCAGATCATGGTCTTCAATGAGGATCATTCTCACTGAGGTGTGGCTGGTGCCAGGCTCCTGGGCAATGCGCCCGGTCGATTTTGATTGAGTCTGTTTGATGATGGTCCCCACCTTTTGGACGTTTTCCTGGCATCTAGCGGATCGTTTCCAACCATTTCTGCCTTTATTCAAAATAAGCATTGTTCTCCCAGTCAGGAATGTTCGGTTAACCCCAGAATGATCATTATGCTAGGTGTTAATTTGGTCTAGAAAGCACTGCGATACCTTCGTTGATTGAGGATGACGGATTTAATAACTGTGTAACTGCACGACTTCAGGCGCTTGATCCTTACTCAGTGGGTGCATGACTGAGAATAGAAGTGTGTACGTCGAACTATTTTCCTTTGCATGTGCACGTAATAATGAAGAAAAAATGTGTCATAACGTAATTGATGGGACCTCCATCTTCGGGCAAATGTGGAAAACTCTTTCTACCCGGTATGTCTGAAAACGTGCAATATTAAACATAATGCAGCTAACCTAAATCTCATGTTGCTCCTTCAATAGAGGGAATACAAATGACAGAGAATGCTGGCGTACTCACCATTTCGTAAGGTAGCTTGAAGAAGAAACATTTCTTAGGTTTTCGGTAAGAAGCGAAGAAAGGAAACATTAACCGTCACCAGTACGGGAGTTGGTGCAATCCCCCGCAGGTTTTTGCACGTTGCGCTATGAATGCTGCTTGGATCGGTCGGAACTTTTGCACTACTGAACTTGTGTATGTATTTACTTATATGTATGATGTCATGTCATGTATCTATCATATCAACCTGACTACTTATTTTCGCAAAATGTATCATGTCAAGGCAAGGAAGAGAAGGCCATTCGAGGAGCCATCAAGGAAGCTATCGCGACATATCGCCAAGAAGCCCAGTCGCTCCTGGAGAACAACTGGGAAAACAGGCAACGCATCGCTCAGCTGCTCACACAATCGTCAGAGGAGGCGGAGGAGATCCTGATTCGACGCTGCACCTACGACCAGGCAAAATACCTCAAGTATCGCGGCAAGGATGCTGAGGTTAATATGTGACAGAAAAAGTCAGTGATAGTTTTCCCAAGATTGTGTTGTAATAACACGGTACGTACCGGGGCCCTTTTGTACGGCTTTGGTTGGAGACAGATTTACCACAAGCGTTAGTACAGAGAAATTGATGGTAACCAGTTCATGTAAAAATTTGTTAGGGTTTTCCCTGGCTACATGGGTCTAAATATCGCCACAGCCTCCTAAGGTTTTTCTTAAATAATGAATATTGTGTTAAATACATCATCATTCAGGCTTCATTGTGCGTTTCCAACACCCTAGTCTTTCAGGGATTCACAGCTACTTACTAGTAAAGGAACATAAAACATTCCGTGCGACGTTTATGTACCTAGCATTTCCTGATTCCCTTCCAATAATTACAAGATCTGTAGGCTTGGGTTAGTACGTATTTTTTCCGAAATTGTTTATCTATTTTCCTACTTTCCTATTTTGTTTATTTTCTGTTTTTTTCTATTTTTTCTATTTTGCCGCATATCATTTCGTTTGCGTGAGGAAGTGTATTAGGTTGTCTCTTTGAGGCGGATAGCTCCACGAATATCATAGGAAAGGGGCAATTCACGGAGTTGGTCTGACAGTTTGACGACAGATCCATCTGGCAGCCCACCAATTTTCAAAGCATGCTTTTAAATAAACATAGCTGACGGCGCAGTCAATAAAGCTCGATGCTAAGCTCTGCTTCTTCGACGACTTTATGTGTCCGTGTCGATTCCACAATGCAGATCGCCATAATGTACGGGGCTTACCCCCATCGTATTCCGTGTTGGCGTGAAGAGCCACCCTGTTTTGCTCTGTTAGCACTATACAAATACGCCACATGTTCAGTAATTTTAAACCTGCTATTCATCGAAATAACCGAGAAAGCGAATGCCTCCAGGCTTCAGGCTATTAGCCGTTTACTTTGAAAGAGGCCATCACATGTACGTTTGAAACGACACATCGCCGTGTGCGTGATAAATTGCTCTCCTTCCAGGATGTCTCCGGAAATATCGACGAAGAAATTGCCTTCCTCCAAAACGTCCTCAACGACCTTTCCAACCGGCGGAAACAGCGAACGCAAACGCTCCTCAATCAACAGGTAATCGATAACGTTAATTTTTCACGAGCCCAACAGCGTCGGCCCGTCGGCCGTGCGCTCGCCGTTCCATGGGCCGCCCTCCCGGCGCTCCGCTCCGCGACGCTGCCGACGACCGCCGCCGTCGCGGCCGACGCGCCCGAGACGCGACCCGACGGACTCCACTGGGCGGCTAATCGCGCCATCGGACGGCCAATCGCTGCATCGATCAGGCGGCGGACACGCGACGCGCCGCTGCTCGCCGCACGCGGCCGCCGCGAGCGGGCGCCGGCCGCCGAGGATCACCGCCAATATTTGCCGGGCGGATCGACTGACCGTCCGGTCCGACGCCGCGCCGCCGCCGCGATCAGGGATCCAGTCCCGGCCACCGGGCGCAGGATTGCGCAGGAGGAAGCAGGCGAAGTGCGCGGCCCCGGATGCGACTGCGAGGGATGCGGACTGGCTGCGTGCGAGAGTACTGTTGACGTTATAACGCCCGCCTTGTGCTGGCGTCTGAACCCGAAGGCTGCGCCACATCCTCAACAGTTGAGCGGCGCGGTCATGATGGGGCTGTGCCAAGCCTCCGAAAGTCAAAGGTCAAATGGGGAGGTCAGCGGACGATAAAAATAACTGGGTCCCGTTGGGGATCTGACTCATCGGACTGTCCCGACTTCCTCCTGCTTCTAGTCTGCCCTCGACAGCAAAGCCTTTCTCCGTCTCCGTCTTTCTGAAAAAGCAACAGCTTTGCTTCCTAGTGATGTTTTGGAGCAATGAGGTAACCGCGCAATTGACCCAATCAGTTTTAGGACTCGGTCCGTTTTTCGGACAGATGCAGACCGAGTGCGTCGGCTTCCCGATGGCGGCCGTATTTGCTTTGATGCCCGCCTCGGTAAATCGCCATTCGAAGTTCCCGGCGATGATAACCTCTGTTATCATCGATCACGCCGGATTAGCTGCCTAACTTGCGGTGCTTTGCCGTCACGTGGCCTCTGCGTCGCGTCACGGGGCCGAGCGATGACCAGGGACCATCACAGCTGCTGGATTGGTCCATACTGCGCTGTAGCAGAGCACAACTGCCGCCGTGTGTTGCGATAATGGTGGCTTTTCAGGAAGGGGGACTGTCACGGTGACCACAATAGCACTATCAACATTTCGCCCACGTTTGCGTGGTCGATAATGATAATGATCATGGCTCCTGCTTTGGGTTATATGGAAAAGCATGCCGCATGGCAATTGCGTCTTTGTCTAAGTTTGGCTTTGCCTACATCTTGATGTGCATTGGATCTTCTTTAGCGGAAGTATGCATCTGCAGTTACCTGTGGTGCATCAGGTGAGTGTGTAGTTTGTTTTGAGATCGGGAATAACTCGAGTTTCGCATCTTGAGATCGTAGGTGAAAGGATTACCACTCGCCAGTTTCACTTAATCACACCCATTGGCGTATACAACAAAAACAAAAAAATCGATAAAAGAATTAATGGTTGCAGTTTTCAGGCGCGTTGTTGAATATTGGGAGCCACATTTTAGAAAAGAAACGGTATAATCTAATACCGTGAACTATTTGCGACCCAAGTTTCGCATCGTTAAGAATGATGGGCGCATTTTCAGGCCCAGGGCTATCCCTTTCAAGCATTAGGACGTCCTCTCAAGGATTGGCCGCCGTCTATCCATAGCTCGGGAGCGTTCTTCCGGCCTTCGAGGCGCCAGTTCAGACACAGGGTGCATGTTCAAACATCTTCTCAAGTGTAAAAGGTGCATTTTTAGGCCCGGTTGCGCCCTTTCAGACATCCCGAACGCCCTGTCGTTCTTCGGTGGCATCCTGTCAGACCCGAGGGGTGCATTTACAGATAAAGGGCGCCTTTTCAGGCATCGGTAACGCCCTCTTGCGAGCTCCCGTCCTGAAACTCCCAGGGAAGCCCTGTACGACCTTTTACGATCTTTTACGATCTTTTGCACGAGGCACCATTGATAACTTATCAAGGTAACGCGTATTTTAATGATATGTTATTAGCGGCGTATCTGTATAATGCACGTTTTTACTTATACGATCATAAATACATAAGTTAATGATATATCTATGTAATTTCGACAGTTAACAGGACGCCTTCGACATCCTACTGGTCAGCCATCGGCATCCCAAATAAGGTGACTTCGGCGAGCAAGCAGACCGCATCTTTACGTTAATAAAGAGGGGTCCTTTCCCGCTCCGAATATAGCTACGGCTACCTCTGGCCTGTCCTGAGCCAAAGATCCAATGCCTTCTTTGAATATCTGCCACAAACTGCGGTGATAAATCAAGATACCCCGTTTGCGGCAAAGCTGGCTGAAGCTCACGAGATTGTGTTTGGATATGCGAAACGATTTCGTTGTCGCCATCCCAGATAAGAATGGCAAACACGTTTGGGATGTATTGTAATGGGATCAGTGAGTCTTTGCTCCATTTCACGCAGTTAAGGAAGTTTATTTGTACTCGCTTCAGGAATTCAGCATCGAAGTTTCTTGGGAGGCCCGGGCTCAAAAAGAATCTGGCCTCCTAAAATGTTTTGGAGACTCAGTACTAGCTCCATAACTGCTTATTGCTATAGCAAGGGGCTAAAAGAAAAGTTATGTTTACACCCCCCCCCCCCCCGAAATGACCTTTGATTTTTTCAGTACCTTCCTTAACCCTATTACCGGCAGGGAGGCTGAATCCGCCCCCCCCTCGGGTTTTTTGCTTGCCAATTCCAGGCTTTTTACGCAGCTTCACGAAACTTGGTCACTTCTTCTAGTTATTCTTTCTACGCGCCGTGGCAAAATTTCAAAATTCTATTTTGCTCAGGGGCGGAGCCAGGCAACGTTTTTGGGAGGCACCTCAGGCCATTTTTGGCCATGGTGAGGGTAAAAGGAAAATGCCTGCCACAAACAGAGTTTTTAAGATAAAATTTAAAACTTCATGTGGATGTATAGCTAAATAGTTGGGCTATGTGCAGATATCATTTTGTTTATCTGATGTTACTTAACAAGGTCAGGTCAAGGTCAAAAGTCAAAATTTGTTTTTTTTGCAATAATTTCGGCTCTGTTTTCTTTTCAAATGCCAAACCCGATGTATATATGACGTAGAAGGGTGCCCTCTACTTGTGTACCAAGTTTCAGTTTGATATCAGGTCGGGTCACGGAACTATGACCTAAAATGTTAGTCAGCATACCCTATATTGCAGTAGCCATTAAATGACATTTTTGAAATAGAGTGAATTCAAATAATTAAAAACGTTTACAGATAATACTGAATGCAAACGACATCATTCCAAGTGACCCCAAGGTAACTGGAGGTCTTTTAAGGCCAAAGGTCACAAGTTGATCTGAAGAACGTTTGACCATAACAGTTTCCCCTTTTCCATGTCCCTGGCACCGCCCATGCTAATATTGTACAAACATTGTAATGCGATTTGTACTTCTTTAGCATAACATGACTAGCAGAAGGCAAAAAAGTGTTTTTGCTGCTTTTGTTCTTTCAGTTGTTAGAAACTAATCCTCCTATTTTTGGAACCCTGTGAACGCCCATGAATTTTCTCAACATTTCAGATTTGCGGACCCATGGTAAAAGCCCTATCCATAATCTCTCGATTCATGTCAGTTTGATTGAAATCGGTCGATAAACAACGGAGTTATAAGAAGTCCAAAAGTACCCCCATTTTGACATTTTTGCCCCCCAATATCCACACATTTCAAAATTTTGAAACTTTGTTTTTATAAAAATGTAGTTCACGTCACGGCAAATCGATTGCCGTTTGTTGCTATGAAATCGGACGAGTAGTTCTCGAGATCTCAGGGGGAGGGGGCCGAATCTGCCCCCCTGCCGGGAATCGACCATACCGTCTAGCCCTCCGGGAATAGGGTTAAGCCAGGTACCCTGAAGTCTTGTATTTACTGATGGTCGCCGACTGACCGAAGTGAAATGGTTCTTTGTTGCTGTTGCCCTGAATGAGGAAAGTCAAGAGGGAGAAAGCAACTGTTTTACAGGGGCCGTGAGGAAGGCGAAACAAGGGCAAAACAATGGCAAAGGCTTCTGTGATTGAATTATTTCGCAACATTTCCATCTGTGCTTGATCAGATCAACGAATAGGAATCTTTGCCGCATGGAATGTAAGTGCTCAGCGCGTCTTCATAACATGAGCCACTGCGGTATATGAAAAGTAACGTATGTCGCATAGCTTATGATGGTTTCGGTTTACCAGCTGCGTCCTGGGTTCTGTTATTCCTGTCAACAGAAGGGGACATTAAGCACTAAATTAAGCAAAGGCGGCAGGAGAGCATGACGACGCGCAGCACTGGGGCGGGATGAGACTCGCAAACCCTGGGTGGCGTCAGCAGTGAACGCGACAGTAAAGGTCCGATCTGCTCTTGCCGGCAGCGTGTGCTGGCCACCATGCAGGTCAACCAGGAGATGGAGGACGAACAGTTCCCGGAAGAAGAGCAGCGTATTCGCTGTCTACAGTGCGAGATAGAAAAAGTGGATCAAAAGATGAGCGCTGCCGTCACCTTTAGAGACAAGTACCAAGACTTCATCTCAAAACTCAGTAAGGTATGTCCAACGTCGGCCAAGTATGTTTACAAGGTGAGTGGCTTCTCTGGACGAATCCAAACACATTCTGCGACAAATGGAAAGCAAACTTAATACGCTTGAGTGTGGCAGAGGCTAACGACATCTGACTGAAATTGTGTCTTGTAGTTTTTTATCGTGAGGCTATGGGTCCAGATTAGTTCCAGTCGTGTTGATGACCTGAACGGTATGTTAGATGATTAGAACTCGGAAATAGTATGCATTAGAAAATGCGTATACTTGATGCCGACTACGATAGGTAAAAAAGCATGACTTGTATGTATGTCATGTATTCATCTTGTACATGCTTTTTCAGATTCCCCGGTAACCAGATTGTGCTTGTGGTCATTTTATTTCTCATCTAGGAATGAAGCATCATTTAGCGTTATGTTCTTTCAGGAAAAAATGTTCTATGAGGCGCGATTGAACAAGCTTCAAAAGTGCATCGAACAAGATATTTATGATTTAGAAACATGCCATGACATATTGATGAAAGGCAGCATTCTGGAACATGACGCAGCTGAGAAAATGAACGAAGAGCAGACTGTGAGTGCATAGTAAGGCACGGCCCAAAACTGGCTGCCGCGGGAGATGAGTAGGCGCTTACTGTGACGAACTTTTCAAGTAGAGTACCATTGTCAGTCTTCACCTATTTCAATCAGGCGTTTGGTACGCAGTGCTAGATTAAAATACTAAGTAATGCTTATTTATGATGAGCAATACCTAGCAATGCTAAATGCGAAGTATGCAATATTAAGTAAATTAAATTTTGGGTACAGGGCAAGCAGTGTGCATGAACCTGTGATGGCAATGGTGGGTTTGTTCTTGGGCTTGGAAAAAGTCATTATAAGTTGCACACCCTATGTCAGTACGGATTTCCATATTGCGGTGATGAGACCGAAGTAACCTTCCGATAGAATTCCGCGAATTGTTCGCGAACCCCGTACATCATATTAAGCTTCAATAGCGAGCGGAAAGCGCGAAGCAGGAACCAGGGAACTAAGAATTCGCGAAATAAGGTACGCATATCAGATCAGACAGTACAGCTGGTTCCGGCCTTTGCGCTACCCCTCATCGTGAACATTGTCCAGTCTCCTCAGGAGAGCGCACTGTGCGCGCGAATATGCCGCGGGCTCTCCTGTCTGGGGATTAGACAGGATTAGACATTCCCGGCCATTCCCGGCAGATCAATTTGGCTGTGTCGCGAGAAGACTAATATTTCCGGATTAAACATTTATGTAAATCGTCATGCGGGAAAAGCCGTGAGACCAGGCTCGGCTGTCGTTAGGTTGCCACACTCTGTGGCATTGTCGCTTCCTAGATGTGCCCGGCGCGTTGTTCACACCGCTGACCCTGATGGCTGGCGGGTGCAGAATTTGAAAACTTCCGCACCGAAAAATTGGGCTGGCAGCCTTGTCGCTGTGTTTGACTATGACTATACCGCAGACCCATGGCAGCAGGCCGTCCCCTCCGCCCAGTGTATGGAACACTGCAAGGCCGAGCAGCTTATTTACTGCGTATTGGCACGGCCGCTTTATGGAGCCAGCTGCACCGGAAGTAATCTATGATAAATGAGCCTATGTGACGATGCCTTGAGCATCGTTGAATGGTTACAAAGGGATGGGATTCTTTATAGCCACTGGCAGAGCATTAACCCTATTCCCGGCAGGGGGGGGACGGAATCCGCCCCCCCTCGGGTTTTTTGCTTGCCAATTCCAGGCTTTTTGACGCAGCTTCACGAAACTTGGTGACCTTTCCTAGCTATTCCTTCTACGCGCCGTGACAAAATTTCGAAATTCTATTTTGCTCAGGGGCGGAGCCAGGCAACGTTTTTGGGAGGCACCTCAGGTCATTTTTGGCCATGTTGAGGGTAAAAGGAAAATGTCTGCCAAAAACAGAGTTTTTAAGATAGAACTTAAAACTTTATATGAATATATAGCTAAATAGTTGGGCAATGTGCATATGTAATTTTGTTTATCTGAGGTCACTTTACAAGGTCAGGTCAAGGTCAAAAGTCAAAATTTGTTTTTTCGCAATAATTTCGGCGCCGTTTTTTCAAATGCCAAACCCGGAATATATATGACGTAGAAAGATGCCCTCTACTTGTGTACCACGTTTCAGCTTGATATCAGGTCAGGTCACGGAGCTATGACCTAAAATGTCAGTGCACGTACCCTATATCGCAAAAGCCAAAAAATGAATTTTTTGGAATAGAGTGAATTTAATCGATAAAAAGCGTTTACAGATAATATTGAATGCACACGACATCATTCCAGGTGACCCCAAGGTCACTGAAGGTCATTTAAGGTCAAAGGTCACAAGTTGATCTGAGAAACGTGTGACCATGACAGTTCCCCCTTTTTTATGTCCCTGGCACCGCCTATGCTAACATTATACAAACATTGTAATGCGATTTGTACTTCTTTAGCATAACATGACTAGCAGAAGCTAAAAAAGTGTTTTGGCCTCTTTTGTTCATTCCGTTATTGGAAAACTAATCCCCCTGTTTTTGAAACCCTGTGAACGCCCATGAATTTTCTCAAAATTTCAAATTTGCATACCCATGCTAAAAGCCCTATCCATGATCTCTCAATTGGTGCCAGTTTCATCGAAATCGGTCCATAAACAACGGAGTTATAAGAAGTCAAAAAGTACCCCCAATTTTGACATTTTTTCCCCCCTGTATCCACAAATTTCAAAATTTTGAAAATTTCTTTTTATAAAAATGTAGTTCACGTCACGGCAAATCGATTGCCGTTTGTTGCGATGAAATCGGATAAGTAGTTCTCGAGATCTCAGGGGGGGCCGAATCCGCCCCCCCCCTGCCGGGAATCGGCCATACCGTCTAGCCCTCCGGGAATAGGGTTAAGGTATCGGACAAGACAAGGTCTCGCCAAAGCATGTTGTTCGAGGAAAGGGAAAATGAGGCTTTACTGTC
Organism: Capitulum mitella; assembly: GCA_030062745.1. Lineage (NCBI taxonomy): Eukaryota > Metazoa > Arthropoda > Thecostraca > Pollicipedomorpha > Pollicipedidae > Capitulum > Capitulum mitella. The sequence continues at coordinate 1,969,957 of CP099840.1, read as the reverse complement.
TTACCTTCCGTACCATCCCCATGGGATCAATTTAGGTTCCTTCGTCTTTATTGTGGAAAATGTTTGTTCCTCTATAAAGACGTTTTCCGAGAAATCACATCCAAAGCTAATTTAATTATTCCGGCGCAGTCATTCTATATTAACTCACATCTCCAGGGCTCAGACGCGCCATATTTTAGACACTGAAGGATGTAATAATGTTATCTCCCCATTTCCTTTTGGTTCAGAAAGTTATCGGTTACTGAGTATTTTTGGAATTGTATGACCCTAATCTCGCAAAAACTGTTGTTAAGGGCTTTTGTTTTTATGTTTAACTAAATAAATGTCCAGTGGACTAAAGAATGTTTTTTAGGGTTACATGTTTTGCACTAAGTTTTTATACTTCATGTATCTTCCGTTACGCAGTTCTTTCGTCATGCGCTCGATTCGTTCCATACAATTCGTCCCAATTGCAACTTGCCTCTTAAAGCGTCTGAGACATCATGCTTTCAAACGGGATTGAGATCGTTTCATCCGTATATATGCCTGCCTGCCCTTTTCTGCAGACGTACGTTGCTGAGAAGAAGGAGCGTGAAGAGGACATAAAGAACATGAGGAAAGAAGTGCTGAGGAAAGCGGACCACACCAACCGTAAGAAGGTGCGGGCCGCCGACACGCAGCTCGCGCCAATCTCCCAACGCTCCTCTACCCGTGCAGCTTAATCAATCGAGCAGTGACGTGCCAGGGAGGGGGAAAAGAACTTCGTTTATTGCTTCTCTTAAATGTGTTTTGTAAGAGTGTTGTTTGTGCTCACCAAGGCAAAGGAAATAGCTTAGAGAATGGTGTTCATCAGACCCAAATAGTAAATCAAAGGCTGCAGGGCAGATGCAGAATAGCGGACCTAGGATTGCAGCACAACTATTTGATTATTGCTGGTACCCCAAAGCCAATATCAACAGAATCTTGTTACCGCATACCATCAGTCTGGGTCGCGAGGACAGTGTGAATAATTGCATTCCATAGTCGTCGTAGAATTAAATGACTCATTTCGAAGGTCATAAAACATACTTTTTAGACCAAAGCGGCAGGCAACTGATATTGCCAATCGCCCACTGTCAATCTGCAACGATTTCAACAGTCGCCATCGATGTTTGCCGCTCCTCACATCCTCTTCTTGACTTGGGCAACCCTGACACGCGCTTGATGCAGGCGAGTTGAGCATGACCCTAAAACCATCGGCGGGCTCGCTGAAATGGACGGCGACTCAATTAGGTGCCACATATTCGACGTGCATGACGACGCAGCATCTCTGCTTTAACACTACGAACAGTTTTCGGGGCATGCGTCGTCTGTCGCGTTGAATCGCGTGGCATCACGAGCCTCCGCACGCTACACCCGGCGTCCTGCGACGCTGCGATCGGCGTCTGTAGTGTCTGGAGCCGCTGCCCCGGCCTCCCGCAGGTGACCCTGGGCGAGGTGGACCTCGACAAGGTGCTCAAGGAGCACCAGAACATCTTCTCGCAGATACAGGAGCGGCGCAAGACGATGGTCGAGCTGGACAACTGGGTGGGCGACTTCGAGCAGCTGCAGGCGGTGACGAGGGCACCGGACCTGGAGGGCGTCACCCAACAGTGAGCGGAGTCGCGCCGCCGGCACCTGCCGGGAACACGGCGGGGGCGGAGAGAGGGGGACAGAAGGAGGAGAGGGAGTGACAAGGTGGGAGAGAGGACGTAAAATATGGGGGATGAGAGAATGGGAGGAAGGGAGAGAGGAAGAGAGCAGGGCAATGGAGATGGAGAAGGAGGTGGAGGGGAGACAGGGAGAGATGTGAAGCAAGAGAAAAGCAGGAGGAAAGTGGCGCAGAGAAACGAAGGTAAAAGGGATGAAAAAGAACAGAGAGGAAGGTAAAAGATAATAAATCGAGACTAAACAGCGTGTCCAGATTTCACAGTCCATATGTCCAGATCTTACACATCAGTCAGACAGATATTGCAAAGTGAGGGCAGGGTCATTCCAATTAGCATCAAATGGCCTGAGCTGCTGGCATCCAGTGGTCGGGGCACTAAGAATTTTGAAACTAAAGCCATACACCGAATAATTTATTCAACAAGAAATAATAACACGAAGTGCCCGTCACAGACCTACCGTAACGATTTTTGGAGGCTGATAAATTCGGGATTATTAATTACTCATTCACTGGACCTTTGCATTTGGCCCGGCGTGAGTCAATGCTGTAATGCTTTTCCAACTTCAGTGTGCGTATTTATGGGTGTTTTGAAGCTGCTAAGTAATGACATCAAGTAATATCCTAGGTACGAGTCAAGTTTCCACTAGCCATTTTTGAATGCAAAACGCTGGAATAGATACCGATACCTATCACTTTGTATTTTATATTGCTCCGCTTCAAGACAGGAGTGTTCCAGACGCAGTATGAAACGCAATTTCAGATAAACGAAAATGCAGTGGGCTTTACTCATCATGCATCCTGCAATGCGTTTTACCGGTTCGTAAACGCTCCAAATTGGAAATGAGTAAATCCCACTGTCACTGTAAGGCCGAGACAGCACAAAAAGGAAACTTCAGAGGATAGGAACAGGAAAAAGCGGGAGAAATATGTGTTGAGAAGTACGAATCGGACTCCAGTCGAAATTGCAAACAGTTCAGTCGACCAATTTCTTTAAGATTCTTTTTGTGATTACACAGATTTGACATGCAAGGCTGTCACCTGTCAGCTGCCGTGATGTTACGGTTATCTTTCCACTGTGTGCCAACAGCAAGACGATGACGTTTTGATGTTCTGTTAAGAATTCCGACAGCGAAATAGAAGACATTAATCAACCCCAGCAACAACTAAAAGCATCATGTAGTCCATAACACATTTTTTACTACTATTGAAGCGGCTAAGAAAGGGCAATGAATAGCGACAACGGCCACAAACTTCCACATCCACTGTTTGACCTCTCTTTCCCACTGTAAACGGAGCATCGCCACAAAGTTAGCCAAAACCCCGCATACATCATACCGCTTACTGGTTGTTTCCGATTTTAGTGCTGATTTCTGACTGTGTGACCGATGAAGCACCCAAAGCCACGTTTAAGGCCTTTTTAATCCCAAGGGACTGCTTCTTCAGCTGCGGCCCTTGTTTCAGACGCGTCACTTTAAAAGCCAGTAACGACATCGTTCTGGACGATGCCGTTTTGAGTCGCTGGTCGTTACCGACGTCGTTAGTGGTGTCATGATGTTTATTGTTCGCTCGTCGATGTCTGTCACTCCTGCGCTATTGTCCGATTCGTCGTCTGGACTTTAAAGAACGCTATCATCTGAGAGCCAATTTGGCAGCTGCGAACGTGATGACGATCCAGTGCAAACGAGCCGAGAAAGGTAATGACTGGTGTGCCAGAAGCTTCCAGACGTTTGTATTCGTTATTTTTCGTGTGTCCGAGACCTCCATATACTCGTATTTCTTCTTGCGAAGTGATAAGTTCAAATCGCAGTGATATGCAACGTCTCTTACAGTTCTGAACTGTATGCCACATTAATAACCAGGGCAACAATGAGCGAAACTCTAATGACTCCCAAAGCGCGTAGGGAGAAAAAGTCTAACAATGCACCTGGTCTACAAACGAAAACAATCGGGAAGAGGGTGTGTAATGGGTCGTTGATCTTTGATCCACATCTTTGCCAGCCCTCCGAAGCCTTTAAAAACTTGGATTGTGCGAGATGCTGAAAGTTGCAAAGATATGGGCGAGGGTCAATGTTGTGCAATTTTAATCAAGCGGTCCATTGTTTGTAAGGGCAGCATTTTGTTGCTAAAAAAGCCGGCTTTCCCGACTGAGTGAAAAGTATTTAAATAGTTGTGATGGAATCTAGAAGACCGTCTCGTCATAAATCATCTGAGTGGTTTTATTCAAATGTCCTGTGGCTCGGCAGCGGCGGCCTGCACAGATGCCGTCACGTTTTCCTGCGCGTCCCGTTCGCCACGGCCACCCCCTGCCCCGCAGGTTCGAGAAGCAGATGGGTCGGCACACGTACCTCAACAGGGAGCGCGAGCGGGTGGAGACACTGCGCCAGAACCAGCTGCAGCAGCTGGCCGAGGCGGAGACGGTGCTGTCCTCGGTGCTGCACACCGGCGCCGAGGCGATGCAGGCGTGAGTCGGTCCGCGGCCCCGGCGGCTGCGGGCGCGGCGCTGGCGCTGTGCTGATCCCCCCTCGGGGAGGGCGGCAGGAACTAATTCGTCCCGCAAGGGAGATGCCCGAGATGAGTGGGTGCCAGGGGAAGTGAGGATATTACGGTACTGATCAGGTGTGCGAGACCCAGGCACGGCAGAGCAATGCAGGACAGAAAAGATACTCGCAATAAGAGAGTGGCAGGAGGAGGAGGGAGGCGGGGGAAACACACGGTTTTTAGTTCGTGCAGATGTGATGCAGCATTGACGTTGCAGGTATGTCATTGGCCTAAAATACTGTTCTGCCAGTGATCAGTGAGGTAGAAACGCGCGAGACATATTTCATCCGGCGCCTCTCCGGGAAGAAACGTTATCGACCACGGTACGCTTCTGACCTGGCATTCTTTTCAAGGGATCGTGAGCCTAGAAGCGAAGTTCCTCGTTGCGACAGCCGGGTCAATGACGGGCGACCTTTACCCTTTCATCGTCAATGCTGGCTGCACGGGCCGGCCCCTTCGTGGCGTTGCAGTTGCAGGTTTTCAGGAGCGGCTCATCCATTGAGTTTGGACGCGTTGCGGCGCATGGCGCGATGTACGAGCCGTTTGTTTGCCGGCGCTCGGACCGCCGGCCGAGGCCAGTATTGATCCTGGCGTACCGACAGTGCGAGTGGATGACGCCCAGAGTGCCAGGCTGTACGCATCCGCTCACACTACAATAAGGCGGCTTCTGGCGCACTGCAGCTTGAAGCTGACAGGCGCTGGTCGGAAGTACTGTCTGCTGTCTGGGAATTTGTGCAGCAAGACTAGCGGGCTGATGGTCTCGTTCTGAAGGAGGACTGTGAAGGGTTCTCCGTGAGGCCGTCATTATTTACCCTTCATATTTAGCAAAGCGAAGTTTGTCTCAGGAGCTTTCGTAATTTCGTTGTGGAACTTAATTGGAGTTTGGACAACTCTGTTTATCTTGTAAACGATGTTTTAACAGTGGCTTAGCCACTTTCGTGCCCATTTTCGTCGCCAGCTAGGAATGTGAAGTATACCTCGCTTCTTTGCTTTCTAAATGAAATTCACTTTTCTTGCGAGAAGCTTCGTGCTATTGTGAATCGTGTAACTCAAGTGATCCCTAAGTGAACAAACAATGTAGCTTTGAGATGCATTTTAGTAAAGAACGAAGTCTTTTTCCGTTTTTCTTTCAAAAATCAGTTTGATACATGCACCATTGACTATTCAAATCAGACTTTTGATGACCGGGGGGTTTGCGTATTCTTAGCGCAGATGTCTTTGTTCCTGGGAACTTTAGTCACAACAGTACGTAGGAAAGGACTTTTCTTCATGTTCCTTTCCAGACCTTTGTGTTACGAAATAGCTTCATATTTCAAAAATTTTCAACACACTGTTGCGTAAAGTTTTGCACCTCTGAATGTTACGATCCGTGCCCTGGCTCAGCGTCTAGATGGATGATTGCAGTTATTGCTGTGATCTTCTTTATCAGTTACGCCTGGCCTACATCAACTCTCCTCAATCTGGACAGCCAGGTGGAGAACCTGCGGAGGGCTCTGATCGGCTCACATCTGACAGTCCTCTGCGTTTTTAGTCTGGACAGACAGACGGAGGACCTTGAAAGCTTACATTTGACAGCCCTCTTAGTCCCCAGGCTGTGTGAACAGAAGGACTTGGAGCAGGGGCGTAGCAGCCCTTAGGGCGAGTAGGGCAGCGACTCTCATAACTTGGCAGCCGGCCCTATCAAGTTTTGAATGATTTCAGCATTATCCCTTTGATGCTGAATGGGCAAAATATGTCCAAAGTGACTCTGGCTCCTCGGGTCTTGGAAAAGTTCCTGCGTTATCACTTGAAGAGGACTCTGATCTGCTCACGCCCAACACGTCTCACAGTCCTCCGGCCCCCAGCCGGTGCAGATAGGTGGAGGAGCTGAGCAGCTCACGTTTGACAATCCCCTCCCCTGTCCCCCAGTCTGTACAGACAGGTGGAGAGCCTGAGAGACTCACGTCTGGGAATCCTCCCCGTCCCAGTCCGTGCAGACAGGTGGAGGAGCTGATCGGCTCTCGCCTGACCACCCCCGTCCCCAGTGTGGACAAACAGGAGGAGGAGCTGATCGGCTCTCGCCTGACCACCCCCCGTCCCCAGTGTGGACAAACAGGTGGAGGAGCTGATCGGCTCTCGCCTGACCACCCTCCCGTCCCCAGTGTGGACAAACAGGTGGAGGAGCTGATCGGCTCTCGCCTGACCACCCTCCCGTCCCCAGTGTGGACAAACAGGTGGAGGAACTGGAGAAGAGGCTGAGCGAGCAGCGGGCGCGGCGCGAACTGGCCGAGGGCCGTCTGCGGACGGTCGGCGCCTGGCTCAGCTCGGCTCGCGGCTCGGTGCGCCAGCAGCTGCGCAGCCTGCGCTTCGTCTCGCGCCCCCAGGGCTGGACGCGGAAGCCCAGCCAGACCGAGTCAGGTACGCGAAACGGCGGACGCCGCCCAGTGGAACGCAAGCCGCGCGGTCGGACCGGTGCGAATCACAGGTGTTGGCGACAATGGCTCTAAAACTGCCATCCTGCGTTGGTTTGTGCTGAAATGCATGCGAGCGAACGAGAGAGAGAGAGAGAGAGAGAGAGAGAGAGATGTGCCTTTCGGCATATATCTATGCCTATCTGTCCGTCTTCTGTCTGCTTGTTATCGCCAATATGTGCGACGACATTGGCAATTTGCATCGTGGCAAACACGCGTACTGAAACATCGAGAGTTCCAGGGGCTTACGGCCGTCTGCGCATCTTCAACCGTTTTCTGGAAATGGAGTGTTTAGGTGAAACTCCTGCCACCAGATAGTTCTACTTGTCAAAGCCTCAAAATATCATGGCTCTAAAAAATGATTTGTTGCCTATCTATTCAAACTGTACATTAACATCCAATTTTTAGTGTCTTATGCTAAAGTTTAAGATTCTCGCTTATCTATGCAAAGCACACAATTATTATAAACGTGTTTTGATTCGACTTCATCTGCTGGGAAATGCCGTGCAAATTCTTAATCGGCAGCTGCTGGAGCAAATCATTTACTGTCGCTTCTAAAATTAACCCGTGTCTCTATGGATCGAAAAAACCCCGTCGTGTTAAAATCCACAATGTGATACCACGAAATCATGGGGAACAGTTTTCAACAGACTAAAGGCAAGCTTTCGTTTTCAAATAAGTCCACTCCATTGCACATCAGGATTTTTTGCAGCTCGTTCGTTTCAAAGTGCGGGCAGGAAGCCTCAGCGTTAAAAATCGCACGCTGCGGTAATTTATAAATCTGCGCAGGTGCAATAAAAGTATTTAGTCCAGATCAGAGCATTCTTAATAATTCCAGATTCATTTCATTTAAATTAGTATTTTTAGTGAATTCAGAGTATTCAGTCCGATCCCAGTCTTATTATGGTCTTAGGTGTGAACGTAATGCAAGTTATCGGCTTGGGATACCGATAATGATACTGCGCCGCAGACGATGACATAATCCGGATAATTTTTGGGTACCGTTGCATGTTTCAGCGCGCTTAGCTGCGCGTGGCAACACACAACTCCGCCTGGTCTATCACGAACCCACTCTGCTCCTGGAATTTAAGCCGCCTTCTATACCTTCTCGACCACTTTTCGAAGGAAGCTTACCTTGATTAATTGCTTTCGATCTTGTTGTTTGCCGTACCTTAATAACCCCAGTAAGGAGGGATCCCCATCAGAAAGTTGCCGATGTTTTGTCTTGTATTCCCATTAAACTCCGCGGGTCGATGCGTCTAACATGGTTTAAAGACCAGGTTTCAATCGCTCCCACCCGAGAAGTTAGCAGAGGATGACGATGCAGAGTGGCTTTACAGGACGACTTTGCTCGTTATCGCGTAAATTAGGGTGCTGGGTGATACTTGCAAAGTTTGTTGTGACACTCAGCTTTCCCTATCTCTTTGTAGCCCGTAAATGTGTGGTCGCAACTTCTCTCTTGTCCGCGATGACGGGGTTTGACGCCATGTTTATTGTGCGTTTCTTTTAACCTTTCTTTGTTTGTCCTCTCCTTTTAACACCTTACGACTTTCCGTTTATGCTGGCTCCTTTAACCTTCAACGGCTATCGCCGAATACGCTGGACGAAATGTCCCTTAGACGGCGTCCTCCGTTGTGGTCAGTCACGTCTGTAGTTAGATGTATAACATACCTGCGTCACCTGTCGCCTAATAAGCTGACGTCGTTTTGACTCAAAAAGCGGATTTTGCCGCCTGTTTCACCAATGGCTGCCAGTAACCGCTGTCCGTTTCATGTTAGTCATTTCCGACCTCCTCCGGTGAGATATCCGACATTTTTCTGACGGATGTTCCCACTGCGTCCGTCACCAGCCCGGATTCTGCACGCGTGGGATCTGTCGGCATCTTCCCTTTGTCTGCGCCCCGTCTACCACGTTTGTTCACTCCCTTGCTGCCTGTCAAAGCCACAACCTCTCTGCGTGTGGTCTGTCGTGCTGGTAATGTCTGCGTGACGCGTCGTCATCAGTTCGTCGCGCCTCTGCCCTTTGTCCTCACATTATTATTATTTGGTCCTCTCTTCCCCGCTCCGTCGTGTTTGTCATTTCTCCGATACCGGAGCTTTAACTATACGGGGAATAATTCTTCGCCTCACCGTTTTCTTCCTAAACCTCACCGAATTGACTACTTCCCTCACCGAATCCATCGATCACCGCTTTTATTGCTCGCCTCGCCGTTTTTGTCCATACCTCATCTTTTCTGGGTCTATAGTATGTATGTCGTCAGCTTTGGACTACGCTGCTCATTTACTTATCAAAATTGCTCATCTGGTCACCGGAATTATTTTTCGCTAACTTTTTCAGTGCGATCGCAGAATCAAGTTTGGCATGCTGACACGGACAGTATAATGATAGAATAACGGTTTCCCTGAATACCTTTGCCATGTTTTAAGTTACCGCGCCGTAAAGTGTTGGGCATCGGTGGCGTAATGATATTTACGCCTGGCATCAGCGAAGACGCCACGTGTTCAAGACACAGATTCAAACCACATTTTGTCGTCCTTTCTTTCTAACCTCGCCATTGCAATCGCCCTAAATTTTCCCAAGCTAGGGGGCCAGCTACCCCTGCTGCCTCCCCCTTTCCCTTTCCGTGGCGCTGCAGCTGTCGGGCATATCGTCGGCCTTGAGGCCAGTGGCACTATCACTATTGCTCGCGAGGGACAGTAGGACAGCTGATAGATCAGGCTGTCACGTCATCACCAAACACCTGCCATGATTTAAGTCGGCTTTTGAAATGATACTGCGTATTAGCATAGAATAGTTAGAATATCCTCCAGCGAGGCTAAAAAAAGCTAAAAAAAAGTTCGGAATGAGCACTTCTGGTGATCGAATGAGAAAAATGGTGAGACCTCCGTAAAACAACGCGGCGGTGAGTAAACTTCGATGAGCCGATAGGAATTACGGTCCTTATAATACCACTGTGTTGTGTATTATCGCGTAGCAGAACACCGGACGCGTTACTCCACACCCCTGAAAGCGGCGCCCTCCGTCGTGCCGCAGTCGGTGACCTGGAGCTGCTGCGGCTGAAGATGATCAGCCTGCAGCAGCGGTACGAGGCGCTGGGCGCCCCCCTCCGCCTGAGTTCGCAGGCGTCGGTCCGCTCCGACGCGCTGGCCGTGCCCAAGAGCCAGTTCCGGGTCAACAAGATGAGCCACGCGCCGCTGCTCGGCGTCGAGAGTGAGTTCGGCCGGGCGGGGCGTGGCGCGGGCGTCCGGCCTCTCGTGTCCGGCACCGGGCTGGGCTCGGCGCGTTCCTCCAGTACGAGCTTTCGCGGACTGAGCACTCTTGTCCGGCTATGTTCGTGCTTGGTAGCGAGGAGAAGAAAAAGCAGAGATTAGGGTGGCATATTTACTATGTTTTCCGAACTGCTGGGGCCTAAATGCAGACACGTGTTGCATGCTTGTTCCGAATCCGGAAGGGATTTGTTGTGACAGATTTTTTCACGGAAGTGAAAAAGGACAAACCCGATACTTGTCGATCATGAGCGCGCTCTTCAATGAGGGTCGGAACCGGAACCCAGGGCATGATGCTTACCGTATCCCTGGTATCATTAAGGGCCCACCTACAGATGCATACTCGAAATGTGCTCTAGAGGCGAAAGGGGCTTCGCATGGCAGTCTTTTCATGGAAGGGGAAGGGGACAGAGGCGAAGTTGACGCGTCTCGCGGCGCTTATCTCCTTGTATAGCAGGCCTCCTGAAAGCCGCAGTCTCCACTGGCCTCTTCTTTCCATGTTGCGAGCCTGACATTACTTGCCAGTTATCCAGGTGTTGTTTCAAAGGTCTGCTACTGAACAGAAACCACCTTATCGCCTACCGCCCCTGAAAAAAAACGTTCGTCACCGACGGTGAAGGTGCCGAACAGAGGCTGCCTGCGTCTCTATGGGTTGGGTCTTTAATGCCTGGAGGTCTACGAGACCAGTGCTGGCTGCCGCGCGGACGGTGCGGTTTTCTCAAACGTGACTGCCAGTGCACGCGGCATCCGCTTGCCTGCTGCTCTTTCCCAGCGAATCGCCCCAGAATACTGCTCTGGAGCGAGGAAAAGGCAATGCTTTCCCGTGGCATAGATGACAGGATGATCGGCAGGTTTGGAGCAATTTCAGACCAGAAGTGGCACGATGGAAAATGACACTACTTTGGCGCCACTGTTACACGCGCGCTAGTATTACACCGGACGGTTTTAGATCCGGATGCCTCTGACGCAGGCAGAAGGAAATTGGGCAGGCAATTAGTTGTCCAAGTATCCTGGAACTAGGACAGTCTCCTCATGGCAAGTCTCGTGAAGATGACCAGTCTCCCATCACATGAAGCCAGCGTTCCTGGGTCGTACGAGTTTTAATAATACCTGGCGACGGGCGATATTCTTGGGGGGGGGGTGCCTAGCGCCGTTTGCATGTTTGTTGTCATCTCCTAGATCCTCGTGTTCGGTTTGCCGGTGATGAGCCCGTCGTTGTTGATGAGATGGGCGATGGTGACTACCGAATGGTGTTCGGTCCAGTGTGCGCCGCTTTTCGTTCTCATTCAGAATCGCACCTCAGCTTATCAGGAGCGGATCCAAAGAGGTGCCGGATGGTCCATGCCACTAGGGTTATCAAGACCAGACAGAAAACTTTGTCTCCTATCTAAAATACTAAAATCCCTTTTGCAGATTAACATTTCTGTGCACCACAGAAATGTGTGATAATGACAGAAATTGTGGAACAACGATAAGCAATTTTAATTGCGCCACAGTTCAAGAATGCTTGATTCTTCGCACCAGGGGGCCGTCTCAAACGGGTTTGGTCCGCTTCAAAATGGCCTCCTGTATCCGCTCGTGCTCTCACCAGGTTACATTACATTGGACCATGCAGCTTCCTGTGCTTATCGGTTGCTGTTGTGTTTCAGTGGGCAAGGTGGATGACATGCATGGGATGAGAAACGAGATGAAAAAGCTGGCTGATGACTTCGTCGTAAAGATGACCACCAAAGGCAGACGGCCTCCGAAATAGCGCACCCCGCTCCACCGTCAAATGTCTCGTCGGTATTCAATGTTTCTTTTGTGAATGCAAACAAATCAACTCGCAAAAATTCCCGAAATGAACATCATGATCCTCGGCTGTTTCCTGCCGGTGTCCATCGGCCGCAGAGACCGCGGCGGAGCCCATCGCCTGCAGGAGCGGCGGTGTCACGCGACGGCCTCGAATGGAGCCGCAGGAACAACACTCAGATCAGGAACCCGCGCCGCTAGAGCTGCCACGAGAGCCGCTCCGCTCCAGGGAAATTGCACGGTCGTTGTCATCAGGGCGTGCCCCAGGTCGGGCTCTTCTCAGTCTCAATCGGCGCTCCCAGGTCGGGAGACCGCGACAGAACATTCAGGCTATTTACCGCTCCGGGGCCGTGGGAAGGGGATTTCAGCACGAGACGCGAATCTAAGCTGACTGGCGAGTGAATCCCGTCACGCTGGTCATGGCAGTAGTTTGGTAATCACGCTGGCGGCTCGGCTCGTGGCAAGGTCATACAGTTTGACTGGTGGACGCGACTGACCGTGCTAACGAAAGCCGTGGTCAGCGAAGGTAAAGAATTCTCGGGACGTTAATGAGACTGAAGAAATTTAACAGTTCGTGGGGGCTTTCATGTCTGTCCAATGTGCTTGACTTGGTGAGTCAGTGAATAAGTAAGGTAGAGCTGAAATTCCTGGCTTCCTCCTCCGACCTTTTGCTAAAGATTAACCGTAGGACCATGCAATCTGAAGAGCTTAATTATGTCTGCCTTGCTGGTTAAAATCATGAATGTACACGCATAAAGGGTAATTTGGATACAATTTCCCGTTGCCAATTCAGCCTGCGAGTGTGAGTTCTCAAGTTCCTCGTCGTGTGGTCTTGAATTTGATCATCAAGACCAAGCTTCACAGATCTGATACCAGTACGTTAACTGCATAGGGACACTGCTCCCTTTTGACATCATTTTCAAGGGTGTGCTTATCAAGTTTTTCAATTCTGAGGTTTCTCATCCTCTGATCTTGAATTTGGCCCTCGAGGTAAACTGGTAAGGAAAAGAATCGCGAAACCGTAATCAAAGTCCCCGTGTTACCTCCACAGGGAAATTCTGGCGAGTTCTTACAGTGAATAAAAATGAGTAGCCAAGTACGTCGGTGAGAGCGGGGTTAATTTCAAGGACACAGTCTTCTCTCAGTGAACAAATGATTTAACATGCGGTTTGTTGTGTGTAGTGCTATGGCTGGGATTGTCGTGTGCTCGTGTGCTCGGGCCGAGTAGCAAAGGCCGTGGTTAACTCGCCCCCGATTGGGGGCAGTTGACCGCCCCCCCCCCCTCCTTAAGTTGTTTCTAGGATTGCGAGAGAAGGAACAAATGGAGCCCCACGAAACTTTGTGTACCCTTTGCTTGATCATTTTTACACCTTGTGTGGAATAGTTGACCTCAGGTCAAGTCAGGTGTCCGACCTAGGTCAGGTCAAACGGACCCATGCTCAAAAAAAGTTAAGCGCCCTGTAACTTTTTCGAAAAACAAGATATCACAAATATGCTTTCAGGGGTTAGACATCTTGATAGATGCAACAAATCTTCTGTCTCAGATTTTTCGGGCTTTTCTGGACCATGGACCTCAGGACAAATGTATTTTTAAGACATGTCGTCGCTTTTTTTCGGAAATTGGCGGAGTTTTTCATAACATTTTTAGTGCGGACATCTAGTTACCGTCAAAGGGCAAAGTATCAATGACTTCCAGCCATTGACCTGAGGTCAAGTCACGAATAATTGTTGTGAGCCAAAATGTACTACCGTCAAAATCAGCGATAAATTACTTAGAATTGGTAGAAAATGGCAGAACTGGCTAACGCAGACGCAAGTAATACCAAGAACCTCAAAAAGTTTGCAAAAATTCCATATTTTGGAAATAAACAGGCTCTCGCAAATAAAGCTCCGCCAGTTGTGTAGACTGCTAACTAATGAATTTCTCCAGAATTTAAGAATGAGAAAACATCACAAGAACCACTAAGACCAACAAAATTTACATGAATAAGCTTATGTCACAAAAATAAAGGAACGCTAAATTAGTTCCCGTTAATTTCTTACTGAGTACGTCTGCGGCGCCCCGCGACAGCCGGCGTGAAAATTGCCATGTTTTTAACTCAACGTTTCGACGTATATATTTAACAAATCTGAGAAATTAGACGTGTATGGCATCTGCGAACCTTTACCTGTGCGTTGGTACCTTTACCTATGCGTTATCAGTCACAGCCCTTGAGATTCAGACCGTTTTTCGGTCTCGTGCAGTTGGCTATGAGAAAACATATATGGGGAGTAAATTGCTTACATATTATCCAAAACTAAAAATGAGACCAGCTTCGAACTCTACTTGTCACGAGCTTTCCAACGGTACGTTTATTTTTATCGTGCGACCAACCGTTGGTGAGTTAGAGGGGGCGGTCAACCACCCCGCCAGTCGGGCGTGATCGCCGCTGACCCACGGCCGTGCACGGGTTAAAATCTCATTCATAGAATCCGCTACTGTCTAGAGAGCAAACGTCTTGCCAACCGACCATAACACCTCACATGTTGCTGTTGGTGTTGATGCTACCATGTCCTTTGTTTCTAGACCCCGGCTTCCCAGATGTCATTAAGTAAGAAACTGTTACTGTCTCGAGGTGGTAACAATTGTGGATGGATTTTGGAGAGATTTCTCTCGATCAACACTGATCATCGCGGAGCTATTGGATAAAGGAATCTCGTGAGGGTGACACTTAGATGTGCCGGATAGAAGGGGTTTTTAGGATTGCAATGGGAAATAACGACATTGAAAGCAGGACTTGGACGTTCTCAGAATTATTGGGGGTGAGCGCATCAATCTGAGATAATTTCACGCGACATCATAGGCGTATTGTTAACTTTCCATGAAGTTGGGGATGCACCCGCGTCTTTAAGTTCCAACTCCCCCCGTGGAAAAGAAGGTGGATGAGTAGCAGAGTTGAACCGAGTAATGACTGCTGAGTGATTAATGTTGAGCTCGAGTGGGCTAAACACTCTCGAAACATGCGCTGATATTTCGTTCCTTCTTTTATGTGTTCTTTGGCGAAACACATGTGAAATATGCATCAACGCCAGTATTGTTTCCGCATTCCGAAATCCGAGCATGACCTATAGCGACATCTATACAGATATATAGTTATTTGCCCTGACATCTAGCAACGAATATGAGAACCAATGGCAAAAGTCAACATCAGTTTCGTGTGCAAACAAGTATACTTTAAAACCGCTCTCTGTCCTATGTTTCCGAACAATATCACAAATTCTTGGTCCTATTAAACATGAGCATACAAATAATCATTTCTGAGTGAAGCAGAGAATTTAAACTTTCCCAAATCCGACCATTAGCGATCTGAATTAGGTACTTACATTTATTGACCAGCTCTATTTTATCCAGCTGCTTGTACCGCCGTTTGAAACGCGTGATAATGACGCGCAAACTCGCCACTATTGTAGCGGGCTCGCACGGGATGCAGGATGGGGAACGCGCCGTGTCGTCGTCTGCTGCAGATGTCGTGGCGAGTGCATGGTGTTGGCAGTTGGTAGTTGGTGTCGATGCTGACGATAGGCCGATCTGCAGTGCCTAGAGAACCGGATGTCAAGCAAAACCGTGGTCGACCGGTGATCAAGAGCAGTCGCCTACGAGTGGTGGCGTGCCAGGCAGGAGAGAACTCTGTAGGCGAGTCACGGCATGCCGTTTTATTTGCGGCAGGTTTTCCCCATCCGTTTGAGCGATGGTAAGGAACAGTCTTACGCCGAAGATGAATGCGAGGCGGTTGCGAACTTTACCCTGGCCAATGTGGTCAGGCAGCTGTCAAGCATCGCCCTCGCCGCCGAAGACGTTTTCCAGGATTTGCAAGACAGCTTCTGCGCCATTTCCAAGCGGACTCAGGCCCTGCAAAACCGTGTGGACATTGTTAAGGAGAAGGTGGAAGATCTCAAGAATAATGACACCGCCACCCGTAAGTTTTCGGCGCATGCAACTCTGCAGCGCGCAGAGAGGAGGAGGGGACGCGACCCCTTTATCTCCATGTGGTGGGGACTGTTCATTGCTATTTTCAGGCATAGGTAGAGCCTTAAAAAGGAAATGCTCATGGGACCAGAGCTGGATTTCCGTCAAAGAAAAAATGTCGTGTCATAGTGATGGACCCCAGCATACTGCTTCATACTTGTTCTATCTTAATTTATTATGACATTTCAGGTAAAACATTTACTGATTAAAAAGAGGATCTATGATGCACATTAGTCTACAGAGGCCGCGCACACTGCTACAGACACTGCTAGGCTCACTTGTTCAGCAATACCAGTATGTTTTTATCTAAATACAGTTGGCATTTATGTGAAACAATTTTTTTCCCAAGAAAGACAACCGAGTGGCGATTCCTCAAAATATCTATGTGTATCATAATATTGTGTATAATCCATAAAAGCGACCTATATGTGTACTTTGACTGTGAGACACATTAAGCCAAGCCAGAGCTGCTGGAGCCAAAATCCATGTTGGTGGAGCTAAAGCCGAAGTCGATGGGGCCCGTCCAAAAGTACAGTGAGCTGCGTTTTTGCACCAGTCAAAACCCATTTCTGAGATATGCCGGCCGGAGACCTTCGTGTAGTCATCTAGTGTGTAAAGCCTTATGCAGAGTCAACAACACGGCGTTACAGATTTCAATAAAATGGGTCTTTGGGCAGCAAGGGTTTGCCCGGACAGCATATTACGTACTGAAAGAAGTCACATTCGGTAACGGAAACTTCAGGGAAGCTTCTTATCATTGTCAGGATTGATCTTCTGGAATGATAAACTGGAAACAAACGTTCATATCAAGAGACAAAAGCAAACGCCTAGAGCCAGGGGCGTCGTTTTGTGTTAATGATTGGGGAGGGGCCGAGCCGAGGGTCCGACAATCGCACCTTCCCGCAAATGCAAGTTTTTCAGTGGATTTAGTCCACTTTATTTTGACCAAAGGGAATTTGTATGTTTTTTGTTGTTATGTATCGGATAACAATTGTATATATCCTCATTTATGTATAGAAAGAAGGTCGAAAGGTAGATAACCACTTCATGCTTTATTGAATACTTTCTGTCTATCTCTTCTCTGTTCCCGCCGCTCATTTTGTTCTTGTTGCCCATTTCCCTTTAGAACCGGCAGAAAATATTGGGGGGGCCCAAACTAACACGGGGGGAGGCAGGGCCTATTTTAACATGTTAACTGGGGGGGCAAATGCCCCCCAGTCGGACACTTTGCCCCCCCAGTCAAGATCCTTTGCCCATGCAAGGAAAAAAACAGCCAGGTGTACTAGCGTACCCAGGAAGGTGTTCCATAAAGCGCTGCGCTCGCAAAGCAGCATCTTATCAACGAAGGATGTGTTGAATCACTGAGTAATGTGGGAGCACACTTAGAAGCATCACTTTATAATACGTACTGCAGGCACACCTAGTGACCGCTGGCGAGCGTGTTTCGTAATTAATACGCCGACACCCGATGCCGCGATTGTCTGGTGGGCGGCCAAGGCGTTCCATTGCATCGTAAGCACGTTAAAAATGATGATAACCATCTTTGATGTGTTCAAGCGCAAGAAAACTGAAGGGCAAGCTGGTGCGCAGGGCGGTTTCGCCATGGTGAGATAAGGTTTATATGAATGCGGTAACAGTCCAGCACTGCTGTAATCATCACCAATCATCCTGATCCGAAAACCCTGCTAAATCCCAGTACCTTATTGGTAGAACTTCATTGAACTAGGCGGTTAAACCCGAGTTTTACGCGAGGAAAACGGAAAATTAATCAGTCATATATTAAAACCGCCAATCCTGCTGCTCCTAGTTCATGGGTTTGAGCATCCGATGAGCATGCTTCATCTGCTTAACGAACATGGCATGGCCCAGACTGCAGATAATGACGAATGTTGATGATATCTCACTGAGGCGGGCCTAAGGCGAATATTTCAATCTGAGGTGACTTTTATTTTGGGGCCGATAACCTGGAAATGGAGAAGTTTGTTCTGCATGTGTTGGGACAGCTTTTACACTTCTGCGCAGTGTTGAAAAACATATGGCCAAAATTCGGCGAGAAAATGTATTTTGGGGATAGATTAAATCAACAGAAACTATCCCGGACAGGCAACCTACTGTCTCATTTAGGGAAGAATCGAAGCTGCCGCAACATCTCGCCAATATTCTGGCCATCGTTTGCAGACTGCGACTTATATATTTGAAGTACCACGCCTTGCCATGCCACGGTAACCCACGGTGCCGGTCTGGCAATTTTCTGCGCGTTCTTAGACGTCAGGATATTTAAGGACCACCTGCGTCAATGCAGAAAGTACCTTTCATAACGGAAGTCTGTGCCGCTATGGCTGCACCACGAGAAAAAAACCGAATTTTGGTTGACCGGTGCTCAGAACTGCCTTCACGGGGAGAAGTGCTGCAGCAATATTTTCAGTCCCACCGTGTGGATAGGCTTACCCAGAGGTAGGTCAAAACACAGATCGTCCGCGAAATGATGAAGGTGTGGAACAAAGCCCGTATTCTCACTGCACTGGAACGGAACGTGATAACGAAGCTCAACAGGAAGCTTGACCAGTACCAAAGGCAAATTCTGGAGGCTCACGCCGGAAATTGACAAGAAGAATGGATTTAGGGACAGCCTTAACAATCTTTTTGACCTTGTCCTTGTCGGCACCATTAAGATCATCAAAACCAAGAGGATAAAGACATTCTCTAGGCCCAAAGGGAGCCAGGTCGCCGAGGCGTCATGGTGGTATTCGATAAGTTCCTTTCTGAGAAGGAGGAGCGAGCTCTTCACCGACAACAGTATGCCGAAGCTTTAAAGGGCTCGCCGTTAGATTAAACAGCAGACCGAGCAGGAGGCAACTGCCCAGCTGGAATACTCACCTACCGACAACACACAACTGACAGATCAGGATGACCCGCAGCCCTTGGCCATGCCTTCGAAGCGGCCCTGCAGGAGAGCCAAGAACATCGCCACTCCTGGTCAGGCAGCAGCCCTCGATCGGACCAAGCTCAATGATCGCTCTGCAATTCACTTCCTATCGGCGACGGCTTCGGTCCTCGGCCACGACTCCTCTGAACTGACGATCACAGAAGCTCGGGCACGCGCGCACGTAGATCGCAGAGGAAAGCCGTTGCGGACGAAATCTAGCATTCTTTCTCCGCGTCACCCAACCTGGTGGTCCACTGGGACGGCAAACTGTTACTGATGATGGAAAGGAAAAGGTGGATCGACTCTGTCATTGTAACCTGTCCAAGAAGTGCCGCCAAGCTCTTCGGTGTTTGGAAGTTGCAAGTAGAGCCGGAGCAACGCCAGCCGACGTTGTCGTGCTTTGTCTGGAAGACTGGGAGCTTTCGGACAACGTCGTCGTCGTGAGCTTCGACACCACCTCCAGCAATACTGGACAAGTTGTGGGAGCAAACACGCTTCTTCAGCAGAAGCTTGAGTGACGGCCTTTTCACTTTGCTTGTCGTCATCATATCGTCAAACTGGTGGCAGAGGCGGCTTTCTCCATGCGCTTCGGTCCGTCCTCGGGAGCGCGATCTCCTTGTTCAAGAGCTTCAAGAAGAGGTGGAGGCTCATTGATTAGAACAAGTTGGAACCCATGGTGTATGAAGACCTGGAGTCAGCAGTGGCCGAGACGTTTTTCTCTTCCAATGATCGCTTCGTCGCCTTCTGCCGTGAGAAGCTCGCCAAAATCCAGCCTAGCGATGATTATCGTTGGTTCTTTGAGGTCTCGATTATCCCCTTTGGTCAAGAACCTCCACGGGGAATCAAGTTCCCCAGCCAGGTGCTCTCCAACGTGCCAGATAGATGGTTCCATCGCGCCAGATGGATGGGGCGCATAATCTGAGGGATCAAGATCTTCTTGCTTTGCCATCAGTTCTCCGTGCCTCTCAGTGAATTGGGAGCACTCAAGCGCTTCGTCTCTTTCATGGTTGTTTTGTACGTCAGTGCATGGTTCTGCTCTTCATCGGCGGTCAGCGCTTCCGTGCACGACCTGGCCGTTCTGCAAAGCCTGATGTGAATACTGAAATTTCGAAGGGGATCTCCAAGGAGTTTGCCGATCACCTATTATCTATTAGACATTACAGTCGACATATGATTTATTATAACAATCACCTATTATGGTGCCCCAGCGAAGAACTGGCTGGTGTGTCGTTCTTCGACGAGGGCGTGCCGTGTGAAATGAAGACGAGGATGATCGCGGCACTCCAGGAACAGGGATCGGAGAGTCCTCCCAGCGAGCGCAGGTGGATCTCGCAGAAAAGGAGGTTCTCGTCCCAGGAAGATCATCGTCGACTTCATTACCGCAAAGTTGGTGGGAAACCTGAAAGCCTACGGCATCAACATGGACTTCCTTGCCGCCGATCCCGCTGACTGGGAGACAGCACCTGGCTTCACGGACGCTAAGAAAGTCCTGTGCGGGATCGCAGTAGTTAGTGACTTCGCCGAACGAGCTGTGGCTCTTATCCAAGTGTACAATAAGGTGCTGACGAAGGATGAAGGGCAAAAGCAGTACCTGCTGCAAGTCGTCGAATAGCATCGTCGCCAGAACCCCGAGACCATTAAGAGGACTGAAGTATCATTCCCACCTAAGCCACACTGCTGCCGACAGGGCCAGTGACCTATGACCTGAGAGAGAATGCGAAGTGTCTTTCGGTCCAGTGTGTCAAAAGGAGTACTAAGATGTGCATTTTATGCATATCGTGCACTTGGTTTAAAAAACTGAAGCACAAAACACGTTTGGGGGCATTTCAGACACATTTCTCCCTGAGCGAATCTCCCAGGGATCACAAGTCCATGGAGAATGAGTTCTTGCTGGGGATAAGTGAAATGGTGTTCTTTGAATTTAATGGGGTCGGAATGCACAAAAGCCAGCGCGAATTTCATCGAAATAAAATAAAATCCAGCACAAACGACATACAGTCTTCGTGTGAAAGTGCTTAAGAGTGCTGGACCAAGGACATATTTTGCACACATGATTTCTTCCAAAAGACATATCAGTTAATGACAGAGCGCTGTGGAAGTGTTCATCGTAATTCGCCCTTATATATATATATATTTAGGAAAACATTCATTTCATTCAACATTCATTCATGTCCTTTCCTTAGGAGTACATATATATATATATATATATATATATATATATATATATATATATATATATATATGTATATATATATATGAAGTGGACAAAATTCAATAAGGAGAACACAAATGCTGGGGGGAGGGTGGTCTCAGCCAATGCGTCTCGTTCGCAGAATTGCCTCCGCAGTCATTTTTCCTTAAAATAGGCCCTGGGGGGAGGTCAGATCAACATGGGGGGACTCGGGCCTTCACAAAAGAATACAAATCGGCACCCTCGCCAGGAGCCTGGGGAGCCGTCTCGGATTTTTTAGTGGGCGTATACACTCGCACACACTGCGTGCTGGCGCCGGCGCGGGCATGCACCTCTCCTACGCCGAGATCCAGACTTCGATTTAGGTCATTTTATTTCGCAGCTTCGAGGGCAACGATTTGTCAGTAATTTCCCTCATAACCGTAAAAAGGCGTTTTACAAGGTTAGGTGGAAGTTAAATTGCATGCAAAACGTTCACAAACGTGGCAAATGTAACGTAACGAATTCTCACTCGCCGCCAGTAATCACAGAATACCCTGTCCCCGTAAAAGGAAAAGGGTTAATGTTATTAAAACTGCGTGTATTACTTGGGCACAGTAATTGACCAATGCCTAAACAGATAATTTTCAAACACCACGGATGGCGCACTGCACAAACGGAACGCGACTATTGTCCTCTGAAACTCGTGACAATGAATGCCGTCTCCTTTATTCACAAGATGAAAGTACAGTCTATACCTAAAAGGATGAAGAGCACGAAAGAGATTCCACATCCGTTCCGGAAAGTGGGGGTGGATGTGCCCCCCATGACGAAGCCCATACCAAAAGGAAAAAAAAATCCGGTTTTCTTTGTGTCACTGAGAGTGACACAAAGAAACGACTTCATTGCGTTTGCAACGATGAAGTGATGTCGCCATTCCTAAGTTGGTTTGACATTTACCTTTGATTTGCTTGCGATAATAGTTGTCTGCTGAAGCATCGATTGAAATACATGTGTTTTGGAAAATCACAGGATGGATTTATGTATATGTTTCCACTTCCAGAAATTCCATTTTTTCTCCGCATTTCCTCTGGTGAAAACATGTTTCGGATTGTTATCCTCGTTCGCATTGTTACTTATTACACGACACTTCGACCAGCAGGATCTACAGGTGTCGTCAGGTGTCGAAGCCATTGGTCTGTAGTGTAACGAAGAACTCTCCTGCCCGAGACAACGATCCGAGAAAAAAAGAACACCGCGAAGCCTACCTCGTCACAGGCATTGCGTAAAGCCACATTTGTTACGTTTGTAAACCACACTCACAGGCGTCGACCATCGTTCACATGCATCTTGTTCACTCCAGTTGATCTCTGCATAGAATATATACGTCATGCACCACATCCTATGTGCGATAGTGCTCATCTCTGTATCATGCATACTCCATTAGCACCCATACATGCTCCGTGTGGTATATGGTATATGGTATACATGTAAGACATATACGTCATGCATGTATACCATATAATATTCCTTATATGCCATACCATATACCACGTTTATCATATATTATATGGTGCGGATTATTTATGTACATACAGCTCACGTTACACCTACGGCCGCTGCACACTGGGCGATTCGGCAGGTTCATTCGGTCGATCCGGCCTCACAGTTCCGATTTTCTCACAGAAAGGATCTCATCATTTCCATGTCGGGATGGGAGATGTAAGTCTCACGTGGCGATATTCTCGCGTATGTTTTTGCGATGAAAAAATGTCTTCACATTGCTTTCATATACCTTGTTATGCTTTAGAGCTGTTTTGCGCTTCATTCTAAATCAGGCACGTAGCCAGGATTTTCCTCGAAGGGGGTGGGCAGATGTCAGCTTTTATCATATGCCACTGGCGTATGACGAAGTTCATAAAACGACAGCAATTTATGCAATTTGCCTCATATTGAACGCACAGGAAAAACAAATAATGTTTGTTTTTGCAACGTATATGTGATCACTATTCCGTACTCCTGAGAAATCGCTAAATATCTAGTGAAGACCGCTTGGTTCAGGGGGCCATGGCCCTCATGCCCCCTCCCCTTGGCTACGTCCCTGTTCTAAATGCTCATGTTGTTCAGAGATGGCGGCCGTTGCATTTCTTGACATCGCGCAGTTTCCAGCGACGAAAAAATTGATCAGTCCAACGATTTTCTCGTCCATTGCCATGCCACGCAGTTGCCGACCTTAACCAAGCAAGCGCAACTATGATTTGTGTTTCCGGCTGGTTGCAGTCTCAGTCGACCACAAAATTGTAGCTGAGAGGCCGGATCGACGTAATGAACCTGCCTGATGAACCAGTGTGCGGCGGCCTTTACTGTTGCGGTGCATTGGCATTCATTCAGATGAGCTTTAATTGCATCACCTTTTTGAGGCATCCAGGTTTTGTGCGGTTTGTGGGATACTGTGGGATGTGAGCTGCTAATCGCGGTGATACGCACGGCACGATGAATCCCCGCTCGATGCGTTTTGAGATGATGCGTGGAATGGAATTTGAGTTCCTGGGAGTTATTTTTCCACCGTCCGCCATCGAAGTACGGCCGGGCGACGAGGACCATATATCCATTTACCCGTCGTGCCGTGCAAGAGATGGTAATTGAAGACTTCCCTGGTAAAGGGGTAATGATTCGAAAACTGCTATATGCTACTGGCAGCGACGCTATGACGAAAAAAAGATGCCACAGCCTAAACGCCACTCGGTTCCCAATTTCATTAGCAACAGAATGATAAGTAATTTAGCATTTGATTGTTTCGGAGTGTACGTGGGTGTATGTTGGGCGTTATAAATGTTTGATTTTTCGATGAGGTTTGATCTGTAACTGAGTAAAATGTCATCACCTACCCAACTTGGCATTTGTAAACAGGCTCTGCAGTTTCCAGAACGAAGTAAAGATGACCGTGGATTCCGTTTTCGTGCTCCGTGTGCCACATATTAGTTCGCAGAAACACATTTTTCACATACTTATTTTGATTTTCATATCAGACGTGCAATGAATAAGTGGTTGGTCGCATAAGAAGTGATATTGCTTTTCTAGTGAGTTGCGTTGATGTAAAAACCGACATGTTTTACCGGCGACGAAGAACTCATAAGCTTTGGTATTTCATATTCGTTATTGTTCAACGTACAGTAGGTAATGTTGCGCCTTACACACCATTCAAATCCCCATTTCATTAGCAACGTAATCGCACATAGTTTAGTGTTTGTAAACAGGCGTTGTAATGCGTAGGGTAAAGGGAAGTCGACTGTGCGTCATCCATGGACGTAGCCACGGTTCCAGAAATCGGGAGGGGGGATTAAGCTGACTGCAGTTCAGCAGGAATGGCTAGGGGGTGGCAATCATTCTTCTCGGGCGTTGCATGACAAGCTACGGTTGAAATCCCTTTCGTTAGATATCGCAGTTCAAGAAATTGTGTTGCCAGTGCGAACTACCTATTTGATACCTTAGAAAGTAGGAGAGACGTATCACAACTTCTGGAAAACTGCAGGCTGCGGGGCATACGCAGAGATAACATCCGTGACGTCTGCCGTTTGGTGCTATTCTTTCGGCTGCGCCGAGCGGACCGGCAGTAACGTACATTTTCAGGCATAACTACGAGAATTTCCAACGTACTTGGAACTCTTTGGCACCCTGCATCGCCAAATTGGTGGTGGAACAGATATGGGAAATTTGGCTCGCCTAACGCAAGCTGTTTGTCCTAAGTTGGCAAAAAACGGAGGGGTGTTGCTAGGAACCTCCACCAGTGCGAGGGAAGTTGCCTGGTCGGTTTCACTGAGATTTTTATGAGGACCCTGCTCGCCGGCTGTTGCGTGTGATTGTGAAGCGTGGCACGCCTGGAACATTTGGCTCGCCACCGCCATCGATTGATGTTGAGAGCACTCGTCACCTGCTCTCGTTTGGAGCCAGGACAGTTGCTCCTTGGTGGAGGCCGTGAGAGCTCGGCGATGGGCATATGAGTGCTGCAGGCGTGCCCAAACGTTTGATTTCGCCCAAAACACAACCGAAGTTCACTTGCAGTAATGGCCCACTGGCTTGCCGGCAGTTGCTTCTGATATTTGTCGTCTTTCGTTTGCTTGGACGGGCGGAATGGTACGTGTGGTGATGTCCTGAACAGCGTCTGTACCAAAGTATGAAGATGCACGGCTAAGTGCTCTTACCTGTTGTCGCTTTTTTGTTTGCGTTGGCAACGCCAGCGGATTTTGTATAATGAACCATTAAAAAAAAAAACAGGAGCGATTCCCAAGTTTATTAGGACACGTTTGGTGTATGAAGTATGATGCCGTTGACTGCCCGGCTGTCGAGGTGTTTGTACACAGGCTGCCGCTCAGGAAGCCGTCTTCAGCTTTATTATTCGTAGCAGAGGGAATTACTTCCCGTAGCGTTTTCTCTTCTGACGTGCAGCCAGAATCATCGTCCCACGAAACGTCTCCCGAATCGAAAAGAGCATCACTCAGATGGATTGCGTTTATTTCGGAATTATTCTCTTTTATCATAAAACCGGTCACATAAATCGCAGCGGTCTGTGGTATCGTGACAGCCGTGGCCACCAGGATCTGTTTGAAACCACCGCTTGATAAACATTGACAGCTTCATTTCGTGCCTCTCAAAGCCCGTTTCCGATCAGAATGCTTCTTCCAGGCTGCCTTATCTTGGTGCCTTTTAAAAGCAGCTGAATGTTCCCTTAACTTCTGGGCAGCACCTTGATGAAAAGGCCGCCCAGGGGTGCCATAATGAACTTTGACGGGTCGATAGGCACTTCCTGAGCCGGGGTGCGCGGCCCCGGCGCCAGCATGTTCTCCCGCAGCACGGCCACCAGCGCCACCTTCGCCTCGAACAGCGCGAACCGCATGGCGATGCAGTTGCGCGGCCCGCTGCCGAACGGTCGGAAGGCGCACGGGTGGCGCCGCTCCTTCGCCTCGGGCAGGAAGCGGTCCGGGTCGAAGCGCAGCGGGTCCGGGTAGATGTCCGGGTCGCGGTGGATGGCCAGGATCGGCATGTGGACCACGGTGCCCCTCTCGAGGCGCAGGTCCGTGCCGGGAAGGACGTAGTCCTTGGAGCACCGGCGCTCCGTGGCCATGAGCGGCGGGTACAGGCGCAGCGTCTCGCTCAGCACCCTTTCCAGGTACGCCATCTCGCCGACGGCCTCGTAGGTCAGCCGGCCGCCGTGCTTCTCCAGGACGTCGTCGATCTCGCGCTGGGCGGCCCGCTGGCAGTCCGGGTGGGTGGCCAGCGCGTACCCGGCGAACGTCAGCAGCATGGCGGTCGTGTCGTAGCCGGCCATGAAGAACAGTATCGACTGCGTGACGATGCTGTCGTTGCTGAGCACGCGCTCGCCGCTCTTGTCCTTCGTGTCAAGCATGAGCTGCAGGAAGTCTTTTCGTGTCGTAGTCTCTTGCAGGCGTTGCTTGATTGTGGCGTTGACCACTCCCTTGAAGAATGCGTTCGACGTCTTGAAGGGATCAGGGAACCTCCTTGAGAACCATTTTGGCAGCAGCATTCGTGCCAGGATGTAAATAAGTCGATAACCCGCTACAGGTGCAAAGAAAGTTCCAGCATACTTTGCAAACTCTGTGTTCGGATCTTCAAACGAGTTACAGTTTACCCCGAAAGCACAAGAAGCGATGTTGTCCATGGTGAAACGGCCAAATGAGTCCTTCAGTTCGATTTCGCCCTTGCTTTGCATCTCCTCGCGCAGGTACCGGTTTAGGCTGGAAGCGTTGTGCAGGCAAAGCTGGTGCATGGCCTTCAACTTGCTGGCAGAGAATGTCGGCGACATCACCGCCCTCGTCTCCTTCCACTTCTTACCGTTGACAGCTATGAGCATGTCTTTATGACCGTCGCTGAAGACAAAGTCTCGGTGATCGGTGAAGTGTTCAAAGTCCTTGATATTGATGGCGCGAATGAGGTCCAGATCTCCGACGAACAGAGTTGGAGCGCCGAGGTCGATGAAGCCGCAGAACCTTTTGCCGCCGTGCTTCGTGTAGAGCATATTGTGTAACTCGTAAACGGGGAGAATTCGGCGACTGTAGCCCCAGGGCAGCTTCCCCGGGGGTCCGGGCACGCCCCGTGACGGCCAGAAGTCGAAGTTCCTGGTGAGATGACGGTACAGCAGGCCCAGAGCGACCGCCAGCGCGGCGACCGTCATGGGGCTGAACAGCCAGGAGAGCGGCCGCCACAGGGCCGACAGAAGGGCGCCGATCATGACGTCACCGTTCGCGATCTGCGTCGGCTAGTGCGCCCGCTGCTGCGGATCCGGGCACACACCGGGCACTCCTCTTTCACTCCCAACGGTTGCAGTAGAAGAACTCTTCGTCTTCGGCCTCAGAAAATAGCCTTCTCACCATCCAACAATATTGTTCACACGACTTCTTGATGACACGAAATCGCCGCGTACCAAGCTGCTAGTCGTGCAGGCTGTGCTCCGCTTTGACTGAGCGCATCCACAGGCGAGACCGCCAGCCTCAGACGAACACTATCGGCACACTATCCCCGCACGGGCGACGGCCGCACTCTGACTGTCGGCAGTGTCATGGCCTGTTTGTGCGCAGTTGACGTCGCCGGCTTCAGCCAGGCGCGCGGCCAGCGCTGTGCAGGAGGGGGCAGCGGCGCTCACCCGCGGCCTCCGGCGATGTGCCGGATTGTGCGGTGTGTGACTTGCACTGATGTCGTAATCTCTCTCTCTCTCTCTCTCTCTCTCTCTCTCTCTCTCTCTCTCTCTCTCTCTCTCTCTCTCTCTCTCTCTCTCTCTCTCTCTCTCTCTCTCTCTCTCTCTCTCTCTCTCTCTCTCTCTCTCTCTCTCTCTCTCTCTCTCTCTCTCTCTCTCTCTCTCTCTCTCTCTCTCTCGCAGATTCCCGGCGTACTCACGTATCAGGACTCAGCCCGGCTCAGGCCTGATCGGGTAGCCCATCTGCCGCCTGAGTTAACCCTGAACAGAACGGTGTATGCCCGAACTAAGGCCAAGCGCTGCCGACGCGACAGTGCGTCCTGGGAACGGCGCGGTACTGCTTCTTGCCTGGCCGTAAACAGACCAATGGCTCCCGGCTGGCCGTGACCGAATGAAGCCCGGGCAGCCGGCGCTGAAACGCGGTTTTTTATCGCTGCAGATGGGCACAAAACGGTTTGTTAAGAAAATCGGGAACCGGTCAGAAATTGCTGCAGGCGAGACCAGGATCTGGCCAGATTAGAGTAGATTCAGGTCGGCATTAGATCAGGGTTTGAATCGACTTTTGAGTGGTCGACAGATCGATGCCAAATCACCAGGAGTACGCAATATTTCGTTTCGAGCCGATGCAGTCAGACCTGTGTCACCTTTTCGAGACCTCCAGGACCAAGCAGGCTGTCTGTGTCGTTGACATTATCTCCATCATGTTCGAAATTCTCGGAGTCCCCCAAAAAGCCAACGTTGGTTATTGATCTCACTTGGCCTTTGAAAGATCATGAGATGTCACGGTACTTCCAGGGACATCTGTAATCGGGTTGGGTGGCTTTTCGGATTACTTTGACTTTTTGTTGAATAAGCCATTTGTCAAACTGTACGAAAAAATTGCGGAATGGCAAAACATGCCATTGGAAGTGACCTTATATTTCCATGACGTAAAATGATCCGGAACTAGAAAAGGTCTCAGGATCTGCAGAATTGAATGGAACTCATGAGGACAAAGTCTCGTGCAGCTCACCTATGTATTTTCAGCCGCAGCTCTGGAACTACCGTTTCTCGTTATAGTGTAGTGTAGTGTAGCGAGAAACTGTATGGAGCCCCGATCGGCCTTCCCTCATAGGACGAAGATCAACGCATCTGAGCTCATTAGCAGTCGACGCAAGCAACATCACATTACGCAACAGTCCTGTTGCAGTCTTTTTGTGAGAACTAGAACTGCTTCGAATAAACCGTTGTTAAAATGTTGCTGAAAATAATGTTTATCATTGTGGCTTTGTTGCTTGGGGCAAAAATTTGGAAAAAAACGTGGCAGCGCGAGCCCTCGTACAATGCAGTGGACTGCGGTTCTTGTTCACGTGAATCAGAAAGGACCCCCTTTACACGGGGCATGACTGTCGTCCTCGTCGCTCGGCTAGCCCGGGACTCGCCTATGTCGCCTCGTGCCGGGCGCGACCCTGGGCAGATACGGACAGGCACTCGTGATGAGGTTGTCAGCGTGACGCCCGTCTGCCGGTGGCCAGTGCGCACGTGCACTAGGTCCGATAATCCGTCACAGCCGCGCCGGCCCGGTCCGCCTCCCGAGCCGGCCGGGGTAAAAATGGCCGGCGCAGGCTGCTGGGCGGCCGGTCTCCGTCAGCCAGATTCCGGCCTGACTGGTGATCGGCTCGCTGGCGGTGGCGCTGTCGGGAGCTCGCTCGTGACGCACGGATCGGCGGCCACGCTCCGCGGCGGCGTTCACGGTTTAGCGCCGGGCGAACTGCGGAGGAGGCGCGGGGGGGGACGCGAGCCGGCGGGCGCGCCTCGGAGGCTGGTGCTGCCGCGCGCCGGACGTCGGACGTGGCCTCCGCCCTGCGGCCGCGGCGCTCCTGGCGCCGGCTCGTGTTCCGGGGGCCGCCTGCTCCTCAGTGACGCGTCCGATGTCAGCGCCGGTCCTGTCCGGCCGCCAGTCCAGAACGGGGCTCGAACGGGACCACCTCGAGCACGGAGTCTGTCCCGTACTCGCGTCAGCCGGCGCGGAGGACACCGCGTTGCGGAGACCGCCCGTCGTGCTGACGGCGCTGGCGAATGCTCTCTGCGCTGCGTTCGACTCCGTCGCCCGGATCACGGCGTCGAGTGGCGCGTGCCTTCGCCGGTGGCCTTCGCCGGCTGCCGCACACCATCAGAACGGGTCAGCGTCCGTGCCGCGGTCTCCTGGATCGGTCGGCGAGGCGGGCCCGGACATGCCCAGTTCCGGGCTTCACGCGAAGCCGCTGGTAGCCGTGCCTGCCACGTCACGGATTAGACATGCATATCCCTACGGAAATCCTGGATACGACTGTGTAGGCTGGGAACTAGATTGGCGTGTTACCACTTTCGCCGTACGTTATCCTTAAGCGGAGAGCTCTCTGCCGAAGAGTTTTGGTGTTTCGGAAGTTGTTTTTTTCATTCTTAAGTTTTTGCTGCAGGCT
This sequence comes from Capitulum mitella, assembly GCA_030062745.1. Lineage (NCBI taxonomy): Eukaryota > Metazoa > Arthropoda > Thecostraca > Pollicipedomorpha > Pollicipedidae > Capitulum > Capitulum mitella. The sequence continues at coordinate 1,939,994 of CP099840.1, read as the reverse complement.
GGAGGACGTACGCCGGGGTAGCGCGGTCAAAGGTGCATAGTTTTCGCTAAGTCCAAACATGTTGTCAAGAATTCACAAACGTTAGACGACATGAAATTCAAATTCTTGACTCTGTCAACATGCACCAGTCTCATTTCATTTCCACATGCCCAGTGGTTCCACGAGTAGTTCGCGCAAAGTTAAGACTAACGCCGAAACCCGCTCAGTCTGATGTGAGACGCCAGCAAATTTTCGAAACGCTGTCATTTTTTCTTCCCCGGCATCTCCTTGTTACCACACAATGGCGAGAGGCCGACGCAGCTGGCGATGTCAGATGTTATCGTCGGTGTCGGACAGCGTTCTGGCAGTGACAGCGGGGCCCAGTGTCGCCGTCAGAGCCCGTTTTCCCTTGCGCGCGACACAGTTTTCGCGGGCCTGGGCACTGTCCCGTTCTCGGTTGCACGGTGTTTAACCCTCATGATGGAGCGCGGCCGAGCAGAGGTCTGATACCATGAGATAGCAGTGACCGCCGCGTCATCTTGGGCCTAGAGGGAATCTGCAAGAGGCGCTGAGTGCACTGGTGCCTCGTACGCCACCCCGCGGTGGACTGGTGACGACCACTGAAGGTGCTGTGGCGTCACCATGTAGCAGCCAGATCTGTCTCGGAAACGGGGCCCAGGCGCCGCGAGCCCCAGCGCTGGCAGCGGTGGACAGATGGCCCGGCGTCGGCAGCATGGTCGCCTACAACTTTCAACGCCGCCTGCCACAGGTCGGCCGTTACTCCTCTATCCGACGCCAAAGACAGGAAAGCCCTGAACGCCGCGGTACGTCACGTTTCACCGGTTCCCCCGGAGAGGGTAGTGATTACCCCTGGCTTCGGCGTCGTTAGTCATTTCCGACTCGGACGTCGTGAGAGTTGTTCCCTGGCCACTGAAGGGCAAAAAAATGGGACAGACCTCCATGCCGGCGTCTCCGCGTCCCGCTCGTAGTTTCTAACCCTTCCCTGCTCCAGGCCTGCGTGCACCTATCTCGTCCGTCCTCACATGCCTGTCTGCGAGCCGGCGGCGGCGGCGGCGGCGGCGCGGCCCTGCACCTGTACCGCCAGCGGCCGTCCCCGCTCGGCCGTTGTGTTAATCTTCCCATCTGCCGGCACAGCGTCGGGGGCCGGGCGGCCACGGCCCGCCGTTGCCCGGTCGCCGCGGTGAGTCAGCGGCGGCGGCGGGCCGCCGTGCCTGGCCTGGCCATGTACGGGCCGTGCCCCGCCGGCCGGCCCAGGCATACCGTGCCCGACGGGCCGGCGCGATCCCCGCGCCCGGGCTAAAGTCCGCCCGGGCTCTCTCGGCGGCCGTGCGCGGGACTGCTCCGGCTGCCACGTGGCCGGGATTTGTCGTCCGTGTGCCGCTCGAACACGCCGGTTCCGCCCGGTTCTCCGATCGTCCCAGTTTTTCAGCGTTTTGTCCCGGTCCTGCCGTTCCGTCCCGGTCGCACCGTTGCGTCCCAGCGCCGGCGCCAGTGTCCCGGCCGTGCTGTTCTGTGTCGGTGCCGATGTCAGTGTTCCGGTCCCGCCTTTCTGTCCCATTTCCGCCGATATATCCCGGTTCCGGCGTCATTGTCCCCGTACCGATGTCAGTGTCCCGGTCCTGGTGTTCTGTCCCGGTACCAGTGTCCAGTATCAGTGTCCCTATCCCACCGTTCCGTACCGGTACCGATGTCAGTGTCCCGGTCCCGCTGTTCCGGGCCCAGCGCGCTCCGCTCCCGGCTCGTCCCGGCCGGGCCGCGGGCTGTTGTTCGGACGCGACCGCGGCGCCGCCGCCGGATCAGATCTGGGCCCTGATCGGCCGGCAGGCGCGGCCACGCCGCCCCGACGTAAACAGAGGCCCGCCCCTGGACCGTCGCACCGCGCCACGAGGCTCATCGTCCCGCCGCCGCCGTCCCGTCGTCGCCGGCTGAAGCGTTATCTCACCTCGGATCGTGCCGCGGTTCCACCGTCTCACGGCCGGAGCGGGTTCACGCCTTCCCGCCGTTTTACGGTGCGCCTGCGTTACCGCCTGTCACCGGCCGGCCCGCTGTCTGCGCCGGATCGTCCCATCTTTCCGTCCCGCCGGCGCGCTCCTCCCTCCGTGGCTGCCGGTACGACTCAGGAACTCCGTCGCCCTCCGCACACGACACAGCCACCTGCACTCCGATATACCCAAATCCGAGTGTCACGGCGATCTGATTACTATCTCCCTGGTGCGTCACTTGTTTTTAGTCGTCACCGCGCTCGCCGTGAACGCCGATGAAGAGCGGAAGCCCTCCGACATCACCGCGCAGCCCGCCGCCGCTCGAAGCCCGCCGTGGCGCTGTGGGATTAGCTCGGCGATTTAGACCGCCGTGCTGCGCTGTCGCCGGTCATTGTCGGCCTGGTCACGCCGACGGCGGCCATCCTGACGTGAGGCGCCAAAGTGGCCAGGTCCGACCCGACCGACCGTTCATGTCCTGCGCCATGGCGGCGGGAGGCCTGGCAATGCGGCCGAGAGGGGACCTGGTGAACGCGCCGTCTCTGGGCACGAAGGTGGCGGCTTCGGCCCTTGGCTAGGTCTGAGCCGTCGCAGGCGGCGACCGTTCGAAACGCACTGGCGTGGACAGTTGGTTGGACTGGCTGAAGGGAATGTTACACCATGGTCGACTTTTCATAAATATCCCTGGTTGGTTTGGAAAAATGCTGCTGATTACGGTTTTAGTATTCAGTTTTTGGAAAACGTTTTGAAACTTCAAAGAATGAGATTTCAGCAACCTGGAGAAGTTGGCTATCACAACTCAGGGCCCATGCGAAAGTGAAACATTCCCCGTGTCGTGAAGTTATCGAAGCGCGCGCTTGCTTGCTTGCTTGCCTGTAAAATTCCGCTCGTCCTCAGAACGCCGTTTTTTATTACAATGAGGCAAGTACCAGGTCGGATTGTGGTTGGAAGACGTGCATGTTGCACGTTCGAGTGCACATGCACCGAGCACGGAAGACGGACGCACCGGTGTGGAGACAGCGTACGTGTCTAGACAGTGCCGTGTACTACGCGTCCCAGCCACGAGCGTTTCTTGCACGCTCGCGTGATCTCCACGTGACGACACTGTTTGCCTTTCCGAGTCTCGTAGCGTCGAAATGAGGCCATTGTGTCAGATGCAATGTGCGATCCACCCGTCCGTTGTTGAAATAGAAGCTCGACTGGGAGCGTTCTGCCTCGTTCCGCCGCCGTGTTTGCTTTTTCAGCGAAAGCCGACCCTGGACTTCGAGCCTGGCCGGCCGCGCTCTTTGTTGATGGCGGTGGCTACGCTGTGCGAAATCCAGGCCGTCCGTCGATTTGGACGTTTTCTTTAGCTGGTCGACAGAGATTGGACCTAGGTCCGCTCTCGCCGACTTCGGGCTGTATCTCTCCGGGCACGCCACCGTGCTGACGCCACCTTCCCCGATATCGGTACGTCAACATCGCTATCGCGATGTTGACTTGCCTTGTGGTCGACAACGTGCTGCATTGTGAGCACAAGCTGCGAGACATTAGAGGTCCGCCCGTGCCCCACCGTCTTCTGCAGTCTTTACTCCCGGCGGCCAAAAGTCTGGCAGGAGGGTGGCACGTTCGTCTCACGTCGTGCTGAGCCAACCGTCTGGCAGGCGGCGATCACGTCCCCATCGCCTGTCGCCGTCCCCTTCCCCCTCCCCCGCCGGAAGGTGAGGGAGCGATCACCGGCCGCCGCCAGCCTCGTTCGCGTATCAACGACGCCCATCAGTCAGCGTCACCGGCTATCGGCCGCACCTGGCCCACACCGGCGGCGGAAATATCGCGGGTCCGGCTGCAGGAAGAACTCAGCCGAACGTTCACCGCCTCCGGAGGCGGGCAGTCGCGGCCGCGCCCCTCTTCCGGCAGGTCACCGGCACGTCCGGTGGCAGTCTGGCTGACCAGCCTCCCGGCTTGTCCTCCGCAGCACGTGGTCCCGGCCCCCGTCCCGCTGTCGCCCTGTCGGCCGGCGAGCGGAGCTGAGCCGCTTCTGCCCGCAGCTCCGGGCCGCAGCTCAGTCTGCCGGCGCGTCTGCCGACCTCGGCGGCCGCCAGCGCGATCGCGAGCCAGATCGGGGCTGGCCGATCTCGCGGCTCGCGAGCTCCAGACGCCGCCCAGCCTGCCGACGCGGCGCCAGCACGACCGGTCACTGAGCCGCTGTTCCCCGCCGGCGTCTCCTCCGAGCCGGAGCGGACGGCCGACCGGCGCTGCCCATTTTCCCAGGACCTCGTTCGCGTTGGCCACGCCTGAGACGGCTTTACGGCGCCCGTGTGGGCGTATCAGCCTGGCCCGGGCCAGTTTACGGCGCGTGGAGCTCTGCCGGCGCCGTCGTCGGCGAGTCGCGGCTCGTTTCCGTCCGCCGCGGCCGGTCCGCATGGCGGGCCGCGGCCCGTCGCCCGCCTGCACGGCCCGCCACGGTCGATTGGCGTGTTCGACTGCCCGAAACGTGTCGGCCGAGCTGACGACGGCGCGGCGGCGGCCGGTCGGCGCCGGGCCAGCGGTTCATCCGTCATCCCCCCTCCCTGCGGCGCCGGATCCGGATGTTCCGCCCGCGGCGGCGCCCCCGGCGGGTGGTTTGCACGCGCGGCTGGCGTTTCCCCACCTGGTCCCCTCACCTGCTCACCTGCGGACCGTGATGTCACCGTGATGGTGTGTCGTTCGGCACTGGACGTTGACGATTTCTTTTTTACGCTCTTCTTGGCTCAGCAGACATACATGCAAGAACTGCTGAGTTGTCCCAACAGACGTTGCATGAGGACGTTTACAAAACTGTTGCCCAGCGGAATTTCGCTTTAGTGGGCGTTTTGTAAATCCTGGATAACATATGGGGACATTAAAAAGTGTTTATTCCTAGCACACGAAGCATTTTAGCATATCTGCATGTTAGGCATCTCGGAGACGTTCTGAACCAGAGCGCAGACCGTTCGCTTACGCTGCGGCTCGTCGGCCGTCTCTTGCGCCGGAACACGTGGCATGCGGCCTCGGTAAGAGGCCATATCCGGCCGGCGAGAGGGCGGCTGGCCGGCCGGCGCCCCGCGGCCGACCTCTGCAGGCAGCCGGCCTCTCCGTCCGCGCCGCGCACGCAAGCGCCGCCCGGCCGGCAAGAACGGGTCCGTCTAACGGGCCCGTCCGCCGGCACGGCCATCACGGGGCGAGCCGAGCTGGGTAATGGCCGGGTTGTACGGCCGGGATGTGGAGTGGAGGCCGGGTCACTGCTGAGCACGTGACCATTGGTCCAGGGTGCCGGGAGGGGCGAGGTTAGGTCACTGGTGAGGGCGCTGGTGGATTCGCGAGCTGGAGGTACGATGTGGAGACGGGTTTAGGTCCGTGATCTGTACGCGGCTGTTGCGAGTGATCGGTTTGAGATAGGGGCTGGAGATGGGGTCGGGCCACTGATAGCACAGCGATGGCCTGTGGCATGGGACGCGATATGGAGTCGCGTCCCATGCCACAGACCTGACCTAATAGGGTTCCTGACCTGTGAACCGACGGCCACAGTCAGTTGCTCAGGATGCACACTGGAGTCGAGCCCAGGCCTTTACTCTGCAAATAGATATGCGGTCAGTGAAGAGATGACGAGACGGTAGGTCACTGGGCAGCACTCTGCTGAGACAGTCAGCATCACGGCGCAGTGACTAGCCAGTGATTCCGGTGGAGGTGCAAGCTGACCGCCGGCGAGACTGACCGCCACGTAATCGGCCTCGACGCAGCCGGAGTTATTGACATTTGGCGCGGACGATAGTAGGCCAGGTGACGGCTGCGCCACCTGCTGATACGAATTCAGGCGTCGTCGGACAAGCGAAATGCTGCAGAATGCGATGCGGGACGATCCATTAGAGCCGTGCTGGCTGCATTCGATGCACATTTGTCCGCTGGCCTTGATTGGTCCATCTGACGTGGGGCGATTGCCTGATACCTGTTGATTGGCGTAGAGTCACCAGCCTGCGTTTACTCGGCGGCTCGTATTGTCAGGATGGGTTTGCTTCCCCGTGGGCGTTTTGCGGACGCGGGACGGCGGCGCTCCGGGCCAGCTTCACGGAGTTCACCGCTCGTGAACCTGCGGGGGCTTGCGGGGGCTCAGATCGATGCCGATCTGGCGCGAGGTCGTTCGGAGGATCGATTACCATGTTACGGCGCTTTGCGGCTCAACGTCACTTCAATTTACATACATAAAGCTCAAGCGTACGGCATGGGCGTTAAATAGACGCCGGTACGGTTTTACAAATTGTCTCGTCTGACGTCGCGCGTGACAGGCCGCGTCCGAGCCGTAAAGGTCGCCTCGGCCGTCAGCGGCTCAGCGCTCACGCCATTGGTTTCCAGATCGCTGGCGTGGGGTCGTGCCGCTTCTGCGCCATTCATGTGGGTCAGGGGAACGATCACACGCTCCGAACGCATCTTGAAATACTGTTTGCGTCTTGTCGTGTGAGGCCCCATGTGTAGCAGACTCTTATGGGTTACCTGCAGCGTAAAACTGCCTCTGGTAGTGTTTGCTCGGTGTGCGGTCGGTCACCGGATCAGTGTAGTATCAGCAGCTTTCTCCCGCTGCACGACCTCCGCGCCTTAGCAGGTCGGCGCCGGCGCTCAGGACGAGGAGCAGCCGGCGGATAAGCCGCCCGCTCGGCTGCGGATGACGTGGTGTCGGTTATGGCCGAATCCCGGCTGAGGCGGCGGCGGCCTCTGAATAAGGCGCGGCGAAGCGCAAAGCGCAGCGGGTCCTGACAGCTGGAGCGCCCAGCTGTCGCCGTCGTCAGAGCAGAACTCGCGGTGTGCCGCGTGTAACCTGTCTGCCGCGTCAGCTGACGGCGGCCTGCCATGTCGGTGCTGGTGTTTGCCGGTGCCTTCTACGCCGTCATGGCATTCCGCCGTCGAATGACCGGCCGCAGTTCGGTGCAGACGGGGCTCCGGTGACCCGGATGGTAGCGTTCTCGGCCGGGTTACCGCGCTGTCAGCGACGCGCCGCCCGGGCCGGCCGCTCCGTCGCGCCGTCCAGGGTAATTGGGGAGGATTTACGACCGCAGGAGTGCATTTAAAGTGATTTGTTCATTGCAAGTTAATGATCATTAATTTGGGCCGGGTCGTTGCGGCGCGGCGATGAGCTGAGATAGCCGCGCTGCCTCGCCGATGGACTTGCGGCCGCGGCCGCCACCTGGCGAGACCGGGCGTGCAGGTGACGTCACCGGGTCGTCACGTGCAGCAGGCCCGCCGCTGTTGTGTCGTGCTGCGGCGAGAAGCCGGTCCGCCTTGCACGCCAAACGGAGCACAGCGCGACGGCGGGCCGCGATGGATGACAGATTCCTATCGGGGCGAGTTCGGTCGGCGCTTTTAGAGGGTGCGCAACAAGTTGTCCAGCGGACAAGTGTCGTGAGACGAGGTGCGGCGGCGACCTGCGGTTGGAGCCAGTTCTGTTTGTCACGTATGGAAGTCGTGAGTCCTCTTGCCGACCAGGTCGCCGGCGCCGCTGCCAAACTCGACGCGGTCTGTCGTCTCGATACTCGCCGGCGATGTAGATTCTCATCTCGCGCGCCTGTCGAGTGATTCTGAGCTCCGACCGGGGCCATCTCGTCGCGAGTGCCAGAGCAGCGGATCGTCCCCCCTCCCCCGGTTCCATGAATCACACCGGCAGCGGCTCCGTTCAGCCCCAGTACCGCTGTCGGGCCGGGCAGCCCGCTACACCGTGTCCGGCGGCTCCCGGTCACGTTTACACCGTCACCGGGCGTCCGCGCCGGGGTCCCGTCCGCTGACTCACCGGCCGGCGGCGGCGCGGCCGCTTTTTCGGCCGGGGGCGCCTCCGTGACGGTGCCGCCGCGCCGAGCAGGGTCCTTTCTCCGCCCGCTGTCGTGTGTGGTCCGGTCCGGTCCGGTCCGGTCCGGTCCGCTGGCCGCCCGACCCCTGTCGCCGGGGGACGAGAGGGGACGCGCCGCGGCGCCGGCCGACCGTGCGGGGAACAGCGCAGCGGGATTTTTCGCCGTGCCCTCCGCCGGCCGGCGGGCGCGGCGGCCGCGGACGGAGAGGGCTCGTCCGGCGGCCGGTGGGTATGGAAATGGCCTGTCTGCTGCGAGTGAGCCGTCGTGTGTCGGCTGACAGCTCGGCGCCGCGTCCGGGAGGCGGGAGCGGCCGACTCGTGCCGGGAAGACGACCTGACCGTGCCGGGAGACGGCCTGACCGTGTCCGGGAGACGGCCTGACCGTGTCCGGGAGACGGCCGGCTCGTGCTCGGGGCGACGACACGCCTAGTACTGCAGCGAGCCCGCCGGAGCGGCTCCCGCCCGCGCCGATGTCGGCGTCACGTCTGACGGGAAGCAGACGCGCCTCCTGCCGGTCCCGCGGCCTGCGGGAGCCGAGAACACGGCGATCCCGGCGCTCCTCGCTCCCGTTTGGCCGACGTGACGGCACCTGGCCTGGCCTGAGTGATGCAGCTGTCACCAGCGGCGCGTGAGGCCCCGGCCGTCGGAGCGCGACTGCCGCCGTCAGTCGGCGGCGCTGCTGCCGCCTTCGAGCCGAGGCGTCTGCTGAGGCTGAGCTGACTGGCAACTGGCCGAACGGCCATCGACGTACTCGGCACCGGCTTGCATTTTCTGGTGTGACAGTCGTCTTCTCATGCTCATCCGACCTATCGCCGTATTTCTACACGTACCGAGAGTCCGCCGTGCCGAGTAGGACCGCCAGTGATGCGGGGACGCCGTCTCGGCCACGGACGGACCGTGCCCGGCCGGCCGGGAGCTGCCCCGGCCGCCGGTCCCGAGACCGCGTACCGCCGGCATTAGGGGGCGGAGACGGGCCGAGAGCCGCGCCCGTCACGGCCTTCGCCGCTTTTTGCCCTGCCGCGCTCCGTCCCGGCGGCGGCGCATTACGCGCGGGGCGGCGGGTCCCCGGAATGTGGCTCTGGTGACCGCGCAAACGACGGCGCACATAAATCAGGCCTCGTGAGGGGGCGGTGCTTTCACGGCGGTGAGGTCGTCATTCGTCTTTTTCTTCTGCTGCCTCGCGCTCGCTTTTATTCCGGTCCGAGGTATCGTTGTCCGTCCATTTCGACCGTGCCCCACCTCTTCCGTTCAATTTGTGGAATGGTTTGGCGCTGACGCCGCCTGCACGACATGGCCTAATTTGGGAGGGGTAAAAACGTGGTCGGAGGGGCACCCTGACGAGGAGCGGTCCCGAATCCATCATTTGGCAGCGGCGCTGCGCTTTTTCGCCTCCCAGAAACCGGCGTAGGTCCGCTACCTCGGCTGGATTACGACAGAACGGTTACTCGCATTTCGGTCCAGCAGACAGGCCTCTGTCAGTGTTCTGCCGCGAACACAGCACCATTCACCGTGTAGCCGTCCCTCTCACTCCCTCCGACACGCCAGACGGTCCTGAATGGCGTGCGCTCTGGGTCCTCCGCTGTATTCAGATCGGCTTCCCACCGCGCCGACTGGCCGCTGCAGCACGGTGTTCGGCCGCAGCTTTCTCGGCGCTCTACCGGAGTGCAGGGACGGCGTTCGGCGGCGGCGGCGGCGGCTTGCGGTGGTCAGGGGCCGGTCTGTCGGTTCTCTCCATCTCGGCCGCCGGCACGCGCTCTGCTGAGGGGCGCAGAGCCCGTCCGTCGCCCGAGGCGGGCTGCACCCTGTGCGTGGCGCGGGGGAACGTCAGGCGGATGCGCCCAGCGTCGTCCGCGCGCTCTGTACTGGGATGCGTGCCGCTGATCTCGGTTAGCATACGCAGACACAGATGTACTTGTTGATGTCCTTGATGAGAACCGATGGATAGATAAGGCAATGGATGGATGAATCTGTGATGTGTACGTCCGGTGCAGGCATAGATAGATAACGCATGCACAGATTGATATATTGATGGATGGTACACGAAATGGCAAATCGACTGCGGAACAGGCAGACAAAGTTGTGTCTCACGCTGGGTACGTGATTACGCTGAAACAGGCGTGTCGCGGTTTTAAACCGGTCTTGGCTTAGCCTTGGGAGCTATCGCAGCTACTCCCTGTCAGATAACATACGTAAGTCACGAAGACGACACGAGATGACCACACACTAGGTGGTCATCTAGCAAGGGTGGTCACGCTAGGACATGAAGCACCGACTATTCTTTTTCGTACTCCTCGACGCGACGTCCGGCTCCTGGTGGCGGTTTGGGCAGGATTTCAGCGTATAATACCTGGTACTCGCTCACTCAAGCCTGCAGTCGCTGTCAACCACCTTGGGCTGCCGTCAGTGCTGTGGTCTCGCCCCGGCCTGAACCCATGCCCTCGTTGAACCATGGTTCGCGATAGCTGGGGACTGTCCAACCCGCGGTCGACATCTTTTTTGGTCGGCTCGGCTTTGCAGCCGTATCGTCGGTGCACGTGACTACGGTGAGCGACAGTTGACGCCGTCCGGCCCGCCACCGCCAGTGACCCAGCCGGCTGCCGTCATTGCTGTCGGTGCCCTGCCGTGCCGTGGTTTCGGTACATTCCGTGGGCCACGGCGGCGGCTCCTGCATCCGGCCGCCGCTGACCCGGCCTCCGGCGGCCGGTTCTGTCGGCCCGCCCGCTCCCCGTGCCGTGCCAAGGCCTCGGTACACTCCCGTGAGCGCGAGCGCCGCCTCCCGCCGAACTGGCGCCGCCGGGCTGCCGGCCGCGCTTACGTCACCCGGCGGCGCCCGGGCGTAATCAGACTGCAGGCATCACGGGAGGGATCGCCTGCTCCTGGACGTCATCACGGGCTGACGTGGTCCGTCGTTGTAATCGGGCTGCGGACATCACGGGGGGGATAGCCACCCCCTGGACGCCATCACAGCCTGACATCACCCGTCCGTGTAATCGGACGGCAGACATGGGAGGGATCGCCGCGTTCATCATAACCGGCTGACGTAACCCGTCACCGGCGGGTACACGCCGGTTGCAGACACAGGTATGGCGTCTGTCCTTCACTTTGTGCTAACGTTCGTGACGTCAGCGCATTTACGACGTCATGGTATCGTGATATCCGTGCGCCTTTTGTTGTCCAGAGGAAACGTACTTCAGAGTAATTTGAGGCATGCTTCCTTTTTCGGGTCAGCTCTGAATGTCATTGCTTTGCCGTGAGCAATCGCGCGGCATAAATACGCCAGCAGAATGTTTTTGCTCTCCAATTCTCGTGATACCTGTTCATGGCAGGTCCATATCCTTACCAATAGCGCCGGATGTCGTTGTAATTTGCCCATCTCCCGGCCTATTGGACGTCCTGCCGGCACAATTGTGGACAGCGTACTTCCTGTCGTGGCATGTTCACGGCTCGGCTGTTATGGAGACAAATCGGCCTGAAATTGGAAACTGCTATCCTTGTCGAACGCAGTGACAGTAATGCCTCTAAGCCGTTTGATTTTCCCAGCTGTCGGTGACAGGCTTCCCTGCGTGACGTCATGAAATTAGCCCCGCCCGACGCCCTGTGGGATAAAATTGAATCCTGGTTGATTTATTCACACTTAAGAGCTTATTTCCGCACCCAGTCTCTCTCTCTCTCTCTCTCTCTCTCTCTCTCTCTCTCTCTCTCTCTCTCTCTCTCTCTCTCTCTCTCTCTCTCTCTCTCTCTCTCTCTCTCTCTCTCTCTCTCTCTCTCTCTCTCTCTCTCTCTCTCTCTCTCGTGTGTTCACTCCTATGCCCTTCGTTTGCTCTTTCGCGTCTGTTCTCCCCCTGCCCCCCACTGTGCCCTTCACGCTCTGGCTCACTGGTGCCGGCGCAGGCTGCACGCCGTTCATTCAACCCCGGCCAGGGTACAGACATGACAACAGTTACCGGCCATCCGTAGTCCATCCCCTGATTTGTGGTCAGCAGGACGTCGGCCGGCGCCGCCTGGCCGCTGAGAGTCGGACGGACCTGTTTCATGGCGATCTTCAGTAAAACAGCGGCGTTTTATTGTACTGTTGTATGATGTGATGTCTTGAAAGAACTACTCGCACGGATGGACACTAAAGTTGATAAACTACACTAAACCAAGCGGAGCGGCGATCCTCGGGAGCGGCGCGGCGCCGGCTCGTCTCCGCGGCCGGCAGCCGCCGGCGGCGCTCGGCCGGTATACGGGAGCGCGTGGGGCGCCCCGGCACGCCGGCCTCTCCGAATGCCGGGCGAGCTGGCGTGATCTGGCACCCCGCGCCGGCCGCGGAGGGGGCGGCAGCGGCGGCGGGCGGCAGCTGGGCCGGCTCCCGTCCGGAGCCGCTCCGCGCGCCGATATCGATCTGACGGCGTACCGGCCCGACGGACACGCTCCGTACGTGTCGGACAACGCGCGGCAGAGAGGAGCGGGTGAAACGGGTCGATGACCGCGCACAAAGAGCGTCTGCCGGCAGGAAGGGCGGCGGCTCTCGGAGGACGCTGCAGGTAAATTGCGCAACGGAGCCGCTCGCGGCCAATCTCGGCGGCTGCGATTGGACGGCGCCGTCCGATTGGGCCGGGTCCCGGCGGGCTCGCGGGCTCCGGAGCCGCTGGGCTCCCGAGAGAAGGAACCGCAGCAGGCCGGAGGCCGGAGCGCGCGCGGCCCGCGCCCTGAACCCAGTCGTCGCGCCTCGTTCCGTGGCACCGAGTCTCGCCGAGAGCGCGGCGCGGCCGGACGCGCTGCAGAGCGCGATTCATCGCGTGCCGGCTGAGAACGCCCCTAACCGTGCCGACTGGATGAGTTGTTACGATCGCACGTCGGCAGCGCATTGTCCGATCGGCGCGGCGCGGTCCTGACGCGGCGGCGGCGTGCGCGATCCCACGGTCGGCCGAGTGGAGCCGCGCCGTCGGGACATCTGGCCGCCCCCGTGCCCCACTGTCACGCCGACGGGGGGGGGGGCGACAATGAAGTGAAGTGTTGTAGAATGGAAACGAATGCGGCAGGACGCCGTCCGCACTTTTTGCCGGCTGGCCTATTGTTCGGAATGCAAATGCTGCAGACTGATGCAGTTTTCGGTCGCTGGCCATTAAACGCGTCCGTATAAGTCCCGGCCGTTTCTAATCGCGATTTCCACGGAAGGAAATGGGAAAGATCAGTCCAGATTAAATTAGACTCATTACATGTGGCGTGGAACGAAAGAACACGCCGTCCTAATGCTGCCTGGCTGCTGGCACGACAGGCCGCACCACCTCGCTCCTGCGTCCCGCTCTCCTCTCGCCCGCCGTCAGACGGAGAACGTCCCCGGTCCTGCGTCGGCAGCGCGTTAACCTGCGCCGCCCTCGCCGCATCGGACCGGTCCGGGCCGCTCGACGACAGGTGACGGGGACGGAGGTGGATGGGCCCGTCTCCGATGCCGTGGCGTTCCATTGTTCCCGGCCGGGACGGGAGACGGCCCGCAGACGGCGTGACACTTGTCGGACGCGGCCGGCCGGCGCTTTCGGCCGTTTCAGGCCAGTTCCAGTCGCCGACGTGCATTCGATGCGCAGCGTGCGTTTGCCGGATCGTTAACGTCGGACGTGTAAACAGTTGTGATGTAGTTGCCTCGGGTGTGTCCGGATTATATAGGTGCTTCGGACGTGTTTTGCATTGCTACGGGAGTCCATTTTGTTGCGGCGTTTAACGCCGAAGGTGGGGACGTGACATTTATGGTCTTGCAGCTGCAGGTGCAGACCGGCGGGCGCTGTGAATCGCGGCATGTTTGTGAAACACTTCACCCCAGAAACCCGTCAGCGTCTTCCCAGACGAACTGATCCAAAGCCTCGGTGTGGAGTGGCCTGGCCCAGCCGTTTCCTCAGTTCAGATGTTTTGCGGACAAGCCGGAATACTGACATGGAGAGCGAGGTGACGGGGTTTTGAGAACGGAGATGTGCAGTGAGCGGACGGCTTCCGTCGGTTGTCAGCAGAAGACTGTCGCGTCGGTTGGCGAGTTTCGAGGCCTCCGCGGCACGGGTGGTCCGGTTGGGGCCCCGGACAGAGCGGTGTAACTGTGCCGACGAGGACCGTTGTGCCGGCCCTCTTTCGTCAGCCATTGAGTGTTCCGGTTCAGTGGTAAGAATGAAATACTTGGCACTTACAGCGGCTGCTGTAAAACACGTCAGCTGGGAGAGTGGTGTCACCAGGTACCGAGCCAAAACGGGCCGTGAAGGAGTGTGGTGGTGGACATGACGGGTACTGTGACCTTCAGCATGCACGGCAGGGGCGGATGCAGGGCGAGATAGGCACAACGATAAATACGATGTTAATGGTCCATATTGACACCGAGCAATTTAGGCTGCAGCAGGGAAGTTATTGGCTGAGATATTGGCTGAGATGACCTAATGCGATTTTGATCCCTGCTGGAGATAGGACTGCCGACAATTTCTTCCGAGCCTCTCGTAATTGTTCATCCAATGCCGCGTCTTGACGCTCCCCCCCCCCATCCAGCCGGAGCGTTCCCGACCGAGTGCAGCGTGTTGCCGGTCGGTCGCGTCGGTCGGCGCGCACGGCCGTGACTTTCCTGTGCCGTTTGCAGCGGAGAGCGACCTGTCCGCGTTCAGCCAGCGGACGGAGCACTTCGCCGCCGCCTGCCCGCAGGAGCGGGGCCTGTTCACGGCCGCCAGCCGGCCGGACGTCGTCCGTCGGCTCTACGAGCAGGCCGTCATCACGCCGGTGATGGTGCTCCGGCAGCTGGACGCGTTCAGGTGGGTCGCGGTGACGGTGTTCTGGTTGGTGTCGGAAGAGCTCGTTCGGGCGTGGAACGTGCGCAGACGAGCGGGGGGCTTTCGCGCGAGTCATGTCGGCCCGATGGCTTGACTGGGAGATGCATTTGGAGCAAGGATCGCACGGTAAATGTTCCGTGTGATTTCATAGGATTTATCCAAAGCGCCGTTCGCTCCGTTCAGGACCCAGGAAGTTTTCCAGATCATGCGGGTAATGTTTAACGCATGATCCGTAGAATCCGTTAGCAAACAGCGTATTGACACCAGTGACTATCCACATACAGCGTTTCTTGTTTCCTAAAAAGCTCCTTTGCGTATAGATAGAAGCAACACAAGAATAGTGTGATTTACAGGTAAAGTGGAGCGCAGACAACGGCATTGGACTTCAGCGCTGTTCGCCGCCGACTGAGCCGCCCCCTTGCATGCGCGAATGCGGCACAGCGCCGGTCAGAATCGGCCGGCGCGCACGGCCGCGGCGGCCCTCCCGTGGCCGGCCGGAGCGGCGACCCGTTCCGGGAAGGCGCGATCTCGCGTGGCGCGCAGAGCTGGGCGTTCCGTGACACCGCCGCCGCGGCTAACACGGCGTGACATCAGCGGCCGCGTCTGCCGCGGCGCCCTGTCCTGCGCCGGCGCCGCTCGCTCGAACGACGCGTCTTCGGAAGTCGACGTCGGCTCGCGGCGGCTGTTCGGGCCCGCGGAAGCCGTTCCTTTGACGGACGTGCGGCTGGCGGCGGCGTCTTGCCGTGTCCGGCGCGAGACGGGGCGGCTCGCGGAGGCGCACGTGCGCGTCGTCCTGCGGTTGCAGCAGATGGCGGCCTGCGATCTCGCCCGCGTCTGGCAGCCTCCGTTGCACCTGACTTGTGAGAGTTTCCAGCGAGCCGGTCTGGCCGCCGGGCTCGGCCGTCTGTTCCGGGACTGAAGAGCTTTGTGGTCGGGTGGTATTCTCGGAGGCGTTAGCGGACCTGGCTTATGTCAAAAGCATGCAGAAGTTAGGCTGGTGTACCTGGTCCTGCCTTTTGGCCTCCCTGAATGAATGTGCTGTAAAGGTCAGCATCGGTTTGGCTGGAATTTAAAACAGGCTTATGAACTGCGAGGGATCAGACGAAAGACAGCGGGGTCATTTCCCAATTGTTCGTGTTGTGCAATTATTAATCCTTTCACTATTCTGGTTTGCCTTCGTTGGCAGAAAAATTGACCTACAAAATGAATGTACATTTCACAAGACATATCACTGCCACGTCGGTTTCCACCTTCCTTTATGCCGGTACCAAACCGGTTGCCGCTGTTCCGCGCAACATTCCTGGTGTCGCCCCCAGTGAGCCGCCCACAGGCTCCAAAGCTTTCTCTCCGTCCGCCCGACTTCACCTGTTCTTCGTCTGCGAGCCGGTGCGTTTCCCGGCGGCCGGCCCGGCCGGCCGGTCAGTCCGGTGGCCCAGATCGGCGGCGCGGCGCGACCGCCGCCCGGCGACCGGTCGTGCCGCACTGCCGCACTAATCAGCGGGGTAATCAGCTGCCGGCCGGCTGAGGAGGGGCGGGGGCGTGGCTACACCTGGCCCCGGACACGCCACCCGCGTCACGGCGGCCGGCCGGCGGCAGATGCGCTCAGCGGGCCGGGGAAGGCTGGGACGCGGACCGGCGGGGGGAGGAGGGGTGGCTTCCGTGATGTTCCGACCCGTGCCTTCTTCCAGCGACCTGAGTGGCCGATTGGCGCCGCCCGCGGCGGAGAGCATAGCGCAGCTGCGTAACGAGAGAAACGTGGACGCGGGTCTGCGTTGTTTTCGCAGGAGGACGCGGCGGCTGGCCGCTGCAGCCGCTCCGCGATGACGCGATGCGTGAGCGATCTCACTTACGTCGTCACCTCCCCTCCCTCGCCGTGTCAGCGCCGTTCGGGGCCTCGCAGCGCCCATCAGCAGCGTGCAGGGCCGTTCACCGACGACGTCTTTCGCTCGGCGGAGTGCGTGACTCGACACGCGTTTGATTGTTTTCGTTCGGTCAGGAGGCGCCGGCCAGACGCCGCCGCGTGTCGCGGTGGCGAAGTCGTCGCGGCCGGTGTTCCCATCAGGATGTTATTGTTTGCGGAGCGCCGCGGCCCGGGAGGCGAGCCACCGCGGCGCTCTGTAAATAATCCGTCCATCTAGCCAGGACTGATGCGCCTGACGACGAAAGTTTTTCGCCTCGACGTCTTAGTTGCCGGCCTCCCGGTCTCAGCTGCCTGCCTTCAGACTCAGCAACCCTTTTTGTTCCTTGAGCCTGACCGGCAAAGTGCAGGTGCCCATTTGGCGGTGATGGGTCGACTCACGCAAAACAGATTCAAGGCCCGTCGCTTTTAAGCGCGGAAGTTTGGAGGACATTCGAACAAGCGAAGACGGCATGAGCCGACTTCCGAACGCCGTCATTTCTCGTGCTGCTGAGCTTCAGCCGTGCAATCCCGGCCTTTCTCCTCGGCGCGGCGCACCTGTCGGTCACGTGCCGTACATGTCGGAATGCAGAAGTGCCAGCCGACAGCCATGCGTTCTCGGCCGTTCATTCGTCTAATCCATGGACTGTGGCGATATGAGATACCGAAAAGACGGTAGTGTCACGATGAATTTTGTATTTTTCTAATCATCATCCGTAAAGCCATTAGCATAATTCATTGTCGTTAGGTTTTTGTTATTTTTTTGCAGAGTAGATCTAGAGTGGCGTTGCGTGCGCTCCTGCGTCGTGACTTGTAATTGTGAAATCACTAAGCAGTCAGCTTAGCGACAGGCAAAACAGTTAGCTGTCAGAGCCTTGTGTCCTCTTTCTTAAATCCCACAGCTGCCAGACTGCAATTTTTCGTGGTGGGTTGTCTTGCTATCCGTGCCGCTTTATTCCATCATCAGGTACGGTTTATACTATACTGCGACACATCGTGAGGTCGGGCGCGCTTCACCTGTTCTCGGGGAAGCATGTCCTTTCTCGCCAGTGGTCCCCAAATGCCTCCCTTCTTTCCTACTTTGCGGCATTCAGTCCCCCTCGTACTATTGCCGTGTGATCTTTGTGGGAATTTGCTGGCACATGTGGTTTCCAGTGCTCCCTAACACCGATCTGCGCTGTCATCCCTGAAGTATGACCAGCGCACTACTCCTCAGCCCCACACGCCCTACCACGTCTCCCAGTCTGTTTGGTGCCGGACACATGGCCCGTCTGTGACGCGTCCAGGCGACTCTGCCTCCTGACACATCGCCTGTCACTGACGTCTCCCGGTCTCCGACTGCCGACACTTGGCCTGTTCTTGACGTCTTCCGCTCCTGACAAATCTCCTGCCTTTGACTTCCCCCGGTCGCCCTGGCCCTCTGACACATCGCTTGTCTCCGGCGCCCCCGGGCGTCCGGCGCCGTCGAGATGGCGGGAGCCGCCGCCGGCGCCGCCGGCCTAATTGGCGCGCCAAATTACAGGTAAACGGCGACGTGGCGCGCCGGCGGCGGCCTGTCGCGCGGCCGGCCGGAGACGCGCCGCGCCGCCGCGCGCGCCGCTGACGCGCGCCGACAGCGCCCGCCGACGGACGCGCCGCGGCCGGCTGCGGCGAGCGCGGCGCGACGGCGGCGGCGGCGCGCCGCGGTGGACGAGGTCCGGTGTCCGGTCCACGTGGTGCAGTGTGTCGCGTGAGGCGGCGACGGCCGCGCAGCTTTCCTTGAACAGTTGCCGGCCTGCAGTGACGCGACAGGCGGCGTCTGTGAGCCTCGGCGGCGGTGCGGTCCGTAGTGGTGGCGGTGCTGTGGCGGGGAACGGCGACTCGGAACACGGCACTTCAGACCGCCGCGGCCGACCCGGGCGTCCCCGGCGAGTCGGCGGCCGGAGCCGAACGGCCGACTGGCCGCGGCCCGGCGCGGTCGGTGCACCTGCGTGGGAGCCTCCTCTGAGCGGCTGGGCGGCGTGACGGCCGCGTCAGACGCCGAGCCGCTCGGCCGGCTCGGCCGTTGTCCCGAAGACAGCGACTGTTCGCGTCGGATCAGGCTCGCCGGATCGGTGGCCGGGGCTGCTCGCGCGGGACGGATTACATTGGCGTTCGGTATTGGATGATTGGTGGGTATTGAGTGCATGGGGGTATGAGGGAAGCATCGTATCAGCAGATGTGATACAGAAATAGAAGCTGGTGCAGGACTTTGGAAAGCAGGGGCGCAATGCTGTACGATGCAGTGCGATGCCGTGCGATCCGTGCTAATGATGGGCTGCGCAACCTCTTACATCCGAATTATCCGGCACAGTTGAATAATGTTCCTGGAAAATCCGCCGAAAAAAAAAATCACCATAAGGAGGAGCCCCCGCTAACCCGGGTCTTGGCCTTGAAAGTGAACCGTTTTGTGGTTTTGTTCTACGCGATCACTATCTCAGCACAGAGGCACGCTAAACCCCCCAACAATGCTGCCCTTTTCGTGGACGCGCGGTGTTACCGCCTCTTTCCCCGTGTAGAATGCTAACGAGAGGATGTGTCCCGATTACGAGAGCCTGGACATCGGAAACCTGTCCCGCCCTCGCGGATCACCGGGAGGTACGTCGGTTGGTATGCGCCCTCCTTTGTCGTCTCGCCGTTTGACCGCCGTGGAAGCGGCGGTCCGATCGGCTCGGATCCGAGTCATCGCCACCGGTCGGCCCGGGAACGCCGCGCTGAGACGGTCCCGCCGTGCCCGCAGGAACGATGGCCTGCGCAGCTCCAAGTTCTTCACCTGCACGCCGACGTACCAGAGCCAGCTAGAGAAGGCGCCGCCCCTGGACATCGAGACGCGGCGGGTGAGTGCGCTCGCGTTCGCTGTCGCCGCTCCGGAGGCGGCTGTCCGCCGAGGATGGATGGTGGCGCATCCGTGCGAGAGATTGCGACACTCGTGCGTGTCGGGTATCACATATGTTGCGCCTCCGCCGCGACGCGGTGAAGCGCAGAACCGCTTGGCTACTGCTGCGTGAGGTTCCGACCGTGTGCAGGCTCAGCACGGTTCGTTTTGAGCGTCTGCTCCGACTTGGAACCCGCGATCCTCTGCCGTGTGCCGGAAAAGAGTCGGGAAACCGCGCCAGGCTTCAGAGTGCAGCGATGGGATCGGAATGTTGGCCGGGACATACCGGCCGTATTTCCCCTGTTTGTGTCGGTGTGGGGAGGTTCGGCGAACCGCATACCAGTCGGACCTTATCCTGCGTGCTGGATTGAGAGAGCGCGTGGACCACGCCCTCCCGCGGCTGGGCCGGGGAGGGGGTAGTAAGGGTGTGCCGCCGCCTCCGCTGCGTGTGCTGGGAGGGAACGGCTCAGCGGACCCCTTCGCGTTTGTTTGTGACAGCGGTGCCGACGAACGCACCTTTCCTCCGTCGGCGCCTGTGATGACGGCTCCGGCGGACCACACCTTGCTCACGTCCTCGGCTGTCGGGCTGGGGCGGCAGCTCGTCCAGTCACGTGACGCGGCACATTCTGCAGCCCCTCGACGGCCGCCGTGCAGTGCTGGCCCGCCCCTGCCGGCCCGGCCCGCGCAGGCATACCGGGCCGCACTTTCCTGCGCGGCGCCAGGCGGAGGCGTGACGTCATGCGCCGCTTTCTGCGATCTGCACCTTCTCACGATTTGACGGGTCCGTCTGGGGCCGCCGACGCGTATGGCCGCGTTCCTGTCGCGACTTTGCCGGTGGTCCCGCGCCGGTGAACGTCGGAGTGCGGCGTGTGCTCGCAAAGCAGGCCCGGCCGCGACGAAGTGAAGGAGGCAGGGCCGGTTTCCTCCGTGCGCGCTGGCTTGACAAAGGTAACGTGTGCTGGGATTTCCCTGTAACCTTCCACGCAGCGCCGTTTTTACGTCGCTGTTTTCCGCGTGTGTAGCGCGGTCCGACGCGAGCGCCGCATGCGTATCCATCCGCGGTTTTTGTCGCTCTTATAAAGATGGAACTCCGGGCAGCAAACAAAAAGCCCGGGGGCGGGACCCACGCAGGGCCACAATGGACACAAAAACGATGGCTTCTGGCGAGGTCATGACCCCCGTCGGTCGCGGTCCTACGACGGCCGCTGGGCGCTGGTCGGTGAGGATTTCCAGGATCCCGCGCCGTCCAATACCGGACATGCCGGCCGCGGATCCCTCATTTGCCCACGTCGGACTCTGTAATGACGTAATCACAGAGGCTGCTCGCGTTGTATCATTTCACTCGTGTGAACGGCCCCGGGAAGTTGTCCTTGGGGCTTGCTGATGGGGCTTTAATGCGCTCTTCGCCAAATCAATGCCTCTGCCAGTTGGCGCCTGTTCTCGGAAAGGTTCTGATTTAAATCAGTTCTCGGAAATCGCGGCGCTTGTTGTGGGTGTCGCCTCCACCCCCGCCGTCCGCCGTGTTTGAGTGGCGGGCGCTGCCTCTGTTTGACAGTGTTGTGGTGGTCCGTCCTAGATCGGTGCCGCAGACGCCGCCGTGTCGGTCCCAGCTGTGGCCTGACGGTGTGGCGGCACGCCGACCACATGCCCTCCTCCGCTGGGTTCGCCCGACAGCCAGCTGGCCTGAGCGGGACAGCTGGACCACTGCACGGTCATGCCCGTGAGACGTGCTAATTTTGATGTCTGATTGGTGTTTGTGTTTGAACGGTGCGTTTTGCCATCTCGTCCTTGGGGTCTCCCGCGTTTATTATCATTTCCGTCTATCGGAGCCATCGGAGTACTATGCGTATACTTGATCCCCTGTCCTACACACTATTCGTTACGGCGTGATCTTCCACCCCTATTTTCAATTATTTGGAAGCCGTCGTCAGCCGCTCATGGTAAGCCGCTCCTGTCTCCTCTGCTGGGAGCCGCTCTCGTGCAGGTGGCACGTGTGCCGCACGGGCCGCCGGTCACACGGCTGCAGCCATTTCGAGGGGGGCAATTACCCGGCTGGGGCGTCCGGAACGACCGGCGGTTAGCCAAGAACGTGCCGGCGGCACGCAGCGCCCACCGGTGCCGTCCGCTCCCTGATTGCATTACAAAGTTCCCTGCGGCGAGTTAGCCGCAGGGGCGGCACGGAATCGCGCGAAATTCGCTGGCTCGGCCGGGCCGTCGCTGCTCGGGCTTGAGGCGACTGGTCCAGAGACGGCGTCCCCGGCTGCGGATCGTTACCCACTGCTTGCCGGGATGTCGCTGGCGTGCTGCGGCGGCCCGGTCGCGCCCCGCCGCCTCAGACCACCTGGCGCGGAGCGTGTGTGTGTGTTCAGCGGGGCCATTCAGCCGGCGGTGAACGGTCTGCGGCGCGCCGTGCCCGCCGCGCCTGTGACCGTCCCGTCAGAGTCCCGCCGGCGGGCCGGACGCGCCGCGACCAGTGAAAAGGTCCCTCTGTCCCGTGCCTGAAATGATTCCGTCTGAGAACGGAATACTGAATACATTACCTGCGCCGCATTCAGGTGGCCCGGGACTTCTGGGCGAGGCTTTCGACGACAGTGACTTATTTGATTTCCGCGTCACCCGTGCGGCAGTGAAATGTCTGGGGTCCCCGGCATGGTCTTCCCATTAGGAACGGCTCGAAAGGCTCAGCCCGGGCGGCCCATAAGTCGACGGGGCCTGTACGTTATCGGCGCTGTCGATTGTTTTCGGCGGCCGGGGCGCGGGCGGGGGAGGCTGCACCGTGCGGCCGGCGCCGTCGGATGCCGCAGATCTGCTCTGAGTTACGGCGGCGGACGTGTCCGACTGTTGCGGGACCCCCTCCGGCGCGCTCACATTCGTCTGAATTACGGCGGGCCTGGGGCGGACGGCCGCCACGCCGGCCCGGCTCCTGGCTCTGCACAAGTCAGTGCGGCGGGTAGGGTGTGTGGACAGACATCCTGGGGCCGCTCTAGCTGCCATGTGGAGGTTTTGATGATTGAATCCCGTATAGCATGAGTGAAACAAGGACGTAAACTGTTAATGCGTTTATCTCCGCTCTCTAGGTCTTGGTTTTGACCACTTGGAACCTAGCCAGTATCGCGTTTGGACGGCTTAAAAAAAAGCATCGTCCGTGTCGGCGCGTTCAGAGTGTCACGAGGGATATAGCTACACTATCTCGTGAGGCCATCTTGACCCGGAAGCCCGGCGTAGTGGATGCGTTTGCTGCTTGTCCCAGGTGTTTTTGTTGATTTTCAATGTGATGTTTGTGTCACTGTCGCCCGCTGCGAGTCATTTATTATCGTCTCCTTGGCCGTCTTCCGTCTCGTGACGCAGGCTGACGGCGGCGTCAGCGCCGATCGTCTTCCGTCTTCGGTTCCGCTCCGCCAGCGGAGGTGGCCTGCCCCTGTCGGAAGCCCTGTAAACTGTTCCCTGGTCCGCCTGGCGTCGGTTGTTTGTACCGCGGCCGCCTGCTGCCGCGTGCCGCCTCTGGCTGGAGTCTGCAGCCAGCTGCTGTTTACCTGGTCCGCCGGATGACCTTTGTAGCTTCGGCATTGTGTAGCCGCTCAAGGCCTCGGCCCGGCACGGCTCGTGTTGGACTGGCAGCTGCCGATTACCGCATTGCACCAATGATGAGGCTGCTTGGCGTGTGCTGATTTAGAGTTGGCTGTTAGGATTGCGGGAGCCTGCAGTTCATTGCAGCCTGGGAAGTGGTCAGTGCGCTGGAGTTCGGTACGTATGTGCTGCTTTTGAATTATTGACCCAGGGAGTGTTCAGTACTCGAGTCCAACGGGTGCGAGAGGTAAGTGACTCTTCGGACTGCAGGCACACGCTGTAGTGTTATATCACGAGCAAACGTGTGCTTTCGTTGCGCTTCGCTAATAGTTTTATTACACTAAGGGATAGTTTTCTACTGCGGTCAACGAGCGGATCTTTGCTTGTAAAAAATTAAATTAGATCCTGAAAAAAGTTGGCTGAAGAGCAGTTTTCGGAACTTTTCAAAGAACACAAACCATGCCAACTGCAACCGTTGTCGCGCGTTCTGGCTTCCTTCCCATGCCTGTTGGGCGAACGTTGAAAGGACCAGAACTGTCATGCTCGTAAGTCGTGAGTCGCACGCGTCGCAGGCAGTCTGCCAGCCCGTGCTTTCCGTCCGCTGCTCCCGACAAAGGCCCTGCGGGTCGGGGGCAGGCGGCCATCCTTTGTAGGGCGACCCTGGTGCGCCGTCCCACTCGTCCCCGGTCCCACGTCGCTGAATGGCCGCGTGCTGTTGGCGGAGGTGAATGAGAGAAATCCGGCCGTGTGGCGCGCACGGTGACACGGGTCACGGTGACACGGGTCACGGCGACACGGGTCACGGCGGCGAAGGTGGGTCGCGGACCGACCGTGAGACGAGACCGTTATTTCCACAAACCCGAGCTAAAGCCAGACAAGACGACTTGATGTATCATTCGGCTAGGATGAGCCTTTTTTGGGGGAGCATTCGTTTCTCTCCCGACTGGTCCGTTCTGTTGTGTTTTCGTCTCTACTTTGGGACGGAAAACTAACGCTTTTGTTGCAACTATCAACCAGGTGATTTGTGAATGGGTTAATGTAAAGATCTGTGGAATGGGGGAGCCGGGTGGGCCCGTCTGGCGGCCGACTGCCGAGCTCGTCCCTCCCAGTGCTGAAGTCACCTGAGGCCGGCGTAACAGCGGAGGCCGCTCTGACCGCCACTCTCCCGGGTCGGACGCCGTTCAGCTCGTGCTTGGCACCTCGCCGGCGCGCCGTGTCCGCATTCTCGCTGTCACCGCAGCGCCGCGGCGTTTTTTATTGCGGCTACCGCGGCGGCCAGCTGCACATTGCGCGGACGGTCGAGAGCGCGAACCCGTCCGCGGACGGGCGCCGCCGCGGCTGCCGGTGCGGTCCCGTCCGCTCCGGCCATCGCGCCTCGTTAGCCGGACGCGCGGAACACGTGCCTGCGGTCTCGCCGGCGTCTCCGGAGACCGGTTACGGGTCTCTGAACAGGCGTCGGCTCGTTCACCTGCCGGTGATCCCGCCCGCTGCGGCCATTGCACGTCGTCGACTGGACGCGGGAGCACGTGTCTTCGGTTTCGCCGATATCTCACGCGGGCCGCGGCGGAGGCGGGTCCGTCGCGACGGGCCAACCGCGACCTAGTTCCCGCTGCGGCCGCCAGGCGTCGCCCCGGGCGGCGCTGGCGCTCGCCCCGCCCGCCGCTTTGATGTCGCCGCCGGCGGCCGCCCGCCTTTGTGGCGGGGACGCCGGCGGCGGGTCACGGTTTCCGGAGAACCGTGCGCGGCCGGCCGGGATGTCCCATTGTGTCCGCCGCGGCGACACCTCGCGAGCTAGGCGCCGCACCGGCGACGGCGGAAACCGAAGGTCGTTTCCGCGCGAGAGCCGTTCTGACTCCGCGCTGGTCGCTGTTCAGCGGGTCGGTTGGCATGCGGAGGACGGGCTGCACGGGCTCGCAGCGGCCGCCGCGCGAGGCCGTCAAGAGAGGTCTAGTGTCTGTCTGGCACGCGCGACAACAATGCAACCGCCCAGTTTGGGGTGTTCGTGTAGATACGTCGGTGGCTTCGCCGGCTGTCGTGTCCACTGCTCCCCGCTTGTCATGCAGCGGTCCAATCTCTTCTCGCCCTCCCGACGCCGACCTGCCGGCGCCCGTCCGCGGCGGCGAGTCCCGGCCCGGCGACCCCTGACGGCCGGCGTCGTCGACAGGTGCATGGCGTGTGAACGGGGCGGCGCCCGGCCGCTGCAGCGTTCCTGTGCACGCCAGTTTTTGCCGCGGCCGGCCCGCTATCTGGCCGATCGCGCCCGGCCGAGCCGCCGCGCCAGCACGTGTGCGCGGTCCGGACGGGCGCCGAGCGGCCGGTGCTGCCTCGGCCGACGCCGGTCGCTCGTGCTGCGGTCGGTGTTTCCTCAGCCGCCGCGGCTGTTTTGTGTCGTCGACTCCCTTTCGCGATCGGCTGTGGGATGTCCGGTGCCGATCATCTGTGGCAGGGTGTCGTCTTATATAAATGATTGGGGGCCGAGTCGAGGACCAGACAACCCAACTCCCCCCAAATGTGAGCTTCACAACCGATTTATCTTACTTTATTTTGATCGACGGAAATTCTGTTTTTTTTATTTTTCATAGTCATTTATCAAATAACAAACCATGTTACCCTTGTGAAAATTAGCAGAAAATATTTGCGAGGTCAGAATCATCCTTGGAGGGGCCCAGATCCACATTAGTGGGGAGACCATGTTCCTCCGCAAAGAAAGTACAAATCGGCACCCCTGAGCTCTGCCGCTTTCTCCATGGCGCCCCCACCCTCCACCGTTTATCTTTGCTTGTCCTGGCCGGCTGTACCCGTCGGCCGCCGCTTGCATACGTTGACCGCCGCCGCTGACGTTGCCGCTCTTCTGTTGATCAGGTGTGGCTGTCTTCATCCGTGCCCTGTCCCCCGTCACGTCTCCCGGTTTTCCGGCTCCATGACCCGTTTCGGTGCCTGTGAACTCAGTAGATATAAATCGGACACATAATTGCAATGTCGTGAGTTCGAATTTCGACGCCGCGAGCTCTTGATCGGTGACACGTGTGGCGTGGATCAGACTCCCGAGCTTGAACCCCCGTAACTCCGCGTCCCACCCGACCCTGTCCGGCCGGGACGCGCCGAGTTTCCCCGGCTCAGGTCCGCCGCCGGCTCCTCCGCGGCGGAGATTTAGCGCCTGTCCCCGGCCGGCCGGCCGTCACCGGGCGCTCTTTACCGCCGGCCGTGCTGAGCGGCTATTCACGGCCCGGCAAACCGCGGCCGCCCGCGGACGTCCGGCGGCGGACGGCCGGCGCCGGCCGGCAGCGCGCCGTCTGGAGGCGGTCAGTCGGTGTCTGCTGCGGTCGCCGAGCCCGGCCCGGCAGCCGTGGTCGGCTGGTCGAGTCGCGACCGGTCGAGGAAGGAGAGCGCAGCCGTGTGGTGCGTTCAGAGCTCTCCAGGCAGGTGGGTCGCGGCCGGAGAGCGCGGCGTTACAGACGCTCAGATGTTGATGATGATGATGTCAGATGACCCGTTCGTGGTGTCGTGTCGTTGCTGGTCACCCAGGTGACACGCGGCTGCCGGTTATGCCATGACCTGGCTTGACCAGTATGACTCCTTGGTGGCTCGTGGAGCGGAACCCAAACCCCCGTAACACGCTAAAGGTGGTGTTTCGTTCAGGGTGGTCGGGCAGTCTATATTTGTAACGTCATTTGGCGTACAATTAAGCTCGGGATAATGCTACAAAGGAGCTATTCGCCATGCTGATCAAAAGAATCAAAAGAAACTATAACCTCATCTAATTCGGATGGTTCCTGGGCGACCATTCAACAATGACAATAGCAACCTCATTCTTTTGCCGACTGTCTTTCGCCTGCGCCAGGTCGAAGAGCATCGAATGGCCCTCAATAATCCCGCGATAATCGTCCAAAACTGTTGGGCGTATCCCGCTGGTCGTCTGTCTGCCGAACTGGCGTCCGGGGCGGCGGCGATCCGATCACGAGGAGTCACTGTCATGTCATGTCATGTCAGCTGATCATGAACACATGATCAGCTAATCACATGAGGAGTCACTGTCGTTTACCATAGAAACAGGTCCCGCTCAAACTGGACGACGGCGACCGTCCGTTGTTCACACTGGAGAGAGGTCATTGTAGCCTGGTTCTCGACCACGCCCTCCCGATGACGCCTTCTCCGAATAATTTCTGCCGGAGCGCTGACGCTCCGATGACGCCCGGCCGGTGACGCGCCCCCTGATGACGGCCGCGACAGCCGGCGGGCGGCGGTGACGCCGATGACGGCCCCGCTCCGTAATGGTGCCGGCTGATGACCGCCCCGTCCCGTGACGACCCGGCGGCGGCCGGCGGCTAATGGTGCGGCCGGCGCCGGGGGCCGCCGCCAAATGAACCGCTCCAATCGCGGCGCGGCGGCGGCAGATTGCGCCGGCGGCCGCCGTCGTCGGCCTCGACGACGGTCGCGACGCCGGCGCCGACCAGCCGACGGCCGGGGGCGGACCGCGTGCTGACGTCCGCGGCTGTTCCGGTGTGGAGGGGCGGTCGGTGAGGAACAGTGGCCGGTTGATCGGCACATTCGAACGGCTTCCCTCCGCTGCAGGTACCTGCATACTTGCTTCTGTCGCCGAGTCGCTGACGCTAAGTTTGCCAGGCGTACTTTGAGAACTGTGTCTTTTCTGATACGGTCGTGCCGAAACCATCCAGTTGTGGTCGTGTGTATAATGTGGGCCCCGTCCTTCACGGTGCCTTCAGCGCAGTCAGTTTACCTGTTTCTCTGATTTTTCTGGTCTGCGAGCGGGGACCCTGAGTCATGGCATCGCCCTTCTTCTCATTCAGAATCATGCTTAGCCGTCTCTCACGAAATCCCGAAACTTTGCTGTGGTGAAAACCCTCTGTCTCCTCTCTTATAAATTAAATCCCATTGACTTTCATAATATGGCTTGCATTCATGGGACATTTGAGCCATTTCGCCTCTTCTCTTGACGAGTCTCGGCTTTCTCTAATGCCGCGGGCCGGCCGTTTTGTAGTCGATGGCCGTTTTATGCAGACTGGGAACGCCGTTCGCCGTGCCAAGGTCGCCGCCCGCGCGTGAGCTCCTCCCGTCCGCAGCGTCGACGTCTCTCCGTCACGGAGGGGCATCACGCACGCGTCACGCCGATCGTCCGCTAACGGCCGGCCGGCACGCGAGGCGGCCCGGCCCGTCCTCGTTACCGCGCCGATATCTCGCGGACGCGTCCCGGCCGTCCGCCGGAGCGGGTCGCAGCTGTCTGCTCCCAGGGCGCGCGCTGTCCGCGCCGTTCCCACGGTTGCCGCGGTCTGTTTCGCCGTTTTGTGCGTCTACGCCTTCTTGAGCCGTCATTTCGAATTTACGTTCTTTCCAGTCGTTCCTCCTCCCTGACTAGTCGTGTTTGTTTCTGTTGCTGCTGGTGGTGCAGCGCCCGTTGATACAGCTGGTCCTCTGTGCTCATCTAGAAGCGTCTGTTCAACGTTCTTGCTTGGATGGTCCATTGTCTTCAGCAGACGGCCGTGGCAGACCCAGCCGCGATTAAATCACACCTCCTGCACCTTTTTGCAGTTTTTGGTGGCGCGGCCGACACGTTCCCGCCAAACGGTCTCGGTCGGTTCCCGCCGGAAAAAGCACCGCGCCGCCTGCCGCCGAATGCGGCCGGACGGGTGTCGCACGGCGATCGGCGCGTCCGTCAAACGGACGGCGCACGTCGTCAGCGTTGGCGGCGTGCGTTGACCGACGCCCTCCGCTCGTTATCGTGATGCCGCCGGCAGGCTCGTTAAGCCAGCGGCCGCTATGCCTCCTCTCGTTAGTCGTGTTTTTACTCGGCGGGCGGCGCCGCCAAATTGGCCGTCCTGACCCGTCGCGGGGTGGAAGGAGTCTCTGTTCCGGCTTCCTCGTCCGGCCAATCTTAGTGAGTACGCGGGGGCGTTTGACGGTCGGCACACGCGTCGGGTGAAGTCCCACGAGGCGCCGCCGCTCGAGCTTTACCGCCGGCCGCGTCGTCACAGGGTGGCGCTGCGCTCGTAACCGGAGGACCTTTGACCTGCGGCCGCGCCCGCGGCGCTAATCGGCGGCCACTTTACGAGGTCCGGCACGCGACGGCCGAGGTCGCTGACCCCGGCTTTCGTTTCAGCCTGAGGCGTTCCAGCAGCTGCCGAGCTGGACGGTGGACGAGCAGCAGCTGACGTCGCCCGTGCACCCCGACCTGAGGTTTCACCGGCTCGGCCACGCCGTGTCCGAGGTGAGAATCCTAGAAATGAGAATCCAGCGTGCAGTCGGCTTTGACTTCAGAACTTGCACTTCTCGCGAAATTTGTAGTTTGACTCTCAGGCAAGCTTCGAAACGAGTCATGCGTCGTGGGGCGTGATCCCGTTGATAGCCGTCTTGACAGTGTCCTCGGCACTTTACACGGCACCGTAAATTGTCCACGTTAAAGTGCCGTGCATAGCCTGTGTCTTTAATTTCACGAATGAGGGGGCTGATTGCAATCGGGGTCTTCCATGACGAATACGACATCTATTCCCGGGGTTTTTTGTTGATGTCTTAATCACCTTGCGTCCCGGTTACGGCGCTGTCGTCATGCTCGGAACGAGTTCTTGCTGTCATGAGATGGACCGCATTCGTGCTGAAAAATGCCTGCAGTCGGCGCAGATTTCTGATGTTTGCAGAAGTTCCACGCGATAGTGAAGTCCTCTCCCTTATCACGGAGAGCGTGTGTGTACCTACCATGTTACCTAGATCGCCAGGGCGCTGCTGTCACCAAAAGGAAAACTGCTGTCAACTGCTACATGCTGGTTGTTGTATCACAAGCATGGCGGTACCCAGTGCTTTTGCAAGCACCGCCGTCGGTCCTGATGTTCAGCCAACAGCGGCGCCCGCTGCTCGGGCGCGGCTCCGAGCCGCTCCCCCCGGTGTGCGCGTGCCTGTTGAATCTGCAGCAGTCGGCGGGCGGCCGCCGGCGCGTGTCCAGCCGTACCCGAATAGCCGGATCAGCTGCTTGCATGAGGCTCAGACGGTGCACCACGTCCTCGCCGAATCAATACACCTCTGCATTGATCCCCTGACCCGGCCGGCCTGCGACGCCGTCCGTGTCAGCCGGCCATTGTCATCGGCGGCATTCGGTTGGAGGCGAGCCACTGCAGCTGTTCGAATGCCGAAGTTCGCCGTGTCTGTTTGCTTTTCAGGATCCGTCTTGTCCGTACCGTTCGCCTCCTGGCACCGCCCCCACACAGAGCTCGCCGGGTTGAAGCCGTCCGCCGTTTGCCGCGGCCCGTCGCTGTGGCCGCCGAGTCCGCCCCGACCGTGACCTGACGCGACCTGACCTCCGGTGACTTGACCTCCGGTGTCGCGCAGGGCGCTCTGCACCAGCTGCCCAGCCCGGACGAAGTGACCCGGGCCAGGTCGGAGCGGTTCCCTGCCGAGCTGGTCCCCGTGGATGTGACCGGGGCCGGATTCGAGCGCCAGATCCAGTTCCGGCGATCTTTGGTGCATGTGAGTCGCGGCCGATAAAACTGCGGCCGGCCACCTGAAGTCAGGACAGACCGACTCGCGCCTGTCCTGACCATCTTTCCAAGTGCGTATTACGCTGTTACATCTTGTGCTTCTTTTTCTCTGTTTCCGTCAAGGGTAGGCTCATTTCACGCTTTCAGCTGCACGGTTCTGCGGCTTGTAAGAGGATCTCTGAACTGTCTGGTTTTGCTCGTGCAATTTGCCGCTGCCACCCCGGCTCGCGTCGCTCGCATTCGCCACGCCGCATTTGCTGCGTCAGCTTCCCCGCCACTGTCGGCTCAAAAAGTGCTCATCTCTCTCTCCGCGACAGTTTGAGTACGTGAAGAGACGGCGCAAGCGCCGCGACAAAAAGCGACGCAACACGATCAGCGACTCCAGCGACGCCCAGGCGGCGCTGCGGAGGGTCAGACAGGCCAGGTGGGCACACAGGCGCGGCGCCTCTTCGTCGGCCGAACCGGAAACGGTTGCGTCAAAATGTGTCGGTCTTATCAGACGTGCCCATTGCGGTATTTCTTCGCTCCGTCTTTTTCCTGGCTTATGTAGAACTGTTTAAAGAGACGTCGGGTCATAGGCTGGTAACTGTCACGTGTTTTCTCCCCCCTCACCACGTTTCCGTTTTTAGAATAATGGGCACATCTCTCATTGACCGTGTTCGTCTGGCATCGCCGCTTTCGTCGTCTCTCCTCGGCCAGTGGGGCGGTGCAAAGCCGTGGAGACGGGCCCTAATGAGCAGGCCCCGCCCGGTGACCCCGAGTCGCCCTCTGCCCGCTCCCCGGCTCTCTCCGGCCGGCCGCGGCCGCCGTCGCCGCCGCTCCGGCCCGTCCATATTAATGTCCTGATCAGCGCCGCGATGCTGCGATCGTGTCAGCGGCCGGGACCGCGCCGCCGACCACCTGTCGCGCCGTCGGCGGCGATTTAGCGCCCCTCGGCCGTGGGAATAAACAGGCCGGCCGTCACTCGGCACCTCTTCCCGTACACAGCGCCGGCCGCGCCCGGCCTGTTTATACGTAAACGGCCGGTATTTGCGCCATCGATCCGTTTTTTCGGACGGGCGGCCGCGCGGGCCCGAGAGCGGCCGGCCAGTGCGTGACGCCGTCCGCTCCGCTGCAGGGCGGCCGTGTCGGCCGCGCCGGCGGCCCGCCGCGTCGACACCGACGACCGGCAGACGCAGACGGACGACGAGCCGGCGCCGGCGGCCGGCCGACAGGTGAGGGCGACGCCCGGCGTCGGGACGGGCTGTGCGGAGCCGTGTGGACGGCGCGGCGTGTCCTGCTGTCTGGGGTCTCGTGAAACGTGGGGCTGAGAGCGTGATGGTGAAGTGACCGGAGCACTAGTGGCAGCCTGGTAGGGTAAGTAGCTGGGGTGCAATGTCCGTTTTGTAAGAAATTCAGTTTGCTTCTATTTTTTTTGCGCTGTGGACATGTGCCACGTGTTTCGTCGCTGAAAATGGGCTCAACCGACAGACTTAACTGCGAGTGGATCACTTCATTTGACGGACAAAAATGTTTGTTTTCGACCTTGCGCTAGCATTTTGGATTGGTCTTTGTTAATTTTGGGGGACTTGTGGGACGAAAATATAAGCAGTTTTCGGTTAGATGCTGTTCTGACATACCGCACATTGTATGTGTGCGAAGCTTAAGTTGGTGGGTGTACTTCGTCACTTGCTTCTTTTGCTTCAGCTTTTTATTGGTTCCTTGTTCGTGTTAGCAACGACACTTTTCATTGAATGAAAGCAAAGGATGGTGAAATGTATGTCATCGCTTCTTCTGAGTCATGCCAAGTGTGTTCTGTGGTCGGCTACCACTGATGCATTAGCGTTGAGTTCAGTCTGTATGTCAGCGAGTTCGGTTGTGACACATCGTGTGTTAGTAAAACTGTTGATGTTTGAAGGGCCCTGTTGTATGCCATGACTTCCTGCCATTCAGTTACTGCACACATGAATATGCAAATTTATGAGTTAGCAAGGCGTGCAAGTGTTATTATCCGCACCGTTGAGCTAATCCCGGCCAAGACGGTGCTGAGGTCGTTCCAGTGTTAGCCAGCTTGCGTTGCCGATTTGGGAATGTCGTGGCATGAATGTCGTTGTTGCCTGTGCTGCGGCGTTCGAGCGTAGCGTACATGACTCAGAGCAATGCTTTGACGCTGTATTCCTCCCTGTCTTGGTTGAAGACGGCCAGAACCGGTTATAGTGGCCTGACTCGGCGACATCTCTGTAATGTGTCATCGCATGGATCGTAGATTGCCTTGCGTTTTTTCTTAGTATGTGACAGTCTCTGTGCTGACCATCGCTTGCGTCAGTTCCAGTCTCACACGTTGCCCTCGCGGACTCTGATGGCGGACATCGAACGGCGCATGGCCGCCGACGCCAGCGCCGCGCTCGGCCACCTGCCGAAGCTCTCGGCGCCAAATTCGTTCGACCCGACGGCGCGGGAGCCGGTGTATGCGACGGCTGGCGCGGGCCGCGGCCGGCCGACGGCCGTGCGGCGGCGCGACGCCGGCTCCGAGGCCTCGTCCAGCGGCCACGGCAGCGGCGGCAGCAACCGCACCTCGGCCGACTCGGAGCGCGTCGTCTCGCCGGCCGACTCGGGCACGGTGACGTCGCCGCTCGAGGAGCGGCCCGGCTCGCCGCGCGGCCGCCGGCTCGCCTCGCCGGCCGACTCGGGCCTCTCGGACGGCGACCGCCGGCTCGAGGAGGCCAGCTTCGCCAGCGACGAGACGGTCACGCCCGAGCTGGGCGACGACGGCGACGCGAGCTCGGCCTTCTCCTGCGACACCGAGGGCTACTACACGTCGTTCCACTGCGACAGCGGGCTGCGCGCCGGCGCGCCGCCGCCGCGCGCCGCCAGCGACGCCGGCTCCAGCTCCAGCGCCAGCCCCGGCCCGGCGGTGGTGCTGCGGCGGCGGCCGGCGCCGCCGCCGCGCGCCAGCTCGCTCGACGCCGCCAACCGCGAGAGCGTCGTGACGGTGATCCACGTGGCGGCGGCCGGCTCGTCGTCGGCCGGCTCGGAGCCGCCGTCGGAGCCGGACTCGTCGGAGCCGGACGGGCCGGCGCGCCGCAGCCGGCTGCGCGCCAAGACGGCGCTCACCAGCGGCCGCATCCCGTCGCTGTGCGCAATCACGCCGCCGGCCAGCGACGACGGCGACGCCGGCTCGTGGGCCGGCTCCGAGCGCGGGTGGACGCCGCCGGACGACGCGCCCGGCGGCGCCGACTCCGGCTGGACCGGCGACCGCGAGGACACCGGCTCGGAGCGCGAGTGGACGCCGGAGGCCGGCGAGGCGCCGCGGCACGCGCGGCCGGCCCGGCACCGTGTGCAGGGGGTGGAGGAGAGCCTGGCGCCGCCTCTGAAGTGCGCGGGAGTCGACGGGGAGGAACGGCGGAGAACGGACTGGGCTCAGGCGAGCACGCCAGACGGAGGGCACTCGTCCAGGAAGCAAGGAGACGGTGAGGAGATGTAGTTGGTGCGGGGAATTTGATTTTAGTTTCTACTTTGAGTTTTTATCCTCCCACAATGGAAAAATGTGGCTGACTCATACGCTGCATTCGCCGATTTTCGATCGTTGGTATATTCAACAACAACAATTCCACAACAATTCATGTAGCAGAGGGAAACGCGGAAATGTACGTTATTGAAATCTTACAATATTGAGACAACGAAAATTCAAAAAATCCTTGCTGTCAATGATCTTGGTGGCTGTCGCTGCTTCTGTAAACTGTACATCTTTGTAGGTTTTTCTACAACGCACGCAACCTTCCCACAGGAACGGCTTCCTGGGAGACCCCTCCAAGAAATGTCTTCAACGGGAGCGATGACATACGCCAGCTCCACCGGATGTCTCCGATCGCTGCGTCATCGCTGCCGTCTGTGCACCATACTCACCGCCAGATGTCTCCTCTTGCCGTGTCATCGCCGCCTTCTGTCCACAATTCTCACCACCAAAACACCAACGTGTATGATGCCCCCTCAGTACCACTTCCTGCATCCCAACCCCGTACAGACCTTCTGGACGGGCCCTACCCACACTTCTCACGGCGCAGCTTCGATGGAGCTTCCTCATCAGCCACCCTGCCGGCCTCCAGCATGCTCCGGCGGTCGTTCCCGTTCCGCTCCGCCGCGCCGCCGGCCGACCCCCCGGACCGGCGGTCGTCGGACTCCGCCGTCCAGTCGGCCTCCCCGCCCCGCGCCGCCGCCGCCGCCGCCGCCGCCGGTCCGGGCGAGTCGCCCCCCTGGCCGGCGGCGTCGCCGCGGGCGCCGCCGCGGGCGGGCTCGCTGGACCGGCGCTCGATCCGGCGGTACACGAGCGCGGCGGCGGCGCGGCTCTACTCGAGCCTGCGCCAGCTGCGCTCCCGGCGCTCCCCGAGCCCGGCCGCCGGCGCCGAGCGGGGCGGCGAGGGCGCTGACCGCGGAGACCGGCAGGGAGACGCCGGTCTCGGGCGGACGGAGCAGCAGAGCCCGAAACAGGAGAACGGGACTGATTACGACAGACAGCATCCGTCACAGCAACATAGCTCGGAGCAGCAGAACCGTATTGATTATAGCAAACAGCACCCGCCACAACAGCATGGCCCGGAACAGCAAAACGGGACTGACTACGGCAGACAGCACCTGCCACAGCAGCAGAGTCTGTACCAGCAGAACGGCGCCGATCACGGCAGACACCACTCGCCACAGCAGCAGTCTGCGCAGTGGAATGTGCCGGAACTGAGGCAGCGGCCGCAGCAGCAGCCGACGTCGCCGTCCCGGCAGTCGCCGTACAGCCAGCCGAGCCCTGTGCCATACAATCTGCGCGTGACGGACAACAGCCAGCTGGCGTACCAGCAGATGAACCAGATGATGAACAACCAGCGTATAACGGACGCGGAGGAGCTGGCTTACCAGCAGAAGAGTCGCGTGCCTTACCAGCAGCATCTTCCGGACCCTCGACAAATCTACCAGCGGCCGAACGTCATTTCAGGGCAGCCGATGTACCGGCAGCAAGGTTCGGTGCCATCGAACGGTCAGACTGGCCACGCCTGGCACAGCGAGGGACACTACCAGAGTCCCGGCCTTCTCCTGGCCGGCCCGGGTCCGGTGGGGCCGCCGCGGGCGTGGGCGGGTCGGCTGCCGCACAGTCCCCGGCCGTACCGTCCGGAGGGGCCCGGCTCGGGTCAGGCCGCCGGACAGCAGGCCGTCGCTGCCGGCCGCCAGTTCAGCCTCAGCCGCCACCTGCAGGTGCTGTCCCGGGGCAGGTCGGCCCAACAGCAGCAGCAACAACAACAGCAGCAGCAGCAACAACAACAGCAACACCAGCAGCAACACCAGCAGCAGCAGCAACAGCAGCAGCAGCAACAGCAACAGCAACAGCAACAGCAGCAGCAGCGACAGCAAGAGCAACAGCAACAGCAACAGCAACAACTGCAACAGCAGCAACAACTGCAGCAGCAGCAGCAGCAACAGCAACAACAGCGACTGCAACAGCAGCAGCAGCACCAGAGGCAGGCGGAGGTGGACGAGACGGGAGACCGCGTGAGGAAGCCGACCCCGGCGGCGGGCGCCATCGCCGTGCCGCCCGCGCTCGCGCCGGCCTCGGCCGCCGACCACCAGCTGGCGCAGTCGGACACCGCGCTCACCGCCAAGTCGCCCAAGCCGGCCAAGAACCGGTCGCCGTTCAACTTCGGCCGCTACAGCCTGCGACTGCGCGGCTCGGCGCCGGCGGCGGCGGAGACCGAGCGGCGCCGGCCGGCCGAGGCCGAGCAGGCGGAGCCGGGCCTGGCCGGCCGCCGGCCCACGGGGCCCGAGCAGCCGCCGCACACCGACGAGCAGAAGCTGAAGCGGCTCAAGAAGCGCTGGTTCTGGACGCTGCCCGGCAAGAACCGGCGCGACAAGAAGAAGGCCAAGCCGGACGAGAGCGACGACGACGGCGGCTTCCGCAGCGTCGGCGGCGACGGCGACTCGAGCAGCTTCGTGCGCTACGAGAGCCCCGACTCGGTGTCGTCGGGCGTCTCGTCGCGCGCGTCGACGCCGCTGACGGACGCCTCGCTCTCGTCGTCCTACTTCGAGATGGAGCAGTACTTCCCGTCGCTGAGCGCCAGCCAGAGCAGCAGCTCGACGGTGCGGCCGCCGTCGGCGCTGTCGGAGCTGAGCGACCGTAGCGGCCGCCCCGAGCCGTCGCCGGCGCAGCTGCGCGCGCCGCGGCCGCCCAACTTCTCCAGCGGACCGCTGGAGTACAGCCCCCCGGACGCGGCGGCGGGGACGGTCGGCCCGGGCTCGCGGCGGCCTCCGGCGGCGGGCCCTCCGCCGGCCGACCGCCTCCGCTCGCCGTACCCCGGCCAGCCGGCGCCGGAGGGCGGCGGCGCTCCGGGCCGCTGGGTCCGTCCGGCGCCGCCGCAGGCCGCTGCCGTCCCCGGCGCCGCCGCGCAGATCTACGGCAGCCCGACCGTGTTCGCGCGGCCCCACTGGCAGCCGCCGCCGCTGCCGGCGCCGGCGGGCCGCGCGGCCGGCGGGCGCGGCTGGCCGCCGGCCGATCCGCGACTCGCTGAACCCGGCCAGCGCGCCAGCTGGGCCGGCGGCGGCGTCCAGCGCGGCGCTGGCCCCGCCCAGCGGCGCAGCTGGTCGGGCGGGCCGCCGGCGCCGGCCTCGCCGGCCCGCGGCCCGCTTACCCGGCCGACGCCGCTCAACGACTTCAAGGAGCTGATCGCGCGCCAGAACCGGCCGGGCGGCGGCTCGCCGGCGGGCCGCGCCTCGGCCGCCGACCGGCTGCGGCCGGGCGTCTCGCCGCCGACCAGCCCGGCGCCGCAGTCGCCGCTGGACGCGCGCAACTCGGCGCGCGCCGTGCTCTTCCAGAGCCGGTTCGGCGGCCGCCGCGGCCGCACGCCCACCACCAGCGTCATCGCCACCACCATCCCGGAGACGGAGGAGGAGCGCGAGGAGGCACTGCCGCCGGCGCGGCGGCGGCTCTTCGACCGGCCGGCCGACGCCGACAGCCACTCCCTGTCGAGCTCGTCGCCGGAGCAGGCGGCGCTGCGCATGAGCCCGTCGTCGCCGCCGCCGCCGTACTCCGTGCGCGCGGCGATGCCGCCGACCGACGGGCGGCGGCCGCCCGGCGACCAGCCGGAGGCGGCCGCCCGCTTCGCGCCCGTGGAGGCCGTGCCGGTCGGGTTCCGCCGCTCCTACAGTCTGCCGCGCAACAGCGGCAGCGCCGTGCAGAGACCCGCGCCGCTGGCCGGCGACGACCAGCGGCCACCTATCGGCAGCATTTCGAGATACCAGTATCGGAACAGGCCGTGCGCGGCGCTGGCGCCGGGCGCCGCGGGAGCCGCGGCGGCCGGCCAGCCTTTCCAGCGCTCACGGTCTCTGATGGCGCGACTGCCGGCTGGTGGTGGACGAATTCATGGGACGTGTGTACCGGGGCCCGGTGGTAGCCCGTCCCAGGGCACTGCCAGGGTTGAGACCAGTATCTGATCGTCCGCACTGCTCCTTTCGATTAGCCGTGGCCGAACGCGAGTGAAAAAGAAATGGCCTTGGTCGGTTTGGTGATTGACAGGGCGGTTTCCTTTGCGAGTGATGAACTGTGTCCAATCGAATAGGTATGGCATCATTGGAATGTTGATATCCCAGGCAGCTTTGGCACATAAAGATATATATAACCCTTCAATCTGTGATTTCGAGGACTGGCTTGTGATCTTGTGAAAAATGTGTTGCATCTTGATTCTTAAGCAATGGTATTTTCAGCAATCGCGCGATTACGTGATCATAATGTGTCTTCGCAAGGCATCTTCTTCGTTTGAATGACGTACGGCTTTGCGATGTCTTGTTAATGTGAAGACCGGTCATCATTTTGCGCGTCAGATCCGGACATGTCCATTTTGCTGGAGAGATGAACAGCATGCTCGGCTTACAGCTTCAGATGCTAGTCGTGAACCACTTTGTGCTAGAAATACAGCTGATTAAAAAGTCAGGCTGAGTTTTCTTCTTTAGGAAGGTCAAGGAATGGTGGATTGATATTGATTTTTTCATGGTATCAACGTTGTCTCGAGTGTCAAGCATCTAAAACTTGTCAAGTTCATTGTCGACCAACGACTGCGAAACAGTGCAGCTACATACTGCGAAAAGATTGTATACGATATAATCAATCCATCAATGATTTTGGGAACACATACATGATATGGTTTCCCGGTTTCCCACATCAGCACAATGGCACAAAGGGACGGATCCAGTGGCTCCGTTTGGGGGGAGTTAAACCAGTTTCCTCGGTCTGGATGGTAGGCCCACGGAGTCGTGGACCGGGGGGAGAGGGGGGTGGAAGAGGCTGGCTGTGGGTTCGGAATGTACTTCGCCGGCTGGGTATGGAAGGTGCACTATCGATAGGGGAAGGGGAAGACGCTGGCCATAGTTTGGATAGAAATATCCATGCGTTTTTTTTTTGGGGGGGGGGCAAATGGCCATTTACCCCCTAATCACGAATGGGGAGCCGTGGCCGAGATGCCACTTCGGATCTGTCAGTGATGTCATGCACGACATGCAACTAAAATATTTCCATTGGCGTACATACCCCTTCCTCTGCTAGTCTATCTAAAAAAGCAAAACTGGGCGAGATCAAGCTGGGCAAATGTAAAGTAAGGGCGTCTCTGTGACAGGCGCAGCCAGGGGCGGGAGGCCGGTAAGGATTTTTTCGTGGAATCGTACTTAACGTATTTTGCCGATTTTTGGGGTCCTAGGCAATTTAACGCTTTTCAAACAAGTGGCTGTAGCGAGTAAAGGCTAATGTATTTCTCTTCAAATTTGGAAATAAATTTTTAAATCTCGCTAAACGTATGAGTCACGCCTGCTTACGATTCGCAATGCAAGCGGATGTTTATCGATTTATTTCACTGTTTTTATCCGA
Organism: Capitulum mitella; assembly: GCA_030062745.1. Classification (NCBI taxonomy): domain Eukaryota; kingdom Metazoa; phylum Arthropoda; class Thecostraca; order Pollicipedomorpha; family Pollicipedidae; genus Capitulum; species Capitulum mitella. The sequence goes on along the minus strand of CP099840.1, from coordinate 1,900,696 downwards.
GAGATTGCAAGGTTATATGTCACGCTGACTCATCATAGTGTTTGTTGCAGTAGCGGCAGCACGCATTCAGATAAAAAATGACGCCTATGTGAAAACATGTCCAATTATATCAAAAGAAACCTTGAAAAAATGAGTTGTATTACTCGCTTCTGGAACAAGTTATCATTTAGTTGTTCATTGCCACTTGTGGACACAAATCAAGACTTAAATTATAAAATATCTTAATTTTACACGAATGGTACCACCCAGTTTAAGGGCAAAAGAAAAGCTCATTTTTCGAAGTTGTCCAATTATAATTTTATTAAAAATAGTCATAAATATTCTGGAAGTAATTCATCCCTTTAAAGACTTGCTTTCTAACCTTTGCATTTGGATTTAGTGGTTGTCACATATCTGATTCAAAATATTTTTACATCATCATGATAGCTGAATATCATACTTTACAGGTTATGATACTTAAAAAAATAAACCAGCAGACATTGTCTTCCTAAAATACTCTGAATGACGCATAATAATTTGCTATGACGTAATAAAATCAGCTTCTCTTGGCATTTGGTGTACATTCGAACGGCGCCAGCCTGCGCAGGGAAGTTTAGTCCGCGGCTTGGATTCGTTGGTGGTGGTGTGCCGCCGAGTGTTTGGGTGTAGTCGCTGGCAAGCATCGTCGGCTTGTGTTGCGTGTACTTTGTCCTTCAGAACATTTTAGGAGGACCAGTGGCATTCATTAGCTTTTGGATGGACTTAGGGAAACGCCTTTAAAAGGAATCTGCCTCTGGTTTTGAAAGCGGTAAGCTTTTCTAATGTTCCATCGTTTCCAGGATCCGTCGTCACTTCTAGTCCTTCTGGATAAATCATTCGTTGCAGCTGTGTAATTTCGTTACACCTGTACACAGGAAATGATTGGCGTGCTGAAAGTGCATTATGATGGTATTTAAGTGAATTTTAAGGTAATTGTTTTCTGGCAACTTGTGTATGCCCAGCTACATGCCTGGTAGCATGCTTCCTATCTTAGCAGGGAGAAACAGTGCGATTGGAGTGCTGTTATTAATTGAAAGTCCAGTTTTGCTTACATTTATTCATTGAGCATGTTTGTGTTAATATGAATGCTTCTAACAACAGTGTTGTGGAAATGATGTGACCATTTGGTATCTGCATCATGCTTTGTCAAGGACATGTCACAGATAGAACTTGGATTGACTGTCAGAGCTGTTGTCTTCCTTTACACATACAGGGGAACATCTAGGTCATGTGCCAAGATGGGCCAAACACTGATCTGTGTAGTCAGAGTTCTAATGGACCCTCAAATAGCAATTTGTCCCTAGACTTGGGCTACTTTGTTTTGGAGTTTTCAAAAGAATATCACATAAAAAACATTTTGAAAATAAATAAACCACACTTTTTCATCTCAAAAGGAGGGTGGCCAAGACATCTTTGCCTTCTTTTCTAATAGAAGGGCCCTGATGCCTGCTCTCCCAGGCCAATCATTGTACACATATCATGGGCTTGGTCCTTGTTTTTTTATTCTTATATTGTCAAAAAATGTACTAGATTCAGTAGTTCTAGCCAGTATCATCTAAAATATTTGCAACTAGTTTGGTTATGTGGAGTTTTATGGCATGATGTGGAAGTTCATGTAATTCCATTGGAATTTTCCTGGTCAGTTGTATGTTTCATTGGCCAACTCATACTTTTTTAGAGCATCTCAAAGTTTTGCACAAACTTCTGATGAACTTGAACCTTCTGCAACTCTAGGCAGGGATTTTTAGTGAATTTTTAAATTGTTAATGAGGTTCTGCATGTTGTCTATGTCTATTCAACAATGCTTTTGAGTTACTGCAGTGTCTGGTATACGTAGGCAGACAGGAAATCCAATAAAGCCCCATTTTTCCATCATATTGTTACTACATAAATAAGCTAACGTTACCTCATCACAGCTCATCACCACATATTTCAGAGTCCATTGGCATAGGTCTTTGGTTTTGATTGTAAGATTGTCATTGATTTTTTGGTCATTGGTGTTTACCATGCCATGTTTGAAATTTTATAGTGTTTCAGGTGCTTAACTTTCAGAGAAATAGAAACCACTAAAATCCATGGCCACTTAAAAATTTGGTTATGATTAATCCATTAGTCCACTGAATTGTTGTAGAACATGCTCATATGCATGTTTGTGATTGCTGAGTTGCTGGATAAGTAAAAATAAAGCAGCTGTTGTAGAAACAATTTTGATGGCACCTCTCATGGTGATGAGCCACATTGTCAGGGTTCCCAACCACACATTTATGTACCAAATAGCTTGGAATTTAGTTTTTAGTTTTACATATATTGATAAGAAGTGTATTTTCCAGGAGTGTCAATAGTATCTGGATTGACAGAAGAACATATCTTGTATGGAAGAGATATAATGACTTTGGCAATAATGCACTGAAATTTATGATGGAAATGCAGTCCTTTGGTAGTTAAAACCGAATTTTTATTTTCAGGGCAACAGCAGGATTCCTGTAGTCATGAATAAGCCAAGAAACCATTTAGTTTTCCTGCTGTCAGCTATTCTTCTTGTAAGTACACAAATGTGCCAAAAAATTGTAAAATGTCTTCTGTTTGTGCTGAGTATATTTGTATATCACCATATTGATATGTCAGAATGTACTTACTATGAGCATGTGCCACATTCCATTGTTTTTTTAACACACATGCCATTTTTTTATAATGCATGGTATTCACATGGAGGCAGAGGAATGGAACTGTAGCTGCTTAGTCATGCTTTTAAGAAATGCTGCCGCTGGGCCTCAAAGCTTGCCAGATTTCAGTTTCCTCTCCTCCCTCCAGTTGAAGCTCACAACTTTTGCCAGAGGTATACTTTTATCACATATCAAACCTCACTCCACTGTGCTCATTACCCTGCTTCATTCACCATAATATGGCATATACTGGAGTCTTCTTGAGCACAAGGCTGTCCTCCATGTCAAACCGTAGGCGATTGTATTCACTGCTCGGATTGGTTTGTGAAGTGTAATTTAAGTTTTTCACATTTAGGATGCAGAGCTGTAGAGATCCTTTCAGATGTGCAAGGTCCCTTTAGTTACCAACCACTTTGCCACTACTTGGATGGTGTGGCTGGTTCCAACTTTGGGTACTGAATCTGTGCTCCTGATTGTACTTTTTCGACCTCTGGTGTCCAGAGGAGGAAATCTGTGAGTTCCGGACACCTCATTTTATAGGAGAGCATTTGTATGCCTTTGTCATGTACATGCACGTATACGCACGCACACGTAATACGTGTACGTCATGTACATATAGCACCCAGTGGATCATTCTGGTACAATTTTGGTATCAAAAGAACCATTATCGCAAAATAATTTTATTGGTGCTGCGTATTCATTCAAAAAAGGTTGTGTGGTGGGAAATCTTATAGTGGCATTTTCTTTTGGCAAAGCTGAAATTTTATGGTGATCATGCCTAGACAAAAAAAAACGAAAACAAAGAATCGACGTACGTAACTATGAAATCTTGCGGAAGTGTTCGTTCTTTTTCCGTGGTCACGGGAAACCAAAAAAAAATGGCAGATAAACGTATCATGGCACATACGTTTATCTTCTTTGGTCACCGTCTTAAAATATGAAATCGGATCTTCCATTGTTACGGAACGCTGAATTAAGCGGACTCGTATACGTTTGTGCTGATAGCCATTTTCTGCGGTAACGGCGTAGTTTCGACTGATCAGAGGTTTTTTGGCCAGAGATACGCTTTTCTGTCTTGTCGTGGAATGACAGGCATTGACGTGTGTTTTTTCCGCGGGAATATTTTGCCTTAGAGCTTGTTGCAAATCGATTCGAACATTATTTGTCAGGAAATTTTGATGCAGCTGAACAAGACGAATGGAATAATATCAGCAACTCCATTTCGCCGAAAATGGCACTTACGTCTTTCTTCCTTTCCGTTGAGACTTTCTGATGACGAAATACTGAGTAACTAGTTTGCTCACCAACCACAGAAAAGAAATGTATGACACCAATTTTTAAGGCGTGCCTTTTAGTTTACCATGACTTCTGGTTCGGCATCCTTTTCGCGGGTTGCCGTCTGCCATTTGGTAACGTTGAACAGCCGACTGATAATCGGCTTGACGTTACTAATTTCACAACAGTCGTGCAATGACACGCTGCAACAGGCTGCTCTGAACCTGCATAGCTGACGTTACAAGATGTGTTGTCACACCTTGTAATGTTTCCGGTCGTCGTACCCGGAATGCATTGCCTTCCGGGGGATTATCTACTCCTTTGACACACATTAAATGGCTGCGGGAAATGGACGGCGTTTCGGGCAGGCAGCTGCCGGCGCTGGGGAACGGGGCAGCATCTGTCCGGCCCAGCCGTCCAGCAGGTGGCCAACTGGGTCAGTCGGGAGTCGGCCGCCGGTGCGCCCCGTCCTGGCGCCACTCGACCCTGCGCCGGTCTGGCGGACCCGAGCTCGCGCCGTGCCCGCGCCGCCCGCGGCGATGCCGGGCTCCCGGTGACGCGTGCCGTGCTGCCGGCCGCTCTGCGGGGTCGGGGTCGGCGTCTGCGCGGCCGTGTCTGTCGCGGCCTGCAGCTGTGGACCTCCCGGCTGGGCGACAATCTGGGCAGCGGGCGGCCGACCCGGCGGCGTCTGCACCGGCGCGTTGCGGCCGGCCCGCCTCGTTTTGGTGAGGTGGTACGATTATCTTGTTGCGGGCAATCTAGCCCGCCGCCTGAATGGCGCGCCGTGGAGGGTGGCAAGGGCAGAAGCACGTTCCTGGTCGTATTAATCTGGCGGAAGGCGCTGTTGCTAGCGGGAGCCTGGTGTCTTGGCGGGGGGCGGGGGGGGAGACTGAAACCAAACTGGATTCCGCGTCGGAGCGTAGGAATTTGCTGAGGGTCCGGATCAAGTTCTGCAGTTGGCCTCACGCCGTACTAATCAGGGATTGCGGGGGCCTTAATCAGCGTTTTCGGCAGCCGATGCCGCTCTGAAAGTGAGAGGATGAAGCCAGTTCGGAGGAAAGTCGTCAGTCCACGGACCCAGGAGTGGTAGATCCGGTCGCCTTCCTAGCGCCCGGGTCGCGCAAGATGCGGACATCGTGCTCGCGTTGCCCAATTTCGCGCGTGGCTGCACAGAGCGGGTTGGAGCTGCGTCGAGGCCGCCTGACTCGGCGCGCGGTCCCGTGCGCTCGGGCTGGCCGGCAGGACGTCACAGAAACAGATCAGAAACGCCGGGCTGTGTACCAGAGGCGGCCAAGTCGGTACGCAGTCGCGTAGGCGGCATGCCAGAGCTGCTGACGGACCGGTGGTTGGCCGGCGGCCGGCATTAAATCCCGTCGGAGTCGGCGGTCCCGCCCCGCTCCCCGTCCTCTGCCGCCACCCCGGTGACCTTGTGCTGGCCCATTCAGGACCGCAACGTTGCGAGACGTGACGCGACGAAAGTAACCGAGTGTCGTCGGACCGGCTGCCGGGCGTTTCCTACCCCCTCCCCCGTCCCAGGGAGGGCACACCGGAGCCCCGTTCATAAACTGACCTACGAGGCTCACCAGGTTACCCTGATTGGCACATCCTGCCAAACGGCGTTCGTAAACTAGCCTGTGACGTCACCCAAGATGCCTTGCAGTTACCTCGGAGGGCGCCGATGTAAGTGGTGAGTGTGGCGGCCTCCGTCATATTGTAAACAGCCGACCCGACCCAGTATTCGTGCATCGTGCGGGTCCGGCAGAGGTTCCAGCAGAGGTTGCGATTTGGCTCGACACCGCAATGATTGACGAAGTTCAAATGGCGTTCAAGAACTAGCCCACATACATTGCTTCAGGGCTGGCATCTCGGTAACTCGCGAACGGTGCTCTGGGGTCTCGGGCCGTGGCCGTGACATTACACAGCTGGCAGGCGGCACGGTTCGCATGGGCGTCGCGTGCCAGCCCGTCTGGCGGCGTCCGGCCGGCAGCCGGCTCAGGGGAGCGGGCTGGGACGCGGCCGATTACGCACCGCGGCGGGAACCGGCCCACTCGCCGCCGTAAAAGGACATCTGCGTGTCCCCGCGCGGCCCGTGTGTGGTAAATGGTGGAGTTTCGGCGGCAGCGCCAGCGGACAGCGTGCCCGGTGTCGCCAAGGTTTTCGTCGCAGATGGCGCGGCTCACGCCGGATTGGTTTTTTGCCGGCACGCGAAGACCGCACCGTCAGCTTCCTCCGAAGGACTCGCCAAGATTACTCGGGCCGTCCACGGCTTCGCAATGGCGACTGTCCGACCAGAAGTAATCATCCTCTCACCAGCGAAGCCTAGGTCCCGGCCTCGGTCCGGTGACGCCGTCCTTTCCTTTTTACAGCGGGGCCTCGTGCGGCAGGCGGGCCCCGCGTCTCCGTTTCGTCCGGACGGCGCGCTCGGACCGGCCCGCCGCCGCCGTCCCTGATCGGTATCGGGCGTCGCCCCGAACGCGGCGGACCGCGGCGCGGCGGCGTAACCGGCGCGGATAACGTGCGGCGGCGCGGCGCGGCGCGGCTCGGACCGGCCGGGCGGGCCGCGCCGCGCCGCGCCGGCGGCGGACCGCCGAATTGACGAATCGATCCCGGCGGCCGACCAACAGTCGGCAGGCAGGCTTAGCGGGGAAAATGCAGCGGAATTACGCACTTCGGTATCGTGCGATTGCGTTGGACACGCTTTGCGGTGTTCAGAACGTGGCGGAAAAACCCGCGATGATTGTGAGCCACGACGGCTTTCGGTGTATGGAGCAGCGCTGACTCCACAGCTGTGGTAGGCCATCTGTCTGTCGTGCTGGCTTCGTCGCGGACCGGCTGAGTTCGTGGTTTGGTCCGGCCAGGCCCGGCTCGTGGCTGCGCCGCCAACGCCGCACAGTCGCTTCACCCGCTCACTGCGCCGCAAGAGATGGCGATCTCCGGCTCCGGCACTAAATTCGCCGGGCCACGAAAGGTCATACAGGACACCTTATCATATTTTCAAGGTGCTTGCGCTATTCAAACCGTCACGTTTTGCCCACTTGGTGGGCTTTAGTAGCGATTTGGACGGCCGCCCTGCGTCTATGCTCGTGTTCTTCCATTTCGCGTCGTTTCTCTGGCGCCTTCGCGATCTTGGAACGCGCCGTTCTAGGCTGCGGCTGTCGGGGATGTCGGCTATTTAAGAGCGCGGCTGTACTGCCCGACCTCGTCGCCACGGGCGGCCAGTTAACAGGGACAAGAAGCTTATCCTCAACCCAGTGTTGGAAATAGCACGTCGGAATGTGTTGTTTTGGCTGGCGCCCACGAAAGTGGACCGTGCAGTATATGCATCATTTTGACCCGAATCCGGCGTCGCCTTGGTCACTGTTCAAACCGACAGACGCTCGAGTCGGTCAGCGTGGGCTGCCCCTGTCGCCTGCAATGCAAAGCACCGTGTCGAGAAAAGCGGGCGGTTCCGAAGGCCCGATGGTCTCTCCGCCCCGGTCCCGTGACCGTCACGGCCGCTGCATCGCCTGGGCCGGCGTATCGCGCGATACGTTCCTGACGTGACGTCAGTATCGGGCGCCGATGACGCGTAACGCCGACCCGTAACGCGTATCGCTCGCAGCCGCCGGCGCCGGCGGTCCTCGCGCGACCTTGCTTGTCGGCGGCGCTTTGGAGCTTTGTGACAAACCTGTTTGAAACGGAGATAGAAGCGCCGTCCGTTTTTGTGGTCTGGTCCAGTGACCTATAAAGACGGCGGTCCGTCGGCCCGTACTTTCTACTGTCGTTTGCTTGTAAACGAAATTCGTGGCATGTGGGCGCGCGACGCAACCGACAGGTGTTTTTACCTTGTCTTGTCTTGTTCTACATGCGCATGGCCGAGGCAGAATGAAGTGATGTCGTGTTGGCAGTACCATATCATCCAGTGATATTCGTGCATCTTCAGGATTGTTCCTTTCGCTTCTGCTTAGCACGAAAAGTTACGAAATTCGCCACGCTCACCTCGCACGGCTCTATCATGTAAGAATCTGGGGCAAGCAACGTCAGCAGCAAAAGCAGAGTTCGTGTTGCAACGGTTGTCATGGACGCACACACGAGACCGTGCCTTGCACGAATATGAGGTCTGTCGTTCGTTTGGGTGAATGGGCATGCTGCCAAAAGCGTCTGGCAAACATTTGGTTTGGTGGAGTTCCCCCCGTTGCTGATAGACATAAACTTTGCTATACAGTTACTCTTCCGAAACATTTAGAGGGGTTTCTTTCACCCCAAACGGCTTGAAACTTTCGTCGAAATGATCCGTTGCACCTCGCACTCCTCTTCTTCTATGACTCTTCCTTCGAGGTGCACATGAAAGTGGCCTGTTTGCGGGCAAGGGGTAGTGGTGTTCACAGCAATGCTGCGCTCTGCCCTTCCGCGCCTTTCATGCTTCTCCACCTCCCTTCCAGGCATTTTACTATCTCCGACCTATCTGATTAGACTAATTGCCTCCCACCGCATCATTCGCATGTCGTCTCCGTCTCTCGGCTTTTGGCGTTATCCGCATATCGGCGTAACGCCAGCGAGACGGACGCTCTGTCGTCGCGGTGCCGGCTGCAGCCGAGCGTGCAGCGGCGACGGGACGCGTCCTTGGCGCGTGCCAGGTCCCGGTGACCTCCGTTTGGGCCGTGACCTGGACGGGCCGCGGTTACGGCGCGGCTGGCACCGCCCGTCGGTGCCGGCTCCGGCCGGGCTGCGGCTGGTGGGCACGGTGGTGCGGGGAGTTGGCTCGCCCGGCCGGCGTGTGGCGGCCGGGCGAGCCAGCTTGGAGGCGGCGCCGCACGCTGGCCGTGTGGCCTGCGGCTGGTCGGCAGTCCGGTTTGGGACGGCTCGTCTGTGGTATGACAGCTCGCCGCCAGTCACATTCGTGACGGCTGGTTTCCGCAGTCACAAGCTCTGGTCCAGTCACTGGCGTGACAGCTGGCCTCCGCAGCAGACGTCCGGCGGCCGGACTCCGCAGCCCAGACGTGACGTGACGTGACGTGTCGCCCCGTTACGGTCCCGTCGGGCGGTCCCCGCAGTCCCGACGTGACGTGACGTTTCACCCCGTTACGGTCCCGTCGGGCGGTCCCCGCAGCCCAGACGTGACGTGACGTGTCGCCCCGTTACGGTCCCGTCGGGCGGTCCCCGCAGTCCCGACGTGACGTGACGTTTCACCCTGTCACGGTCACGTCGGGCGGTCCCCGCAGTCCAGACGCGACGTGACGCTTCACCCTGTCACGGTCACGTCGGGCGGTCCTCGCGGTCCAGACGCGACGTGACGTTTCACCCTGTCACGGTCACGTCGGACGGTCTCCGCCAGACGGTCGAGCTGTCGCCATGCCCTGCCGACAGCGACGACGGCCGCGGGCGCGCGCCGCCACCCGACGGAGTGTGCCCGATTGTGAATGTACCCGCCGCCGCCGCCGCCGCCGCCGCCGGCGTCGCACAGACGCTGGCGTAAACACTGTAAACACTGCATACGCAGTGACAGGGACACTGGCCAGTCTCTGAGGGACGCTTATGGCTGGACTGGCAACGCGCGCCAGACAGTCACGTGGACTGGGCCGAGCCGCGTGGCTCGTGGCGCGGCTGAAGGCATCGCCTGAGGTTGCGACGCCAGATTGAGGTGCATGCTGTGCGATGATGCACTGTTCTAGACAACTCTGCGTGTATGGCGCTGTTGACGCACGTCGAAGTGGTGTGATTGGATGTTGTAAATCGCACGGTGCGCTCCCAGCGCCCCTCCACACATATCGGGGGTGGACTCCGAACCACCACTGGCTGGCACGATGTGGCTGGCAAATGCGGCTGTCAGAAATTTGCCTTGGTCTTACATTCAGACTGTCGTATCCAAAGCAGTTCTGCAGACATCCAGAGAGCTCTGGTGGTCTCTCAGCCAACTATTGAACGCCGATTTTGCGCTCCGGTCATGTTAAGTGACATTGCAAAGGTTTAATCTGGAATGGTAGGCATTAATTTGATGAGAAGGGGAGACTGGCATTGGCCGTGGTCCGCAGGGCACGCCACCGTGATCGGCACGGTGTCCTATTGTTCTGGGAACCCCATTGTCAGAGGACGTCGGAGACAGAACGAGAGGCAGCCTACAGCAGGAGTTTCAAACATTCGCCGCGTCCGACCGTTGACCTTGCGATTTGGATTGTTCCTTGGATCAGTCGGCGCTGAATAGAATCGTGTACGTAAAAGTCAGCAGTTCGGCTTGCGCGACGCTTCTAGAAGGCCGCGCCGAGGGCTGACGAACCTGCTGAAAAGCGTGGGTAATTGCAGCATTAAGGATTGGATTTGGGTGTCGGAAGCGACGTGACCAGACAACATCTCGGACATCTGGAACGAGTCGGCTGTAGCTCACGTTGCCGCGGTTCGGCATTTGGTGTCAGCAGACTGGATGGAACAGGCCAAGCCCGGGCCATGTCTTGGGGGTCCAGCGCGGAACGTCGGCACGTGACGCCGGCGCGTGTGCCCGCGCCCGCCGTGCCCCGGTCAGCGAACGGCAGCCGGTCAGACGCCCGTGCTCGCTGCGGGCACCGGTCGCCGCGCCGGTCGCCGGCTCCGGCGGACTTTGTTTGACGGGGAGCGGAGCGACAGAGCAGAGGTCATCCGCCCCCCTCCCCCGTCCCTCCCGAGTAAAGAGTCCGGAGTCTTGGGTCCAGTGGTACGTCCGGCCAGGCTGCCGGCGCCGGCCGGCTGTTGGTTGGTCCGGTGAGGGCCGCGTGTTCGGCCTGCGCCGCGCGGAGACGGTCCGTGTACTCAGCTGCGTCCGGCGTAGCCATGGTTTTCTTTTTCGCCCGTTTCTTCGCCGATGAGCCTTTGCTGTTTGTTTGCATCAGGCGTTGAGCCCTGAATGGAGTCTAATGGTTGTCCATGGCTCGCATCAGACATTGAGTCCTGAGCAACAGTCCAATGGAAGGATATTCAGAATGCGTTACAATATTTCACAGCGAACGAGTCTGAGAGATTATGGTCCAGTTCGATGGTCTGTCGCTTTTGACATTGCGTCGCAAGTCGTCCAGCTGAATGGCATCAGGCGTTGTCCTTTCGAATCCATGATGATGCCTGGCACAGCTGCGACCGAGTCGTCGACGTCGGCCCCGACTCTGACGCGACATGAGAGCCATTACTAGATTGGAATCGAGCCGGTGTCGCGGCGGCGACGGTGGCGTGTGCCGGATGTTCGGTCTGCCGTTGTCACGGGATCGGATGGTCGCTGTCCTGACCTCGTGACCCCGGCACGGCCCGCCCGGCGGCGACCTTGACGGGCCTATTGATCCCCGGTAATGCGTGCCGTTCCGTGTGCCCGCGCTGTCTCCGCGGCCGTGCTCACCTGACGTTGACGCTTCCTGGGAAGCTATCCTTGGTGAGGCTTGGATGAAAGCCGACAGCATGTCACACGTTTGAGAGGGGGGGGGACGAGAAGCAATAGGGTGTGCTTGGCTGGGTACATTCGCGTTGGTAGTGGTCTTCGGTTCATAGCTTATTTATGCAAGCGACGGTCCTGAGGCATTGTGCATGCATTGTGATGTACAGTGTGGTAATGTTAACGAGAATATTGGACCAGAACTTATCTGCTCCTTCGTGACGCGGGACATGTCTGAGCATAGCGTTACACACTGAGATAGATGTGAGTTTTCAGGGCGTCGCACAAGGTTAGCACCTGCTTGGTAAACATCAAGTTCCGGACAGTCTGAATAAGGTGCATGAAAGGCACCCATGTGCCGTCGCGTCACGGGAGGGCCGGGCTCTCTGACAGGCGAGTTTAGAGAGGGGGCACAGAGGGCCAGTTCTGCGATGAGCTCTGTGTTAGCTCGTTTATCGCGGCCGCTTGTCAGACGAGTAATCAAACCAGCCAGGCACCGCGCGCTGGTCAGTACTGTCTGGAATGTGAGCCCCCGGGAGGGGGGGGGGCTTTAACCAGCGGTCACCATCCCGGGAGGAATCGCCGGGCCGTCACGAGCTCGGGGCCGCAACGCCGCGCCCGGGGAACACGGCCGGGCCTCCCAGCCGCTCAGGGCGGTGACGAGACCGACCCGGACCCAGCGCCCGCGGCAGTGTCGCGCAGCACGGCTGGGCACGGCTGGGCACGGCTTCATCCCGAGCGGGACTGCCGCTGACTGCCTCAACTCTGAACTTCATGTTGTCGGCCGGAGAAGCTGACGGACGATCCGTCGTGGGGTGTGATGGTGTAGGACCTTCGCGGTGGATTGAGGTTGTCTTGTTCGCGTCGGGATTTCGCCGTGGCCGGAAGAAAAGGTCATCGCGTAACCCCTCGTCTTTCCGCGAGAAAGACGACATTTCTCGACGTAAAGGATATTAGATATGCCTTGGTTCTGAAATATTCTTAAAGATTTCTTTGATGGTTTCGAGTGTTTTCATGTGCTGTTTCATTTGCATGAGCTTTAAGGTATTTTGGTTTCCCGTTTGGTTTTGACTAATGAGGCTCAGGATGGGAAGTTTATTGGAGATGTCCTGGAGGCAATCTTGACTTTCAGCAAAAAGCTATTACTTTGTGACCGCGTGCCATCCTCGTAAAATCAGAACCAGGACGTTGAAGCTATCTGCAGCACATTTTGAGGGGCGGATATGACAGCGCTTTATCTCTTTGCTGTCCAGGTCACGGGGTTTAGCGAGCGTTATTCAGTCCGTAAATAACACGGCGTTTATCATCATGCCCCTGCTCCGTTTCTCCCTCTTGTTTCGCCTTCGAGCTGACTTGTTTCTGGACCCCTTTCTGTGCCACACTGCCCAACATCGGGCCATCTCTGCTTTGTGAGCAGGCTCTGAAGGTTCAGAAGAGACCCCGAGGCTGCGCCGCCGGCAACTGGCCGGCCTCTGAAAGGCTGTGCTGCCGGGGGAGCGTACGCAGCCGGCTACAGACGCTGGCACGGCCGGCGGCCGCGCTGGCCGGCCGCCATCGGGTGGACTCCGTTTGACGACGGTCCGCGGCGGCGGCGGCGGCGCGTGCCGGCCCTGACCGTGGCGCGGTCCGGCGGTGACGCGGCGTGACGCCATTGCCAGTCGCGGCGGCCGTTAGTGCTGGGCGCCTCCGCCGGACGCGGCGCGGCGGCAGCGCAGAGCGAGTCCGCGGGCTGGCAGACGGCCGGAGCGTCCGGCGCCTCTGCGGTGGACTGGGCGGTGTCGTGTTCTGGCGAGCAGCGGCACCGGAGGAGGGGGGGGGATGCCGCCGCCGCCACCGCCGCCCCTGCGCCAGTGCTTGGTCGGCGGCGACGGGGTTCGATCGATGAACCCCTCCCCCTTCTCCGGCTGGCTATTGACATCGAAGGGGGCTCGTGGGCGTCCGGCGCGGCCTGGAAACGACTCACTCGTCGGCAACCCCGAAACTTCAGAACGCTATCGCAGTCCGTATGTGGGTTAACGGGACGTTCATGAAGCCCCCGCAGTCGGCGGATCGTCGGCGCTCATCGATGGCGGCTGCCCGGCTCGACTACCGGCGGCCGGCGGTCGTGACGTCAGTGGACGTCGGCGCGACCTTCGCAGCCCGTCGGGGGGGGCCGGCCGGGCCCCCACGCGGGCGGACACGGCCGGACGGCGCCGGAGTCCAGGCTCGTGTCCCCGGGCCGGCCGCTGGACGCCGGGAGGGAGGCCGGCCGGTGTTGGACGCTCGAGTCGGCGTAAACGGTGCCGTCGGACCGGCGAAAGCTGTTGTTTTGGGTGAGAATGCCGGCTTTCGAATCGGTCGGATGTTTGTGGTCCACTGATGGCCGCCGAAGCGGGAGGGGTTAGATTACCTCAGAGACAGCCGGGAGGCTGCTGTGTGCGGTCCTGCGTTTGGGAGGGCGAAGTTGGTGGCCGCAGTTGGCGTGATGGCCCGGCATCCGCGTCTTGCCGCCCTCCTTCGTTCCGGGACGCCAGTCTGACAACCTGGCCATTATCGCCTGGCGCCGGAGATAGATGATGACGCGGAAAATGCCGACAGCCGTCGAAAGGCCAAGGAGTCAGGGTCGGCCCGGCTCGTGTCGGCCTGCGTATGTGCGGATGGGTGAGAACCGGTCGCCGGCCAGGGTCCTTTGCTCCGCGCGATGCGTAGCTTAACCAAACGCCGCCGGCGGGTGGCGCCAGTGGAGGCTGACGCCCGCCGACTGATTGGAATCCCAACAAGTCCACGCACAACAGGGCGTCAAGGTGAACAGGGTTGGCCGTTTCTCGTTTGGTTCTGAAGGTGTGGTGGTAAGCAGACGCCGTGAAGGGCTCGATCAGCTTGTCTGGCCCCACCTGGCTGCGTGGGGCGTGGTCGCGGCATGTCGCTCTCAGAGATTGCACGACGCCCACACCCTCGCGCGTTTCCCGTCGCGGTTCATTGGAAACTTCCGGTTCTGTTTTCGCGTGGCGCCGGCGGTCGTTCTGCAAGGTTCGGTTCAGCGTCCAAGCGCCGGTCCAGCAGTCCACTGTGACTCAGTTCGGCGCCGATGGCCGCCCGAATCGACCGCCGCCGTCGGCCGCCGCTCCGTCGCCGGCGTCGCGACGGTCCGGCCACGGGCAGGGTCCCGGCAGGGTCGCCGCGCCGGTGAGGCCGCGAGTCGGCCAGCGCCGGCCCGCCGGCGAGGGGCCCGCGAATCGACCGGTGTCCGGCGCAGGGAAGTCCGGAGCCGCCTCGCCGGCGGACCGGCCCCGCCAGCGGCCGGCCGGCCGGGCCGCGGCCGATCCCACGCGCCACTTATCGGTGTCCGGCCGCCCGGCCCGGCCCGGCTGAGCTCTGCCCGGCCACCGGGCGTCACGCCGTCTCCTGGCCTCGGCACGGGTGGCGTGACTCCGCAGCACCGGGGTGCGTGACGCAACAGGACCGAGGAGCCGGCCGGTGACGGTCGAGTAGCGGGCCGTGACGCAGCCGCTCCGCGCCATTGACGGCGAGCGGCGGCCGGAGCGGCGGCGGAGGCAGAGGCGCGCATACCGGGTTCCCGTCAGGGTTCGGGCCTCCTACCCGAGCTGCTGGGTTGCTGGCGATGGCCAAGTGAGGTGCTGTTCTCATGCGGTGAATCAGGCCTGGATTTAGCATTCTTATCTCCGCCGTATCGCACGTCGGAGGTGACGTGCGGTACCTGGCAACCAGCGAGCCTGATGCCAGAGTTAAAAGGGATTTCCAATCGTGGCCTGCTCCCGACCGCCGCGGGAATAGCCAGCAAGTGGGATCATCATAAATCGGCAAGCAGTGCCGTAGCTCAGTAGAAGTGGTGACAGGTTACGGGACGCGGAATGCCAACCATTTTGGACTAGGAATTCTCGTTTGTTAGAAGTAACATGGAAACATCCCTGTGTATCAGTTACATTCATTATCCTAGAAGACTGTTATTTCTCATACAATATTCTCGTTAACATTACCACACTGTACATCACAATGCATGCACAATGCCTCAGGACCGTCGCTAGCATAAATGTTCCGTTTCATTTTCTATTTTGTGATGTTTAAAATCGTCGGCAGCAGCTCTTGCTCGTTCCTGTGGTACCCATTCCGAAGTCGGTCACGCCGGCCGGGACGGAAGCGGCGATCGTCGGACCTCGCCGGCGTCTCCGCCCGGGCCCGCCGAACTTTGGCCGCTCTCCAGGCGGACGGAACTACCGCCTGACGATGACGCACGAACCGTCCCGGCAGTCGTCGACGGCTGCCGTCCCCAGTGCCTCGTGCCAGGCTTGTCAGCACGGATGAGCGGGTCAAGTTCTGGTGCCGTGAACACCAGCAGCAGGCTGTCACGTGATGTCACTGTTGCCCGCCGCCGCTGGGGGCTGCATTCCTTTGGCTCGTTCGCGGGTGGCACCGGTGGCTTGATTTCCGCGTCCCGAAAGGCCGGAGTTTGACGGCCGCGATCGCGTGTGACGTTGCGAGAGGGGTGTCGACCTCGTTGTTTATGCTAATTGTCACAAGCCGGAGCAGCGCCATTCCATTTCGTCACGGCGCGGTGGCCGGCCGGCCATTGCTCAAGCTGTCGGGCGTTGCTCGCGTCCTCGCTCGTCCCGGTAACGCGGCGGCAGCAGCAGCTGACGGCCCCCCGAGCGCCGGCACGCTCGCTGCCGGCGTTGCGCCACCGGCGGCGCCGGCTGCTCTATCGTCGGTGTCGGCACGCCCGCCGACAGCGGCCGCCGGACCGGCACGGAGCCTCGAGTGACGTCACCGCTCGGCAGGCAGCGTGGCGTCCTCGCCCTGCCGACGGCGGTGACGTCACCGTTCTGTCGGTGGGAGTGTCGCCACCGTTCTGCCGGCGGGGTGGCGTCACCGTTCTGCCGGCGGGGTGACGTCATCGCTCTGCAGGCGGGGTGACGTCAGCGGGCGGGGGTCTGAATCAGTGGTGCGGCCTCCGCCCGGCCGGCTGAGTCACCGCCGTGACGGCCGGCGGCAGCACGCGGCGGCCGGGGCGCGGCGCCGACCGCCGTCGACCGGGCAGCGTGGGCGGCCGGTGCCGCGCTGCAGTCGGGCGCCGGCGGCTGCCCCTGCAGACGGCGGCCCGGCCCGGCCCGGCCGCGGCTCTGGATAAGACTTGCGGGCAGCTGAGCCGAGTCCTGCAAGGCAGGGCACGTTTGTTACGTAAGCGGCGCGTTGACGAACGCAGAACGCGCACCGGTCGGACGGGAGGGCGACCCGCGCGCCCCGGCCACACGGCAGCGACCGGACGGCGGTCAGCCTGGGCAGCCGGCCGGCCGGCCCGCCGGGCCGCCACTTGGCCACCCTCGCACGCTGCCGCGCGACCGATTAGTGTAGACGAGGCGTAGACGCTCCGTCGCAGTCAGGGGTGGATTCATCTGGTATTCCGACGCCGAGCTGGACGCCCGGTCGGACGGGTTCCAGCCCTGAGCGGAAACATCTGCGGTATGCGTTTTTCTCGGTTGAGCCTCGCGTTCCGCGTTTGAGCTTAGCATCTGAGGCTCGCGCGGACCGAAACACGGGTCTGAACGCCGGGGACTGCGTTGAGCCAGGTGGCATCCGGTCTTGTTCCCGGTAACCGGAGGACGTGGCGTGATGGTGATCTCACACCCGACCTGGGCGGCCAGTCTGGCGGTTGCACCGGGCCTCGCCATGAATCAGCGACGTCACCCGGCTCGCGCCATGGTTATCGCCCGCGCGCTCGCCTGCCGTCGCCGGGCCGGCGGCCGCGACCTCAGGTGTTGAGACAGCTGCCGGGCGGCGGGCGCCGCTGCTCGTGACCCGCTGCGGGCCGTGGCTGACGGAGCGTCTGGCTCGTCATGGGACGCGTGAGCTGGCCTGTTGTGACATCCCGGCCCGCCTCCTGCGGTGGCCTCCTCCCCCCTGCTGGGGAGAGCCCGGCTGCACTGCATCCGGTCACGCGCCGGCCGCCGCCGAACGGGGTCAAAGGTGCTCTTATCAGGCTGCAGGGTAGTGGAGAGCCACCCTCGGCCTTGAGAGGAGGCGACGTATTCTGAAATCGCTGCCTGCCGTTGACCTTGCGATGGGGCACGTGTGACCCGTTGAAGTTGGCCTCTGGACCGTCGGAGGCTGTCCTGCAGGCCGCAGATCGCCGGGGACGACTGCCGGCCTTGTGAGCAGGGGCGGCCTGGGGCACGGTATTCCAGGCTCACTCGCCGGCGCTGACCTCGCGATCCGGCACGTTTGACCCCGTGCGGTCCGCTCTCTGGTCAGGGCCCGAGTTGGATCATGGTGTTTTGGATAATTACAGTTTGGTGGGGGCGTGGTGCGCGTAGAAACGGGGTTACGTGAAGTCTGCTAGTCGAGACATTTACGCGGCTGTCGACATGTATGCATCAATGGCCCTGACTGTTCCTCTAGGCTGTGTTATCTAAGAAAGCGCCGAATGTGATGCTCTTGCCGTCCTTTCGCAGATATTATTATTATTGGGCAGTAAATATTATATTACCGGACAGTAAATATGCATGCTTTAAGCATAATTTAAATGGCGTCAGACATAAGATAAACTCAGGTAATCAGTTTGCATATTGGGATGTACTATGGAGTCGGAGCGAATGACGTGTGTAAAGGATATAGATTTGTGCTATACAGCACCACTGTTGATAGCACAATAAATTCTCATATTGGCTCTCCATGGCCGCAGTAGCCGAATCGCTGTATAAAGCCCAGTCATCATCATTGTATATTTGTTGAGCGTCGGGGCAAGTCGACAACGACCGCGTTATCTATTTCAAAGTCCACGAAGCTGTTGGGACAAGAAGTGCTCTCCCTTGCTTGCGACACCACCAGATCGTTGAATCTCAGTTTGCAGTCCGATAAAACGATCTGTATGGGTCATATCTGCGCAGCGCTCTCCCTTTACTGCCTGCCGTCCGTGCTGTCTCTGATCCCGCTGGTCCGCTTGGTGTCCGTCGGCGATCGTGCACCCGTCGGCCGTGGGTCTCACGGTCCGCCTCGTTTCCGCAGGGCGCCGCCGCCGCCGAGGATGGCCACTGCCTGTGGTACGGCACGTGCGGCCCGACCACGCTCATGGGCGCCCACTCCAACTGCCCGGACACGAACCCGGCGCGGCCGCTCACCGACGCCGACGCCGTCACCGTGCTGCGGAGACACGTGCCCGTTCCTCTTCGAGGGCCTCGGTCAGTGGCGGGGCCGCCGGCGCCTGCGGCAGACCGCAGGCCCGCCGGACTGTATCTGGGTCGGCCGGGCGACTGGGGCCTTGGGCAGCGCTGCAGGTTTTGAAATGTTTTCGCTTTACTGTGGTCTGCCGTTCCCGGGACACGGCGCATGGCCATGTCGTGCACAGGTAGCCGTGGCAGAAAATTGCCGCGAAAGTGAGGCGGTTTTGTTTTGTAACGTCATGTTTTGGTGCGCTTTTACCGTGTCGTGTGTGCGCTTTTCGGAGTTGGCATGTTCAGCGCTGAGGTACCCGCCTCGATGGCTCCCGAGGCGCTCGCGACCCCTGTTAGAACGTCGACCGCGGATTCTTCTCGTGAACCGCGATCGAGATCCTTCCAGGATTGAGCAGGCGCCTGTGGAACTCCGACAGCAGCTCTGACGCCGAGTCTCCGCCGCCAGACCCGAGCCAGCCGATCGAGACGTGCTGCAACGCGGACAACGTGCACGAGATGGCGCGGTCGCTGGTGCTGGCCTCGTCGCAGTTCGCGCGCTGCCCCGTCTGCTACTACAACTTCCGCAAGTCCATCTGCGAGATGTCGTGCTCCCCGCGGCAGTCGACCTTCATGAACGTCACCGAAGTCAAGCACGACAAGGCAACAGGTGCGAAGTCGCTCGAACGAGGTACCGGTTTAGCCTTCGGTCGAGCTAACGGCTCAGCGTGAGCAAAGGTTTTGTTTGCTGCGCAGTTGTGTGACGACTTGTGTCCGTGTCGACATCTGTCGCGGGTAGTGGTCGCAAACATTCAACCTTGATAGTGGCGTCGTCGTCTGAACACTTGCAGGCCACTTTCAGAGCTTAGCATCGGGTGTATACAGCCGTGGATTTGCTATCAACAGATAGCTGAGTCATGCGCTTTGAATTCTGTTCCCCGATCTCGGCCGTCGGTCCACAAAGGCGTCGCCGTGTTCTGTGAATTCAAACTTCCGGTTCCTCTTCGTTGTACTAGGCCGACAAGCCTGCTGGTGGAAATGTGTGAGCAGAAAGATTGCCTAGTTTGACGTGAATGCCCGGATTGCATTTCTTCGTTGCGGTTCTTGCGTTTGCGTTTCTTCCCCCCCCCACAGGGTGGTTTATTAGTGCGATCGACCAGCCCACATAGATCCGCCGTATATTGATCGCAGCGGCCTAGTCAGGAAGCCATGTTATGAAGTCAATAATATGAGAAGGCCGGCAGTGATGGGCATTGACATGCCTAAGCAAATGTAAGGACGTGGTACGGTGGCTCAGTATCACGCCTATTTTTGGTATTGCTTATCGCGGATGGAGAGTCTCGACATTGCTGCCCTAGACCCGATTCGCATCACGGATTTCCTATCATTTGTAACGTTTTTATCAACGTAAGTATCCATTTCCAAGGCATTTCATACTGATGCATGCAGCATGTCGGCAAAGTAGTGCACACTGTGGGCGTTCGAAACAGTGAATCACAGTGGGCCTCTTCTTCCACCGTTTTCTGCGAGTGGTAGCTGCACGATTTAGTCTGAGTGGCTGGTACAACCGTAAAGCCCTCAATCACCCAGTCACGCACCAGGAAGCTTCCGTCGCGCCAACCCCTATCCCGCTCCTCCACGGTGCGTGTGACGGCTTCAGACACCCCCCGCCCGGGACCGGGCGTTGAGAAGTCACCGGACGACTGGCGTTGACCGGCCGGTGCGCCCGCAGACCGGGACTACGTCGGCCGGGTGACGTTCTACCTCAACCGGACGTACACCCGCGGCGTGTACGACAGCTGCGCCAAGGTGCAGAACTCGCAGACCAACTCGCCGGCGATCGGCGCCATGTGCGGCCAGTGGGGCTGGTACCGCTGCAACGACGAGAGGTGAGCCGCCTCCGCCAGCTGGTGATGACGTCATCTCTGGTGGTTGGAAATGTGCTGCGGCCTGATAAGCGGGCTCCATGCTTCGTTTCTTTTGCGACTGAAATTATCTTTACTTTGTAATCGAAGGTTGGCGGAATCTACAGCAAGGAATTTCCACGGTGAGAAACCGCTACGATGTAAGACCAACGATCATTGCAAAGGCGTTGTCACTGTTCGAGGCAGGGTATCGCCCAAGGTGCCAAACTTTGGGTGTGATGATCTGGCTGTCACGTTGTTGAGATCTGGCGGTCAGAAACTCTGACCCCGCGCGCCCTGCTCGTGTCGACAGGTTCTACGACTTCCTGGGCCACAACCCCTACACCCCGTTTCCGATCGACTACGTGCTGGTGGAGGAGGGCCAGGATGTGGCCCCGTTCGAACCTCTCAGTCCCAGGATCGAGAAGTGCAACGAAACTGTGATAACTCCGTTCAAGGTGAGCAGAGCCGGTCAGGGTCAAGTTGTTTTGCGTCGTGCAGCCGACACTGACGCTGCAATCTGGTGTAGGTTTTTATACTGTTTTACGCAGCCCTTGATTGAAAACAAATGGACTTGACGCTCCTTTGATATTTGAGAACCACGGGACTCAGTTTTGGTTGCCGTTCTTAGACGCTCGATCGTCAGCTGTGACTGTGTTAACTCCTTCACGGATCGTGCACGAGGATCTGTTTTGTTGGAACATTGAACTGGACCACAACTATCGTGACCATGGCACAGATCCATTCACTGTCCCGCTGTTTATAAGCTCGGCGCGTTCGAGATGCATCTGGTTGTCACGTCTTGGACTAACCGGGTCCCGTCATGTGCACAAATTGGGCTCGCTCGTGCATTTGCTCGCGGCCAGTGCCCGTCAGCCGGTCAGTGTTCCCGCCCGGCCGGCAGAAACGGGTGGAGGCGTGCAGCTGCTCCGACTGCCCGGTCTCGTGCCCGGTGGCGCCGCCGATCCCCGCCCCGCCCGGCGACTGGATGATCGGCCCCGTCTACGGCACCGTGGTCGTCATGGCCGCCATCTTCGTCGGCCTGGCCGTGCCGTTCGTCTGCTTCTTCGTCTGCTGGTACTCGCGGAACCGCGGTGAGTGCGAGCCGGGCCGCCGCGCCGCCGCGCGGGACGCTCCGTCGTGGGGCTGGGTCGACTCCGTGACTGCGCGTTTTGATAGCGGCACGATGTACGCTGTCGTGGCGGGCGTCACGGGGGTGGAGACCGCGAAATGAGGCGAACGAAGTTTCTCCGTTTTTGGCCGCCGTTGCGGCGTGATGATGTCCGACCTCAGTAGCCAAAGGCGAACGTCGACCGCCGGTTGTTCGGGGCAGAGAGCGGGGGCGGTTGAGCTGGGCCCAGACCCCGCCGGCCGCTGGAGTGTGCCGTGCCCGGCAGCCCACCCGTGGTGCTGTCAGCTGGAGGTGGTCTCCGACGAGGAGATCCGCGGCCTGAGCGTGCGCGCCAGCGTGCGCGAGGCGCTGGCCCGGCCGCCGGATCCGGACATCGCCATCTACTGCAGTATGTGGCGCGTGGGGCCGGGCTGCGGGTTGCGGGCTGCCCGGCCGGGCTGCAGTGCTGGTGCCGGGCATGTCTGCCGCGGAGTCGCCGGCGGGCGCCTGCGGGAGGACCGGTGGCGGCCGGAGGGAGTGGGTGCGTGCTGCTGGCCGGGCGGCGGCGGGGCCCGGCGCCGCCCGGGCCGTGTGGAGGGCGGGGTCTCACGCTGGCGTCGCCGACTGACCGCACGCCGACTCCCGGCAATGGTGAGATCGGCGGAGGTGTAGACTCCCGGGATCTGTGGCCAATCGCCTGCTCTGGCGTCGGGCTGTGACTGAGCGGCGCTGACCTCCGGAGCTCTAACTCGCTGGCTGCCGTGACCTCTGGCCTTGGCCTCATAGTAGCCTGGAACTGCGGTGTGTTATGTTATCACAAAGCTGTGATCTGGGGGCAGCGGTAACAGCGGGCTGTCATGATCTCACATTGGCCTTCATCCGTGACCTGCTGTGATCTGAGAACTGTGGCTGTCAGGTGTGGCCGTGAGCGGTTGCACCATCGGAGTGGTCTTGCACGGGGTGTGCAGTGGAACTGGACGATGCCGGCGACTGGACAGTGGAGCTTCACGGTCAAACACCCTCCCCCCCCACCCCCGACAATACGGGGTCAACAGCCCTATCTTCGCCGATGTCCGAACGGGTTTTTACCGGCTCTGTCCCTTCCATGACTGCCGTGATGCCGTGATGCGGCGTTGGACTGCTGACTCGGTGACGGGTTACACTCAGTGTCTGCAGCTCTCACCTCGGCCGGCCGGTAACGCCCCTGACCGTATGCCCTGCATCTGCTCCCCTCACCTCTGCCAGAGTCCCGGCCGGCCGGTGACGCCCCTGACCGTGTGCCCGCAGTATCAGCCCCGATCGACGATCGCGACAAGGCCGCCAGCGCGCCGCACGTGGACATAACACAGGCCTCTTGCTTGGAGCGCTGGGGCGCCATCATGGAGCGCAACGTCGAGAAGTTCTTCCGCTCGTGGGGCACGTGTGAGTGGCGCGGTCCTTTTGTGTGGACGAGGGGACTTTGTGCCATCGTTTATGGGTTCTTTGTGACTCGTTTAACGCGTGGCGCGATTCGAGGATGTTGCGAAACCATGACTAGGTGGATGGAACAATTGCAGTATGCTGTATTGTAATACCGTCATTATGTTGTAAGGCATCCGGTTATCTTCCGTGTTGCGATAATTGCCACATCTGTCGTGTGTGTCGCCTCCTGCGGAACTATTTCACTGATGCCACTGAGTTGCACACGGGACAAATGCATTCATTTGTAGACGGCATACGTGTACTGTGAGCCATTTCAAAGGCGACCATGGTGTAGAAGCTCATCAGGGCCCTGTTAGCAGATCAGGTGATTCCTTCCGATTTTCTTAGTCTGCCGACACTCTTGTCATCCTCGACTGCGTCCTTAGCTGCGCTGCCACGCCGCCAGTCTGCGTCCAGCAGTGCGCCAGTTTCGCCGCTCCGTCCGGCGTCTCTGCGGCCGCCGTCTGACGCCACCGTTCCGCCGCCAGTCTGCGCCCAGCACCCGGTGCCGATCCTGGTCTTCGGCCTGCTGATCGCCGTCGGCCTGTCGTTCGGCGTCGTCAAGCTGAAGGTGACGACGGACCCGATCGAGCTCTGGGCGTCGCCCACCAGCCGCTCGCGCGTCGAGAAGGACTACTTCGACCAGAACTTCGGCCCCTTCTACCGCACCGAGATGCTCATCATCCGCGCCAAGGACCTGAAGCCGGTCAGTGGCGTTTTGAGACGAATTAGGAGTGGGGTGGCTGGGGTTCGACTCCCGACTCAAGGCTGAAATCGGCGGGATCTTACTGCATGCAAAAGGCATTTCGTGGCGACGATCTGATACGTTTTGCCGTTTGTCCGTACTCCAGAGAAAACATCGGTGACACCAGTATCGCCCAGTGATGTGGCGTTTCAATTCGTAATGGTGTTGACAGCAGCTGTTGTCATGGCTGTTTTCCTTTGCAACCCAATTAACGCGGGTAATGGCCCAATTATGACTTTATTTGAACCAAACGTTCCGTGGCAGCGTTGTACAAACACTTTTCCCCTCTAAATCTCGTGGCGATCTCACGAAGCGGACCTGGTCCCTGGCCAGTGCCCGCGGCGGCCGGTTTCGGCGGCTGCCGGTCCCTGGGCGCGCCAGACTTAGCCGTGGCGCGGACGGCCGATTTTGGCCCTGACGACCGCACAAACCGGGCCGTATTGATCGCCGCCCGGACCCGAGCCTGGCCGGGCCGCGCCGGCCGGCGCTCTGACCTTTTCAGCGCCGGCCGCCGCCGGAGGACATAGAAGTGATTTTGTCCTCTCTGGGACGCGTCGTGCCGGTCGGGGGGCCCCCTGGCAGTGACATTGCCGGGTTTCAGGCCTGCCTCTGACGGCACGCGACCTTTTCGGCTCCGTCACCGGAGATGAGTCGAATAGATTTTATCTTGCGCTAGCCTGGGATGCTCAGCAGCAAATCGTATTTTATTGTTTAATTGTTTCTTTTAACGGGGGTATTAGTAGCTGATAATGATATGCCGATTACCTTTCAGCTTCCGGGTATAATGAGTACATTGGTTAAATAACTGGACAAGATTTCGTCTCCGTCGTAGCAAAATTTCTGAAAATGGTGTGCGTTCTTGCCGGACGGTTGTCAGGCGTGCTCGGGTGCTTTAACCAAAGTCCTATGGTCCAGTCGGGTTGGCCGTATCGACCGCATAAGAAACACGTTATTCCGTAGCACGTTTGTCGCGCTAGGCTGACAAATGAGGGGATGTCTGCGGATTTTGGGGACTGCTGGACGAATTGTCCCGTCACAACGCTTGGCTGTTCCAACAGACAGGCGGCTCACGGCAGATAATGGTTATGTCCCAATAGTGTCGCGGGTCACTCGTAACACTTGTCTGTGTCGGACTGTGACTCACAGAGCGCTGGCGCCAGTCATTTGTCGCCGTCGGCGTGCTGTGATTGGTGTAATTCTCCCCGTCCTGCTAGATGAAACTGTTTGGCTGACCGATCTGCGGCGTCAGTGGTAGGTTACCGAAGATCACGTGTCCGCACTAACGTGATCCGGCATGTTAATTTGTTTTCTCCTGCGTACACCCTTCTGCGAATACTCCGTCGCGTAATGAAGAAGGTATTCCTTGCGCCACGCACCCACGGTGATCGCTTGATCGGCGTCAGTCGCGCTCACCGTCCTCGTTCTGTTCCAGTTCAACTACACGAACCAGGGCGGCACCACCGAGTTCGGACCGGCCTTCCACAAGGAGCTGGTGCTGGCCGTGATGCAGCTGCAGAACTACATCACCGACAACGTGAGCGGGCGCGGCGGAGCGCGGTCTGGGAGGGGGCACCGCTGGTGTTCAGCGGCGACCGTCAGGCGGTCGCGGCCGGGTCGTGGTGGTTGTCACCTTCCGGTGCCCGGTTCCGGCGGCCCCTTCGAGACGCTTATGGGAACCTGACATTACTTGAGTGCAGCAAATGTCATTGCGTAAGCGTAACTGAAACGTGATTGGCTACGATTACCGGATCCTTCGATAGTTTCGGGGCGTTGGCCTTCGTAGGTTTTGCTTCTACATCTGCGCAGTGCGCATTGCTGATTCATTCTGTTTTTATCGTGGCCCGTGCTCAGTTGAGTGGCTCGGGCGTGTGCTCTGTACTGCCCTCTGACCGTCCTCTCCCCCCCCCCCCGCAGGTCACGGCTGAGTACGAGAACCGGACGGTGCGGCTCCAGGACATCTGCTTCCGGCCGCTGTACCCGGACAACTCGTACTGCGCCATCCAGTCGGTGCCCGAGTACTTCCAGGACGACCCGGCCGTGCTCAACTTCACGCAGCCGGACGGCGACTACCAGATCAGCTACCTGGACCACATCAAGTACTGCCTGCTCAACCCCACCGAGATGCAGGACCAGGACTTCAACTACGCGCCGTGCATGTCCAAATGGGGCGGCCCCACGTTCCCGTACACGGCCGTGGGCGGCTTCCTGGCTGAGGGCCAGGCGCTCAGCGACAACGTCAACTACCTGAACGCCACCGCGCTGCTCGTCACCTTCCTGGTGCACAACCAGTACGACTCGGCCAAGCTGGGGCCGGCCATGGCCTGGGAGCAGGCGTAAGTGAAGGTGCCCGGCCGGTGCGGGGCCGGGGTGAGGGCGCCAGCGCCCGTGGCTCGCGCGGCTGTAACCGTGCGGCTGCCCGCATGAACGTGTTGTGTTGTGGAGGCGTCCGCTTGAAGGTTGATTTCCGCGCTGGCGAGCTGATGTGTTGTGCTTTGGCAGTCAGGAGACGGCTGGGGCCTCCGATTCCCCGTTGAGAAGCCGTTCGGCGAGATACGGTTTCTGGCGCCTCAGCTGCGTCAGCTGCGCTCCGCTGCGGCTGCGTTATGACGTCGAACCGCGTCCTCCTGGTCCCCGTCGACTGACGCACGTTCCTCCCCAGCTTCCTGGACTACATGAAGGAACTACAGCCACCCGAACATGGACATCGCCTACTTCGCCGAGCGCTCCATCGAGGACGAGATCGCCCGCGAGTCCGAGTCGGACACCACCACCGTGCTCATCTCCTACCTCATCATGTTCGCCTACATCAGCATCGCGCTCGGACAGTACAACGGCTCCAGCCGGCTGCTGGTCAGTGGCCGTCTTTCAGCTGCGGAAATCACGAAAGGAAGTCGGTTCATTGTGAAACGCCGCTTCGGATAACGGTCGGTTGCATGAAGGCGTCGGTCCAGTGGGGCGTTGTCGCAGTGCATCCAAGTGGGAGTCAGGAGAACGTGTCACGTTGTCATTCCGCGTGTTCCTGGGCTTGGAAAAGTAACACCGAGGGTGGTGTATGGCAACGTAGCCGACGGGACGTTTAATCCCGATAACTGGCAAATGAGCACAATTGCGAGGTAACAGCAGAGCAACAGGGAAACCAAGCTGGAATGACTTGTAATTTCAAGAGATGGGAGGTGTCATTGAAAATGAAACGATAACTGGACATTGCCATGACGATGCCTGGACATTCTTCAGGATGTCATTGAACGGCGCCCGCCTCTCGCTTTGGACACGTGCCCTCCCGTAATGCTGCGCCGGACACTGCCGTCGCCTGACTCCCGCCCTCCGCCGGCAGATCGACAGCAAGATCACGCTGGGCCTGGGCGGCGTCATCATCGTGCTGCTGTCGGTGATGGCCTCGCTGGGCGTGTACGGCATGCTCGGCGTGCCCGGCACGCTGATCGTCATCGAGGTGATCCCCTTCCTGGTGCTGGCCGTCGGCGTGGACAACATCTTCATCCTGGTGCAGGCGTACCAGCGCGACAGCCGGCAGCCGGGCGAGTCGCTCGAGCAGTTCGTCGGCCGCATCGTCGGCGAGGTGGCGCCGTCCATGCTGCTCTCGTCCGCCGCCGAGTCGGCCTGCTTCTTCCTCGGTGAGCGCCGGCCGCCGCATCGCCATGCTGTGCTGTCTCTCTTGAGCAGTGACGACGTCGTCGTGGTCTGTGGGGATGAGGTTGGGAGAGAGGTCAGCTGCCGTATTGGGGCAGACGCTCGTAGCTCGCATGGAATGCGCGTCAAATCTGCCTCCGTACTCGGACGTTATTCCAAGGGGCAAAGTTGAAGATGCTTGTGACGTTGGAATAGACGTAAATAACAGTCCGTAGCACTGGGCTGCGCCTGGTTACCTAACGAGATCAATGCCTGCCGTCGACCTGACCGCCGATGCCCCTCTCGCCAGGCGCCCTGATCGACATGCCGGCGGTGCGGGCGTTCGCGTTGTTCGCCGGCCTCTCGCTGCTGTTCGACTTCGTGCTACAGATCACCTGCTTCATCTCGCTGATGACGCTGGACGCCCGGCGGCAGGACGTGAGTGCGGCGCGCCAGCACCGGCCGGTTGGCGCCCGTGGAGTGTC
This sequence comes from Capitulum mitella, assembly GCA_030062745.1. Lineage (NCBI taxonomy): Eukaryota > Metazoa > Arthropoda > Thecostraca > Pollicipedomorpha > Pollicipedidae > Capitulum > Capitulum mitella. The sequence goes on along the minus strand of CP099840.1, from coordinate 1,872,899 downwards.
CTTTCGAGTGCCCGCACGTGGTGCAGGCGGTCCTCAAAACAGCGGAACTGTTTGATGTTCCCTTATCGCCTTAACCGTGAGGTCGTTCACGGGCGCGTCACGCAATGTGTCGTGCCTGACCTGTTTCGGGACTGCTTTGTCCGCCTCCTTGTCGTCGAGGTTTGCCGATAGCCAGCTGTGTGCCAAGGCTGTGTCAACAAACGTCGGAGCCGGACTGCGGCGGTCGCCGTCCGCCGTCCGCCAGCGTGACGCCCGCCCCACCGCGCCGTCCCTCTCCGCCCGCAGTCGAACCGGTTCGACATCATCTGCTGCGTGCACGGCTCCAAGAAGGAGCACGAGAAGCAGGAGGGCATCCTGTACCGCGTCTTCAAGAACTTCTACGTGCCGCTGCTGATGCAGCCGGCGGCGCGCGCCACCGTGGTGGTGGCCTTCCTGGGCTGGCTGTGCGCCAGCGTGGCTGTGGTGCCCTACCTGGAGGTGGGCCTCGACCGCGAGATCTCCATGCCGGAGGACTCCTACATGCTCAAGGTCTTCCAGGTGAGGCGTGCGGAGGGGTGCTAGAGGTGTATGTGGATGCAACGGGGTGGTCGTGCGCTGTTCGAATATTGAGCTTGTCTGCGGGAACATCTTTCATTATGTCAAGTTCGTAAGTTTTGCAGTGTTCCTGTCGAACAGGAACAGGTTTGTTATCTGGTGCCGACGTTAAGAATGTCAGTATAGGACTGAGTAAGACTGAGTGACTGGGTAACTTAGCACGGCGTCCTCGCATCTAGCCGTGTCGCCCCGTGCGCACCCTCCTGACATCGGACCCGCCCGCCCGCAGTACCAGCAAGACTACCTCAGCGTCGGCCCGCCCGTCTACTTCGTCGTCCGCGACGGGCTCAACTACAGCGACGAGCGCGTCCAGAACGCCATCTGCTCGACGGTGAACTGCGACCGGAACTCGATCGGCACGCAGATCGCCATGGCCGCCCAGCAGCCTGCCAGGTGAGCGCGGCGCCCACGTACCGCCGCCGCCGCCGCCGCCGCCGCGCGGCTGAGCTGTTGTGACAGACGGGGCGGCCGGCCGCGCGGGCCGTACGTGTGCCTGTCGGACGGCGCCAGCGCGTTACTGCGCGCCGTCTGGTGGTGCCAGCGCGGGGCCGAGCCGTTGCAGTCGGAATCAATCGGCTGGACGGCTGCCAAGGGCGTGTTGCGTAACAGGAAACGTTGGCTCGTCAACAGAGGGTCGGTACGTGGGCCGCGCTCGCCAGCGCGCCCCGCTGCTGGCATTTGTGCAGCTTGTAACACTAAAACTTTGATCGATCGGAAACTAAAACAACACAGTGGGACCTTTTGCGACAATATTATCTCGCATTGTATTGCTTCCGATTGGGCAAGTCAAAATTAGAACTCGTTGAAGTGGAATAACCGTATTATTCCGCGTGGTCGCTATTTTCCGTATTTCGCACGTTACGGCGCCTCCGTCGGAATTTCTCGATAGATGGCGCCACCTCTGTGCGTCACGGTCGGCTCAGCTGACCCGCCTGTCCGCCCGTGGCAGGACATACGTGGCCAGCGCGGCCAGCAACTGGCTGGACGACTTCTACGACTGGAGCGTGTTCGGCTACGACGCGGACGGCATCCCGGGCGCCGGCTACGCCTGCTGCTTCATCAACATCACCACGCACGGCTTCTGTCCGTCGGCCGAGGGCAACGGTGCGTACTGGGCCGTCTGCGTGTCGGCGGTGGCGTCCCCTTGCTGACGTTTTTGCGCTCCCGGGCTGTGTCGTTGGGTCGTGGGGCTGTGGTATTTAGTTCCGGGTGAAGCGCCCAGTTATCACTAGTTCAACTGTCTGTAGCACCTGTCCTTATCACAGTGGAGTATATCGCGAAGGGGTTGTCGCGGTTGCGCTGTCAGATTGGCTATAAGAGTTCAGGTAAGAGGTGTGTGAGATTGTCAGCGCGCCTGCTGAACGCCGTCCGTGTCGTGCCGGCAGACTACCACCCGGACTGCACCAACTGCAACATGACGTTCAGCGCCAACCACCTGCGGCCCGGCATAACAGCGTTCAGAGAGTACCTGCCCTTCTTCCTGAAGGACAATCCGGGAGAGACGTGTCCCAAGGGAGGTCATGCCGCCTACGGAGACGTGAGTGCGACGCGGTGGAATGTGGAGCTCTCTTGTCTCCCCGTCCGCTTGCTGCTGTCTCTGGACGCTGCCGTTTGTGGCGGGCAGGCGTGGTGCTCGCTCGCCGTCATTGGCACTGTAAATCGAATTGTGTTGTTTGCAGGCATGTGGTGGGATCTCGATAGAATGCAGGTCATCCTTGCTTTGCGTCAGGGTCTAAGCTGAACAGGATAAGTGTTGCATCACCTGGGCGCCGCTGTGCTCCAGAGGGACTTCACCTTTCCGAGATGACGCCGTGTCCTGCCCAAGTGAACGGGGGGTTGCACAAAACGCGCGGATAACCTGCTGCCCATCGGGATCCAGGCGCTTTTCTTGTTGTTTGTGGCTCGGTGGTCCGTGTCCCCGATTGGCTGACGGTCGTCGCGTGCGTCAGGCTGTCAAGATTGTGCGGGACGCCAAGCAACCAGACAAACGTCGGAGCGTCCTACTTCATGGCCTACCACAGCATCCTGAAGACGTCCAAGGACTTCTACAGTGCGCTGGACTGGGCGCGGAAGATATCCGATAACATGACGGCCACGCTGAATCAGGTGGCCGATGGCGGGAAAGAAGCACGAGGTGTACCCGTACAGGTAGGACGCCCCGCACGCTGCGGCCCGGAACGCCGTCCCGTCGCCCTCCCAGGGGAAGACGGCGTTACGTGATGTAAACCTCTGGCTCGGCAAGAGCAGCTGCTCTGTTGTGTGTTGAGGCGCAGGCAACGTGGGTGACATTTTTTATTCGTGCTTGCTATGTCCATTTTGCGTCCGTTTTTCGGTGTAGTTCGTTGTTCGTGACGTTCCCGCTCTCAGTTCGAGTCGTGTTAGATTTCAACGCTGCCGCGTGCGGGTTGGCTTCATCTCTAGAGCTCACCGTGTCTCGACATTGACCCGGTGTCGTTCGTTGCAGCGTGTTCTACGTCTTCTACGAGCAGTACCTGACGATGTGGTCGGACGTGCTGCGCGCGTTGGGCATCTCCATCGCCACCATATTCCTGGTGACGTTCTTCCTGATGGGCCTCGACTTCCATTCAGCCTTCATTTTGCTCATCATGATCGTCACCATCATCACCAACCTGGGCGGCATGATGTACTGGTGGAATATCTCCCTCAACGCTGTCTCGCTCGTCAACCTGGTCATGGTAAGTCGGCGTGGGATCGACGATTTTCAGCACACAGCGTCTCTGCTGGTGTGCTCCGACGTTTTTGTACGCATTGGGGCGCGTCATGTCTGCTGCAGATTGTTACCCGTTTTGTGGGCAATTTTCCTCGCGTTCTATCCTCCGTCGTGGTGCGTATGATGACGGGCTCCAGACGTCAGCCGACGGCGGGAGCTGGCCGGCGCTCGAGGCCGCCCGGTGTTTTCGCCGACACGTGACTGACGGGCCGCGCTGCCGGCAGGCGGTCGGCATTTCCGTGGAGTTCTGCAGTCACATCACGCGTGCCTTCGCCGTCTCGCTGGAGCCGACCCGCGTGGAACGCGCCACGGACGCGCTCACCAACATGGGCTCCTCGGTACGTGACCCCGTGCCAGCGCCGGGGTCTGCTCGGCCGGACAGTCTCAGGGTTCAGTTCAGGTGTTTGCGCGATGTTCATTGCATTGCTGGTCTGAGGGCAGAATGGTGCAGAACGTGTCGTTGATCTAAACTGGGCGTGTTTTTTCGCTGTTGAGATGTGTCAGACTTCCATTGTCTGTGTTAGTTGTGTCATATTTGGTTATTTTTTCAGGTCCTTAGCGGAATTACGCTGACTAAATTCGGTGGCATTATCGTCCTGGGATTCGCCCACTCGCAGATTTTCCAGATATTCTATTTCAGGTAAGCTCTTAGCACCGTAAGACGTCAGTAGTGAGGCTGCTGTATGTTTCCTCATATTGATACTGGAGTCCTCGTGACCTCTTTATTTAACCACGAACCGCCTGCGTCTTCGTCGCCGACTGTCGGTGTCACCTCTCTCGCGGTGTCCGGCGGCAGCTCTGATTGGCGAGATGTCCACTGACGCGCCCTCGTGGCGGCTGGTCCCGACTGGTCAGCCGTCCGGGACCAGTCTGGTCCGACCCGAGCGGCACTCCCAGCGCCGTCCGCAGCGTCCCGTTCACCGGCCGGCTGGCGTTGCAGGATGTACCTGGGAGTGGTGCTGCACGGCGCCTCGCACGGTCTGATCCTGCTGCCGGTGCTGCTCAGCTTCATCGGTGAGTGCCGGGGGCGGCGCCGCCTCGGGCGGACGCTCCGCTGCGGGCCGCGGTACCGCTCGGGGCCGCACTTAACGCACTCGGCACTGACTGGCGGAGCGAGCCGCCGCCCGCTGCGCCCCGGCGCCCTAAACGAACCGTGTGCATGCCTGTAAACGCACGATCTAAACGGGCGCTGTCGCGTCGCCCTCACCTTCACGGTCGGTCGGTCACCCGGGTGCTGCAACTGGGCGCGGGCCGCTGTCTCGCTGCTGGCTTCCCTCCTCCGAGGCCTCGCGGCTGGTCGTGATCGCTGGCGCGGAGCGGGAGCCGGACGGGGCTCGCTGGGCCAGTCGGCGCCGCCGGCCCCTGCCGGCCCCTGCCGGCCCTTCGCCGATCTGCTGAGCGGCGCGGAAGCCTGGCTGCGTCCGCCGGCGTTGGCGGCCGGCGCGTGCGCCGCTGGCGTGGTGGCGGGCCGATTGTGACGGCGGGCGGCGCGCCGGTGGCGGGCACAGCATGTGATGGCGGCGCGTGTTTGGTCTTCCCAGGGCCGCCCCTGAACCCCTGTAAGGTGTGGTCGGCGCGCAAGTCGGGCGCCCGCCTGCTGCTGGCGGCCGCCGGCCCGGAGACCGGCGGAGGAGGCGACCCGGCCGCCCACCAGGCGCTGCCGCCGCGCCACCAGCACCAGTAGGTGGCTCCGGACGGTCAGACGGCCGCCCGGTCCCGGAGCAGCTGCGTCCGTCTGCCGTCTGGCGACCGGCTCTATGACTGGTCGTTTTCTGAAAGTGGAACACCTTAATGGCTCTAAATGTCTGTTTTAACGTGTGATTTCAGTTTGTCTTAAAGTATGCTAAGCGCAAAAAGCATTTATTTTATTGGCATGGTTTACTTGATATACCTCACGTGTATGAGATCAGTTTTCATTTCACATCTGTGGCCACTCTGGTGACGTGCTGACTTGCTTACGTTGACGTGTCGACTGTTTGCGTTGGTGGTCGGTCGGCGCCGTCGTGTGTCGACCGCCGAGTGTCTTCCTTGTGCTGCAGTGCCCTCGTCGTCCGACCGGGCGTCCGTTGTTCCCCAGGTCCTCCGGCGAACCGTTTACGTTCACACGAGCGGCAACAGAGTCGGAACCACCTGTCGAACCCGTCCAAGGCTAGCATGGCGGCCGACGATGGGCCGCACCAAATTACAACGGTGGGTGTCATCGAGCGGTGGGCGCGACCCTGGCCCCGTGAAGGGTGATATGCGGGCATCGAGACCCGGTTGTGGGTTGCCAGTTTTACCGCCGCACCGTGCTGGCGCTAGGATTCCCGGGGTTTCTGTGGTTAGGAGCGGCGCTGGCCACTGCGTGTGGGAGCCGAGACGTTTCCCTTTGGGATCTCGCGTGGATCCCTCGGGTGCAGACTCGTGTGCCGACCGGCAGCCTCCCCAGCCTGCGCCTTGACAGAGACGTTTCCCTTTCTCAGGGTCCCCTATAGAGCCAGTGGTCACCAGCGTGGGTGCCGGCGCGGCCGTGGCGACACCATGGACCTTGGCCGTCGGGCCGGCCCTCGAACGCCGGCCATCGCCACCTCTACGTTCATTGGACAAATTCTCCGTGGGCCTCTGGCCGGTGGGCTCCAGCGTTGTATTTATTCTTGCCAGTGGGGCCGGGCGGGTGGGGGATCGCCCGCTGCGGGTCCCGGCTGTGTTCAGGCCGCTCCGGCCGACCTCTGTGTTCCGCTGGTGGGCGGGGCCCGCACGCGCGGGAGGTCCGGAGCACGGACCGGATCGGACCCCTCGAAGAGCGACGGACGGGCTGCCGGCGGCAGACGGCGCTCGACGGCCGGACCTGGCCTCGAACGGGCCGGCGCGGACGCCGCCGTCGGGCGGTGACGGCATCCTGCCGCGGAGAGGCGGCCGCGACCGGTGCGGAGCGACGCGAGCCGACCGACGAGGCGACGCCACGTCGCGCGGAAGCGGGACCGGGCCGCGCGCGACGGCGGGCGGGGCGATGGACGAGATCTCCTCAGCCGGGGGAGGCGGCCCGGGCCGGGCGTCACGCTCCCGGCGGGGGCGGCCGGGACCGGGCCGGGCGTCACGCTCCCGGCGGGGGCGGCCGGGACCGGGACGGGTGTGCTCCCTCCGGCGGGAGGGGGCTGGATCTGACGCCCGCCAGCTGGGGGACGAGGGACGAGGCCGGGTGTGATGCTCTCTCCGGTCGGAGAGGTGATTGGCCGGACCTGACGATGCCCTCTGCCGGGAGAAGGCAGCACTGGGCTGGACGTGATGGCTGGAACGGCGGAATGGTTGTGCGGATGACGGGTCCGCAGGCGCGCTTTCGTGGTCGATGGTAGGTGGCACGGGATGCGTGATCTTTGTTGTTTCCCCAATGTGGCCGCTGGGCCCGTCTTCAGGAAATGTACGCTAAATATCTGAGTATCGTGAAATGCCGTTGTGTTAGTTGGCCTGCTACCACCAAATAAACGATGCTATTTTAAAACATTGTAGGTGTTTTGCGCTCTCAAACCGTGTACCAAGACTGGTGACATGGATTCATGCCGTAATGTTAGACCCGGCGGTACACGGTGTTAGACGATACACCGCAAGAGGATACATCGTGTTTGATTACAGTCGAACAGCTTGATCCCGCAAACAGCCGCTGTGAAGACGATTTGGGTTGTCGCTGGACCGTTTTGTGGTTTCCGTGCAGAACGGCATCGACTGTGGCTAATTCTGGCCCGTCTCAGTCAGTCGTGCCGTCGGCAGCCGTAATTGGACTCGCTCCTCAGGCCTAACTACTGCTGGCACTCTGCTGGAGTGTTGAGCAGGAGGGACTGGCAGACGCCCGTCGTTAGTCGTGACGTCACCGCCCTGCTCGGAGCGTGTGCCGGTCGCCGCGGCGCGCCGGAAACGTCTGGCGCAGTGCGGCCTCGTCACGATGGTCGGCCCGAGTCACGCTATTGATTCGTTGACTCCATTCGGTTGCCATCGGGGACCGGAATGGCATTAGTGATCTATCGTTTTCCTTGCGAGCCGCCGTAAGAGACATTGTGGCGCACTGTTATAGCGCCAGTTGTGTTTTCAATGGTATCACACGGTGATTTCTTTATGTACGTCTTGTGACCGTTCGCCGGGCCGTTCCCCGTTGTACCGGAATAAGGTGCTTTAACCCTCGCTCTGCGGAGCTTTTTCACCTACGCGGCCTACGAGGAGGGCCAATGCTCCCCCCGTCCTCCCCCAACACTTCGAAAATTAGGAGTGACAGAGCGTTCAGGTAAACGTCATATGATATTTTCTTCTTTGCTGATTACTGGAGCTGGGGCACATCGATTTCACAGGTGCAGCCCAGGGGAGGGGCCCGGCACCATCCCCCGTCCATATTTTTTTGCGGAAACCATTGCAAATCGTCTTCCCGGCAGGCGGCTTTCGTGTGATTCAGTTCACACTGAGCTCCGCCCCCCCCCCCCCAAGAAAATCCTGGCTGCGTCCCTGATCGATTTCGTGGTCATATGGTGGCCATGTTTGTTCTTTGTCGTACCGGGAACCTCGAGGGTAGTTTTATGCAGCTCTGCTCTGCCGCGTACGCTGTTTCAAGCTAGGCCACCACGGCCGAAATGGGCATTTCCGCTCCTCGGTTCAATGGGCTACGTTCGATTACCGTTGTTGGATGAATGAATGTCAATGCTTTATCGTACTTCTAGCGTACTTACACTTCCTCAGAGTCCATAATGACCTTACAACAAATCAAACTGTCATTTTGCGTGAGTTTTCGAATCGATTTTCAAGTGATCAGCGGATCGGTAGGATAGCGTCAAGGATGCGTAATAATTTGTTTCGAACAGACGTGGCCTGACTCAATGTGACCTCTTCACGGCCATCAAGATCGAACACGGGGGGGGGCGTTCCACCATAAATCGACTGGTGAAATAAATTAACACCCTCATCTCTTAGATTTTTACGTAAATATGGCTATGGAGTTATCTCATGGTCCGAATACAGTTTTGCACCTCCAGATCGACCCTAGCAACGATGAAAAGTTATAGCCTCGGGAGTTTTTGAGAGGTCATGCTGTATGACTCTTTTTATTGGCATTTAAGCCATAATAAAGTCACTTAAATGGCGTAGGCCTATATATAGCTTAGTTTGCCATGATCTACGGAATAACTTTCATTTTTCGAATTCCGGATTTTTATTTTTTTTGGCGCTGTGACCCATAGGCGCCGGAGCCATGGTACCAGGGAACCTTAAGTCCCCCAGTTGTTTTTAATTTAACATTGACCCTATGGGCGTCGACTGGAAAGAAATGACTCAAAATGCTTCTCGCCCCCTCCCCCAACCGAGGAGTTCCTGTGCCCCTGTTGTAATCAGTGCTCTAGGCCACGTGACCGTGGCGTGACACGGGCCCAGTGCCACGAGGGCAGCAGAAATGCGAACTTTTTCCTGCTCAAAATGAAATCATATACGACAACGCTATGTCCGTAGGTATGAGATACGGTGTTGTTCTTAGGAAATGTATTTTTGGGGCGTTATTAATGACCATTTTTGTCGTTTTGCGGGTGAGGGCTTTGCGCTCATTGCCAAACTCGGAAAGTTACTGGCCGATTTCGTTGATCCAAATGGCAGTTCACACACCTGAAGAAGGCAAATCCACATACGTGCCATTTTCTGGCCTACGTGCAATCCGTGTCGTCACACGTTGCTTTGAATAGCAAAACTGGATGAGTTATCGAGCTCCAGGTTGTGTTTCGAAATCAGACATTTTCAACAGTGCAAAACCAGCATTCGAGCACCAAGTGCTTCCATTTCCATCGCATATACTTATGCCATTACTTACTATCAAGGATCCTCAGAGGCACGGGATCTCCTCTTCATTTAAGGGGGAAGGGGGCAAGAGGCATTTTGGGTCAGTTCTTTCCAGTCAACGCCCATAGGGTCAATGTTAAATCTCAAAAAAGTTGGGGGCTGAAGCTCCCCAGATCCATGGGACCCGAGCCTATGTGTACTTGTGTCACGGGTGTAGAATTGGGACGAATTTTGGTAGGGAAAAATAAATTCATCGGACCGAAAAGTGACACTGATAACATATTTGCAAAATTTCATAAAGAAAGAAACTACAGCAGTCAAAATGTTGGTATGGAATTCCATACCAATAATTTTCCTTGGTATGGAAAGCTCTACACCAAAGTACACAAAGCCACGCCCCGATAAGTGTTATTGTTTATATTTGAAATGATATTTGAATTTGCCTTTTAAATCAGCGGAATCGACCGGTAGCTTTCCGAGTTATGCCAGGAGAGCGAAACTCCCGCCTGTAAAACAGCAAAAATAGCCATTAATGACATTCCCGAAAATCACATTTCTAAAAGAATGTCATTTCCCATAATTTGCAGACGTAACATTGATGCATATGGCTTCATTCTGAGAGGAAAAAGTTGGTATTTTTGTTGCCCTTATGTCACATTAAGATCACGTGACCTATGGTTATAGGTCACAAGGTTAAAAAAACCCAAAATTCAAAAAGATGCAACTTGTTCATTAGATCATGGCGAGCTCAACGATATAGAGGTTTATACCATTTCAACAATTTTATTATGACTTTGACCAACACAAACAGCAACGCAGCATGACCTCTCAAAATGCCCGATGCTGTAAGTCTGTCAGCGTTGCTCGGATCGGCCCAAAAAGTGCAAAGTTCATTTCAGATCATGAGATAACCCAAAAGCCACGTTTAAGTCAAAATCTGAGACACGAGGGGGTTAGGCACCGGTCGATCTGCCATGAAATGCCTCAGGGGTCTATATCGCTTGCGTTGACTCCATCTCGCTTGGAGTGTTCGGAATCACAAAAAGGTCAAGCCGGGCAATAAATCTTACTTGACCTTTAAACGGCCACCATGGCCCATGGGGCCTTCAGGAATATCTTTTACCGGGTTAAGTATAAGTTTCGCCCACTTGTTGCACAATCTGTTATTTAAAAAATGCAAAATCACGGAACATGCCTCAGAAACTGGCACTATGTCTTGGTGGACCGTCATGACCCAAGACTTTGTCTCGAAACGCGCGAAACTGCATAGAACCGACAGAGCTGATCTTGTTAACTGGCCTGATTCGGTGAAATCCGAATAAAAATGGTCAAAGCGCATCACACGATATCTTAACCCAGTGCACGGTGATCTGGTGGACGCAGTCTGGGTCGGCGCCCCAAACCGATGTTTAAGATGTGTACAAAAACCACTGCATGATTTTTCAGAAGTTCTCTACTCGCCATTGAGCACCTCTCGCGACATGCCGTCTCTGCTCTGATAAAAATAGCTCGCTGCCACTGATTTCGAATAGCCTTACAATGGCGGCATTCAGCAGACCGCGGGGATACGCTGTTCGCGGTGCTCAGCTCACTACATTTTCCGCGGTGACAAAGTATGCTGCTGCAGATTTCGTCGTGTCTTGGAATCCGGTACTTCTGGATTAAGATGTTTCCAGTTGGTAGCGCTGACAGGCCAGGATCTCGTCCGCCAACCTATCGCTGTGGCCGGACACTGGACCGCATGGCCTCAATTTCGATTGTATAACTTACGAGGAACTATTCGACCCCTACAGAACAATCAATGACAGATTTATCGCTTCGAACGGAGTCATCGGTAGTTCAGCTGACAGGACGGAGGCTGCTGCATTGTTCTGGCGAGCGAACACAGGTCGTCATCCAACAGTCTGGAGCTACCTTGAGGCCATTCATTATCACATAACACTGGGAACACAGCTGACAAAACAGCACCTCCCCAATTCGACCAACTCGTCCACAGCAGGCCGCAACCGAAACAAGCGAGTCTCTAAACCAGTGTATTACCGCACCAGCCCATCACGATCGGCGAGAAATAAAAGACCGGGGATCCGATATGTGCCCTGTGACGCAATGCTCCAACGCGAACGCAGCCCCACCCCGCGGGGCGAAGCACCATCCGCGTCATCACCCAGTCAACTGAACAGCACAACCGACCACTACGGCGCACCGATATAATAAATACACGCCGACACGCCGCGGGCTCCGCTGACCGCGCCGGCCCCTTCGCGGGGATCGGAACCCCCCGGCAGACGTCGCTGGGCCCGGCCGCCGGCTACGCTAGCAACGCGTGTAAATAAACCGTCTCTCCCACAACACAACAGCTGCCTGGAATGCGCGGCCGGCGCCGGCCTACTGCGGCTTCTCGGCGGGCGGCGCGGCCGGCGCTGCCGCCGCGGCCGACTCGGCCTGCTTCTGCGCCGCCTCGGCCTCCTTCAGCGCCTCGTCGAACGACTGGCTCGAGTTGCTGCGCGACGTGGCCACCTTGCTCTGCAACAGAGGCCGACGGTCACCGCCGCCGCCGAGACGCGTCGGGATCGATGGCTGCCGCGGGGGAGGGCCGCCGCCGCCGCTGCTCGATAGCCGACCGCCACGGGAGGAGTCCGTCGCCGCCAATCGCGCCCGACGGTCCGGCGGGGCGCGGCCTGGCGCCGCGCTGACAGCCCGCCGGCGGTGATTGGTGCGAGCCGCGGCCGCCGACGCGTCGACCGGCGCCGGGGGGAAGGGGGGACAGCGGATCCCAGGGGGCAGGATCTCTGGGGGAGGGCGGCGCGGATCGTGGGGTTATAGGGGCTGCTCGGAGAGCGAAGGACGACAGTGTTACGATAACGCGGGCTTGTCTTGATGAGCAGGAGTGACGTGGTGCGTTTAACGTTCGGTGAAAGAAAGACGGGATAAAGAACATCCCGAAGACCAATGATGATATGTGACTGTCAGCCCCCTCAAGCAGCTTATTAATCATATTCAAATCGTGCTCAATGTAAAAAAAATTATATCACATTCCATTCGCGCTCGATACTCAACAATCCACCGTGCTGTGACCGTTCACAGAGCGCAGTCCAGACGGTTCAGAGAGCAGCTGAGAGAGCAACCTCCATTCCTTCCAAGATCATGTGCATGGGGCGGGAGCAGGGGCAGTTACCTCACGTTCTACGATCGCCGCACATCCAGTTCCGTTCAATATCCGCCAGGATAAATAATGGATGAGCACTGAGCACACACCATCGAAGATAATGTGGAAATGAGGGGGGAAACGTCAAAAGAAGATACATGATGCCTGATAATCGATAAAGACTGCCAACTGGGGAAAAAACGGCGCTAGAAAACGACAACAATCGCAAATGATGCTACACGAAAAACAAATGTGATAACAGGGGCCGGTCGGGGACGCACGGACAAACCTTGACTGACGAGACCATGCTGCCCATGCGCTCCTCCATCGACTTGAAGGTGGCTGACTCGCGGGCTCCGCTGATCTTGGCCCCGAGGCCCGCCAGCAGGCCAGAGGCCCGCTCACCGGTGCTCTTCAGCGCCGCCCCCGTCCGCTGATAGCTGCCGGACAGAGGAGACGGTCAGACCATCCGCCCACGCCCGCTGGTGTCTGCAGGAGAGAGGAGGCGGTCAGACCATCCGCCCACGCTCACTGGTGTCTGCAGGAGAGAGGAGGCGGTCAGACCATCCCCACGCTCACTTGTCGCGATCACGTCCGCTGATGCTGTGTACGGTCAGGACATCCGCCACGACCATTGTTTGGGGGGGTCAGACCATCAGCTCACGTCCGTTGGTGTATGCAGGACAGAGGACACGGTCAGGCCGCTGGTATCTCGCGCAGAGAAGACTGCCGGACATCGGCTGTGACCAGCACAAAAACGGAGCGCAATTGTCTGGTGGCCATTCGTGTCCACCAGACAGGCGATGTAGTCACCCTGACCTCAGCGGAGCTTTCTGTGCACACACACACGGGCCGAAAACACGCCAATGACGTCTGCGCGGTAGATGACGTCAGCAGCAGTCTCTATTACGCACACAACCCAGGTAACAGACGTCAACGTCTAATGCACCAGTGGCTGTAGACATCAGCGTCAGCCCTCAACAAAGTCACGACGACAACCTTTAGCAGACAGGCGCTAAACCTTTGGTTTAGTCGGCTGTCTAATCTGATCTAACTGTCCAACAAGGTCACAGCAGCCCAGATCACAGACGCCAGACCAGTGGCAAGTCCTGGGCACCAGATACTGAGCGTCAATCGGGTTGTTACGTCCATCTACTGACGTCACTGGTAGCAGGGAAACCTGCCGTCGCTCTGGTGGCACGACTGTTCACCAAACCTTGGGCACAGGCTTGAAATGGGGCACTAACGCAGAAGTCGATCGCCACTGCTCCGGAGCACTATTTCTTTACTTTCTCATCATTTTCGCGTAATATTTTCAGACCGAAATGAGCACATTTTTCAGCTGGCCGTGCCTAACGACTTCCGAGCAATTTGCTATCGCCACCAGTGGACTTGAAAATGGTCTTGTAGGCATAAATTACTCGACGCAAACTTTTGCGCTCTCAGCCGGGAAACTTTCAAAGGCAACAGTCCTCCTTCTTTCTCTGAGCGGTCTCCCTCACGACCGCGAGAGTGCGAGATGCGTCGGGTCCGGAGGGTGTCCAATCAGCTCTGTGGAGGGGTGCGGGGGGCGCTGGCCGGCAGCCAGAGGACCGCGCCAGATGCGCCGATCGGTCGATCCCCACTCACGCACAAAGCCCCGGCGGCGGGCGCCCGGACGCGGCCGCAGAACGGGACGGCCACAACACGGCGCAAACTCCCGACGTGAACGCACGACACCAAAGGGTGACGATCTCTGCCGTAACAGACAGCATGTAGCACGGCCATCGCGTACAGACAGACAAACCTGTCGTGTGAACACAGTCGTTAAGGATCAGATATTTTACAAAAACTCCTGAACAGAGCCGAACGAGACGCACGCCTTGATTTCCACGCATGCCAAAAACTGACGTCTTAAGAAGAAGACGTAATATTTCCAGTCATGCGTAAACGCAATGTTGTAGGGCGGCGGCAATGAAAGATACCATCATGTATGCCTGACACAAGTATAACAATATCCAATGCAAAGTGCGCGAGAAAACCACTAACACTGCTGGGGCGTTTTGCAAAGTAAACTGTGCCTACGGAGTCGGAACACAGTATTCGTCCAGTCATGGTTAGTGCAAATGAGACAACACTGGATGTACTGTGCAGTGCGATCAAACAAACTTCTCTGGCCGAAAAGGACAATGGCAGAGGTTAGGGGTCCGCATTCACGAAACAGTACAAGAAACAGTGGAATGAATATCGTGCAACAACCGTGCAACAACCGAACACGCTAGCAGCATATCTTTCGGGAATTCATGCGCGGGAGAACACCCAAGCCGTTAACAGAGCATGCCACGAACTTCGGCGCCACGCCACACACAACAACCAGCCATGCACGCCTGAAGCGCGCAGGCGCCTCTCGCGCGAACGCCGGCGCTGCGGCGGCACCCGAGCGGGAGCGTCCCCGCCGAGCGGCGGAGCGGCGGGCAGGCTTACAGCGACAGCGGCTCCTGCGGGACGTCCGGCCCCGGCGGCTCGGCGGCTCCCACTCCGTCCGTGGCCATCGCTCGGCGCTCGCCGGCCGCGCGCGCGCCCGAGCCAGCGCAGCCCACCGCCCGACAACGTCTCGACCGCTGCCCTCACGCCCTGGACGGACAGCGGGCCGGCGTGAGCGTGAGCGGAGCGTCACCCACCCGGACCAACCCGGTCCCCCGCCCCCGTCGGCCCCGTCGACCCCGTCCCACCGCGACGGCCCGTGACTAACTCGAGCCGACGCCGGCGGCGATCCGAAGCGTCGGAACGGCCATCGACCGGCCGGCGGCGGACGCCGCCGTTAAGCCCGCTCCCGAGACGACTCCCGCCGGCGTCGCCATGGAGACGGCGCGGCGTCCCCGCGGCGCGTCCGGTCCGCTGGCGACGCGCCGGCGTTTTACGAGCCTCGCCGGCCCGCCGGCGTCGCGGAATCTGGCCCAGCCGCGACGGCGGCGGGTGGACGCCGCCTGACCTTTGCGACCGATTCATCGCCGGCCGGACGACGCGGCTGCCACCGGCGCCCGGCGAGCCCGACTCCTCAGGGACCGACAACCGCGTCCGGTGACGTTTATTGGGCGGCCACGGCAAAAGGTCACCAGAGAAATGTGCGAGCGAATATTGTCGGCACCACAGCCCCGCGGAAGATAAGGCCAGCAGAGGATGCAGAAAAGAGAAAGAAGAGCGCGAGAACTTCAACGAATCGACGCTGACAGCACGGACGTGCTGCTCCTATGAACGAAATGACCAACTCCATCAACGGCAGCAGCTCCTCCGTCTCCCACACGCTGTGCGTCGTCGGCCACAAAAGATGGGAGCCCGTCCCCCGGCAGCCGCACCACCTGTGACGGGTGGCGTATGGTAGCCGCAGCTCCCCGAAGTGGGCCGCAGGAGCCCGGCCAGCGGCGGCTCCTGCGGCCAGCATGGACCCGTCGGCGCCGACCCGCCACGTCACGTCACGTCACGGGCGGACGGATCCGAAAAGTTGGCGCGAGTTCCCCAATTACGGCCGGCTCAGAATGCCAGCTCCGGCCCGTGCCGCCGGAAAATGCCGCGGCGGTTTCATTCACGGCCACTGATGAGGCTGTCACGTCCCAGGTGACTTTGTGCGGGGCTTCGGACGGGCGGCAGAGGCCGGCAGAGAGCTCTGCCGAGGCAGAGCATCGGCAGATTTCGCAGAACGCCGGCAGAAAGCCAGCAGAGCGCCGAAACAGAGCATCGGCAATCTCCGCAGAACGTCAGCAGAGCGCCAGCAGAGCGTCAAAAGAGCGCCACAACAGAGCGCTGGTAGAGTGCAGCGGCAACGCGCCGGCAGAGGGCCGCACGAACGCCGGCAGAACCGCGCGGCAGAGCCGGACAGGCCCGGCCGACGTTCTGCCCCGGTCTGAGCCGACGAGCTCAGGTCGCGCCACTGCGTCACTGGAATCCAGGCTCGCCACAAACAATCGGCGGGAATCTGCTCCGGACGGCAGGGCCTCTGTCACGTGGACAAAAGAACGAGAGGCTGCCACCGAACTCTGACCAGACAACAGGCGTCTGCTTGGAGAATGTCTTGCACCACCGAGTTAACAGAAAAAAGGGATCGGACACACCAGCACAAAGAACGACACGCACCCCTCGGGACGAACATCCTCCGGATGAAGGATTGATGATACAGCTCTGGTCCCTCGGGTGCCGCTGCCACACCCAGCGTCGTCCAATCACGGAGATCTCACACCACCAACAAAAGGAGCGACACTTTCACAGCCATTCACAAATGGAGGGCATGTTCCACTCACTATGGCTTTAGTTGCACAATGCAAAAGGGCCCATTACGGCTCGCAGCAAATCCGCCTCGAGCGTGAAGAATGCATCCGAATGCCGCACAAAGTACCATCACCACTTTCGATTTCCGGTTACGAAAAGCTTAACACTGTCTATCATTGTTAAGCACAGGGGGTCGACGTCACCCAAACAATACACCCAGCGCAACCTCTGTTCACCAAACAGACAACAGACAGACGTAATGATCCAGAGCAGTCCCCTCTGGTCATCTTACGCACATCCCAGCACCTTTCTGCACATCGGACAACCGCAGCATTACAGGTGATCGGCAGACTCACACGGAAAGATATCTCTACTCCTGAGGCACACACCGTTCTCGTCACCGCCTGTACATTCAACCAATACCCACCAAACGCAGAGCTACTGCTGCCAGACAGTAACTCTGTTTGCGTCTGTGGCGACAGTAACTCGCCACAGTCCTACTGTTGCTCCCCGGACACAGAGGCACAGCTCACGAGGCGCCCAAAGAGAGCTATTACTGCTCACCAGACACTCAAAGGGAGCACTACAGCTTATCAAACACATACTACAGCTCACCAGACACGCAGAGATCTACTACAGCTCACCGGACAGAGAGCCACTACTGCTCACCAGGCGCAAAAAGAGCGTCGCTTCTGCTCACGAGACACGCAGAAAGGGTCACAAGAGCTCACCAGACACAAAGCGCGCCACTACTGTCCACCAGACACACAGAGCGCGCCGGTTCGGCCGCGGGCACTTACAGTCCGCGCGCCGCGTCCATCTCGGCTGCCGCCTGAGCTCGCGAGCCTCACACAGCCTCCGCCACACACGCACCCCACCTGTCCGCCACCGGACCGCGTTAGGGGTCACTGCCGCGTCACGTTACGCAGCTGAGCACGGTTTCGTGACGCAGGTGACCGATATTTCGTAAAGGCTGGCAGTGACGGCGGCCTGCGGCGACGCGTGGAAGCCACGCCGTGTCGCCAGCGCCGCCAACATGGGGGAATACACCCGAACGCATCCAGTCATGGCCGATTCCGCCCGCCGCGCCCCGCGTGACGTGGAAGGAAACAGACTCGTTGCTAGTCCGCACCGGTGGCCCTAAAAAGATCGATCCGGTTACCCTGGGGGCGCCAAAGGCCGCCATCGAAGAACAGCACGAGCTAACTGGCACCGAGCTGCGAGCAAAAAAACGCGCCAGCCGCCGCGGTAGGGTGACCGGGAGCACCGGAATAACGGAGACGCGGAGAGAGTACCGAGGGACGAACAGTGTACAGCAGAGAAAAGGAGGAACAGACGACGCCGCGAACTGGACGCCGGGCGATTACTACAGCATTTGTCCGGCCACAAGAGACCCGCCGAAACCCTACGACTGCTCACAGGCTGGCACCAATATAGGACGGTAAATAGGACTGCCAGAGAACATCTGTCAAGACCGCCCGAGGCCCTTCTCAGGAAACTACCCAGGACGTGGGCAAGAAATGGAAGTCACCGCGATGCCCGGTCAGTCATGTACTGAACACAGCAATGGATCAGCATGCAAGCCACCACGAACTGCTTCGTTCAGGTGCCGTACAAGGCAATGAAGGAGTTCTGGACAGCTCACAGGTCGCTGGAATCGTCTGGGGACACGGAGGAATTCGGCCTACGACTGGGGTCGGCAGAAGTACAACTTTGCCTTCGGCATCTGTTACCTAGGACCTAGCACAACAACCTCATTGCGTGCCAACACGGTTCTAGTTCACCATTGGTCCTTTCATCGGATGAAAAACGCAGCATATCTGCAAACTGCAACCGAACATGGCGCCATAGATATCCAGTGGACCCCCGCTATCCGCGGCATCTCCATTCGTAAGTTCGCGTATTCGCGGTCTCGCCGGAGAAATCAGTCCCAAAAATCACACGATATCTCCAGCATTTTCGAGGCGGAAGCTCTTCTTAGCGGTTCATTGTACTTTTAATGCATATTTCCGGTGAAAATGCTGTTTTTAGGGTTATGCTGTTCAGTTACTATAGGTTAATGTTGTGCGGCATAGAAGGCATGCATCGGTGATTACTGTATATTGTTCTTAGTACGACTTGTGTAAAGCAGTATTTAGTATCTAAATGATTTTTTTCAGGAAGCATTGCTACATACCCGTGCTTTAAAATGTATTTACTGGTCTCGTTAAGGGTCTCTAGAAATGGCAACAACAAACAGTAAAAATAGAGGTTCTGTGGGTTATATCGGTCTATTCGCACATTCGCCCTCTTCGCGGGGGTTCGGTACATAACCCTTGAAAACAGCGGGGGTCCAGTGTATGGCCATATCCAAGCGGTCATACGCAGCGAAACACAGGAGCCACCCAACAATGGTACTTCAGGTTACGCCCAAATCCCAACCGAGCCCCCGAGAAACCCCGCCCATCAGCCTCCTCCCGGCACCCAACACCGCGCCAGCGTCACCCCGGCCGCACCACTGCCGCCGGGCCCCGCCTGGCCGGGCCACCGCCACCGTGCTCACGCGCTCCGCCGCCGCCCGGCCGCTCACTGCAGGCCCACAAAGCCAGCGGCGGCGGCCGGCCCCGTCCTCAGCCGCCCTCCCGACCGGCATCGACCGGCGGCGGCGGCGCGCGGCCGCCAAGCCTTGCCCAGCGGCGACCAGGGCGGGCCAGGGCGGGCGGCGCGGGCCCGGGCGGGCCGCCGCCGCCGCGCCGAGGTGTCGACCGGCCTTATTGTGCCGCCCGCTCGGCTGCATTATGGATGGCGCGTAAGTGGCGCATCCATCGGCGCCGTCCGACGCCGGCCGGCCGCCGCGTGAATGTTTCACGGAGTGACGGCGCCGAACCAGGACAGGCGTCAGTAATGTGCTGACGGACGCCTCAGCACCGTTCTGCACGAAACCCAGCGACAGGCGGAATAAGACGACTGGCGACGACGCGTGTCCTTCACGACCACTCGACGCTGCCGCCGCGTTTTCGGCGAACCTACGATGCACGCCCGGCCGGTGACTTCAGTCCGGGAGCCGGCCTTACAGTCGCCGAGTAATGCGGCGCAGTCTACTCCATGACAGGCCGGTCGCTGCCAACGCCAAGCAATGCGTTCGCTAAGGTACTCGGATCGACAGTTTCGAGGCAACCAATTTGGTACAAAGCGATGACGTCAAGTTGCAGCAACATTTGCATGTTCATACTGGCAGAACGTGTTTGCAAGAAGTCTGCAGCGTAAGGCAGCATGGGCTTTACACAGCCTCAATAACAACAGCCAGAGCAAAATGGACAACATAAAGGCAGCTGCAACGAAAGCCGTGCCGTGCAGTGACGATATTATTAGGCGTTTGCGAACATAAGAGATCATTACAGGCCAAGTACGCTTTTGTCAACATTCGCGTTTTACGACACGCAAATACGACTCGCGGAGATGATGAACGCAATTAATAATCCCCGAAGAGGACTGAATAAAGCAATTGATAATCCCATCCGCAGAATGACATGAAAGACTGACGCCAGGAGCGAGATAAATTAAAAGTAAATATTGCAAAGACTGCTCAAAATCAGGTTCATACGTACAGTTAGAGCGAACGGTGGAAAACAAATGTGCCGTGGAAACACCAACGGGTGAGCATTCTAGCCTGGACAGTGCCATCTGCCGGGTGAAGGGCGAACTACGGGGGAAAGCAGGCTTGATGAAATTACTTACATCAGCGCGATTGGCTGCATGGAGTGAAAGACGGGTTAGTAACGTACGTATTCGACGCAGAGCCTCTGGAAGAATGGAAGGTGACGTGATTGCGACAGGGGCCGTCGAATATCCCGTCTTCATGGCTTATAAATTACGCGCAACATTACTGAAAAAGTGGAACGCCTGGAGGCTCAAGATTCGTGGACCTCTTCGCCTGGTTACTCAGGCCTCGGATATCAACGAACCATCTTTTGAAAGAACCATTTCCTACACAGAAAACTATCCTTCGGGACGTAAGACAGAGGCAACCATGCTTGATTTTCTGGACATGCGGGTACTACAACACACCAAAAGGTACTGTCGAGTTTCCACGGAATGTTGCAGCAGACCGGCTTCTTTCGTACATCCATTCACCTCAAACTAGACTGGCATAAAAAACTTCTGACCAGGTAGAGAGCACCGTCCACTTACGTACATTGTAGGAAAAGAGCTCTGGATTCGCCAAAGCCAGGGGATTCCCTTGGTGAAGACGACGCTCAGAAAACAGCGCAGCGCTGGAAACACATCGGTTCAACTGTCTGCTTTCGCCGCGGGAAAAACGCCCGCCCCCCGAGACAGATGGCTCGCTGCGGGCTCCACAAGAACACTGCTATCCGGGGCCGACAAGGATTAAATGGACGGACACTGCACACGAACACATACAAGATCCGCAACCCGGGTCCGTCAAACAGTGGCCCGAGGACCAAACCCGGCCAGGTCAGGTCGAGAATCCCTAGCTCTGGGCCAGGTCACGCGTCCCCTGGCCCAGGACCAGCTCAGGCAGTCAGGCAGTCCCCTGGCCGCGGTCAGGTCATTTCAGGTCACACGCCCCCCGACCCCAGGGCCGGGCCGGCCACTTACATCGGCGCCGACGTGACGGCGTGGTGGAACTCGCTGAACGTGTCATTGACCTTGCGGAACCTGCAGGCACGGACGGGGCCCCGCATTGGCAGGGATTTCAGCCAGTACGGGCCCATCACAACACAGGCGGAACAAGAAACAGACAGGCGGAAGAGGCATGTAACAGGCATTACATACACTTGAATTACGAGCACGAGACGGTGGTGAGACGCTTTTAGGCTTTTAACACAGCAGCAGCTGATGCATTAACGCCAAAGAAGGCTATGATTATACATACCAGTCACCTTAGGAGTGGTAAGAGCAAAACAAATATGAAAGGGAAAATCGCATGCATGTATATATCTTCCGTTCAAATCAGGGTCGCATGTATTCATAGTTTTCAGTTACACTGTTAATTTTTCAACGGAATGCCTCTTGCTACGCCGAGAAACAAGCAGACCTAAAACCTAACAGAGTCGGCTACAGCCGTATATCCACACTGTACAACACATCAACGGCAGCTGCTCACCATCCAACCTGTGGGCCTCACAAAGGTGGTACGTTAAGCCCGGTCATTACAAGAAATCAGGGCGTTCCTGGGCCTAGCCGGCCGGGCAGCAGTCGCCACTGTTCACACACTCACGCCTGCGATTCCTTGACGCTCTGTAAGCTCTGGTTCACGTCCTGCGTGAACTCGGTCCACATAGTGATGCCCAGCTTCTGCTTCAGCACCTGGGCCTCCTTCATCTTGGCCAGCAGCGTCTCTCTCATCAGCTGGATGTCCTCATTGATCTGTCGGCAAACGCAAGGATGTGACGCACGGCTCAAAAAGGCAGACGTAAGGCTCGTCAAGGTACAAGCCTCAGCGTTCACTGCCCGGCGTTTACGAACGTAAGCATAACACAATTCGCATGCCACCATTGGCGGCACCACTCCACACGCCCTTCTGGAGTCGGCGACTTGCCCTGTCCAGCTCCTGTCTCCTCCTGCTCCTCTGGAGTCGGCGCCTTACCTTGTCCAGCTCCTGTCTCCACTGACGGCGCTGCTCCTCCTGCTCCTCTGGAGTCAGCGCGGAGAACGCGTCCACCACGCCTGAATCGTTGGACGGCGAGAGGCTGGGCAGCTCCGTGGCTGCAAAAAAGAGGCAGCGCTGAGTGGATCAGCCGGTGGCAGCCGGCTCAGTCTCATGCCAATGTAGGCACCACACAGCCTGTCTCTGCCACGGCACACCTATTTAAAATGATTGGAGAATCTTGCCACAATGAGCATTTACCGGTATGTCATCTTTATGGATATGCATTTCGTGGACCACTTTACTGAGACCTGCGCGCACGAATACGTACCAACGATTGCGTGCTAATATGTGAGAGTATGTACCAATGAATATGTACAAATGATAACAACTCTTGCCCAAAACATCCTTTTTAATGAAGCGCTGAAGCTGGCATTCGATGATGCCCGACTATGGCAGCTAAATATCCATTATATTTGCTAATTATACGTATCTGTCATATAATGACAACTACATATCTTTGAATATCTACAGCAGATATCTGGTTTTTGTGGTTCATTGTTGCAAAAATCATATGCATTATACGCAAAAAGCAGCGTACAATTTTATGTTCGAACACTACTCCCTAAATCGGCTATTTCCAGAAACGTATCGTTCACCTTCCCGATTCTGGCCCATAGCAATGCCTCTTCGGTATCATACAGTCAGAAATCGGGGAATGTTACGTAAAAATAATGGCTCTCTGTACATGATCCCAGCGCCATCCGCCAAGACGCAACAATTATTAAGATAGACAGGGATGCAGAAGCACCGACAACTGCGCAGCACCCTTTCCGCGTGCATGCTTTTATCGTGACGCTCCAATCCTTCCTATCAGCTGCAATGAGTGGCTGCAGGGCTATCGTGTCTGACGCCCGATAAGGAAAACTACACTGGACCAACGGCAGTCGTACAACAAAATCAGGGCGCAGAGTGGAGAAAGAAAAAGAATAACGAGGAAACGCTTCAACTCGATTGCTGAACTGTGCGCAGATAAAAGAACTAGCCATAAAATGACTTCCAGAATCAACCACTGTCCAAACGCCCACATGAATCACGCTGTCCTAGTCTGAATATGCTGGTCATACTATTCAAGTACTTGCAGGCAGGTCTGCATGGAATCAGCCCCACATACAGCTAATCGCCCGCCTCGCCGGCAGGCCGATCCCATGCTGGAGGCACCACACAATTGCCATCCGACTGTCAACAGTGCAGCGGACCCTAACAGCCCCGCCCCATGGGACGTCGGCAGTCGGCTGACTCCAGTCTCCTCAACGTTGTCTCGGGGTGGCCTCCCACCGTCTCCAGAGGCCGCTGCCGTCGGTCACGCTCCCCTGCCCGGTAACTGGACCACTCGCTCCACCGGTTCTGGACGCCCCGGCCGGTAATTGCCCCTCCCCCAGCAGTAAATACCCTTCCGAGTACCCTGACCTCCGCTGCTGAGCCCCGAGGTCCGGCTGGTCGCGGACCTGGACTGAGACCACCAACTGAGCCAAACCGTCCACAACCGACGACACGGAACATTAGTAAACGTCACGGCCCTCGCCGACGGCGCCAGCCCGCCCAGAGGGACGCGGCGACCTGTCATCGGCGTCAACTGCGCGCCCGGCCGCAGCAGACCGACAGCCGCGGAGCGCGCCGGCCGCCACTGACCGGCGTCCAGGTCGAGCCAGTCGGGGTCGTGCAGCGGCAGCATGACGTCCGGCGGCCGGGTGGGGCCCGTGGCCGGGCCGCCGGGGCCGGCCGGCAGCCCGTCCAGGCACAGGTCGGCCACCGGGTCCTCGTGGTACTCGTCCTCGGCCGACGAGCGGCGCGCCACCGCCGGCCAGCTCATGGCGCGCGCCGGGCCGCGGGTCACTGGTCACCGGTCACCGGTCACGAGTCACAGGTCGCCGTTCGCGAGGCACTCGTGGGTCACCAGCGACGCAGGAGCCCGGCAGGCCGCGAACGGGACTCGCGCAGCCCTCCCGCTCCCCGAGGACCAGTCTCGGCGCCGGCTCGCGCAGCTCCTCCGCTCCGCGGCGTCAGTCGGCGCCGCCGCCTCCCGCGCGCCGCGGCCGCCGCGGCCGCCGCGCCGCCCGCCGCTGCCGCTCCAGCTGTCCGGACGCGGAGACGGTCCGGTCCTCGGCGAGACGTGGCAGACCCCGCCGCCGGCAGAGACCTCCGGCTCTCACGCTCGGACAACGCACGCTCTCCCCACAGCCCAGCACCGTCACCAAGGGGCCGGTCACCACCTACAGGACGACACGTCGCGGCTCCGATGCCGTCCGCACACACAGGGAAAGGCTTGCGGCTCCGGCGCGAGCGGATGCCGCCAGCTGACTGCGCGCCAGCTGACGGCGCCGCCGCGGTACCGTTCGGCCACGCTCGGCCGGTTCAGCGCGCTCTCGGCCGGTCACGTGACCCCGCTCGCGGCGCGACGGCGCCGTCACGTGACGCGGCGGCTCCCCGGCCGCCGGCAGAGGCAGGACCCGGCCGGCGTGCCGCTCCGTCACGCCCGGATACGGCCGGCCGGGTCGCGTGAGTGTGACGCTTTCTGTTTCGCAAGCGGATAAATGGTACACCACCGATGCAAACGTAAGCAGTAATTATTACGACAAGGCTCTTGTAAACGTGATCAGCTAAACGCTTACGAAGCATTTCATCAGCATCAACATAACAATATTCCCACACAAACCACCCCTCTCTCTCTCTCTCTCTCTCTCTCTCTCTCTCTCTCTCTCTCTCTCTCTCCCCTTCTCTCTCAGTCAGACATCTCGATTTTCTCAGGAAGTTCCGACTTCCAACGTCGGTACGCCCTTCATTAAATCTTTCGGCGGTGCTGTGGACAGCTCCTTGCCGTCTCCCATTAACTCCCATCTCATTCCGCGCTTCAGACAACCCATCTGTCGATCTCCTCCTACCTGTCCCCTAATCGGTTTCAGCGCGGGTCACCGACCTTTCCTTCGGCGGTCGGGTTTTTCCGGCCTGACCGATGCCCCCGTCTTCCCTTCATACCTGTCCCCCCCCCCCCGAGTCCAGTTGCCGGCCGAGGCCAGCCGGTCCAGACGCGACACGGGCGACAGCCGGACCTGACCAGCTGGCCCCGCGTCCGGCGGCCGGCCGCCGCAGGGCTGGCAGGAGCGGCGCCGCGGCGCGGCACGCCAGACGGCACAGCGGGAGGGTGATTCACGCCGACAGAGCTGCACGATGAAACTCTGCAGGGACCGGGGCGATTCTCCAGGGGTCTGCCTCGCATGGTATGACCGGTCTGAGTACTCAAACGGCGGAGAAAAATAACCGCAGCAGAGATGGCCTGACTTGACACAATGGAAGTCGCGGCGACATCACGCCGAAACGGAGGATGGCGGCCACGTCTGCAAAGCATCGAAATTTCCGCCTTTTTTAAAGACCATAGACCATATTCTCAATTTACTAGCAAATATAAACAACTCTCCTTCCAGTGTAAATATGCTTTGCATGCCTCCAACATCGTTCATTGTCAAATGACGCAGACATGCACAAGGTCATTACACACTTCCTTTGTGCATCGTTCTAAAATGAGCTGTATCATAAAACAGATCCGACAGAAAATATATCCCTTCCCACAGCTCAACTGGACACAACAACCTATGACGTTAGTTGCACACCTAAAGCAAAACAAGAATGGCCTCAACTTGCATGAATTCTGTGTAACAATGGCGAACAGGACACATACCACAGCTGCACCTGACTACCAAACACGCCATACTTGACATACCAGTATTCTCGGTATGTCAAGTCACTGCATCTCACACTGGGCATCGTGAGCAATTCGACATCTCGGTATCAGCCGGATTCAAACCGGGAACCTTTCCCACCATAGTTGTCCGAGCTCATCGTCACACTCCACTTTCCTCCAGTGCTCGCGGTAGCTAAATATCCTTGACGAGCAAGTTCAACAATCGGGAATGAAAGGCACCACTAAACTCTTTGCGTGGTCGACAGCTCAGCTGGACAGGGTGCTGGTCTCCCGTCCCGGCGAGACGAGTTCGAGGCGCCGGGCGAGATGGGTTCGGGCCGCCTCGGCGACCGCTGTTTAAGCTAAGAACAGACTGGACACTGGCAAGGTGCAGTGAGCTTTGGTCGGACTGGCTATCAGGTGGCTTGGTATGCATTTCATGGCAACCAAACTTTCCGTACGAAATCAGTTGCTGGCCTGGCACTGCACAATCGGCCGAGGATTGTCAATCCGTGCAGCTGGCTTTACTCGGCATGGCCCTAATCCTAAACTAGTCTCACTAACACAACTGTATTCTGGCACGGAGTAATATATACATACTTCGCCCCCAAAACATCGGACCCTCCCGCCATGACAAGTTTTTCTAAGCATTCTCCGATCCTGATCGTCATGACCTCTGGCTGAAGGGCAATGCCACCAGACATGCATCAAAAAAGACCCATGTGCTTCATTGAACTGTGAATATGTCAAGAAAATTGGTCTGGCCAAAACCATGACATACTTTCATAAAACAACCTCATTCTATGGTAATTTCATTTCACATGCATGTTTTATCCCTGGAACATTGCCAACATTTACTATTGGGCCAACTTCGACGGGATGGGGGAGCGGGGTACGACTCCCCAGCCATTTCCAGACCGGACATGATCCAACGGCGAAACAAATCAAGGGCGTAGCTTGGTTTTTCAACTTCACCATGATACCCAGTTTGACTCTTTTTAGTCACTCAGTGACCTTGAAGGCGACCTCAAAGGACATCATATTACTGGATTCTGGTTTTTATTTATTTCTATGAGACATAACCCATAAGGCACATTTAAAAGATTAAAAAAAAACATCCAACAAGGAATAAAAACTCAAAAACCTATTGCCACACAAATCAACATTCTTATTTCATCATAACCCATTTGAGGTCCATGAAAGGTCAAAAAGGTCAATAACCTCAGTTCATAATTCTGACCCATGACGACCAAGACCCAAGGAAGAACTGTCATGCCGAGATCAAAGGTGACGTGAGGGAACCCCATGTTTCGGATTTAGTAAGACTGAGGACTGTAAAAAACTTAAAGCATTTGTTATCCAATGTCGCCTGGTGCCAAACATTATTCCCCATGAAATGCCTTCCAGAAAGATGCCACAGGTCAGTGACCTGTAAAGATACTGACTTCAAATTTTCAGAGAATGTGTACAAAGGCTCAAGATTACGCAAAACAAAATTTTGGAGCAGAACAAACAGTCATTCTGGAGCAATTTCTGAGAACCTCTGTCAGGGCTTCCCCCTCCCCCTACTGGCAAGGGTTAATTCCTGGCACTTCTACAAACTTCCCAAAGCTTGTAACACCTTAGCTCTTATAAACATGGTTTGTAAATAAAAGAACAGAGCTTCATGTCAAAAAATGGGAACAATAAAAGATGCTGTCTCTTTACTATTTAAACATAGTAAATATCTCAGCCATCCTTAAACACAACAGCTATGTCTTCCTCACAAGCCTTTACAGAGCTGTAAATGCCTGTGATAACAATATTCTGACATCTTGTATTGTATGTGTACAACTGAAAACACAGCTCCATGCTTTCAGTTATTCACATAGCTTATACATGAGCTACATTAACTCATGTACACAACAGAGTTCAACAAAGCTCAATGTTTTCAGTTACATACTTACAATACAGCAACCAAAATGGAAATTACCCATGCACTAAAACACTTCTATGATAAGGGTTTACATGGCTCAATTAGGGGGCAGTCCTTATAAACTCCTAGCCATCCAAAACCATAACACTGCTAACACAATATGCTGTATCTAGGGAGCAAATTTACTTTTAGAAAAGGTGAACAGCTGGCTGGATTTGTCAAGGTTGGATCTGGTTCCAATCTGCCTGAAAGTAGCAGTAAAGTCCTAAACCCTCATGTTAAATCTATCCAAAGCAGTGGGGTCTGAATCCCTAACCAAAATCGCAAGTCACCATTATTCTTGCAACTGGTTCAAACTGTCATACCAAAATGGTGTACTAAGTATCTTTACAAATGACTGACAAAAAAACAACCTGGGCAAGGAATAAAATGGCAGAGATATAATGAATGCAGTGAGTAAGGAATATACCCATATCCTGCAAACAATCTTGGGAGGGGTCAAATCAAACCAACTGGAAGGACTGAATGGCAGGATAGATACCACAACCCTTTTGGTTGGTTGGTTATTGGGGCTTAGGGGCGCACCGACTACACAGTCATTCGGCGCCCACCCCAAGGCTTTTGATTATGGCATGATACATAAACTGCTTCTGTCTCTGCATTGCAATGATTCAAATGATGCATCAACAAACTAAACTAAAGCACTGCCTCAAGCCCAACATGCTTAAAACCATAACCACTTAACTGACAGAATGGTTCAAGGCTTATTCAAATCTAAAAGTCAATGAAAAATGAAGAATACTAAAAACATGCAAGCTAGCAAATTGCAACTGGGACTGCATGATAAGGCAAATGTAGGAAGATCAACTCCACATAGTTGCTTATCTTAAACAATCTTAGTGACTTACTCCAACATGTTTCTCCAAATGAGTCCTCTTCTCATTCAAATGAAAGCAGTCACTGCTTATTGGAAATGATGTACTCAATATGACTGCAGCAACATGAAAATGTACCCCTTCAAATATAGTACACAAGCAGGAAACATTACAGCCAAAATAATCCAGGTTAAACATAAGTCCTCTGGAGACTTGAGACCAGTGCGACAACTATCAGCTACTTTACAACAATTTTAATACCAACCACCGTTATTTAACATTTATTACCCATTACCAGTTACTACAGTCACTTCCAAAAAATACGTAATCAACGACAAGCTTATGAACATACCCGGTGAAGCCATTTTGCCTCTACGAAGACCTTTGGGTGGGAGGACTGCAACAGCCGGTTTCTTGTCTCGACAACCAGCAAGAGTAACTTCGCTGGCGGCAGTCGCTATCTGCGATGGTAGTAGCAGGGTCGTAGAAATATGAAGTATGTTCGCCTTCTGATTATTCGATAGCCTCAGCCCTCCTTATCAGTACAATTACCCTGCCCCGTACAACCACCCCAGTACGACCCACACTGCGCACACCTTGCTGTATGTCAACAAAACACGGCGCGCTTGGTAAGTTCGGTGAGATGTAGCCAGCTGACTCAGTGATGTTGCAAGGTATTTAAGCCCAAGAGTAGCCAATATCAGGCCAATAGACCAAATCACAATGTCCAACAGCACAGCATCCTTCGCCAGTTTCCTTCTGAGATTAGCTCCGCTCCATCTGGCGCACGTGGAATGTACTTATAACTGGATGAAAACTGTGTTTCTCTGGGCGTTTCGAGAATAATAAAACAGGAAAGAACGCCAACAATTTCTAGCCGTAAATCGCCAGCCAAGAACGCAAGCAAAAGAACGTCCGGCAGCTTGCCTCCGGATGCTAGCTGGCGATTCCCCCATATACCTTAGAACGAGTCATGGCTTCGTGCGAGAGACGGCAATGGTATCAAATCTGATACGGTATACTGAATCACTAAGGCGCATTGCGCACATGTTCCCTGCCACGTCATGAGTAGTCCGTCGGTAATGATATTAAAGATTTATAAATTCCTGGGAGGTGTCGGAAGCATGGAAGAGTAACGAAGCCCACGAATGGAGCTTTTCGGGTAGACTGGGCCGCCGGAGAGAATGAGAAGGGACCTTGAAACGGGATTTTATCGACAGCAAAATAAAGCAGACACAGGGACCCTAATGCTCAAGAAATATTCAAGACCAAGAGTGAACCTATGACAGTCAAAAGCAGGGGTGCTGGAGCCGGGGGAAGGGGCAGGGGGCAGCTGCCCTCTCTCCCCAACTTTGTTAACATTTAACATTGACCTCACGGCGTTGCGTGTAAAGAAACGAGATAAAAATGTCGTCTGCCCCCCCCCCTCCCATTTCCATGGAAGTTCCAACACTACTGCTCAAACGATTCACCCACGGCCGACTCACGTCCAAAACTCCCGTTGATTCGTACCAAGGACGCGTTAACGAATTAGTGCATTCCTTGTCTCACATCATTTACATCAAACTGGGTCGTTCCTTTGGACTCGGTCGACATGGATATGTTGACGACGGGCAACTATGCGCGGTGAATGAGCGAGGTAAAGTTGCCATCGGTAAACACGACGATCACGAGGGCAACCCAGTGTCGCTTCCGAGGATGTTTCGTCTTGAACCACGACGTCCGACT
Organism: Capitulum mitella; assembly: GCA_030062745.1. NCBI lineage: Eukaryota > Metazoa > Arthropoda > Thecostraca > Pollicipedomorpha > Pollicipedidae > Capitulum > Capitulum mitella. Next base: position 1,842,559 of record CP099840.1, on the reverse strand, counting down.
GTGATATATCAAGATACAGTTTATCTGTAAAAAGGACGTCTTTCGTCATAAGCCTAGGTTTTTATTTACGTGGCAGCTCTCTTCCGTAACGCGCTGGTAGCACGGACGACCTCCGTTCCGAAGGATGCACTCATCTTTTTTTTAAGATACTGCGTGGCCGACAGTTTCTGGTAACTGGTCACTGTTCGTTTCATATTTTTTGGTGTCAGACTTCATGCGTGTGCGCGTATAGTGGTGCTTGCTGTGTTTTTCCAGCGTTCTTGGCAGTAAAACCACCACCGTGTGGCGACTGTTGACGTGAATTAAAGATGCCATGCGGTTTACGCCCGCCATGACTCCCAGGGGCTTTACGGAGGGCATGCGGCAAAAAAAAAAAAACAGCACTGCCAGTACGGCTCAGATCATAGCCCAACACTAAACGGTGCGTGCTCACAGACGTCTATAGCACTGAGACCTGAAACCAAGAACCTCTCGCGGGACCAGACATGTTGCACTGAAATTTGTTTAGGTCTCCGGCCTGCAGAATCGAACTTAGGCGTGTGTGGCACCCTGGCCGTTCATTCAACACACAGTCTACGATAATTTCAGAAACGCTTGGGCTCTGGGCAGTCGATCTATATTCGCCGAATGAATATGACGAAACCATGCTCGGTCATGGTGAATGCGTAGCGGACCACTCAAGCCGGGGTCTCACAAATGAGTCGACGCCGCGGGACCAGTCCACACGTCTAACCGTGAAAACGACAATCAGAATAGAGCATTTCACACCTGTACATTCTCACAATGTCGACGCGCCGCGCCACGCCGACAGCGTCCACGAGAACCGGCCGCGTGCCGTCCACCGCGTCGTCGCCACGGGTGCGGCGCTCATGTGAACTTGATGGAATGCACGGCCGTGTCAATCTGGCCGCCGCAGTAGCTCCCGCGCTTCTTTTTCGTCTTCTCGTGGCGGAATCCCTTGCCGCGCGTGAACTTGAGGTCCCGGTTGGCACGCTCTCCCCACGACCCCTGTGCGCCGGACTGTAAGGACAGGCAGCGCCGTTACACAGGCCGGCGGGCGCCCGCCACCGAGGCCGCCCAGTCGCTGCTACCACACAGGCCCCGCACCCCACCGCTACAGTCCGGCAGGCACACCTGGGAGACCGCGACAAGGGCAAGACACACGCCGCCGATCCGTTGCCTAATCTTCGAACGTCGTCTTCACGCCCTTGCCGCGGACCGCAAATCCGTTCTTGTCAGCACCGCGGCCGCCGCGGAAGCCGCCCCGGCCGCCCCTGAAACCGCCCCGGTCGCCGCCTCGGCCGCCCCTGAAACCGCCCCGGTCACCGCCGCGGCCGCCCCTGAAGCCGCCTCTGTCCCCGCCGCCGCGTCCTCCACGGAAGCCGCCCCTGTCGCCGCCACGTCCGCCCCTGAAACCGCCCCTGTCGCCGCCGCGTCCGCCGCGGAACCCGCCCCTGTCTCCGCCCCTGAATCCGCCTCTGCCGCCCCGGAAACCGCCCCGGTCTCCTCCCCTGGAGCCGCGTCCGCCGCCGGCCCCGTAGCCGAGCCCGGCTCGCGGCGGGCGGTCATCGAATTCGACCGTTTCGTCCTCGTCTTCGTCCTCCTCCTAAAAACGAGAGAAGAACTACTTCAGCGACACAGCTCCCGACCGCACACCCATAATCACCTTGGCCTCGAAGGAGTTGTCGGCCAGCTGATGGTGCACCTCCACCTCCTCCTCCCTGACGCGGCGGAACGGTGTGTTCTGGCGCCGGGCGTCACTGTTGCGGCCCGCCGCCTTGGCCGCCTGTTTGGGGGTCTTAGTGGAGACCTGAAAACGAGTCAGCGGGCCGCGCGTACTCGCATCGTCAACAGGAGGGCAAAAAAATACATAATGAAGGATTTCCTGGAACCTGATACAAGCAGGCTGCGGTGTTACTGTCAAGCATCGACCCACGTGACAAGACATACCTTCTAAAGCACACCTGAAGAGGATTTCCAATTCTTTCGCGCGTCTTTTAAAATACTCATTAAGGTGCACCTTATAGTCCTTACATAACAATTTCCAATATGCCTCAAAACTCTATTTTTCCGGCATTTGTCGCGAATTTCCGTGTCCAATTTGCGACCGTTATATGACGAAACCAGCTGATGCATGCTGATGAACGTCAGCAGATCTGCAACACGTCGTAACCCGTACTTGACATCAGAATCTAGTTTCTGATTGACTGAGTTTTTGATCACACCTCACTAGTCTTTTCTAAATAAAACACAAAAAAGACAAATAAATGGAAACAATACTTGCGTCATTTTTCCGATACACCGAATCCATTTCTAAAAAGCTGAGCTATATGGAACATTCCCTTTCACACTAAGAAACATTTCACAGCTGCGAGGCTAGATTCACCCAATGAGACATCAGGGAGGTTGAAAAAGCTTATGCGACCGGGTGTTTCTAGACCAGCAGTGCCCCGCTGCATGAACCTTTTCTACATCCCTTACACCTAATTAGACGAATTTGGCCACTCTGACATCCAACCTGCATCACTGAACAGTACATACAGTTCAGCTGTGCAACACAACTAAACATCCAGAGGTCAAAACATGCTAAAACAAATAGGAAATAAAAGGGGGCAGGCAGCACGCAAATAAAGACCTTCAACTAGCATAACAGGCGGACGAAACGTGAACGGCTCGGCAAACTGCGAAGCCCCATGTAGACAAGCAAACATGGGCTTTTTCAGGCACAGGCTAATTTATTGTCCAACGTGTGATACTAACAGAAAATGAGTCTGAGAGCTTGACAACATAGAGAACGTCACCAATCACGACTAAACATAAGTAAAATCTCTACTGGGCCACAAAACGATCCTTACCGGCTTCCGGGCGACTTCATCGTCTTCCACGCCGCTGTCCAAGTTATCCTTTTTCATCTTCTTTGCAGGCTTTTGTTCCTTTTTGTTCAGCGACCTCTTCTTGGGCTTGGGTTCTTCTTCGCTTTCCGACTCCTCTTCGGAGCTGGACATGGTGTGTTTCGCTCCCGCCTTGACGGCGACCGGCGCAGCCTTCTTGGGCGGCTTCTCCTCCTCCTCCTCGCTGTCGGACTCTTCTGAAGAGCTGTCGTCGGCTTGATTCGCGGCCGGTTTGGCGGCAGCCAACGACGCCTTCTTCAATGGCGGCTGTTCGTCTTCGCTCTCTTCCGATGAAGATGTATCGCGTTTCTTTGCAACGGCTTTGCCAGGCGTCGCCTTCTTGGCTGGCGCCACTGGTTTGGGCGGCTCCTCCTCCTCGCTACTAGAGTCCTCGTCCGATGAAGATTCTTGTTTTTTGGCTACCGGTTTCGAGGGTGTGACCTTGGGTGTCGGCACCGGCTTCTTGGGGGGCTCCTCCTCCTCGCTGCTGGAATCTTCAGAAGACGATTCCTGCTTCTTCTCAGGTGGTTTGACAGAGTTTGATTTCAGAACAGGAACCGGTTTCTTCGGGGGTTCATCTTCTTCACTACTGGAGTCTTCCGAGGACGACTCGGCTTGCTTTGCTGCTGGTTTAGCTGGCACCACCTTAGCAGGAGTTTTCTTTGGCAGTTCATCCTCTTCACTGCTGTCATCATCTGATGAAGTGTCTTGCTTTTTAGGGACCGGCTTTGGCGGCGCTGCTTTCGTGGCCGATGCCGCTGCTTTTTTGGGAGGAGAGACTTCCTCTTCACTACTGGAGTCCTCCTCTGATGATGTTTCTTCTTTCTGAACAGGCTTCTTTGCTGAAGCTGCTTTAGCCTGCACTGGAAGGGCTTTCTTAGGTGGTTCATCTTCTTCACTACTTGATTCATCTTCTGATGATTCTTTTTTGTTTGCCTTCGTTTTTGGGATGATTGGCTTTGGGGTCACTTTTGTGGTTTGGACTGGGTTCTTCTGAGGTTCATCCTCCTCACTGCTGGAATCCTCATCTGATGATGTTTCATTCTGCTTTGGCAGTTTGACATTAGCCTTTGCTACCACTTTAGCAGGGGCTGCAACTTTCTTGGGTGGTTCATCCTCTTCGCTACTGGATTCTTCAGAGGATTCCACCTTCTTTGCAGGTACTGTCATTTTCACAGGGGATGCAACTTTCTTCTTAGCTGACACTGGGGTAACTGCCTTTGGGGTTTCAGTGTCATCGCTGGAACTTTCTTCTGATGACGATTCCTCTTGCTTCTGAGCTGTTTTTGGAACCACATGCTTCGGACCAGGCACTATCTTCTTTGGAGGTTCCTCGTCACTGCTGTCTTCTTCAGAAGAGGATTCTGATTTCTTTGCAACAGGCTTTGCTGACAGTTTCTGGGCTATCTTTGGTGTCACAGTTTCTTCATCACTATCTGATTCCTCCTCAGAGCTTGATGGCTGTTGCTTCTGTTTTCCTGCTTTGGGAGGAACACCGTTGGTGATCTTGGACTTCTTTGGTGTCTTTGAAATGCTGACATTTGGAGATTTCCTGAAAGCAATCCAAACATCAATGAATAAAAATGCATGCAAATCCAAGGAAGCATACACACTGGTGCTTTGCAAGAACAGTCCCAACCTAAGCAATTTACAAGATTCTCAATTCCGTGTGATGAATTGTTCATATCACATGTTCTAATAAAGTGAAAGACTTGCCAAAACAACAGATTGCTGTAGTACTAAGAAATACAAAATAGTCAAGACTGGTAGGTATTCTGGAGTGATTCTTCAGAAGGCAACTTCGAACCAGCTATATTTTTAAACCACACTAGACAAGTTATCAAACCATTTCTTTTCATGTTATTGTTTTGCGAAGAAAACAAAACAAGTGTCACTTACGATTTGTAGAATTTCACAATGGCATCCAAAGTTGGAGCCGAGTCCTCAAGTGGAAGCTGAAACAGAAAAAAATGTTATTCTCAGAACAGAAAATGTCACATATAATTGTACATTTTCTTAATGCACCCCAGTCTCACAACTTGTGGCTCCACATACATGTACTGCATGTTATAATCTAAAAATACATGCACTGCATGTTACAATGTTGGGTTCACCCTACCAACTATCTTCAAAGTTAACATACAACAACAGCATTCACAATGCACTAGTGGGGCTTCTACAAAACTCCTCTTTTTCTTGCTTGCCAATAATGACTGGCAATGAGTGCAACAAATTGTTAACACTGGTTCCCATAATGGCAACAGACAGATGAAATTCATCATCTGTGAACATCTTCAATGCACCACATACAGTTGCAGACATCTGCATACATGTAGACATCTGCAGCACCTTGGTATCACTGCTAGCATGCAATTCACATGCTGACTGAGTTATGGCCTAACCATTGGCCTAATGTTCAGATCTCATGTTCTGCACCTTTGAAATTACCCTGCATGGCTTGCTTGGGTCACAAGGACTACTAATTAATATTTAATTATTTTCCCCAGAACAGAAAAAACAGGGTCCTGTGCTAATAATCCAAACCATATTCCCCATGAGAAAACTATATGCATTGTGTTTTATGAGCCATGTTGCTCTACACCAGGATTACAATGCTGTAGAAACACAAGCAGCCCTGAGGTCACCAGAATGCCAGCATCCAAAATATTTCATGATAATCAGAACACCTCACTAGTCCATACAAATGCAACTTTTACTGCCATCATTAATCCGCACACGACCGTCGGTCCGTTACGATCATGCGCGACTGGGGGGGGGGAGTTGGCTACCCCCTCTAACTCACGAACGGTTGGTCGCACGATAAAAATAAACACACCGTTGGAAAGCTTGTGACAAGTAGAGCTCGAAACTGGTCTCATTTTTTCGTTTTAGATAATATGTAAGCAATTTATGACCTATATGTGTTTCCTCTCAGCCGACTGCATGAGACCGAGAAATGGCCTGAATCTCAAGGACTGTGACTAATAACGCCTAGGTAAAGGCACCAGCGCACAAATAAAGGTCCGCAAATGCCGATGAACATCTAATTTCTCACATTTGTTCAATAAATACGTCCAAAACGTCGAGTTAAGGACACGGCAATTCTCCCGGCTGTCGGCGTGCGTCGCAGCCGTATGCAGAAACAAACTGACGGGAACTAATTTTAGCGTTCCTTTATTTTCGCCAAAAAAGCCTATCCATGTACATTTTATTGATCTTACTGGTTCTTGTGACGGTTTTTCATGCTTAAATTTTGGAAAAAAATCAATAGTTACCAATCTCCACACCTGGTGGAACTTTGTTCGCGACAGCCTGTTTATTTCCAAACCATGCAATTTTTTCAAACTTTTTGAGGTTCCTGGTATTACTTACGTCCGTGCAAGCCAGTTCTGCCATTTTCTACCCATTCTGAGTATTTCATCGATGATTTTGATGGTGGTACATTTTGGCTCACTACAGTTATTCATGACCTGACCTCAGGTCAATGGCTGGAAGTCATTGATACTTTGCCCAATGATGGTAACTAGAAGTCTGCTTCACTCCACACTAAAAATGTTATGAAATATTCCATCAATTTCTGAAAAAAATGATGACATGTCTTAAAAATGGGCTTGGACCTTCAATCAATTACCCAGAAAATTCCGAAAAATCTGAGATAGCGCATTTGTTGCACCTATCACAATCACTAATCCCTGAAAGTATTATTGCAATATCTTGTTTTGCAAAAAAGTTACAGAGCACTAGATTTTTCTGGACATAGATCTGTTTGACCCAACCTAGGCCAGGAGCCTGACCTGACCTGAGATCAAAATTTTCACATAAGATGTAAAACTGATGAAGCAAAAGGTACACAAAGTTTCCTGGCTCTGTGTTTGTTCATTCTCTTGCAATCCCAGAAAAACCTCAGCAGGGCAGTCAACTGCCCCCCCCCCAGTTGGGGACGGGTTAAGCAAGAAAGATTGTTACTTGAACTACCATGTTTAACAATTATCTAGTATTCTGGCATCAAAAGTTACCACTATCTACAAATGTCATTTAGTCCAGTACAGTTGGTAAGGGACCAGACTGCAAACTGCAGCAGATTTCAATGACATCTCATCTGCATGGAACAGACAGTTCTTGCCAGCTCTGGCATACTATTCCTGCTTTTGCTATTGCTATTCCTAGGTATATAATGAGCGGTTCTGCCATGCACCCAGATGTTCAGATGTGCATGGCAGGTGCCATGGCTGAAAAACTGGTTTGTGAAAAAACCAACTGAAGGACAAAAGAAATAATGCACAGTGCAAGAAAATTAAAAAAGGAAGGGGGACCCAAATTTATAAAAAAAAATATTAACAAAACACCAAAAATAAAAAAAATTTTATTTTATTAATAATTTATATTAAAAAATTTATTAAAAAAAAAAAAAAAAAAATAAATAAAAAATTTAATTAATTTTTTTTTTTTAAAGGAATTTTTTTTTTAAAAAAAAAAAAAAAAAAAAAAAAAAAAATTTTTTAAAAAAAAAAAAAAAAAAAAAAAAAAAAGGAAAGGGAAAAAATTTTTTTTTTTATTTAAAATAAAAGGGGGAAAAAAAAAAAAAAAAAAAAAAAAAAAAAAAAAAAAAAAAAAAATTTTTTTTTTTTTTTTTTTTAGAAAAAAAAAAAAAAAAAAAAAAAAAAAAAAAAATAAAAAAAAAAAAAAAAAAAAAAAAAAAAAAAAAAAAAAAAAAAAAAAAAAAAACCAGATTCCCCCAAACATACAGAACTCTAATTGTATGGATATCTTAGGCACAGACCTCCCATTTCTCAAAGTCCAGAAATCCAGATAGTTGCAGGGTCATATTGGTACCAAAGGATGTGTAATTAAAACTAGCATACATGAAGGCATTAGTCACCTTTCAAACACCACAACTTCCCTGAAATGATTTCCTGAAGCAATCCAGTCACCCACTGCCTCAACATTTAGCACAAGTTTGGAGCAACAAGTATCTCAGTGAGATAGATCAATGCCAACTTGTTGTGAAAGGTTCACAAGGGTGTTGCAAAATATGGCATCACTGAATTAGTCATTAGTCATTAAAATACTGCAGTCTCAAAATTTGAAATATGTTGACAGCAACAATGGAATGGGTCAGGGAGGCAGACTGGGACCCAGGAAGCACATCCATCAGTGCCTGGGAAGGAACAAGAACAGAGAGGACAGAATGGGTCAGCAGAGATATGGAGGACCTGGATGGGGTGGGGAGAAAGATGAGGACTGTGATGGGATGGGCATGGAAAGATGGAATGGATATAGGATGACATGGTAAGAAAAGGACTGGGGCAGGAAAAGGACAAGTAAAGGGATGGAGACAGGAAAGGAACAAGCAAAATGAAAGGAATGTGACTGAGACAGATGCATGTGTACAGCAGAGGAACAAGATGGAATGGGAATGAGGAAGAGGGACTGTAACAGGACAGGGACAAGGAGTACATGGGGATGGGGCTGGGACAGGGAGAGACAGAAAGGGAGAACAGGGAGGGAACAGAAGCAAATACAGACTAGGCCAATAAAGGGTGTGATCGGACTTGGCTCTGTCTTAGAGATTAGGTTGTGCAACTAAATTAGTAAGGTTAGGTTAGGTTAGGTTAGGTTAGGTTAGGTTAGGGTTAGGGTTTTGTTAGGTAATGTTAGGTTAGCCATCATTATTCATTAGTTTATACTGATGATGCCATTACTCCCAAAACACCTTCACCTTGGGAATTGTCCTTTTGACTTTGTTACAGTAGGATTGCAGCAGAAGTCAGGCACACAAATAGCACAGCAGTCAGCAACAAATAAAGTGGTGATATTTTTTGGTAACTTTTTCCACTTGCTTCATCTTGAAATGACATGCAGAAAGCAAATCAAAAGTATTTAACTTAGAATGATTTGTCGTATGGCTCTTATGCCATTTATGCTGTTTTTCACTGCCTGGTAAAAATTTCATGAATGGCCAATGTTTTACACTTAATATTTATTTTTCCACTGTGTGGCTTTTGATGTCAATATTGCTATGACCAATAACTATAGATTTCTGGAGCTGAGAGGTGTGAGGCCTGCACCTAAAATACCATGGTATATGCACCATGGGTGTAATATAATGGTCCACAGAAACAGCAGGTGTACATTCTCAAGTATCACAACACACCTCAAGGCATGCAAATAAAACCCTTCAGTTCAAGTACCTAAGTATCAGAAAGGAAGACCTGGTAAGGACCTATGCCTTTTACTAACATATCTTTAATATATCCTTTTTAACATCTACTCACAATAGTATTGGATAAATGAAAGTGTTAAAATTTATAAGCATACCCAAAAAGTATCAAAAAGGGTCTGGATGCAATGGCAGGAACGTGTAAGGCCCACGCGAAATGCGGTCCCATTCTTTAGATGCATGTAACTCAGCCGTAAGGCACTGTATACAAGGATCCTTACCGATTTTCTCTTGGATTTATATAATTTAGCCAGACTGGCATCAACGTTGTTTAGGTGAGACCACACGAGGGACGACACATCACTCTCCAAGTCCGCCATGGCTACCCACGAGGTGCAAAAGGAACGATGCCCCACGTGTGGCGTCGGATTCCAGGGACGCTTTTTAGTACTATACGTGGTAGAGCGCATTTATCCTAGACTTCCAAAAGCCTTATCATTTTGCTCATGAATAAAGAAAAAGTATGTATTACTTTAAATATAGTCATGGAACATGTTTTTCATTTAACTAGCTGGATTTCTATTTTTTGTAGAGTGAATTAATAAGACAGTATTTGTGCGATGTTAACACTACTAGAGCATCAAGCTGATACTAGAGGAATGTCTGCACTAAATTATGTGTATTGCATTGTGCTGTATTGCATTATTACAGACACCGACAGGCAAAGTCGCCCAATTTCTGATGCAGTCAAGTATTAAAAGCAGAGGTCAAAACACGATCCAGCCACAGCAGCATTAAATAAATATTAAGACATGGTACAGGGGAAATTTACAATATGACCCTACCGAGTTCGAGAAGCTGAGCAAGTTTGATTTCTGAAAGCGTATACTGGTACTGCACAGAGTGGGTGCACGAATAAACGGGCTACGCTGGACGGTATTCATCCGAGCAAAAAGGATGCTCCACAGCGCGAGGGTTTGCAATGGTCGCCGCGGCACAGTCAAGCCGAATGCTTCCAGCAGTTCAGGGCTGTGAAGACTCGCATGATGAACATCGTACAGGAACATGAGGTCATACTGCACAAAGCGAGGCTTCATACTGCGCACGTAAAAATGTGCCAGAAGAGTGACATAGTCCATGCTGGCGAGAGGTTTGTCCTAATTAAAGGCCATCCGTATGAGGAATTTGTGCTGTATACGCTCCAGTCGTTTCAGACGGGTGACAGCAGCCCCAGTTCATACAACACAGTCATGCTCTAGCGTGGAACGGACATGGACGCAAAAAGCACATAGCATAGCCTTGTAATCAACATAAACTCTTATGTGGCGTCTGGATAACTGATTGCTGCGTATGACAAGGCCAAGCATGCTTTTCGCCTTGGCTATGGTTGAATCGATGTGGTGAGCAAAAGTGAGCTTTGTGTCTTGTAGGACACCCAGGTCTCGGGTCTCGGTGCGACGTTCAAGAGTGGTCTCGCTCGGCGTGTATGTGGCTAGGATTGGGGATTTGTGTAGTGAGAAAGGTATGACGTGGCATCTTGTAGGACTTAATTTTAGGCGCCATGCACGCGACGAAGGTGAGAGACGGTCAATGTCGGCCTGAAGAGCGTCAGTGTCGGCCGTAGACGAGATGCAATGGTATAACTTGTTGTCGTCGGCAAACATGATGCAGTTAACCTGGATGAGGGCAAGTAAGTCGGAGGTGAAGCAGATGAAACGGAGCGGGTCACATACGCTACCTTCGGGAACCCGGATTTGACTGGGACCCAGTAAAACACTTGCCGTCGAGGACGACTCGTTGCCTGCAGTTGGTCAAGTAAGACTCAATCCATGAGTGCGCACGTCCTGTGACGTTAAAAGATGTTTTGAGCTTGTGAAGTAGCAGCGTGAAAAGCGCATGTGAAAAGCGCATGATTTACGCTTGGAAATGACGATGAGTAATCAGTGTAAATGGAATCGATTTGTGCGCCCTCATGGATCGAGTCCCAGCTATGTTTGAGGAAAACTTTTATATTGACAGTTAGACTGGCAGATACAACCCCCTCCCCCTCCCTCCCTCTCCCTTTTTTCTCTCTCACTCACGCTTTCCCTCCTTGTCTCTCTTTCTCTCTCTCTTTATGCAGCAAAGGAATCCTTGCTGATGTGGGAGGAGGACAACTGTTGTCCTTCCAGAGAACCGTGCTGAGACGAGGAGGGTAACTCCGCGGACCTGTTCACAGCATGAGCCCACTTCATAAGCCATCATGTGCGATAAGTTCGTGTTGTGTGACATTCCGCGACAAAATAAAGTTGGATAATCGACTTCGGAACGACTAGTTTTGATTTAGTTTTTTTACTTTCGTGGAACGCAGTTTTTTCTTTGTGTTCATTTATGCTCTCACGCACAAACACACACAAGCGCGCATACGTATACGTACGCGCATACGTACTTACACGAACATACACAAACACATACACAGATATATGTATAGGGGAGAGTAGGGTACAGCGCACACCTTAAGGGGAAACGGCAATATCATATGTGGTCGCAATGCTGCAAAGGAATGAAGGGTATGGTAAGAAGCTCTGATAAGTTGGCTAGCTGTTGTAAAACACCTGTTTTGAAGAAATGATTCTAAAATAGAGCAAAATCGTTTTTCCCAAAGCAGCTTACAATGGCGATTTACCCCCCTATATGGGGTAAAGCGCCCAGTGGTGTAGGGCAAAACGCCACCAACCATAGCTCCACCATAACCGCGACATTCTGTACCTTACCCCGATATTATTTCTTCAAAAGGGTGAATGAGCAGTCACCATCTATGTTGTTATTCCAAGCACACGTTTGCCAGCAAAACCAAGGAGTTCTGGACCCGATGCGTAAGCAGTAGCACATCAGTAACTCTAGCCATCTCAAAACGGAAAGCTCACCTAACTTCGACCTCTTCGATATTGAAAGCGGCAGGATTTAGCTATGGTTTTATTTTGATTGCCAAAATTTACTGTTATCGACGTCGCGTTGACAACACGAGAAAGACAAACTTGGTCTGTGTTGGCAAAATTGCATGCCTTTAAGTCATCCAAACGCAAAAGTGTGTATTCCTTGACAAAAGGTCTATCAGCAGGCATTTCTTGCAAAGTAAACTTGCTAGAATACATACGTGCACGTCGGAACAAGACCTGTTCCCTCCACCTGCAGAAACGGAATGCCCAAAGGCTCTTCGCTCGCTACAACCTGCGAGGACAAGAACTCGATATCGCGTTCCTCAGAAATGTACCAACATATCTACCAAACAGAATCGTGGCTTCCCACTGCCATCCGGCAGTCTACAATCGTATATCACCGAAGAAGGACCACCATATAGAATGAAGAAATGTTAAGTTTTAGAACAAAATCGCCCCTGATGTTTGCACGAGTGACTTCCACTGGTGGTTACGGCTGCTTTGGAAGGTTTAACGGCAGAAGTCACAGACACACGACTTCTGCTTTTCGTCTGCATCTGTGCACGGCTTGCGATCCCAGGAGCTGCACTCCGTGCACTGGATCCAGCGCTCACAAGAGCGCGTAAAGAGCATGCGACAGACAAAGCAAGTGATATCGTCCCTCTTATCGTTGCGCACTGTGCTTTTTTGGCTTTCTTCTTCACTGCCGGTGCTTTCTTCTTCTCCTCGAGACGCCTCTGTATGGTGAAGACGTGAGGAGTTCGGCCTTCTCCGCCCTCCTCGTTCTCGTTCTGACCGCTGCTTTGACTGGCGAAAAGATGTCAGCTAAGCCTGAAGCTCAGGTGCTAGGCATAGCCGTTGACGCACAGAACCCCGAGGCCTGCTCACAGGTCCTCTTCTCTACACTGCTCGAGGTCGCCAAGTCTTGCACGGCATGCACTGTTGCCTCCGCTTGCTGTCCTAAGACGATAAAATTGGTGCTGTTGGAAGCGTCCTGCTCTGTCTGGACGGCAGAGGATGTCCTGGTTTGCTGCTCACAGACACCCGTGGGACCATCCGGACAGCGGGAATCTTCCTCTTCAGTTAGCATGGACGGAGCGAAGTCTTCGTCGGTGAAGATGCTAGTGTCCAGGGGCCACAAATCCGTACACCAGAACCCGTTGATAGCTTTCTCGATGGTGGCGGCTTTGCCGTAGGCAGCGCAGAAGATTTCCGCGACCTGGTAGTCCGTAATGCGCTTGCCAGGATGACAGTGCATCCAACAGTCTGCAGCAGTGCTGTAAGCACTTTTTAGTTCCTTGTAGATACTTGCGTCTAGTGGCTGCATGCGATGGGTGCAGTGAGGCGGAAGAGTAATCATTATGATTCCGTGCTCTCTGGCACAGTCGACAGCGGCTAGTAACTTGTGGCTCTGGTGTCCATCTATAATGAGGATGTGTTTTTCCTCTTCACTGGGTTTCACGACGCTTGCGAAGTGCTTGAGCCACATCAAGAATGAATCGCAATCCATCCAGCCGGAGGGTGTTACTGTGGCTAGTGAACCAGGCGGAGCACCTTTTGAGAGTGTTTCTACCATCCTCTTGCGCTGATAAATCAGCACTGGTGGGACGTACTGGCCGCACGCATTGATGGCGCACATGACTGTCACCGTCCTACCTTTCTCTGCGCTAGTTACCTTGCCCACTAGGAGTTGTCCCCTGGTAGCCAACACAGAGTCTGCTGTACCGTCGTCAGTCCTGTCTCATCAGCGTTCCATATTCGCATCGGGTTCGCCTTGCAAGCGTCGAGCTGTTCTCCGGAGATGTCAAAGAAGCGTTTCACTTGTGGGCGGTTGAATCCCACAGCTCGAGCCAAACTGGTCACCTCAGGCTTCCGGATAGAGAGCTCAGGATGGCGTTGAAGGCATCAACGTAGCCAGTCTCTCCCGGCCATCTTCTGCTCCATGTTAAATCGGTGAGTGATGCCTTCCATCTGGGCTAGCTCGTAAGCAAGGCGCCGGACATCGGTAGTCGTTAGGCCAAAGAATGCCTTCTCCATTTCGAAAATGTAATTTTTAAGTTTTTCCTCAAATGCTTCGTTAATGTCTAGCCTGAAACGTCCCAGCTTCGGACGTCCCGGAGATCGGACAACCTTTTCTCTATGGCGGCGGAGCGTCCTGCGGGGGATACTGTATCGGGTCGACACGCTTTTCAGCTTTTCGCCATTTCCTAAAGCAGTCAACGCAACTTGTAGACTTTCAGTACCATAGCTTGCCCACGTAGTCTTATGTATTTTCGAGGCATGATATCTGCAACAGTACACCCCTGACATCACTGAAAGTTGATGCATCAATACAAATCAGCGCAGCCCTTATGCGTATCATTATATGCGAGGGGAGGGGCAGTATCATCCTGTACTAGGGGGAACGTGATAGCTCTCACCGGTCTGCGTCACGACATGCATTATTTTACTAGTAAAAAAACAAGACCGTACTTTGAAGCAGGGGAAGGGGGAAACAGTGTACTGACCTTCTACCCCTCGGTCAGTTTTGTCATAGATACTTTCGCTCCACTGCCAACCAAGCACCGATTCTAACTGTTGACTTCCGGAATGCATAGATGCAAGGATGTTTTTTTTTTGTTTGCATGAATGTGGGGTAAAGCGCCCATCTAAGTGCGGTTAAAACGCCCACTGGGCGCTGTACCCCAACCCTGGGGGTGGGCGCTTTGTCTACAGGCGCCATTTGCAACTATTTCAAACGTATCAGGATGACGAGACAATCACGACGCAAATAGATGATACCATACACATGCTCTTACACAAGGCTTTTTGCCACCATATATTGCTATGCGTAAGCTAACGGCCAGATACACACAAACCTAATCTTAATGTCTGTATTTTTTACATTGTAACGTACGAAAACAAACATCATCGCTTCGCCGTAACTAGCTCTAACTCACCAGGTGCACCAAAATCCACCCTGCCGCCTTTCCGAAAGGTTTCTGCTTACCACCAATTCTAAAATGGGGGTACGTCGTTTAATTTCGCCGCTAGATGGTGGTGGGCGCTTTACCCAAGTGGGCGCCTTACCCCACTCACCCCTATATGGGTATATATATATATATATATATATATATATATATATATATATATGCATTTTACAGCTTGGGCAATCCATGCTGTCGAACCAGGAGGCCCCTTGGCCGAAGGCCTCCCCCTCCCACAACAGGAAAATCCTGGAGACCCGGGGAAGACAGTAGAGGCACAGGAAGAGGCAGGGGGAGGGGGTTGCACCGAGTGACTGGTCGGACGACGGCGATCAAGACGACGGCATCCACGTCGATGCCAGAGTGTCGAGCCCGACGAAAGTGCGATACGACACAGGGCCAGTCTGGAGGAGAACACACCCTTTCTTACATTTCGGTCCTGCATAGCTGCGAACCCGACAACGTCACCGACACCATACTGGCGAGCCTGGGAGTCTGTCAGCAGGCGCCGCTGAAGATCCTGAGACACGATGTTGTCGCTCGGAGGCATCATGTCCAGGCGAGCGCAAACGTTGCGACCAAACATCAGCTCTGCAGGAGTTTACCGTCTGCCAGCGGAGTGCCCCGGTACACACGATGATGATGATGGTGATCGTTCGGCCGGGCCTTTACGCGTAGTCGGATGGTAGGGCGCAACGAGATCGGCTCGGACGCCATTGTTGGGTAAAAACTGAGTTAACTCCCCGGACCGGAACGGGGTCCATTGTGGCTGGCGAACTCTCTGCCAGGGCCAAACTGCGCGAAGAGGCGACGCAGTTCTTGGGCCGCTGATTTTGCAGTGGTCTGTCGCATGACAGTCGCGTCGGTCTGCTTGGCGAAGCTATCGACGACGAAGAAAACGGCTGCGTGGCCGAAGGCGACGGAGTCGCCGTGGAGTCGATGCCTCTGTCCGCTGTCTTCGTCCTCGCTGTCGTGGCCAACGGCCAGGACAGCACTGGCGCTCGAGTTGGCGCAGCCTTCTTGTCTACGCAGAGACGGCGACCGCGAGTGAAGTCTCCAGCGGCAGCGTCAAATCCCGGCCACCGCACATGTCGACGACCCAGCTGCTTCATCTCCGTGCTCCCCGAGTGATTGCGGTGTAGATCGAGCAACACTTTCCGTCTGAGTGACGCAGGCATGACAAGCCGGCCACCTCTCATGATACAGTCATCCTGTGCCTGGAGCTGGTCGGCAAGGTGCCGAAACGCCAGCAGCTCGCCGTCCGGCCAATGACCCGACTGGAGGACTCTCAGTAGCTGCCTCAGAACTGGATGGTGACGAGTTTCTGCAGTGACCTAGGCCAGCAGAGGGCGGCTTTCATGGTCACTGAAACATCAGTGAAGTCTCATTCGATGCCGCAGATTCCCGTCGCACAATCCGCGGCAGAGCATCCGCGTAACTGTGCTGATCCGTGTCCCGAAAGAGCAGCTGGAACTGCTATTGAGCTAGGAACAAAGACCAGCGTTGTCATCGATTAGTCACCATCTGAGGGGCTCCTGCTTTGTCACCAAAGACAGCCAGCTACGGTTTGCAGTCGGTTGGCAGGACTCAAAGAGATATTTACTGAAATGCTTGACGACCACACCAGGCCAGGCGCTTCGCAGTCCCGACAGCGAGTTCCGTCGTTCAGCATCACACAACACTCGAGATGCATACGCAGTGAGTCATTCACCTGACGGTGTGACATGGGACAGCACTGCTCCAAGGGTGTGATCCGACCAGGGGCGCGGGAACTCCTGCACAGTTGGGGAGAGGGCAAAGAAGCATTTTGGTCCAGTTCTTTCCAGTCAACGCCCACAGGGTCCATGTTAAATTTCAAAAAAGTTGGGGGCAGCTGCCCCCCCCCCCCGCTTCGTCCTTGGACCCGACCCATCACAATCCAGCCGCAGAGGCAGATCGATGTCAAAGTGGGTCAGCACCGGGCGTTAGTCAGCAGGACTTTGATGCGGCTGAAGGCAGCCGCTTCAACCGCCATCCGCTTCCACTCAGCCTTGGCTTGCATGTCGCTGCGGTCGTTTCGCTCAAAAGGCGTGCATGGGGGGGGGGGGCAGCCACGGCTGCGAGACGTGGGACGAACTGGTAATACTACAACAGGACCCAGAAACGCAGTAAGCTGAGGTGTGCTCGTGGGCACAGCCATCTTTCTTGCAGCATCTATGTTTTCTGACGTCAGACTGATCAAAGCGCGGGAAACGCGGCGGCCGAGATATAGGACTCATCGGCCATGAACACACATTTCCCGCGATTCAGCCAACAGCCTGAGTCGCCCCGGCACCTCAGTAAGGCGCTCTAAATGCTTCCGCTCGTTGTCGGCAGTCACCAGGATGTCATCGACGTAGACAACAACGCCAGGAATTCCCGAGAGAAGGTACTCCGTGACAGACTGGCAAAGGGCCGGAACAAGGCGATCCCGTACGGAGGACGACGGAACCTCATTAGGCCCTTGGCAGTACCGATCGTGAAAAGACTTTTGGACTGCTAAACGAGCTCTACCTTCTCGAAACGGCGTGTCATGTCCAACATGGTGTATATGTCGCCGTTGGCAAGAGTGGCGAACAAATCCTGCGGATGTGGGAGTGGGCACTGATCTACCTTGAGCTGAGGGTTCGCCGTCCCCTTAAATAGCTGCTCAGTCGGACCATGACGTCTCGGTGGGGTACGCACACAGCTGGTGAGGCCTGTGGTGAGTCACTTTAGATCACGGGCTCCAAAACTCCAGATTCTTGCAGTTTGTTCGGGGCGACATCAACTTTCTCGAGTTGCCAGTTGCCAGGGTCTCGACCTCAACAACTCGAGTTGAAAGATCTCATTCTAGTCTAGCCGTTTTCCTTCCAGACCCAGCCAGTTCCGGCCCAGAAGTGTCGGCCCACAGCCTTTCGGTATCACCAGGGAGTGCGTCTCCACTTGGCCCTGATACATGACTGCAACATCCACGGTTCCTCTCACCTGCCACCGCTTTCCAGTGCACGTCACGAACTGCCTGTCATACGGTTTGAGCTCAGCAGTGATCCCCATCCTCTTCCACTTGTCCTCACTGACATCCGAGGCACTTGCGTCCGTGTCAACCTCCATGCGGACCGACTTCCCCGCAATATTCACAGCCACGTAGAGAGACTGCTTCTTCCTGTCCTGGCCGCTCACCAGACTTACGCTTTGCACGCCCTGTCTGGCCTCCTTGTCTGAGCTTTGCATCGGACTAGCCCCATACAGACACCGGACGTCACCGAGACCCGCCTCACCCAAACCGTCAGCACACACCTCGGCCTCAGAACGACACGAACGGGTTCGGCACATGCGACGGATGTGCCCACGCTTGCGACATAGAAAACAAATGGTGGTGGCAAACCCACAATCCTGAGGAAAAGGCTTGCCGCCACAACGCCAACACTGGCCCCGGCGCGCCTGCCCGAACGCAGCTGCCTGAAGGCCGCGATCAGCTGATCTGCCAAACTCTGGACCACTGCCACCATGACCGACACGGCCGACGCGGTGAATGGGATCGGCACGCCCCGACAGCGCCTGGACATTAGTGGACGCCGGTTCATCCGCCCAAGCTTGAGCCTTTTCCCACGTTTGGCCATCGCTATCTTGGAACAGTCGGCGCTGGATACGATCGGTGGACAGGCCACAGACGAGACGGCCACGGAGCTTCTCGTTCAAATCCCCAAACGTTCACGGCTGCGAGAGTCGTTCTAGCTCAGTAATGTACCCAGAGATTGTTCGGCCATCGTTTTCCTTACATAAGTGGAAACGGAACGTAGCAATGATTGCCGTGGTGCAGGCGCGAAATGACCCTGCGCTAGGGAAACGATGTCGGCGAGCACCTTATCACCTTATATTGTCCGGCAGACGTAATTTCCGTATTATCTTGTAGGTAGCGGTATCCACCTCGCTCAACCACGTGCAGGCCTTTAAGTCCTCGCCGATGCCCCTCGCTTGCACATAAAGTTAAAACCGTTCCACGTACTCTTTGAGTTCGTCCTCCTCTGGATCAAAGGCTCCGAGGCTTGTCTTACCCGCCATCTGGGCTTACAATCGACAATCTCGGTTGTCTTATCATCGGGCCAAATATCATCGGGCCTGCTCGGGCTCCAAAATGGTGTATCTCCGGCCTCGCGCCGCACTAACACGTGCCCTCTCAACGAAGGTATATTCTTGACTGATGCACATGCTCACACACAAGTATGACATAGTATGTGCGGCAGCGCACAGCTGACCGAGGCTGTGCCCCGTGCGCAGCGACACTACACAACGTTTTTTGACTGCCGCCGTTTTCCCTCTCTTCCATTGGCCGGCTGACCCTTCGCCACGTGACTCTGAACCGGCAACAACAAACGATCGGCAAATGGTCAGCCTCCAGATTCGCTCCCGTGCGCGTCCGCTTGGGGCAACTCTCTTGGCGCACTTCTGTTGCTTATGCATCGCTTCAGAGCACGTTCGCTCATGGCTAAACTCTCTCACATACATTCTTTTTTCCTTTTCGTCGCCCCCCGTTAGTCACGTTTTTGTTCGTTTTCGGGCTAGACGAAGGAATAGTAGCCGAAATCGTTTCCGAATCCAGGTGTCATTTCAATCAGATATGGTTCAACCCAGCACTGCCTGGCGTGTTTTTGCACCCGCAACCCTCCGGGAGGGATAGGGTGTCAAAAAAGGTACCCCTGCTAACTCAGGATCTAACCGCCGGATCTAAACCGATCTGCTACCAATCAACAGCGTTGAGTGTTGCAGTTTAGAGAATACTATGTCAGCCCTAGTTACGCCAATGATGAAGTCACAAGTCACGTAAAACCCATAACACGACGTCGGAAAAACTGACATCGGTTTGTACGTCACATCATTGACAATACTCGTCTTAGAGCCTTCATCTGGGAATGGAACGAAAGGCCACAATCCTCGACATCAGAAGCATGCCAGAATGTTAAGAAATGTCCGGTCAAGGTCACCCTAGGTCAGCTGAAATATCGTTTTTCTTGATATGAGAAAGACCGATAAGTGCTCGCAGTCGTTTTGATCCACGTCGCAAAAGAACACAAGTTAAGCCCTCTGATGATCAGTTTTTCATTATCTGCTTTTCCTCCGGTCAAATCAGCCTATGTCAGGTCAGATAAGGTTGCATAACTTTTCCTGAAAAAGAACAATAGTTACTCGCTGGGATTCTTAACTGTGTCAAGTACATGACTGAAGCGACGTCTTGTGGAAATGAAATCTGCACTGTGTGTTCCTTACCGGGTCAAAGTCAAGCCAGGCCAGGACAGATAGTCATTTTTCCTTTTTCTGACTAGGTACAATAATCGCTCTCTGCTGCCACTGAACGATCTTCCACAGACAATGTTACATTTCGTTTCGTTTTGACGTCTACCTATGATGTGACCTGGAATGACCTAACGCTGCATTTGCTGAATCTTGCTAAGGGGCGCTTATAGATTTGCTTACCTCACTTGAACGACTAGGAAGGCCAGCGGCAACCACTGATTAATTGTCACCATGCATGTGACCTATCATGGCCTCTAGTGTTGACGTGTCACGGTTGTATATCCTTTTGGGGGCGTATCCTATGCAAATCCAAATAATTCATGCATTATATTCGTGAGTAATACGCAAAAAACGAAGCATGTTCGCGCCATCGCCCGAAGAGGCGAAAACATGCATGCAAAGACTCACTTATGACGTCACATCTCCATGACCTAACCTACCATGGAAATGGTTTCCATATCAAAGTACGCAAAATCAGGCTGTTCTTGGCTCCACAGGCTCCTATGCTGTTCTTGGAGGAAACTGGGGCGACATAACCATCACCTTCGACACCAGCACCACGGCCAACGGACTGCTGGACCGGTTGAAGTCTTCCAGCTTCTTCTTCTTCAGCTTGCGGCTTGCAGAACGGATGTTTGCAGCCGCAACGCTGGTGACAGAGCCTGTGCAGGGACCCTCCATAAGCATCCAAGAGGCCACGGACATCTAGCCAAACTGCAGACCAGTCAGGCCAAGGCAAGCGACGATTTTCGTTCGTTCGGGGCAGAGGTATTTTCCAACATTGGTCAGGCCTCTGACCTAGGTCACGTAAAACAGGTCAGCTTCCCACTTTTTAAGTCTTCTGCGAACTACGCCATGAGGTTGGCCAACTTAAGTTTTCAGGAGTAGTAGTTGAGAACATCCCTAAGAATTGAAGTATCTCAAATTTTTCGTCAAAGCCGAAGTCAATGACCTGAGGTCAGTTCAATATCCTCCCTATTCTCCTATCTCTAACGGTTTTGAGCCTTTTCTTCGGCTCGCTGGTGCTTGAAATGCATTACTGGGCCAAGGAAGTCACTAAACACGACAAATGGAGTGACACAAATGTAAGATCATGAGGTCAAGCCAGGTCACATTTAGGGCGAACTAGTCAAAAGGGGACTTAAACCCCATTCTGATGATCGCTGAGGTGAGAATTGGCAATGAAGTCCATTCTGTAGCCCAAAATTGCATCAAAACGTTGCCAAGCTGTGAAACGACCTTAGGTCACGTGAGGCCATGCAAGGTCACCGTGGTGGGACTGAAATGCATTCCTGGTGCCTAAAATGCATGCTGAGCCAAGGAAATCACTAAACGCAATAAATAATGTTGACTCACATGATGTGTTAAGAAGTCAGCTTATGTCAAATTTGGGCGGAACTAGCAAAAAAAGTCTAAAACCCAGTTTTTTTACACCAGTGGTGTAAATATATGTTGTGAAATGATCTTAGGTCACCTGAGGTCATGCGAGGTCAGCGCGGTAGAAGCTGACTTCATGTCCAGATGTCCAGCTTTATCTCTCTGGTTTATTTCAAGAGCCAATGGTAGATATAGGCATAAAAAGACAAAATCAAAGCGTGCTTCTTATAAGGTCATGATCCTACGTCAGGTCAGGTCATATGATCGACTTTTTATAGCACTCTGTTGATTACGGTTGTGGACCCGAAGGAGTTTCAGTCCAAAAGTACTCCTTTCCCTTTTACTCACAGTTAATGATCCTCGGCAAAACACGAAACAAAGCAAAGAAAAAGGCTAAGTGTTAGGTTAAATCACAAGGTCATGCCAAGCCACGACGGGTCATTGACGTTCTAGTCTGTCGGCATTTTAAAATGTTCGTGCAAATCATGTCTGCTGTTTTGGAAGCATACATGCACAACAACTCGCCAGAGACGTTCAAAAGCTTTACAAATATAGCTGACATTATATCGGGCAATCTGATGCAATATGTTGCTATATGCATGTAATGAATTATATTTCACCGTGATGTACATTTCATTGGCCTCCCATTAGCACGCTTAGAATTGCGCTAGCTTTGTTTTTCTTTTGGGGGGAGGCTAGAACAATGCTATTTTTGCATATATAGGCCAAAGTGGCATTATTTTTCAAAATTTTCCAATAATTTTGTTTTGGAACGTACTCATGGCGAGCTTTCCGATGACATAAGTTTCTTTTTTCTCAGAGGTTCTGAGCGCGTGATAGAGGAAGGAGCGTCGAAACGACTCCTCCCCGTAAATGGAAACGACTACCGCCACAACCGGCACCCCGACCTGGGCGGCCAGAACCGCCCACGTCAGGGAACCGGTTCGGCGCGGGTTAATTGGCCCATTTCTGAAGAGGGCTCCCTCTGCCTCGAGAAGGTCACGTTCAACGAGCTATTCCCCACTGTAAGAAGGGATCCTTTTAAACATATTCTCACAGGAGGGCTAGCTTGGTTGTACTTTTCGCTGAGGCAGGTTTCTTGGGTTTTTTTTCGACCAGAATGAGTTAAAAGTCCGATTACCTGCTAGGCTGGGCGCTACTTACAGAAACATCCCGCCAAACACGCCTCAAATTTACCGGACGCTAAGTACGATATACGATATCGCTGTTTTAAAGCGAAGAGGATGATGCTCCAGTTTTTAACCCACCTTTACTGGGGGGGGGGCGGCAGTTCACCGCCCCCTGAGGTTTTTTTTAACATTGCGTGAGAACCAAGAAACACAGCGCCATGAAACTTCCTGTAGCTTTTGCTTCATCATTTTTGCATCTTGCGTCAAAGTTTTGACCTCAGGTCAAATCAGATGTTTGACCTAGGCCAGGTGAAACAGACCTATGCCCAAAAAAGTTTAGCGCCCTCTAACATTTTTGGAAAGTTAGAGGGCGAAAAGAAAGGCGAGGAAAGAAAGAAATGCTTTCAGGGGTTTGTGATCCTCATAGATACAACAAATCTGCTATCTCACATTGTTCGGAATTTTCCGGGTCATTGACCTAAGGTCAAGCCCATTTTTAATATATGTCGTCGTTTTTTTCGAAAATTGGCAGAATTTTTCAGATTATTTTTAGTGTGGAGTGAAGCAGACATCTAGTTACCATCATTGGTCAAAGTATCGATGACTTCCAGCCATTGACCTGAGGTCAGGTCGCGAATAACTGTTGTGAGCCAAAATGTACCATCGTCAAAATCAGTGATGAATTACTCAGAATGGGTGGAAAATGGCAAAAATGGCTTGTACAGACGTAAGTAATACCAGGAACCTCAAAACGTTCCAAAAATTGCACATTTTGGAAGCAAACAGGCTCTTGCGAATAAAGCTCCACTAAATTGTGTGGATTGGTAACTAATGAATTTTTCAAAGTTTAAGCATAAGAAACCATCACAAGAACTGCTAAGATCAATAAAATTTACATGGATAGGCTTGTATCGCGAAAATAAAGGGACGCTATAATTAGTTCCAGTTAATTTCTTACTGCGTACGGCTGCGGCGCCAGCCGACAACCGACGTGAAAATTGCCGTGTGTTTAACTCAACGTTTCGGCGTACATATTGAACAAATATGAGAAATTAGGCGTGTATCGGCATCTGCGGACCCTTGCTTGTGCGTTGGTGCCTATACCCATGCTTTATTAGTCACAGCCCTTGAGATTCAGGCCGTTTCTCGGCTTCATACAGTTGGCTATGAGGAAACATAAATAGGACGTAAATTGCTGATATTTTATCTAAAACTAAAAATGAGACCAGTTTCGAGCTCTACTCGCCACAAGCTTTCGAACGGTGTGCTTATTTCTATCGTACAACCAATCGTTCGTGAGTTAGAGGGGGGGGGGGCGGTGAACCGCCCCCCGCCGTAGGACGTGATCGTCGGCGACCGACGGTCGTGCGCGGGTCAAAGTACGTAGGTGTATCTACTGGCCGTAACGTTTTGTTGCAGCCAAAGTGCATAGATAATCTCTGAGAAAAGGCAACCCTCAAGTCCATTTCTAACAAAGAAATGCATTTATTGACGTTAAAGATTAGCCGTTATATATGCATTTCCATTTTTGTCGGCATGACTCCCACTGTAGGGAAAACCGTCCATATTACACAAACTTAGGGTTTAATTCGGTTTAACAGCCCAACTTCAAAGCTGACAACGGTGAAATTCGATAAGTATACACTTAAGACAATCACGCATTCATCGGAAAGAGATGGAAAGCCTTAATTATACCACTAAGCCAACAGGAGCGTTTTTTGAAAGTCTGCAACTATTCGTTTTTAGGTCAATGCATGTAATGCTGTACGGCATTGCACCTAATTACGCACAAGTTTTCTTGATTTTCCTTTCGTGGATTTAGACAGGGCTGTTCTGTATGTCTGTCAAGACAGCCCACGCTCAGCCCACGGTCAGCCCAAACTCGAGACCTCTTTAAAATCGCCCAAAACGCGTTAGGAGATAAATGTTGACTAGCTGAGCTCATTGACACCATCAGACGTCCATCGCATCTGTTACTTTGCACTCCAGAGCAAGAAACACAAAACGCCACAAAAATACCGCGGATACAAATGTACATCAAAACCCCAACAAATAGGTACTCAAAATGTTCGTCTCGGACCGCTGAGTCCAAAAATGCAGCACACAACACATTTTAATCATAACAGTTTGAGTTAGTGCGAAAAATAATCGTTTTTTTACCCTATGCTTTATTTGCCATTGGATTTAACATGGGACCCTATGGAACTGATTTTGGCGGACCCCTTCGATTTCGCCCATTTCTTCTACACGAATACCCAGAACCGTCATACACACGAAACCATCATCAGAACTCCATCGCATTGATATCCACATGGTCAAATCGGGCTCCAAACAATATACGTCAAAAACACATTTTTTAATGTTATTCCAAACCTAGGCAAACAGGTACTCAAAATGTTCGTCTTGTGCCGCAGAGTCAAAAATGGCGCATACGTAAGATTTCGGCTGAGACTTTTCTAGTTGTAGCGAAACGAAACCGTTTTTCTACCCTATGCTTTATTTGCCATTGGATTTAACATGGGACCCTATGGAACTGATTTTGGCGGACCCCTTCGATTTCGCCCATTTCTTCTACACTAATACCCAGAACCGTCATACACGCGAAACCATCATCAGAACTCCATCGCATTGATATCCACATGGTCAAATCGGGCTCCAAACAATATACGTCAAAAGCACATTTTTTAATGTTATTCCAAACCTAGGCAAACAGGTACTCAAAATGTTTGTCTTGTGCCGCTGAGTCCAAAAATAGCGCATGCGTAATATTTCGACGGAAACTTTTTGAGTTATAGCGAAACGGAACCGTTTTTTTACCCTATGCTTTATTTTCCATTGCATTTAACATGGGACCCTATGGAACTGATTTTGGCGGACCCCTTCGATTTCGCCCATTTCTTCTACACGAATACCCAGAACCGTCATACACGCGAAACCATCATCAGAACTCCATCGCATTGATATCCGCATGGTCAAATCGGGCTCCAAAAAATATACGTCAAAAACACATTTTTTAATGTTATTCCAAACCTAGGCAAACAGGTACTCAAAATGTTCGTCTTGTGCCGCAGAGTCCAAAAATAGCGCATACGTAAGATTTCGGCGGAGACTTTTCGAGTTGTAGCGAAACGAAACCGTTTTTCTACCCTATGCTTTATTTGCCATTGGATTTAACATGGGACCCTATGGAACTGATTTTGGCGGACCCCTTCGATTTCGCCCATTTCTTCTGTACTGGTACCCAGAACCGCAATACACATGAGACCATCATCAGAACTTCATCGCATTGATATCCACATGGTCAAATGGGGCTCCAAAATATATACGTCAAAAACACATTTTTTATTATTATTCTAAACCTAAACAAACAGGTACTCAAAATGTTCGTCTTGTGCCGCAGAGTCCAAACATGGCGCATAAGTAATATTTTGACGGAAACTTTTCGAGTTATAGCGAGACGAAACCGTTTTTCTACCCTATGCTTTATTTCCCATTGGATTTAACATGGGACCCTATGGAACTGATTTTGGCGGACCCCTTCGATTTCGCTTCTCTTCATCTCATGGGAACCCATGGCCTT
The DNA here is from genome assembly GCA_030062745.1 of Capitulum mitella. Classification (NCBI taxonomy): domain Eukaryota; kingdom Metazoa; phylum Arthropoda; class Thecostraca; order Pollicipedomorpha; family Pollicipedidae; genus Capitulum; species Capitulum mitella. The sequence goes on along the minus strand of CP099840.1, from coordinate 1,816,245 downwards.
ACATGGGACCCATCGCACCCGACAAGAGAAGTTGGTCGAGGCCTCGGACGCAGAACTTCGTGACGGCAACACTTCGTCGGTGCCAAGTGCCCAAGTGCTGCGACAAGCAGCGGCAGAACAACGGGCTAAAGATCGCTACTCTCCCAAAGTAATCGAGGACCTAAACATTATGCGACGGATGTCTCACGCTCTCGATGCTGCCAGCTCGTCCTCTCTGAAAGGTGACATCCACTTCATCGCGGGTGCTCCGCTCATGGTGCATGTTTACCGAAAGTTTTTTTTTCCAAAGGTACAGAATCGCACCGACGGAGCTCCATTTGGACTCAACCGGTTCAGTGACCAAAAAATATGGCGACATGGAGCCCCTCTACTACGCCGTGGTTGCAAAAGGGCAGGGTGGGAACACGTCATACCCTATAGCCCACTTCCTGTCAGAGCGACATAACGTCCAAGCCATCATCCATTTTCTAATGCAGGTGGCTTACGACTACCGAGTGGCAAACGGAAATTCAGTATCACTCCGGCCGCCGCGCGTTGTGACGGACTGTTCGTACGCGCTGCTGCACGCCACGTGTCTGGCATTCAATCAAATGGACCTCCCAGCGTACCTGGACGCATGCTGGAGCACCGCAGTGGAGGGGGGTGAGCACGCGCGGCCACCAGCTACATCTGTCAGCTTGTGCACCGCGCACATGAGCCAGCAAGTTTCGTCTGCGATTATCGCCCGCGTAGGGAGGAAAAAGAAAACCGAGCGGCAGAGGCTGATGTGGCTATTTGCACGCATGCAGCAGGCGTCCGACCTGGCAAAGCTAGACCGACTGTTCCGGTTCGCGTGTCGGCTGCTGCTGTCGCCGTGCACGCCTGCTCTCGATGTGCCGCTGCTTGACGACGAAATGGACACACCGAAGACCAGCCGAAGCCACCCGAAGGCCAATCAGCCAAGGACAGGTGGCAGTCGTACCGACGCTCCACCAAGTTCGGCAAGCACTTCGAAGAAGTGATGAGGTCTGTCGCAAAAGACGCTCAAAGTGAGAACCAAGGCGAAGAACAGAACAGCAGCTACTGCCCACTGCTACTGTCTTCTGTTATGCCTCTCGCCCCTCTGTGGTCGCAGCTGATCACGACAAGGCCAGCATCAAATGCCTGCGTTGAGTCCTGGTTCAAGACCATCAAGAACCAGCTCATGCAGAAGAGGAGGCGATTGCAGCCCGGCGAGTTCGTCGAGCTCCTGTTGCAAGACAGTTCGGCGCGACAAAAGGAGTCACTCATCCCACAGCAAAGCCGGAGACATAAAAGGAGGCTGACAAGTGACATGGATGATGTGAAGGAGCAGTGGAAACCCAGAAAAGAAAAGAAACAGAGAAGGTTCACATACCTCCAGAAAGGTTTTCCTTCGTCATCTACTGCCTCCATCCACTCAGCAAGGAGCCAGATTACGCCAGCCGAAACTCCAGCCGAAACTCCAGCCAAGACTCCAGCCAGGAATGCAGCCAAGACTCCATCCGAGACTTCACCTGAGACTCCGACCAAGACTCCAGCCAGGAATGCAGCCAAAACTCCATCCGAGACTTCATCTGAGACTATGGCCGAGGCTCCAGCTGAGGCTCCAGCTGAGACTCCGGCCAAGATCCTGGCTGAGACTCCAGCCAAGATCTCAGCCCAGACTCCATTCAAGACTCCGGCCGAAACTCCAACAGAGACAAGGAACCAGAGTATCACACCAGCTGGCCAGAGCTCCACGAGCGGGAAGGAACCCAGGAAATCGCTGAAGATCGGCAACCTGTTGGTACATTTTACCGAAATCGACAACCTGCTCATCAGCGGACGCGTACTTCACAGCGAAAGTGTCGCGTGGCTAGATGACAGTGTCATAGACGCGTTTTTGCTGTGTGTCGCCAACGCCAGCATTTTAGCAGTCTCAGTTTTCCAGTCCGCGTCGCTCAGCATAATGACTCGGCTGGCCCAGTTCAGACGCCTGGGCACGTACCTCAAGGAGCGGTACGGCGTCCACCAGACAATGGCATGGCTCGTACCGTTTAACTTGGCGGCGTACGGAGGACCGTTACACTGGGTGTTGTTCGTCGTCGAACACACCGCCAAACGTGTCGTATACCTGGACTCAATGGGAAACAGGCATCCACCAAGGCAAGCCCTGTATGACCTGCTGGCTCTGGTGAACGTGGGCCAGCGACCGTTCTGTTGGGCAGAATGAACCATCCTCATTCCGGACAACACACTCCGCCAGCGTGATGGTAGATCGTGCGGACTCCACGTTTGCCTGTATGGTGACGTTCTCTGCACGGGAAAGGTTTATGACATCGAAGAGAAGTCAGGCGACGCCTGATGGAGGTTCGTGTGTATGTGGGCTTGTAGGATGTAGGTAGGTATGTAGGTATGCTGTGAGTCTGTATGCAGTTGTGGAAGTGTGCAGGCATCTGTGTTTTTGTACATCCGTGTTTTGTGGTGTCGTTGCCTCGATGTATCGGAACCTGCATGGCCCTAGATATGACTGAATGTCTCTCTGTGCTTGACTAGCGACGTAGTACATTACGAACAAGGCATTGTTGGACATTATGGGTTCAGAATATTCTAAGAATATCTCGACATTCCACTGAGACTGCAGCATAATCCTGCTTGGTCGAAGCATGGCAGTCGTTGCAAAAAGCATACAGGATGTAATATCGTAGGTGTAGTCATGGGCAAGTAAAGTAATGCCTTAGCTACACGTGTCTTGTGCACGGTCATAACGCTTGATATTCACTTTCTAATGCTAACATATTCTTCAGCCCGCAGCATCAAACGTGCATGGCTTAAATCATGCTATTCAAAAGCTGAAATGGCAGCTGATGGGGTTCGTGGTAAAAATCCGTCGTAAATCATAGTTCCTTTCATCAGCTTGCATCTGAAAATTTTGGTGGTAGGAGGTCAACACCACCTTAACATTTTTTTAAATATCATTTTCCTACTGCAGTTTGGGACATAGCATCCATTTTGCCATCTTGAACACGCCAATGAAACCACTGTGTTCTGTCTTCACAGACTAAGCTGACAGCAGCTGGGACATCGGAGGTGATCTGGATGCCGCTGGCGTACCAGCTTGAGCACACACCGCGACGTTTCCCATTCACGTTGAAGGTCCAGCGGCTGCTCGGTGTATCCGTTCAGCAGTATCTTGTCGGCGTGTAAGCCTGGTCCCCAGATTGTCATCGTCAGATGTACACCACAGTGCTTCGTATGCCCCAAACTCATAATGCTCGTTCGTATGTCTTGTTTACCAGCGATAGGGCGGGATAAACATAATGTACGCCAATCATCGTCGTGCCCTTTTCTTCATAGGCGTGGATCGTTAACCGCCACCTTGGCCGTACTTTAACCAGGCCCGGTGCGGCTGCAGCGGAACCTCCTACACGTTTCTATTGTCCTGGTGCGACTGCAGCAGTGTCATCCGCACGTTCATAGGGTCCTATGTTAAATCCGCTGCGGTGTCAAGCCGCACTAGGGCCCGAGAGACGTGACAATGACGATATCGCTGTAGTCGTGACAATAACGTGCCGGTAACGCCGCTGTAGTCAGCTTGAGGTTGCTGCGCTGGTCAAGCAGAATCAAGCCAGGACCTTCTGGAGAATCGCCATCTTGTTATGCGTCTCTTTCCAGCTGTGCGTGCGGCCCCGGTGCCGCAGCCCCATAATGGGCGACATCGCCACCGTCTGCTTTACTTCGGCAACCCGCTGCTGAACATGGTGCTGGATGTGAACAGTAGCGAACTATCGAGCAAGTGTGGCCTGTGGACCGACGACCAGACTGAGACTAACCAGCAGCAGAAGCCGCTGTCCGAGGTGTTCGGCAACGGCCAGGTGTCGTTCTGTCCGGGCGGCTCGGCGGAGAACACCACTCGCCGGTACCGCCGGGTTCTGGGGGAGCTCGGATCGGTGGCCTTCATCGACGCTGTTGGTGTCGACAAGCTCCGTTAGAGGCTGGAGAAGCTGTTCAGCGCGGACGGCGTCGGCACCAGATACGTAGTGCACTTGGGCCAGCCCACGGGACGCTTTAAGAACCTTGTTTGTGGTGCGGACCGCTCTTTAGTGAACGGCATCGACGGTGCCAATTTCTGCTGACCTGAGCGCGCCTTCGCGCCGCACAGGCTGGCTCTCCTCAGTAGCGACACTTGTGAATATTCTGATGGTGTTTCGTGACGGGTGACCCGGAGACGACCTTAGAGGTGCTCCGAACCAGCAAACAGCCGGCGTTCAGTTTGTCGGGCACGTATTTCTGCTAACGGCACGCAGCCACTGTCTGCCAGATGCTGCCCCACGTCACGCTCCTGGTCGGTCACGCGGCCCTGGCGCGCGCTGTCGGCCTCAAGGAGGACGATTTTGACGTGTCGCCGTCGGGGTTTTGCCGGCTTATCGCCGAGACTGCTGTCGTGCGACAAACGGTGGAGACCATGACAAGAGCAGAAGAGTCGGAACCCTCGGTCAAGGAGCTGCAGGATGGGAGCGTGCCAGATGTGAAGAACATCGTGACTCACACCGCCGAGTCGTTGGTGCTGCTGAACGCTGTCGGCACCTTATCGGTGGCCGTGCTGACAATCTCGCCGTCTCTGATCGCCGACGGGAATAAACTTGTCTGTTGTTGATGCGTTGTCTGTCATGGCTTAGGCCAGTTTGGAAGCATATTACAAAGTGTGGTTTTCACCCATTTTCTTTGGAGCCCAGTTTCACCGTTTGGATATCAATGCGATGGAGTTTTGGGGGTGGTTTCATGTGTATTACGGTTCTAGGTACCAGTACAGAAGAAATGGGCGAAATGGAAGGGGTCCGCCGAAATCAGTTCCATAGGGTCCCATGTTAAATCCAATGGGAAATAAAGCATAGGGTAGAAAAACGGTTTCGTCTCGCTATAACTCGAAACGTTTCCGTCAAAATGTTACTTATGCGCTATTTTTGGACTCAGCGGCACAAGAGGAACATTTTGAGTACCTGTTTGCCTAGGTTTGGAATAGCATTAAAAAATATGTTTTTGACGTATATATTTTGGAGTTCGATTTGACCATGTGGATATCAATGCGATGGAGTTCTGATGATGGTCTCATGTGTATTGCGGTTCTGGGTACCAGTACAGAAGAAATGGGCGAAATCGAAGGGGTCCGCCAAAATCAGTTCCATAGGGTCCCATGTTAAATCCAATGGGAAACAAAGCATAGGGTAAAAAAAACGGTTCCGTTTCGCTATAACTCAAAAAGTTTCCGTCGAAATATTACGTATGCGCTATTTTTGGACTCAGCGGCACAAGACGAACATTTTGAGTACCTGTTTGCCTAGGTTTGGAATAACATTAAAAAATGTGCTTTTGACGTATATTGTTTGGAGCCCGATTTGACCATGTGGATATCAATGCGATGGAGTTCTGATGATGGTTTCGTGTGTATGACGGTTCTGGGTATTCGTGTAGAAGAAATGGGCGAAATCGAAGGGGTCCGCCAAAATCAGTTCCATAGGGTCCCATGTTAAATCCAATGGCAAATAAAGCATAGGGTAGAAAAACGGTTTCGTTTCGCTACAACTCGAAAAGTCTCCGCCGAAATCTTACGTATGCGCCATTTTTGGACTCTGCGGCACAAGACGAACATTTTGAGTACCTGTTTGCCTAGGTTTGGAATAACAATAAAAAATGTGTTTTTGACGTATATTGTTTGGAGCCCGATTTGACCATGTGGATATCAATGCGATGGAGTTCTGATGATGGTTTCGCGTGTATGACGGTTCTGGGTATTAGTGTAGAAGAAATGGGCGAAATCGAAGGGGTCCGCCAAAATCAGTTCCATAGGGTCCCATGTTAAATCCAATGGCAAATAAAGCATAGGGTAGAAAAACGGTTTCGTTTCGCTACAACTCGAAAAGTCTCCGCCAAAATGTTACATATGCGCCATTTTTGGACTCTGCGGCACAAGACGAACATTTTGAGTACCTGTTTGCCTAGGTTTGGAATAACATTAAAAAATGTGTTTTTGACGTATATTGTTTGGAGCCCGATTTGACCATGTGGATATCAATGCGATGGAGTTCTGATGATGGTTTCGTGTGTATGACGGTTCTGGGTATTCGTGTAGAAGAAATGGGCGAAATCGAAGGGGTCCGCCAAAATCAGTTCCATAGGGTCCCATGTTAAATCCAATGGCAAATAAAGCATAGGGTAAAAAAACGGTTATTTTTCGCACTAACTCACACTGTTATGATTAAAATGTGTTGTGTGCTGCATTTTTGGACTCAGCGGTCCGAGACGAACATTTTGAGTACCTATTTGTTGGGGTTTTGATGTACATTTGTATCCGCGGTATTTTTGTGGCGTTTTGTGTTTCTTGCTCTGGAGTGCAAAGTAACAGATGCGATGGACGTCTGATGGTGTCAATGAGCTCAGCTAGTCAACATTTATCTCCTAACGCGTTTTGGGCGATTTTAAAGAGGTCTCGAGTTTGGGCTGACCGTGGGCTGAGCGTGGGCTGTCTTGACAGACATCTGTTCTATGATTGTAGTCTGTAAGGACAGCAAATATGTGTCGCTACCTACTGGATTCTGCAAATCAACATCGGCTATGTGACTTGGTTTGCAAGACCATGACTATGGCGTACCCATAAGTAACCTCAGTATACCTACAAATACACATCCCTCAGGCAGCCAATGCAAATCTAAGGATTGCTTTTCGGATATGAGGTATTTCTCCTGCGGCATCAGTCTCATCTACCTCATCACGATGTCTCCTATCTCCCTGCGTTACCACGCGCACTGGAAGGGAACGCAGACGGAAAGAGGACAAATATGTTCCCTCTACCATCTCGAAAACTATCAGGAATACCACAACGATACGTGATGTGAATGTTGTACGCTTGGGAGTTGTCGGAAAACAGGTAAAAAAAGTCCTGGTTCAGGCCATTTGAGGTCAAGCAAGGTAAATGACCTCAAATTTGGCAAAGCCACCATTCCCCTACTTCGCTTTTTTCGGCCGAGATTAAGATCAGCAATGAAGTTCAGCTGTCTTGGCATGAGGTCGAGAGGTACCGGAGTCGGAGGAGGAAAGAAAGAAGAGAGATCCATTTACGTAGGAGAGAGAATCCCTACGTAAATGAAGGTCACATGTGATTATGCCAGGTCGCATGCAAAATGGCCAATATTTTGGCCAGTTTCCATGAACTTGTTATAAACTATGAACTGCAATGAAATACCTTATTAAACAGGCCTTCATGCCTGTTTAATAATGCCTGTTTAAAGACCCGAAATGACACGTGAAGTCATAATGGTCGCGAAAGGTCACGATCAAACCTGCGAGGAAGCGAGCAGATCTTGTGTTGGCAAGAGAAACATGTTTAGAAAGGTATGTGTGACATGGGCTTGAACGTGACCTAAGATGGCCTATGCTGACCACTGTGTGGCCTCAACTTTACTTGTGACACACCATAGCCAAATGAAGGTCGTATGATATCATATCTGCCTCTAAAGCAAGGACATTCTACATAACATACCCAAACACAAGTCAAACTCGACAGAGACAAACGACATCGGAAGACATTCCTGAATTTTACCTGCTTGGGTCACCCAGTCGCCGTAGAATTTTCAATAAACTTCGTCACGCGACGTCTTATTCAATTGCCTCTAAGTGTGCCAAGGCATTCAGCTCCACTCTTTCGTTCGGGAGGATTCACGATTCCGGTAAAGGACATAATCTCCCTGCGTTCTGGCCCTGCGAAATTGTTTAAATCAGTTTTCAGACGATTTTTCTGGTTTTTACAGCAAAATCTGCAAATGCAAAAGAACAAAAAGTTCTGTCATGTTTTCAGAGAACCTCTGGGATTAACAAACAGCCGTTAAAATATTTATACGGGTCCCAGGTTTTCCTGGCCCCATTTAAGTCTCAGTCTAGTGAGTGGACTTACTGAGGTTCCCTGGATGTCTCCGGGATTCTTAAACTAACATGAGAACCTGCAGGTCCTCATATGACAGGGTCCGGACTACGGCCCTGCGCCGTCCGCCCAGGGTAGCGAAGCCCTTTAAAGAGTCGTAAAGGCTCGGTCTCTGGGTCGTTTTTCTGTGCCCTCTGTATGTGGGTCTCTTCCTGGAAGCCGAGGCCTAGGAGTATGGCTCGCACGCCGGTCCAGCCCAGGCCACCAGAGTTCATTTCGTGACGCATTCTGAAAAAAAGCACAGGTTCCTGGTCCCTGGGTCCCTTTTGAGTCTCACAGATAAGAGGCTCTCCTCCGAATGAAACCGCAGAGGCCCCCTGAAAGGGTCTGGACTTCGATTTAGCGCAGCCCACCCGGTTCTTTCCGCGAGGCCTCTTGACGAACTGCAGGCTTCTCGGTCCTTGGGTGGCTTTTGGACGTGATCGGTACGGGACTCTTCCGCCGAGGCCCCTAGTAGGGCCCGGATTTCGGTACAGTCCGATTCCGGATGGCCCGGATTCCGTGGCCACTCATGTCCATATAGTGGGGACATTTAGAAAATTATGGACCCGGACCCCCTTGATCGCATTTGAGTGTAATTAGTACGAGGCCTTCTTCTGGAATGAAATAACGAGGTCTCCCTGTCAGTACACCGGTTCGGCCCAGACCGCCAGGTCTTTTATGTCATGTTCCTTGACAAACTGCAGGTTCCCCAGCCCTTAAATCACTTTTGGGCGTAACTGGCACAAGGAACTTTCCGGGAACGAAAGTCGAAGTCGAGGCTGCTGCGTGTCAAATATCATCGCACCGTTAACACCATCGTTGCCACCGCGTCCACCGACATTGCTGCGGCGGCGGGTGCCATGCGCCCGCATATCATTCCACACATTAAATTCAACACGTTCAAAAACACTCCTGCAGAAGAAACCGACGTGTTCGAGGCAATGTGTGTATGAGGGCTGACGCTTGCAAAACCGCCGGATAATGTTTGCACAAATGGCGGACACGCAACTTTACTTTGTAACGCTGTGATCTTCTGTTTTCGTATTCATAATTATTGACCCTTTAAAGTTTCATAATCATAGAAAATGAAAAAAAGTGAAATGTACGTACGTATGAGTTGTGAAAGAACCAGCCCACCAAAAAACTCGGATGCAAATTTTCGGGTGTGGGAAACGCAAGGAGCTTTTTCAATCTCTTTGCTCAGTGCAGAAATGTTTCAACCTCTGTATCCGTTTTCATAATAGCTGGCCAGTCCAAATTTCATAACTGAAAAATCAAACAAAACTCGTAACAGCGATTAGCCTTTATGTATCCTTAAAATTCATTGGGAACCATCCCGAGTAGAGCCACTCTTGTTCCCGATCACGTATGGCTGAGCCGGTCGCCACACATGGGCCCGATTTACAAAATACACGCAACGCAAACGTTCGTTAGAGCAAATGTAAGTATGACAAAGGAACGCATGCTTAAATGCTCATATGCACACATAAACGCACGCAAGTAGAAGGAGGCAAAGGTGTACGCATACGTACATAGACGTGAACAATTTACGTAAATGCAAATGTACTTCACCGTAAATGTTCGTCAAACCCAGTATGCATAGAGCTACCTCTTCTGAGACAAGTTTTGGCACGCACTATCAATGGATTATTGGCTTCGACATTAGGGGAAACAAAGCTGGTTTGAAAGAGGGTCGATTTAAGACACGAAAATAAACTTGCACCACCCCAAACCCGAACCAGTCACATTATCAGCGAAGAGACTATAGCTTCTCCTTCACGTCCATAAACCCGGAACACTCTGCAATGTGTTGTATTCACCCTCCTTTGACTGGGTGTCTCTTCGTCATCACAATGCAGTCTCGAGACCAGCCACTTGATTTGGCTGATTCAAATGGCAGTTAACAGAACCGGATCGTGCGGTCTAGTGATACTCGTTTCAGATCACCATCGCGCTCCATGCAAAACCACATCTTTTTATTTACATGAAGAAGTCTTGCATCAGTTGTGAAAGAAAATTTAGATGTCGACACATCCCGTTTACTTGCAATGCTTTCGTAACCGAATGCACTTTTTAGGACCGTATGCTCACCTATTCTTGCGTGTGCGTGCTTTGCTTTTACCTGCTTCTGCACACACCATAGACGGCGAGCAGAAGAGGGGGGGAGGGCACGGGTCACCGTGGCCCTCCCCTTAACAGGCGAAATTTAACATGAACTCTATGGCGTTGCATGGAAAGAAATGGCTTGAAAAGTGGCCGGCGCCCCCTCCCCCTTGCCGGATCACGTTCCGCCCCTGGTGGCGCGCACGTATGTACATTTCGATACGTATGTTTCCACTTACGTACATTTAAGCATACGTTCATTGGTTATACGTATATTTGCTATACGTGCATTTGCGCCTGTGTACATTTGCGCATACCTACATTCGTCGTACGTACATTTACACTTAAGTACATTTGCGGTTACATAGTTCTGCGGATATGTACGTTTACCAAACGTACCTAGGTGCATTTGCGATACGTACATTCGCGCTTACGTATATTTCCGTCTATGCACAACTGCGCTTACGTATATTTTCGCTTACGTACATTTGCGTGAGTGCCTTTGCTTACACACATAATCCATACGTATATTTGCTTTATGTCCATTTACCCGGTTAGCTATGAGTTTTCGTAGTGTGGAGAGCGCGGCTCCCGGCACCCAGTTTCAGAGCATGCTTAGCCCGGTTGGTGCGACAACATATTGTTTGCTGGCAATGATTTGGTCAGCACATGAAAGGAACACTTTTTCAACACATGAATTGACCAATACTAAAAAAACTGATACCATTGTGTGGATCGTCTTTGAGTAGTTTTCCGGGCCTGGATATTTCATTATTTCCGAATAAATTGCAATATGATTGCAAGCTTGGATTGGAAGCTAAGCACCCAAACCACAAAACAACGTCACAAAACCATTGGTCTGAAAACAACGGGAAACCGTATAGGCCAGGGGCGGATCCAGGATTTCGTCTAAGAAAGAATGGTCATCTCGGGGCCCTCCACTCCTGGCCGAGGCCCCCCATTTTTTTGCTCTTCAGATATGAAAAATCGCCGATTTGTTCGGGTCCAGGCTGAAATATTTCATAAAATTTGCCGTTTTTTGCCATACAAAGTAAACCAAAAAATGCAAGCGCGTCACCTCATTCGAGAAAATTTCGCGTTTTGCTCCCCTACAATGTGGCCAAAATCTGACAACAACGGCGGGATTTTAGGCGTCTGCGTCGCTTCCTCTACGTCAAATGTCGTGTCTGTATCTGGTCCAGAAGCCCCTCGGCCCCCTCGTAGCTTCTGGAGACTGTTTTGCTATCTTTTTGGTGGTCTCGGGCCGTCTTCCGTGTCAGGGGCCTATAATGGTCTTAGGTTCCTTTTATAGTTTCACGTGTCTTCGGGACGCCTTAAGCGCTCCTTTGGCAGTTTCAGGAACACCTTGGGCAGTGTCATGGACCCATCTGGCAGCTTCAGGGGCACTTAAGCCATCTCGGGTTTCTTCTTGTCGTCCCTGGGGAATTTTCGCCTTCTAAGGAACCCCTCAAGCAGTAACAAGGGCCCTCTTTAAGTCTGTCTCTGCCGTGACAGAGACCCCCTCTGGCAACACTCTAGCTCCTTTGGCCGTTTCAGGAGCTGTCTGGACGTCTCAGGGCTAGTAGTTTCTGGGCCCATCTGGTTGTCTCAGTGCACCGCCTGTTGTCCTAGATGTCCTTGTCGTCCCTGGGATGCATTTTTGCTGTCTCAGGAGCCCTCTGGAAGTTACAAAAGACTTTTTGGCGATTTCAGGGTCCCTGTGAAATGTCATGGGCCCTATAAACGTCTCCGGTAGCCTCCATGGCTGTATCAGGGGTCTTTCTCTGTTAGGTACATGCGATATATCTGGCAGCCTTAAGGCCCCTCTAGCCGTATCAGGAGCCTTTCTTAGTGCTTCAGGGGCCTCGTTGGCAGTCTCAGGGAGACCCATCCCAGCGAGGCCTCTATGCCATCTCTATGCCAGAAGCTCGCCTAACACACTCGGGGCAGGACGTAGCCAAGGGGGGGAGGGCATGGGGGCCATGGCCCCCTGAATCAAGCAGTCTACACTAGATATGTAGCGATTTCGCAGGAATACGTAATGGCGATCATGTATACGTTGCAAAAGCAAACATGATATGTTTTCCCGTGCGTTAAATATGAGGTAAGTTACATAAAATTGCTGCTTTTCCTGCAAATTTCGTCATATACTGGTGGTGTATGTCGAAATTCGATATTTGGCCCCTCCCTAAGGAAAACCCTGGCTATGTGCCTGATATTTGGCCCCTCCCCGAGGGAAACCCTGGCTACGTGCCTGTTCGGGGCAGGGGCGCAGCCAGCCAAGGATTTCGGGGGAGTGAGGGGTCCTCGCACAGCGGTGGGCCCCTCACTTCATGTGGGCCCCCTGGACAAAAAATATTAACATAACGAGGGATGTCGCTTTGTATTCTTTTGAAAGGCCTTGGCCTACCCATTGTTGATTTGGGCCCACCCAGTGATGATCTGGGCCCACCCAGTGTTGGTTTGGGCCCCTTCCAATACTTTCTGTCGGTTTGAAAGGTAAATGAGTAATAGTAACGAAAACAACAGCCTCAATAGATAACAAACTGGTAGAAAGTGAAGAACAAAGTCTTATGCGATGTATCTGCCCATCCCTCTACCTTTTCTCTATATAAACATCTAAACGTCGGCATGGGGATAAATGTATTTTTTAGATGTGATAAATAGCAACAAACGCTTATAAATTTCCGTAGGTCAGAATAAAGTAGGCTAAATCCGTTGATAAACCCTCATTTCGGGGGGTTCGATTGTCGGGCCCTCGGATCGCCCCCCCATCAATTACAGAATTAATCAGGACAACCAGTTACAGAAATCAACGCCCATGAACATTACATTTCACAACATGCTCGCAGAGGGGTATAGCCGGGCCAAAATTACGGGGGGGGGAGGCGTGACCAGGGGTGAGCTGTATCCTATGAGTGGGTCCCCTGAATAAAAACAGCCAGTGAAAATTTTACGATGGACGATTACCGTTACTAAACTTTATTAGTTGCAACCAGCTAGCTCTTATCTGATTGTCAATATGACCGCGCCAAAAACGATTTTTCCTGGTGGCCTCCGCAGATGTCAGAGGACTCCTCTGCAGGCCTTCAGGGGCTCCTTTACACACCAGGGGGCTCTCCACAGACCGTAAGCGAGCCCCTCCACAGGCCGGCAGGAGGCCCTACAGGTGGCAGCAAGGGCTCCTGCATGTCAGCAGGGGCCCATTCATGTCAACAGGGGGACTGCTACAGGCAAGCAAGGGGCCCCTTCCGATCGGCCAGGGGCCATTTCAGGCCGGCAGGGCCCCATAGAACAGAAGGTGCCCCTCCACATGTCAGCAGGGGTCCCAAGAGGCGGCGGTAAGGGCCCATACATGTAAGAAGGGGCCCCTTCATGCCGACAGGGAGCCAGCTACAGGCAAGCAGGGGGCCTTTTGCGACCGGCATGGGCCTCTTGCAGGCCGACAGGGTCCCATAGAACGGCAGAGGGTCCCTCCACAGGCCAACAGGGGCCTCGAAGGCTGGCAGGGCCCACAGACCGGCAGGGAGCCCTCCAGACCGTCAGGTGGTCCCTACAGGACGTTATGGACCCAAAGGACAGGCAGGAGGTCCCCTTACAGGCCGGCAGGAGGCTCGTGCAGGCCGGTAGGGGCTCCTGCACGTCGGCAGAGGGTCCCTGTAAGCCAGCAGGAGCCCTACAGACTGGCAAGGAATCCTACAGGCTGACAGGGGCCTCAGCAAACCGGCAGGGGACCCCTACAGGCTGGCAGGGGCCCGCACAGGCTGCCAGGGGGTACTACGGACCGGCAGGGGATCCCCACAGGCCATTAGGAGTCTCTCTATGAGCTTGGATTTCCTTAAGTTTTGCCGTGTTTGGCCCCTCTTGTGGCTCCAGGGACCATAGGAGAGTTTCAGGGGCCCTTCTATCCATCTTAGTGGCCATCTTGCCATCTCAGGGTCTCATTAACCTTACCGAAGGCACTCTGCATCAGGGACCTTCAGCTTTTCACACAGGCCCGTGAGATCCATTCGGGGCCCCTATGCCATCCCAGGGGCCCCTATGCCGTCCTAGGGACTCGGTCCCCGTCTTGGCCGTCTCAGTGGCCTTGTGACCCTTCTGGCGGTCTTAAGGGCAATCTGCCGTGTTGGGGCCTTGTTATGGTCTCAGGGGCATTTGGGAGCTTCAGGAGCCCTTCTTAGCATCTCAGGGGTCATCTAACCCTCCCAAAGGCCACCTGACTGCATCAAGAACCCGTCACGTTTTCTCTGAGGCCCCGTGAAGCTCATAGTGGGCCCCTTCGGGGCCTCTTTTGAGTCTAAGAGAGCCCCTTCTCGGGCCTCAGGGGGAGGGGGCCATCGCCCCATCGCCCCCTTGGATCCGTGCCTGGTATAGGTTACACTGCGACTCTCCCAAGACCTCTGTTGTTGCAGTGAACTTCCCTGGCCCCTATACCGGCTGGTAGCGACATCTGACAGTGTGCTTAGGACGCCCCTAGCGGACGTCCTGTGTAAAGTCGCCCGTGAAGCTCTTCTTTCATGCTTCGTTGTGCCGAGCACGCGTGTCGCCAACAGATTGGGACATATTTTTACCGATGTGTCTTACATCCATCAGTAAATTCGCCGGAAAACAGGCATGATTTTTCCTGCTGCAGTTGATAAATGCTGAAATTTAAAAATTATATAAAATATTTCACAAACTTGTTCATGTCAAAAGGCAATGACGTCATTTTCGACCGCTCATAAAATGTTGTAATTTAGCTGCTGCCCAAGCCCAAGGTTCGAAACAAACCTAACAAAATGCTGCGCGCTTGTTGAGTGGGTAAGTAAGAAACTGCTGTTGAGTTATGTTAGTTGGGGTGGTGTTAATGTTGATGACAGGAATCGTCCATTATTTTACACGAATGTGAGAGTGCTGACACTAGCAATTTAAATGCTTTGTTGGGGTGATATGGCCTAAACATTACATCTAGGGGGAGAAGGGGCGAGGAACGCCAAAAATCCCAGCATTTTTTGCCATTATCAAGCCGTTTTGCAATGAAACGAGAGGCTGGTGAATGGATACCCTGTCAGGCTTTGCTGAATATTATGACTAGTTTGGCTTAATATGTTACCCAAATAAGACTGTATTGCTCTGTGAGGTTTTCTGTTAAAAAAACCAGTTCCTGTTTTGGTAATAAAGTGCTGTTGTGAAAAGTTTACCGAGATCGAGTTATACTAGTGACTTAGAATATCATTGTCCATGCTGAGTTGTGCACAGGCTTTGGAGTTGCACTCAACCTGTTGGACTGGGATGTTTTTTCTGTTTTTGGTGTGAATATGAGTTTAAAATTGGTGATACAATGCATTTTCACTAAGCACTTATTTTCTGGCTAAAAATGGCATAACCAGCATACAGATCACACAACAGACAGTTTTAAGGTAAATGTTTGTGATTTAATGCCATATAATATCATCTCAGGATGGGAAACAAAAAGTACCAAATAATAGCAGTTCAGTAGCTGCCTTGTCTTGTCTGTTTGGGATTACTGGGATTCTCTGGTAATGGAATCATAAAGGGCAATTTCCAAGGTTGAGACATTTTAGGCCTTGTGATGCCATCAGTATAATAGAACTTAATGAATAATAAACAAGATTAACAAGATACCTAACCTAAATTAGCCCAACCTAACTAACCCAATCTAACCCAATCTAACCTTACCTGACCCAACCACCCTAACCTAGCCTAACCAGTTTGGGTGCATGACCTGCGACCTGACCTCTGTTGGACAGAGCCAAGCCTGATTGCACCCCTTGTTGGCCTGTGGCCTCTAGCATCCTGTACTGCATCTGCAGTATGGGGGTGCACCTTTGGCACATCATGCCCCATGAACATTACTTAATTGGCTTGCAGCCCCTAGTAACCTATACTGATGACATTGTCAAAGGTTGTGCAACACATAGGGCATCCTTGGAGCAAAGGCAGTTTAAACAAGGTGGTATCACCAGTTCCAGTCTGTTTGCATATGTTTGCTTATGGTGAAATGTAGTTTTTTCCTTTGGAAACCATACCAGTAGTGTCATCATTTCTTTCTTTTTTTGTAGGAAAGCTTATGTTTTCTTCTGCATCATATGTGTAGCAACATGGGCCTGAGAAAAGGTGGAAATGTGTAATATTACCACTTAATTTCATAGTACAGAGTTTTGTGAAGTGTGCCAGAACAGGTTTGAAGTAGTGTTATTGGTCCAAATTAATGACTAAATTACAGCTGTTACTTGCAGGAGTCATTTTCTCGGAGACACGTCAATGTCAGAATGCATATAAAGTAGCTTTTTGATGCAGGTGTGAAAATGCAGTTTTGGAATAGAAAATTTCTGCAGGACAAAGTTTTTGATGTCCCTCAACACGAAAAAGAAACACACTGGGCAACCTAGGCTTGACTTTATGCTCATCCATTCTGCGAACCATGGCAGCTGGCCTGACTAAATAAACCTGGTCAGGAGAAATGTGCCCTTTGCATGACCTTCTATACACATAGATGCAGTATATTGTGTATAAGATCAAATGAGAATATTGGGCATCAGAAGGGATGCAAGTGAAAAAGAGGAGTTTTTATCAGAAAAGATTTGATCTTTCTATTTAGTTGAGAAGTTGTAATTCATCTTTTTAAATCATCTAAATATTTCTTACATCACCATTTATCTTCTACTGTAAGCTTAACTCTAAAAAATCAGTCATATATTCATGCTTGAGAGACCTAAGTCATGTATTTTAAATGATTGTAGCACATTGGGCATCACACAGTTTCTAAATCCTCCCTACTTCATTTCTTTTTTCCCAGTTGAGGATTCTTCACATTGCTCTGGTCCCCATGTCATGTGCACCTGTATCCCTGCTGTTTTGTTCCATGTCTGCACTGGGAACTACTAAAGTGTGCACAAAAGGAATTCATGTGAGATCTGTTTGCTATGAAGGCTCAGCAGCTTCCTCTTAATCTTTCTCATCATCACCCATTGTATTCATTCTGCACCTGTTTTGTCCTGTTTACTCCAAGTGAAGTGATGCAGCTTGACCAAATGTAACCTTTGTTGATCCTTAATGTGGTCCAGCATGCCTTATTTCCTTGCTGGTGATGTCTGCCTTGTGATGTCTGTGGACCTTGTCCCTGTTACCTGACCCCTTTTCCATGTGAGAGACAGCTTAGGCATGAGGAAATGCAGACAGTTATTCTTAAATGGGTGAAGGCATTCACTTGGCTCTTGTGTCAGCAGAGTTACTGAACAGGTGATTTCACTTGCTTGTTGTTTCTGACTCCGGCATAGTAAATTCAATGTTCATTTCATGAAAATGTCAGGAAATTCAAATATATGAGTTGTAGCATGTGGTCAGGGATTGCTGTTCATGGTCTTCCTACTGGGAAAAGAGGCTGCACTGCTTTCTGGACTTTGTGACCTAATAAGGAAGCCTGCATGCCTGTCACTTTGAAAAATATACTAATCTAGGCAAAACAGTATAGCAAGCCAGTCCTTGTTTGGGGCCAGTGTTGTTCCCATCATTTAAACCCATCATATGAAAAGAACTAAATGTTTGTACATTTTGCATAAGTTTTTGAAATGAAGAACATCATTCATTGCTGTGCTCTAAAAAGCATTGGTATGAAAAATGGCTTGTTGATGGTTTGCCATGTTTCAAATGGTAATAATTTGGTCCATGCACACACAACAAGCAGCATAATAATGACATCATTTCCAGTTGATTTTGGCAGAAGAGGACATCATTTGACTATGGTGGGAGTTGTGCAAGAGAGGCACAAAGTGGAATAAGAATCACGCTGTCTAGTTGGGATCAGTGCCCCATCCCATAGCCCACTTTTGTGGTGATTTGGCACATTATCAACCCATCATCTGGAGTGTTACTCATTGGGGATCATTTCACAAGTGCTGCGCATAGTATGTAATGTTTTTACACTGCATAACACTAGATGCTGCTGTTATGCTCAACATTGCATCATTGTTTTCAGGATGACTGGTGATTAAAGCATCAGGACCTGAAAGATGGAGAACAGTACCAGCAGCCAGCGCAATAAGAAGGTGCTGTTTGTTCTGCCGATATATCTACATGGTGTCCATCAATCCCGTGGTATATTCAGAGATGGTTGTGTCATAAGACATGAAGATATTTGGGTGGCTGTCCTAGTCAGGAGTGATACTTCATGTTCCAATGTCTTGCTCCTGGTCCTGCCATGTGGTGTCCTGTCACTTCTAAAGAGGGCTGCATTCTGACAGATGCAATTACTTTGAACCGTGAAGAGGCGTACGACAGTCGTGTCTGCCATATTTGTTATGCATTGCATTTAATTCATGATAACAATGAAAGTCAAGTGTGACATAGATGGTTAACAGTGATCATGATGCATATTGAAAGGTAGTAGGTTGCAAAGCAAATTTTTAACTTATGCATGGTTCATGTAAATAACATTCGGGGCGATGGTCTTCGCTTTGGAGATATAGTGCAGCTTGCCCCCCCCCCTCTCTCCCTCCCTCTTCCCTTGAAGCCATCTCACCAGGCAGGTCAGGAGCCCATAACTGAAGTAGAGTGTTGTTAGGTGGCATCTCTTCATTGGAGGAATCAGGCCAAAAGGAAAGCTGGGTGCGTGAATGATATAACGCTTTCAAAAAAAACGCAGAACTTTGCATTAGCCTGATGCCCGGTCGTAGCTCGCAGATGAGGGTGGACAGTTGAGATGACATGAGGAACTGAAGCGCCGTTAGAAGTTCGGTCGCACACTCTTCGCGTTCATTTAGGTGCCTAAATCCGCAGACAGCGGGACGTTACACTGTAAGGTTTTGCCCGCTGTGCCACCACAGTTAGGAGTGGCTCAATTATTTGTCAGGAATGAAGGAGCAGTTGAGAAATGCTCTCACTCCAAAGTTACAGGGAGACCGAGCTGGTCTTCGAGCAGATTGTGATGGCTGCGTATGATGACTGGGTTTTGTGAATCTCATTGGCGTTGACGGCACGCAGTTGCGGATGTTACGTGATGCTGTGGTGTATGAAGGTGTAAACATGACGTAGTAGGGGTGTTTTAGGTTGTGGGGCGTTTTAGATTGTGGGTGTATGGGGTGTTTTAGATTGTGAATAAGCATGTTCACATGCAGTGGGTGCCAGGCGCTGTGATGGAAGGCGCCGTATGAGCGCTGGTGAGAGCTCTGGAAGCTGAAATGCGGTGTCGCGGAGAACGCACACCGAGCCTGGTGATGGCTGTTGTAGAGATACTGCGGCTGTTTTTGTGCTGATGTCATGCCTAATGAACGACGTCCTTGTCACCGCTTAACACTCTTCAAGTATTCGCCATTTGGCTACCTTTGACGGTGTGGGGAGGATCGTTTGTAGGACCCCCCTCCCTAGCCATTTCCAAACCGGACGTGATAGTGCAACGAAACGAAAGCGAACGAATGGCTTGTTTTGTTTTTGTTTGTCTTTTGCTAGACGAAGGTGCTCTGTTTGACCCGGTTTTGTCACAGTGACGTTGCAGGGGGCCCCAATGGATATGTTATCAATGGATTCTGGTTTCCATTGGGTCCTGTGGGATGTAACCTATAGGACGCTTTTAAGAGGACCGAAATGACTTCTGATTAGGGACTGGGACTGTTGGACTATTGCTGGTGTGCGAATCAGCAGTTGCGACTAGTTAATGACTCATTCGAGGCCAGTAAAACTTGAGAAAAAACTGTGACCTCTGTTGATAATTTTGATCCAAGACGATTTTGATACAAATGCGGACCCAAGTGGCATAGACAGACACAATGGTTGTCCAGGTCCCAGACACAAATGGTGACGCACTTGCATAAAACTGAGTAAGACTGGACGTCGTAAAACACATTGAGCATTTGCTACGGCACGACTGTCGCCGTGTTGAGGTTTCCCCATGACGTTCCCTCGAGAAAGAGGTCATAGGTCAGTGACCGGTCAAGGTATTGCCAGGGCGATCGAAGCAGTCGTTTTACTCGCAAAAACAATCAGGAGGAGCGGGTGTTACTGCACCACCTCAGCTGGAGAGGGGCATGCATTGGCAGTTAAGTATGCATTTCAGCCAGAAGGGATCGTGATGATCGTTTTCGATGCCCCATTCAGGTTGCTTCTAGGTGCGAGGTCACTGAGAGTTGCCGTGTCCGTACCCTGCGAAGGTGAACGTGTGAATTCTGAGTGAGAGATATGTTTGTTTTTCGCATATTGTCGCGTCTTTTCTGAGAAATCTCAGCTAGCACTCTGCGCCCCCTTCATCGACACTAGGTTTCTGGTCTGCACTGCGTGTCTGATTTGCATTTCACCAGGGAAGCGTTGCGTGCCGCGACGCTGCAGTCGGCGTTACCTTTTGACTGTACTTGTGAGGCCATTCGGTGGCGTATGCGAATGTCAACATTTAACGACCGGCGGACGAACTCATTCAAGACCCAAGTCCCAAGCCCCATTCATGCTGGTCTGTGACAGTGTATTCATCGTCTGTCAAACTTTTCGCGGGAGTTTTGGTTTAGCGCCTCCACGGTGTCCGATTCGATACGAACCCTGCGTTTATTGTGTGCAGACCTCTTTGCAGGACGGGCGGTCTGAGGCCCCGCGCCTGGCTTATTCAGCAGGTCTCATTGGCCGGCACGGTCCGGCCACGGATGTTCTTCCGCCGGTGTGGGCTGAAAACTCGGGCGAGACGCGGCCGAAACCGAAAAATCGAAACCGAACCAGAACGGGTTCGGCCGGCTCATTGGACAGCAGTGGACCTCGCCGATGGACGAGAAATTGTTTTGGCCGTCCGGGCGCTTCCGCTGCGGGCGGTGTGCAGCGGGAGGGCAGAACACGGAACAACGTTCGCCGTACTTGAATTGGAGAAGCAGATTGGGAAGATTGGTGATGAATTTTTCTTACGTTTTCTAAATTTGTTCGTTGGCAGTTTGGAACCAAAGTCCATCTGGATTTGGTGTAAAAATCTGCCTCTGAAAGACTTATTCATGATACCTGACTTGCTGTGGCGCCGATCTTCCGTCCGTCGGCCCAGGGGTTGGGCCCCAGTCGTAACCCACCAGCTTGCAGCGTAGGGGGAGGTCGTTCACGGAAGGGATACCTGGTTCATTGCAGAAACTGCGTTGGGATGTCAAAATAATTTTAGTGATGGCAGGAAAAAACATGAAGGTGCTGGTCGAATACCCGCATCGCGGGAACCACTTCACATGCTGATTCCCGGACTGTTTACTGCTCAGTGATGTTCCATATTTAGCCTGAGTCAAGACGAAAACGATGTCAATAATTGATCGAATTGTACATGAAAAAACGTTTGAAATGTTTGCATTTGGCTGCATTCGTCCATGGGCAGGTCCAAGGGAGGAACGTAAAGTAAAAAGGCTGTGGCTGGATATTCGATAAACGTTACTATGGCTCCCAAGATGATTTCGGGCCCATTGGAAGAACACGCATGATAGGTATTCATGTTGTGTGATTTTCATCCTCTTAACCTGTTAAGTGCTGGGGGGTCATTTGCCCCCCCCCCGCCTCTTGTCTTTGATAACTCGAGGACGAATAAAGCGAAGACGGTGACATTTAGTCCACCGTCGTATATTTCAGTGCCATATCATTGGGTGTCCAGTTTTTTAAGTCTAGCTCCACAGGTCCATGTGCGTGGTCAGGTCATAGTCAGGTCAACAGTTCGTGAAAAGGCGAAAATTAGGCAAACTTTAAGCGACTGCCAAAAATTGTTTTTTTTTTTACATAAACACAAAAATTTGATATTCGTATGTAGGTATATATCTAAGCAAAAATATGAAAATAGTTTGGGCAATATGAGTTCAGGTCATCAGGGCAGGTCAGGGCCAAAACTAAATGATTATTTTCAACTCTGATGTTCAAAAATGTTTATCTCAAAACAAAACCGTAAATTATATGACTCACCACAATGTCTTGAAACGTCTACAAAATTGGAAGTCAGTATCAGGTCAAGTCAGGAGAGCAGAAAATATGAGCTTTGGTGCCCAGTTTGTGTGATATCAAAGTGGAGTTGTGCGTAATTCGGCGGCATGGAGGGAATGAATCTAACCCCTGTCACCATGAAACGTAACTGGAGGTCGCCAGAAATGATCTGTAATGTGTTCCAAGGTCATATGTCAAGTTTTGACCTGTCATCAGGTCACCAGTATAACTCGTAATAAGTAAGAGGGAGTTAGGCTTCGAATGTGAGTAGACACAAACTCTTGACGCGAGTGCATAGGTATATATTCAGGAAAAGAATATATAGATAGTTCTGGCGAGATGTGGTCAGGTCATCAGGTCGGTTCAAGGTCAGAACCCAAAAATACAATAATTTCAGTTCTGGAGTTAAAAACTATTTATCTAGAAGCAAAAACTGTATGTGGCTCAGAAAATGTCTCCGAAGCGTTTACAAAGTTGAATGTCAGTATCAGGTCATTTCGGGTCAGGAGAGCAGAAGATATTATCTCCGGTACGCAGTTCGTATGGCGTCAAAGTGGACATGTGCGTAATTCGGAGGCATGAAGGGAATGAATCTTACTCCTGTCACCATGAAACGTAAGCGAAGGTCGCCGAAAATGGCCTGGATGTGTCCCAAGGTCAAATATCAAGTTTGTACCTTGGATCAGGTCACCATTATCACGCAGCCTGTGATAAGCAGAAGGAAATTAGTCTTCATATGTGAGACACAGCCTCTACCTCACGAATATTTCCTTATTTTGAGACATAACCATCCTGCTTTGTACCATGTGTCACAGTAAGGTATGAACAGTGGTTTCAAGGTGAAAAGGGTCAGTCAAGGCACAGAAGGGCAACAGTCTTTGGCTTTCATGTTGGATCATGCATCAGAATCATCCAGAGCGATGTTTCGGCGCACTGCGTCAACGAACAAAGATGGTCATCTTCAAGGCCAGTTTACGACATGTCCTTGGTTTTAAATTACGGCACACGTTTTTGTTCCTCCGTATGCCTTTCGTTTGGTATCATTTTTAGTTGCCTTGCTGTCGTCAGTTTGTCTCGAGCGGACCAGAACCAAGACCTCTACGCAAAACGCGCGAGACTCTGACTTGGACCTCTTTTTGGTCGCCTGGAAGGTCAGCAGTACGGGATAGACTTGTACGTCCTAAAACGTTTTTGAAGTAGAGTGATGGAGCTACATACCGGTGAAAATCGCTTCGCTACGTGACTTCGTTCGCGAGTTAGTGGAAGGCGAGGAGGGGTTGAACTGACCCTCCCAGCACGAAGCGTAGTAGAAGGGTCCCAGCACCTTACGGGTCAAAACGGTTTCGCCCCTCCAGAAACGCTTGGCTGGATACGCCCCTGCATTCGCGTGTGTGCCGGCAGTTCTCTTTATATTTAGTGAATCTTTCCTACGTTTGATTTCAATTTACAATCGTTAAACGTCTTGGAAATTCCTTTGACTGGCTACAATCTCGTGACATGAAGTCCACATATTACTTCAGTAAATCTCAACTACGGAATTCTCGTTCTCAGAAGCCCGCATTGGAAATACATTCCGTCCGGCCGGAGTGGACCGGCCGAATGGACCAGCGCGTGGTGACCTTTAGATTGCATTTCTGGTTAAGCCCTGGGTGAGCCATACCCTTCATATCCATCGGCTGGGATATTGCGCTTATTGTAGAGTCCTGTGCGATCCATACTTTTCATGCCCTATGGTTCTTGTGATGAGAATTATTTCTGAATATGCACACATCCTCAAAATGGACTTCACTTCTTTTCGGTGGTTTTGCGTTCCCAGGGACCAGAAGCAAACGTGGCTGGATAATATTTGGCCGAAATTTAATATAATCACTTATTTACATCATCTGATTGGCAGCCCCTTAGTACCCTTGTTAGCCCCATGACATGACATAAACCATAAAGACATGCATATGACGGTGCTCCGTCTCCAACGGTATGCTCTGGCGTACGTCACCTTTTTATGGCTGCTGGCTGTCTACAGCACGTTTTTCTGGCTCGCCGTAAAGTGGCACCTGTAAGTCGTGGTGAGGCGTGCACCTGCGCTCCGCCGCTGTTTGGCGGCGTGCTGTTTGCGAGTGGGCGCCTCGGCGAGGCCAGCGGTCGCTGTCGCGCCCGTGTGGCGTCGCGGCCGTTCTGCCGCGGCAGATTCAGCGGCAGAGTCCGCAGCAGAGTCCGTAGCAGAGTCTGGCAGAGTGTACAGTAAAAGCCGTGGTAGAGTCCGCGACAGAATCCACGGCAGAATCTAATCAGAGTCCGTGACTGATTCTGATGCTGAGCCCGCAGCAGAATCCCTGGCGGAGTCCGAGGCAGAGTCCATAGCAGAGTCTGCGACAGGACCCGCAGGAGAGTCCTCGGCCACAGCTCGGCCAGGAGCGACGCCACGCCGGTCCTGCCCTGCGGCCGGCTCGTGTCGCGTCGCGAGTCTCGGCTGGTCGTGCACGGGGGCCGGTCTACTGGCATCGGTGGCGTGGCGCTCAGAGGGCGGCCGGTGGGCAGCGACCAGCCGCCAGACCTCGCCCACCGTCCGCGGGGACCGAGGTCCTACCAGTCGGGCGGCCGGTGTCGTCCGAACCGCCTTCGCCGTCCCGATCTCATCAGGGTGGAAATGAGATTCGGTGCAGGCCGGCCGCCGGTATCCAGACCGGGCGCGCCGGCGACCGAGGCCAGCTGTCGGCGGAGGCACGGCGACCGATGTCTGGATCTGTGGCGTCATCTGTGTCGGCACAATTGGTCGCCCAGTCCACCGTCGGGATCTCTCCCTTTCTCAGTGGCTTCATTCGGTGCGACGAACTGTATCTAACCAGGCATCTTTCATCATTTTTTCTGGGGAAGCATATTACGGCCGTCTGATGTGCTGCCGTCTTTTTTGTGCCACTCGCAGCATTCACATTGCGATTCGTTCGCCAGCTAATACTCGGTGGGTGTCGCATACTTCTCCTTATGCAGCACTGTCAGCGGGAGGTAATTCAGCGTGATCTGTTCCCCGGTCAGGGAAAAGCGATGCGTTCGACATCCCGGTTATCGTCCCACGCACATTTGTCATATTGTGCGGACGGTCAGGCGCCGGTCAGCGCGGCAGCCATGGCGCTCTCAGTCTCCTCTCGGTGATGGCGAATCCGCGTGCACCGCGAACGGGACGCGTTGGAGGCGCTGGCCTGGACCTGGCCCTGTCCTGCAGGTCGGGCGCTGGCCTGGACCTGGCCCTGTCCTGCAGGTCGGGCCGGTCTGCGGGCTGGGCCCGGGGCCGGCCCGGCGTGCCGTCCGCTCGCGGCCGGCGCGTCTCGTGCGGGGAGTCCGCTGGACTTCCGGGCTCAGATCGACCGCCCGCAGTCGCGCCCGTCGGCGGGAACGCGGCCCGGCCGGGCGGACGCGTGCAGGACCGCGGGACGACGCGCGCGGAGGCGTCGAGCTCGAGGACATTGTGCGGTCTGAATCCTCACTTGGCGCCTCGGCACTGAGGATCCCGTCTGTTCGACGCTGGCCGGCTGGTGGGAGCTCTTTTCTGTGCGCGTGACGTTGGGGTGCTTGTTCCGGGGCGCGGTCAACTTCCACGGCGGCGTTCCGCCTTCTGCCCTTGACCTCGGCTGTCGCGACGCTCGCGCCCGCGCCGTGTTGCCGTCTGTTGTATCTGATAGGACGGAAGCCATGGTCGTCACGCGACAGCGTCGACTCATTCACGCCGGGGCTTTTTTCCGGCCCATGGTCGTGGTAACGTCGAGGCTCATCATCGTCATCATCATCATGTATTTCCTTGGAATTGTCCGCGTCAACAAAACACGAGTCCAAAACGATCCGGCTCCGGTAATGAAGATGTCAGCGGAGGCGCGAAATACACGGAACGCAGCACCACAACATTGAGATCAAATGAGTGCGGATGAAAGGTGAAAGCCGAGTCGCAAAACGAAGACGAAAAGATCGAAACATATCATATTCAGAGACTTTCAGAACATTTATCGCTTGTCCGCAAGGTGCCGCCTGAGATCACCCGTGAGTCTTACTATCATTAATCTATCATTAATCGCCTGTCGACAGTTAATGATAGTTACCGGCAGGGCGTTGTGTTGTCTGGAGGCTCGAGAACCGAATTGGCGTTGTTCGGTCGCAGTGTCATTTGGGAACATAAAACTTTTCGCATAGTGCTGCTTCGTGCGAGTTTGCCAACCAAGTCCTCCGGGTCTCCGGCCGCTAAAAGTCTGTAAGCGAGAGAAAGAAATTAGATTAAGATCTCGACTGCCTCGAGCGCAGCCTTAGCAGTGTTAACGTTAAAATAAAGTTGTCGCCCAGTGCCGAGACCAAAACCTTTAAGCTGTGTCGCCTTACCAACAGCTGAGTGGTTGTGTTGTGTGTTGTGTTGTGTTGTGTTGTTGTATGTTGTCGTCCAGCGGTGCCGATCGTACCTCTTTTGCGAACCGGAAACGTCAAAGGAAATCGACGGACGATAACAACACTTGTTTTTGTGGTGGACAGATACACTCAGTAGTTGTGATGTCTGAGACGTCATCCCGGAACTGTCTGTGGTGATTGTTTTTTTACACGGAATATGTGAGTATCAGACGTCTTTAATCATGTTTTTGCACGACCTCATCTTCTTTTATTATTTTTCTCCTGTGAAAGTAACAGCTGTTACGCATTTGCCTGCAGTTGTGTCAACTCTCCATTGACGGCTGTGCATCGCCAGTCAGGGCCTGCCTAGTGGGGGATGGAACAGTTGCCCCTGTCATCCGTCGACAGCGCCGTCGACCATTCGGACTAGGAGGGGGGGGGGAGTAGTGCCGGCACCGAACTGTTGGGAATGTGTAACACCCTGCGGTTGCAGGCAGCAGTGCTGGTTGGGGAATTGTACTGCGGAATGTTTTTGACGAGGTAAGGTTGATGTCAGCACTTTTCAGACCCTCGTCCTCGTGTGCTGCGTTTCGGCCAGTGTACAACTGCTGTCAGGTGACATGGTTGGTTCGTCATGAGGAGGACCTTTTCGGCGATGGTTAGTCTCCATACGTGTTACTGACTGAAAGCTTCCGATTGCCACCAGCACCACCATCCGGTGTACCCCTAGTTCAAAGCCAGTTGCGCACTTGTGCGCCCCTAGACGTGAACGCCGAAACTAGCTCTAATGATTCTGCGGAATGAGCCGTTTGGTTTGAATTAAACAGCTGCTGTTGCGAAGTGAGTGTCGTTGCCTGAATGATGTGGGACAGAGGCGTATGTCGGATGCATTATTAACCAGCCACAGCAGGTGAGGTCGACTTGCATGGACTTTGGAACAAACGTCGTCCCACGGACTGGATAGCTGCCCGGGAACGGTGGCACGACGCAGGTTTATCCATTCGTTGTTAATTCCCGTTGCTGACCAAGGTTAGTAAGTGAAGCGTGTTGTGTGCCGCATTCCCAACAGTTTAACGGTACAGCCGTGATAAGGCGGTGCCGAACCTACTGCCCGTCATCTGACGTGACACGGGGTAAATTGGCGCACGGAAGCAGCCACCGTTTTTCCCGTAACCTGACAGACAGGGACCGGGTGAGTCAGCTTGGTTACTTTTTTGCGTAACGGCCTTACTGAGATAGGACGTTTCCTGATGTACATGTAGCATAAGCGTAACGATGTAAAAACACATTGCAGTACTGAAAACTGTTCGAGAAGGGAGTGCTGCAAGATTCATGCGTCTTCTGCCCGGTTGAGAAATTTCCAAACCATCCGTTGGTCAACTGCCCCATTAGCAGCATGCCTTTTTCCCGATGTTCAAAAAGCGGAACTGGTCGGTTTCATGAAGCAAGGATTTTCGACGACAGAGGCATTCTTCGTGTTGCCACAGTAAGAAAAATCCGTCTCCCAGGTGGCATCAAACATTTGGAGTATACTGTCGGAGTCTTATCGGGGGTGCAAGTCTTATTCGGGGTTTCAGAGTGCTGTGTGGCCAGCTGGACCCAGGTCATTTCAGGATGGAACAGATGTCCGTATCCACTAGCATCTCCGTCTAACCTTTCAAATTGGAGAGGCTTCATGGTCAGCATCATCCTGTCCAGCCTGTGCCGCCAAACTGTTTGGAATGCTGGTGCAGCCGAAGGACTCAAGCCTTGCCGCCAGGTGGGGTGTTTGTTTTGTGGCCAATATTAGCGGAAGGGGCGGTCTGAGCACATGATGTTGAAACAAATCCTGTCCCCGAATTTATACAGAAACAGAGAAACTGGAGCAGGTCAACCTTGGTTTTGAACGGAGACGGGGGCAGCAAAATGTGACGGGGTTGCGGGAGAACTGTCTGTATGGGTTACAAAAGCTTAGCGGTAGGTGTTTGGCATTACATAGAAACAAGCGATTCAGAATACCCTTTCTTCCCTCTGAAAGGATCCCGCTGTAATAAGTCACGAGCGTCGCAAGGATTCGGCGGACGCTGTGAAGCGAATTCCGTCCACAATGGTTATCATGACTCGAACAGGTCTTGCAAAGAACAGCAGTAGATGTGTTATCGATTCGGGCACCATCCAAACCAAGGGCACCGCACTTTGTCTGAATGATCGCCAGCAGGGCTGTCGGGTATGATAAACCATCGCGATTCTCCGACAGGGCTTGTAAAGTAACGGGCGTAGTAGTAGGCTTCCAAGTATCTTCTCAAAGCCACTGACGTGGGCCGCCCAGAACCCGCCGACCATTCTCGGCTCTCGCCACTCGTCCTGGAACTTTTTCTACCCTTTTTGTGAATATTCCGAAAACCCTCCGGACCGGAACTTCTCCTGAAGCCTTCAAGCATTGTCACGACTGTCTCAGTAACAGGCCGGTTTTGTGGATTCGGCCACATTGTGTGGAGGCTAGCCCTAGGAAGAGATGGGACGTTGCATTGTTCGTTCCTAAGGATGCCTATACCAGTTATCGTGTTTCCTCGTAGCGAACGCTGTAACTCTGCAAGTTCTTCCCTAATTTGGTCCCCTTGCGACGGTGTACGGAGACCAATAATAGAAGTGCTGTAATACAAGTGTGCTATAGTGGATGTACTGTAAATGGGAAAAAGTGCCATAATAGAACCAGCTGATGCTGCAGGTCCGGTGCTGCCGGACAAAAATAATCACACGTCGATTCTTGATGTCTTACGCGTGCCCGCCTCGGAACATTGCCGAGACAGCCGGTGCGGGTGACTGGGCGCTTCAGGAAAGATGTCCGAGGTGACGTGGGAAGAACAGCGCTCGGAATGCGGCGGAACGGTGGCGTTCACGACGCAGAGGTGCCGGTGCCACTGATTGAACGTCGTGTGTCACACGCCCGCGTCGTTTCCGCCGTGAAGCGACGCGGAAACGATCGACAGACATGTTCCAACCGTGGCCAAGCTCTTACGGTCACCGGTTATCGACGTCCGGTGCCTGTGCTAGCGGGCCGGACAGGCCCGGGCAGGGCCCCGGGCCGGTGTCTGGCCGGACCCGGGGACTTGGTTCCGATCCGGCCCGGTCAGATCAGGCCAGAGGACCTGGCCCGAGTCCCGTCCACCTAGGCCCAGGCCCGGCCGCGGAACTGGGACCGGTCAGGCGGGACCCGGGCCGGTCAGTCGGGACCCGGGCCGGTCAGTCGGGGCCCGGGCCGGTCTGTCGGGCCCCGGACCGGCCAGTGGGGACCCGGACCGGTCAGTGGGGGCCCGGGGCGGTCACTCGTGACTCGAAGCGGTCAGTCGGGCCGGTAGCCGTGACCGGGGCGAAGTCCGTCCCCAGACGCGCCTGTGTGCTGGTGCCGGCCGGCGGCGCGGCCGGGAGAGAAGTGCGGGGAGAGGACGGAGGCCGGGAGCGGTGGCCGGGGGGCGCGCGCCGGTATCGACTATTGCGACAGCGGGCGACCGCGCCGCCGTCGGCGCCGACACACACACGGTCGCGGACGCGCGCGCCCCGCGGACCAACGGCAAACACGGCGCCGCCGCCGCCTGTTGACGCAGCCATGGTCGAGGTGAGCCGATACTGGCCTGCCGGGGCCGCCGCCGCCCGCGGCCACGGCCGCGTGGCACCCCCTCCTTCCCACCGGTCGGTACGGGAACTGGCGCCGAGGGGGGGGGGGGGCTGGTGACCGAGCAATGTTCAGCCCGCTCTGTTCACAGGCGGGCAGACTTGTGCCGGCTGCTGGCCTCGTCGCCGTTCTTTGCAGTTGCTCTTGTCTGCTCTCACTTGTTTTGCACGCATTTTATCGTGAATCCGTTTCATCTGTTCCCTTTGATATTCCGTGTCCTGCTCATCATCCCGAATGGGTGGTGTGATGTTGACCTGGATGACGCATCTTCGGAAAAGTTTGTTCTTGTTATTGTTAATTGCCAACCATCCGTCGTTCAAGGCTATGCCGTATTGACACACAAGCTTTGTTTTGTAGACCGTATGCCGATGACGTAATTCTTGGGCAAACCATGGAGTGAATTCGAGTTCTATGCATTATAGAGTGAAGCATTGTTAACGAATTAGCGTACGATCCGTCGTGAATAATCTTGCTGAGGAGGAATAGTAGCAAATTGCCTTCGACTTATTTTCAGTTTAACGTAAGAGCTCCTTCGACCGTTGATGTTGGTTTCGGAGCTTTGGGGCTAAGGATAGAGGTTTGAGAGGAGCTTTAATTGTGCCGCAAAAAGGGGTTTGAAGTTAAGGAATGCGAACACGTCATCTATTTATCCTACTGTATGGTCATTGACCACCGAATACAGGCGTTTGGGAGCATTGGGGAACTGTAGCGTCTCCATTACCTTTTCTGAGAGCTGACTTCTATTTTTATGTCTGCTGAATGAAGGAAACGCTTCAGCTCCATGTTGGTCGGAAATGAGTTTTGTGACCGGAAACGCAGAATGAATAGGCCCCGTAACTTTCCGACAACTTCGCCGAGGCCAAAACCAGACAGAAAGTGAAGCCAAGACTGTGAGTCAGCTTTGGGGCCTCATTAAGATACCTCACATTGTATGTCGCCGTCCGGGGTGCGATCGTGCCCAACGCCATCATGTCCGCCACCCGTAATGGTGCCGCTCATGGGCGAGACGGACAGTCTCTTCCGGGTCCACACCCGTTTGAGGGTCGCCAGCGGACGTTGGAGGCTGTCCGCGGCAGTGTGCTTTGAGTCTCCCGCGGCGGCGCCAGAAAGGTATCGACGGCCTCCATCTCGGTATTGGTGCCGGACGCTGTCGGCGGGCAGGACGGCCGGTGGCCAGCGCGGCAGGAGAGCCGTGCGGCACGGCGTCCACCGGGCGGCGGAGAGGCCGGCTCTGCCGCTGCCGACGCGCCGGGCGCGACCTGGTCACGTCTTGACGCTGGGGACGTGGCACGTGGGGACGCTGCCACGCCCGGAGTCGTCATTGGTCCCCGCACCGCCGTGCTCCGGCCCGGCGCCGCTGCCCGCTCTGAAAAGGCTGACCGTCTCCGTCGCGTGCGCCGTGGGAAAAATCAACCGAGCGTGGAAAACACGGGGAACGTGGGCCGCGGTCGTCGCATGACGGACGACATGGTGGCAGCGTCGTGATGTACGCTGGGAGCGGATCACGTGCTGAAGGCTGACGTCTGAGTTATTGGGTGGATATTTGGAGGGCGGTCGTTTTGCTTTGTGAAGCGCGGCGTGGAATGTTCGTGATTGCAGAATGATGGCGTGCCGCGGCTGTGCTGACGTAACAGATGACAGAGATTATTTCCAAACGGCCAGCACACTTCTGCTTCCCTGCGCCACCCCTGCGCATTTTTCACTGGATGGTCTGGCTGTCCTGTGAAGTCCTTCGAATGAAATGGGGACAATGTGGCGGATGTCTTTCCAAATGTGGCAGAAAAGCCTTATTGTCTTTTGATTCCCATTTCGACCACGCGATACGATGCGGTTAGTTTGGAGAAGTCTTCATGTCGTTTACGTTGTTAGGCCGATAACGTTTTTATGGTCGCAGATATGTCTTTTGTACTGCGTATTGGTTCTAGACGTGCCCGTTTCCGGGATGTCGTGCCACTCACGGGAAGTAATTGACAGGCGATCCCCAAATGCCATCAGGATCTAATGGCGTTTAGTGGGAAATTTGATCGTGATGGACACAGTCCGGGAAACTTGGGCAAATACGCTGCCTGGTCGGCCGAACGACGAATGAAAGTTCTTCACCCACTTACCTGAATCGATTGCTATGATTTCCGTAAACCCCATGGTCAAATGCGTTTTGAACTGTTCAAGAAAGATGGAAGAAAAAGAAGAAAGGCTAGCTAAAATCGCGCTCATTGGTGCCGCTTTTTGCAATATTCCAGTCGTTGCAATTGTGTACAATAAATCGCGCAAATCTAGAGAAAGAATCAATCCATTGGAAGTGGAGCAGCGTGCATCTAGTGTTATCGACATTAATTGTGCTGGTCATGTGTAAGGATGTGAAAGAATTGGACCCACTTGCCATGCATTGAATTCCTGGAATTCCACAAATGGTAGGATTAGCAATGCACGGCTGATTTAATGTTCCATAAAATCGTCGCCGGGTTGCGGAAAATTACTAACGACGTAAGAAGGTATGGCGCTTCATTTTTCATGGCGGCAGGCTGCTTATCGGACGTTGATCAACTCTTCCAAAATGCGCATGTCTGGGTGATGGTGGACATGGTCCAAACCCAACGCGGTCTTTTCGTCTCATAAGCTGATTTGCCCTGGCACCATGTCACTGCGACCTTCGTTTTGCTAGAACCGGGCTGAAGCGGATTACACCGCATTGTACCGGAAACCCGCGGATTTCCCGTCTTCGTGCTCGGTTCTTTGACGGCAGATGCACGTGTTCTCTTGCGCCGCCCTAAGTATCCTAGTCAGATCTGCTGACATTTGATTTATTGCACCCTGTGCCGAGAGCACAGGATGCACCTAGCACTCTTAGAGCCAGATCCGCAGTCAGTCTTGGCATCGTTTAGACGCGTTTGTCAGTGAAGTAAAAAAGAAGGGCAAGCTCGCATGGGCATTGCTAGATGACAGGACTGCAGAAGTGCGCATTGAAAATCTCGGCGTTAGCCTGACACCGAAAAAAGTTTCACTCGGTTGTGTGTTGATTTAGCTGCTAAGGTTTTCTCCGTGAGGACGGGACCGAACCTCGCCTAAGACGCTATGTATACTGATGCCATCAGACTTGCGTGATCCAGGTCAGTTCGGCGCTTCTTGACCTCGAGTATGGGGTGGTCTTTAGATGTGGCACTGTGGAGTGCAAATTGCAAACTGCCTTCAGCTGCTTGTATCCCAAAGGTTATCAGATTGTGGTGTCTGCGGATTATTTTCTTTGCCGATCTTTGGGATGCCATTGTGAGGGTTTGGAGGGAAGATGGGCAAAGGGATTTTAGTTTCTAGATAAGACCGGCAGGCATTGTCGTATAATTTCAGAATGTTAAAAGCATTCAGAGTAGGCTATATTGCTTTAACCAGAATAGGCCTCCAGAAATAAATCCACGTGACATTGAGAGGTTGAATTTCTCCCGAAAAAAAGAAGCGGAGACCGCTTGGTGTGACGCTGGCAGAAGTCGTCAGACAGTGGCTGTGTTTTACCTCCAGGGACTAAGCGTTAAATATGCTCAGCGATCCGGCCAGGTTACGAGTATATCAGCCGAATGGCCGGATTTTCGAGATTTCTATTCGAGCTGTCCAGTAGTTCAGAAATAATTTCTTGAAGAGATTGTGCCGTCGTGTGGGTTTGCTTCAACCTAATATGCAGAAACGGTAATTTTGGTCGTTGCCTCGCTCGGGTAGAACAACTTCATCATTCCCGAATAACAACGTAACGAAGTCAGCAATTAGACCGGCGAACTCGATTTGCCGCGAGGAGCATCGCAGACACACAAACAACGGTCGAGGCGGACGCGGTTAGCGGCGTGTTCGATAACTGACAAACGGCAGGGAAGGGGAGGGGGGCTCAGGCGCGAGTGCGTGATGGGCCGATCCTGCATATTTAATGACGCATCGATGCCGGTGGGTTTTCTCATCGGCTGCGACACGACCGGACGCGCCGTGCGTGCGCGGGCCAGCCGGCGAGTGACGTCATGACGGCGTCACTCTGGGCCGCGGGGCCGTGGCGGAAGCGTCCCGCCGCCTCGGGACGCCTGCCGTCCCTGGCGTCAGACGGCCGCGGCCGGCAGGTGGCGGCGGTGGAGTCCGGCCAGCCGTGGGCCGGCTCAGACGGCCGTCAGGGTCCACCAGGCGAGACCGCTGGCCCCTGACGGCCGACGCTCGTCCGAGGGACCGCGCTGTGCGGACGGCGAGCCGCGGCAGAGGCGCCCGTCCCTCCGCGCGGCGGCGGCTCGCGCGGGCCCCGAGCTCGACCGAGCGTCGGCAGCCGCCGGACGGGGGCCGAGAGCGGGCGGGCGCGCCGGCCGGGACCGCCGCGGCCCGGCGCCGCGCCGCTCGCCGCCGGCGAATTGGGCCGTCTCCGGAGCGGTGCCGGATTGGCGTCGGCCGCGGCCGGGCGAGCTCGCGCCGCCCCGTGCTCGGACCCGGCGGCGGCTAACGCGATTGTGCCGGGATTACCGCCCGCCGCGCGTCAGCCATGTTATAATCAGCGTAAGCGGCGAGGCCGGGCCGGATCAGGCCGTCCGGCCCGCCCGGCGCCGCCTTTGTCCGACCGCGCCGTCTGCGGGATCAGCTCGCCGCGCCGCGCCGGGCCGCGGCCGTCTCGCGGGTCAGCAGTCAATACACGGTCAGCGCGCGGTCAATACGGCGCCGTGTGCGCTGATCGGCCGCCATGACCAGGCGCGCCCCCAGGGCGTCCATTGGCCGCGCCCGGATTACCACCGCCCGATTGCCGCCGGCAAAAACGCGCCGCGCCGCCGGCCCCCGCCGCGCCCCGGGCAATTACGGGCCGACGGTGGCGGCCGGCGGGGGGCGGTCGCCGCGCGGCCCGGCGTCCGTCTCCGAATTCGCAGTCCGCCTGATCGTCGTCATAACCTCGCTGAATAACTCTGAGAGGACGTTGCCTTCCATTATAAGACCGTCAGTTTTTTTTATCATCTCGAAAAAACCTTCTGCCTTCGGCCGCGTGAGCCATCGTTCCGGGTCCAGCCCGGGAGGCACAGTAAGTCGCCCTCATCTGCCGATCTCGGCAGCGCGGATGGACACTGCTGACTGTGATGAGACCTTGCTGCTGACATTCGGCTGGCCAATCAGCGAATGACCACCGTCACAGCGAGCTCGCCACACGACCCTCGGGAGAGCTGATGTAAGCAGTCCCCTTCATAAGGCGCTTCTGCGGCCTCCGCAGTTACCAAGCCAAGCTGTCTCGAGGCGAGGAGATGGCCTTTATGGACGTAAAGTCATGGACAATGTCGCAGTTTACTGCCGTTAGAATGGTGCATCACAGACATGTACGTTGCCAGGTAAACACATACAGGGTATGCCATTTTCACTGCCATAATGACCCTGGGCGAGTTATGTTAACTGAAACCAGCCGCCTTAAAAACAGCGCCGTCACTTCATCGAGACGACGGCCAGGCTAAATCAGGGCATTCTGAAAACGACGGCAGGCAGTTTGTCGCTGCCTCGCGGCGGTTGAGCGGGGGTCAGGGCTGTTGTTCGCCGCTGCCGGCCGCTGGAGTGACGCACGGCGCGGTCGAACGGACGCAAAAACGCCGCCGACCGGCCTCGACCGGCGGAGCGTTCGTGGCCGTCACTGGCCGCCGGCTTCCGGTTCGTTCCTCGCCACACCCCGTCCCCGCGCGTCGTCGGGACGCTCGGCCGCCGCTGCTGTGTGCGGGGCCGGAGGTCGGTGTGTTTCGCGGCTGCCGGCGGCGGCGGCGGCGGCCCGCTCAACAGGTGGTGCCGGACGGCACTGACGGCCGGGGCGACTGACCAGCCCCGTGGGCCGTCGACAGCGCGGCTCTCATGGCCGACGCTCACCTGTCCGCGCCGCTTGACGGGCGAGATTTCTCTGCTGGCCAGCTGGGGTCTGGCGCCGCTCGGCCCGGTCCCGGTGTTAGGCTGGCGTCAGCAAGATCGTGTTTGGTTGCCGGTTGGACGGGTCCAGTCTGGGCTGCTGAAGCAGTGTATTGTTTACCGGAAGGCTGAAGGACTCGGGTAAATAAAGTAAAGGATGTTTAGCAGCATATCGGGTGAACAATTGTCTTGGGAGCGATGGTTCTGGTGTTAAATGAGACTATTCTTGGTCATATTGACACCTTCCTGGAATACGTTTTTCCTGTTGGCCGCCTTGTGTGCATGTTTTCTCGGGCCCTTTACACAACCACCCTCGGCGGTCAGTGGAACCCGGTAAAATCCAAGAAGACCTCGGAACGCAGTCGGCCAATCAGCCAGACCACCTGTGGCCGCTGTTGCCGACTCGGCCAGTCGTCGAGCGGGCTGTCGCGCACGGCCGTGTGACGTCCGTTCTCCTCGCCAGTCTCGGCCGCGCGTCGTACCCCTGCCCGAGCCTGGCGGTGTGTCGTGCCCCCTCCTGACCGGGGTCCTCCCTGTTGCAGAAGATGGACGGGTCCACCTGTATGGAGCTGGCGCTGGAGGGCGAGCGCCTTTGCAAGGCTGGCGACTGCCGCGCCGGCGTGGCTTTCTTCGAGGCCGCTATCCAGGTGAGGCGCCGCAGCGGGCGATGGGGACCCGAGCCGTCTGTGACGGTCGCCGGCGGGTGAGCTCTCACCGGTCCCGGACGGCGCCCGGCCGCGTATCGCGGGAGGCCCGCCGTTTGGCCGAGACCGGCAATGGGGGTCTGAAATCTGCCAGACGCGGACTGTTCGCAGACGTTTTTGTTGGGGGGGGGGGTAGGTTAAGCCTGTGTTTGTGACGGCTTTCGACGTTCTGTCAACCCCGTCCATAAGCTGCTCGGACACGAACCGCTGTCTTCAGTGATCTCTGCTGACTGGATTTCCACGTTCACCAGCGAGCTTCAGTTAGCGTATTATCGCGACGATCCTGGAAATCTCACAAGCGGGTTGTTTCTCCTTAATACCTTCTGATGCACTGTGCGACTCGTCCTGTGGCGACCTTTTCTGTCGGATTTGTTTCTGTGGGCTGCGTAAGCCAACGTGGCGGAATCTGTTACGCAGTCTATAATTAGGTATAACTTGCTGACCGTGGATTTCCACGCCAGTTTTTTTCTTGGTAATTTATGGTTAAAGCAGGGGTACTTTTACTTGATATTCGAAGGGGAAAACCGGTGGCTCAGGAAGTATGCTGAAGCTGAGGATGCATGACGTACCTGCCTCTCCGTACGACCAAATCTACTCGGGTTTTGGGCACTTTGTGTTTTTGTAGGTTTTTCTTTCTTTCTAAGAGTTAGCCATCTTTGTTAAACTTCTTGTTCATGCCAGAAAGGCACTGCCCCAGCTCAGCTGTTGGCAGAGGCATCGGCCCTTTATTGCAACGTCCCCCCCAGAAAGGCGAAATTGGAATATGTCTTATCACTGTAGTATGGGCCGCAAACACAGGGTTTGTGATCCCACCGCCTGTTGTACACGTCTATACTTCATGCCTCACCCGAGCATAAAAAAGTGGGGAGAGGTAGGAGGACGTATGAAAAAGGGCATGTGCACCGTAGGGAAGCCTGAAGGGATCAGGCTTGGCATACAGCCAGTGATCGGGTTTTTAGAAGCGACTTTGGTCTTAGTGCAAAATGCCACACATTGGTCCACCTACATGTTGCTCATCTGCGTATCACCAGGTAAATGGAAAAACAAACACTCCGAAGTCTTCGACAACCATAAATGTTTATTTCTGCGCCAGGAAACACACTAACATTCAGCAGTCTAGGCAACAATAAGTCTTCATTTTGTCCGGCCCCCGCCCAAACCGGATCTTTTACGCCAGGTACAGAGCCCCACGTTTGGCTCTCTCGAGCTTACGTACTGACCGTGCAAGCAGTCAGCAGAAAAGCTGCGAAGCCTTGCTTTCTACGCGTTTCTGTTTGGCGCGCCTTACCCGTAGGCCATCGCATACCCGTAGGCCAGGTCAGCCCAATGTCCGTCATATTTTACGGCATCGAATGCCTCTTCGCTTTGGCCACTAATGCCTGCAAACAGCAAGGAGTTCAGCGTCTGCGTCGGTAAGCAGTTTCGCGTCGTTGTAGAATTGGCATTCATGGCCGAAATCTACGGTCGCATGAATGCGAACGTGGATTCTGGTCGGGTCGGTTCGGGTTCCTGAACCGACCCGCCCGCCCCACCGCCGCTGCACCGTGACCCCCGGCCGGAGACGAGAGGCTTGACGGGCGGCTGGGCTGGCGAACAGGTGTGGATTCAGTTTCGGAAAATATTTGAAGCGGGGAAATTCCGCAGTTCCCCTTGCTGTTTCTGGAAAGTTTGAAGTGGGGAACGATAATACCGAAGGGGAAATTCCCTCCTTCCCCACTTTAAAAGTATCCCTGGTTCCAGGTTATGTAAGCCAGCGTCACGTGGCCTCCCATACAGTTAGGGATTACGCAAATTGCCATTGTGGATCGTCCAGGTACGTAATTCCATGCAGTGATCACGTTCCAGGTCCGCCCTGACATTCGGCCAGCTCCTGATCATATCTGGCTGTGTTGAATATACTGGCACATCGGAACCTGCAAGCTTAGCTATCGTATTATGATCTGGACGTTTTCATGCGTGCCATCCCTTGTGACCTACAGTGCATGGGCCAGCATAAGACGGCGTCTCTCGGATCGACCACTGCACCAGCCGCGTGTTCCGTCCACACACGGAACAGAGGCTGTCCGCACGCGACTTCCCCGCGCGCCGGACTCACGCCTCTCCCGCCGTTCGGTCACCATCCGCCGAGGGCGAAACGGACCCCGCGCCCGGTCCGCCGGCCCTCGCCAGGCCCGTTCGACGGCGGCCGAGACCGGTCCGTTCGCCGTGCGGCCGGACGGGGCTCGGGGCCCGGTCGCCGCGGGGCTGCTGTGGCGGTCGCCGGTCGCCGGCCGCTGGGAATCCCGTGACCTTTGTGTGGAGTCGCGTGCGGGCGGCGGGCGGCGATCAGATGGCCCCTGTGGATCGTGCCGGCCGGCGGCCGCCGCGGCTGCCGCCCGCCCAGGCGGGGGCCGGCTAACGACGGCGCTGTTTGAACGCTGGCGCAGCCGTTAGAAATGGCTGCCGGCGCGCGGCTGCTGCGGCTTGGCAGCACAGGGCGCCAGTTATCCTTCCAGATTTTGTGATGTGTTTGGTCCATTGAAATCAGTTTGCATTCTTTTCTTTTTCTGTACGCTGGTGTGGCACATAATCGTTATCCATCGCTCTTTGGTGGCAAGTTGTACCACATTTGATATCAACAATTGATGTTAATTAACATAACTATACATTCATTGTCGTTACTAGGCATCAGAACAAACAACAGCTTTTTTTCCTGAATGCCCCGCGCGGCGATTATCGGAAAACAATGATGCCCAGACCACAAGGTCTGAGTCCTACTAAGGCATCGGTCTTCATTGCCATGATCGCCGTTGCTGTCCGCTCCATCATCCGGGATTCCTTGGAGAAAAGTTGTGGGCCAATTTCAGTGAGCTGGGTATTAAGGGACCGCTGCAGTTTCCTGGCGCGTCTGGCAGCTTCCTGGCACATCTGCGCCGGACTGCTCGCATAGACGAGACGGGACGGAGTTTTATTCTCACCGCGGTGAAGTGGTATTTGCGAATGCATCATCTGGCAACAAGTGCCGTTGATGGCCGTGTTTCTGCTGCGCGAGGACGCGGCGTTCTGAATGCAAACGATGGCGGGCTCTCCGGCAGACGGAAACGCACAGCCGCTGCCATTTGCCGGAGATCGGAGGCAGAGCCGGCGCCGTCGCGCGCGGGAGACGCCGCCGGGGCCGTCGCGATGCCACGAAGAGAAATTGGTTGGACTGCGGCCACCGGTTTGGACCCGTGTCGTTCGATGGGAATTGAAAACTGCTGCTCGTGTTTCACTGTCGGCGCGTTCTCGTATTCGCTCCGGTCGTGGGCTCCTCTGTGACGTCGTGCCGGCTGCGTCCTATTTTCCTCGGACATTGTGTCCCACGAGGTAGCCGCCTCTTCGTCTGGTCGATCTCTCTGGCGGCGGGTCGGAAGTCCGGAGGGCCCGCCTCTTCGTCTGGTCGATCTCTCTGGCAGCGGGGTCGGAAGTCCGAGGGCCGCCGGGAGTGAGTTGGGAGACCGGGACGCGGGAGTCGCGCCCGCCGGCGCGCCGCGGCCCGGCCAGCCGGACCGTCCACGGGACGCCCGCCGGCGGCGCCGCGGCCCGGCCAGCCGGACCGTCCACGGGACACCCGCCGCCTCCCGACCCGGCCACCGTCACCGTCCACCGGCCGCTGCCGGTGGTATTGATTCGGACGCCGCGGTAGCCCGGTCATCCGGCGGTTACATCCGGTTCGGAGCGTCGCCGCCGGCGGCGAGGAGGGGGTACCGAGTCGGGGCCCCGGGCTGGCGGCCTGCCCGCCGGCGGCGCCGGTTCGGCTGTCCCGGCCGACAGCGGGCTCCACTGGAACGACTGTCGGCCGCTCAAAAGTGCCGCGTCGGCCCGGCCCGGCGCTTTCATAGCTCGGCGCTCATGAAAGGCCTGAGTGGAAGGGCGAAATGGTCAAGTGGGCTGTCTGATTCGTGTGGGCCGAGGCGAACGATGCGCGATTCCGCCGTTGCCTTGCGTGGTAAGCTCAAAAGCGACGGGGGATTTGTGTGGTGATGGTCGTTATTGTAAGCTGCTCGTTTAGTTGTAATGATCGTTTAGCGTCGTAACCTTCCACGCTTCGTTGTGTATGATTGTGTTTGGTTGTGTATGGTTGTATGTCCTTGTGTATGGTTGGTTTGGTTGTGTATGGTTGTATGTCTTTGTGTGTGGTTGCGGGAGAACGGAATACATGCGGTGATGCTTCGCTTAGCCACACTGGTCGTCGCGACTGGTGTGAAAGAAAACTACCGATCATGTTAGCAAACATGCCGCTGCCCTAGATCCATTGCTGCTCTAAGTCCCAAATGTCGTGAATTTCCACGAAATATGGCCGCCATGTATGAACCACCCTGGGTCTCAGAATTAAGAGATACTCAGTCACGTGATTCGTACCGGTCCGTTGTCCTGGAAACTGCCATGGTGTTGGTGGCGCACCGGGCCCGGACTGGGACGCGAACCCTTACTCGGCCTCGTAGCTTCACTCACACCCGAACT
Source organism: Capitulum mitella (assembly GCA_030062745.1). Classification (NCBI taxonomy): domain Eukaryota; kingdom Metazoa; phylum Arthropoda; class Thecostraca; order Pollicipedomorpha; family Pollicipedidae; genus Capitulum; species Capitulum mitella. The sequence goes on along the minus strand of CP099840.1, from coordinate 1,775,213 downwards.
GTGTTCGGACTCGAACCCGTATTCGGACCGGAACCCTTAGTCGAGCGCGAACCCATACCCGAATCCTGATCATTGCTTAAAGTCAGACCGGGCCATTTTCGTACTTCAAGCTTTACCTGGACCCGGACCGGGACCCTTATTTGGATCTGGACCCGTACTCTGGCCGAAACTCAGACCCGTTTTCGGTCTGAGACGCTCACTGGGGCCTGGTTGCTGCCTGACTCAGACCATTTGGAGGATCTGACCCTTGCTTTGACTCTGACTTGGACCCGGACCTTTCTCGGATCGGATCGTCGGTCAGATTTGGAGTCAGACTGAGTCAGACTGAGCGTCGCCCCTGGCTTGAACACGTGACCTGACGAAGACTTGGGCCCGTAATCTTGAGACTGTTCCCGTGAGTTCGCTACATTCAGCTGCACGTCAGAATTTAATTACTGAGAAAACATTTTGTTACGTTTGGGCTCAGCGCGTGACTGATGTGCCAGTTCTTTTCCATTTCCGAAAGTGTTTAACCTAAGACATACAACTCTGGATCGTGAACCCATTTAGCAAAGTTTTGCTTACTTTTGTAAGGTTGAGTTATGAAGAAATTATTCAAGCCCATTCACCCTTTCTTTGTCTCATTTGCTTGATCCGGCGTTTCCGGATTCATTGTGTGTTTGCTTATTGAATTAATATAAATGTTTTCTTGCACTATTCTGATTTGCTTTTCAAACTCAGATCAACATTTCTAAGTTCTACGTAACCTGGCACAAACGTTGCGTTTTGGGAAAATATGTGGTCGTTCGATGTATAACCAGGAGTAGGTTATTGTTGACAGTCATCGAATTGTTTGCGGGTGTTGTGTTGTTCAGCCTATCACTCTTTGCTCATTATCTCGCTTGCTACTACTCAGTCTCTCTAACTGGGCGTAGCCACTCGGGTTCGTACGTCCAGTCTGAAGCCATCCGTCAGTCCCTCAGTCGTCTGTGTTAGCCAGACAGCAGACTGTATAAGCCGGCCGGCGGACCGTCCCGGCACCCTTTTCCGCTGGATCCTTGTCAGCAATAACGCCCACGTGGACAAAGTCGCCTTTGGCCTTCTCTGAAGGTCGGTAAGCTGAAGAGACATTTCCAACTGAAGGCGGCCTATCGACATTCGGAAGGGTGCCAAGACCTGACCGGTGCTGAATAGGGATCATCAGTCGGCGCTCCGTGACTTACGACCTATCCGATTCGCTCGGGACGTCCAGAATTGAGTTGCGCTGGAATGCCGCGCCCAGTTCGCAGTCATGCGTTATCAACTTGCGAGGCCATTTCCTTAAGTTGTGTGAACAGATTTGGTAAGTACGATCAGGATGTCTTACGGAGCTTGGCCCAGTTTTCCCAGTGCAAATGTTTTCACAGTCAAAGATTTAAGCACTGCGTTCAGTGAAGTGGAAGTTTTTGTTTCTGAGAGAATATTTTATTTCCTATAAGTGGGCATTGCCAGTGGGAAAACGGACAGTGCCAAGCAAAGCCTGAAAAGGGAAACAAGCAAATATTTTATTACGAATCTCTCGCCATTTTTTCCATGTTGGCATAATGAACACGGTGCTTAAAACGTTGGTATGTGGCGTTGATAGCAGACTTAATCTTCCAGCTCCAGATCGAAAGGGGCGCTCAGGTGTCGTGCTATCCCCATTCAAAGGTTTTGTCGCCGTTCCTTGTTCATACGCCGTATCTGTCGCCTGTTCGGATCAAGGCTCCCCATCCCGAGTCTCTCCGTTTTGCACAGACGGCCCATCCTCTCGTGGATGGCATGTGCCCCGGCCTGGACTGAACCGTCGCTCCTCGTTCACTGCCTACCATCCGGTCACGTTCTGGACCCGGACGCCCGGCTCCCCGTCCGCGGTCAGATCCCCGGCGCCCGGCTCCCCGTCTGCGGTCAGATCCCCGGCGCCCGGCACGCCCCGCCCGCGGTCAGATCCCCGGCGCCCGGCTCCCCGTCCGCGGTCAGATCCCCGGCGCCCGGCTCCCCGTCCGCGGTCAGATCCCCGGACGCCCGGCTCCCCGTCCGCGGTCAGATCCCCGGCGCCGGCACGCCCCGCCCGCGGTCGCCGCGCTCCCCGGCTCCGGCTCCCCGGCTGCGGCTCCGTTCAGCTCCGGTGGTCGGAGCGCCGGCCCGGCCGGACTCGTCTCCGGCTCCGGTCCGTATTGACGCGCCCGCTGCGACGCCGAGCCGGCGCTGGCGGCGCCGCCTGCAGCGGCAGGCTGCACCGCGGCGCGGTGGCACCGTCACGTCCTGCCGCACAGGAGCGGCGCTCGTGCCACCGTACCACCCCCCTGCACTCGCTCCGTGCGCCGTGGTTTTTGCCGCAGTTATGTACCTCGGCGTTATGTGACCGCAGCCAATGCAATTACCACATCCGGATGCGGCTCGGACTTTTCCATCACTGCCGCGCCCCTAGTTTCCGTTCGCGATAAACGACGCCATTACGGGAGCAAGTGGCGCCATTACCGCGCTGGATCTTTGTCCAGCGCAGTAATGACGCCACTTGCGCGGAGACGATGTCGCCTGTCGTGCTTTTTCCGGCGGCCAGAGTGACGTCACGCCACTGGTGTGATTGGCGGCGTGGCGCCGTCTGACCTGTGTTAACCGTTTCTCTGCAGGCCGGCACGGACGATCTGAAGACGCTGACAGCCATCTACAGCCAGTTGGGCAACGCGTACTTCTACCTGGGCGAATACAGCAAGGCGATGCAGTACCACAAGCACGATCTCACGCTGGCCAGGTGCGTGCGGGCGAATCTATTAACACGGGCGTTTCCTGTGTTCCTCTTGGTGTCATCCGTGTTGGCTATCCAGCATTCTCAGGTTTTACCAACACCGCGAGTGGTTCCCCGCAATTTCTCGCGAGGAAGCTCGATTTTTCCACGCACGTTTTGTGCTTAATCCAATTCTGTGATGACGCGTGTTTCCCTGTCTGTTTTCACACGGCGTTCTCTGCGCCGGGTGTCGGCGTCTCCGGGGAGGGGGGGGGGGGACGTTGGACCGAACTCTCGCCGCCGGCCGGTCGGCGCCCGGCGGCCTGTCAGTGGGGCCGACCGCCGAGACGGCCGGGCGCCTCGGCCCCCAGTGCGCTTCCAATATCGTGACCGCTCCATTATTGGGCGAAGTTGGCCGTCGGCGCGCCGGGGCGTTATTAAAGTGCCGGTGACGTCCACGGACTTTGATGATGACGGCCGCGGCCGGCGGGACGCCGTGGCCAGCGGCTCCGGGACGTGGTGGTCAGTGCCACGCTCCGCGATCTTTTGTGAATCGAATGTCGGCTGGCGGAAGGTCTGGGAAAGGCAGCCTATGATTTGATTATGAGGATGCTGATGTGTCTTGTGCCGCGATGCCTTAGACGTTTGATATTTTTCCGGCCAAGCTGGTTGCATGGCTTATGCCGTGGGTTCCATATTCAGTCACTGGCATTACTATCTGACACAGGGCAGATAGTTTACGCTGACCACGGAACGAAGTTGCCATGGTCTGAACGGTTTGGCGAAATATCCTCTTCGCCGGCTAGTTTTGCGGCTTTGCCACGACACCACCATCTCTTCGACGAAGCGACACAATCGGCGCCTGCACAGGCTGTGCCTGGAGCATACTAAATCCCGAGCCTGTCTACTTAAACCGCCGAGAACAGGCTGGAAGTTCATAGGCGGCGTGATGCATTTCCCGTCGTGTTGTAGAGCGTCCCGCGGCCGCGTTTCGGCTGCCGTTTCCGGCCGTGCCCGGGAAGTGCGGGGCAGATACGCCTGGGTCCCGGGAGCGTGGTTTTCCGCCCGGATGCAGCGTTCCGCAGCTCATTTATCCGCCGTTTTCTGGACAAATGACTTCCTGTGTTGAAACCGGCGAGCGCCCGCCGTAGGCTGGTGGACGCGCCCCGTCACGGTGCTTCTCCAGTCTTCTCGGACGCGCCGCGCCGTCGCCTGTCAGATAGAAGCGCCCCTCACGCAGCCCCTCCCCCTCCCCCACTGCCAATTTTTCGCCTGACGTGCGGCCGTCTCTGACGGCGGCGCTCCGGCCGCTTCTGCTTATCTTGGCCGCCTCAGCCGGCCGGGCGCTGCCGCCGAGAGACGGGGGGTGTTTAAAGACGCCCGGTAAACTGTTCCGCCTCGGACGCCGCGAAAACTGCCGGCTCTGATGTGTTCCTTGTGTATAGGATACGGCTGTTAAAATGGTTTCGAGTGTTTTTCGGCTTCTGTGGCTCGGTCGCGTAAAACTGCTGACGCGGCGTCGTGAAGCGGAAGAGGCCGGATTTCGTTCTCCGGCCCATGCCGAAACTGTTCCAATTCGGTCGTGACTTCCCGGCCGTCTATAAATGTCCCTGGGGGGTGGTCGCCACCAGGATAGCTCATGTCGTGACGGCGCGAGCCGAAATTAGCAGAGCCCGGTTGACGACGTGGCCGAGGGCTGAAGCGTGCGCCGGCCGGCCGGCGGGCGGCCCGCCGCGTGCCCGGCCGGCTGGGTCGCCGCCGCACGCGACTGTCGAACACAGCGGTCACCGGCCGGTCGGCTCGGCGGCGGCCGGCACGATCGGACCGCACGCGACGCCGCCGACCGGCCGGCCCGATCTCCGGCGGAGCGGGGCGGCGCCGGGCCGGGCCGATCGCCGCCGAGACGGCTGCCGCCCGGCGGCGTGCGCTTCGTGCTGTCCGGCAGCTCGAGACGCGGTCGTGCGTCAGTGCGTCGCACCTCTGGTGCCGCAGCGCTGCAGGGCCGTCACGTCTGCCTGTTTTCGGCGCGTCCGGCGGCGCCGTGTCCCCGCACATCTCGTGCCGTACACGTCTTTGGCCTCGTGGCCGACGCTGACCGCGGTCCTCGCTGCTGCCAGCTGAACCCGTCCGGTCAAACGGTACGACGCTTCCCGGCTCCGCCGTTAATGCCGTGCGGGTCAGCCGCTCACCACAGGCGGCGGTATGGTGCTTTGCGGGCCGGCCGCCCCACGTAGGCGTCCGCCGCTGCTGGGAGCTGGATTCCGTCCGAAAACTGATTATCTGACAGTGTAACCTCGTGTTTGTAAACGACGTTCGACGGCGATGCCGTTTTTGCGGCTTAGTTCGACCCGTGAAACGACCTGGGCCCTTAATGATGTTTGGAAGCAATGGTTTAGCCCGTCGGACCGTTCTGTTCTCGGCCTCGGCGGCAGGCCGGGACCCAGTTGCGGCGGCCGCGGCTCGGCCCGCTTCGGCGGCGCGGCGGCAGCGATAACGTGATCCGCGCCGGCTGAGCCGGCTGCCGGCGGTGTCGATAGCGGCCGGAACCGCCACACGAGCGGTTTTGCCTGCCGCGGCGGCAGGGCGGCCGCGTTCTTTAGCAGCTGACGGTGGGCGTCACGTGTTTGCTTACGTCATACCTCGTCGTGGCGATGGTTATGTTTGTGGTGCAGCCTCGGAAGTTTTACGGTATGTTCGGATTCGGACCAGGGGCCTCCCGATCCGGAGTCCAGCACGCCGTCTTCTGCGCTGTCTAAGGGTACAATTCAAATATAAGTGTCTAACGTGGGCGGATCTGTCGCTGGAATGACTTCCTACCCTCAACATCGCTGGTTGTCGAATGTGATCGCTGATCGCCAGTAGTCAGTGAAGACGTTTCAGTACGTCATGAAACGCCACCAGTGGGTGAGTTGTGGCATCGCGAGACAGGCGGGGCTGTTCGAGCGGCAGAGCTGCGTCTATCCTCGCGTCTCTGCCGCTCCAGTAAGCTGTTCCGATCCGGACCCGACCCGATCGCCGAGCCGCGTCCGGACGGCGGCCGCGCGGCCGCTGATCCGCCCTCGGTAATTGCGGCCGGTGATCGGACGGCGGCCGGCCGCGGCGGTCGCAGGCCCGTCCCCGGCCCGGCGCCGCCGGTCGGCCGGCCGCCGGCCGACCGGCGGCCGGCGGCGAGCGCGGTACGTCGGACGTCATCGCGGCGGCGGCGTGACGGACGCCTCGCTTCCTGCCGGCACACATGACCGCCGTGCCCATTGTGCGCGGCGTGTTTCCGTGGAAATGACGCCCAGCGGATGTCATTAGCGTCAGGTCTTGGTGGTGCGCGGGTGGCCGAGAGGAAATCGTCGAGCTCTTGTGTCCCTGTGCGGTGTGCGGGGATCGTTCTGCTTTTGTGTTTTTTTTTTGTGTTTTGTGTGCTTGGTCGTTCTATTCTGCGACGCATTTGCGTGGGCGCTATCACGTCAACCGACAGGTGTGCTTTGCGTGAAATTGACCTTTACATTTGCGCCTGGACGTCGCTCCTACATTAACCGCGCCTGGAAAGTCTGTCTTATGTGCCGCCAAAAGGGACTTATTCCGTGCCTGAAGTTCATATGTCCACGTCTGTTGTTTGACATTAATGGAAACCGTCAAATCCCTTCGGCGAGATTTCATTCTGCCTTGCTTTCACATGCAAATGCCGGCTGTGAAATACGGGCGGGTCGAGCCGATCGCCCACTTAATAGTAAAGCCGCGACTCGGCGGTCGGAATTTCAAAATGAAGGGCACCAGATTTGCTCAGGAAGCTTGTCGGGCGGCGGCTGGCCGGTTCCGTTCCGGCGCAGCGGTCTGACGCGTGCGGCACGGTGTCCCGGCCACCTGTCCCAGGTGTGCGGCCCGGCTCTACGCTGTAGCTTTGGTTAACATGCTGCCGCAGCTGCGTCCCAGCTCTGCACCGTGACTTCTCTGCCCGCTGTTTCGTCCGGTCGGCGTCCCCGTTCTCCGTCCCTTTCCATCGTGTTGCCCCTGTGTCCTGGGTCGGTGGCGACTGCTCGGTTTGTGCTGCCGGACGGCCGTGCCCCTGCTCTGTGTTGGATCTGCTCAGTCCGTGTACCCGGACGGTTCGCTGCCTCGGGTGGTGCCGCCGCCGCCGCCGCGGGCGCCGGCACGGTGAGGCTCTGATCCGGGCGCGGCGGCCGGGGTGGCCGGGCCCGACCAGATGGCCCGGCCGGGCGGCCCGAGGCCAGATGGCCCGATCTGGAGCGGCCCTCACAGACCAGATGGCCTGGTCTGGAGCGGGCCGCACCGGGCCGGGCCCGCACAGACCAGATGGCCCGGTCTGGAGCGGGCCGCACCGGGCCGGGCCCGCACAGACCAGATGGCCCGGTCTGGAGCGGGCCGCACCGGGCCGGGCCCGCACAGACCAGATGGCCCGGTCTGGAGCGGGCCGCACCGGGCCGGGCCCGCACAGACCAGATGGCCCGGTCTGGAGCGGCCCGCACAGACCAGATGGCCCGGTCTGGAGCGGGCCGGACCGGGCCGGGCCCGCACAGACCAGATGGCCCGGTCTGGAGCGGGCCGCACCGGGCCAGACCGCATCGGACTCCAGCTTCGCAGCCGGGCCGGTCGGCCATTCCGCCTGTCATTCAGAGACGCCAGTAGACTACCAGCGTCCGGAACATGGTTCATCAAAAGACGAGATTCGCCAACGACAGAATATAGTTTTTCCTGTTACACACCCTGTCTCTGTCTCTGTCTCTGTCTCTGTCTCTGTCTCTGTCTCTGTCTCTGTCTCTGTCTCTGTCTCTGTCTCTGTCTCTGTCTCTGTCTCTGTCTCTGTCTCTGTCTCTGTCTCTGTCTCTGTCTCTGTCTCTGTCTCTGTCTCTGTCTCTGTCTCTGTCTCTGTCTCTGTCTCTGTCTCTGTCTCTGTCTCTGTCTCTCTCTCTCTCTCTCTCTCTCTCTCTCTCTCTCTCTCTCTCTCTCTCTCTCTCTCTCTCTCTCTCTCTCTCTCTCTCTCTCTCTCTCTCTCTCTCTCTCTCTCTCTCTCTCTCTCTCTCTCTCTCTCTCTCTCTCTCTCTCTCTCATTCACTCACTCACTCACGCATACGCTTTCCCTCTCCTTTCCCCCCTTTCTTGCTTGCGCTGACGCGCACATTTACACTATTTCCGGCGTATTGTCGTGATATAAATTTCTCTCGCGGTTGTATCGTTCTGGTTTGCGATGGCCTAGGCCTGGCAAAAAACTGCGCGTGGCCTGGGCAGACTCTGAGAGTAAGACGGTAACCAGTGGACAGATTTACGTGCTGCGTTGAAAAGAACTGCCCGCGTAACCTTGTCACGTCAAGTTTGTTTGAAAGGCCGTGGCGGGTGCTGATGGCTGTTCGGTCGAGAATCGATGCCTCAGTCGGCTCTGAGCTGGTTACCGGTGAAACTGTGGCGTACCTGCGTACGGAGGGTATAATTTTTCATTACTCTCGTGATTGGGCTGAAATCGATTTTTTTCTTAAGTGGTAATAGTCGACGCAGAAGTGACAAACTCGACAGATCGTTATCCATATTGGCCATTGAAACGGAGCTTTGTCATCTAGTGCAGCTGGCGCCAGCGCTGAGAAAGGTTGTTTTGTGTAGATAGCTGCTGCGGAAACCGATGGAGTATGTGGAGGCAATAAGTAGCCGTTAGCGTGATCGAACGCCGTTTTTGCTGAGCTTCCGTGGAGATACGCTGCCAGTCGGCTGTGCTGCGTGCCCTCATATCGCTGACGCGGGCGGCGTCCGTCCGCGCTGATTGCCCCCCCCCCCGCTCCCGCAGTCCGACTGATAAATATGATACTGATACTGATATTGGTGTTCGGTCGCGCACGGCGCAGTCGTCCAGCGGCACGCGACGTTTTGACCGCGCCGCACCCTGGGAATGGGGTTTGTCGCCGCGTCGTGGCTGAATTGACCGGCGCTCACCATCTGACGAGGCCCGCGTCCCGCGGGGTCTGTCGGCTTCGGAAAATACGCGGCACCGCGGTGGGCTGACGGTAAATATGTAAAGATGTCGCTCGAATGCTCTGGGATCCATCAATAAGGGCCGCGTGTCGCGGGGGCCCCATCACTCACCGGCGCATGCCACCGAGCCGCGTCCCATGCAGGACCGAGGGTCGATATCTCCAGGGGCGCTGTCCAATGTCACGGGTCGTGGCCGGGGCTCGATCCCGCGCTGTCGGCGCGGCACGAGTGCCAGCAGCCGTCTGCCGTCGCCGGCTCTGATTAGGCTGTCTGGCGTGTCGGGTGTCCGGCCGGCGGCGGCGCGGACGCCGGACCCCTCAGCGCGCGGCAGCTGCGTCCCCTGACTCCCGCACGTGCGCGGCCGGCCGCCGCCGCGACCGCGCCGTCGTCGGCGCGACGACGATCCGCCGACTTTCCGGGGAGTCCGAGGATCGCGGCGGAGTTCGGCGGCGGCGCCGGCATTAGGCAAATGGGCCGTGAAATTGGCGCCGCGTTAAGAACGAAGTGAATCGGGCTTTGCGTGTCGCCCACCACGCCGAAAATCGTCGCGGTTCGCGGTCGTTGCCTCCGAAAGGGCGCGGGCCGCCGCCCGAGGGATTATGCGGCCGTTTCAGGCGATACGGTCGATGCGCGGCTCGCGGCGGCGAATTGGTGGCGTGCCGTTTGTCATCCGAGCGTCTGCTGGGCCCGATGATTGCCGGCTATCGTTTGGCGGAACGAGCGAGTTGTCTATCGTGCAGCGGAATGTGTTGCTTGCCGAGATCATTTGAATGGTTATGCATGGTTGTTGGTTATGTAGGGTTTCGATAATTGGAAGGAATAATTTAAATGGTGGTTTATATTAAACAGCAAATGTGCGCAATCTTTGGACACTTGGACAATATGGTTTATCGGGCAATATGATTTAAAGGGGCCCGATGTTCGGCAGTATATGCTTGCGCTATACGGAATGGCCATATTAAGTGTTGAAGCCCTTAGATTGGTTTGAAGTGATTGCTGTGTTGAAGTGGCTTGACTTCATTGTGACATTTCCTCTGCAAATGGCAGCTGAGCCACCATTTCACCGGGGCGTGGGCTCTCGGCTCCCATGTGGCTTGAAGTCGTAAGGTTGCTTGGCCAGGTGTCATTGCTCATGCAACTTGGATGAACTCGCGCGAATATCATTTCTGACGTCTGTCCGCGTCGGAGGTGATCCTGTCGGCGCTCACTGACGCTACGCCCCCCTTCCCCCCGGCGTGCCCTCGCAGGACTATGCAGGACAAGATGGGCGAGGCTAAGGCGAGCGGCAACCTGGGCAACACGATGAAGGTGCTCGGCCGCTACGACGAGTCGCTGCTCTGCTGCAAGCGCCACCTTAGCGTCTCCCGCGAGCTGGGCGACAAGGTCAGAGGGGGCCCCGCATGCGGGCGGCGCCCGTCCGTCGCCGGCGACGCGTCCGTCCGTCGCTGGCGACGCGTCGGCAGAGACGGCCCGGCTGCAGCTGACCGCGCGTCGCAGGTGCCGCCTGCGGCGAAGTTAGCGGTGGTTTTGCCGCCGCGTCTCGTCGTTTTGGCCGAGCGGGCGGCTCTCGACAGAATTGGCTGTCGGCAGGATGACGGATGGGCCGGGGCGGCTCAGCGGGCGGCTCACGTGCCGTGGAAAATTTGGAGCGGCCTGGAGCCGGGCGCCGGCGCCGAGCGGACGTCCCGACCCGTTCTGCCGTCTCTTTCAGGTCGGAGAGGGCAGAGCTCTGTACAACCTGGCCAACGTGTACCACTCCAAGGGCAAGCACCTGGGCCGCTCGGCCAATCAGGACCCGGGACACTTCCCGGACGCCGTCAAAGAGTGCCTGCAGAAGGCCGTCGAGTATTACAAGTAAGGCGGGCTGGACGTCGCGGACGCGGGTGCAGCCTTGATGTCGTTGAAGTGGTGTCTGTGAGGGGGCCCACCCGGCTTTGTTACATCGGATGGGCCCCCGGGACACGTGAGCTTGCGTGTTGGGCGTGGGTGATGTGCCATTTGGGGTGGCATTTGTCGCCGTTGGATGCAATCGACGGTACTTTGGTGGGATCTACGTAGCTGGTTTAAAAGCTGGTAGTCGACATGTTGTCCAGACGTATCTTGTCGTTTTGGTCGGCTTTCGAGGGTTTCGTTTGAACCGATAGCTTGTTACAGTCCGTGTCTTTCGGTACTGTGCGCTACGTGGTGTTTGGCTTTGATGGTTTGGCGGGCTCTAATTCCGCAGGCACTGCTGTCGTTGGTATTTGCGGCCCGGTCGTGCGCTTTCAGCGTCAGTATCGCATTTCTCAAGATGATGACCCTTTTCCCGCTCTGTCGCCGCCATTCACGGCGGCTCTTCGCAGACGACACCCTTAACCGTTTAGCCCCTTTTCCGGTCGGATATCATTACGGTAGGTCGGGCGTTCAGTGCTGTTCCGTCCGGGATGGCCTGCCGCTGGCAGCCGGCCAGATCGGAGGTCCGGAGCTCATCAGGCCCCCATTACGGCGACAGCGGACAGCTCACGGAGAGGCGTGGGGTACGCCGCGGGCGGGGCCGTCACCGCCGCCCCCCCCCCCTCTTCCCTCTGATGGCTCGCCGGGTGTTTACGCGCGGACGGGGCGCGCGGCGGCCGAACGCCGCGCGCCGATTGGCTGCCGGTCGCTGACGTTAGCGCCGGCCGCCGACAGCGAGAACCTGCAGCTGATGGTGGAGCTGGGCGACCGGTCGGCGCAGGGCCGCGCCTGCGGCAACCTGGGCAACACGCACTACCTGCTGGGCAACTTCACGCAGGCCATCAGCTACCACCAGCAGGTGAGCGTGTGGGACGGCTCCGTTCGGCGTGGCTCTCAGATTTGCCGGCTCTGTGTCAGCCCGGTGGCGGACTCCTGCCGCACGCCATCAGCGGCGTCACTGTTTGTGGGACGCCACCAGGTCCGCGTGCCGTGCCCCCCGCCTCGACGGTGACGTCACTACGGCTGGGGTCCGGCCGACGCCCGGACCCCGGTAAAAGAACGTCGTCGTTGTGTGCAGCCCGACGGACCCTGGAAGAAGAACGGCCGTCGCTGTGTTAGGAAGTAGTCGCCACAGGCGCTTTGCCGTACAAATGGCGTCCCATCCGTCAGTGTCCCATTTCAGGGAGCCTCTGACGTCACGAGCCATCGTATTTATGATATTCCACGCTATTCGCGCCGGGGCGGTATTTTCGGCCCTTGATTTACCCGTTTTCGTTTTGCAGCGGCTGAAAATCGCGAAAGAGTTCGGCGACAAGGCGGCGGAGCGACGCGCTCACAGCAATCTGGGCAATGCGCACGTGTTCCTGGGACAGTTCGAGACTGCTGCCGAACATTACAAGTAAGGGGGAGGGGTGTGGGGCTCCCGTGCGCCGGCCGTCACGATGTTTTGGCCCGGTTTTGGGGGCGCCAAACGGTGAATGTCATCCGCTAGAGGCGTTCTTTTATAAGTCTGATGTGGGTATCGAGGCATGTTGGTGATGTAATTATTTATGTCGCAATGTACGGTTGCTTACGTAGAGGGATGAATTGTGCGCGAAGCGCCGTGGTGTTTATGCCATAATGTTTGGACGTTGCACACATAAAGGAAGGCACGGCGTGCCAAACGTCGCCTTTCTGTAAAGCCAGCAGGGATGCCGGCTGCGACGCCGTACGCGTCGTGTGCTTCGGCAGGTTACGAGCTATTACAACAGCTGTGGTGACCTACTAGCACCAGGACGTCCGTAGGGGGCAATCGGCGGCGAAAACGTAATTGTCTCCGGTCACCAGTGAGCGCTCAGGGGCGCATTATCCTGACGACAGTGCTGGCCCGTTTGTCCTTGACGTGGACCAGCAGCCGCCGTTGGTATTCGTTTGACCTCCCTGTTCCTTGCTTACAATGCTATTTGACGTACCCCGCGAGAACCGCCGTGACCTGTCTCCGGGGACCTTTGTTTCACCTGGGTGTACGGTATCGGGCTGTGGCGGTCTCAGTAGCCCGAGCAGGGCCGGCTGGTGACCTCCGCTGACCTGGTACCGCCACTGCAGGCGGACGCTGGTGACCTCCGACCTGGTGTCATCACGGCAGGCAGTCGGCTGGTGACCTCTGTTGACCTGGTGCCGCCACCGCAGGCGGACGCTGGTGACCTCCGACCTGGTGTCATCACGGCAGGCAGTCGGCTGGTGACCTCTGTTGACCTGGTGCCGCCACCGCAGGCGGACGCTGGTGCTGGCGCAGGAGCTGGGCGACCGGGCGATGGAGGCGCAGGCCTGCTACAGCCTGGGCAACACGTACACCCTGCTCTGGGACTACACCACCGCCATCGAGTACCACATGCGGCACATGCGGATCGCGCAGGAACTCAACGACACGGTCGGCGAGGGTGAGTTTGGCCGGCGGTGGCTGACGGAGGTGTCTCCGCGGGGCTCGAGGCCGGATGCGGGCAGCGGCGCCGCGTCGGCCGGCGGGCGAGCGGCGAGTCGCGTGCCGTCGGCGGCGGCGCGATGACGTCGTGTTGGTGTCGACAGGTCGGGCCTGCTGGAGCCTGGGCAACGCGCACACGGCCGTCGGCAACAACAAGAAGGCGCTGTACTACGCCCAGCGGCACCTGCAGATCTCCCAGGAGGTGAGCGGGCCGGCCGGGTGTCGGCGGGGGTCGCGGTGCACGGCCGGGTCAGCGTCACGTGGATCTCACGGTCAGCCCGGTGCGGTCGGGTGCGCCGTCGTCGGAGCGTCTGGGATCTGTCGCCTGTGATCGCAGGATGAGTTGCTCCATTTTCACGGACGCGAACTGTCGCCCATTTTTCGCGAGCGTTGAAGGTCTCAGCACTGGATTGGAACCCATCTCCTTCCACGCGCCGGAATCCGCAGTCGGACGCCGTATCTGTCGGCCCGCCTCGACGACAGACAGATGGCCTCAGGTGGCGGGCGGGCTCAACGGGAGGTCGGCCGGCTTTGTGAGAATCGCCGGCCGGCTCGGCGCGACGGCAGAGGCCGCCAGCGGGCGCCGACCGACGCGGGCGGGTCTGCCGCGCGGCGGCGGCGGCTGCCGTCTGGCCGGACGCCCGTGAGCCCCGGATCACCGCGGCTCTGTTATCTCGGAGAGCGGGCCGGCGGGCATGCATTTTTCATCGGCGGGCGGCCCGGGCGGGGGACGGCGCCAGAGGTCAGTGACGCGCCCTCGCGCGCGCGCCGTCGCCGGCGCTCTTCTCGAGCCGTCCAGCCGTCCGGGCGGGCCGGATCGGCCGGCGCGCGGCCCGACAGGCCGCCAATATCGGCCGGGCGACGCGCGCTGCGGCTGGCAGGCGGCCGTCGGCGGCAGACGCGCCGCGCCAGGATCGATGCCGGCCGGCGCGACCGAACGCCGGCGGCGCGCGCTCCGCGGAACGCGGCCGGCAAAAAGCGCCGCCGCCTGCGGGCCGTCGGGAGATCGGCAGCTGCGACCCGCCGTTCGCGGCGCCGCTCGGCGCGCGGGAATGAAATGCGGCCGGGCCGGCTCGCGAGGGACCGGCGATCGGGCCGGCGCAGGTGTGCCGCACCGCGCCGCGGCGAGCTCCGTGGCCGCGATCGCCGCCGCTTGTTGGTCGCTTGCCGACGTGAGGCCTGCCGGACCGCCAGCAGGCCGCGCGCGGTCCCGTCACCTGTTGACTGCGCTCCAGTAGCGGCGGGGCTGCAGGGTGGTCGCGGCGAGGCGTTCGGTAAGGTCTGACGTGCGGTGGCGTCACCTCGTGACTTGGCTCGGGTGGCGGTAGCACTGTGAGATGGTCCTGTCCAGCAGGTCCGGTGAGGTGTGACATGTGACATCGTCGTTTGATTTGTTGGTTCCCGTCAGGCGGCTGCCGCGCTCGGACACCCAGTCGGGCCAGGCGCAGCTTCCGCCCGTGGCCGTGTTCCCTCTCCCTTTGGCCTCGCTTCGACGGCGGCGACATCCCGGCCGACCAGCCGGGCCGGTCCGACACGGGCAGCCGTGTGGCCGGGCCGGGCGCCGTCGCTGCCCCGTCTGGGTCATGAGAAACGCCGCACACGGGTCGCCGGCTCGCCCCGCCATCGCCCCCGGGGTCGTGGGCGGCGCAGCGTCGCCGGGCGGCGACTGATCGGCTCGGCGGCCTCGGTCGCCGCTCGATGTGACCTCGGACCGGCCGGTACGCGCGAGGTGGTCGCCGCGGCGGCGGCGGTGACGGATGACGGCGGCGACCCTGAGTGTCGCTCGGCCGAACGGGAGACGCGGCCGCGCCGGCGGCGGCCCGCTGCCCGCTGCCAGTGACGACACTCGGCCGTGATGAACGACGGCCAAATGGGTCTCGTCGGCGGTGACGACGCGGCCCTGAAAGGCGATGGCGGGCGCCGTCCGGTCGCCGCCGTCGACGCCAGCCTCGGGATGCGGACGTCGATATCCGGGCCGACGGGCGCCTCCGGCTCTCGTACTCGGGGCTCCTCTGGACGTGGGGTTGCCGTGGACCTGGGGAAGAATGATGACCACGATTTTTGCCGAACCAGCACGGACACAGCTGTGATAGGCACTTATTAACATGGTTAGAGTGCAAAATTTTCAGTCCGTTGAAAGCACGGGAAGTGTAATCGTGACCGTGAATAAGTAAAACATAAATATAAAATGAGATAAAAAAAGGCACCGTGAACAATACCTTCCATGGAGACCCAGTTTGAAAAATGCGATTTCGCCCCTGAAATGCGTGTTCGATTGATGATATTCTTGTAGCAAAAGCGATTGGTAATGTGTCTTTCCTGACCTTAATCGCATGTCAGCAGGATCTGGGCTGTACGAAGTGACCTTTGCGGTCGGGTCGTGCTAGAGCACAGCATGCCGCGGACATATTTTATTGCTGAAGTTTTCCGGGAGTTTCAGTTTTGGTTAATGACACTTAATGGACTTTCGATTAATTTACTGCCCGAGATCGCTTTGATGACCAGACGGCGTAGATTACTTGGGTTGTTGCTGAATAAATTAGCCATTTATTCCATACAGATATAAGACGACTCGAAAATGACACAAGCACGCATCTGGTTATATAAATGTGGTGATGCGCGCTCCATTGTTTCTGTACTCCGAACCGGTGTTACCCTGGCAACAGACAACAGATGTAGGACTGGGAGCAAAATTGAGCCGGAATCTGCTTCACCAAGCCTGATGGTCTAAATCTTTATCAGGGCAAAAACAAAAACAAAAACAAAATAAATCATAAAAACAATAAAGTACATGGAGCATAGCAGGGGGTGCACAGTCTTGGCGGTCGAACACTTCAGAGCCCGTCACTCCCTGAAAAGATTCTCGCCGAAGACTGGCCGCATCCCGATGCTGGCTCGGTGATCATCGAAGAAGATGAGACGTCTCCCCAGTCTTTGAAGCTGTCGAAATTTGCGTTTGACGTCGACGTCGACGTCGACGACGTCGTTTGACACCTGGACGACGACGCAATACCAGGGATCCCCGCCGAAGCCGCCAACCGCCAACCTTGTCCCTGGAGGGAACGTTACTGGTCACTGCTGAATGACGGAACGGGAACCCAGCATTGTCGCATGCGTAAAGGGGATTTGTCGTTGGAAGACTTATCCCAGGGCACGCGGTAGCGCTGTCCGTCTCTGGAGGCGAAGGTGCCAGCCGAAACTGCAGAACGTGATCCGCTGTCGCTATGTGCTCCGGGGTCAAAGGTACGTGCAGCTCTCGGTACCTGCATACCTGATGCTTACCATCTTTCGCATGCCTCACGGCGACCTGAAGGGAGGGAATCTGGAGCGTAACGCATGTTCATCGAGCTGAGAGGACACTTTTGGGCGCCGATGCTTGGGAACGTAGGCGAACGACTGGCGCCGGCCATTTCAAACCGCGCTTCAAGCGAAACATCCCAACACCAGAAATTTGGCTCCGCGGCAGGCTGTGCCATGCCGCTGGTGTCTTGTTAACTCGTTGTCATTCACATCGTGAGCCTGTCCACACTGAGCCAGGATAGCGGGAAGTAAATTGTCTACGAACGAGCGGCTGGCAAGGCGGACAGAGCCGCCTGGGCTGCCTCGCCGTGCTGGTTTTTACTGGTCGCGCACCAGCTTCATGTTTGTGCGTTTCGTCCCGGATTTCGGCCGGCTCTGCATCTCGTGCTTTCGTGACGTGTCTGGCCGCGGCGCCGCTCTGCGGGGGCGGACTGACCGGCCGGCGGCGCCCGCCCTCAGATCGGCGACATGACCGGCCTGGAGACGGCCAAGATGAACCTGTCCGACCTGCGCCGCACCATGGGCAAGGACGCGGCCGACGGCTCCGAGCTGGCCGACGCGACGCTGCAGCCGCAGCACCGGCCGCGCCGCCAGAGCATGGACAACATGGACCTGCTCAAGGTACGGGACGGCCCGGCGGGGACCTGCTCAAGGTACGGGGGGGGGCGGCGGGGCCTGTTGAAGATGCGGACGGTGTCGGGGCGGTAGGGACCTGTTCAGGGTACGGACCGTGGCGGGGCGGTAGGACCTGCTCAAGGCAGGGGCTGTGACGCCGATGTTAGAGTGACTCCTGGTCGCAGGACACAGTGTGTACAGGACACAGTGAACGCGGGATGGCAGGGACCAGAATTAGGTACGGAAATGGAAGGCGGGCCGCCCTACCGATTCGGATGTTGGCTAAGGTGAAATAGTTCGAGGCACGTCCATGGTTCAGGATTGGACCGGTTACGGTGAAAAACGACACGGGTTGGCGCCTGCTCTAAACCTGTTCCCTGGAGGGCCAGACGGTTCAGCAAGATTCCCGGCAGGGGGGGGGGGATTTAGTTGCCTGTACACCTGTATAACGTTTGAAGTTCTGTCGTAAAAACCCATTTTGGCAACATTTTCCTTTTACTTTCAACGGAGCCAAAACTGACCTGAGGTGCCTCTCCCAGAAACCACTGCCTGGCTCCGTCCCTGAGCAAAATAATGTACGAAATTTCGTTACAATACCTAGGAAGAATAGATAGGAAAAAGTGATCAAGCTTCGCGAAGCTGCATCAAAAACCCTGGAATTGGCAAGCAAAAACCCGAGAAGGTTCGGTTCATCCCTCCCCCTGCCGGGAATAGGGTTACGTGGCCGCATGCCATCGCGCTAAAGGTCAGGACAGCCCGGTTTCCAGCGTTCTGAGTACGGCGAACGGAACCGGCGGCTCCGTTTTTTTTTTTTGCGGTAAGTGCTTGTCGTAATTGCCATTTGTATCATAGCGCGCAGTTGGTGTTCCCGTGAATAGTGGTCTGGAAGCCCGGCATTGGTATGTTTTGGTTCGGTTATCATTTGTGATGCTGCACAGTGAGACGAGGTGGCATGCCTGTTGCGCCTCTGACCTTGGCTTGTTGTCCATGCTGCCCTTTTTGCGCCGTCGCACCCGCGACGCCGGCCATGGTCGTTCAAAGCCCGGCGTCGAGACGTGAGGCACAAGGGACGCCACGGGCTGAAAGGCACAGAACCCTTCGCACGACGTCCGCTGGCGCGATGAGGGTGACTCGCTGGCGAGGGCCGGCGCCAGAAGGTCTATGCATGGCTTGATGTCTCGTCCTCGTTCGCTGTCGGCCGGCGAATGGCACTGCCCCGTGAAGGTCGATTTACGCCGTGAACATAGCCGTCGCGAACGGAAAGCTGTCGATATTCGCCGGTGGGCGTCGGCCGCTCGGGCCCGCCCCCGAGCGTGCAGTGCTTGTGCCTGCCGGCGCCGCTTGCTGCCTGGCTTGCCGCCCGCCGCCACCGCTCGCCGCTGCTAGCCGCCGTGTTTGCACAGATGACGCCGGACGCCAAGCGCAATCTGCAGGGCGAGCGGGACTCGGAGAAACAGCTCAACACCAGCCAGGTGGGTGCCGCTGACCGCGTCGGAGGACCACGGTGATGACGGCACGCGGAGGTGGTGATGACTCGCAGCTGCGGCTGCGGGGTGGGACCGGTCGCCGCCCACTGGCGTTAGCCAGACTCGTGATGGGGCCGCGGCCGCGGCCAGGCCGGGCTAATGACCCTCCGGTAAGGGCCTATTTGCGCGGGGTTTAATGAGGCGGACCGCCGCCGGCGAACCGAACGCCGCCGCCGTATCCGGCTGGCCCGCCGCGTCAGCCTTGGTGATGTGGGGGGCGATTGTGGCGCGCGCGGCTGTCGACCGCCACCCGCCGACCGGCCGACCGGCGCCGCGTCCGACCGTCCTGCCACCGCCCGCAGACCTCCAACGACGAGTCGTACATGGACGGCGACGACTTCTTCGAGCAGCTGACGCGCTTCCAGTCGAAGCGCATGGACGACCAGCGGTGCTCGCTGACCGTGGGCGGCGCCAACGGCGGCTCGTCGAGCGGCTCCACCCCGGACCCGGTCAAGGACGACCTGATCGACCTGATCGCAGGTCAGCAGGGCCTGTCCTGGCCATGGCGGTGTGAGGAAGTAGGGCTGGGTACTCACGGCCACGCATGCTCCTGTCTGCGATCGAGACTGTGCGATGCGACTTTTGGCCTGGGCTGGAAGAGAAAGGGACGCGACATGGTGCCGCTCAGGGTTTGGATTTTCATTGTACCTGACACGCGACCGCTGAGCTGTCGGCCGCAATTTCCGCACAGCCAGGTCAACGCCAGGTCGGTTCGTTTGGGGAGAATGATCCCGCGCGTCCCGTTTCCTGTTTCGGCCGTTCTCTGGAAGGCCTGTCGTTTCGGTTACGGTTGAGACGATCCGCGATACGGCGAACGGCGGGGACTCCTCACAACTTACTTTACGGGAATTTCCGTTCATCGCGGCGGGTGATTCCGGCTAGAACGAGACCAATCCTCCCGAATGTCGTTTTAGCTCGGCGAAACGACTTGCCTGCCAGTTCCTAGACGCGGTAACGGATCGGGCTGTCGTGAAAAAGAAAATGGTTGTGCTGGCGAGAAAGCGACTGCGTCTGCTTAAGCCCGTGTCGTATGGCCGCATGTCTCTTGATGCACTTCGTCTTGCCCGAGGACAGCTTTGCCCCGTTTCTTCAAACAGACAGTCATTGGCGGCGTGTTTCGTGGTAGTCAACGATTACCGTTATGGAAAAAGTCCCGATGGGCTTTGGACGTCACCATATGCTGTTTGTAAGCCGATGGGTTGGTTTAAGGCTCTGGGTTTGATAGCTCATGTAGCAAAGGTGCGATGTGTGTATATTCGGCGGGTGGGGGATGTGTTTATACTAATGTTGCTATCCCTACTACTGCCGCGTAGTCCACAGGTTGTTGGCTAAAATATGCTACTGGATTCTGTCATCCGCGTTCGTGCCGTATGTTAGGGGCAATAAGGAGACCGTGAGAACATCAGCCGATTTATTGAGCGACGCCAGGGATCCATTTCATTAATTCCGAATGTTATAACATTGGCCAATGGCACTGGATAGTGTTCAGAGTTTCCCTGTGCGCAAAGTCAAAGTACGTCGGCGAAATTCAAGTTGGCACGATGTATTTGACATCCCGAACACAGTAAGGAAATTTGGCCCGTCGACACGAAAATCTCCGTTCACGTAAATTCAGGGTTGTGTGCCATATCAGATTAGGGATTCACCAATGTCCCAGCTAGGTCAGATTGAGGATTCACCAACATCCCCTCGCTGGCACCTGTCACCATGGTTATCCACCGGAAATCGTCTTGTTGTTCCCCATCCGTCGCTGATTTCCGTTGCCCCGCTGGTCACCTGGTCTTACCGTGCGCATCCGCCGTCCGCCAGGCATGCAGTCGCGGCGGATGAACGAGCAGCGGGCGGACCTGCCGGCGTGCGACCTGGACCTGCCCGGCTTCAGCGGCAGCAAGGACTTCATCCAGCGGCTCAGCGTCGCCTCGGACGGCGACGGCCTGCCCGACGACCAGTTCTTCGACATGCTCATCAGATGCCAGGTGGGGTGCGCTCGAGCGCTGTTGTCCGTGGCCCGCTGGGTCGGTGACGGCCGGGCTTTCCGTTCAGGCTCGGCTCGGCTTTTTCTGCTGTTTCTGTCGGTGTTGCAGATGATTTTGATGATGGATTGAATGACGTGGGCTCGTGGTCCTTGTTCCATGTCTGTTGAAGTATGCTCACGGTTTGTAGTTGTCGTAGGGAGGCATGGTCAGATAATCAATGAAATATCAGATGATATTTAAACGTTAAACGTAAAAACGGTTAACGTCAAACATAAGGAATACAGCTTTCATGTACTTAAATTATTTTGAAACTGAGTAGCTCCCGCTCTGTGGCTGTCGTTTCCAGCGCTTGCCGTTGCGGCCCCGGAGACGGGTAAGGCGTTATAGTCTACTGCAAGGCACTGTTGTCTGTCGGCGCTGGGTGTTAGCACCGCCGTGTGTCTGTCGGCGCTGGGTGTTAGCGCTGTCGTGTGTCTGTCGGTGCTGCGTGTGAGCGCCGCTGTGTGTCTGTCGGTGCTGCGTGTGTCTGTCTGTGCTATGTGTGAGCGCCGCCGTGTGTCTGTCGGTGCTGCGTATGAGCACCGCCGTGTGTTTGTCGGTGCTGCGGGTGTCTGTCGGTGACGCTGGGCCGTCCCTCAGGGCTCGCGGCTGGACGACCAGCGCTCGGTGCTGCCGGAGGTGAGCGTGCCGCACCCGCCGTCGGCGCCCACCGTGCCCGACGAGGACTTCTTCTCGCTGATCCTGCGCCTGCAGTCGGAGCGTATCGAGGACCAGCGCTCCACGCTGCCACCCAGTAAAACGCTGACCGACTGATAGCCGCCCGTCTCGACGGCGCCCGCGCCGCTTCCCCCGTCCGCCCGGCGTCTGGCTGTCTGCCTGGAGCGTGGTGTGTCCGCTGAGCGCGCGGCGCGACGGCGCGGCGTGCCGGCCTGTGTGTGAGGGAGCCGGAATGCATGTGCCTTGGCCCGCGGCGGGCCGGCGCGGGCGGCGTCCCTGTCGCCCGGCGCGCCCTCTGGCGGCGCTCTGGTCGGCGCCGCCGTCGGCCGCGGGCCGAGCGCTCCCCGGACTCGAACTGTGATCGCTGCACGCGGCCGCCGCCGCCCGCCGCGTCTGCGCCGGCGCGGGGCTGCTCGTCTCCCGCGGGACGAGTGGTGGCGCGCCGCGCAGGCCGGGGCGTCCGGGGCCCTGCTCGTCCGCGGCGCTCGAGTTGGCGCTCCGATTCGCCCCTGGTTGTATCCGGATGAGTCGCCGGTGGCGCCGGTATCTGTGGTGGCCGGTTGTGAGTGTTGCGAATGATAGAGCGCTCTGGCACGAACAAAGGGTGGGAGAGGATGAACCGCCGGGTGTCTGCCGTGCGCGTCGGGCACACGATTTCGTGTCGCTATATCGTCAAGGTCCAAGCGCTTCTGTACGGTCTCCTACGGCTGTCGGCTAACTCTGTGAACCCTGCGTTGCCTGCCCGAAGCATTCCTGTTTTCAGGGGTGACTTCAGTGCCTGTTTCTTCCCTATTCCGCTGCAGCCGTCGGTCGCCAGGGTCGCTGCTGTCGCCGCCTCCGACTGCGCATGTTGTGATCTATGTCTCCCATTGTCGCCGCGGGGACAGCTCAACAGAACTGGTCCTCGGCTCTACCATTCCTGTTAACATGCCAAATAAATAACATGTTAAAACGAATTGGGTTGTTTTATTTCTGGGACGCATTCATGGTGGCGTTCGTGATTCTTAGCGGTTGGAGAACTAGGCTATGCGCAGCCATCGGCTCATTTCTGCGCCAATAGCACCATTATTTTCTTCACTCGATCGTGGCGTCTGTATCAATGGTCGGCGGCACATCTCACCGCACGAGAACTGCGGCCACATAGAAACCCGATACCGACACGTGTCCTCTGAAACTGAGCATCAGATAACCGTTGTGCGCTGCGGTGTTTGGTAACTTATGAGACGATTCATCTAACACTTTTTCACGTGACAAGAAACAGGCCGTAATCTTGCCTCACGATGAGACGAAATGATTCCGGGCACAGCGATTGTTAATGATGGCAAGAAATGTGGGGGCGACAAATCTGTAGGGTTCTACAAGTCTGTGTTTATATCTCGACCCCCCTAGTCCTAGGCCTGTGGCAAAAGCCCTCAGTAACTCGGCCGTTTCAGAAGCAAACTGGAAAGACACCGGGCATCAGTAGCGGCGGAACGTCTGGGTAGATGGGGCTGAGGGGGGGGGGGCTGACGCGATTTTTACCTCGTTGGTCAGCTGCCCTCCCCCCTTCGGCTCCTACGCCCCTGCCGGACATCATCTGTGCAGGCTTGATCAACTGCCCTGAATGAAACATTACACCAGTGACTGAGAGAATGGCTACACCTTGCAGTTCGAGACCATAAAAATAGGTTTGTTCCCAAAATAGGTTTGTAGCACCGAGAGGATTTCACATAGGCGTTGAGAATAAAGTGAGTCTATATAAACGTGAAATGATCGGTAGAAATTTCATGTTACGGGTCGAACAAAGTGACAAGTTCATTTTGCGAGGTTGAAGTTCATGGACAGGTGCACACATCGTCTACCAGGTGTGTGTGGCATGTGCGGCAGATGGTTGAAATGACCATACCATTGAAGGTCCGATACAAGCAAGCCATACGCATAAGTAACTAGATATTTAAAGAGGGCTTATATAAAATGCATAATGTATGTTTAAGTAAGAGGATGACAAGTTGTGCTTGAGCAACGCAGCGCGATGCGGGGTCAGTGATGGCTAAATCAATTTTAATGAGTATTAGTGGGTATGCACGCTTGTCTGTAGTGGACTCGTTTAACGCATCCTTCGTCGCACGCACTTACATTTCTTGTTGTAGTGTATTTTGCGTATTTTTTCTTTTCACATTTCATGCAAGAAGATCCTTACCTAAATTGGCTGTCCCGTTTTAAAGTCCATATGTACAAATATCCCTCGCTTGAGACATTAATGACGCAGTCTGAAAGTCGATTGAGTGCGTGAATCAGAAGCATTTCAGCCGGAGAATAGTGTATTTGTACCGGCCTGGGGAATTAAGATCTGTCGTTCCTCCAGGAGGAAGAGGAAGAAATAGGAGCTGAAGAATAATATCTCACACACCAGAGATTCTGTTGGTGTCCCGGGCAACCGGTGCAATGTCGTTAGTTAATTCTCTTAGACCTCTACTAAATTCATCGGCTTTATCAAAGTTTCTGTCATGGTCTCGTGGAGCGAAGTACAGGCGAAGGAATAATCAGCCCAGGAGAAAATATCCTGTGAATCCAGAATTAGAAGAAAAGTTACCAGGTCAGCATTATTTGACATGCTTGTATGTGGTACTCTTGAAGAGGAGTTGCTTGAGTTTTTATCCCCCTTTGTACACATGCCAAATGTCTGCTACTGCTGGTATCAAAAGAGCATCTTTAGATGCATTGATCCATCTGAAGGTAATTTAAAACACATAAAAATAAAACTTATCAATACCTAAAAGAAAACCCCAAAACCAAAATGGTGTGGACTTTTTTCTTATCTCAGTGCTCAGTCATTTATGGGAAGATGTGCATAAAGATAAGATACCAAGTTACCATAATGTAGCACAGTGAATGGGTGTACCAGATGTACATGATATACAGGAAAAAGGACTGGATGCTGCCTGTTCCAGCTTGCATTTGTTATCTTGATCAAGCTTGTCATGTGTTAGCTACTTCCTTCTCTCCCAAGCAGATCCCATTCAGGTATGCTGCATGCTGCATGCATTTTGCAAAATTTGTATTATCATTCTTTAAACTGATTGGCTGTGGTAGCATCTACAGCATGCTGGCTAAGTGAATTCCAGTCACTTATGACTGATAATGAAAATAAGTGATGTCACAGTTTAAATTGTATTCAAGGTTTATCCAATATATATCATTGCCCTCTAGTTTATCAAGTGGATACTCTGTGGACTGACCAATCAGCTCCCACCATTCCATGTGTCTGATTATCTTGAAAAGCTGAATCATGTCTCCTTGGTATCTGTTATACTCCAGTAAAGTAGTCCCAGCTGCTGCAAACACTCCTTGGATGATAGTTGGGACATCCCAGGAAGGAGACATGTGAACCTGTTCTGAAGCTTCTTGGTCTTGGTTTTGTGATCTTGATAGTTGGAGCCTCATATGGCATTTTTGTATTTCAGGATTTGGCTAACTAATGATTTATACTGAAAGATCACTAGATTCTTGTCTCTTGTCTTGAGTGGTCCGTGGCAGGGGCATAGCCAGGATTCCAGCCAGGGGGAAGGGGGCCAGATGAGATCAAGGGGGCCCTTGTAACCAGTGGGGGCCCTCATCAGGGTCAGATCCAGGATTTTGCCAGGTAAGGGGTGAAGGGTCCAAGGGTGGCTGCCCCCCTCCGAATTTTGCTCTTCAAATATGAAAAAAATGCCAATATGCACAGGTCTGGGAGGAAATATTTGGTGCGATTTTGAGTTTTTTTTTACCATATATAGCCACCTAAAAATTCTAGCATGACTTTTATGTTATGTTCCCTGTTTTTTTTTTTTATGTTATGTTCCCTACAAAGTGGCCAGAATATGACAAAAGGGGCCAGATTTTGGGTGCCTGCATCCCTCCTTGCATTTGAAGTGCTGGTCCAGGAACATGTCGGCCTCCCACTTCTGGAGACTTTTTTGACAGCCCGGGTTAGGTTTTCTCCTGCAGTTACCAGACCACATTTGGTGGTCTCTGCTCATCTGCAGTGTCATGGTGAGCTAGTGGTCTTAGGTCCCCTTTACAGTTAAACATGTCCCTCAGGATGTCTCAGGTGCTCTGTCAGCAGTCAAAGGGAGACCTTGGGCAGCTTCAGAAACCCATCTGGCAGTTCTGTGGATGCCTAGTGGGTTCCCTCCTGTCATCCCTGGGAAATTTTGCTGTCTAAGGAGCCCCTCAAGGTAGTAACAAAGACCCTTTATAAGTCCCTCTCTGCCACAACAGAGGCACGTCTGGCAATCCTGTAGGTCCTTTGCCATTTCAGAGGCTGTCCGGACGGCTCAAGGCTTACGAGTTGCAGGGACCCCTCTGGTCATCTCATGGGCCCCTATTGCTAGAGACTGCTAGGTAGCAATGTCAAATGTCCCTCTCTAGCAGTTTCAGTGGGCCCCTGTTGTCCTAAGTGCCCCTCTTGTCATCTCTGGGGAACATTTTTGGCATCTCAGGTGCCTTTGGGCAGTTACAAAAGACCTTCTGGCAGTTTCAGGGCCCCCTGTGCAGTGTCATGGGCCCTCTGAACATCTCCAGTGGTCCCAGTGGCTGTATCAGGGGTCTTCTTCTGTAGCATGTGCATATCTGGCAGTCTTAGGGTCCCTCTAGCTGTGACAGGGGCCTTTGTTGGTGCTTCAGGGGCCTCTCAGATAGTCTCATGGGGGTCTTTCCCATGCCAACCTGCCTCACACATTGGCAGCTCCTCTGGCTGTCCAGGGCCCTCATATATGTATATATATATATATATATATATATATATATATATATATATATATATATATACAAACACATATAAGCCCCTTCCGTAAATTATATGTATGTATATAATATATAAAAAGGACCTTGTTTTTGCCTTGCAGGGGCCTTCCGACCTTTTTGGCGGTCTCAGGGGTCATCTGCAGTGTACCAGCTCATCTTGCCCTCTCAGGACCGACCTGACCTTCCTGGGCCCCCCTGACTGCATCAAGAACTTCCCAGGTTTTCAAAAAGACCGTTGTAGCCCATTTGGGCCCCCTCAATGTTGAGAAGGTCACCGATGTATCCCCGTTCAGGGAGCTTCTCTGGGCTGGCCAGGGTCTCCTTATGCCGTGCTAGGCACCCTCTTAAGTTCTTGCCATTTCAGGGGCCTCGGGCACTTTTAACGGTCTCGTGAACCCTTTACAATATTGGGGCCCCTCTTGCGATCCCAGAAGCCCTTGGAGACTTTCAGGGTGCCCTTCTGTCCAGCTTAGTGGCCATCTTACCGCCTCAGGGTTTCATTAGCCCTCCCAACCGCTTCCGGAGGCCCTGTGGCTGCATCAGGAACCTTCAGCTTTTCACACAGGCCCGTGAAATTCATAAGGGACCCGTATGCCGCCTTAGGGACTCAGTCCTCGTCTTGGCCGTCTCAAGGTCCCTATGTCCTGTCTGGCGATATCAAGGGCACTCCGCTGTATTGGGGCCCTGTTTTGGTCTCAGGGGCCCTTTTGGAGCTTCAGGGGCCCTCTGTGCATCTCAGAAGCCATTTCGCCCTCCTGGAAGCCCCCCAGACTGCATCAGGAACTCGTAAGGTTCTTATAGAAACCCCGTTCGGGGGGGAGGGGGAGCAATCGCCGCCACCGTTTCCCTTTGGATCCGCGCCTGGCCCTCGCAATCATTGGGGCCTCAGTGACTAAAATCACTTTTGGTTTGTAAAGCGGTATTGCTGGAGTGTAAAGGGGCCCTGCTTGCCTGAAAAGATGTTCCTGCCGACCTAGCGGGTGCCCCCTATAGGTCGTTAAGGGCATCGTTACGGCCAAGCAGGAACTCCTTAATGAACGTTTAGGATTCCCCGCTAGTCTGGGGGGAGGGGTGGCACTGCCTGTCTGTATAGGGCTGCTATCCGCCTGTAAAGGGCCCCTCTGGACTTCGGGAGGCAGGGGCAGGGGCCCTCTTGCAGATCGCAGGGAGGTCCCTCCAGAGACCAACAGGGTCCTCCTTAGACAAGCATTGATTTCCCTTGCAAGCTAGCAGGGTACCCCTAAACGCTCATTCAGACCATTTGCCTCTCTTCATAGCACGCAAAACCCTTTTGTGTAATCGGAATACGTTTTTTTAGGCCCGTAAGCCTTCTTTAATGCTCGGAATATTCTAATTTTGCTTTAACAGTCTTTTTCGGACAGTGTAAGGCGCTCGGCGGGCGCCTGACACTGTCCAAAGAACTGGACTTTCGGCCCCGGGGGGCGGGGGCTCGGCCGTCAGGTGTCTTGGCCTCCATGGGGTGGTCATGGCCCCTCTGGCCCCCCTCGGCTATGCCAGTGGTCTATGGTCTGGTCAGCTGGTTTGCTCTGTTTGCAGTTTTTTATGTTTGGGTACGAAACTTGAGCTAGTCACCGATGATGACGGTTAATCGTTCTCGCTATAGACAGCCTCCTCATCAGAGTTTCGCAGTTGGTAGCAGGGAGTGTTTCTGTGTTTCACTGGCCTCTGATTCCCATAATCGTGCATTTTACTGTACCGAAACAGAGCTATGGCTTTTTAGATTCTTTTTGTGGTGCTCGCAGGTAAGGTTCGAAGTTTTCTTCGTCATAACGCAAAAATAAATAAAAAGGGCTTACACACAGTTTACAGTGTGTACAGTGAAATGCCACCAGTGACTTCATTCCAGGACGATACCTTGTTGTTTACCTCAGCATTTTGTTTCCTTCCCCTTAGAAAATATTTGATCCATGCCATGAACGTGCCCCCTTATCCCTTATGCTGTGGGCATTTAGATGAACTTCTTGTGACATATGCAGTCAAACGTTTTTGTGAAGTCGATACTGGCAACTTGCCTTACGTAGCGTTTCTGTCCATTCTCCCATAATGTTGAGGAGCTTTGTGGCACAGACCCACCTGAGATAAAGCCATACTGACTTTTACTTCGGAGGCGGTTGTATGTCATGAAGGATTGGATCCTTTTGTGGATAAATGCCTCCAACTTTTGGGATGAAGCTGAAGTTGAACAGACAGGCCATTAATTTCTGGCTTTCATTCTGTCACTTCCCTTGCATACGGCGGTACCAAAGTGCCTTTCATTCACATGGACGACCCCTTCTTCAAGCAATTTGCGATTACCACAGTGCCATACTTTTCTCCTTTTCAGTCATAAAATACATGTCGGAAACAACTAGACCTGACAATCGAGTGTACACGTGGGGGTATGCGGAGCTCGGTGCTCTGGGCAACAGGAAGCTGCTGCGGTCCAAGGAGCACCGGAAGCCGTACACCTATCTCCACCGACCGATGAGGCTTGCATTTGCAGAGCTCAACAAGGTACTGAAAGACTGCTGTTTCCTTACTGAAGGCTGGTGGGCTGGTTTAAGTCAGGCGGTGCAGTCGATTGGGCTGGGGCTTCCAATGCCCAGGCCACGTCACACGTGTCACGATCGTGAGCTAGCGTCGTCAGAATTTGAACCATTTGCCTTGCGATTGTTAGTCTGATTCTCTACCTACTGAGTTAATGAGGAGGATCCTGACTGAAGGCATGGGACGTAGTGCATTGTGCGATCTGTGTCTGTAATGTACCGCGATGTGTCGTTTCAAAGTACAGTGGAGTTCCACTGTGATGTGATGATGTGGTGTCTGGTAGAACAGAAAGGGCGAGCGTTTCAGACACCTCATTGGAAAGTGTTTTTGAAAGGCCTATTTGTTGCTTCCATTGGCTGACGTTGCAAGTGAGGGGCATTGGAAATAGTATTCTTAAATACTCATGTCCATGGATGTTCAGTCTTCCAGCACTTGTTGGCATGAACCATTCTTTTTCTTGGGCTTCAGGTAACAGATGTTGCGTGTGGGTACGGTTTTACCGTGATGGCGGTGAAAGACCGGAACCACAAGGTGTTCGGCTGTGGTCTCAATACGGACTCACAAATCGGTAGGTAAAATCCTTAATTTAGGAATCCTTAAAAATAGGAAGCTAAAATCCTTACTTTACTTTCTTTTTATGACGGTACAATACTTCATCCATCCACCTGCTATCGTTTATGACCTGGTTAATAGCAGACTTTGTGTATGGTCTGTGGACGCAGGTGGTCTTTTACCGTTTTCTGTGCGATGGATTATTTGTGAATGTGATGCGCCACTGTCTCTGTTTGCAGGTCTGCAGGAGTCCAGAGCAGGACACCCTCTGGAGAGGGTCATCTCTCCCGTCCCGATAATGCTACCTCTGGACAATTCAGAGAACGTAAAGGTCACCAGGGTGAGGCAGTTACCTTGCACGGCTGATAAGGAGTCGTGGTATTTTGTTCATTACGGCCTCTTAGATGTTGGCCCTTGCTTTTGGCATAAGTATATGCAATACAGTGGCATGGTGTACAGTTTAGACGTGTTTCATTGATTTTTAAATATGTTCATAACATTTTTCGCGGAAAATCATAAAAACGCTTTATGTTAGAGGGCTTTACCATCCACGTATTGCTTTTGATAATATGAATAATAAGTGTTATGGTCTGCTTCTTTACCCTTTTCTGCTACATTTTCTGCTATTATCGCATCCACAACGTCACCAGCCGACGACGCCGTGTGATCGCCCCATGTCACCAGCTGGCGACACCACGTGGCCGCTCCTCTTCACCAGCTGAAGCCGTTCCACAGCCGCTCTTGTGTATTCACTCCGCGCCGTGGCTCGCCGGGACCAGGACCGCGTTCTGAATTCAGCTGGCTGATTCACTCGGCGACGGCCTGCACCCAAACGTCTCCGACAGCAAAGCGCGGTCGCCGTCTGCCTGTTACTTTAATGTCCAACACCGTTCGGGGCCAAAACAGTGCCAGATAAGTCAGGCAAGCTAGCTCGTGAACAGGACGCGAGCAGTCGTACGTCCTCGGCAGGTTTCTCACGGCTGTCGCGCTGCTTCCTGTCGTATCATCCTCCACCGTGACATGTCCAGACAGCAGAGATCCACATACCGCTGAAGACCGTCCCGCTGCCTCCTATCGTGTCGTCCTCCCCTGTGCCACGTGCCACGTCTGACACGTGCCGGCGGCACCAGGTGGCCTGCGGCCGGGGCCACACGGCGGTCGTCACCGACTCGGGCACCGTCTACACGCTGGGCAACAACGCCTACGGCCAGTGCGGCCGCCGGGTGCTGGAGCAGGAGGACTACAGCGGCAGCGGCACCGTGCACCGCGTGCCGATCGACGAGCCGGTGAAGGACGTCACCTGCGGACAGGACCACACGTGAGGCCGCCACGGACGGCGCGCTGGGCCCTAGACAGCGGAACTTTACAATCGATTTGTGGGTCCCAGCGATCTCCCAACACACACTGTTGTATAGTTTAAGTTTTGGTGTGAAAGCATCATACTGAAACAAATTTTCAGTGTTGCTTATTGTACACTGTTCTGCCTTACGGATTCATTAAGTTCATAACTTTAAGAAAAATCACGCGATCCTTTAGTGTTAGCTTCGCTCCCATGGGATAACTGGGTACCTGTAGAGATGGAAAGCTCTACCCAGGCAGTGCTGCGGCTACCGGTGGGTACATTATGGATGAAACGTAAAGGAGCAAAAGAAGCACGGGCTTTGATGCGGGCTGCATTGTGATGTGGCATCACCTTTTCTAATGCTGTTTTGGGTTTCATTCCTGTTCCTGTGCCTTTTTCCACCCTGGCCAAACGCTGATATTATCTGCACTCTATTAATGTGGTAACTTAATCTGTACCTTTGATTTAGATTGTTTTTTTGCAACTCGTGACCGCACGGCATTACAGGCTGTTCGTGACCGAGTCTGGACGAGTCTACTCGTGCGGCTGGGGGGCGGACGGTCAGACGGGTCGCGGTGACTTCAGCAGCGCGTGGGAGCCGCGGCCTGTGGTAGGGGACGTCGAGGGGGAGAAGATCGTCAAGGTGGCCTGTTCTTCAGACTGCGTGCTGGCTGTGAGCGGTACGTGGCGCCAACGGTGACGTCATCACTCTGCAATTGCAGACATTAACAGAAACGGCTTTTAACTTGTTTTTTTTGTCACCAGCTATGACAATGTGGTAAAGCCAACTGTTCTGAAATTCAGATATGCGCAGTGCATAAGAAGATAAATAAAAGTACCTTGGCTCGATACCAGGCGCGGAGGGAAAGTCGGCTTTGCATTTTTGCATCGCAGAGATGTGTTCCTTGATGGCCTGACATGGCCATTCATTTCGCAGTTTTCCGCGTGTCTGCCGAATGAGCAATTTCTATGCAAAGTCCGAGCTCTGATGCGCTCTGCCGGGACACACTGATGGCTCCGTGCGGCGCCTGCGAACGGCCGGGCCTCCCGCCGCGCCGCCGGCCGCCCTCCCGGCGTCACGCCGCGTGACGCCCCCGCCGCCGCGCCCGTGACGGCGCCGCCGGCCGCCCTCCCGGCCTCACGCCGCGTGACGCCCCCGCCGCCGCGTCCGTGACGGCGCCGCCGGCCGTTGCAGAGAGCGGCGACCTGTTCGGCTGGGGCAACTCCGAGTACAGCCAGCTGAGCTCGGTGACCGACGAGCAGCAGCTGGCCGTGGCGCGCCGGCTGCCGCTGCGGCTCGGTATGGTGCGGGACGTGGCCAGCGCCGGCACCATGTGCGCCGCCCTCAACGGTAACCGCCCTGGCGCCCCCCTGCGTCATGCGTCTCTCTCGAACGTGCGTCTCTCACGCTCACCTGGCTTTCTTCTCCGTGTAGAGCAGCGTGGGCATGGGAGCCCTGGATTTAGTAAGGGTCTGCGTGTACAGATGGCGACGGCTTGCGTTTGAATTGTGGTGTGTTTTTTCCGTTCAGGTGTGTTTTTGTTGCATTTGTGTGTTTGAAACATGGTTTTTTGGGGGAGGAGGGAGGTGGCGGTAGTGGTGTCAGATTTTCGCTGCCCTGGACCAAATAAATGCATCGTTGGGATCTGGTGGGTCCCTACCCTGACCGGTCTCTGCGTCCCCGCAGAGAAGGGCGAGGTGTACGTCTGGGGCTACGGCATGCTGGGCAAGGGTCCAGAGCTGGAGATGTCCAAGGAGCCGTCTCTGATACCGCCGACCCTGCTGGGCCGCAATGACTTCAATCCAGGTGAGAGTGCCATCAGCCGCACCGAATTCGATCAGTGTCGGAAACTCGATTTTTGTTTCTGGTGCCGGAGTACGAAGTTTCTTTTGAAGTGCAAAATTTTGTCGTGCGGTTATATGACAAATATGGGTCAGATTTGGTGTTTACAGGCGCTGGGCTACCACTAATACCAGCATTAGCTTAGCTAGGCTTTTAGCTTAATTATCACTGGTTCCGACCCCTAACATCGCCGTATCGCTACTGTGATTAAAACTGTATAGAAAAATATGGGCTGCCCATCGCAAGGAAAGGACACCACCTACACGTAAATGGCAGTCACATTCTTCGAAATACCGCTGCTTGTCCCGGTTATTGGTTTCTACTTTTAGGTGATTTAACATCCTCGTGTATAACACTTTTTACTAGCATGATAGTCCTGTACAGTCCTGATAGTAGCATGTTAGTCCTGTGTTCCCTAATCCTTCCTGAGGTATCCTACCAGATCCAGGAATAACCAGCCTGATCAAACTGTGAAGTCCACTTTACATGAAGGAAGATCCGCCTGATAACGATTGATTGATAACATGTAGAGGCTGTGGGGATTAGCTGATTGCGTCAAAATAAATGTCACACATTTCTTACGAAAGCTTAATTTGTCGTTCGCTTTGTTCAGGAGCCTGTTCTGGTCGTACTTATTCGAATTCAAGCGACCAATCGACGGACCACGAGATCTAAATTACATGGTCGTGATACACCCGGATAGAAAAACACCCTTTGTTTTGGTTTGACCTGAGACCTGACATGATGAAAACGTAGCAGGTAATGACCGGGTTTTCCGTTTTATTGGGTTGCACGTTAACCGCTTGTTTGCATTCTGTTGCTCAGTCACGTCACGACTGGTACCGCGCCCGACGACAGCTGGAATTATCCGACGGCGGCGAGTCGTGGTTGACTGCATGAAAACTGTCTGGAGTACGTGCATGTGAATGCCGTTTGTCATGGTGAAAAGAAACGTTGCGTGATGATTCGTCGAATAAGATTTTACTTGGTGGAACAGTGAGACTGCTTAAAACAGTGCGAACAGAAATAACGTGAGGCAGAAGTATCACGCACAAAAGACGGAAAAATCGTTCCTTAACATTGCGGCCTCCATTTCTATTGGTTTCGGTATTATTATTATAAGTATTATTATTATTATTTTGGTTGACGCATTGTCGGCTAACACATATTGGGACAAGATTATATTGACAGTTGTAGCTATGTGCATTACCCCTGAGCAGCAACATTCCTTTCCTGCAGTCCTTTTAGGTGTCATCACTTTTCGGTTACTGAAGCGAGAAATGTGCGAAGTAATGCAGCCAGAGCGAGAAAGCCAGCATTGGTAACGAGGCACCGGGGCCTGGAGGAATCGGTTTGAGGCCGTGGTTTTTCCCCAACTAGTTCCGAAAAAAAAAACGGAACTGAAGAGACGTCTGAACGGGTATCATGGCGTCAAAGCTCTACTTCCCAAAATGCTGATAATGCAGCTGATTGACGATAAATTAAAGCGACTTTTGGAGTGCAATTTCTTGCGTTTCACCACACCAAAAACGTCAGTTTTTCCAACACTGTTGATGGTAGACTCTTCAACGTGCTTCCTGTCAGCAGTGTGCCGTTGTATCCGCGAGACTTGTCTCTACACACAGCTTGTCCCCGCCGGTTGCATGTCCTGTCTCTGCACGACATGCCTGGTCTCTCTCCACAGACAGCGTGTCCGTGTCGGGCGGTATGATTGCTGCAGCCGTGCGGACGACTCGTGTCGTTATCTGTATGCATGATCGTGTCAGTGGCGTGGGACCGTCTGACGCGCCTCGTCCGCGTCCACAGACACCGTGCCCGTGTCCGTGGTGTCGGGCCTCTACCACCTGGCGGTGACCACGAGCACAGGCGACCTCTTCACGTGGGGCCGCAACAAGGCAGGGTGCCCTCGGGCTGGGCCACACCGAGGACCGGCTGTTCCCGCTTCGGGTCTCCATCCCGGCGCGCGTCACCAAGGCGGCCTGCGGCGTCGACCACATGGCGGCGCTCTGCCGCGAGTACCTGTAACCGGCCGGTGACGCAATACAGCGTGACGTCGGGCCGGAGTCTGGCTCAGCGGCGGCCGTCTCGTGCCGCCGGCAGGTGGGAGGAGCTCACGTGACGGCGCGGCCGGCCGCTCTCGACACGAACACACACACGGCCGGCGCTAACCACTCCGTATAGTTTTTTATTTTCGGTACCGTGCAGACGTACAACACTGAACTGGCGGCGGCGCCGGGGCGTCCGCTGGACGGCGGACCCAGACACGCGGCTCAGCGGAGAGTGAGCTTTATTAGAGGCGGCTCTGAGCGCCGACAAGCGGCCCCGTCCGCGTGGTCACAACTACATCGAACGGATGACAGCACATAAATTTTCCGTATGAAAGACTTAGAAAAACGGTCCAAAAACACAACACGCACGGATGTCGGCGCTACGTCGTTATCAACTTAAGCACACACTAAGACCCGAACTAGTACCTCATAGAAGACCCCGGGGCGGCGACTGTCGGGTGCCAATTGCTAGTTTCAACATGCACAGGATCACCACGCATATTAGATACGGCACTGCGCTCTCTGTGCACGGTAAGTAGGCAGGCTGACGGGGCTGAGCAGCAGTCAGGCGCCGCTCTCGCTCGCCCGCCGCCCAATATATCACCCGGCAATTCACGGCAGCGCGGCGACATGGCGGCTCCGAGCGATCGAAACCCTGAGTTAAAATTCAATATCGTCACGCTACGCATTGATCAAAAATACCCAATATGCAAGTTCATATACGACATGTTATCCAAAGACAAACGTGTGGCGCGGACGGCGCGCGCCGCCGAGAACATTAATGCAGCGGCAAATAACACTGGGTGACATGCGGCGGTGTGACGAGTGTGGAACAGCGGCTCACCTGTCCAAAACAGAACAAAACCGACCCCGTTCATACAACTGAACCGACAGGCGCGCACGATGCAAAATCAACGTCTACGCAATGAGAACCCGGCACGTGACAACTTTCGCTAGGGATATACGGAAAATATGATCAACAACACTCAAGTAAAGTCTGGGACACGTTTGACGTGGCACGCTCTAGTCGGTGCCGACGGTCGCTGGCGGCCGCCCTACGTGTTCAGGTACGCACGGTCTCACGTCAGCGGAAGGCATGCAACACTGCGACAGTCAGACCACCCGCCCGGTGTGTACGCTCTACACGTGGAACACTGCAACACGGCACGTCGCACGAATGCATGGACAACGGCCGCTCAATGTAGCGAAGGTGATTACGTTCGAATTGCTACTTTGTACGCATTTTAATTATTCAACACTAACACTGTGAGGCAGACGAATGTAATGCCTCCCAAAGATACGCGTCATTTGTACGCTAGGCGTATTAGATGTGTAGGGACGATTTGCCCCTCAAGAGTTGGCGTCGATATTTTGGTCGTGTAATATAAGCACCACAATGCACATTACGGGACATAGCTATATCATAAGCAATTTCAACATCGCCTTATACGTCACGAGATTCAAGGCAAACCCCACAGTAAGCACGACAAATCAAATATTGACCACTGAAATGCAAATTCACTAGTGATGGCATACAATTTCAAGACGACACTGTGGAGATCGAGTCAAGATTTAAACAGCGCTGAGTTGGCACCCGACAGTCTCGCCCCGCCCACCCCCACAATGACCCGCAAAGAGGGCGCGCCCGCCTACAACGCCTGGCAGACAATACACGACAGACAGGGCAAAGAGAGACCGGCGGAGGACACTGCAACGGCGGGCCGCCCGGCCGGCGGGCCCGCGTCGACACTACACGGCGCGCCGGGCCCGGCGGACCCCGCGCCCCCGCCGTGAGCTTAGTGGGCGACCGGGACGCGGGGCCGCTCGGCGCGCCGTTGGCCGGCCTTGCACAACAAATTAAGACACACACACGCATAAAAGTGGGAGAGCTGGCGCCGCCGGCGGCGGGCGGCACGCGAGTTTCTTGCAGATGGATGAGTGAATAGCAGCAGAAATCATACACCAACAAAACAACTGGTAGACAATGTAGTCATTGAACGGGGCACATCGGGTATCTGAAAGCACAGGGAGAGACGGGTTATGGCGACGAAGACGACGGGCCGCTTCAACGGGCTGAAACGTCGTCACACACCCATAAATCAACCCAGCTCAACGTCATTAGCTAATCCTCTTCGGTTCCGATCTGTAACTCGGGAGGGAACCTCCCAATGACCAAGTTGCTCTTTCCAAAGTTGGGAAATTCACTGCACATTTCCGCTATCAACAAGTTTGACAACTACCGGATCGTACTACTGACAGAAGTCACCCTCCCGCGTCAAGGCTGATACACCCAATTAGACGAGCCACAAAGTTAAACTAATATCCTTAGTACTTGCGCGGACCAGGAGTGGCGCAGGACATCCAGTCGCCGGCATGCCTGTGTCTCCGACATGTAATCACGAAATCATACCGCGGCGACAGACGACCCACAGTAGTGACGTTTCCCGCAGAGGGGGGGGGGGGACACCGCATCAATACCGGACCCACGGGCCCGGTGGACACCGGACCCACACGCCGTCAACACGGCAGAAAACGCAAGGCGCCCCGGCAGAGAGCACCACCATCAGGGAAGGCTCCCAAGACACGGCGGCAGAAGGCCGCGGAGCCCGCGGTGACAACCGCCCCGGGGCACGCGTCCGCGGCGCCACGGCAGCGGAGACGACACCGGCGACCGCGCCACTCACCGACACTACAGACACGTGACACAGGAGCAGAGGCGGCGGCCGGTCGGCAGCGCTAGTTGTCTCCGGCGCCGGGGTACGCGCCGTACTGGCCGTAGCCGCCGGGCGCGCCGGCGCCGTAGCCGCCGGCAAAGTTGTATTGCTGCGGCTGGTATCCGCCAGGGGCGCCGCCGGCGGCCGACGCGGCCGGCGCAGCAGACTGCTGCGGACGAAACGCCGACGGAGGCACGTCAGATCGGCTGGGTTATGAAGGGTGTGCGCGGAAAGAGAGCATGCGAGAATAAACCAAAATAAGCGACGGACAACAGTCCAAAATGGCTGGAACAGTTCAACTCGACTCACTTCCTAAAAACAAATCACTAAAGAAATCCCGAAACGCGTTCAGTGATGCGCTGTCCACTAACATATTTCCATACAAACTGAATCAAGACCCGAACGCATCAGCACACGACAGAAAAGCGGCAACTCGCAATCCCCGCTCGCCCGTCCTACGCGCCCCACAGCCGCCTCGCCACCCGGCTGCAACTAACCTTGGAGACTTTGATATGCTGCTCCAGTTTCTCGGCCTCGGCCAGCATGCCCTGCGCGCGGTAGTAGTCGACCCACTGGGCGCTGTAGTCGGCCTGCGCCCCGTTGGCGGCCGGCTGGGCGGCGCCGGCGGCGGCGGCCGCCGGCTGCGGCGCGGCGCCCGCCGCCACCGACTTCAGCTTGGTCTGCTGCTCGATCACCTCGGCCTCGCGCACCATGCCCATGTTGCGGTAGTACTCGGCCCACTGGGCGCTGTAGTCCGGCTGGCCCGTCTGCGGATTCACGCTCGATGCCGGCGCTGTCGGAGGGGACGAAAGGTTAGAGAGATGGCCGACACGACGCGTCGAAAAAAACGTCCTTAAAGAGCGGACAAGGTTAGGAAACACTTGGAACAACATCACCGTCGTACGACACCAATCACTGCCACGCGGTGCCTTAATGCCACATAACGAGGTAGATTTGACAATCATATTTGTTTCTGCGGCATGAATTATATAACAAGGAAAATACTTGTTCCGGTGTTCTTCGACGCAAATCGTTAATTACTTTCAACCCTGCCCACCAGTGGCCCAAGGGTTTGTCGCGCCACGCAAAACCGTGATAAGTGTTCTCAGGCGGCGTGATGACTGATAAAAGAGCACGGTGTCTATCGCACCAGATTCTTGCACATTTGTTACGCGCATGACCACGATAAGGAAACCCTGCAGTCAAGGCAGGTACTGGAGTTGCCATGTATGCAATGACCCCTACCCGAAATCCGGAACTCAGACTCTCTAAACATTTCACTAATGACAATGAGCAGGACTGAAACAAACGCAACACCGATTAAGTACGTCTCTCTCCCGAACGATGAGCAATGCTTTTGTTCAGCATTATCTCATAACAACTGAACGGCGCAGTTCCCTCCAGCGAGACCCCTTCGTCGACCAGTCACGGCAGTTCCCTCCAGCGAGACCCCTTCGTCGACCAGTCACGGCAGTTCCCTCCAGCGAGACCCCTTCGTCGACCAGTCACGGCAGTTCCCTCCAGCGAGACCCCTTCGTCGACCAGTCACGGCAGTTCCCTCCAGCGAGACCCCTTCGTCGACCAGTCACGGCAGTTCCCTCCAGCGAGACCCCTTCGTCGACCAGTCACGGCAGTTCCCTCCAGCGAGACCCCTTCGTCGACCAGTCACGGCAGTTCCCTCCAGCGAGACCCCTTCGTCGACCAGTCACGGCAGTTCCCTCCAGCGAGACCCCTTCGTCGACCAGTCACGGCAGTTCCCTCCAGCGAGACCCCTTCGTCGACCAGTCACGGCAGTTCCCTCCAGCGAGACCCCTTCGTCGACCAGTCACGGCAGTTCCCTCCAGCGAGACCCCTTCGTCGACCAGTCACGGCAGTTCCCTCCAGCGAGACCCCTTCGTCGACCAGTCACGGCAGTTTTCGCCAGACGCTCGCCCTGACGGAGCGCCGCTGACCTGGTGAGCTCTGGGGCTGCTGGCCGCCGCCGCCCGGCGCCTGGCCACCCTGGCCGCCATAGTACTGCGGGTAGTAGTTGTTCCAGCTGCTCTCCTGCTTGCTCGGGTCGTTCTGCTGCTGGCCCCAGACGCCCGGGTTGTGGAAGTTGTTGCCCCAGCCCTGGGGCGGGTAGCCCTCCGGGCCCGCCGGGACCTCCGGGGCCGCCCGGCGGACCGCCGGGACCTCCGAACGGACCACCCGGTACGCCCGGACCTCCGGGACCGTAAGGCTGGAGAGGAAGGCGAATTAACGTTAACAGTCCCTCGACACGGGAGAAAACAGCGACTCGGCAATCAGAGTGCACCTGTGATGGCTCCGGTGAATGGCCTTTCAATGGAAGTCAACATAAAAATACAACAAGCTTCGAGTGATAATCAATACATGCTCGAGAATGTGCACAGCAGCAATACTGCTTCCACTCACAAACATACTGTGGCACAGCAGGGCGTGTACCAAACGTTACGTTTTACTTTTCATACATAACACCGCAAGACTCGCAGGAATCCTTTACAACACGAATGAAAATACCAGAAACCACCAAAACCTATCGCTCATCCCTGGCAGACTGAAAGGCTGACTCACTATGCCGACTTTCTCGCAGATGAGCCGTTTGGCGTGCTCCACTTGGTCGGGGCTGCCCTTCACCAGGAAGATCTTCTCGTTGGGGTTGGGCGGCGGCCGACGGTCGAGCTCGCAGTGCGCGCCCGACTGCATGTTGATGGCCTTGATCGTCTCGCCGCCCTTGCCGATCACGATGCCGCACTTGTTGGCCGGCACCGGGAAGCTGATGTCCTGCTTCCCATCGCGACCCATCGGGCCTCGGCCGAAGCCGCCACCTCCGCCGCCGCCGCCGCCGCCGCCGCCCCAGCTGCCGTTGCGGCCGCCGCCAAAGCCGCCCATCTGCTGGTCGCGCTTCATGACACTCTCGATGAGGTCCTGGATGATGACCTTGGCGTGCTCGATCTGGTCGGGCGAGCCGCTGACGGCGGCCGTGCGCTCGTTCCTGCCGCTGATGTTCTGCTGGAACTGGATGTTGGCGCCCGTGTCGTTCTGGATCTTCTTGATCATCTCGCCGCCCTTGCCGATCACCACGCCGACGGCCGCCTGCGGTACCGTGATCTGCGGCGCCACATGCCGAGCCGTCACGTACCGGTGACGGCCCGAGTGGCTCCGGGTACGCCGGGCGGTCAACCAGACGGTCATCGAACAGCCGACCGGCCGTCATCGGACCCGTCAGCGGGCCATCAGGGGTCAACTAACACCGGAAACGGACGGAACATCGCGTGACAACACAATAACCACGGTCAGCCTGACCCGTGGTCAAAATAACCGACCGAGGTGTAGGCCCGATAAGAATGATGTGTGGCTCTAAACCCGGGAGCTCATATGTAACATGTCACGTTTAGAAAAGCCTTAATAACTCGCCCGAGAGAACGAACATTAGCCTTTTCTTACCTTCAAAAGTGAACTACACAACCAACACTGGCTGACTGATGAGCAGACATGGACACTCAGGATCTACTCCCATCATGCGGTGTCTGAAAGACCCATCATTTAAAATCTCTGCCGCGCCCGAGTACCTCGGCAGTCGTGCCTCCGCCGAATCCCCGTCCGCCGCCTCCAAAGCTTCCCATCCTTCCTCCGGGGGGTCCGAAGCTGTCCTTCTCTGCCATTAGCTCATAGACAAGCTGCTTGGCAAGCTGTGTGCAGAAACGTAATCACTAATAAA
The DNA here is from genome assembly GCA_030062745.1 of Capitulum mitella. Taxonomy (NCBI): domain Eukaryota; kingdom Metazoa; phylum Arthropoda; class Thecostraca; order Pollicipedomorpha; family Pollicipedidae; genus Capitulum; species Capitulum mitella. The sequence goes on along the minus strand of CP099840.1, from coordinate 1,734,460 downwards.
AACGTGCCTGGCACAGGAAATGCCCAGCATTTAGATGCAAGTCATTGTGGCTACGGTGCAGACCGTCGACCTTCAGGCTGGGCATAACCGGATTAACTTTCAATCAGGAAATGACTTAAAGTTGCCAGGCAAACAAGCAAAAGCTATCAACAAAGAGGAACTGTTGCCGTCAAGAATTCTCCACGGCAAGGCGCACAAAACAAGAACGCAATACTTGACCTGCCAGAATGCAATGTTTTTGAACAGCTTAAACCATCACTGACTGACGACAATGTTGCCTCGTGACATACTTCCGGAGGACCGACGAAACGAACAAAGAGCCTCACAGACGGCAATGTTTCTGTACAGTTTAAATCATCACTAACTGATAAGGACAATTAATAACGCGCCGTGGCGTCCTCCAGAGGTACCTCACAAATGCACAAAGGGACCGACTGGCGGCTTTCAGCGCCTTTCGCTGCGTTAATTCCGTACGTTTGGGTATAAAAGTGTTTCGCATATCATTCAAGCTCAAGTCAATCTGACATCACAAATGCAACTGAGTTTTACTATTTTCGTTTTTTTCGTCTGGTACGATTTTGCTTACTTGTTCCATGCCTATGAGCTGTCATATCCTGCTATGTTGTGATACATGTCAATATCTCAAGTGAGGCCAATTTTTCACATCCCTTGCCTCATATTTGGTCAATGCAGCATCAACTTCAAAGAATCATATTGGTGCAGTAACCTTAAGATCCTGGCCATCAATTAGGTCCTGAAGCAATGCAGCCTGGTAAATGTTTTTTTTTTATTATTTTTTTCCTTATAAATTTGATCTGAATCATATGATAGGGTGATGCCCAGGATCACACCCTGTTCTAAGTGGGCTTGTTGTATGGATTCCAATCCCATACTCCCTATTGTGTATTTCCAGGTCATGACTGATTTTCTCCAAGTTTAAGTTCAACTTCAAGAAATATCCTGGGGTTTTTACTCCCTCTCCGTTAAACGAGTTACAACAGACACCACAGCCAATGACAGGTTAACACGTAACTTTGGAACTGCGGGCTGCACCGTTGAGGCAGACCTACCTCGATCTGTTTCGGGTCTCCGCTGATTCTGAGAGGTTTCTCGGGGGCATTTGCATACATTCCATCCTGGATCACTACCATTTTCGAGCCACTCTTGTCCTGCAGTTGCTTAATGGTTTCTCCGCCCTTTCCTGTGATGGCGATGAAACAGGTACGTCAGCAGTGATAATTGCCCGATGGTTACCACTCCAACCCCATGATAGCGCGCAAGATTACGTTGATAAGGATTTCACAACCTTGGATGCAGTTTGCTCGAAATAAGACTACTTTAATAAGCTTGATTTGCGCAAACACCACGGAAAACTGCACATCGTCCGACCATCAAGACCAATTTCACCTCCGGGATTCGCTGACAAACCACTTCCTCAAACCCAACGTCAGCAGCCCGCTCCGAACGCCGCCGCGGGAGCGGATGTTTCCAAGTCGTCCCGTCCTACACCGCAGCTATTGCCCCGCTCAACCCGTCGCCGCCGTGCGGCGAGGGCCGCCGCCGGCGCTCACCTATGATGAGGCCGACTTTGGAGCTGGGCACCATCATCTCGGCGGTGGTCTGGCCGGGCTGGTCGCCGCCGCCCACCAGCATGTCGCTCATGCCGCCGCCGCCGCCCATCATGCGGTCGCGGTCGCGCTCGTTGGCGCGCGACGCCACGATGGCGTTGATGAGCTCCTTGGCGCGCTCGATGGCGGCGCGCGGCCCGGTCAGCGTGCACAGCCGCTCGTTGCTCATCTCCATGGCCTGCGGCGACATCTGGATCTTGGCGCCGGACTCGGCCTGCAGCCGGCTGATGGACTCGCCGCCGCGGCCGATGATCAGGCCCACCATCCGGTCCGGCACGGTCATGTCCTCCGACTCGACGCCGCCCATGCCGAGCGGGCCGCCGCCGTTGTCCCGCATGGCCGCCAGCGGCGCGCCGAACGGGTCGCCCATTGGTGCCGGCCGCTTGCCCTCGGGGCCTGAAAAGCGCGCGCCCGGTCACGCGCGGCCGGCGCTCGGCGGCGGCCGGCCGGCCCCGGGGAGGCCGGCCGACGCTGCGCCAAGCATCAAGGTGACTGGGGGAGTGACGATAGTGGGAGGTGCATATAAAAGGCACCAACAGACTTTGTGGATCTGGTGGCAAGTCGCCTCTAAAGTCGAATGTGACACTAATTCTTTTGTAGCAGAGACAACTTTCGTCAAATGAAAGCATGACGGAATGTACTTTTCGCGTGGTTCTAAGTAAAACCAAAAGCTAGAAGTACGAAAAAATATTATATCGACGTCAGTGCTCGTGCAACCCAAAATCATGGATGGCAAGCTACATAAGAGCATTATCAGTGGGAGAAATCCCAAACATCCATCACAAGCAAAAATATGGGAACATGTACAATGGTATGATGCATCATACATGGGTATGGTATTCATCATCCTACTGCAAATGGGACCATTACATACAATGAGAGCCAGGGAGGCTACATGTTGCATTTTGGGACTATTTTCTTTCACTAATTCGCCGATTTTAAATTCATCACATTTTTAACACTAGTTTCCTATGCTATGAGTCTTCAATGGTCATTTTTTCAGAGTACTTTGACTCCATACTAGATATCATTTTCAACCTGGACCATCTTCAAAGAACTACGCCACCAGATGTGGCATTCCATTCCTGCACAGTTTAGATGCTTCATGCAATGTGGTCATTGCCCAACACTACCATTATAACCTGAAGACTGCACACTGCTGGTTGTAATTATTCTATTTTGCTGAAATGCTCCCCTCTCTTTTCCCTATTTTGCAAATCTTAATAGTTTATCCTTACTGCATGGGGTATTTTGCTAAACTTGCAGTCATCCTTCCCATGACTAAATTAATATTTATTATATAAGTATGATTCTACATAATCTCCAGTACAGTCTTCCAAGTCTAGTCTTCACTTCAACACTATGACTTACCATGACTACACAGATTGGTCCAGCATCATTAATTAAAGCATCATTAACCATGGTCCTGGCAGGGGGCTGAATCCACCCTCCCTTGGGTTTTATGACTGCCAATTCTGCCAGTTCCAGGATTTTTTATGTAGCCACAGAATTTAGTAACTTTTATGCTCAGGGGCAGAGCCAGGCAATATTTTTGGGAGACACCTCAGAACATTTTGGGCCCTGTTGAAGGTAAAAGGGAAATGGCTGCCAAAAATAACATTTTTAGGACAGGACTTAAAACTTTACATAGATGTATGCTTAAATTACTGGGCAAGCATACAAAAATAATTTCTTAATCCCAGGTACCTTCACAAAGTCAGCTAAGACCAAAAGTCAAAATATGGTTTCACAGGAATTAACTTGGGGGTAATTTTCCAAACACAAAATTCAGAGTACTATGACAGAACAGCATGACCTCTACTTGTGTACCAAGTTTCAGGTTGATATAAGGTTGGGTCAGAGCCATGATCTAAAATGTCACTGTGTATACCCCATATCACAACAGCTGTGAAATGGGATTTTGGAAACAGAGTAAATTCAAATGATTGGAAACACATTCAAACAAGAAATATACTCAAGATCACTCCATATAACTCTAAGGTCAGTGGAGGTCTTTTCAGGTCAAAGGCTGTAAGCTGACCTGATGAACATGTGACCATTCCTGTTTCCAGTTTTCATGTCCCTGGCACTACCTATGCTAACATTATACAAACCGTGTAACATAACTGGTACTTCTTCAGCATAACATGACCATTAAAAGCTAGTGCTTTTAGCTTTTAAGATATTCCTGTTTTTGAGAAACTAGTCCTCCCATTTTTGAAACCTTGTAAACACCTGTACTGACCAAAGGAAGAAGTCCCATCAATAAGCTCCTGATTCATGCCAATTTCACCAAATTTGGTCTATAAGCAGCAGAGCTATAACAAGTCAAAAAATCCCCCATTTCAACCTTTTTGCCCCCTCCATATCCCACACATTTAAGATTTTAAAAGCTTGTTTTTATACCAAAGTACTTTACATCATGCCAAATCAACTGCTGTTTGTTGCAGACAAACTGATGTTTAGTTCTTGAGAGCTCTGGGAGGGGGATGCAAATCCCCCTGCTGGGAATCAGCTATACTGTCTAGTCCTCCGGCAACTGGGTTGACAACTACAGCATCACTGGAGCATCTGTTACTTTTCTTGACATGACAAACTCGACACAGTATATGACGTAAAATAGCAAAAAGATGCAAATTAAAGATATCAGTAACATGAATGTGCTGTGTCTATATGCACACCACATGCTCTAATTGCACCTTAGCATATTTTGATGTTTCTGATATCCTCTTCTTAGGCATCATATACTTAACACCACAGGATAAGGTCAAAGACACTGAGAACCAATGCTCTAGTGCACAGAGAGCCAGCTATGCTGGTCAGACTCATAGGCTGACCAATATCTGCATCACAGAACATAATGTGAACTGAAGTAAGGGCACAAAGACATTCCAGTCTGGCCCAATACTCTGGTGACAAAGAAATCCCAATGCCCTGAAGGCCACAACAATAAATGTCAATCCTCCACAAAGAACACATACCCTAGCAAGCAGTACAAGTGGAAAAATGAGCTCAGATCATCAAAATCATGGTAGGTTTATATATGTTCAGCATAACTAATTGCACTAAAATGTCATTCTGATGCATTCTGCCATCTGATAGTGGCTCTTCATCACAGGAACCCAAGCATGCTCTGCATATGACAATTTGGGCATTTTTACTTATTAACAGGTTACACTGCAACTATCAAATACACCCTGTATGCATGATGCCATGTAATAATCAATCTTAAATCTTCCTTATAAAATTCTGTAACAAATCACTCACAAAACAGCCCATCTCAGTCATTATCAAAATGCATGGGTGCTTTAAAACATGAAACTTTAGGAAAAAACATCAAAAATAAGACATGGCAATGGCTAAGAAAAAACAATGTCAAATGATTATACTACACAGTTTGCTGTTATAAAGGCAACAAAAAACACAGCTTACAAACATACCACAAAACAATGAAGTCCTGCTTTGAATGAGGGAAGGTTTCTTCAGAGTCTAGAGACTACCGGCAACTGCAACATCGTCCAACATTGAAACATGGATACAAGTTACAAAACAATAAAGCACAAGTTACATACCCATGTCCATGTTTGCTAATGTACCCATGTCCATTTTCACCACAAAGTTCTCCCAACAGTTTGTCACCAAGGCTGGCTTGTACAGCTATCTAAAACAAACAAAATGGTCCACAATTAGATGCATTATGTGTGATGATTTTCAGTCACTACAGTACTGAGTGAACACCTGCAGCAATTCAGTCACTTGATAACTCAAAGAGAACCTAGAGGCAAGATGGATGGGGCCACATACTAAGTGGCCAACTGAACAGATGAAACTGATGAGACACCAAGATGCAAACACACACATTTTACTACCCACACCATGTTATGAAAACCATGTTCTCTCCCCATTATCTCTTTGCCAATCCCATGCATGTTGATAGGAGCCAGAGACCTGTAAAGCACCTAAGTGATCTGAAAATTTCATGTTTAACTTTAGGAACATAAACCAACAAAATCACCTCCTGACTTTAAAATCCCAGGAAACCCAAAACACAATGGTGTTAATTAGCCACCCCACACGTGAGTGACGTTGTCACAAATCAACTGCAACACACGCTGAAAACAACCTGATCTGTCAAACATACAGCAATTAATTGAGAGCACGATAAGACGCCCCTAAAAGCACATGAACACCATCAAAACGCGAAATCCGAGTGACAACGGGCGCGACTTGCGTCACAAACAACCAGTACTTCCGCGTCCAAAGGATGGCACAGCTAATCGACGTAACCTTGGCTTTGCTGCGACGAGTTTCACTTGAAGTACACTTATGTGTAAATATTTCGCGCTACACTTACCAAATACTAGCAAAAACGACAGCCACAGAAAGCAGGGCTCTACGCCAAGTTACCAGAGTTTTACAGATGCCCAGCGGACGGGTCAGACATAGCATGAGACGGGCAACACCGGTCCCACGCACGCGCAAAACGCGTCACACCCCTGCGGATATGACGCTTCTTGTGAAAACTAGAGATGGACAAGAAGTTACTTCGGCCATGAATCTAACGAATTCTGAAATGTTTCACCTGTTTTACTGTAAAGCAAACTTTAAATTAAGATGAACTGTAGTCCAACTTATTGCAGCCGTGCAAAGGATCATAGAAAAAGATGACTTGACCCTTAAGATGCAGAACAGTTTACCTTACATTCAGGGTACTTTGAATATTTTAGCTTGAAGACTGGAGAGAGGTGCGTTTCTCTTTTATGGACAGCCAGCTGAAATATAAAAAGAAACGCATTTCTTCCACAGCAAGGGGCTGCAGAAGAATATTGCATTGGTCATTTACTTATGACTTTATTGAAGTAAATCATCTGATAGGAAATATTCGGCTCATACCGTCAGTACCACGGAGATGCAGTAAGCAATGCCCATACTTTCAAAGATGGCGCTGCCTGTTTCGTAGCCATGTGGTGCACGTTGAACTGAATGAAGTGTATTACTGGGTGATGCAATTACAATGGACGCAAGATTGTATCATAAGTCATGGTCAGCATCGGGTTCCTTCAATGTTGTTCAACTGTTCATCGGCCCACTCGCCCTCGTAGTTCAAGGTATCTTGCCTCGTTGTGTCCGTTTCTGTACCTCCATGTCCTCATACACTTGTCTTTCCAGTACCAAAAATGCGCTAATCCCGTAGCCCCAGACCATTATCATCGGTGGGAAGAGCTCGAAGTAGCGCCATGCGACCATAATGATGTGGCTTTATAATATGCCAAGGCCTAGGTATTGGTCAACAGTTTGATAAAGACCCACTTATCGCCCAGAAAAGATTCCAGCCAAACGTGTGGTTTGCCAACACATCCACCTAAAAGTTTAGGACCTATTCGTCAGGAAACGAACTTTAGGACGAATACGCGCTAAACTTGGCCAAGTTTTGGTCAAGTTGTCTTTATTTGTCGTAAAGACAAATAGTAAATTTCCTTAGGAAATTTGCTATAACTAGTAAATTTCCGTAGGAAATTTACTAGTTATCTTTACTTAGGAAGATGAGGAAGGAAATTCTGTTCAGGACCAAGGCTGCATAAAGATATTGCTATGGGGAACGGGTGGAGATGACTGGAAGCCGGAAATGCGTGTAAATAGTGGAAAAAAGATTCGGCCCTGTTTTACGGCCTTGCCGAACGAACATCAAGCATATGTTGAAGGCTCGGGGACCGGAGTATGGCACTGTAGTGACACAGGTGGGGTATTGTTGAGCAGGCCTCCCACTTCTCTTAAGTTCAGAAATCCAGGTAATTGCTTTGCATACTGGTACCAAAAGATGCACAATAAAAATATGGCCCAATCGAATGTATTTTCTGCCTTATCAACATCATAATTTCCCAAAAATACCCTCTAGACATGGTCCAGTCACCCAACGCGCCCGCAATTAGCATGCATAAGTACGAAGCAGGGAGCATTATCCGCGAAACAGATCAACACCAAATGATGAGGGTCGGCAGTTCACGTGTCGTGAAATATGACGTCACCGAAAAACTTCCACAAAACAACAGTCTCGAAATTCGAAATAAAAAAACTACTGGAAAGGGACAGAGAGGTCGACTGGGACCGGACAAGGACAGGCATGTGTGCCAAGGAGGGAAGAAGGACAGAGAAGGAAAACTGGGATAGTACTGGGGCATGAAAAGGGACCTGGATGGGATATGGATAGAGATGACTGTAATGGGACGGGCATGGAAGGGTATTGAGTCGGGAGACCAGGTTCCATGGGAAAAGATTCGCAGCCAAAGGTTCATATACATAAGGTTCGTATCGGAAAAGGTTAGTAATGGAAGAGGTCCGTACTTCAAAGTTCGTAAGGAAAACGCTAGTGAGAAAAAGGTTCGTGAGGGAAAAGGTCCGTTAGGAAAAAGGCTCAAAGCAAAAAGCTCGTTAACATATGGTTCGTATTGGAAATGGAACGGACCCATGACAGTAACCTAGCCTAACCTAACCTAACCTAGCCTAACATGACCTAATCTAACCTTTGAATTGACTTCATTGAACCAAGCCAAGTCCGGTTGATTGGTTGGTTGATTATTGGGACTTAGGGGCGCACCGACTACAGGGTCATTCGGCGCCCAGCAAGCCAAGTCCGATCGCACCGTCTATCGGCCTGCGGCCTCTAGTATCGTGTACCACACCTTCAGCGCAAAACCGGAACGAACCTTTTCCGATACGAATCTTATGTTTACGAACCGTTAGCTAAAATCTTTTTTCCTTACGAACCTCTCTCAACCGAACTTTTCCATACCAGGAGCGGTAAAACCTCTATGGAGATGGGGGCAAACGCGATTTTTGCCTCGTTTCTTTCCATGCAACGTCATGGAAAGTTAAATGTTGCGCATAATTGGGGGGCAGCTGCCCCCGCTCCCCATTTCCAACGCCCCTGTTTCATGCGAACCGTTGCAGTGTTGCTGTCTGTTATTTCGGATTTCTAGACTGTTGCGTTTATTTTACGGGAGTTTTTCGGTGACGTCATGTTCCACACTTGTGAATTGCCAAACCTTGTTTGTTAGCATTGATCCGTCTCACTAAGATGCTCCGTTATCTGTACACGTGCTAGTTGTGGAGGCGGTGGGTAAATGGATCACTCCTAAGAGTTATTTTGGGAAATGTGAGTTGGGATATTTTGGGAAGCTGTGGCACTAATAAGGTGTCAGATACTTTCGATTGGGTCATTTTTTTCATTTCGCATCTTCTAGTACCAATGTGGCTAGGCAACTGCATGGATTTCTAAGGTTATGAGAAGTGGGAGGCCTGCTCAACCATAAGGCAGACTCAGGCTCATAATCACAAATTTAGGGTCCATATTTTGATGCCAGCTCTTGATCAGTGACAGACATGCTGTGAATTGGACACCAGATGCCTGAGTCCAAGCAGCTGTGTGCTGTAGTCCAGACCAACTGCCACCAATCGTGTGATCGTGGAATCCCAGGGTAACTGGTAATTTTGTGGCAAAGATTTATTTTCTTGGTCAGAAATGATGTTGTGGAACCATAGTTGGCAAGATGCAACTGTAACATGTCATTGCCAACCCTTGGGCAAAAGCCAAAAAGTCATGGGAATTTGGTAGGACATTGAGTCTGTGGCTCTGTGTACCACATTTCTGGTCATACTTCTACTTACAGTCTTTTCAAAATATTTGGAGATACTTGCACCTTTCAGCTTTATTGATATGTTTACTCATGAATGCATGCAACACCATTTTTTCAGATTATGATGGGATCTTTTAATTGGAGGACCTTACATATCATCCTTTATTTTTCAGATGCCCTCAGAACTAGACAAAGCAAGCATGGATGAAATACTGTTTTGTTTGGAGTCTGATGATGATTGGGTGCAGGAAGCTGTAAGAATTGTCCCAATTTATATTTTAATGGTTGAAAATATTGTGTTTTTACATTCATCTTCAAGTCTTTCATTGTACCTTGCAGACTGGGTTAAACCAGTGGCAAATATGATATCCACTGAAAAGTTTGTAGACAATCTGTATGATAAACATTAAGCAAGGCATATTTACAGTGACTGATGCATTGGAAAAGGGAAAAATACAGCAGCATGGTTGAAGAGTAATAGTTTTATAAAAGGACCTGAGATTGACCTTTGCAAGCTGTGGAGATTTTATGCTTCCATTGGCAACCACTGCAAAATATGAGCCATTGAATGTCCAGAGCAGTTAATGCCAAAAGTGTGTAAAGGGAAATTACAGTGAACCTGAAAGGGTCTCCCATCTCATGTGGTGCCTTTTATTTTCTCATAGGGCATACTGAAGCTTTGCGAGAGGCTGAAAAAAGTCAGTGGAGATGTTTGTGAGGTAAGTGACTTGAAAACAATTTTCAGATTTCATAACCATCTGCATCACTATGGTATGAGTTTTTAAGGATTTCTGATGATTGACATGCTTGTGAATTGTGGTCAAGTCAGAACTGACCATCATGCTGCTACCATGTAATCCATCTTCCGTGGCTGCTGCTGCCATGCGGCAAACTCATCTGGAACTGTTGTTTTCCCTTGGCCTGTGCTATGTGACCTGCCATCCTCACTCACCTTTACAATGCAACACCGTGCAGCAGCAGCTGGCTCTGTCACATGACCTGCTGCCACTGCCGCCGCTGCTGTCGTGACGTGAGTGACGTGACGCGACGGGTGTGCCGCAGACGGCGGAGTACTGCCAGCTGACGGCGCTGCTGACGGCCGAGCGGCCGACCGTGGCCCGGCTGGCGGCGCGCGCCCTCCCCCTGCTGGTCGCCGAGGCGGTGGTGCCCCTGGCGGCGGCGCTGCGCACCGCCTTCGCCTCGGTCGCCGTCGGCAGGTGGGCGTGGCCCGGCGGCGGCGGCAGGCGCTCCGGGGACGTGTTGGCGGTCTCTCGCTGAACGCGACGCGCCGAGGCCCGGCCTGGGATGGCTGGTGTGGTGCGTCCCCCTCGTCGCTGTACGGAATAATGATGGCTGAAGCGGCGGCAGCGCCATGCCCCATCCCGTGTTGTATTCATCCTTAGTGTGTAGTGTGGACGGCGAGGTGATTGAATCCTGTGTTTCAGCCACGCTGAATGTATGATGTGGACGGTGACCGAGCTGACCGTTGTTTGTCAGTCGTACCGAGTGTATGGTGTGGACGGTGACCGAGCTGACCGTTGTTTGTCAGTCGTACCGAGTGTATGGTGTGGACGGCGACGGAGCCGATCTCCGTGTTTCAGTCGTGCCGAGTGTATGGTGTGGACGGCGACGGAGCCGATCTCCGTGTTTCAGTCGTGCCGAGTGTATGGTGTGGACGGTGACGGAGCCGATCTCCGTTGTTTTCAGTCGTGCCGAGTGTATGGTGTGGACGGTGACGGAGCCGATCTCCGTGTTTCAGTCGTGCCGAGTGTATGGTGTGGACGGTGACGGAGCCGATCTCCGTGTTTCAGTCGTGCCGAGTGTATGCTGTGGACGGAGCCGATCTGTCGGCTCCGTCGTGCCAAATGTATGCTGTGGACTGGTGACGGAGCCGATCTCCGTGTTTCAGTCGTGCCGAGTGTATGGTGTGGACGGTGACGGAGCTGGTTCAGTCGGCGCTGCTGGCTGCCGCCGGCGGTCAGAAGGCGGCCGCGCCCTTCTCGGGCACCAGTCACCCACACGTGAAGCTGCTGCGGGCGATGCCGCACCGATGGAGCCAGCTGGCAACCGAGACCGAGCGTCTGCTGTTCGCCGACTCCAGCGCTCAGTGAGCCAGAGGCTGTCTTTGCATGCTTAGCTTTCACGTCAGGTTATCAAACAGTCGTCAGGGACGGAAGGGACCGCAGTTTTTCCCATGACTTGAGGACATTTGGTAGATATGCAGACTGCATTATAGAAGGCATGACGCTTGCTAATGCATATGCATTATCATGGATACTGATGACTGTCGGTATTTGTTATGGCCTTATATTTCATTCTGGGAGGCAGAATCCTACATGTTTGTTTGATTCCTGTTATCCGTAGTGTTGCATTCAACCAGTACATTCAGTTGCATGACTGAAAATGTTCTAAGATGCGGTGCTTGAGCTTGCATGCTTCCGTGGGAGTACGTTGACTTTCGACTTTCATTTGAAGTCGCAAAATTTGTGAAGGTTTCACGTGTCTTCACCTCAGGTGACCTGTAACGTGGTTTTTTATCACAGTCGATATCCCAGGTACTGGGACGAGGTTTTTTATGACAGCCAGTACCCCAGGTAGCAGGACGTGGTTCTGCATGAGTCTGTACCCCAGGTACTAGGACGTGATTCTGTAGAATCGTCTGCACCACGGGTCCCGGCACATGGTCCTGTATCCGTTCGTGTTCCTCAGGTACCGGGAGGTGGCGCTGGAGTACGTGACGCCGCTGCTGTGGGCCGCCTGCGGGCCGGAGGTACCGGCCGGGCTCCGCGTGCCCGGCTGGTGTCGGCCCTGTGTCGACTGTCTCGGCGCAGTCGCGGCCCGCGGCCCGTGCTGCGCGCTCTGGAGACCCTCGCCCGGCTGCAGGTGAGGCGGCCCGTGCTGCGCGCTCTGGAGACCCTCGCCCGGCTGCAGGTGAGGCGGCCCGTGCTGCGCGCTCTGGAGACCCTCGCCCGGCTGCAGGTGAGGCGGCCCGCGGCCCGTGCTGCGCGCTCTGGAGACCCTCGCCCGGCTGCAGGTGAGGCGGCCCGTGCTGCGCGCTCTGGAGACCCTCGCCCGGCTGCAGGTGAGGCGGCCCGTGCTGCGCGCTCTGGAGACCCTCGCCCGGCTGCAGGTGAGGCGGCCCGTGCTGCACGCTCGTCCGGTCAGGACGCCGGCGGCTGAGGCCTCGGCAGGATGGAGGGCTGACAGCGGAGGGTTCAGCGAACCGCCCCGTTCTAGAAATCTAATTGAAGGTATCTGAGGTTGGTGTTAGATGAAGTACTTTATGCTGCGTAAAGATCTCGTATGTTAAGTTGTGGGAATATCAGTAGAGATGTCTTGGCGCCCACTGCTGTCCTTCATTAATGACTGTTCATCGCAGTGGTCGTTACGGTTGCCGCAATGTGCTCCTAATTCCAGCGCATCAGAAGACCATTGGGCAGGAATACGCTGTTTTGTTTGGAGTTTATTCTGGGGTCGTTACTTGTCCACGCAACTTTTCCCCCTTTGAACATTTCAAGGGTTTTTCGGAGAAGTTTATGATACTAAGAACACCCTAACTGGCGCTGCAGTCACACCGGATACGTGACGCCCCCCCCCCCGCAGCTGCCTCCTGACCAACTGGCGGTGGAACTGCCAGTGCTGTGCCGTCTCCTGGTCGATTTTGCGCTGGAGGTGGACGACCGGGCTCTGCTGCGGGCCCTAACGCCGCTCACCGTTTACTGTCTGCAGCTGCAGGTAACTGTAAGGCCGACTGCGCTTTCGTTGTTACTGTTTGCAGCTGCATATAATTGACCCATTGAAGAGATTTTTTAAGCTAACTACCCATTTCCACTGTTATGGGACTTTTGGAAGCACCGCATTGCGTAACGTAGATTTCTTATGCGTTTGAAGGACCGCCGAAGATTAGCGAAGTCTCCACGGTATTGTCGCACCTTGGTTTAGGCAACTGCAATGTAAAGCCGAACATGCAACTGTGGAGTCATTTGATGTGGTAGGGACTCATGCTGGCTGCATGCTGTCGAGAAAAGATTGTATTTTTCAGCCGGTGTAGATTGGTTCTGAGACCTCCGATTGCGAGATGGGCTCCTAAAGCGGTTACCCCACTCACGCTGTTTTCATTCCAGGTGACTGAAGGCCTCAGTGACGTGACCTCCGCAGCTGATGACGTCACCCGCCTGCTGGACCTGGGCATGGGGGGCGACGTGGAGCTTGTGCTGTTTTCTGGCGTTATTAACCATTCGTCAGCTTTGTCTCTCTGCTCTGGCCATTTAATCGATGCTGGTGAGTATGAGACTGCCGCAAAAACACGTTCAAAACAAACGAAAGCAAAAAAATATTGACGTTCCCAATTGACCCCGTACTGCCGCGAATTTTGACGCGTAATCTTTGCCCCAGCTCCGTATCTGCGGTCTGTTATAATGCGATCCCGGAGTCCATGTCTGCTTTCTGTTGCAGTGCGACGTATTAGCCCGTGTCTGCGGTCTGTTACAGTGTGACGCTTCAGCCTCATGTTTGTGGTCTGATACAGTGCGGCGCGTCAGTCTGTGTTTGCAGTCTGTTACAGTGCGGCGCGTCAGTCCGTGTCTGCGGCGCCTCAGCCCCGTGTCTGCGGTCCGTTACAGTGTGGCGCGTCAGTCCCTGGCTGAAGTTTGTTACAGTGCGGCGCCTCAGCCCCGTATCTGCGATGTGTTCCAGCGCCTCAGGGCGTTCGCGCGGTCTATTTCAGCGCGGCGCGTCAGTCCGTGTCTGCGGCGCCTCAGCCCCGTGTCTGCGGTCCGTTACAGTGTGGCGCTCAGCCCAGTCTGCGTGTGTTCGGTTGTTCAGCGCGGCGCCTCAGCCCCGTGTCTGCGAGGTGTTCCAGCGCCTCAGGGCGTTCGCGCGGTCTATTTCAGCGCGGCGCGTCAGTCCGTGTCTGCGGCGCCTCAGCCCCGTATCTGCGAGGTGTTCCAGCGCCTCAGGGCGTTCGCGCGCTCTATTTCAGCGCGGCGCGTGCTGGGGGCGGGCCGGTTCAGTCCAGCGGCGGCGGCGCTGCTCCTGCCTCCCCTGCTCCGCGCCGTCTCCGTGCTGCCGGCCCTCTCCGGCCGGGTGGAGGCCCTGCTGCCGCTGCTGGCGGCGCCGCCGGCCGCCGCCGCCGCCCGCCCGGAGGAGGGCGCCTACTGGGGCGCCGTGGCTGACGCCAGTCCCGCGCTGGCGCGAGCCGCCCTGCTGGCCGGCACGCTGCAGGGCGGTGAGCAGGTACGTTCATGGTGGGCTGCGAACTCAGGGGAGACCTCCCCTCAGGGGAGACCTCCCGTCATCCGGCTGGCGCTCACACAGGTTGAGCAGGCTGTCTTGTCTTCACAAAATGATGTTTAGACTGAACCTGAAATGCTGTGCTGGGGAGGCGCGAAAATATCGTAATCCGTTTTCACGACTTGTAGCCTCTTGTGAGACCGGCCGTACCGCGACATCGCCTCTGTTTCGGTCACCACACCGTGTCCTCTTCAACTTCAACTTCAACTTCAACGATGTCCGCGTCTGCCGACAGAACCAGCTGGCCTGGCTGAACCACGTCGAGAAGGCGGCCGCCGGCGTCGACCCGGACCCGACCTGCGAGTGCGCGGCGCTGGCGCTGCTGGCCAGCGCCGGCTCGTCAGCGCCGGTGCGGCTGGCGGCGCTGGCGGCGGCGCAGGCGGGCGTCCGGCGTCGGCCGGCGCTGGCGCCGCAGCTCTATTACTGCGCCGTGTTCGCGCTGCGCCAGGAGGCGCGGCCGGAGGTGGCGCTGCGGCTGCTGCGTGCCCTGCCGGAGCTGGCCGTCAGCAAGGTGAGCCCGGCCATGGCTGACTGATTTACCTGGGGGCTTCAGGGCGTAGGGACTTCATGGTCACATGGCGTCCTGATTGGGTCATGGTGGTCGGCCCAAAGTGGGGGCGTAGTTTTTGGCGTTCTGAAATGTTTTTTTAGCTGTGGTATGCTCATTTCCAAGTGTTGTTTTGGGCCTCAACTGACGTCTCTTTTGGCGTTTTCTGGGACTTGGGTGTCGATCGGTTGGTTGTTTACAGGTTAAGCGTTGTTCGATCTGACGTGGGGCTGGAGCCCTGTGTAGGAAGCACTGGACTTCGCAGCTACCTTTTTTAAGCAGTCCTCTCAGGTGGTTTGATGCCGCCTGCTAAGCCTCGGGCGACCGCTGTCCGTCTTCACCAGACGCTGGTGCCGTCGTTTGCCTCCGTCCGCCAGACGCTGTGATGCTCCGCTGACGTCCGTCCTCGTGCACCAGACGGTGGTGCCGCCGCTGGTGCGCCTGCTGACCGGGCTGGTGACGTCGGCCGGCCAGCTGGCTCCGGAGGCGGTCCGCCTGCTGACCGCCCTCTGGCGGCGCGAGGAGCGCTGTCTGCCCTACCTGCTGGCCGTGCTGCGCATGGAGGGGCCGCTGTCGGCCCAGCCGGCCCGGCTCCTGCTGGCCAGGACGGCCGCCATCGCGGACCTGTGCCAGCACAGGTATGAGCGGCTGCGCGCTGGTCTGAGCTGTCCTGTAGCGTTGTAGGTGCTCCCTCATGCACCTGTCCCGGAGGTGCCCTGTTGTGTGGCAGCGCGTCAGTCGAGTTTCTTCCTCAAATCTGGGGATCTAAAGGGGTCCTCAGCGCTATTAGATGATGTGCTGACACTGACATATGTCAAATGATGTACACATCAGGACACTGCTTCCGTCACTCCGGCCTCTGAAAAGGACCAGCTGTCGGTGCTGTCTCAGTGCTGTATCTGACCCTGTGCTGCTCCCCTCAGTCCGACCTCTGGGAAAGACCAGCTGTCGGTGCTGTCTCAGTGCTGTATCTGACCCTGTGCTGCTGCCCTCAGTCCGACCTCCGGGAAGGACCAGCTGTCGGTGCTGTCTCAGTGCTGTATCTGACCCTGTGCTGCTCCCCTCAGTCCGACCTCTGGGAAGGACCAGCTGTCGGTGCTGTCTCAGTGCTGTATCTGACCCTGTGCTGCTGCCCGCAGTCCGACCTCCGGGAAGGACCAGCTGTCGGTGCTGTCTCGGGCGCTGACTGAACTGAGCGGCCCGGAGAGCGCGGCGGCCTGCAGCCTGGCGCTGACCGGGATCGCCGCTCTCTGCCGCGCCGAGGTCCTCGACGTGCGCACCACCTGGCGCATCCTGGCGCCCAAACTGCGCCAGGAGCGCCGCCCGGCCGTGCTGGCCAGGTGAGCTGGCGCAGGGGAGGGTGCCGTGCTGTGACGGCTGGTGGTCGGGTGAAGTATTGAGAGTTCTAAATAGAAAAGAGTTATGTTTTATACAGGCATTTTTTGTGACCATGTCCTGTCTGTTATCTTAATGTTGTGTATGTGTATATATATATATATATATATATATATATATATATATATAATATAACACAAGACATATGTATATATATCTTCATGTTGTATATATATATATATATATATGTAACACATAAGATATATATATATCTTATGTGTGATCTTCATGTTATATATGTATATTTGTGTGTGTGTGTATGGAAAACGTTGCTATGTGTGCTGTTACGAAATATGCGTACACTTACGTTTTTTTTCCAGAGGGGCCAGATGACTAAATTCGGATCTGATCTGTAACACAACGACCATGAGATGGCAGCAGGCCAGCCGAATATAGAGGATACATTTTATTGACATACACATGCATTTGCTCTGTACCTTAATCAAACTTATGCATGATATGAAGTACAGACGACTGTGCGTCTCTTCTTGCGACTAAATCACATCAGCTTGAGCTGCGGGCTTGCCGTTCTTGCTTCAGGTACATGGATTTCCTGGCGCTGGTGCCCCAGCTGCACGTGCCCAGTGACGAATACGAGGCGTTCACGCAGGACGTGGCCGCCGTTCTGTGGCAGCAGGTGTCTGGGAAGCGACCTCCCCTGGTAGTGCGGGCCGCGCTCAAGTGAGTTCTGCTACCCGTGGTCTGGGCGCGCCAAAACGTATCACCCATGACGCAGAGAAAAAAAAATGGCGAAGTGTTTGTGGATGCCGCAAACCCAGACTAAGAACATGAAAGATATGTTTATATGTGATAAAGAAGCGATGTAAACATTTATAGCCAGGAACAGATGGAACGCAGATGCCCCTGTTAGCAGCCCCGAATCAGCTGCCGCTCTCCGGATCGTTCGGTGTCGCCACGCTCGTCCGTCGTCTCGTTCCAGGGCGCTCTCTGGCTTCAAGCCGAACACCTTCATGCTGAAGATGCTGCCGCCGGCCGCCAAGCAGGGCCTGAGGGTGCCGGCCAAGCTGATCGCGACGCCGGCCGACGCGGCCAAGAGCCCGGAGGAGCTGCTCACCTACGTGCCGGGTACGCGCCGGGTCGGCACGCCGCGCCTGCCGCTGTCTCTGTGTGTGTCGCCCCTGGTGAGCTCGGCTGGGCCGCGGTAGCAGAGACTGGCGGTGGGGACCAGTCGCCGGTGGCCTCCCCGGCAGCTGCCTCGTAATGTTGTTCGACGTTATTTTTGAAGGTAGAATAATAATATGATAGTCTAAGAAGTCAGTTGAGGACGAACGTTATAGCCTCTGTAGCTGCCAATAGTTTGAAGTGCTTATGTGTGTTTACCACTGTTCACGAAGCAGTGGTACTACGCCTTGCCGATACGAGATGCATGCGTTCCAATCTAAATCGGCTCAACTACGTTCAGTCACCCAGTTCTCCCGTCATTCAAGGGGAGTGTTATACGGAGTTGCTGTCGTACCTGCCGGAGGCGCTGTTGCCCGACTATGGCGAAATGCTCGTCTCTCTGACCAGCTCCGAGGTCAAACTGATTGGACGGGGCGTGTACTTCACGGCGAAAGAGGTGGGACGAATAGGGTTGGACGACCGCATTTGTGTAATGTATTCCTAGGTGTCTCAGGTGTCAATGATGTACTTGGTTTTTGTAGCACGTTACTGGGTTCTGAAGGATTGGATTGCACGAGGTCACTCCTTTACGGTTGTCCAGGAACGCTACTGGAAAACCACAGAGCCATTTGATCGGTCATGGGCTCCGGTATAGAAGACCACGCTCGCAGTTACATTTTTTGAGATTTTTGATACGTGCGGGCTGAGGAAATGTTTTCATGGCGATGGATTTATTTTCAGCGGGCACGCCGGGAGGGTGGTGAGCCGGCCAATCTCTCCTACCTGGAACCGTCCAGTATCGTCCGCGCGCTGGTCGCCCACCTGAAGAAGCAGCTGCTAGGTGCGCACCCCTATTGTCATCGAAAGAGCGCAATGTTCCGGTCGTCTAGCAGTCGTTTTGTATGGCTCGTCACGTTGCGCACGTTGCGAGTGCTGCGTCTGGCGCTCTGCACGCGTTTGCAGATCGATTTAGCGCAGCAGATCTTTCATCGCAGTGAATTTAATTAACTGTCAGTTAAGCGTAGCGTAGATGTACCATAACGGACCATTCATAAAACAGACTGTGTTTTTGTATTTCGTGGTGTTTTATAGTCAGTAGTCAGTGTACTGAACATAATTTGACCGTCAGTTTAACGTAACATGGTACTTATCATCACCGGCCAATCACAAACCCGGCTGAACGTCGATGGCGGCGGTGACAGCGGCTGTGACTGTGATCTTTGTGCGGCAGACGAGGCGCCGGCCCCGGAGGCGGGCCGCTCGGCGGCGGAGACGGCCGCCTGCCTGCGGCCGCTGGCCGCCGACCTGGAGCACGCGCTGCCGCCGTTGGCGCTCGGCTTCCTGGAGGACCTGCTGCCGCGCGGTACGGCCGGGCCGGCAGTCCCTCGCGGCGGGAGGGGCGGCTCAGGACGGCGGGTCGCTGGGGAGGGGAGGGGTCATGGGGCGGATTGCATGGGGAAAGCTTCGACTGCGTAAAGTGGTGGTGCTGGGTGCGTGTTTTTGTTGATCGGAGGCTCAGCGCTCAGGTCCGCGGCGCGTTGTTCGATGCTTACGGCGGGGAAGTTGTCGATTTGTCTGAATTTGCCAAGAATCTTGCTGGCGGAGCCGCACGGCGGGCTTGCGTTGTGCGTCGGAAACCAAAAGAAATGGAATTCAGCGCCCTTGCATGATTAGCTGGCGAGTCCCCGAATGCGGAAAGGTGTGACGATGGATGAACCGCATATTTCTGCGCGCCTCTTCCTCAGTCTCGCCATCAGTCGGGGCGGGCGCGGGACGTTGCGTGACGCGACGCCCTGTTGTCAGGCGGGACTGTGATGGAGCTGTGCGTGCAGGCCATGGCTCGGCACTGCTGCACGCACCCCTCAGCGGCGGAGGCCCTGAAGCGACTGATGGCTGTCCCTTCTCCGGACGCCGCGCCGGTCAGTGCATCCGCTCGCGGCCGCGGAAGAACGGAAGCGAGGTGGGAGTGGGTCCCGGGCTAATGCTTTGCGTTTGCATTGGGTGTGTGGGGGTCTGTATGGTCCCCTGCGTTGCGGTAAAGTTCGCTTTTTTATTGAACACGGTGTTTTGCGGAGCTTATTAGTATTATCGTATTTATCAAGGCTCTTTCAGAAACCTTCGCAGATACGGTGTTTGAAAAAATATAGGGATTGATTTCACTACATGACTGCAGTAGTTGATAATGTTTGCTGGTCATGTTTGTTTGCCTTTCAAACTTTTTCACTTATAAAACGCTGCAATTTGGCGTGAATGACACGAGTGTGGCACTGGCTTGCCCTATGTCGGCTGCTTGCCCTTCGATTTGTTGCCTCGTTAACCCACGGCGGCCAGCGGTGACGTTACTTCTTTCCTCTGGCCCCAGGTGGCTGTGTTGGACCAGCTGTTCGAATTGCTGGGGGTGATCGGTCGCGGCGTGCCGCCGGCGACCATGCTGCCCTTCGTCCAGCACCATCTGTCGGCGGCGCTGGAAACTGGCGGTTCGGCGGCCTGCCGCCTGCTGGCCGCCGTGCGGACCGCTCTCAAGGACGAGCGACTGCATGAGGCCAACCGCACAACTATTGGCAACATTATGGAAACCGTGCTGGAGAAGATCAGTCCTGAACAGGTGGGCAGCAGGTCCAGCGACATTTGTGGTTATTTTTTGTACTTATTTCAAACCTAGACGTTTTTCCAAACCTAGCATCTCAAAATTCATGTATCACGGACATTGGTGTTCTTTTCAATTTGGCCGTGATGAAAGATCACAGTTATTTTGCGTTATGCCCGGGCTTTTTGTCAGATTCCGTCATCACTGACATTTCCTGTCATCACGAGAAAATGGACTGCCATTTTGTTGTTTCAGAAGGAGGTATTTGGCGCATTTGTGGAGTGCATTTCGGAGTTGCCCACGGCGAACCTGGAGCGGCTCAGTTCGCCGTCGCTTTGGTGGTCGGTGGAGAAGGACAAGCTTGTGGTGGCGGCCGAGGTGCGGAGCCACATGTCCTGCTTGGGCGAGGGCGAGCGGCCGATGGTGTGGATGAACGAGATCATCGATGTAGCCGGCGGTGCGGGGTAAGCATTCGACCGAGTCGTAGTGATTGGGCGTATTCAACGGGAAAGGCCCATTGCTGAAGAGCTCTGGAGCTCTTATAAACCTACCAAATACACATCAGTTTCATACAGTGAAATAAAGGGAAAATCGAGTGCAGAAGGAGAGGGACGTAGTTTTGTTCGTTGCTTTCTTTTATTGTCTCAAGAAACTTGTGACTAGAAGTGGATGCAAGCAAGGGCAACTCACATGTTGCTCTGTGCATTGTTACAGATTCCCTGGAATAGGTTCACCGAACGGCTGTCAAAAATAACATGTCTGAATGTTTGCAAGAATGGTGTCTGGTATAGCACGAAACAGGGGCCTAAGCCACGAATTAGTATCCTTCAACGGCCCTAGCCATTGATGGTAGTGACGTTAAGAACATCTTATCCCTCTGACAGACCAGTGGCAATGGGAAACTGCGAACTGATACTCTTATTAATATGTATGATTGTTGGATGCCGTTTTCTTTAATTCGGGGCGACTTTCGTTTCTGACAGCTGTTCCTGTGTCTGCGCTGTTTGCAGGCTGGGCGCGGACGTGCTGGGCGCAGTGTGTCGCGCCCTGGCGGGCACCTACGGCCACGCCTCCAACCCCGAGTGGCTGATGGATCTCATGGGACAGATGCGCGCCGTCAAAGCCGGCAAGGTGGTCTGCGACGGACCCACGGACCAGGTCAGGGGAGCGGTAGGGGACCCACGGACGGGCTCAGGGGAGCGGTGAAGGACCCACGGACCAGGTCAAGGGAAAGGTGGAGGATCTGCGAACCGGCATCCACGTATCGGACCATCGGTGCGGCGTGTATCTGTGACGTCTGGCCGACGACTGCCTTGATTGCAGCCGACAGCTCTCCTAGACGACGGACCGATTGCATGACCACTAGCCTCGGTCTGAATGACCTCTGCTGTGTGGTCGCTGATCATCTCTGAGCCGGTGCTCTCCAGGAGGGCGAACAATGCCCCGAACCATTGACCTTTCACCGCTGACTGTGCTGCCCGCCGTCTCTGCCCGGTCAGATGCTGTCCTGGATGGCGGACGTGCTGGCCAGCGCTGTGCTGCACTGGTCCCCGCTGGCGCTGGTTTCCGAGCCGGCGGCGCTGGCCAGCTCGCAGAGTCGGCGCAGTCAGCTGTTCCCGGCCGCCGTCCGGCTGCTGCTGGAGCAGAAACAGTGGCGCCCCTTCCGGCGGCAGGTCAGCGTCGGTCGCGTCCTGTGTCTGCCTCTGACCTCTGTCTCCTCGGTGTCTCCTTGTGGCCTCTGCCGATAGCGCCAGTCTGCCAGCCGCCGCTGGAGCCGAAACGGTGGACGACAGCGCACCGGCGCCGGGTCAGCAGGTTCACCTTGTGTTGTAGTCTGACCGCCGTGATATATCTGCGTGTGACCTCTCGTCGTCGTGTGCATTTGTCCGGTCACCGAGGGTGCAGGGTCAGAGGAGGCAGCGGCAGCGTGTATGTCGGACTGGGAAACAACACATCAGCCCCTGTCCCGCATGTCTTGCTCCTGCTATGTCGTGCTGCCGCCGTATGTCCCGGACATCCGCGACCTGTTGTGACAGAAGTCCGTTCTATCTAGATCTGTATGTAACGTATCTGGGCTGTTTATCGTCTTACATTTGTTGTCGTTCCTTGATTTAGCTTTCATATCTTGCACAGTTATTTGTTTGTGTCTGCTGTCATGTTACATCCGAAAACATGTCTCGTCCGTTCCCTTTCTTGTGTGTCTGTGTACCTTTTCTTATTTCGAATGTACCTGGTCTTTCAGCTTTGTACCTTTGCTTTATTACAGCATCGGTGCCATGTCTTCCGATATATATTGCAATGCGATGATGTTTACTGCTGTCTTGTAATGGAACATTCTTTGGCAGCACCATGTAGTGTGTCTGCTGTGCTCTTTCAAACAGATATTGCTATTCCTGTCTCCATCCGGATGTAAGATTACTCCATGTGACTTGTTCTTCATCCCGTCCACGCCCGAGCCTTTGCTGGCACATGACCCAGTGCTCTGTTGTTACGTGGCTGATCTCCCTCAACACCATGTCCGCCCCTGGTCTTTCTCAATCGCTTCTTATCCAATTCACCTGCCCGTGCAGTCGGGCCTGATATGGGCCTGTTGTTACGCTGGCCGTCTGCGTGTGAGGCCGCTCGGTCGTCGTGCCACCCTCCGTCTGTCCGCGCCCGGACCGCGTCCTCGTCCATCTAACGCACCGACCCCGCAGGCGTGCGGCTGGCTGCAGCGACTCCAGGACGACCGGACCGTCTCCGATCGGCTGCGGCTGCCGCTGCTGCTGCCCGCCCTGCAGCCGGCCCAGTGACGACGCGGTGACCCCCTGCGGCCAGCCCAGAGAGGGGTCGGAGGAGGCCCTCAGGTGATCTGCAGTGATCGTGCAGTCGAGCCTGCCGTCCGCGGCACCCGACTTGGGCCTGGTCTTCTCCGTGGTGCTGTGATTTTGCCACGCGTACCTTGTGCCGATGCGTAAAGGGAATCGCTCTTTCAGTGCTTCTTTGGGGCTTGTTCGAGACCTTCGGATGGAAGTGTCCGCACTATGGCCCTCTTGAAGAAGGACGTTTCTTAGCTGAATAGCATTTTCATACATTACTGTGTAGTCAGCTTGCCAGAAATTTTTATGAGCAGAATGGCAAACCATGTCATCTGTAGGAATTCTGAATAAATGTGTGGCGTCGACAGATGGCTAGAGATAAGACGAGCTGCCGAAAAAGGATAACAAGCTTGTTGCTAAAAATGGTCCGTGGTTCCCAACAGACCGTCTTCGTTGAAAAACCCCATATTAGCTGCGGCGCAATCATTAAGTTTATAATGATATCTGCTAGAGCACTTCACGGGCTGAATTTTCAGGGTCCGGTCCATTCCTTTACTGTGAAGTTTAGGACCCAATCCACCCATAATCTGCCTGTTCCAAAATTCCTAAATCCAGTACGGTTCACCCCGTGACAGCAAAGGTATGGTGTTAATAGTTTCCGCCAACCCGTATTCAGATTTTTCTTCCGGCATGATAAATAGATAAAAATGACGTATCTAAGCATGTTTAAATTGTTCCTTTTCAACAAATTAAATGTAAGTCTTCTGAATGGCTGCAAAAATCATGTCCATGTAGCGTCTTTAAAATTTCATTTTATTTAATCTGTCCCATCTGTGTGGCCTAGCAAATTCTGACATCCGGTCCGGTCCCAATCCATACCTTGCTTGAGTTTTCTGGTCCGGTCTAATCCGGCCCGCGGATCAGTCGGCGATCCGCGGATTTATCCAGTCTGAAGTGCTCTAGTGCCTACGTCACTCCGTTGTTCGACGTACCGCTGATGAACATCGCAGTTGGTGCTGCCTGCATGCCTGAGTCCGAGGCAGGGGTGCAGCCAGGACTTTCTTAAAGGGGGGAGGCGGAGCTCACTGTGAACTGAAATCATACGGAAACCGCCTGCCGGACAGACGATATGCACTGGTTCTCGCAAAAATTGCGGACTTAAGTGGTGGGGGGAGGGGAGGAGCGGGTGCCCCGGGCCTCCCTCGGCTGCGCCTGTGGTCCGAGAGACTCGCATAATCGATGCTATGCGTCAAAAAGGGGTGGTACACTTGGACCAAATGTGACTCAATTACTATTTCGAAAATGTGCATCAAAAACGGCAAGTTACTGAGCCAGTGTATTCAGGTGATTGTTGGTGAAAGACCGCCCCGTCAGAACTTGACAGAGATAATCTTTTGGTTGATAAAACGTACCTGAAAACCCAGCAGACTACAGTTTTATCGTGAGACGATTGACATCACCAGCAGACAGCGAGATCTGCTGGCCCAACGCTTTCTTGGCCAACCGGCTCAAGACGAAACAATCGCCTGCCGCTGATGCCGCTGTGGGGGCGCCTGTAAAAGAAGAAATGCCTCGACCGTGCACAAATGCGCCTGATGCGGCACAAACGGGGACAGGAATTGCAGTAATGAGGCCGTGACCGTGGAGCGGGGTCACGGCAAAACAACACCAGAACAGTGGATTATTATGATTCGGTATTTCATCGAGTGCTTGACATATATGTAAGAGGTGAGGTTCTTAGCCCTTGACCTCTCGTAGCTTTGTAAGCTCATCGGAAACTTGGCGTCTCGTTCATGTTGCCATTCATTGGCAGTAGGTACAAGGAATGGAGGCTAATGTTGGAAAGCGTTAACACGAAAAACCAGATCAGAATGATAATGGCAGCATCAATGGGACTATGGATGAAATGGTGTAGGATTGCCAAAATTTCACAGGGGGTTGTACAGAAAGTATTTTGAAGTAGGTCAGCAATATATTTATATTTGTAATGATTTAATTGTTTCTTGCCACTCTTCATTATGCTAAGAAAATGCATGTGTTGGCCTCAGTGAAGAAATGTTATTTTGCATAATTTTCTAAAGAGACACCTTTTAGGGTACTATTGAACAATCAGCAAACAGCACCTGAATAACATGAATACAAATTCATCTTCATATGGATAGGTGCCTTGTGAACATATAATCTTGCTGGG
The DNA here is from genome assembly GCA_030062745.1 of Capitulum mitella. Lineage (NCBI taxonomy): Eukaryota > Metazoa > Arthropoda > Thecostraca > Pollicipedomorpha > Pollicipedidae > Capitulum > Capitulum mitella. The sequence continues at coordinate 1,709,266 of CP099840.1, read as the reverse complement.
TGTATGGGGTTGTGAGGCTAATTTTGTTTGTCCTCTCCAACTGCATCTTTACTTGGAATATGTACTTTGCAGACAACAATGTGATTCTTTATTGGAAGATATATACTTGTTTCCAAACTAAGTGATGTCCTGGTTTTTCAATTCTGCCTAATTCAGGTTATGATATGAAGTCTACTGGTGAACAGACTGATAGATAGTCAACATATGTTCAAAACATGCCACATGGACCAATGAGATGTGGGGCAGCTAAAATTTTATACTAAAGAAGGCAGAATGTATGAACCTAACCTGCTCCTAAAATGTGGTTTTGCACTATATTTAGTCCACTGCATTTTGTAATCCACAGAAGTTTGAGTGAACTCTTAACTGCAGTTTTCATTTTTTAATAAGATGCATGACATGGTTTAGATGAATGTAGCATATTAGCATTGATGCTGCCTATTGAACAATGCTTCTTTAGAAATATTGTTATGGTGATATGTGCCAAGGTCCAACCCAGTGCCCCATAACACACTTAGCTGACCCAGAGGTGGCCTGCATTCCCCAATTTTGCACTTTGCCTGCACTTTGATTGTTCTGCCCAAATTTGTGGAAGCTGCCCAAAAAGTGGGTCCTTGTCCCAACTCTGCTCCAATGAGAGCTGATCAAAATTTTTCATGTTTTTGGACTGACTAATAGGTTTGTAAAACATTTGTTTAGATTCTCTTCCCACCAGTTTTGTGGCACATGCAACATGAACATCAGCTTTACCTGTACCACTTGTGTAAACATATTAAGGCAGAACTGAGTTGGTCAAAAAGAATTGTTTGGAAAAGACATCAAACATTTTGAAAAATTATGCATACCACCTGCCATCCCTTCTCCATCCTGTATTTGACAGCTAGGGGAAGTTTCTTGACATGAAGTCCACTTTTAAAAGCTAGTGCCTTGCAATTTTCCTACTATTCACTTTGTTGTCTTGTTTTCACATTGACTTGCCTTCTAAAGTGACCTTGCACAATGCAGATGTCATTAGGAGTAGGTATGTGCCTGGGTCCCACTGGAATGTAGGTTATCCTCACTGGAATGCAGATCCTCATTTTGCATCAGTTTCAGAGTTGACGAAGGGCAAATGTTCTGTCACCTTAGCATTGTTTTGCTATTGCAGAATGCAACCTTCCTGGGATGACATTGGCATCCAGGACACCAAAGGGTTCCATGCAAGATGTGTATAGCCTGCATTGCATCACCATCTGGGTGCCTGTGAAAACAAAATCCCAGAAGGGCCTGGGATTTTGTTTTCCCTATAGCTGGTCTTTCAAAGTCTGTATTGTGATGACTTCTGGTCATTAGTCCAACTCTCAGACATTTCGCATCGCATGATTGAGAACGAAGTTCAAGAGTGCACCTACCTTTGACACTGTTTCCCTGTGCTCCAGCGTTCGACATGATGGAGGACCTCGGCACGTACCTGTCGCAGGCGGGCTCGGGCGGCTGCGTGCAGTACGCCGAGACACTGCCGCACGCCGGCCCCGACTCGCGCTGCATCCTCTGCGACTCGTACATCACGTGCGCCGCCGAGCCGCCCACCGGCGTCGACATCAACGGCTTCCGGCTGCCGAGCACGCAGGAGACGCTGGCCGAGAAGCTGGAGACGGTGGTGCACCCCGGCTGCGGCGTCTCGCTGCACGAGGCTGCCCATCACTGGCAGATGAAGGTGATTCCAGGACGTGCGGATTTTGCTTATTTTAGCACTGGAGATTGAGTTTTCAGACCTGTCGAAACAGCATTGCTCAATGCGAAGACTAAGCTTGGCTCATTGAAGCTCCTTTTGTGTCATTCACGTGCTTTGGATTTGCATAGTTTTCAATATCATTGATACGTCCCGATCATAAATCTTGTATGAAAATCGGGCTGCCAGAGGGACGTTGTCTGTGCGGAGTGCATACCGGCGTGTGTAAAAATGCTAGCTCTGATTTCCCGATTTTTGGGCTGGAAATTGCGTGCAGTTTATGTAAGAATCGTGTACCAGCGATCATTTGTCTTTCACGATATGGACTTTCTATTGCTCGGCACATGTGCTTTGTTGATTTATTGCAATGTAGGAATGCTGACTTCTTTCATTCCAGTACATCTGCATGGCTTGCTCTGCCGTGATCATGACGCTCGACTCGTATGAAACCAAGATCCTGGAAATACGGGAAGAGATTAAGCGGAAGTTCATGGATATGATGAAAATACGTGCTGAGAAATATGGGGAGCTTCAGGTGCGAATCTGGGAAGAAGTGTGTGTGGTATGCTAGTGGGCCCATGCTGCCAAATGACTTGGTGATGTTGTTACGTAACGTAACGTAACGTATCGTTTCGTATATCTGTATGGGACCGTAAGTTTTCATTTTTACTGTGTTGCCGGAAATGCCGTTTTAGACTGACAATTCTCACATTGTGAGGCCGTAGTACTCCACTGTGCCGTGCCGTACGGACGTGTGGCTTGCCGTGCCCCTGACGCCGTGTGGTGCGGTCCGTTGCAGCCGATGCCGCCGCCGCTGCAGTCGCCGACCGAGCGGCATTCTCAGGTGAAGTGCGAGCCGCACGAGGAGCCGGCCGCGGCGCCGGAGGAGGCGGCCGCCGAGCGGCTCGAGTGCGAGGTGGAGCTGCACTGCGAGCCGCAGGCCGGCCGCGACGCCTCGCCGGCGAGCGCCGAGAGCGAGCTCACCTGCCCGGCCTGCAACAAGAGCTTCCGCAACAAGTACAACCTGAAGCGGCACAGCACCGTGCACGCCGGCGTCAAGCCCTTCAGCTGCGAGTTCTGCGCGCGTGCCTTCCGGCTCAAGGACCACCTGAAGACGCACACGCGCTCGGGGCCGCAGACGGCGCCGCTGGCGTGCGCGCCGTGCGGCCTCACGTTCCCGTGCTTCACGCTGTTCTCCGAGCACCGGCAGCAGTACCACAGCGACGGCGGGGACAACCCGTGCCGCCACTGCGAGCTGGTGTTCGCCACGGCCACCGAGCTGCGCCGCCACTGCCGCCAGCTGCACCCGCACCCGGTCAAGCAGGAGTTCCGCTGCTCGGTGTGCGGCCGCGACTTCCCGAGCGGCTTCAACCTGCGCCGGCACCACCTGATCCACTCGGGCGAGCGGCCGTTCGGCTGCGACCTGTGCGGCAAGCGCTTCACCCAGCCATCCATCCTCAAGAAGCACAACCGCGTGCACGAGAAGAAGGCGCCCATGCTGAAGGAGCTGCTCACCACCATGTAGGCGGGCGGTTTGTCGCGCGCAGCGTCACGGCGCCTCCCGAGGACGCGGCGCGGCCGTGACGCCGCCCGTCACGAGGTGGTCACGTCCGCTGCGGACCGGAACCGCCGCCGTGGGCCTGTCTCTCTCCACGTGCCCTCCTCTTGCTCACTCTCCTGGGTAGGTGTCCGGTTTTCGTGTCTGATCTTCCGTAGGAAAAGTTCAAACCTTTATTGGATGTTCCGGAGCCGTGGAACTCCCACGGGACGCGTGCGGTGATCTGGTGAGACTCGCGGGAGAGGGCGGTGCGTTCCGTGCAGTATTGGCCCGCAGGGTACTGCCAACGGGCTTGGTAGAAGGTGGCTCGTGTTTTGCGCTTACTTTTGTCATTTTGTAATGTTGGAGATACCACTCTCAGGTCTGCAGCGGCAGACGGTTAGGATGACTCTTCAGTCAGTTCAGGTCAGAAACCGTTCTGCTCGCTCTCATTTCGAAGCGTTAGTCGAGGAAAACGCTCTCGGGCTGTCAGTCAGCCGTTACGAAATAGGTGTGCTTGATTATTTTTATGACCGAGAAATCGTTCGCTCTCCGGGCGCATTGGAATACTCAGTTGCCCAGCAGCGGCGGCTCGCTTTCCAAAGGAGGGACGGCGTCGGTCGCTTGGTTCGGTTCGCGGCATCTTCTTAGCGTAGAGATGAACGTCTCTAAGATATTCTGCCTGAGACGCGCTCGCCGCAGGCGCAAGCCTGCGGGGACGAGCCAGTCGGTGACAAGGTAGGAGACAAGCCAAACTGATATCGAAGGGTGCGTGGGAGGCGGCGCCACCGGACCGCGGTGTCTCCGCCTTCTTTCCGTGAATGATGTACAATCCGCTCTCGCGTAGGTGACAATGGCCATGTTGGCCGATAGCAACTTCCACTGTTGGTCGCTTTTTAACGATGACTTTATTTTGTAACTTATTTTGTTTTTTGAACTATGTTGTAGACGATGCTGGTGTTTGGAGCTTAGAGCAACTGTTCTTACGAGTGGCTAGGTAGAGTGACCAATAAAGGAAATATAAGAAAAGTGTGGGTAACTGATCACGTCTTGAAAAGAACCTCAACTTGTAGCATGGGGTGTCGGAATTCTCAAATTCATGTCGAACGTGCTCGGAATGCGTTTATCCTCGAAACGAAACGAAATCGAAAGGAAACGCACTTTCAGAATGCATTCTGGCACGGGTCGATCACAACGTTGAAAAAGGAACCGCCATTGCTCACTTGGACGGTTAACGAAAGGTTCTTTTTTGCGACGACGTCGACTGAGATCGCGTAACCATAATCACATCCGTGAGCTAGAACCGGAGGGCTCAACAGGACATCTATGGGAGTGGTCCATGCTAACTTGGTGGCGAAATTGACGAGAGCATTCAATGCAAGATAATTGTGCTTTTGAATCCAGCCATCGTTTCAAGTGTTTTCTACCTTTCTCTGCGAAATGTCCCGTACTTGCGCGCTGTACCGTCATTGAACAAGACATTACCCATAGCTCATAGTATAGAGTGTCAATGGATTTTCACCATTCGCCGCGTCAGATGCACATAACTGACAGCATTCGTGTATATATCGATGCGAATTATCGTCTTTATTCACCTCTCCTGTCGCACGCTGTGAATGTGATTTGTTGCGGTATTGTTATCTGTCACGGTCGTGGATAACGGAGCTGAAAAAAAGGAAAAAACTCACACATCCCATGTGCTGTAAAGGGTAAACGTGTTCCTTACTTCCAGAACCCGGATGCCACTCGCTTTTGATTTTTTGTTGGACAGACGAGATGTTTTTACACAAGATGCGTGTACCACACGGTATTTGTTAGGCCACTTCAACCCGCTTTTATTCCTGAAACGCTTCGCCCCCCCCCCCCTCGTGGCGTCTTCCCTCTGTTTGCATTGTATCTCTTTACGCTTTTCTTATGGCGCCTCCAACGATAAGTTAAAAGATGGTAAAACCGTTTTTTAATTAGCCAGGAGCGTTCTGATTTCAGGGACGGCGGATTGCATTTTCGGCTGGGGGGCAAGCTCTGTCGGATCAACAGCCAACCTCATTTGGGTTACCTTCTTCCCCCATCCCGAAGAAAATAACTGAACTTCGTTCTTTTTGCTACCACCAAATTTTTCTTTAAATAAGGGAAGTTTTTTCCAGGTTTTGGCGCAAGTGCACACTTGTGTTCTCCAAAAAGCGCGGATTTTTCTTTTCAAATCTGTACCCATTGCCATTTTTCAGGTCTTTGCCCTTGGGCATCCATCTACGTAATGGCGAATAATGCAAACTTCTGCTTGTTATTATGTTTGCGTTTACATCACGAATTTAACATTATTATAAAATACATTTGTAAACGGTTGAAGGGCGGTTTCCTCCCACAACATTAAATCACAACTCGACGCTTAGTAACAAAGCTCTTGCAGAGTATCATACAAGAACGAAATCATTATCTCAAGCACTTGCCAAAGCAGTCCGCAGCCTGTCCGCCACACACACATAATGTAGCAATGCCAGCGCCAAATCTCTGACATAATGGAGCAGGGGCGTAGCCAGGAGTCTGCCCAAGGAGGAGGGCAAATCTGATCAAGGGAACCCTCGAAACCAATGGGAGCCATTGCCAAGGGCGGATCTAGGATTTCTGTAAGGTGGGGAGGGGGTGGAGGAAAATGGTCAGCGCGGGGCTCCCATTTTTTGCTCTTCAGATATGGAAAATGATGCAATTCTGCTTTTTACGTTATAAAATAACCAAAAAATTCGAACGCGTCATCTTATGCGTTTTGTTTCTGAACACAGTGCTCGAAATATGAAAAAAACGGCGAGATTTTAGGCGGCTCCGTCCCTCTCTTCATTTCAAGTGTCGTGTCTGTATCTGGTCGAGGAGTCCGTCTGTCCCCCCCCCCCCAATCCCGTAGCTCCTGTTTTTTTTAGTTTAGGTTAGTTAAGTTTAGTTTAGTTTTGTTAGTTCAGCTTAGTTTAGGTTCCCCCTTGCAGTTACAGGGGCACTTTTAGTGGTCTCGGGCCGTCTGCCGTGCCAGGATCGTCTAGTGGTCTCAGGCTCCTTTTACAAACTCACGTGTCCCGCGGGACGTCTTAGGAGCTCCTTTGGCAGTTTCAGGAGCACCTCGGACAGTCTCAGGGACCCATCTGGCAGTTTCAGGGACGCTTAAACCATCTCGGATTTCTTCCTGTTGTCCCTGGGACGTTTTTGCCGTCTAAGGAGCCCCTCAGGCACTAAAAAAGGCCCTGTGTAAGCCTCTCTTTGCTGTGACAGGGTCGCCTCTTGCAATTGTCTGAGTCCTTTGGCCGTTTCACGAGCAGTCTGGACATCTCAAGGTCTAGTAGTTTCAGGGGCCACTCTGGTCGTCTCAGTGGCCCCTATTGCTAGAGACTTCTAGTTCGCAGTCTCAAAGAGCCCTCTCTAGCAGTCTCAGTGGACCCATTGCGGTCCTGGATACCTCTCTTATCGGCTCTGGGAAACATTTTTGCCATCTCAGGAGCCCTCTGGCAGTTACAAAACGCCTTTTGGCAATTTCAGGGCCCCTGTGCAGTGTCATAGACCCTCTAAACGTCCCCGGTGGTCCCCATGGCTCTATCAGGGGTCTTCCTCTGTTACATGAGGTATACCTGGCAGTCTTTTAGGGCCCCTCTAGCCGTAACAATTTGTTTTTTAGACGTTTTGTCGGCGCTTCATGGGCCTCGCTGGCAATCTTAGGGGATCTTGCCCGTGTCAGGAGCCCGCTTATTACATTCGGGGACCTTCTGGCCGCCCAGCGCCTCCATAAAGCCCAAATACCGTCTCAGAGACACTCTTATTGTCATTGTCTCGCAGCGGTCCTGCGACCTTTTTGGCGGTCTCAGCGGTCATCTGCGGCATACAGGCCCATCTTACCGTCCCAGAAACCACCTGACCTTCCCGGGGGCCCCTGACAGCATCAAGAACCCCAAGGTTTCAAAAAGGCCAGTGTAGCCCATTTGTGGCTCCTCTCGAGACTGAGTAGGTTACCGACGAATCCCCGTTCAGGTAGCCCCTCTGGCTGGCCAGGGTCTCTTTATGCCGTGCTAGGCACCATCTAAAGTTCTTTCCGTCTCAGGTGCCTCTCTGGCAATGTTAGTGGTCTCATGGACTCTGCCATGTTGGGGCCCCTTGCAGTCCCAGGGGCCCTCGAAGAGTTTCAAGGACCCTTCTTTCTATCTTCGGGGCCATCTTACCGTGTCAGGGTCTCAACCCTCCCGGAGGCCCTCTGACTACATCAAGAACCTTCAGCTTTTCATTCACAGGGCTCCCTGGGGACTCAGTCCTCATCTTGGCCGTCTCAGGGGCCCTATAAGTCATCTGGCGGTCTCGGGACCAGTCTGCCGTACTGGGACCCTGTTGTGGTCTCAGAGGCCCTTTGGGAGCTTCAGCGGCCCTCTATGCGTCTCAGAGGTCATCTAGCCCTCCAGGAGGCCTCTCTGACTGCATCGAGAGCCCGTCAGGTTTTTACAGAGGCCCTGTGAAGCTCATACGGGGCCCCTTCGGGCCTCCTTTTAAGCCTGACAGGGCCCCTTCTCAGTCCTCAGGGGGGAGGGACGACCACCCCAATTGCTCTCCCTTCGGATCTGCGTCTGGCCCTCGTAATGAGTGGGGCCCCATGTGGTTAAAATTACAGTCGGTTTGTAAAGGTACCTCGTTGAAGTGTTAACGGGCCCATACTCACCTGTAAAGACGTTCCTGGCGACATGGCGGATGCCTGTTACTGGTCGGCAGGGACATCTTTACAGGAAAGCAGGGGCTCCTGAATGATCTTTAAGGGGCACCTGTTTGCCAGGGGGCCACTGCCTGTCTGTAGAGGGCATTCTGTCTGACTGTAAAGGGCCCATGTCGACCTCCGGAGGAAGGGGCAGTGCCCTTTTTCCAGACCGAAAGGAGATTCCTTCAGAGGCTGGCAGGGGTCCTTTGTGGGTCTACAGGGGGCCCTCCTCAAACAAGCAGTGAATTCCCCTACAAGCTAGCAGAGGCCCCTAAACGCTCATCCAGACCACGGGCCCCTCTTCATAGCACAAAGCCTTCTTGTATATTCGGAGTACGTTTTCTTTCGGTTCGTACATCGAATTTTTCTTTTTTAATAGCGTAAGGTTGATTTTTTACGATTTTGCTTGGTGCAGTGACCGAAATTTCTGGGGGGGCGAAAACATAGCTTTGCCCCCCAACCGTCAGGCTGGGGGGGGGGGGGGGCCGCCCCTCCTGCCGTCGTCCTGCCTTTTCCGCCGTCGCTGTCTGATTTTCTGTGTAACTGTGCGCCAGCAGAAATCTGGTTTCCACGTGCAGCGAGTCCTTGTTTCGAGGGCAAGAGCGCACTCTCAAAAACGAGCAGGGCGCGTCCCCCTCCGTGCAGGACTTCCTGCTGACGTGCTCGCGGCGCCGCCCAGTCTGCCGCGGCGCCGCGGAAGCCCGTTCTGCCCCGGATGTCCGGACTACAGCCGCCACCGGGCCGGCTGTGACGTCACGCCGCCAGCTGACGGCGCGCGCGCTCCCTGCCGTAGCAGAAAACCGGCAGTGGCGCCGGCCGAGTCGTGGTGTGTGCTCGCGCAGCTCTTGAGTGCTTCTCCGCGCGCGCACAGACCGCAGGTCGCGCAGACAGTTGACGCCAAGTCCAGGGCGAACTCACCTCCGAGCGGCGTCGCAGGCGGACGTGACACAGGCCACGCGCGGACCATGGACGCATCGGAGGCGACGGCAGCGGCGGCGCGGCGGCCGACGCCGACGCTCGGCCGCAGGATCACGCGTCGGCTGTCGATGATGGCCCGCGTGCCGTCCCTGCTGGCCGGCCGGCAGCTGACCAGGTCGCGGGATTCGCTGGTGCGCGTGCGGCCCTCCGGCGGCCAAGAGGAGCCGCTCCGTCCTCATCACCGTCGTCCTCCCGGGAGGACTGCGCCGCACGGTACGTCCTCCGGCGAGCGCCGCTGGGCTGCCACCGGGAGGGGCCGTAATCCACCGGTAACCCGGTGACCGAGGCACTGCCTGTTCTGGGACGAGCAGCGCGGTGTCTGATGCCGTCTCAGACTGTTTAACTGCAGATCAGTCAAAACGCGATTCGTATAGAGGCAAAAGTTGTCGGAGCCTCTTCTTTTTGTTTTAAACTTTGTACCCTGGCACGCGTGTTGACTGCATTGGCCACGTGTCGTGGCACATCAGCAAGAGTCTGTTCGTCTCGGTTACGTTCTTTTATGTGCTTCTTGTTTTGTGGTGTCTGGATGCGGGATTACACTGCAGTGTTATATAGGCGTTACTGAAGCCTAGAAGATATTTGAGGCTGCAGGACGACAGAGTCGTTTCAGGGGACGTTTTATGTGGAGGTGGAAGCTTTATTCCGAGGACGTTGTACGTGATTGTCCATTGTCTTTTGACGGAATCTTTGTTGTGTGTTGCGGGTCCGGGTCTGTTAGCAACTTCAGGGAACTTAAATTCACTTTGTATCCAAAATAATTTTGTCTGTGTTTCTTCAAGGACATCATGGACCCCGCGTACCTGGGATATCCAACCCAACGTTATAGCTTCCGGTCTTTAAGCGTTTCCCGGGTGGGGTTCTGGCGCTTCGAACCCCCGCAGGTCCTGGAGCCTTTGCTCTTCAGAAGCTTTCGACTCGACGGTGGCCTCTGACTTCGGGGTGCCTTCGTATACTTCGGAGAGTCTGTCATATCGGAGCGCCCACGCAGAATCCTGGGTGACCCAGACATTTGGATCTTCCACATTTGCTGGGGCTCCCTATCGTTTTGGGTGTCTGAAACGACGTTGAATCCTGATTTTGAGAGCCTCTCACTCGTCAGGCAGGAGTTTTACATTGATCGGCAAATTGATGGGCTCATCTGTGACCCATTTCCCATGATTATTCCTCCTCTTTTACTCGCGTTTTCAGCATCCCCTTTTCTTTCCTTTCGCCATTCATTGGGTACTTCCCTCACAATGTTTGTTTACATTTGCTCCATTTTGAAGGGATCGGTACCCTGAGACACTCTGAGACGGGACATGGCCCCATAGGACCTCCATAATACGCAGGGCGTTGGAAACCGTTCTTACCTTTCTCATTGTTCTGCCCACTCACGCCTTTGACTCTGATCTTCCAAGAGGGAAGCCATCACTTATCGAGGCTTCTATTGCCGTTTGCCCTTGAAGGACCAATTTGTGGCCACTTGTCTTCTATTTTCGCACGTGTGGGTCCACTGCTCGGACCGTCCAAGGCCATATGACCGTCATTGTCTGCCCTGTGACCACTCATGGAGACGGGTGAGCACGCTCCTTCTGCCTCGGATGCACATGGTGTGAGAGCCACTGGGCCAAGACAGCCGGATGCGGTCTCTTAGCTGTCGGACGACGCGTTCACCTTCCCAAGCCCTTGTGTTTGCAGCGTAGGTGTGCTGGATGTGCAGATATCCACGTAACCTCAGCCGCCTCGCGCCTTTGGCTGTTCTCCAGCTGCTGATGTTCTCTGTCGGCCGGATGAATCGTATTCAGTAATTTACCCGACTCATAACAAAGATATTCTTCGTTTCAAACCGTGTAGAGTGTTCGGATTTTGAAAAATGAAAACACTGCTGATAAACGCTATCGGTTTTCACAAGGACTGTAGGTACCTTAGACATCGCTAGGTTTCCATGGTACCAGTAAATGAGCGTAGGATGGTGGCACTTGGCTTTTTATTTGGCCCCTGCCTACATAATGTAAGAATATTGAGGCGAAGGTGCTTATGGCTGCAGGAGGCTTGTGGTTTTGTGGATGCCTTCTGGCGAAGCTCTTAGGCGGTATCGCTGCAAACAAGACAATGCATAGATAGAATTGTTTGTTTTCTTTCATGTACTTTGAAGCTGGAACGACTTTCAAGCTTAATCCTGTTGACTTGTTTAAGGTTCACTAATGTCGCATCTGTATGTGCTTTTTTAAGTTTTACCGCAATGTTCAGCAATCTTTGATCGATTTTAATTCGATTTGGTTTGGTAATTATAATTTAATTTGATAAATTCGATTTGATGAATTTAACTTTGGGATTCCCATAACGTTTCCGAGCTGGTGTTTCGCGTTTGCTTAAAAAGAAGCTCCATGAAACCTCAGAAACGACCATCGCGAAGCCATTTCTTACCTATGATTGAAGCAGGCGCGAAGCATGGAAACACTCGAACACACGCAGTGCCGTTTGCCGTCGCGAACGTTCAGGTCTTCAGAAAGAAAGATGGACGCTTCGTTAGCATGCAACGTCATGCAAACATCAAACGGCTGACGTTTGTCGGTCAGGAACTCATAAAAATTGCAGACACATAAATGAAAGCAAGCGTTCCCAGCGCAGAAGCTCGCAATGTTTCTGAATTTGTAAGTTTCCCCGAAATAGGCCTCCTGCACATGCCTGGGCTCTGTCTTTGGCTGATGTTTTTTTCTGTTTTGTAGATTTCTGCTCACATGCTTGTGATGAAATTAAAGGTGCGACGTTGAGGAACAGCCTTGCCTTGACGACTTTTACAACAGAAATGCAAGTTTTTCCTTCCAAAGACTAGGAGTGGATATTTTTGACCAGACAAATTATGTTTTGCGTAGCCATAGAAACTGTTTATCTACCGATGAAGTTTATTCAACGGATGCACAAATGTCCGTTTTAACTGGGATGTTCCTGGCTTTGACAAATCACAGTAATGAAACGCCATCAAAATTCACTTGCTTTACCATTTTGTAAACGTTTGGTAGTATTCGCACGAACCGCCTTCGGACAGGTTGCAGCGATATCATACCGGTTGTTGCTCGATCAGATGGACGGCACTCGGACTACTTTCGCTAAGAATCTTGCAGATCAATCTTGCAGACAATTTAGTCGCAAGGTCGTTCCACGCAGCCTTTGCAACAATGCAAAGGTTGCGTCCTTGCAAGTTTCCCACCCACTGAGGAGAAGTCCACGACCCCATTAGTTGCTGGCCTTTTTACGTATTAGTTTCCGATTCCTTAAATTGCCTTGGTTTTGACCGGCAAGGTATATCGGGAAGTCATTTAGTCTTTTAAGGCGCGGTGTGTACCGGGCCTGAGTACTGCTCAGATCCGATGTCCTCCCCGATCGGCAGTAAGTCAGCAGTTTCTCCGGACCAACAGGTTATACCTCCACCGTAATTAGCTTCATTATGCACAGCACTTTACAATGCAGTCATTTCAAATGCTTGGTCGCGGCAGACGAACCCTAATTCCAGTTTCAGGAGAAAGGCCGTTGAGCAGTCAGGCGCGGACGCTGCGCTGTCGCTGCTCGCTAGCGCACGGTGAGATAGGTCAGAGGGATTACCACTCGACGTGAGAAAGTGGTTTTTCAGCATTTTGAGGCTGTTAGGAACATTAAGTGGTTTTGCCAAAGAGGATAAGACCTTGCCCCAGGTTTCACTCTGACCACAAGAAAATAAGCCAGAAAGTTGAGGTCATTGGGTTCCTACGAAAGGCGTTATGCTTCCGGGAATACTGGTTTTAAGTACATGGTACGAAGTTCCCTCCAGAGTCCATACAGTAATCGTGGCATGCAATCATGCACTTTTGGTTTGAGACTCCTTGACACGAATATTTTATGTCTGATCATTGTAGCGGCACAAATATGGCACAAACATGAGCACAGACGAAATATTCCCACGTAAAATTATCCTCGCTTACCAATGAAAAGACAGAGATGTCGCCGCCGTTAAAAAGTGTTCGTCGTTCGTTGATCTAAAAAGAACAAATGCCCCGCATTGTGGTATTTGTATTTTTTGTTCTTCAACGGAATTCTGGCTTTTTTGCTACGGAAAACCTTATGTGACAGGCATGTACGATATTTTAGAAACAGATCAGTGAAGGTCAGCGCTACATGTAATACATGACATGTCAGTTAGTAGCATTTTAAGCACGGTGTGCCAGTGAAAAGCTTTCTCATGCTCGCTGCCATGTACGGCAGTCACACGATCGTGAACGTGACTACGTTCAATGATGGTCTGTTTTAGAACGCGGAATTTGCAAACATGCCAGCACCTTCAGTCATTCAACAGTCGTGCGGCTTGCGCTCGTCCAGCTCTACGCCCCTTGCGCCAGTGTTTCACTCGTCTTGAATGCTAACTCATGGGATGAATAGCGCTCTCGCTGTTTCGGCGCCGCTTTTTGTATGGCGATTCATCCATCTCTGTCTGGCGACTGTCGTTACCATCGGATGTCAACGTCAGCGAAGAGGGGCGCCGCACTTGGTGGGCACCCTATCTCCGCCACGAACCCGGGTCACTCACGGGACGTCCGCCTGCATCCCCTGCTGGGCCCGAGACCCTTTTGTTCGCACGTCGGAAGTGAGGTCTGGTCAACGAGCTGCAGCGGCCTGTGCCGCCAAAACTCCACCGGACCAGTCAGATCCGGCCATGGATTGGCCGACCGCGCCGGCACAGCGCGGGCTCCCGCGCGTCCGACGACGAGCGATCTTCCGCCGTCACCCGGCCGGCGTCCTTTGTGGTGTCTCCGGAGCGACCGACCGGCCCGCGGCGGGAGCGGACCCCAGGCTCGTCCGGCGTTTTCCCAGCCCCTCCCCCCGTCCCCGCCGACCCTCCGTCTTCCCCGAGGCGGGCCGTCGCACGCTCGCGGGCCGGAGCGGACCGCGCGGGGTCGTGCGACGTGCTCCGGCGGCGGCGTGTTGTCAGTGGCAACAGCGGGCCGGCCCGCGCGGCGTGCCCGGCCGCCGACAGCCGGCCATCCGTCACGGCCGTCCGCCGCGCAGCCGCGCCGCCTGGGATCACTTCCGCGCCGACCGGCCGCGCTCCGTATGGCAACGGCATTCCAGTGCGCCGCCGACGCACCGGTCCGCCCGGCGACCCTCCGGCGGCCGCCGCGCCGCGTCGGCCGCGTCGAGACGATGTGCGGCGCACAACGGCGCCGGCACAACGGAGATCTTTCTCCGGAGAGGTCGTTATTGCCTCGTCGGAATCCGCTGATTGCGGCTCGCCTTTGCGTGGAGTTATTGAAAACGGTAACGCAGAAATTCAATCATGGTGATGAGGCCGGCGGTTGAGAGCAATTCGGAGCGGTTCGCCACGCTATAAATCAGGCGCGTTATTTGTCGGCTCTCGGGCGGGCCCGGTACCGTGACTCCGGACGCTCGAGCGTCTGAACGTTTGACCATTGGGCGCAGCGTGACGCCACAGATGACTCGAAATAGCGGGACGAAGCGCCACGGGTGATCCAAACCGATTACCAGCCGGCCCTCGCGTGCCAGTTTCATCAAACCCTCGCCTTGCCACGGCTCCGCGATGCCCATCTCGAAATGTTTTGGTATGTACCGGAATCCGTGCGACTTGCGGTTTTCGACGTAACTGTCATGGCATGTTTGAGACAGACCGCGGGCTGATGGTGCGTGATCTGCTTCGCGCGGCTCTGACAATGCTATCAGAAGAATGGACGCCGAACTGTCAACGTCCTGGTCGCGAAGGATTTCAGTAGGCCCTGAAATTGGTGTGATTCTATCCATTTATGAGGTCATTTCGTAGAATTACGCAAACGTAGGGTATAAAACACAAGTCATCATTTGTTGTTTTTTTAACAAATGTTTCGGAAGGATTTAAAATTTACTTGTTTTTCTCGATAGATGTCATTCAGGATTCTGGACATAACGGTACAGCCATTATTTAGTTATCAATTAACAACTGCGTCAACAAGTTTCAGTTCAACTGGATGTTCAGTACCTTGGATAGAGGTTCGATATGGAGTCTCATGAATGAAACGTCTATGCCTCCCAGCGAAAATGGAGTGGAGAACACTTTCGAGACTTTGATTCGGTGAATGGAATACAGACATCGTTTTCTTCCAGCTATTCAAATTAGGCTCCGCCTTGAATATGCGTGAAGGGCTCACTCGTTTCATGGCACGAATTCCGCCTCATTAAATCGACGCAGATACGCCTCATTTGCGATTAACATCCACCTATCACGGCGGTTGCGTGTCTGGCGCCCTGTGTTTAATGCACCCTTTGTCGAATTATCCGTCACTGAAGCTGCGTGTTATGCAATGCAACGATGACCAGAACCGTGCTCACACCTCCATTCGTGCAGCAGCCGTAGTTCCTCGGCCCTTCGAGCCGTTGCATTGGGAGAGATGAACGCCACACAAGCGAGAGGCAGCTGCATGAGACGCCGCGTGCGGCCGCTCGCGCATGTGGTGGCAGTCTGGACATGCCGTCGGGGCTGCTCACGTGCCTCCAGATGAGTTCGCGCCGTCGGTGGCTCCCTTTCACCCGGACATCTCGGCTGTGCAGACGAGAGCGCCGGCCGGTGGGACCGTTTCACTGCAAAAAAGCATTACGTTTTACGACTATGAAATCACGGCGGCTTGGTTGCCTAGCAACATCGTTCGCGTACACGCTCGCGCTAGGCATCCAACGCCGGCTTGCGGGGCTAGAACGAGCAGAGCGAGCAGACGCTTAAGCGCAACAGTCACGCCGTCACGTCTTTGCATGACGTCGCGTCGCCGTCGCGGAAGCCGTGTTGTGACAGCGCGGGCGCGGCCGCCACTTTCGCTCGGACCCCGGCGCCGAACGCGCCGCCGCCACGCCTGGCCACTTCCGCCGCGGGCGGCGGCCGGCGCCGCGACCGTGGCACGCACTGGGCCGGGCAAACAGTGGCCCGGACGCGGCGCCGTGTCCACGCGCGGCCTCGCTCTGGGCACACACGCGCGGCCGCCGGCTGTTTGGCCAGCCGGCGGCCGGCTGCCGGCTGGTTTGGTTATCAGGCCGGCGGCGGCGTCGGGGCGCCGGCGCCGGTGCCGGCGGTGTTTTACGACGGTGGCGGGCTTCCGGTGGGTCGCTGGCGTTCGCGGCGTAGGGTTACCGTGTGACGAAAGATGTGTAACCTTTTTTCGTGGCGGCATGCCATACTTTTGAAACTTCCGGCTTCCCTAGAACGGTCGAGCAGGGGATGGCCGTAGATTTTGCCGCTACCAGATGTGTCTTGCTTGTGTTGTATCTGATAAAAGATGTCTTTGCGTGCAACCAAAATACGCAACACGCAACGGCATCTATGCAGCTGCGGTCGCCAAACGGCAAATGGATTGACGATTGTATTACTGAAACGGTAAACCTATTATCGGATGGCGTGCATCCCGCCCCACAGCGTTTGAATTGTTACCGATGTCAGACTTTCTAGGTGAGAACCCAACTCAATTAAAGTGGATCAGCCGCGCGGGCTGAGGTGTTAGCCCCAAATTTTATGCTCCACCACGCGCGGTTCCGTTCCCATTCGCCAGTATCCAAACAAGCTGCGATCCTCTTGACATCGGTTTCCTGTGTACGGCCGCCTGATTAATGTAGTCTGTAACCCTGTTTGCGTGAACACGTGCGGACCAATTGCCGGCGTGAACGCCTTCACAACGGGGCGGTCTGGCGCAGTGAAGGGACCTCGGCCGCTCTTCTCTCCGCCGGCATCGGAATTCGGAGTGGCCGATTCGGACAGATAGAGACGCCGGCTGTCAAAACCGTCTGCTGATGAACTCAGAACTCAGCCGTCTGCTGCCAGGACTCAGCCGTGTTGGGCAACGCGCTACCGTGGTGCGGCAGAAGCGCGTGCCGCTGCGTGCCACGGCTTGCCTCAGAGGGGGCCGTGCGTCTCCGCGCCGCCTCCCAGCGTCCAGCCCGCCGGCGACGGAACCCGAGCCCGAGTACAGTACCGGCCTGTGCAGTCGCCGGGAAAGGCGATCTTTGTACCGTTGGGCAACGTGGATTCCTTGCGAGGGAAGCTGGAGGTCGCACGATGGCATTCGGCTTTTTGTGACGCTGGTAACGAGGATTATGGTGTAGACAGTTTCGCCCCGGCATGAAGCAGTGGATGACGCAAAAGTAAGAGCCTTGAGGCAGGAGAGATGCAGGCGGGACGGTCGTGGGTGGGGGTGAGTGGGCGGTAAATTTCGCTGGGTTTTGACCCGGGCCGGGATGTCACCCTTCATGCACGGCCGTCCTACATTTCGCACCCGTGAACAGTGAAGATCGCTCTACATCGCGCTCGACGGCTATTTGTGGCAGCAAGCCTCCGGAAGAGGCCGCTTTATATCCGCCGTCCCGCCGGCGTCTTACCGCAATTTCGCATAGCCCGCCGCGGCGACGTGCACGAAGGAAGTGCACGGCGGAGCCAGACAGGAAGCGGCGCAGGCGGCCGGCGACTGCGCCTGCGCGGACGGACGAACCTTGTCAGCAAGCCGCAGCAGACAGACAAAACCGTGTCAAGTTAACTGCGCCGCAAATTGCAATGTCTGGAGACAGGGACGCATTGGTTCTTGTTGTAATAGGCTTGTCTCAAGGACATCTTGAAATTTATGTACGCGCTCGGAATGAATATAGAGTGGTTTTTGTCGTAGCTGGAGACAACGCTGTATATGGGGAAATACGTCGAGAAGTTGAAGTGGTCAGTTTTCATTCGGTTTTAAGCTGGCGGCAGACCGTCACTCATGAAATCGACCGAGGTCCTGAATCGAGATCAGAATCGAACCGCTGTCACGGAATCGTTTCAGCCGGCGGCGACACCGCTGCTTCCCACGAGCAAAGTCCGCGGTTCTCGCAGTTCCTTGAGCTGCTAACCGATCGCACCATGCCGCCAGGGGCTCATTGTGTCTATAGTGCAGGCTGAATACGCTTTGTGTGTTGTTGGACAGTCCACATTGACTTCATTCGCGCCCAGTCGTTGAGGATGAATTTCACGGTCGGAGATTTTGACAGTGGAACCGACCGGGCCTGAATTTGATTTGACACCATTACCTGCAGCTAACTAGAACAGGCAGATACCGCTGGCGAAGCGGGACACGTAGCGATCTAGGACCATCCTGCTTATCATGCTGAACACGCCTCTACACCGAAAGAGGACAGATCCTGGACATCGTTCACACGCGAAAAGGAAGCGCTGCCGCGATCTCCGTCATCCCGGCCGTGTCCCGGACACTGTCCGCGGACACGGCCGGATCTGTCGACGAGCATGGCGCGGTCTGCGGCCGGCGGGGCGAGCGTGACGCGGCGGAGACAGCTGGCGCGGCGCGGGCGCGCCGCGTTCGCCGCGCCGATAATGGGACAGCACGATTAATGGGCGCGGCGATTCGGCGCGGCCCGACGGAACGGTTATTTGATTTACGTGCGTCTCTCGCCGGGAGCGCGAGCGGCGCGCGCCGTCCCAGCTGGACGCTGCGCCGCGGGACGGGACGGGACCGGACCGGATTTGACGGGACCGGACAGGACGGAACGGGGTGGGTGGGATTGGAAGAGACTGGGCGATGCAGGACAGGGTGAGGTAGGACGGGATGGGCCGTGATTTGAGAAGACCGGACGTCACAAGACTGAGTGGGAATGGACGAGACGGGACGGGACGGGACAGCGTGGGGTGGGATGGGGCGGTACGGGATAGGATTCGGGTCGGATGGGGCAAAGCTGTGCGACATGTCTTACGGTTGAGACTTGTGACTGGGCATGATGTGATTTGTAGAGATCCGGGGAGGTTGTCTGCACATTGCAAAAGGGTGCCAGAACTCTCAGATCATAATTACGTATGCGGGATTGTGCAATATGAAGCTCCATGGTATGAAATAAGTACAAGAACGTTGCATTTGGAAAGCTTGGAGTAAGGATCTGAGCCGCTTCCTTGTATCAAAAAAAAAACAAAACAAAACAAAAACAAAACAAAACAAACGAAAAACAGAACAAAACAAAACAAAGCAACGAAGAACACATTCTCCAAAATGTATGCAAAAAAGACACACATTTCAGAAATGTGGTTCAAAGCAATTTGAATTTCATTTTAAGGCAAAGCATTACTTTAGTAAGCATGGTTCTGAATGTTAGTAATTGAATTGTTTTGATAAGTGCAATTTTAACGCAAGCTTTGGTAATTGTTCAGGCATGTCAGAATTATGGATCAGTTTCATCAGGGGTGGGACCACGTCCGTATAACTAATGTTTCGGGAAGCAACTTTAGGCCCATCCTTTCCATGCATTGTCATATGCCTAATGTCAAGGTTCATTCTTCGTGATGTGCCTAACGCCTTCACACGCAGGGAAAATGAATTTTTGCGCAGAATACACAGAGTAGTCGGTAAGAGCTCCTTGGGTTCATGGCAAGAGTTTTTAATATTCGCTGTATCTACCACCAGAAATAAATAAGAGTTGATACCAGAGCATACTTGTGCTAGATAACATGTTTATCTTGAAGTAGTGATGTTTTCGTCGCTTAACGCGTACAGCGGAGGACGTTTTTTGATTAACACCGGTCGCACGCCTGAGTTGCGTACAACAACAGGAAAATTCATCCATTTGCGCCATGTCTGTGTACCTGCGCTTGAAATCCCGGAAGCACCGTAGACACCGTAAACACCATGTGCAAGAAGGCAGCTCCATCCTGTCTTGAGCTTACGTACCACATGAACCAGTATCGAGAAATGAAACTGTCGTGTAAGCGGCTTAGTGGCCAACAGTTTGATGTCTCGTATTTACCGGTTTGGAATGCATGAGTCGTTTCATTCTGTGTCACCATTTCCGTCGCCATTACCATCGAAACTGAACTCTTCCCCATAATCTGGACACTCAAGTACGTCATCGCCTTCTGAAGTCCAGATATCAGCTGAGATGGTCTGACCGCAAGCTCGCGTGAGCCGCGGTAAAATGAGCTACCATTACGGTCACGCCACACGAATCGACAATCAGTTCTTCCGATGTAAGACGCCACACTTTCCGGCTGGCGCTTCGTAGGTGGGGAGGCACCGTTCCTCATATTCCGTGTGCTGAATATTGATGTGCAGAATGGGTCAATGGGGCAAGCCTTTAGATCATTCTTTTCCATTCGCAAGATTTAGGTGCGATAGGGGCTCATTGGACAGGTTCGGTGCGTGTCGTTGCCTGGTAATCGCGCCACACCATGACGCTCGCTATCGGTCTTTATATTTTGATTTTTTTTTTGGATATCCTACAATACACAAAAATATGCTAAGGGCGTGAGGTACATCATGTATTTAAGAAACGAACTATAAGCTGGAAGCCTGCGCTACCATGCGGAATACAAATGACCGTCAGCCGATCTCCAGAGGCAATTTTGCTGTTGGGCCTTTACTGCAGGAGACTTATTCTGCCAACCTGAATCCACCCGCAGGCGCTCTGCAGGCAAAATTCCCACGCTAGCGCCAAGGAAGCAGTGATACATGTCTCTCACGAGGCACGCAATTAGCCTTCGGAAAACCACGGACCTGCACCCTCTGTGCCTGCCCGTGTCCGGCGTGACTTCGGAGGAAGTTCCGGGGAGATCGATGGGAATAGGGGAATGGAAGTCGTGCTTGCACAGCGTTCCGCGGTGATCGCTTGTGTTTTCGAGGCACGCCACTGCGAAACAAACTCATGCTAGTGACGTAGAGCCAGTTTTTGGCACGATGGTCTGCCGTGAGTGCATGTTTTTCATAACAGATCTTCAGTCATTCCGTTTTGCTGTGCGCGCAGCGTTTTGCATGTTGCAATTCAACATTTTCAATACCCATAGATGTTCCATTTTTAAGCTAACGCTACTCAAACGGACACGCTTGAGCAAGCTGTGCTTGCGCCGTTAGTGTGTTAGTCCCGGCTGTCAAAGCACAACTATATACCAGCGGTCCCACGCCCACTCACATCCTCCTTCGCATCCCTTCTGACCATGTCGGCGGATTCGCGGCGGCTGGCCGGGCGCGTGCGGCTCCAGCTCGGCCACCTTTCACTGGGACCGGCGGCGTCGGCGGCGAGCGATGCAGCCGCGCCGGCGCCGTTTACATGGCGGTCACGTCGGCCGGCGCGCGCCGTTCGCGACCGTCGCCGGCGGCGAAGTGGGGCGCGCGCGGCCGGCGCTCGCGAGAAAGTCGCGGCAGGACTGGCGGGAGAGAGGCCGCCTGTCCTGCAGCGCCATGAGTCTGCAGCGGCCCGCCGCCGCCGGCCCCGGATGGCGAGCGGCGGGCCGGGCCGGCTCGCCGCTGCCGGCGGGGCGTCCGTGACTGGCGATCTGGAGAGCGGGCCGTTCCCGGCGCCGACACGGCCGCCGGCAGACCGGGATCAGCCGGTCTTCCCCGAATCGGCGACACGATCCCGTGTGTTTCCGACGCGGAAAGCTGACGCAGCAGCTTGACGGAAGGTTTCCGCTAGTCGGGCTGTTTTAATTTCCTCCGTCCGGTTGAGCCGTATTAGCCTGCAATACAACCGGTCGCGTTTAAAATCACCCTGAAATCTTGTTACCGCGCCAACCGGCCACCGCTTTTTCAAGCTAGCGCTCATCATTAGAAATCTCACCCGGGTGCATCCACTTTCAACGACGAGCGGAGAGTTGCTCTCCGAGGGACCGGTCCTGTGGGCCGGTGCAGTGTCTGATCCGACAACCATCTTAGCGCCCTCTTCTCTCTTGCCGGACGTGGTTGCAGTCGACGGCCGGTCTCGCGGCTGGCCATGCGGGCTGTGGACGAAAGTTGACGCGTCTGCAAGTGCTGGCGTCTGATATTGCCGCGTTGGTGTCCTTTTTGACCGTCCTTGGGCTTGAATTACGTCATGCGGGGGCCAGCGCACCCTTTCTCGGCGAATTCGGCATCAGCTGTCGGGCAGTGCAGTATCCTGCTGTGGCTGAATGGCGGACGGTCACGCGGCGACTGAATCACCGCTCCTTGACCTGAGTCCGGGATCAGCTGCGGCCTGTGGGGCGGCATGGCATCCTGCTTCGGCTCAGCAGCACCTCGTCACACGATGACCGAGGCACGCCTCCCCGACCTGACCCCGGCACGAGCCGCGGGCCGGGCGGCGTCAGCGGCCGGAGCGGTCCGGGCGGAGCGAGACGGCGGGCCCTCCATTACCCGGCGACAGCGCGTGAAACCGCCGGGCACGGCGCGCCGCGGCGGGCCGTCTCCCGGTCCGGTCCGGCGCCGTCCGCTGGTCCGCCAGTCGGGAGGTGGTCCCAGCGGATAGTCACTGGCCGCCTCAGAAGGCCCGCCGGACCTAGGGTGTGTACGTTCATGTGATCAAAGTTGGTTGATGTAAATGTGGGTCACAGTGCTTGAGAGATATCGTACAAGATCTTATAAAATGGTTGGGCGGTGCGAACGAGGGCACACACAACGAGCGAGTGGCACAAACAACGGAATATTTAACCACGCACTCTTTTGTTCGAAGTATTAGCTACGATCGTGTAGTAGTAGCGGACTGTATTCCTTTGCATCCACATGCAATTCACGTTCATCACATCGTATACGCTCCTTGAGACATAAGCAGTATCCGTCTTGGTTTGTGCACATAAGCAGTATCCGTCTTGGCTTGTGTTTCATTTGATCCTTAAGGCGCTATCAGAATTTCAAAGGAAATGTAAAATGTAAGTCAATAGACAAAAATGGATAACAAGACACAAAATGATACAGGTGCAGCACAGTTTTAAGCGTTTGAGATATAAGAGAATAATTGGGTTGTTTTGAGCGGAATCACCAGATGGCACACTCACTACAGAAATGGCAGTGGACTTCGTCATTCTTCCATGCCACTGAGTCATGGCGTGATAAAATATGTGTCCCGAGAGAGTAATCTCAGATATTGCAGGAATGAAAAGATGGTAGATAACCCGAACAGTTTAGCAATACATCCAGGGAAAACAGAAAAGGGAGGGGGGTTGAAGGAAATAAAGAGAAAGAAAATTCAAGGAGAGGGAAAATAAAAACAGGAGGAAAATAGAAAGGGTAAGAAAGGAAAAGAGGAAGAAAGGGAAGAGAGTCAATGGGAAAGAGAAATGGGGAATGAGCCAGCATGACGACGAAAAGCGACAGAGACTCAGAAAGAGATAAGGCAATAAGAAAAGCTGATATGGCAGGATAAAGCGGCGGCCGGCGAGCGGGAGATAAATTGATGGGGGAGATCTGATTGGTCCAGCGGTCGACCCGTTATCCGTGCCGTCTTTATCAGCGTCCGTGTCCGCTCCCGTCACCCTCCGCCGGCCATTAGGGAGCGGCCCGCCTGTTCGCCAATATAATGATCACACTGACGAAATTAAAAACCCCTCTCCGACTGGAGGCGCACAAAACATGATAAATGGACGAGCTGTCGGAGCGGAGGAGCGGCTCCAAACACTTGGACACGGCGGTGGCCGCGAACAAAACACGAGCCGGCGCGTCCCGGGATGACGAGCCGCCGCCGCTCTCCGGTGGTATCCAGCTCTGGACAGACGGCGCACAAGAGGCAAATTTGGCGATTAGGCGCGGTGATCATCGCCGATTTATGCCAGTTCACGCATGGGATGGATCGCTTCGCTGGCTGTTTAGAGACACTGCGGATTACCCTTGTCGCATGTTGATGCAACCACGGCAAAATTTTGTTTGGACATTTGTTATCTTGCCGAAAACAAGTAAATGCTTTTCAAGTTATTGATATCATAGGCCATTTTCCTTCAAGGTTAAGACTAGTTGCTGGTTGTCGGTAATCTTTGAAGCATCGATGTATCAGGTACCCATACGCTCGGACAACCCCAAAATTTGCGCGCTTCTAGAAAGGTATTTATTTCGGCTAAAAAGGGCGTGCTGGCTGTTATATTAATTAAATCATGTTAAATAGATCTTATGTTATAGGTTAATTTGCGGATGATTAATTTATGATCATCAAGTGAGTCCTGTTCCTCATCGAGTCCTGTTCAATATCAAGTGTAACTACACGGTTAATGAATTAACCATGATGCTTTCAAGATGTTGAGTCATAGTTAATGTTTGGCAGGTCAGGCTACTTGAATTTAAAAAAAAAACAGGCCCGTAGAAGCTAGTTGTGTTGTTCATTTTGTATTAAACGTCATGGTCCGCGGTGTTTGCGTAGGTATCTTTTGCGCGAGTCTCGCGAAACGTGAGCTACAGAACTTTGTTCATCCTGTCGGCCAGCATGTCGCGATAGTTTCCTCAGAGCGTTGAAGTCACTGGTGTTGCTCTCATGGTCTTTAATGCAGTCTACGTGTTATTTGAATGCTTACTGCTTTGTGACCGCTTCCGAGCGCGTTGCCGTGGCCGTCAAATCATGAGCTGTAGGCTCAGTGTAGTCTTGATGGCCACAGAGCACGTGATCATCCAAGCCTAATGCTTGGTAAAATCACAAAAAATCGGCCTAAGATTTGGAACGCTGACATCCCTGATTAATGTTTTTACTACTGAAAGTAGTCATATTTGCTCGTGAATTAAATCAAGTAGACGACATAAAACCTCGCGCTTGGGCAATTATTATGCGTTTCAAAAACCAATTGTCTAAGGTCGTTGCGTTCCATAAGTGCTGCGCTGTCAGTCAGCGAATGATCGATACGTCTTGGAATACGATATCACATGAACCACAGCAATTTCATTCCCTGAAGCCTTTACGGCCGTCGCGGAGAACTCGGGCCACGGGGTGGAGAAGACCCTGGACTCCGATCCCGGATCCGGCGCCCGGGGCCCGTGACGCCGGCGGCGGCGGCGGCGGCGGCGGCGGCGCGTTCCCAGCTGTAAATCTCGTCCGGCGCCGCGCCGACCGCGGCCGCCCCGCCGGCCGAGCGGGCCGCGGCCGGATCCATCAGCGCGCGGCGCCGGACGAGGTGTCGCCGTCACGGCTCGGCCGCCGCCGCCGCCGGACCGTGGCCGGTGTCTCCGCGGCGGCCGCGGCGCGCGCCGTGCCTCCGTTCTGTCGCGCACAGGGGCGCCTCCGCCGCGTCTCACGGCGCGCGGCGGCCGCGCCGACACCAAGCTCCGGGAGCGAACGCTCATTGGAGGCGATGCGGCCTCTTCGTGGTGACGTAATCTCCTTTACATCTTTTTTATTCCGAAAGCGTATAACTGCGTCGAAACGAGCATTATGCCTCGTTATGGTCATACGAGAGCAGCCGGGCAGCAAAAGAGGAGAGACGCGGGGCCGTGCCAAAAACAGCTATTTGCGTGGCTAGAGTGTCACTGGACACAGAATATGGGCAACTGTGCCGTTTTGGCTGCACAGCTGGCTGCTCGGGTACTCGTGCAGAACTGGGCCCGCTGGGCATTGGTTCTGTGATGGTGGGAATGTGTCGTCACGACCAGGGCGTCGTTGGGTTAGCGGGGTGCGCTGGCCCTATCGCGGTACACCGCAAATAACTGCTTTACCTATTTTACTAATACAGAAGTGGTCGCATGTGTTGAGGTCGTTGGTTGAAGGCGATTTGTTACGCCGGTAGTAATGACCTTATTGGTCTCGGATTCAACCTCTTATTTAACGGGGTCACGAGCGTATGGCACTCATAACGTTATGTTTACCATCCAAATCTTTGGGAGCTCCAGGCTTATACATTGAATGAATTGTAACCATTAAATGCTGGTAAACCACAGGAGGTGCATTGTGTCCAAACCAACCTTCATTAAGTGCCGAATCTGGCCTGAGCGATCCTGCCGCACCAAGGGACCAGATCCTGACGGCTGTTAGCACGGCGCTACAGCCGTAAGATAACAGCGCTTACCGGCTGTGTCTGGCCGAAATGATGCTAACGGCTCACTTTAAAAAACGTAGCACCGGATGTTACGGGAAGGCAGTTTGTCTTGTAAAAATGCCAAAATGTTAAAATGCTTGCAAACCATGGCTTCCGCTCTCTTAAATGATGTTTACATTTCGCGGCGAATGAGTTGCCCTCACGACGCAAAACTCAGTTCGTGTCAAAATTTAGCCAGCTTTCTCCACCATTAGTCACTATTTCGATTGGACGTTGTGTTAGTTAGTTGTATTGTGTTATGCGAGCCATAACACACATTCACGCATGCATGCATAGATCAGGTATATCACCCGATGTTCCGGCTTTGTCACGAATGCTGGATGGGAGGACAGTTGCTGCATCTATGTAAAGAAATGCCAAATGTTGCAGCTGACGGACGTCGGCTGCAGCATTTGGCACTGCTGAAAATTTGATGGTGCCATACTAATACAACACTAGTGAAATCGTGCTGTTTGGCTCATTCACCTAAAATAGACCTCCTCGTATAAGAAAGCCTTTTTTCTCCTCACGCGGTGTTAAACATGCGTAAAGCAAATCGTGTGCAGTCTTAAAAGCTGCCGACAGCATTTTCTGTGACCATTTAGATGGTCGCCTAGCAATGCTTACTCATTTTTTTTGCAATCGCTGTACCAGCTTTGCTGGGTGCCCAGTACTAGACTGACGATAACTTCTTTTCTGTCCTGCACCTCGCAGTTTGTACCCGCAGTCTCCACTCCCCTGCAGGCAGCTTGACTCGGCCTGAGCCGTGTTGCTCTGACGTGACTGGCCGTTTTCCAGCTGATCGGGGACGCCCACCAGACGCTGGGGGACCTGGTCTCGCACGTGCTGCTGGAGTTTGGCGTGCAGGAGCCCCTGCTGCGGCTGGGAGATTCGCTGGCCGAGGCCGACCCCGGGGCGCCGGCCGTGCTGCTGGAGGGAGAGGCCCTGTTAGTGGAGGAGACCGTCAAACGGCCGCATCCGCGGGCAGGTGAGTTGGCACAGGGAAGAGACGTCAGTTATCAAGGAGAGCGACAGCTAGATGATGCTGTGCTTGTTGTTAGGCCATTTAAAACACTTTTGTATGAAATAGTTAGACTGAAAGATGGATATGAGCAAGACAGGAAGAGGAAAAGATGAGACATTGTAGCTGGATCCTATGTCAACAGGCGGAAAACAGAGCTCGAGCCTGAGCCCCTGTGTTTTGTGTTCAACGCCTCCGCGCTTAAATCCAAACAGAATCGTGAACGGTACTAGGTAGACACCTAGTTCTGTCACTCTGGCGGTGAAATGCTGAACTACAGGTTTCATTTGTAGGCTCCGCAACAGGGCGGCTCCAGAGTGGTTTGTTATAGATGGCGCCGTGTAAAAGAGCGTTCTATTCGATCACGTCACTTTCATGGCAGAGGCAAGGTTCACGGATGTCTGACTGTCTTTACCTTTCGGCGCCTCGAAAAATAACCTTATTTGGGCTTTAGTATTTGGTTGGAAGCTCAAAACGGGTTCGATCAGTGGGCTTCGTCCGTCATTAGCGTTCGCTAGAATACAAAAGAAAAATTATCTGGTGCCATGTCGGCGTTCATGTTTACTACGCAGACGCATCCTCGTTGCACCTCGTTATTACGCACACAAAATACCTTGTCAGAAATGGAGACTTAAAGGTAAACACCTAAACACAATGAAGGTGGCATCGGGACCAGGCATGGTGAAAGGCGATGAGGACACAACAGGTGCCCAGCCGAGCACCGCTTTCGGTAAGGCGTTGCGCCCAAGTGTGGAACGCCTAAGAAGAGGAAAATAAACATGGGAATGCGACAAAAGGCGTTCGTTACTGACCACTGCATCCGTTCCTACATTGCTTTTGTCTCAGCCAGTCACCGAAAACATGATGCTGACTAGTATTGCATGAATCTGTCAGATATCCTTTGATCAATAGAACTGGCAGCAAGACTGTCAGATTGGCAATCTCAAAAACGGCCGTTATCTGTCCGCACTATCCTGGGCGAGCCGCACCAAGACCAGCAAAGTGCATGCGCAAATGCAAAGTGCATACCAGCAAATGCAGTCTGTGCATGGGCAGTCCCGATGGCATTTCTTTGAGAAACATTTTGTACGGCACTCGATGATTTAAGTCGTTCGGTGCAAGGTCGTCAGCGAAGCTGTTCGAGCATACGTGCAGACAAACGGCAACAACATGTCGTCTTTGTTGTAGAAGGCTTAAAAAGAAAAAGGTTCGTTTCGTTGAAGGTAGCACGTACATAGTGCTCCCAATTTGCCTATGCAAAGTAGTCAACATTTTTGGATTTCTAGGTGGATGTCTTAGAATAAAATCATTGCACAGGGTTTTTGTGTCGATATGACAATGGAAGGACCCAAACCGGCTTAGTGTAGGCTTCCATTTAGTTGCTACGTTGTTTAGTTTAGTCAAGTTTAGTTTTCTGATGGCTTTGAACAAAAGATTTGGGTGGTATTTCTCCCACTTACGATTGCTAGTAAACTTTGAAATTCCGAAAACAAGAAATATAATCACAAGTCCTAAGTCGGTCCGGGGTGTCAGCCCTATTACTAGGCTGCTGTAACCTGCACACCGGAATTCTATCTCCGTGCCCAAAAACCTTTCGTAATAACCAACATGGAGCCCATTTATGAGCGGTGAATGAGGTGGCGTGAATCATCGCAGCACGCCTGGCGTAGATCGCATTTATTGATTAAAAGAATCAATGGCCTCTGATGCAAGATAAGGGTAAAAACGAAAACAACTGGAGGACGTAATTTATGACGGGCGCCGTTAATTTCACGCGTTAAAGCGGCCTAGATTATTCACGATGTCGAAAAAGGCTGTTCAGCGCCAGGTTCACACGGGTTTGGACGGGGACCCGCCGCAGGAGGTTCATAAACCGCGCGGCGGCAGGGGCTCGCATTCTCCGGTCGGGTTTTTCTGCCAATAATCAGGGGAATGGTCCCGCCGGACGAGGGCAGGGGTCCCCGCGCCACAGACCGCGCCCCATTCCGGGGAAACAGGGCCAGAGCAGCCGGCAGGATTTGCAGGAAAACTCCACACTCATACGACAATCAGAGCAGCCGAAGGGGCCCGCAGCGAAACTTTGCCATTATACCACGGAGTCGCTCTTCATTGTCCGATTGTTCACAGCCCGATTCGATTCGATCACAGCCCGAGACGAAAGACGAGAGACTGCAGGATTATTATTGTTATTCTTAGTCTCTGTACCCGTTAATGGGTAGGCAGGAGTGCCGTTCCTTGCCCGTATGACCCAGTTACGGTAAATGCCATGGTTTCTACGCTACTTCACGAATCATTTCGGATCACACCATTTCCCGCTATTTTTTTTTTAAATCTCCGCCACCGATGATGGCTCAGAGAAAGCCCAGATCTTTAAAGAGAGCTTTGAAATTCTTGCAGCTTGAATGGCGTGAAAAATCAAATGTAAAGTAGCGGAATGGCGATGAAGCCAACTGGCGTAGATGACGACCAGCGATCTCCAATCGATGTAGCTATATTTAACTGTGTCGCTCCCCTGAACCTGCATTGCTGTTGTTCCTGACCGACTGCCAAGGGGGTGAGGAATTCGACCCGCTACTTTTTTGCAATCAGCACCCGTGTTATGTACCGAGATAACGTTCATCTCCTACACGTTTGTTGTCACTTAGAGATTAACACATATCATTGGACTGTTACACAACAAGGCGCTTGTTCCCATCCCGCGTTGTGTCACGTTCTATTTCACGCCATGCCGGATAAAAGTAGCCCGTTTTCTCGCTTTTCAGGCCTTTCGATGAGTTTCCCACAGCGTGTCACTGTTTCTCTCGGTCAGCGCCTGCTCGGAGCGTGTCTCGCCTCGCAGACTACAGCCGCCAGCTGATCTCCCGGCCGGCTACGCTTGGGATCGATTCCTCTGCGGGGAAATCGATTTCGATTCCGACTCAGGGCGGGCTGAATCGATTGCAATTCCGACCCAGCGTGGGTTTTCCAAAACTGAATCGATTCCGATTCTAACTCAAAGTAAAGTTTATCGTTTTCGAAATCAGTTTCACCAAGATCATTCCCAAAAACGTCGTATGCTTCGCACAAAATACGGTACAAACAGTAATCACAAACTGTTATTTCGTCAACAGATGCAAACACCATTATATGTGTGCAAAAATGCACATGAGTCAGGGACGTGGCAAAGGGGGGCCATGGGGGCTATGCCCCCCCTGAGCCAAGCGGTCTACGCTAGATACAAAGCGATTTCGCATGTTACGTAATAGTGATCAAATATGTGTTGGAAAATGAAACATTGTATGCTCTCCTGTGCATTAAGTATAAGATAAATTACCAAAAATTACTGCCTTTTCTTGTAAATTTCGTCATATGCCTCTGGCATATGACAAAAATTAACATTTGCCCCCCCCCCCTGAGGGAAATCCTGGTTACGTGCCTGATATGAGTGCTCCATGGACAGAAAATACTCGTCGATATTTCACTTTTTCGTCATCAGTGTAACGTAGATACCATACATAGAAGTGAACACATTATCACATTGCCATCAGTAATAGGAAGAAAGCATACATAAGAGTGAAATCAGTGCCGCAGCACACTGCGTCAGCTTTTTTGTTTCGTTTTTACATTTATTTATGTATTATTGTTAAATTCATTTAATTACGAAGAGGCCTGGTGTGCCTTAGTGTTGCACCTTTGGAGTTGTGAAGAGGTCTGGAATTTTTGGTCTGCGAATTTTCAGGAAAAAATCGCAAGCCATTTTCATGCTCAAGACATTCAAGCTTTGAAGTCAGACTTTGCCATTGGAATGGATTCAAATTCTGCCTCCGTTTGACAACCGTTTACTTCACCTCCGACTCCGATTCTCTCCGACTCAGTGGAATCAGTTCTGATTCTTATTCCAGCCGGAACGAAATCGATTCTGGAATCGATCAGCGCGCTGGGTGCCCTCCCCCCCTCTCGCTGTCGCTCTGGAAACCTTGACCTTGGTAGATTGGTGGGGACCGTGCCTCACTGCTGACGTCAAAACCTCGGGGCTGGTCACCGCCGCCGCTTAAGCGATCAGGGAATTCTTTGCTCGAAAAGCCTGTAACTGATACCGATCCATTTTTGCGTGCCCGGCTGGTTTTGCGGTACCAGAACTTCATGCAGTCTCCGAACAACCGTATGGCATGAGCCGCCGCGGTGGAATTCCTCCTGAGTCCCTCTGACTATGCAGCATGCACCACCGCAGCCGGACCTCTCCTCTTGAACGTCGATCAGCTCACGCCCCCAGACAACGTGCCGTAGTGGGATCGCCCCTGAGCGCTCGTTCAGTATGCGGCACCGCGCTGCACCCCCTCCCCTTCGGAGCCTCTGCTCAGCGCGTACCACCGCAGTGGAACCTTCGCTGGCCGCCGATCATCACAACCGGTCGCTCCTGGCCCCCGCGCGGCGGGCACCCCACCACAATGGAACCGTTCTGAGCCGCCACTCAGCATGTGTCGCTGCGCCGGGTATCGGGTGGCCGGTCGGTGCGCTGGCCGAACCGCTTGGATGATGGGCTCACTTGCGGCCGCACGCGCTTCGTGGAATGGGGACGCGTGTCGTAGTGAGGGTGCATACTGACGATGAAAGCGTTCTCCCCGGCATGCACAGCCAGCCGCTGGACTGGTGTGCGGGTCTTGGAGTGGTGTTTAACCCCCATGGGTCGAAGATCCGCTTTGAATCTGCAGGCAAGAAGTTGGCATGCACGTGATATTTTCTCAAGACAGTACCTCGGCAGCCGTTGGAGCTGCCGCTAGAGCGGTGCAGGAGCAGCTCGCACTGGGCCGAAATGAAGCTATACGGAGGCTTCGTGCAGTGCCAATCGGCGTGGAACTACCCTCATGAGGCTTTACGACTCCTCACAATTAGTGCGGCGTGACCTTGCATCGTGCACGGCCGACGAGCTCAGATCGGGCGGCGAGGTCGGTTTTAAGGTCACATCGGCGGCAGTTGGAAACTGTTCAGTGCTGCTCGGCATGGCCGCATGACGCCTGACACATTTGCTCCGTGATTGGTGAAATATTATGCATGTGATTACGCTTTGGATTGCCAGTCTGTCTGTCTTATTTATTTTTTATTTATTATATCTTAGTCTTATTATTTATTATATCCAGATTCTGTCTGCCTTACCAAAAGTTACTCCATCTACGGTGCCGTGGTGGAGGGTTTTGTTTTAGGATTATCATACCATTTCCTTTAAGGATTTCACCAGCTCTGCGATGTTTTTATCCTAGAACATATTTGCAAGCAGATGTGCATAAAAACAATGAAAATGTCACCTTTTGTCAAAGATGTGAACCTGCCATTCATCCTGGTGATCACTATCGTATACACATACAAGAAATGCTTTCCTACCACCATGAACCTAAGGAACAGGGCCCCATCTCGGGTTTTTTGCTTGCCAATTCTTGCGTTTTGGACGCAGCTTCACAAAACTTGGCCACTTTTCGTATCCGTCCCTTCTCCCTACTGTAACAAAATTTCGTAGTTTTAATTTGCTCGGGAAAAGAGCCAGGCGATGTTTTTGGGAAGCACCTCAGGCCTTTTTTGGTCCTGTTAAAGGTAAAAGGAAAATACCGCCCAAAATAGGGTTTTAAAGACAGAACTTTAAACTTGAAATGGATGTATGGTTAAATAACCGGGCATGGATACAAAAGTAATTTTGTTAACCTGAGGTAACGTCAGAAGGTCACGTTAAGATGAAAAGTCAAAATATAGTTTCATGGTAATTAATTTGTCGCTCATTTTTCGAATGCAAAACTGGGAATAAATATGACGTAAAAGAACTCCCTCTACTTGTGAACTAAGCTTCAGATTGATATCAGGTCGGGCAGGGGCGTCAGTTTCTGTAAATGATTGGATGGGTCGAACAGAGGGCCCGAAAACGTAACCTCCCTACAAATGTGGGTTTCTTATCAAATTTATCCCACTTTCTTTTGATCATTGGAAATTTATAGCGTTTTTGTTACTATTTTTTAAATAGAAAATTCCATATATCGCCGTGTATGTATATATATATGTATATATACATGTATATATATGTTTGGGTAGATAGATGGACAGAAGATAGGAAGACAGAAAGCTACGTCACTTTCTGCTTTATTCCATACTTTCCGCCTATCTGTTAGGTATTGCAGCCGCTTTTTCGTTATTTTTGCCCATTTCCCTTTAACCCGTCCCCGACTGGGGGAGCAGTTGATGGCCCCCCCTGAGGTTTTTCTGGGATTGCGAGAGAACCAACAAACACAGAGTCACCAAACTTTGTGTACCTTTTGCCCCATCAATTTTACATCTCGTGTCAGAATTTTGATCTCAGGTCACGTGCCTGACCTAGGTCAGGTCAAACAGACCTATTTCAAAAAAGCTAGCGCCCTGTAACTTTTTCGCAAAACAAGGTATCTCAATAATACTTTCAGGGATTAGTGATCGTGATAGATGCAACAAATCTGCTATCTTAGATTTTCGAAATTTTCCGGGTCATTGACCTAAGGTCAAGCCCATTTTTAAGACATATCGCTGTTTTTTTCGGAAATTGACGGAATATTCCATAACATTTTTAGTGTGGAGTAAAGCAGACATCACTTCCAGCCATTGCCCTGAGGTCAGGTCACGAATAACTGTAGTGGGCCAAAATGTACCACCGTCAAAATCGACGATGAATTACTCAGAATGGGTAGAAAATGGCGGAACTAGCTTGCACAGACGTAATTAATACCAGGAACCTCAAAAGTTTGAAAAAAAATTGCATATTTTGGAAATAAACAGGCTCTTGCAAATAAAGCTCCGCCAACTTTGTAGATTGGTAACTAATCAATTTTTCCAAAATTTAACCATGAAAAACCACCACAAAAACCACAAAGATCAATAAAATTGACAAAGATCGTCTTTTTTTCGCTAAAATAAAGGAACGCCAAAAATAGTTCCCGTCAATTTGGTACCGCATACGGCAGCGGCGCACACTGACAGCTGGCGGGGGAATTACGGTGTCTTTTACTCAACGTTTCGGCGTATATATTGAACAAATCTGGGGAAATTAGACGTGTATCGGCATCCGCGGACCTTGACTTGTGCGCTGGTGCCTTTACCTATGCGTTATTAGTCACAGCCCTTGAGATCCAGGCCATTTCTCGGTCTCATGCAGTCGGCTATGAGAAAACATATATAGGGCGTAAATTGGTTACATATTATCTAAAACTAAAAATGAGACCAGTTTCGAGCTCTACTCGTCACAGGCTTTCCAACGGTATGCTTATTTTTATCGTGCGACCAACCGTTCGTGAGTTAGAGGGGGGGACAGTCAACTGCCCCCCCCCCAGTCGCCCATGTTTGAGACGGACCGTCGTGCGAGGGTTACAACCGG
Organism: Capitulum mitella; assembly: GCA_030062745.1. NCBI lineage: Eukaryota > Metazoa > Arthropoda > Thecostraca > Pollicipedomorpha > Pollicipedidae > Capitulum > Capitulum mitella. The sequence continues at coordinate 1,675,201 of CP099840.1, read as the reverse complement.
CAGGAAAATATCGGAGGGGCACAAACCAACATTGGAGGGGCCCAGATCGTCATTGGATGGGTCATGGCCCTCTCAAAAGAATACAAATCGACACCCCTGAGGTCGGGTCACGGAGCTATGACCTAAAATGTCAGTGTACGTATCCTGTATCACGACAGCCGTCAAACGGAATTTTGGAAGTAGAGTCAGTTGAAATGATTGGAAACATTTTCAAACGATGTGGAATGCACTTCATTCCATGTGACTTTGAGGCCATTGGAGGTCATTGAAGGTCAAAAGTCTGGAGTTGATCTGATTAACATGTGACCACGACAGTTCTCCCCTTCTCATGTCCTTGGCGCCGCCAGTGCTAACATCACACTAACACTGTCATACAAGATGTACACTTTCAGCATTACATGACTTGTAAAAGGCAAAAAGTGTTATTTACTTTTTTGTTCCATTCACTTTTAAATGGCAAATCTCCCCATTTTCGAAACCCCGTGAACGCCGGTAAATTTTATCAAAATTTCAAATGTATGAACCATTGGTTAAAGCCCCATCCATACCCTCTCGATTCATGCCAATTGCAGTGAGATTGGTCGGTTAACAGCAAAGTTATAACGAGTCCAAAAATATCCCCCATTTCGACTTTTTGTCCCCCATATCCATAGGTGGGCATCGTTACTCAAAAATGTAACTTCGTTACTCGTTACTCCGTTACTCAAAAAAGCCAGTCCGTTACTCGTTACTCCGTTACTCTGCCTTAAAAAGTAACGGAAGTTACCGTTACTCCGTTATTCCGTTACTTTTTTAAATGCAGTGAAAACCAAGCGAACGCGGGTTTTAAGTCTTTTATGCAGCTTTGTGGTTGCAAAACGCATTCCATATACAAAGGGAAGAAACAAAAAGCGCTTACCCAAAAAACTCCGCTAGCTGCCCACTGCCCTCATCAGCCGTTGTAGAGTCGGCGGCGCCGGGACAACAGCCGCGGCGGGTATTCTACCACTGTGTTAGCCACAATGTTCAAACCAACGAATTCCTGTTCATTGCCCGCGGCGCCGACGGAGCGGGAACAACCGGCGCTGGAGCGGACGCATGCAAAATGCGACAAACAGCGGACATCTATCGACTGGGTTTGATCAACAATGCCTCTCGAAGTATCCGCCCTGAACATAATGGTCTCCGTTCAGAGCTCGTTTCGGTCTCGCGAACTTCTTGTTTTGTTTTGAAATTATGTGTGTGTATTAGTTTGTGTACGAGCGCGCGTGGAGGTAAGATTCCTGATACCCCTGACGGTTTTTTAATACCAAACGACGAAGGACTCAAACAAACATGACTGATATGGATTTTATTATTGTGAAATAAAAGACTAAAAAAGGTGCTTTAGTACCTCTTCACCACCCTTGAAAACACAAATTAGCTATAAAAACATGGTCATAAGTAAGATGCAACGGAGGATGTTAGCCGTTCACAAGTGGAACATTTTGGAACGATGACGTTACCTGACATGACCCCTGTGAAAGGCCAAAATTGATATCAATGAACTCGCTATTGTCTTACGGTTCAGTATATGTCGCTTAAGTACAGCTTTTCAGGGACAAGGTATTGTGTCTATTTACCTAATTCCAAGGACGTGTTTTGACCTTTCATGGCGTCTGGTGGCCTCAAAATTGACCTGAGGTCAAAACTCTTGAATGTTTTCGTCTCGGTTTGACAAAACCTTTCCGCCGGTGTTTTCCTTTTTCCGTGCGATATATGGAAGTCGAGATCCTGGGAGGTACGGAAATCCGCGCTCCCCTCCGGCCGGGCAAACGGCATTCTGACCCCGGCCGGAGACGGGTTCAAAACACTTCATTTAACCCTATTCCCTGGGGGGGGGGCAGATTCTGCTACCCGTGTCTTTTTGCTTATCGCTCCCACACTGTTTGCCGCAGCGCCACAAGATTTTCTGGCATTTCATGGAATTGATACACACGTGTTTTGTCAACATTTAAAAAAAAATCGGTCCCGCAGAGGCGGTTCCAAGCCCCCGTTTTCGGCGGTAATGTGCTGTGCGTGAAGCTTCAAAGTTGTGCGGTTCACTATCGTGACATTCTGAGTAGAAATAAAGATCACTGACTCATTTATATAGTCATACACATCCTAAACAATGCGTATGCACACACATTTTCAGGCGAACGCACACCCAGGTACTGAAAAAATGGGGGAGCACACTATCGTGCTTATGGTGCCCTCCCAATTTTGTTTACCTGGATCCACCTCTGCGCTACATATAAACTTAAACTGGCTTGCTGGTTGTACATCTGATGTTTATATCACCCAAAACAAACAAAAACAAAGGAAATTTCTTATTTCAAAAATCACCCTTCTTGCCCTCCTGGAACTGCCTATGGTTTTCTATTTTAAATTCCAGCTTTCGGTATATAAAAGACTTTGACATTCCAAGCTGAACCGTGTTATTCCCGTGAAAATTGGTTGGTAAACACGGCCGCAGTGACCTTTCAAAAATCCCCAAATTTTGGAGTTTGTTTGCCCCCACGCCCTATTTTCGCAATTTTTGAATTTTTGGGGTCCGGAATTGGAGATCTCGTTGAAACATATTAAATGGCATTCATCCCATCAACATTGGACGAATGCATCTCGAGATCTCTGGAAGGGCGGGGAGGGGAGGGGGCAGAATTGGTAATCTTCACCTTTCGGCCAATGCATATTTTTCGAAGGTGCAAAAGTGGCAACGGCTCATATCATGTTTCAGTCTGGGTCCTCACTTCTGCGTCTACAAAAAATAATGTGTCAGCCGAAAGGTGTTTCGGCCAGTTGATATTTTTCTTCGGGAACGTAGAAGTGGTAACTCGAATCGCATGGACAATGTAGCCTGTCCTCCAAGTTAAAAATGATTTAACCTAACCTAACCTAAAACCTACTGTATGGTTGCAGGGATTGCCCTAGATGGGCATGTAAAACTAATTTTTTGTTAGGTTCAATTTGCTTGTTTTTTTGGTTTGGTTAGCTCGTATCGGCTGAAGGCAAACATGTGTCAACTGAATCAAAATTCAAGAGTTACCTAACCAAGTCAGTTTACACATCCAGTAGGGACAGTGCTTAGAAAAATACCTGAATGGGCTAAATTGTTCACACAACTTGTGTTGCCACTTCCGCGTCTCCAAAAATTACGGGTAGGCGTCGGCCGAAAGGTGGATTACCGCATATCTGCCCCCCCCCCGGGTAATGTGAATCTCACTGCCTGCAGAGAATATGTTTAAGGCAAATAGTCCAAGCAATAGTCGACAAGCTCATAATTATGCTTCACTACTGACAACTTATTGTGCACATTGTTCTCACCTGGAAATACCGTAAATAATGCTTCCTCTATGATATGTGCCTTTGAAAGGCTACTCTTGTGACCCTTGATTATAACCTCTTTCGGTCGGCACAGGACATACGTAAAAATGACGTTTTTCCCCTCCTCCTTAAACTCAAAGTACGTTTCTAGATGTGGCCATGGGTGACCCAGACCGGGCTCGTCCTCTGCCTCCGAAGCTGAGGCACCGTCAGACTCGGAGTCAAGGTTTTCGACCTCCAGTGGCGGCGTAAAGACGCCTTGATGGGACATTTTAGTGTCAGGTAGTTAAAATTTCAGACCAGTCAAGAATCAGTCACCACTCCATCGCCCTATGGACATCACAGATCCAAGGCCATGGCGGCAGTAATCATGTGCTCAGCAGCCTTGGGTGATCTTGGCGGTGAACCGTGTGGCGGTGATAAGCAATCCGTGACTAACTTAAGACAACGTTGAAAACTGCCGTCAGCTGGCTGTTCCAGTATAAATGATAATAACTTTGATATCTTTTGAAAAATGACGACTGGTTAATTTATAATTTTAAGTCATATCAAACTTACGCATAATTCAATACTTTTGTCCCAAAAGAGACCAAAGTCAGCTGGCCTTTTTACTGAACCATTGCTGCCAGCTTGCCGTCAACGTTTATCAGCTGACGAATATTGTCAACAAGTCTACTCTGCGATTGTCAGCTGAGTGCGCGCCCAGCCGCGCTTGTATCGCCGCGCGCTATTGGGTGTTGGCTATTCAAGTAGCCAATGGCGTGTGCCGATGCAAATAAAGCCTGACGGTGTCTGTAAGGAGTTAAAAAAGTAACGGAGTAACGGAGTAACGGAGTAACGGACCAAAAAGTAACGGAGTAACGGACCACAAAAAAAACCTCCCTTTTCCAATCCCTAAAAAAAAAAAAAAAAAAAAAAACTTTTTTCGTTACTCAAAAAAGTAACTTCGTTAGTAACGGAGTAACGGAGTAACGGACCAGTGCCCACCTATGCCCATATCCACCCTTCTCAACATTCTGAAAACTTCTTTTCAAAATGTAGTTTAGGTCGTGGCAAATCGATTACCCTTTGTTGCGATGGAATCGGACGTATAGTTTTTGAGATCTCAGGGATGGAACAGGCGAATCCTCCTCTTGCCAGAAATTGGCTAAATCGTCTAGTCCTCCGAGAATAAGATTAACACCATAACTTAACTGGCATACGTTCCGTTGCAGTCCTTCACTGCCGGTGGTTTATTTGTGATCGAAGAAGAGGTGGTCTAATGTTAACTAAGGTTTGGAAATCTCCACTCATCTTTAAACCATGAAGGACACCAGGGTATGGTTTTCGCATGAACAAATTGTATGTTGTTAAAACCCTTTCCAGGCCTCCATGCATTGAGATAGGTATTAAGTTCAAGCAGTGGCGTGATTTCAGCCGGTCTTTTATGCATCTCCAGTCAGAGCTGTGATGACTTCCTTGGTCGTAAGTTTTCTCCCCTATTGCTTCTCCCTAACTCGGGTAATAAATTTAACATGAGCTACTACACCAAGCTTGACACTACGCTGTACGGCCGTAATGTATTGTAGATTAATTCTGAATAGAGACCATTACTCAGAAGCTGCAGGCACCTTACGGCAGGCACTTCTCACTTAAATACGGCCCTCATCTCCTCACTTAAACACATTCTCCGTCCAATAGCTGTTTACCAAATCTGGCGGGCCCTGAAGAGAAATAGACCGGGGCTGCAGCTCAGTCTCCCTATCTGGCGATCTTGCGGCGTTCTCGGCGGCGCCGCCGCGCCGCGTAGCGGTCTGCCGATCGAGGACACGCTCTGAAGCAGACTAATTAAACAGGACGCCGGCCGCCGACACGCCGCCGCGCGAAACCACGCGGCCGCGGCCGCTGCCGAGTTCACGGCTGATGGGGAGCGTGCCGGGAAAGCGGGGGACACGTCGCTCCGACAGAGCTGCGACAGACGTTTAGGCAGAGATCTCGGCATATTTTGATGTGTTTCAATCAAATGTGTGGGATAATGTCTATCTGTGTCCCATTTCCGACACCGCTGTCAGAAATCGGTGATCATTTCAAGACTTAAATGGTCACATAAGCATTCATTGGCTCGTACGCATATCGAACAACACAGCTGCTAACACCATAGGTGTAGGAAGGGTGGGTGGGGGGGGGGGGCAAAGGGCAAGTGGGCAAGGGGCATTGACCCAAACTTTCCAGCTTGAACGTTAGTTTTGTAATATGGCAATGAAGGAATCTGGTTAAAATCTGCCAAGGCCCGTTCCTACCCCCGCCCAAGACGTTTTAATTTTTGTTTGATAAAAGTACGTCTGACTTAGGCTCATGGATATGAAGATAGAATACAGCGCCACTGGAGGGCTAGGTGTATACTCCGGCAATGCTCCAGCAAACTTAAGCCGTTGATATTGGCACATGAGGTATGTCTGGACATATCCGTTCCCGATTTCCAACTCAGCCGTCAGAAAGTGATAGTCATCTCGGAACTAAAATGTTCTCATACGATTTTTTGACCTGTGCATATGTTGAACAGCATGGTTACCAGTAGGTAGCCGTGCAACATACCTGTAGGTAGCCGAGTACACCTATGACGACGTCATAGGTGTAAGAAGAGAGCGGGCAGGTAGAAGTTAACCAAAGTTTTCAGTTTAAACGTTAGTTCTTTAGGGTTGCAAGGAAAGAATTTGTTTAAAATCTGCCAAGGCCCGTTCCTGCTGCCGACGTTCTCCAAAGTTTTTATGCCTATAAGCTTCTCAGATGGAACTGCGTACTTGCGTGAGCAAAGTACCATCTTGAACATATTGGTTGATGATATTGAAAGTATTTATGATGCTTGTGATGCACATGACCGTTGTCATAGTACCCTCTTCTCCTTTGCCTTCACGAGGATTGGCCTTCCGTCTTTTGGCGTAGAACTTTCTGTCTGCCGACGTACAGAAATGTACTGGGAAAACGTGCCAACTTAACCACAAAACTTTACTACATTCCTCCCGGAAACCTATCATACTTCAGGCATTCGCTAATCGACCACACAGGCGTACCCCACCACCCTCCCGCTCCGCCCACAACTACGTGCTGCCAACCGCTGCTTCGCGGATCCATGAACAAAGTTCTGCTCCATCCCGTCTGGAAGCTCGACAGTCCGAAACTTCCTGCGGTGAGACCGCCGCTCCCGGGCCCGCAACACGTGCCGGGCGGCGGCCGCTGCCGGCGCGGCCGCCGCCGGAGCCAGCTCCGGTCAGTGTGGGATCTGCGGCCGCGGCGGCGGCACCGCCGACGCCAGCTCCGCGGGCGCCGGCTCCTCGTGACGGCTGAGGCGCGGCGCGGCGAGGAGACGGGCCGCGGAGGTGGCAGCCGAGGGGGCGCACAGTGGGGAAGTGGCGGGGAAGGGGAATTAGGGGAATCGGAGAGGGTAGGGGAATCGGACCGTGGGTACGGCGGAGAACCGGTGCTGAGGTCAGAAGGTGGAGGAGGGGGGCGAGTGAGCGAGTGTGGATGTCAAGTTCGAGCCGGCGGTGTGGCGCGTGCCGGGGATGTGACGCTTGCGGGGGATGTGACGACGGCGAGTGACGGTGCAGAGGCCGACTGGTCACGACTCGTCACGGAATGATCGTCCAGGACGGCAAAGGTAACGCATGCCTTGAACATCCTCTGTATGTGCCTCCAAACAGGAGGAAGTTAAACGTTACATTCCGCTGGCTGAGCACGACTTTTTGAAAACGCAAACCTCAAACAAAACTGTTGAGCATTGCCTTAAAACATCCAGTCCTCTCTCATACCAGAAGCCTGGACTGCGGTGATGTGTGGCTCAATGGAGAGAGCGCTGGTCTCGCCGTTTTGGAAAAAAAACGGTCGTGAGCATTGTCGACGGTCGGTGTTTGGTTCGCGGGACAGACGGCAAACGGCCAATAGACGGTCATGCTGACCACCGCACGGTCATGCGTATCCTTGACGGTGTGTTACACTTTCGCCCCAAAATCGGCCGTTCCTGGCACTGCCTGACCAAGTGTGGGATTCAGAGGCATGCAACGAAATCTGCTTGACACGGACAACGATCTCAATTGCCACTTCAGCATCTCGTTCGGGTCAAGTGTAGCGAAGCTTAGATTAAAACATGAGACCGTCAGCTTTGCTATAGTTTTACAAACCATTGAATTGTGTTATTTGAGCTATGACACGTAGCCGTGGGCGTTCTGAGTACTGTAATAGCAAACATTTATTTCAACCTTAACATCATAGGGAGTAGCCTATTGAATATAAGGAAGAGCATCTGTAGCTCATGCATTATATCTATGGTACGGTAGCTGAAGGCCAAGAGTATACGTAGGTGAAGGAACAGTATCTACGGACTGGTTTATGAAAAATAATAATTTTTCCACCAATTATTAAGAAATAATGTTAGCAAGGAAAAATATAGAAGAGTTCATCTTATAAGAGACAAGCGCTCACACAATCAAGTCTCAGTGATGGTCGCCAGTCATAGAACCTCACCAATAGCCCACAGTATCTACCGTGATGCTGTGATGGAAAATATCAGCAGTTACCCGGCTATGCGTGTCATATGGCTGCTGTTACTGATGAGTTCCAGGGATACCGAAACCACGAGATTCAGATTTAAATGGTTTAGAAGGTCGGTGATTCGATGGAGTTCGTGGAAAAATGCCAGACTTACGTTGTGTGCTATATGCAGGCACGTACTCAGAATTTTCCTGGGGTAGAGGGGGCAAACGCCAAGTGTTGTCATGTGCCTGGGGCATTGTCATATTGCCTGGGGCATAGTTGCCCCAGGCAACTATATCCCAATTTTATAAGAAAAAACAGTAATTTTTTGTAATTTGCTTCATATTTAATAAACAGGAAAACATATAATGTTTGCTCTTGGGAACATTTATATGATCACTTGTACGTATTCCTGCGAAGCCGCTATATATCTAGTGTAAACCGCTTGGCTCGGGGGTCATAGCCCCATGCCCCCCCCTGCTACGTCCCTGGCTATGTGGCAGGTTTGGTACCTTTACTACAGTCGCAAGACAGTATTCATATGCGTATATGCTGGTGTACTGCCAAGATTATATGATGCTTGTGATTGTATGACTTTGTGTGACCTTTGGTTTTTATTGATTGATGAAAAATGTTTTTACTGGCGATTTTGTGTGTTCCTTTGCCGTCCTTCCGTGTGACATGTTTGCATTGGGCGTTACGCAGCGATGCATCAGAACTAAAAAGAGAACGGATCGTTCCCTCCCGTTTGTCTTTTGAAACTTGAGAACTTATTCTTGAACTTATTCTTTTAACACCATGTCGCATGAAATGGGCAATTAGTCATTGTCTCCCTGTTCCAATTAGTCTCAACGCAAAGCTGAAATTGGTCGGCACCTTTTTGAAAGGCAGTGTAATACGGTTCACCGTACTCTTCACGCCGGCGTCTTTCCGAGTTCCTCGTTTCAGCCGCGGGCCGTTCTGAAAACCCCTTTGTCTCTCGGCCGCCGCCCCCCGCCTCAATGAAAGGGGTCCGGTGATTTACGGGCCGGACGGCCGAGTCCGGCGCGGCAGTCACGTTCTCGGCCCGCCGCCGCCTCAACAGGACGCCACTCCCCGGCGGACGGCCGCGCGCCGCCCGCCCCGCCGCCGCTGATCTATCGTGCTCGCCGTGGGAACTGGCTCACTGGTGCCCCCGCCTTCGTGGAGGCCAGCCCACAGGTGTTTGGGTGTAGTGGCCGAGGCGGCGACGGCGGCGGCGGCTTCTTTGTGAATCGCCGTGGCTGGCTGCGTGGTGTTCGCATCATGTACATATCTGTCGATGTGTGGCGAGCGTTTTATGTTTAGACCGCGGCCGCCGGTTGCATGCGAGAGAATTTGCCATTCGGAGAAGATACCTCGAGGAAATATTGCTTAAACTACCTTTACATTTCTTTACAAGCGGCCTATCCTCATACCGCATGTCTGCATATATTTGCTAGACTTGCACCGGCTTGCTTCAAGAGCATGTTAGCGTTCTAAATGCAGTATTTCATGCCAAATACTAGCGCTTGTTTATAATCTCGTTACTTTACGGCCCCTGGCAGACGGGCAATTTCCCTTTGTTCTCCAGTATGTTCTGGTATTTCTTCAAAAGTTGTAGTGGCACCAAATATTCATTATTTTTCTTCTGTTCGTGACGGTTCGAACACATTGTGACTGCGGACATCGGGGTGAAAAGGGAAATGATTTGTCCTTCAGGAAAAGCAAGGCGTTCATAATTTCCCTGCTCAGGTACGACTGTGGCGCATTTGGGAGGTAAAGGAATACTATTAATGTTCAAGCTAAGTCGTAATCTTTAATTACAAAACATTGGCCCTTTCCAACATTACGCCCACACCGCCAAAATGTGCACGTATATAGGTGTTATAACGCCAATGTGCACGAATAGGCTACCATCCTTTAAGGCTGAAGTGGCAGGACCAAATAAGCCTTCACTGCAGACCATTTATGAATTCATTACAGCTTAGTGTTTAGGCCTTCATTAAAAAGGAACTGGACCCGTGGTAATATCAGTCTGAAACTACGAAACTTAGTCCCTAAGTGCATCGTCTGCTGGACGAAACCACCACCGGCACAGCCGAAGGGGGGGGGGGTCGCGCCCTCCCTTTGGCCCACATTTTTTTGACCATTGCACATCGTCTTCACAGAAGACGGTCTCGTATGATTTCAGTTCATGCTGAGCTCCGGCCCCCTCCCCCCTCAAAAAAATCCTGACTGCGTCCCTGAAAACCCCGATATTTGACAGTCATTGCCAAAATGACAAGGCCAAATCAAATCAAATCGAACAAGTTGGTATCCATGTTGGAGACATCTAATCAGGCTTAATATAAAGCACGTTTGCTTGATGTAATCTTAGAACGTTCTCGAAAAAATACGGAAAATCTTTAGCAAAAGCCTTCTGGTTCCATTTTCGGTCGACGGATAAAACCACAGAACTGTGGCAGCACTCGGAACATAACGTTATATATTCGGGTTGTTTGGAAAAGATCTCTGAACATGATTTGTCGGGGGTTACGTAAAAATGTCGGAGTTTGATGAGGCAAGCTGGAATATCTCTATTTTGGCTGATTGCAGGCAAACTCAACACAAATGCATTGTAAACAGTCATGCTCTTATGAGGAACAAACACGGTATTATACCATTATAACATAATATAGGCCAGTAGAGCTTCGTGCTCACTACCTCACGGTCGTGTCGTATCCTTGACGACACGTTAAACTTTCGCCACAAATGTACCCATTACCTGGATTGCATATCGCGTGTGGGGATCGCGATAGTGCAATCTATGCTCTGTTCAGCAGGGAGCTTGATTTCACGCCATCCTAGGGAGCCGGTCGGCTAATATTTTTCAGATCGGGTGAGCGGGCACAGAAAAAGAGCGCAGTCATACGATAGATGAAAACCATTTCGAATGCTTGCTTGTTTGGTTGACTGTTATGTGCAGATATCTTTTGCATTCTGCTGTCAATAGCTTTGGTAACCAGGTAAATATCTCAAACCTTACCAGTGCTAGGCCTAAGCAGTTGAACCCCTAACATTACTATAAGATTGGTAAAACACACGGTCCACCTGCATGAGAATTTCAGTCATATCAAAAAACCTTTTACAAATCGCGTGATAAAATTCCCGACGCAACGTCTTTCCAGAATACGGAAAATTCAGCGTATTTTAATTCAGATAGCCACTGCACTACCTTGCGGGCTTAATATCAGTGGTCTGCTTTTATTACGACTAAAGCCGTAAGCCAAGTGAGTCACTTCAGGTGGTGGGGAAAAATCGAATAGAGCGGTCAACCTGTCGCAGCAGTTACACTTTATTGAAGCTAATAACTTTGTAAACCTCCTAGATCTATGTTTCTGCCGGTGTTTTGGAGCCGCTCAGTAACGTCAGCGATCAATATCATGAGGAACTGCGACACTTGCATGTCCTCGGATTGAGAATAATGAAATAGATCGACAGACATCTGTTTTATCGCAAAATTCATAAATGGAAAATAATGCGCCAAACAGTTCAAGTGGTTTCTGAAAGTCATGGGGTCTTTTGTTCAAGTCTCGATAGTATTCGAAGAATAATGGAACTTATCCGAGTAAAAAAACGTAAAGTTGAATATTTCGACTTCATTGGAAGGGCCTCGGTCGTTTGTTTGTATCAGTTGGACCCGTCGTGGATGGTAGTCAGAATGCACCCATGAAAAACGAAACGATTTGATGAACCGCGATAAAAACCTCAATGAAAAGGCTCATAGTAAAACACTAAAGAGCGAGAACAGTACAAATAACCAATACCCCTATTGGCTGATTAAACTCAGCAACCACGACTTGCCCATATAGGTCGGAATATTATTACATTTTTGCTCATGATTCTGCGTATAAAAATAGGGCCCAAATTTCGAGAGAAACGAACCATTTTTTCGTTATGCGCCCCACAGGGCGTCTTACGGGTACCAGGAGCCTGCAGCTTAAGAACATGCCGATGTTACACATCCTTTCATCGGTCGCCTGAGCTGGCTAAGACCCACTGTCTGAAAATGAAGGCAGGTTTGTGGTAAAAGTGATTTACATTTTGAAACATACATCATTCATTAGAAGCTCAGTGCTTCGAGTCGAGTGACCTCTAATGCACCATGGGGCCATGGACAACGTTCTCACGGGGTCTGCTCCATGCCGTACTTATGCTAGCTAATATAAAAAAAATAAAAGGCTCTGGGAACGAGATGATAGATCAAATAGTTTTGAAAGCATTATGTTTGCGGATGAAAAACATTGGTTTTCGTAGCGTCTTCTCCAATCCTCAATAACGAAACTGATTTATTTTTGCCTTTGCCATAAACATGGCAAGGCATAGGTGGGTCAAAACGAAAAACAAAGTTCAATTGCTGACAAAAATAGGCAAGCGCAATGGTTTCCAGTGTCATGTGGCTTCATGGACGATGTACATCATCTTGCTTCGTGCGTAAAGCAGTTCTGGCCGAGTTTCTTGAGACCCTTTCCATTGTTTTGAACATCCATATGTGACTAATCAGTCACAATGAACAGTTGCAGACAAATGCAGGTTGCGAAGCGAACTCCACATTTCCCCCGGCAACTACCGGCTTTCTCCGTTATGTCGCTGTCGGTCAGGTGTAACGAAAAGAAGTCCGGAATGCGGAGAAGTTTCGGCAGCGTGAAGGAGCGCGCGGCGCACAAAAGAGCGACACGGAGAGGCGAGAGAGAACCCGAAGATCGACGACGGACAATGCGGACAGATGTCGCGGCCTCCCGCGGCGTTCTGGCGGACCGGCGGCCGGAGCGGGCCGCCGTCACCGGCCGCCTCCGACACCTGTCGAAACGGCCGTCCGTCTTCGTCTCCGTCCTCTCCGTGACGACACAGCCATTTGTCAACGGCGCCTGTCGATTCGCCCAGGCGCCCGAGGCGGTCTGCCGGGGGTTGGAGAGGCGGGGGGGGGGGTATCCGACGGCTGGCGCGCGTCAAATCCAACCGATACGGTTTCTCCGGTCACGCGCCTCCTGTCGGCAGCTGCCGAGCTGGAGCGACGATACCGGCGGTGCTTTCACTTCTGTTTGTTTGCCGGGGGCCGGCGCTGCGGGAGCTGGCAATTTCGCCAGGGGCGGCTGGCGCGTGGGGCTTCAGTGTCTCTTCTCCTCCCGAGATGTCTGGACGCCATTCACGAGCGACAGTCGCCGTGTGTCCTGCTGTCCTGCTCTCTGATCCGACGGCAGCTTTCAACAAGCCGCTATCCCCTATTCGGGTGGGAGTTATGTGAGCATCGTCTAAAGCGCAATGCATGGTAATCAAAGATTAGAAAACAGACGGTATGAAATATCTCACTTAATGTTTTCGCTTAGAATTCTTTTAGTCTAAAATATAGGACACTACCAAAGGCCTTCTTACACTGACGGTGACTTGGGCGATATTCTGAGCGGTTTTGTTTGGCTGGACGCATCGATACAATCGCGACCGTCACCTCCTCCAGTCACGGCCGCGGATTTCCGCCGTAGGAGCCACCAGACGGCCACCAGGGAAGGCCGACCGTGTCACCACCCGCGCCATCACTCAGTTGGTCGTCATCACCGGCGCCATCAGTCAGTTTATCAGTCATCATTACCCGACTGCTTTGCATAGACAGCCGAAAACAATGGTCGACGGCGCCTCGTGGCCCCAACTTCCGTGGAATCCCGAGGTCGCGTGGTAGGAACAGATGCCGAGTCAAATGCAGTCGTCGGCGGCAAAACAAGGCGAAACAGCCCGTTCAAGGGTCTGTCTGGAGCATGCTGGTATTTTACGGTCGCGTGCTGTGTTGCACCTATTATTGTCTAGGCTTAGAGCATGCTGTTCTCTTTTTTTTGACTAAGTCATCACTCCATGACTGGAATGAGATGCCACAGAGTGTTTATGATGTTAACATCCTGATTATAGAGCTTCCTAATGTCCTTAACGCATGAATAAATTATGAGGGCGTAATGAAAGCATAAACAGCAAAATGAAACATAATGCCTAATGCCGACAGCAAAACATACCGCCACTTTTCCTCCCAGCTGGATCCCTCCTCTTCCCGCTCCGAAGAACGTTCCGTTGGTAGGCACTAATGCTGTGAATAACAGACACCAAACGGCCTCTCAGCTTGCCGTAATAAGCTCCAGCACAATGCTGTTGCCATAACGAGAGGCAGAGTTTCGAGTCCGTAATGAAGCAACGTCTTATCCATCGCTGGGCGAAGGAGTCGCCACCCCCATAAGGTTTTTCTTAGAAGTTAGATCAATGGCTTGCGTCAGAAACCTCAAATTTACGGTAACGACCTTGCAGTTTTTTGTATCTTTTTCGGAAAACAAGTCATTGCAAGGTCATGTAAGGCTGCCAACTTATGACGCCATTATTTAGGGCTTGCATGCTATTTGTCTGCGTCTGAGTTATAATTTGACTTCTTCGCCAGGACTCAGACGGGGTATGTCGGTTTTCGATATAGGACAGTTTGAACATATGTTTGACAGCATATCGGGTTCTGATATGCCTGAGTGACCTGTTCATTGCCAAGTGGGATCTTTATATGACCTGCAAACAGCTTTGAAACGATAGTAGGGCATTTTGTGTCGATGATTTCAGTGACGGCGTTTATTTTTGACTTTCTCAATGATCATACCTCTAGTCTGTAATAATCATGTGTCAGCTTGGCACTGCCAGCGTAGCAAAGGCTGAGAGTGACATGCAACCTCTCAGTGGCCTCACCTTGACCTCAAGAGAAAGCGACCACTGACCACCGTTGATAACCTGTAAAACTGGTACAGTACAGAAGCATGGTTTGCAGACCATAATGCAATAAAAAATACTACTTTGACAGTGGAAATAGCAAGTGATGTGGTACCTCCTCTATTTTGCCGTTTTTTTGCCGTTCTATCTTGATTAGGACGGAAGTTGACAGCAGGGTGGCAGTCAGCTCCATCATCGATGTAAATTAAAATCTTTGCGCCCATCGAGAGCTGCGTTCATAATTTGGCCGACCGCACCATTATCTTTCTCTGTCTCCTCTTTATCGCGATGTAAAATTCGCAGACCGCAGCAGCTGGTTAGACATATAGTGTACAGAAGCGCCACGAAGCCGTCATAAAACGCCACGCGGGATGGGAACCAGAGGTGTGAAACATATGTCATTTATTTTGTCGGAAACCACGTTAATGCAGTCGGCCAGACACAAAATAAGAGGGCTTTGGCGCATCCGGGCGCCCAGTCCACGAAGACAATCACGGAAAGTGGCTCACAATTCGCTGATGTGGGTTTTAGCCGCACGCAGAAGTAGTTTTCACTTGGTTCACAGACACGTGGAACAGAAAACCGTTTCTCGGCATCATGCCTCTGGAACGTTAAGGGAGATTGTATTTCAGTCTCTCGTTTCGCTAGGATCCCGCGGTGCGGGCTACGGTGTGCGAAGAACATCACCCCGTCATCTTCAGACCGCTGCTGGTCGGAGTTCATGGGTGCGCCAAAAGCTGTAATGTCGTGCTTGGGCCCACAAGGCCTGAGATGCGAAGCCGGACGCGGGCGGTAGTACTTATACACCGCCTGCGTCAGGTGCACGCGATCTAGAGTCTGTAGTATACAGTTCCATCACACAGCAGAAGGCAGACTCCTTTGCTGTCGAGCAAGGTGCATGACTGCGTGAGATGCAGATTCAGAAGAAGGATGGGGGGGGGGGGGAGCGTTGGCCCGTGCCTTGGGCAGGGATGTGAGTCAGCTCCAACACATCGCCAGCAGGAGGACAGACGTGATACAAATCCAGCAGTGCGCGATAACATAGGGTAGCACAGGACCAAGACAGGGTACCTGCGGGACTGCGGAACTCCTTGCAAATCGCGATTCAGGTGCGTCAGATGCACAGGCACGTGGCGGGGGAAGGCCAGTCTTCCGGAATGGAAGACGTGGCTACACGTAGCCACATCTTCCAGACCACATGACCCCATGGGGCATGGAGCCATGCTCCGTGCCCCCTCCCTTCCCCCGGCAATTGGTTACGTGAGGTTAATTACATGAAATTGTTGCTTTTTCCTGTAAATTTTGTCGTATGCTGGTGACATATGGCAAAATGAGGAAGCGATACCCACTGCTCAGTCATCAGCGAGTGTCCGTGATGCAGGGCGAGGGGGACCATGATCTCCAGCCGGGGAGCGCGGCGGCCGGGGGCGGCACGGCACACGGCGTGAAGGGGCCCTAATTGGCCGCGGTCCGGGCCGTGATTCGGGCCGAGAGGCGGCCGAGAGGCGGCCGGCGGCCGCGGCCATTAGCCGCCGCTCGTGATCCCCAGAGCAGCGCTCCAAGGCCGGCGCGACGGCGGCGGCGGCGGCGGCGGCGCGGGATGGTGCGTAACCGCCGGCGACGGCGGCCTGGAGCTGCTCCCGGCTGGCGGCCGGACCCGAACGTGCAGAGTCATCGCCACGAAGGGGTGTAATGGAAGGAATCGTGGCGGAGCTCATGAAGAGCGTTATGATAAGCTGCGGTTTCTTTCATAACCGGACGGTTCTACGAAAACGAAAGTACCGAAGTGGGTTAGAAAGGCTGGATCGTTGGTTCTAAAATGCACCAAACCTACCGTAAGAGCTTTCAGGAAGATCACAGTTGGAGCCCATTTGCTTGCATGTTCACCGAACTCATAATCTAATTAAACTCATCAGCCTCCCCTCAACAGGCTTCCCCTCCTCTCCACCAGACGACCACAGTCACGCGGCTTAGGGCGGCTCTGTGGTCTGTCGCGGGCGGTGATCTGGCGTGGCATGAGGAACAAACAGGTGAGGGAGCTCAAGTGAGGAACTTCTAGGACTGTTGCAAACCACGAGCCGAGGTATCCAGCCGCCACTGTGCGCTGGCATTGACAATGGGATTGGCGTCATGCTCAGTAGCCAAGACGCCGTAAATCTAGTCGGCTCACTCAGCTCCAGCGACGCAGTCGTCATCTAGCCCTGGTAACGGCTGATTTTGGCTGCAGTAGCGTCCCAGAGCATGTCGATCTGGTCAGACCGAAAACGAGTTTTTCAGGTTCCTGTCATCGGTTGGTATGTTGAAAGGTATGCTACGATGTGGTCCGTTTACTCGCAGTCACTTTGCAACATCAGGCCAGTGCATGGACTGGCTTCCTCCTGGATTTGACCGGATAACGTCTCAAGATTACACGAGAAGACGTCGAGCGTTTCGACTTGACGCACCGATTGGTATATTTCGGTTAGTTCGTATGTGTCCGTGGGAATTGGAGCTGGGATTCAGAGCATGCTTCAACGTAGTTCCGACACCATAAAGATGGCCGCAGTCAAAGCTCTAGTGACTAGAGGTGACTTCAGCCTGGGGTTAGCACCACGAGGCACTTGGGTATTTGGTACGTTGGTAACGTGTCCAAGGCTAGAAGATAAAATGGCATTGCAGTGGCAGGAACTTTTAATATTACAATGGCTTCATGCATATCTAGCAGTGCCTCTGACTGACAGACGAGGTCTCCTTTGCATCTTACAAATCGACGTCTGCACTGTTGTGGTGACCGAAAAGCTTTGCTCCCGAGAGGAGGTTATTCCATAGCCCAGGTTGATGACATAATTTGGGTCATTGCTTATGGCTTGTGCCTAGCCTAAGCGTTCACGGCATGCCCAACGCAGTATATTTCAAGTTTATGATTCGCAGATATCTTGTTTTGCCAGAGTCCGCAACGTTGCCTTACAGTGTTTGTTTGTGTAGGTATTTTCTGTCGAAGAATTTCTGTTTGATGTGACGGAGAGACCTTATTGCTTCAGGAGCAGTTTCTGCAAAAACCATGGTGTTAGTTTCTTTGGTAACTGTCATACTTCGTGTATCACATGTCGAGAGATACCATATTTAGATGAAGTGGAATAAAAAGGCAATCACGACTGTCGGTAATGAATAACGATGACGCTCTTTTTTGTGAGGATTTTTTTTACTAATACCCTAGAGGCAACCATATGTCGATGTGGATTATCTCGGAGAGTGTTTCACTACTGACCCGGTGACGGCCGTCCGGTCCCGGCCGCCCCAGAGACCCACGTTGCACTAACGTCCGGCCCCGGCCGCCCCAGAGACCCACGCTGCACTAACGTCCGGCCCCGGCCGCCCCACAGACCCACGCTGCACTAACGTCCGGCCCCGGCCGCCCCACAGACCCACGCTGCACCAGCTGCCGGAGCCGCCCGCCCGCCGCCACGCTATCGGCCAGATCGTTATGACTTAATAGCGCTGCGGCGAGTGACAGGGGCGTCCGCGCGGCACGTGGCCGCCGGCCGTGCCGCTGGAGCGCCGCGTCACGTCCATCCGATCACGGCCAGGCGCGGCCGCCGGCGCTCGGACCGATTGCAGACCGATTGCGATCGCGCCACTGCGAGCAGCCGACCTCCGACAATGGCGGCGGCGCGGACACCGCCGCCGGACGGGGACAGGCTCCGAGACAGCGCTGAGTGTCCGGGGAGACAGCGCCGAGTGTCCGGGGAGACAGCGCCGAGTGTCCGGGGAGACAGCGCCGAGTGTCCGGGGAGACAGCGCCGAGTGTCCGGGGAGACAGCGCCGAGTGTCCGGGGAGACAGCGCCGAGTGTCCGGGGAGACAGCGGTGCACGGGCTGAGTGCAGCCGAGACCAGACTGTGGACGTGGCATAGTGTAGAAGGTGTCAAACTCTGACGGCTGTGGCCTTAGGTTTTTTAGGCATCATGTTGACCGAGTTCTAGATTCTTGGCGGTAGAAGTGCTTTGATCCAATGCAAGCTATCGCCTTTGTCACGTTGGACGTCAGACAGAATATAGTGCCCGGCTCCATGCTTCTGAAAAATCCCGAAACGCTTCCTCTCGCAAAACACCCAGGCACTTATGCCACCGTAAATGTGATCTTTGCTCTCTTATGACCTGCTTTGCGAGCATAAACGCACGGAAATTCATACCATATTTCTTCCATTATGCGTCCTTATTTCGTTTTTCAGTTGGCAATGTTTAACACTTTGCAACGTTAAATCGTTGTGACCGCCGCTTGGTGACAAGCAACTGTTGCTGGAGAAACGTTTTGCGTTCGTCGTGCCGTAAAACGAGGGAAGTGTTTATCTTTCTGGGCCGCATTATCGTCTGTAATTTGCCCGGTCGCCCGGGTGGTCATTGCGACCAGCTCAGCCGCCTGGCGAGGCGTGGGAAGAAGAAAACGAACAATTTCGGCCGGCCGGCTGCCGGCGGGTAAAACGACGTCGTCCGGCGCCCAAACGGCCCATTACCGACCGTACGAGCTCCCGTGTCTGCGACGGTGGGCCGCAGCTCCGGCACCGTCTGAAGCGGCGGCCGACAACGAGAAACCGTCAACGGAACACGGAGCAGGGCGGGCAGAACGGACTGGTCACCGCCGACTGATTGCTCGTCAATACCGGCTTTTGCTGCGGACGTTCAGCGGGCACGGAACCCTGCCGCGGCGCTCTGGACGTTCATTCAGCTCCTGCCGTAACACCGCACGGGTCGTCTCAGGCCCGACTTCGGCCGCCGTCTCCGCCCGCGCGGCCGTCGAGCGCCGGCCGGGGCGCCGTCACGCGCAGCGGCCGTTTGCGCGTCGTTGGGGGACGGCCGCGCCGACCCCGGGCCCGCTGCAGACGGCGGCCGACCCCGGCACGCCCGCGCCAAGGTTAACGCGCGTCGGCACGCACGTCCGCGCGCCGCCCGTGCATCCCAGTTAGCGCGCCGGATCGGCTCCGCAGGTCTGCTGGTGATGGCTGGCCCCGGTCGAGAAATGAGACTGGCATGCACTGATGTGTGAGAGCCGTCTGACTGAAGCGGCGGAGAAATAAGGGAACGTTTTGATGCGGAGGACCGCTGGGATAGTGGACACCTCAGGAGTGAAAGCTGAGGCAGTTAGCACTGGATTATCTCACAGTAGCTGTGGCGCCAATGTTTGTAAACTATGCACCAATATGGGAGTAGAAAATGAACTTTTACTAGGAATGGTGAAATTCGTGCTGAACAGCTGGTCAGAGTAAGTTTCGGTAGATTACCTGAAATTGGTAACGTAACGAACTATCTGTTCGACAGAAACTCTCGCCTCTGTTTGGAAGCAGACGGCCTAGTGATCCATGGCCGCTCTAATTGAATTGTGTGCCCGCTTAAGGCCGGATGGAAAGTCCAAAGTGAAACAGCCATTTATCAAAGACCCTGGAATAAAATATTTCCCAAGAGAGCGTACGTGTCGGCGAGAAGCAAAGAGGGATTGGAACGTGTAATGCTTGCCGAATCTTTATGTCAGCATCACTTGGTCATTGCGTTAATCCAACATTCCTGAAATACCATGTGATTTGCTGACCTTTTCACACGGACACGACATGTACTGCGCAAGCACTGACGCAAGGAAAGTGTTTCCCTAGGCCTGAGAGGCACTGGAGGTGTCCTTTGTCTACCCAGCATCCCGCTATCTTTCACCACTCATTTCCCACTCACTCACTTACTTCCCGTGTCGAGCACGTAACTGTTGTCCGGCGCGTGGCCACGACCGTAGGTTTTGCTCGGGGAAGTGAAAGGCGCGACTCTCGCCTGGCGGGGCGGCGGCTAATGCAGCCGTTACACCAGCCGCTGTTTAAACGCACGCGGCGGGCAACAGTCTCGGCACGTCCCCGCTCGCGAGTCACGGCCCAGACGGAAGACGCGGGCGGCCGGCCGCGCTCCGCGGCCCATCAGCCGGCCGGAGAGGCGGCAAACAGCACGCGCCGGGCGGCCGCGGCGTCGGCGGCGCGGCGGGACGGCCGGCGCCGAACGCGGCGCACATCTGCCGACGGCGCGCGGGCCGGTAGCCGGCGTGGCACCGGCCGACGCGGCCGCCTTTGTGTTAATGAGCGTCATTCAGACGGACCGGACGGCGTGCGGCGCGCGCCGGTCGCTGCCGCGCGGCGTTAGCGGCGCACGGCGCGGGCGGGGCGCCGGCGGGCGCGTTCATGCCCGGTCACCTCTGCGGCGTTAATGACGCCGCGCCGACGTCGGCCCCTCCCGCCGGCAGGCTGCAGACCGGAGTCGCCCGAGTGAGTCGTCTGCAAGACGGCCTTTATGCTGATGGCAATGGCCGGCCGCTTTGTACAGGTGTAATCGCAGCCTGTCTCCGTGTAACAAGAGCAGGTGTGAGCTCCACAGTGTGTGGTGCCCGGACAGTGTGGCAAGACTCCTTGTCGTTGATTAGGCTTCGGGGGCAAGCGGCGTCGGCTTTAGAAGAGCAGGACCGGAGCGGCGGTTTCAATAAAGTCATGTTTAGGCGTTCGTTTAGGCAGGGGCGCTTTTCGAAGGAAGCCATGAGCGTTGCTTATCTTGCATCATCATCTTGGATCATCATTGACACGAATGACATTGTAATGAGGCGCTCCTCCTTGAATGGGCCGTCTGCGTTCAAGAGACGTGAGATCAATCTCAGAAAGAGCATTCTTATAACTTCTTTACGCACGGTTCTTATTATTTGAAACTCATGCACGGATCTGAAAACGTTTCAGAGTATTTAACTCGCTAACAAGCTAATCATTTGCCACTTTCCCAACGGGGAAATGTTCACGATGACCTGCAGAGTCCGCAAAAGACCAATAAGCTTCCGTACGCATTCCCAGCATTTACCGGTGCAAATAATTTTCAGCTTAAATGATTTCATTTTTTCTTAGGCTTCTCTCTTAATTTACGTGTTGATATGTTTAAATGTGTAACTGTTAGTTGTATTTTGCTCGTCCGCCCATCTTTCCGTCCGTAAGACTTGAGAAGGCTGCGCCAGAACACGGTGACCAGCATAGATCAGAGGCCGTTCGTTGGAAAACCGATGTGCTATCAACCCTGCTGACCATAAATGCCATTGCAGTACAAGTCGCATTTTAATGTTGCAGTCTGTGGATCAGTCTACTGCGTGAAATATGCGGCAAATAGGATGCGAAGCAAATGCAGTACTTATGAAATGGAGGACTGCTGAACCATAATGCAAAACCGTGAACGCATATCAAGAATAACATGAAGGCACTACAAAATAAGGCGACCTCAGGCAGCCTGTAAAAGAATAAAACAAAGTCGTAGTTTGACTTTTGAGGGAGATTGGCGGAACTCCGCCGAGTGCTTTGAATTTTTTAGTGTAAGTAATTTTAGGTGCCCCATATGGCCCCTATACACTATAAATTCCCGCTGGTTTGGGGACAAGGTATTTTGAAAACGTTATCCGAGCTTAAAAGTTTTAATTGCTGATTGTCAAGGCCGCAGAATGGCTGTTCCCATTGTCTTCATTATCTGTTTTCATCGATTCGCCTTACCACAGTCATGCAAAATTCGCTCAGGTGCTTGCATAACAGCTGCCCACAGTCTCAGCAGGAACGTTTTGTATATCAGGCCGAATGGGAGTCGATAACCTGAAACTAGGTGGAGCGCACATGACTGATCACAGGGCATTTTGGTGTTAGGAATCAGTATGTCGACTATCTCGTGTGACCTTTACAAGGTGTAATTAAGAAGGCTGGAGATCCTCAGAACTGTGAGGAAGCTTCAGTGGCGAAGATTGGAGAGTCCGAAGTTTTGTTTTCTCCTTGAAGCGGAACATCCGTCTGGCATTGTGGGAGTTCGCTGGATTTGTCTCTGCTACAAAACATAACGAGCTGCATAACTTGATCACTTTTAAATTGCAAAAGCCTTTGGGGTCGTTTTCAGTTGCTTTCTAAAAACAAATTTCGTTTTCCGGTAATCTGTGGTTAGCTTTGATGAGAAATAACAGCCATAACAAGAGGCTTCTCGTGGTTTAATTTGTGACGCCGTCCGTTCCTGTCCCGGTGTCTCAGACGCTGGTCGCTCCGGTCCCAATGTCTCAGGCGCCGGCCGCTCCTGTCCCGATTCTCAGAGGCTGGCCGCTCCTGTCCCAATGTCTCAGACCCGGCCGCTCCTGTCCTGGTGTCTCAGACCCCTGCCGCTCCAGTTCCAGCTCAGACGCCGGCTGACGCGCCCGCTCGCGCCGCGCCGCCCGCCGCCGTCCCGGCGACTGTTAGCCTTTTGCCGCCCCCATCGATCAGAGGCGGCGGCCGGCCGCCGCCGACGGCCGGCCGCCGGCTGAGCCGCCGGTTCTCACGTAAATCGGCTGGCCGCCACAGCGATCGGCGGCCCCGGCTCGGCGTAGCGGTGCCGCCGCCGCCGCCGTCGGCGCAGCGGGACCGGCGACAGCGCGGGTCACACGCGCTCCGCCCGGGTCAGCGGCGGCGGACGGGCGCAGCCGCCGGCGTGCAAAGTGCACGGCGACGTTTTGAGGCTGTCACGGCCGTCGTTCTGGCGCCGGTGGCGGCCGGATGCCCTCGGTTTCCGGTGGAGGTCGTGGCGACCGCCGGCGGTGGACGTCGCGGTAGTTACAGAGCTGGGAACGGTCGACTTGGCGCCGGCGGTCGTTGCAGATCGGCCGGGTCAAGTGGGGGCAGCGGGCCTGCGACCCTGCCCCATCCTCGACCTCCGGAGGCGAGGGATGCGCCGCAGATGGGGCAGATACGGGACGAAGTAGCGCGTGGTGTCATTGTTACGTGCTCCAGTCTGCTGCGGTCTAGAGATGCGGCAAACAATGGATCCCGCTGAAGAGGCCAGAATAGAGAAACGTGATACGAGATTGAGCAGGGATGAGTGGATTGCTGCACAATGCAGAAGAGGGCTCTCGTTCATCGTGGGTCTTTATATTTCTGTAATAAATGAAGGTCGCAGAGGAAAGAAACCGCTGAAAAGTTCTGGAATCAAGGAAAAACTATCCACCAAGGAAACACATCATACAAAAAACAAATAGCTTTTCTGTCATTCAGACTCAACTGAAGACGGCTTGATAGCACTGCGACCAATATATGACAGTGGTGTCAACGCAACCCACACAAACGTCCCAGGCTAATAACTATGTCACTTTTTCTGCTACACCGTCGTGTCCTATCGCCGACGAGCCTTGCTCGGGAGCGGTCGTCACCAGGACGGCCGCCGCCTCCGCGCTCGGCTGACGGGAGCCGCGCGCCGCCCGCCGGCCGCGCCGCTCGTCTGCCGGCCGCCCGGGGCGCCGCCGCCGAGGATGCCGGCGATGGATGGCGCGCAGCGCGTCTCACGTGCTCGTTACGGCCGGCGCCATCCATCAGGGCGGCGCTGGAGACACCTGCAGGCCCCGCAGCGGGCCGTCACAGGCGCCGGCGCAGCGACGCGCCGCGGGCGAGGTGCGACCGCCGGCGGCCGCCCGGTCAGCGCCGACTGCCGAGCACCTCCGCCTCGTGGCGGCGGGCGTATTGGGGTTTCGATGTTGGTATCACAGCTGCGAGGATAAGCTGGACGAGAATGTCCGGAGCAATGGGTGTCATTGTAATTTCCGGTCTGTGGGATTGTTATATCTTTTGGCGTAGTTATAAAGGAGTCGATTTGATATTACCCACACCTGACATCATCATTTATTTAGATGTCAAATTGTTTTTATAAAACTACACCAGAAACCCTTGACGAAGTAGCTTGATTATCTTTTAGTGGATGAACGTCCTCGCTCTCAAGTACCTTCACATATCTTTCCAACCTCTGCAGTCAAGCTTTTTCCACGTGAATCGGGCGCCTGATCCCACATAGGTAAATACTGCCGCAGCGTGCTAAAGCGCGGACCATTCGGAATGAGGAACTAATGCGACAGAAGCTTTGATTAGATATGACCGGTGGAAACATCGGAGGCATAGCTAAAGAATTGCTAAGTGAATATTTATGTTAATTAAAGCGGCAGACCGGGCTCCATTATTGGCTGCGGCGTTGATTTCACGCCCGCTGGTGACGCGCCGAGAAACGGACCACTTAACCGGGTCGGCGTCTTCCTCGGATGACCTTGCTCGTCGCCAGTCAGCCAGAACACCCAGATCGTCCCCCGTTCAGCCACGTGCCACGCAGGGGCCACAGGCCCGGCCACTGCCATCCAGGGCGATTAACCGACACATTTCGGGCGGATCGCACGCAGACGACAAACGAGGCCCTGTCGGAAGGTTTTTGCGGATGATTTTATCAGGTTCGCTAGCATGGTTCGATTCGGGCACGCGAGCGTTCAGTCGGCACTCAGGCGTCTTCTTATCGTTTCCGCGTGATAACACACGTCTCGTATTGAAGTCTCCAGCAGATATTTTACAGCGGACTTAGCACTCTCCACACTTGGTAGTGTAAACGAGAAATCGGGTAAGGGATGCGACATGCATATGAAAGTAATATGGCTTGTAATCACACCCAGTAGCGCCAACCCGGCTTGCCGATTTTGCCGTTCTGACATCCCGCGCATCCGATGGACAAAAGGGAACACGCCAAGGGTGATTTAGTATCGCCTAACAAACCGTGTTCTCGATTTTCGCGTGGCCACGAAAGGCCATGAGAGTTTTCTGCAGGTGATGTCGCAAAGCGTAAAGTGTGGACGAATGGTTTGAGCATGGATAATTTTAATCAGCTCTTTCATTAATTTTCCTTACCTTCTGAACACACGGTATGATCCCGCGTTAGGGATCGAGTCCAAGACGAAGGCCAAGTCCTGGCTCTCCTCCTCTGAAGCAGTTAAACAACGCAGACGATCCGCACGCTCATACAGGAAGCATTTGTTGGGTTGGCCGCAGTGGTTCGATTCATTTAGCTGACGGTGATTCGAGTCCAAAAAGATCTCCCTCGATCGATCTGAAAGGACGCACTCGCGGCGCGACGCCCTTTGTTCCCGCCAAGGCCTTTACCTGGATACGGGGTTACAAAGCACAAGATGAGTTGCGCTATCGATACTGGGTTTGTCGTCTCCGCAACAACTAGTGAGGATACTTATCCGCCGAATAACCAAATAAATCGATAAAATACGATGCGAATGAAAGCTGAGAGTGGGCGTTACCTGTAGAAGGTGACGCATGGAATAAGAGTTTGTTTCACATTTGAAAATATGAACTGGCTTCTTAAAATGGTCTTATTATTAATATACATTATTATAATACATATTAAAACAGAATTGTTTACAAATTACCTTGGCTGGCGCTTCATCCAGATCACAATGCAAACCACGACTCGTGCACATTAACTAAGTTGACAATGGCTTATGTGGCACGACTAATTGCACGACAGCAGCGCTCGACTCATCTGAGCTGTGGACACGACAGGAGCCGGGGCGTAGGAGCGGAGGTAAATGGAAAAGGGGGCTCAGAGGAACCTTCTTCTTATTGATCCTAATGATCTGCCAGGTTGATGTGTCATATCGTAGCCCGTCTTAAGCAGAACTTGTTGCACGGGCTTTGAACTCCACACCCGGCTGTGCAGTTCTAGGTAACGGCCGATTTCGTGTCGATTGTTTTACTTGTTGTGAAAGAACAGAGCTTTTTGCGTGGATTTTGAACCCCACACCCAGCCGTGCAGTTCTAGAGAACGACTGATTTCGTGTCGAGTGTTTTACTTCGCTGTGGAAGATAAAATACGGCGGTGAAATAGTCAGCTGACCAACAGATCCTTTATTGGTCAGTTGTCAGCTGAGCCCGGGCGAGCGCCAAGGCGACTCGAATCCGTTTTGCCAGGATGGGGTATCAACATTGTTGCCAGCTGAGCTACCGATTACGGTATTGGCCCCCGTTGACGCCAGATGTCACCGTTAATTGGGTTTGGGTGTCAGATGCTCGGATAATTTTTGTAGGGATGTGCTTTAACATGTGTGTAACTGCTTCTGGTGAGGTGTACGCTTAAATATATTTACGAAAGAAATTCAGACAGTATGAGACAAAATGCGGCGTATTCAGCATGTTGTTGGTTATCTATAAACGTTTCCCGGTCTGTTAGGAAATGGAACGTTACATCGAGAACAAAACCTTAGTTTCATGACTTATCCTGACAAGTATCTGAAGGATCAGGTGCTGCTTAATCCACAGTATTAGGTCAGGGAACGCCTAACTGAAGGTGGATGATAGTTATTACAGTGGGTGATTATTCGTGACACGCCTCTCAGGCTCCTACCGACGACGACCATTGTACAAATACCGACATGAGACTGGCCACTACACACCGTCTCTGGAACTTTGCGGAGAACAAGCTTTCCTCGAACTGGGCGTGTGGTAACGAAGCTGGAGCACTTTGTCACTCCTCCCGAACTCGCCTATTCTGTTTGGCATTCCTCGAGCCATCGCGCGTATCTCCCGCTGCCGCGACAGAAGGGCTCGCCTCCCAGCCGACCCTTCATCTCTGCGGACCCCTCCGGCCTGGTTTACAGCCGCGTCATGCGAACCAGTGAGGCGCGCCGCGGCGGCCGTGGCCTCGGCGGCGGCCGTCGCTGTTTGTCTCCGTGCGTGCGGCGGACGGGGTGATGCGTATCTTTGAGCTACCGGGCCGGCGCTGACCTTTCGACTGGCTGTTTGGTAAACGCCTCGTCCGCTGATAAATGGGTGAATAAAACGCTGACACAGGCCGGGCTCCTGCTCGCCGGCGGGCCGCTGCGTGACTGCTCAGAATAAGGGCGGAGCGAGGTGGGAATGCGTGCTTGTTTTCGCCTCCAATCAGAGTCGTAACTCGGCGTGTTACGTGAAAATAGAACCGATCTGGTAGTCTTGTTACCTAACATGGTCTGACGCTCCAGTACGGAGCATTTCATTAGCTGCATATTTTTGCGCGAAGTAGGCATATACGAAACGCATCACTTTGTAGATGCGTATTATTTACGTTAAGATTCGCATTATGCTAGCTGGCAGTGACACATTTTAACTGAATTCGTCATTGTCACTAATTTGGTGATTCCTTCGTACTTGGGCGACCCTGAACATTTCATCCGGCCGTTCTACCGAGTGCATCTTTTCCGTCCTTTCCGTCCTTGAGGAAAAATACAACTGCTATCCAGGAAATTGTATGATCAGTCACAAAAAAAGCTCAGGCGACACTCCATCAATGGCTTGCTACTTCGCGACACATCTCTCATCCCATCTTGTCTTAGCACTGACATAATGAAGAGCTCGATTGGTAAAATGAAGGCTAGGTTGAACGTTGCAAGGAGATTACATAATTTGAACATTTTATGTGTGCAATTTGGGTTTTAGATTGAGGTTTCAGGAGGAACTAAAATCATAACTGCGATGTAACCACTTAGATCGCACATCTTTCCGCGTATCCGATTGTTTGTAAGCAATGCTCTTTTGGAATATTTTATTTGCACCTTCCTATATGAAGCCAATGAGACGTCAGTTTTACCCAACAACACTTGTGAATTGTGCAATCTAGCTGTTGTTTTGGATTGACCCTTGAATGGAAATAAGGTCTCATTCTTGTTTCCATACACACCGTTTGCCGTCATGATCATCGCTGAAAATCTGCTTACATGCTTCTGAACACACTGATAAGAGCTTGGTTGTCCAATACGGAAACTGTGCTGGCTGGACCGTTTGCGATGCATTTTTTCCCAATTGGAACCATGCTTCAGAACTGAGGGATTTGTTTCGGGCTACCGCTGGAAGAGTGCATCAGCTTCAGTCACCAAAAAAAACAGTCTGTCGCCTTTCTGGCAACTGCTCATTTGGCATTAACTACCGGATTGTGCACCTGTTGGCAGTGCGGCAATGGTGCCTTGTGTTATGTGTATGCCTAAAGATACGTGTGTGCATTGCTATGATGTCACGCTGTAGGTCATGACTGTTGAAGCGCCCCAGAATGGCGGATATTTAGACCACCGTAGTAAGGACAACTTGGTAATGCCCACCTCAACAGTTCCGATATCCTCAGTAAGTTCCGATGTTGGCTGGGTGGCATTTGCAGCCGTGGTGTGGACGACAGCGCCATCTAGAACGTTTTTCGAACGGTACGCCATCCGCCGTTGATCCGCCGCGGCGTGTGGCGCCATCTATGCCGACGTTCATTCATGGGCCTTTCAACAGTCACGCTGTCTGTCCAACGGGACACAGGCAGTGTTCTGTATACCTTGTGTGTGGGCGAGTTAAGCCTTCCGCCCATCACATCGCCAACGGGTTCATGTTCGGCATGAACCCGTTTGCATTGTTCTGCTCAGACGATGATTGTCCCCGAGATTCGATGACCCAGGGTATGGCATGTTCAGCCTCTGGCGATTCACCATTTGCGACCTAACTGGTAACGCCTGCTTTACGATCAGCCATCTCTATCTGTTCTTCAAAACAGAACCCTCCGTATTTTGGTTATTTTTTCCGTTTTCATTCAGTCCCATTGCAACTCTTCTTTACGGTCTAGGTGGCTGCTTGCGTTTCAGACTGTACGCCCACCTTTGCAGGTTATCCATCTGTGTTTCCGACGGTAATGTTCTCCGTATTGCAGTCTGAATCGTTCCTTTTTGCGGCATGTCAGCCGGTTAGTGCCCACGTTGTGCTTTGCCCAGAGATGTTCGTTTCTGCTCCGTTTTCGCCGGCGACTTCCCGGTATGTCAGCCGCTGACTGCCATCTTTCCGCTGTGTTTCAGCAGGTGACGCTCCTGTCCGATGTGTTTCAGCGAGTGGCGCTCCTGTTCGCCGTGTTTCAGCGGATGACGCTGCTGTCTGCCGTGTTTCAGCAGGTGACGCTCCTGTCCGCCGTGTTTCAGCAGGTGACGCTCCTGTCCGCCGTGTTTCAGCTGGTGACGCTCCTGTCCGATGTGTTTCAGCGAGTGACGCTCCTGTCCGCCGTGTTTCAGCGGATGACGCTGCTGTCTGCCGTGTTTCAGCAGGTGACGCTCCTGTCCGCCGTGTTTCAGCAGGTGACGCTCCTGTCCGCCGTGTTTCAGCTGGTGACGCTCCTGTCCGATGTGTTTCAGCGGGTGACGCTCCTGTCCGCCGTGTTTCAGCGTACGACGCTGCTGCCTGCCGTGGTTCAGCGGGTGACGCTCCTGTCCGAGATATTTCAGCGGGTGACGCTGCTGTCCGACGTGTTTCAGCGAGTGACGCTCCTGTCCGCCGTGTTTCAGCGGATGACGCTGCTGCCTGCCGTGTTTCAGCAGGTGACGCTCCTGTCCGCCGTGTTTCAGCGTACGACGCTGCTGCCTGCCGTGTTTCAGCAGGTGACGCTCCTGTCCGCCGTGTTTCGGTCGGGGTGACGCTACTGTCCTCCGTGTTTCAGCAGGTGACGCTCCTGTCCGCCTTGTTTCAGCCAGTGACGCTCCTGCCCGCCGTGTTTCAGCGGGTGACGCTGCTGTCCGCCGTGTTTCAGCGGGTGACGCGCGGTACCGGCTGACGGAGGCGCTGCTGGAGGCCGAACGGCGTTTCCTGACCTCGGTCAGGGCCGTTGAGCAGATCTACGGCACGCCGCTGCGCAAGCTCAGCTCCATCAGCGCCGAGCAGCACCGCCAGCTCTTCACCGGCATCCAGCCCATCTGTTCGGTCAGCGCCATGCTGATCAACAAGGTAATCTCATGCCCGCCTCGCCTTTTGTTTTGAGCTGGCGAACTGGTGTCCATCTATAATTCAGTCCAGCGCTGGTAAAGTCTTGTATTTGGCTGACCTCCGTCAGTGAGCTAAACTGAAATGTTTCTTTCAAGCTTGAGTCTGACTTAACACCCATAGCTTCGTCGCCTCGCCCAAACTGGCGTGGAATGTTGGCCGATAAATGGCCGAAACAGCCAGTGCCGCATATATATATATATATATATATATATATATATATATATATATATGCACATATATATATATATATATATATATATATATATATGCACATATATTTGCGTATATATCCCACAGGCCAACGATCCCCATACAGCATCTGACATCGAATACAAATATTTTGCTGAATGCGCTTTCAACAAGGTCCGCTGTCGTCGTAGCTCGGCTGTGCCATGTCAGTCAACACGGTTTTGAGTTACCTTTAAAGCATCAGGATCTGCCCACAGCGACGAGTCGGTGGTTTGTCACTCTTTACTGCTGACAGGTGTTCCAAATGGCGCACCGACCAGATCAATTTGTCACGAGAGCTCGCGTCTCGCCATGATACCCATGGCCGTGTAAGGCTATCTTTAGTTGTTAATGCTGTCGCTAGATGTCTATCGTGAGAATGTTTTATCGTTCCGGGAATCGTGCGGCCAAACCTGCAACACCAGGGGCGTTCGCTGAGCGAGTAGTCCGTCTGAAGAACCTACACTTAAGCAGTTCGCGAGTCCTTTCAGTTGTGCGGTTATGATGACGAATGAAAAATTATCAGCCATATCCTCTGAATTTATAAGGATATAAAAGGGCTTTAACGCGTTCTTTTTAATTTTGTTGGCAGATTCTTCCCGAAGAGAACACGTGATACTCCGATGTGCGACGTGATAAAGATGTGTTTAGGGTGAAATAACGTTCGCAAGGAAGAGTAATGAGAACTCTGCTATCCCTGTTGCTATATAATGAACAAAGATTTTTTATGATGCCATGGGCGGAGGTAGTGCCCACGCTGCAGATGTCTGGAGCACAGTGGATTCCTCGTCGTGCACTTCCTTGTTGAGTTCAGCGTCGTGAGATGAGGTTGAGCTAACTTGTTTTGTTAGAAAATTGGTAGGAAAAACGGCCGTTTCTGGAAGCACTGATGAACAGAGAAACAAGACCAGTTCTGATGTTATCACGACACGAAGATCCCTCTCAAAAGAAATGTAACCTCATAACGGTTCACAATACCTCTTTCTATTCATTTGATTAGGCTGTCAGTGATCATCACATAATGTAGCCCTGAAAGGGCGTCTTATTCTGTGAAATGTCCTTTGTTCTGCGTTTTGCAACTTTGCAGATGCACAAAAATTCGTATTGTGCTTTTATTTGCACCACTAGCATTTGCTTACATGTTGATGCATGATGTCGACTTTACATAAGAATGCCATACAAGCTCGGAACTTCATTTCAGGCCATTCGCATTGCGAGATAACAGTACTGCGCATAGCAACCAGCGGCGATGGCTTTGGGTTCTGCCGATTCGCCGAATCTGCAAGACCAGGCATTCCCCTGTCTCCCGCTTGCAAGCTGAATGACCAATTCTTAACTGTCAGTCGCCAGGGCAAAAGTGGCTACTTCGGCCGATTACATCACCGCGCCCCTCGGGCGGACGTAAACATTGTGAGCCGTCTAATTTCGAATGCTGCCGTTTGGCCGCGGGCGGTGCTCTGTTGGATGTGCGGCTGCAGGGCTGACCACGAGCGCACAGAAACGCCTCATACCGTCCAGCCCAGGGTTTCAAGGCGTCACTGAATTGTACATTCTGTTTCTAATAACCGTTTTCCTCTCTTGCGCATGTTAGGAGTGGGTATGTTTCCATTCTGACTACGTTGACTGGTGAGGGTAGGGAACGTGCACGTTTGCGGGAAATAAGATTCAGTTTTCAAAATCCTAGTCATTGTGGTTTTGCATTCCACGAGTGTACTGAGTAATAAATCACGGGCGAAAATATTTCGCATCATTCTAAGACAGTTCTTGCAACCATTGCGTCTGTAATCTTTCAAAAACGAAGCAGTGCGAACAAATCACGCGGTGCAACGTTTCCTGGAAACCGAGCTCGTGGCAGTCACAACGCAGGGCTTCTTGGCGATCCACGACTCTTCGACCGTGCACGGCTCATGCTGATTTGTTGTTCATCGAAGCTGAACTTGCTCTCGGAGTCACTGTGGTTGTTTCTGGGAATTTGCCAAACAGCTCTTACGCAGACAGCCTAATGCGTGCATAACAAAATTTTTAACGACCAGCACTTGCAGACTGAAATCGCACATTGTCTGCTGTTCTGACGCCGGGACGATGACAGGCACGCGCCACGTCGGTCAGGACCTTGTCCCACCGACACCCCTGTCCTCCGCCGTCCGGTCACTGTTTGCTCTGCCTTTTCAGCTGGAGTGCACGCTGTCCGCCTGGGACTCCGAACAGACTCGCGTCGGTGAGTAGCCCGCTCGGAGCCCCGTGGAGCCCGCGGGGAGCCCGTGGGAGCCCGCGCGGTCCGCACCGCCGGCCGCGCACAGCCGCGGCAGACGCGGCGCCGGTTCCGCCGCGAAGAACCGGCGTAAGGCGGTGGAGACAGGATCGCGGTGGTTTGGCGCGCCTGCCCGGCCGCGTTACGTCGCCTCGCGCGTCATCAGCGCAGGCCCGTAACGAGGGCCGGCAGCGGCGGCGGCGGCGGCGGCCGCAGTGCGTCCGCCGACCCGGCGCGACCCTGCGGCAGGCCCGGCCGGTGGCGGTCGCCGGCGCGGCCGTTCGCGGCCCATTATCGGCCGGTCGTTGGCAGCGTGCGCGCGTGCAGCGCCGGCCCGGGCGCACCGCGCGCGGCCGGCCCGGCGCGCCGCGGCGGCCAATCAGCCTGCAACGCCGGCCGCTGATTGGCCGGCCGGGCGCGCCAAACAGACCGCGCGCCGTGACGCATGACCTCATCGCGCGCTCGTCCATCAGCGTCCTCTGACTCGGACAGGGGGCCCGCGCCACCCTTTGTCCAGCCGTCGGGAGCCGGCGCTTCTGGTGGCTCGCCGGCGGCCCTCTGGGCGGTCCGCAGCGCCGCCAGTTCTGGGTACTGTCGGGCAGCGCTGCCAGCCAAGCTCGACTGTTTGCCACGGAAGCTGTGATTTCTGAGGTGACGCGGGTGGCCACATGCACGTTTTCTCGATGCTTGCTTCTGGTGGAATTTTTGGCTTTTCATCTTAAGGGGTATTTTGTAACAGCGAAAGTTATCAGCGCTAGGTGGAAAGGATTCCCTGTGGTTATAAAAAATCGGGTCCGAAAGTGGCTAACCTTGCATAGCGCCACCACATTACTTATCACTCTATCCGATTAGTGCAGATCTCTGCAGTAAAAAAATATTGCCAATGTCGTAATCGAGGCTGAAAAAATGGTGCTGTGTTCGGTTAATAAGATTAGTATCGAAATTCGCGCCACACTGGACGTGTTTGGTAATCACCTAAAAGAAAGATTCTTTCATTAACATTAAGTTTGATATGTTCATTGGAGTCGGAATAATTAAAACAAGTCACAATGTATCCTTTTGGCTGTTAATATGGCCATTCATTTTTAAAAGAAGGTAGATATCAAACAA
The DNA here is from genome assembly GCA_030062745.1 of Capitulum mitella. Lineage (NCBI taxonomy): Eukaryota > Metazoa > Arthropoda > Thecostraca > Pollicipedomorpha > Pollicipedidae > Capitulum > Capitulum mitella. Next base: position 1,641,405 of record CP099840.1, on the reverse strand, counting down.
TAAATCTTTTTTTTGCTTCCGTCAAACCTTGAGGAGACTATTAAAACAGTTTTGTTTCATTACTTGGCTGCCGGCCGTGCATTACACGAAGTCCACATGTCGAAGGCTTTCACTTCCGCAGTTTCTCTCACTTTGCGCCTAATTGACTCGTCTGTTCCCACGGGCGTCATTCTGTTTGGTTTTGCAGGTGGTCTGTTTTCTAAGCAGCTGATCTGCCAGTATGAAGACTACCAGGAATTCTACACCACGGCTAAACGGTGAGTACGTGCCCATGCCCTTTCCCAATTGCGGGGACCGAGAGGGTGGTTCCCACACCATCCACGACCGGGTGATTATCGTGACCCCCTGCTGAGTTGTGGTCAGCCGCATCTTTCGAGCGATTTCCCACAGTGCAGGACGAGTTATTACGTTTCTGTCTGCTGCGAACCACTTGCCACACTGACGACCAAGAGGTCGCCATGCAGCGGCCGATATGACACGCCGGAAACGCACATATGCGTCCTCAAAACCTTTCCAGTTTGTTCTGACGCCAGTTATCAGTATGGGACTCACGTGTCGTCTCCATTTCTGCTCCCAATGAGGCGGACGCCCTGCTAGCGTATCAAAACAGGGCAATTCTGCTTGTGGCGACGATCGATTTGATGACTTGCCATTTCGCCTGGCGGCTTGTCGCTATAACAGGCGCAGTTGCGATAGAGAGCTGTCCCATTTTCCCAGCAGTGCGCTGTCATTGCACGACTTCCGAGGTGCCATCACACGCCCCAGTTCTACATCGCGTCGGAAAAAAACATCTGGGACTGAGCTACTGTGCTGTTTGCACCAATGGCAGTGCCGTGCTAAGAGTCGATTTTTTTTATGTGAGCGTATCCACAGTCTTAAGTTGTTTAAAACTCCTTCGATGACTCTTGCATTGGCTAATTAACCCTCTAACTGTGTTCGTCGTGCGGTTTAAACCGTGCATTAATGCAGCGTTCCGGCGATGGTTGTAGGCTGTATCGGCAGAAACAATCAACCGACGAAGAGTTCGTGGAGTTTTGCAGTTTGCGTCGAGGTGCCGCCAAACACACCCTGGACGCTCTTCTGCACCTACCGGTAAGTCGGGCTTGGCCGATGCTTCTTCACCGTGCGCGGCCCACGTTTAGGTTTGATTTTGGTCACTCCGGCTCAGAGGCGAGCTCATCAGGCTCACGACATCAGGCACGTTCGCGTCGAAGGATGGCTCATTGGCTAGACAGTGGAATGGATGGTACGGAACTATCGGTTGACGTAATTCTGAGGCCGGGAGAGACGGCGGAGACTGGCTTTGGATTACAGTATGTGACGGTTTCATCTTGATCTGCGATGTGGCCAAGCCTTACTAGACTGGTCTGCACATCATTATACGCTATGTTCCGAAAATTGTGAACCGTAAGCCAGAAATTTCACTCGTAGAAGATACTTTCATTACCATTGGTGTAGCCGGGGGAGGGGTGAGGGCAAAACAGTCAGCTGACCTCCTCTTATGGTCAGGGATTTCCGAAATTGGCGATTGTCATAAATTGTTTGTTTAAAATACAAGATGTGAAAACAATGCACTTTTATTTTCTAAGACTCCAGACGTACTGTGTCGTAGTGTCAGTTTCCCAATGTTCCCCATGTTTGCAGTATAACGGTAAGAGTGGTATGAGGCATTCAGAGCTGGGCAAAATTAACCAAAAATTTAACTTCCGTTAAAGTTTATCCGTTAACTGAGACGACTAAGTAAGTTAAACCTGGTCCGTTAAATGGCTAAAAAAAGTTAACGGAAGTTAAAATTACTCCGTTAATCCTTTAACTTGTTTTAAAATTGATTTTCCGGTACCTGATTTTTACCCCCTAAATCTCTTCAGAAGACGAAAATAGCTGAATTGTGTCGTTTGTCGTCCAGTCATCATATTGCAGTTCTTATGCTAAGCCGTGAGTCTGCGTGCGTTTCGCAGTTCGATACTATTGTCCTGAAAGGTTTTACACCCACCTATGCCATCACATCCTGGACAACTTTCCTGTCATAGGGACTCCAGCACCCTCTGACCTTTACTGAATGCGTGAGGAGATTCCGGACAACGCCGCTATTCCATCTGCAGCTCCAGGGGTGCAGGAGATTTAATAAATGTGGGGGGACCATTCGCCCAGGGGCGCCAGTCTCCAAGGGGGCGCCGATCTCCAGCATGGGAGCCATCTGTTTAGAATGAAGTTGGTAGTTACACAATTACGGGTTTAAAGGCGCAAATATCAATGTATTTTTATGAAGATACATGTACGAGTCCCTTACGAGCGCCTGATCTGTAGATGGGGCTCCAAATGTATGAGGGGCGCCTGATCTGTAGGGGGGGGGGGAAGCGTCTGGCCTGAAAGGGGAACCTGTGTCGTAGACGTGTCCGGTCTGGAAGGTGTCCCGTACGAGCGCCTGGCTGGTAGAAGGGGCAGCAAATATACGAGGGACGCCTGATGTGTACTGGACACCACGCTCGTCAATGACTCCGAGCCCCCGAGGGGCGCCTGATCTTTACGGGGGGGGGGGGAGCGCCTGGCCTGTAAGGGACGGCTGTCTCGTAGAACGGCTGTCTCGTGTCTGTCTGGTCTTTGAGACGTCCCTCACAGACGCCTGGTCTGTAGAGGGGGCGCCAGATATATCATATGTGCCTAATGTTTACGGGGCGCTTCGCTCGCCAAGAGCGCCGATCCCTCGAGGGGCGCTTGATGTGTAAAGGACGCCTTGCTCGTCAAGGGCGCCGAGCCTCCCGAGGGACGTCTAATCTGTACGGGGGAGGGGACACCCGAACTGTGAGGGGCGCGTAAATCGTAAACGTGTCTTGGTCTGTGAGGGGAACCAAATTTGTTAGAGGCGTCTCATCTGTGCAAGAAGTTTGGACGTCTGGCCGGCGTGGGGCGCCGGGCGTTTCAGTTACCTGGCCGCTACGACAGCGTTTACCTGTAGGGGCGCCGTGTCCGCGAGGAGTAGTTCATGATTGCAAGGGAGGAGGGGCCTGCAGGCTGATGGTTGCTGAGGGTTTGAAAAGACCCCCTCAGCAAATCAAAAAGCGAAGAACTCGCCGGATTCGGTATTTCTAAGGGATCGGTTTTAAGAGACGTTTTTTTCAGTTTTCCTTCGAAACCCTCTTTTTGCCGCGGCGGAAAGGGGCACACGCACCACGGGCCAAAAAGAGTGGGGGGGGGGGGCACGTGTCCGCGAGGAGTAGTTCATGATTGCATGGGGGAGGGGCCTGCAGGCTGATGGTTGCTGAGGGTTTGAAAAGACCCCCTCAGCAAATCAAAAAGCGAAGAACTCGCCGGATTCGGTATTTCTAAGGGATCGGTTTTAAGAGACGTTTTTTCAGTTTTCCTTCGAAACCCTCTTTTTGCCGCGGCGGAAAGGGGCACACGCACCACGGGCCAAAAAGAGTGGGGGGGGGGCACATCCCTCCCCGGTGATTCCACCCATGTACGCCTTCCGTATCGTCAGTGGTGTAAGAGATTCAGAACTGATGTATGATTATTATCTAGACTGATTTATCATCGAGATCGTCGCCCATAACCAGTTTAGCCTAGCCAGATTTCGCGTTTTATTCATGTCTCAAAGCTGGTTGAAAATCAATACCTCAACCTGAGAGTGCGAACATGTGCTTGTGCACAACCGTCAGACGTGTTTTGATGCAAGTCCTACAATAAAGAAGTCATTTTAACGTTTATGGACAGAAGAAATGCGTAATTAATCCTAGAGCATGCTAAATATTGCAGCAAGACGTCACACTTCACTAAACAAATATCGACGATCAGAAATCCTATCTACTGATTCCTGTCTACTGATCCATCGTTTCCACAAAACTCATATCCCCAAACCCTCGAACCCCCCAAGCGTTCGAAAGCCCTACCTATCATTTGTGCCAATGTTAATGCTCTAAGCTCAAATGAAAATTCGGTTAAAAGCGAACAGTCTCCAAGTAAACGTGCGAAAATTTAGCGGAAGTAAATTATTCCGTTATTTTTTCGACGTTAACGAAAGCGTTAGTCCGGTAAAAGAAAGTAACTGTTTAAATAACGGATTAACGGAATAGCGGACTCGTGCCCATCTCTGGTAGCATTTTTATTTCAGCATTGACTCATCCTCCTACGAAAGTTCTGGCCACGCTACTGCTCATTAACATCATTTCTCTCCCGAAGTTTTCCATGGGAAACGAATGAGACGGAAGCAATTCCTGCCTGTGTTTGACGTATGCCGAAAAAGGGTCGAAAGGGATAGAAATGCACATTTGAGTTGAGAACATAGGTTTTATGACGTCCCAGGCATTGCCTTGAAACCTCCATCGCTGTTCACGTCACGTGATGTGTGCAAGCAATGCACGTCAGGTGTGCATTTCACGCACACATTTTTGTTCGTTATTTAAAATCTTGTTTGTCACTTCGCGTGCATTTTATGACAGCCGTTTAAAGTAAATATCTTGATTGAAGCGTTTTTCGTGTCGTAAGTGTCTGCTTGGTGGTAATATAACGCAAGCGTTTTTTTTAAAGATAGCCATCCGTACCATGTGCTAGCCCTAGTAACTATTATTTCATGACTCGAAGGCGGAGGTGAAAGCCAGATGGGATATCTGATCCCCGAATAACGGGGACATTTTTAAAGATAGCTATCCATACCATGTGCAAGTCCCAGTAACAATTATTTCATGACTCGAAGGCGAAGATGAAAACAAGGATGGGATATCTAATCCCCGAACGTGGCATGAGAAGACTATCGCTTGTCATAGAAGTTATTGGGTCGTTAAGAGTGCCAATGATCTCATACCTGGCGTAAGCTGGAACAAATCAAACTATCGGGGACTGATTGGGCTGACCTAACGGCATTGCAATCTTCCATTTGCATTAAAGCAAATCCAATGCTCTTGCGGCCATGGATATGACTCTGAGCACGAGATATGAGACATGTGTTGCGGTAAGCCGGAAAACATGCCGAAAGGTTTGTGTTTTCTTTGAGACTTAACCTTTTTCCCGTATGGGGTAGGAGGCTTATTCACTTCCGTTCGATTTCATCGCAACAAATGACAATCGCTTTGCCGTGACGTAAACTGCATTTTTGCACAAAAAAGTTATAAAAATCTTAAATGGGATGGATACTATGGGTAAAAAGTTGGAAGGGGTTTTGTTATAACTTGTTATAACTTGTTATAACAAGTTGTGTAACTTGTAAGTTGTTTTAACTCCGATATGTGTGGACCGCTTTCGATGCAGTTGGCATGAACCGAGAGCTAATCGATTGGACGTTTCTCATTGGCCCATACGTTCGGAATTTTGAGAAAATTCCTGGTGTTCACAGGGATCGGAAAATGGAAGGAATATGTTTTGAAAACTGAATTATAATAAAAGTTAGAAATGTCTTTTTTAACTTTTGCTATCCAACAGGGCCTATTTTAACATGTTAACTGGGGGGGCAAATGCCCCCCCAGTCCTGCACTTTGCCCCCCCAGTCAAGAGCCCTTGCCCATGCAAAGAAAAAAAAACAGCCAGGGGTAGAGTTTAAGTAAAGTAAAAGTAACGACCACTGCGGTCATCGCTGTATGGCGGAACCAGGAGAGCATTCCATAAACTGCTGCGCACGAGTCTCTCGCGAAGCGGCATCTCATCTACGAAGGATATTTTAAATCATTGACTAATTTGGGAGCACACTAAGAAGCATCGCTTTATGATACGTGTTGCACACGTGCCCAATGACCGTTGGCGACCGTGTTTGGTAGTTTGTACGCCGGCACCCAATGCCACGATTGTCTCGTGGGCGCCCAAGGCGTTTCATTGCATTGTAAGCACGTTAAAGATGATGAGGCAGGCGACCATGTATTAGATATTTGTATTAGATACAAGTATTACATACATACGTACATATTAAAACGCAAGTAAACTGAAGGGTCAGTTGGTGGTCAGGGCGGTTTCGCCATGGTGGGATAATATTTATATGAATGCGGTAACAGCCCAGCAGTGCTGTAGTCGCCACCCTGGTCTGAAAGCCCTGCTAAGATCCCAGTACCTAACTCGTAGAATTTCACTGAACTAGGCGGCTAAACCCTAGTTTTACGCGAGAGAAACAGAGAAGTAATCAGTCATTTATCAAAACCGCCACTCTTGCTGCTCCTTGGGCATGGGTTCATGCATTCCATGAGCATGTTCCATCTGCTTCACCAACATGGCATAGTCCAGACTGCAGATCACGGTGAGCGTTGACGATATCTCATTGAACGGAGCTAAGGCAAATATTTCAATTTGAGTCTTTTTTTATTTTGGGGTCGATAACCTGCAAATGCAGCAGTTTGTTCTCCCTGTGTTGGGACAGCTTTTGCACTTTTGCTTAGGGCTGCGAAACATATTAGCCGAAATTTGATGAGAAACTGTATTTTGGGGATAGATTAGATCAACAGAAACTATCCCGGACAGGCAACCTGCTGCCCCATTTAGGGTAGAATCGAAGTTGCCGCAACATCTCGTCAATATCCTGGCCATCGTTTGCAGACTGACATATATCACAGTTTTGAAGTACCACACCTGGCCATACCACGGTAACCCACGGTGCCGGTCTCGCAATTCCCCGTGCATTCTTAGACACCGGGATTTTTTTTTTTTTTTTACTTAAAATTCTAAGACAACGAGAAAAAAACCGAGCTTTGGTTGATCGGTGCTCCGGTCGAATCAGTGCCAGGAAACAAACTGCCTTCGCGGTGAGAAGTGCTGCAGCAATGTTTTCAGTCCCACCGTGCGGATACGCTCACCCAGAGGGCGGTCAAAACACATCGTCCGCGAAGTGACGAGGGCGTGGAACAAAGCCCTTATTCTCACTACACCGGCGCGGAGCGTGATAAAGAAGCCCAAGAGGAAGCTTGACCAGTACGAAGATGTCATCAAAAGCAAATGCTGGAGGTCCACCCCGGAAATTCACAAGAAGAATGAATTTAGAGACAACCTCAAAAACCTTTGTGACGTTGCCATTGTCGGCACCATCAAGACCATCAAAATCAAGGGGAGAAAGATTCTCTTCTTCTCCAGGCCGAAAGAGGGCCAGGTCGTCGAGGCGTCATGGTGGTATTCGATAAGTTTCTTTCTGAGAAGGAGGAGCGAGCTCTTCAACAACAGTAGGCCGAAGCTTTAAAGGGCCCGCCGTTAGACTGAACAGCAGAGCGAGCAGGAGACAACTGTCCAACTGGAATGCTCGTCTACCGACAACACAGAGCTGACAGATCAAGATGACCCGCAGCCCTTCGCCATGCCTTCTCCTTCGAAGCGGCCCTGTAAGAGAGCCCAGAACATCGTCACTCCTGGTCTGGCAGCAGCCCTCGATCGGACCAAGCTCAATGATTGTTCTGCAATCCACTTCCTATCGGCGACGGCCTCGGCCCTCGGCCACAGCTCCTCTGAATTGGCGATCACAGAAGCTCGACCAGGCGGGCGCGTAGATCGCAGAGAAAAGCCATTGCGGACGAAATCTAGCATTCTTTGTCCCTGCCACCCAGCCTGGTGGTCCACTGGGACGGCAAACTGTTACCTGACGATAGAAAGGAAAAGGTGGGTCGACTCCCTGCCATTGTAACCGGTCCAAGAAGTGCCTGCAAGCTCCTCGATGTTCCGAAGTTTGCAAGCGGGACTGGAGCAGCGTCAGCCGACCTTGCCGCTCATTGTCTGGAAGACTGGGAGGTTTCGGATAAAGTCGTCGGCATGAGCTTCGATACCCACTCCAGCAATACTGGACAAGTTGTGGGAGCAAACACGTTTCTTTAACAGAAGTTTGGGCGACAGTTCCTTCACTTCGCTTGTCGTCATCATATCTTCAAACTGAGACAGAACTTTCCTCCAAGCGCTTAGGTCCGTCCTCGGGACCGGGAATTTCCTTGTTCAAGCGCTTCAAGAAGAGATGAAGGCCCATTGCTCGAGCAAGTTTGAACCCATGATGCATGAAGACCTGCAGCCAGCAGTGGCCGAGACGTTTCTGTCCTCCAAGGATCGTGTCGTCGCCTTCTGCCATGAGAAGCTCGCCGAAATCCAGCCTAGCGATGATTATGGTGAGTTCTTTGAGGTCTATCATCCTCTTTGGTCAAGAGCCTCCTCGGGAATTAAGCTCCCCAACTAGTTGCTCTCCACTGTGCATGGATGGAACGCATAATCTACGAGATCAAGATCTTCCTGCTTCGCCATCAGTTCTCCGTGACTCCCAGTGAACTGGGAGCACTCAAGCGCTTCGTCTCTTTCATGGTTGTTTTGTACGTCAGTGCATGGTTCTGCTCTTCATCTGCGGACAAGGCTCCCGTACACGACCTGGCTGTCCTGCAAAGCCTGATTTGAATGCTGAAATCTCGTAGGCGATCTCCAAGAAGTTCGCCAATCACCTATTATCCATTATGACATTATACACGACATACTGTTTGTTATAACAGTCACCTGTCATGGTACCTCAGTGAAGAACTGGCTGGTGTGTCGTTCTTCGACGAGGGCGTGCCGTGTGAGATGAAGAGGAGGATGAACGCGGCACTCCAGCAACAGGGATCGGAGAGTCGGCCCAAGCGAGCGCAGATAGATCTCGCGGCAAGGGACGTTTGCGCCAGGAAGATCACCGTCGACTTAATTACGACAAAGTCGGTGGGCAACCTGAAGGCCTATGGCATCAACATGGACTTCCTTGCCCCCGATCCCGCTGATTGGGAAACAGCACCTGGCTTCAAGAACGCCAAGGAAGTCCTGCGCGGGATCGCGCTAGTCAGCGACGTCGCCGAACTAGCTGTGGCTCTTATCCAAGTGTACAGTGGGGTAATGACGAAGGATGAAACGCAAAAGCAAAAGCAGTACCTGCTGCAAGTCGTCGAATGACATCGTTGCCAGAACCCCTAAGCCACAAAGAGGGTTGAAGTATCATTCCACCTAGCCACACTGCTGCCGACAGAGCTAATGACCTATGCCCTGAGACAGCATGTGAAGTGTCTTTTGATCCAGTGTGTCAAAAGGAGTTCTATGATGTACTTTTTATGCATATCGTGCACTTGGTTAAAAAAAAAAACTGGAACACAAAACGTATCTGGGGGCATTTCAGACACACCTCTCCCTGACTGAATCTCGCAGAGATCACAAGTTCATAGAGCATGAGGTCTTGCTGGGGATAGATGGAATAGTATTCTTTGACTTTAAGGGGCTCGAAATGCACAAAAGCCGGCGCGAATTTCACTAAAATAAGAATAAAATCCAAGACAAGCGAGATGCAATCTTCGTGTGACAGTGCTGGAAAATGTTGGACCAAAGCCGTATTTTGCACGCATGATTTCCTCCCAAAGACGCATCAGTTAATGAGAGAGCACTCTGGAAAAATCTTCATCATAATTCGCCTTTATTTATTCCTTCCTTAGGAATATGTATATATATATATATATATATATATATATATATATATATATATATGTATATGTACGTATATATAAAGTGGTTAAAATTTAACAAGGAGAACGGAAATGCCGGGGGAGGGGATGGTCTCAGCCCCTCGTTGCCCCTCGTTCGCAGAATTGCCCCCGCAGTCATTTTCCCTTAAAATAGGCCCTGCTATCCAAACAATACTTAAGAAGTACAAATCATATTACGCTGTTTGTGTAATGTCGGCAAACGCGGAGCCAGGGACATGAAAAAGGAGGAACCGCATTGGTCGCATATTCATCAGGTCACCTTGCAACCTTTGGCCTTAAAATACCTCAGATGACCTCAGAAGCAAACGAAATGGCCTTGATATCATATCATAGTGTTTGAAAAGGTTTCCAGTCATTTGAATTGAGTATATTCCCAAAAGTCCGGTTATGGCCCTCGTGGTGTAGGGTACGCGCGCTTACATTTCAGATCATGGCTCCGTAACCCGACCTGATATCAACCTAAAATTTGAGAAACAGTTAGAGGGTGCTGTGTTGAATCGACTTTGCCCTGAATTTCGCATTCGAAAATTATCGTCAAAAATATTTACACAAAACTAAATTTTGTCTTTTGACCTTGGCCTGATCTTGCGAAGCGATCTCAGATTGATAAAAATACTTTTGTTTGTTTGCCCATTGACTTATCTATGCATTGATATCAGGTTTTAAGTCCCGTCTTAAAAAAACGCTATTTTTGGCAGCCATTTTCTTTTACCTTTGCTTAAGTGCTAAAGATAGCCTGAGGTGCCTCCCAAAAACTTGATCTGGCTCTGCCCCTTAGCGAAACAGAACTATGAAAACTAGGCACTTAACGTAGGAAAAATAGGTAGGCAAAGTCGCAAAGTTTCGTGGAGATGCTTCAAAAACCCTGGAAATGTTGAGTGAAAAAAACGAGGAGGAGCTCCTAAAGCCCGATCCTCATAACGGAAAAGGCTTAAAGCGAATGAAAAGTATGGCCATGGCGCAACTGATATTCACAAACACGAATGGATGATGGAGAGGTCCGTATGTTTGCCCCCCTCAGCACAGGTGTGTGATAGAAGCGTTGGTCACTATCAGGTCTTTCTAGACACTACGTGCTGCTGTTCGGAGGACCATACCGGAATGCACAGTGTACGCCGGTGTTTAGGCGGCATGACGACGCTGAAACCCATGTCCACGCAGCTGAAAACTGCAACAGGAAACGAGTTTCCACGTAAAAGTGCCGGGATCTGTATATTCTTTATCGCTGGAGCAAAAACTCGGCGATAACGTTACTTTCATGTCATCATAACATCCGCGTAAAATTCGGAAGGAATCCTCACGTGCACAGTGCCGAAGTTCAGCAGAAACAGGTTGTGTGCAGCAACAGCTATGTCAGACTGAAAGGAGGACAGTAGAGCGAGTAGAGCATCACACGGAATGTGTTTTTGCCGTGCAAGACACTAGTTATTAGACCACTTCCTAAGCTGCTTGGAGCGGTTGAAATTTATTACCACGTCCCGTAATTATGCGTTGTGACAGAGCGTATGCTGATAAAGTGTCTCGTTTGACGTATGTGGACCACCACACTGACCTGCACCGCCCCACTCTGCTATTAGTTCCATTCTCTATCGGCAGCGCCCCTTCTCCCACATGGCTGTCAACCATTTCCTTCCTTGAATAGACACTGTTCGGGTGTCTGCTCCCTTTCTCGAACTCGTGTGTAGTGAAGGTGAAAACATGCCACAGGTGCCGTGTAATTACGGACATCACCGGCTCTAAATCATTCATCCGGTTTCTCCGAGTGTGACTGGCGAGTTGCCCGGCGGTTGCAGGGCAAACAACCACTCCGCCTCTCATGCCTGTCCGTGGATTGCGACAGCGCAGTACGCCCTCTTTCCCCGCGCGCGACGCTGGTACACTGGACGCTCGGCGGCTTGTGAGTCTTGAAAACCGCACGTGCTCGTCGTGGGAATCGACGCCAATGACCTAATCGTTTGAAAGGGAATGCCGTTTTCAGCAAACATGGCGTAAATCCGAACAGGCCGAAGTGGTGCATTTTCCATGCCGTTGGGCTCGGATTAGTGCATCGTTGCATTCGGTCATTGATATATGAAACCCACTCTGCCAGATTACCCGGTAAACATACACACAAGGGAAGTAATGCCCACTGAAAATATGACCCCGAGTTTGACGCTCTGCTTATATACAACGCAATAATCAGTGTAAGAAGATCGTTTTGGATGAGAGACTCAAACCATGTCCTCTCGGTGACAAAGGTCGTTGCTGCAGGTCCTGACAGTTACATCTCACTTCCTCTGGATGGGTTATCAATCACGCACAGCGCTGGGCGACGTTTTCGGGGTTCCGCCTTCCGCGGCCCGTGTGTTCTGACGTCACTTTGCAGCGGCGGAACACCGTTCGGCTGTCGCCATAATCTCCAGCATTCCGCGTTCGTCGCCGGACTGTCTGATGTCACCACGACGTGGAAAGGCTTCATTCATCATCTCGCTCATGCATCACGCTTCATCTTCTCGTGAGACTGGGCGTTTGTCAGATTCCGCCGCGCCTTGTAACGAGGTCTGACCATCGCCAGTCCTCTGGCTCTGGGAGTCGGCCCGGCACCGCTCTTCCGTCTTCGGTCGATCCTGCCGTCTCTCGTGCCACCGCGCCTGCCGTTTTTCCTGCCATTGCTCCTGCTACCGCCTTTGGTGAACCCTTGCCGGTGCGCCCAACGTCGCCGCTGCCACTGTTTTTAACGACGCATTTTACGGCGCTTATGTCGGTGCCCCTGCCGTCCCCGCTGCTACCTCCGCTGTTGGCGCTCCTGCCGCTGCCCCTGCCGTCGCCGCTGCTGCCGCCGCTGTCGGCGCCCCTACCGCTGCCCCTGCCGTCGCCGCTGCTGCCGCCGCTGTCGGCGCCCCTGCCGCTGCCCCTGCCGTCGACGCTGCTGCCGCCGCTGTCGGCGCCCCTGCCGCTGCCCCTGCCGTCGCCGCTGCTGCCACCGCTGTCGGCGCCCCTGCCGCTGCCCCTGCCGTCGCCGCTGCTGCCGCCGCTGCCGGCGCCCCTCTCGATGCGCACCTGTGCACTCGAGGGCTGGTCGATGTGCACGTGGCCGTAGCCGGCGGGCGCCGCCAGCCTTGGACAGCGGCGCGGCGCGGCGGCTCGCGGCAGATTGGCATTCTGCGCCCGATCTGCGCCGGGCGCGGCGGCCGCCGGCGCCGGCGGACGGCAGAACAGAACCCGCCGGCGGCGGAGATATGGGCACCGCAGCATGGGTGGGGCCGGCACTGGAGCCCGGTTTTTGTCCGGTTACTGTCGTGGAAACTGGCCAACCGAAATCCGAACGATGTTTTTGGTTGTCGGGTTTGCCGGAACTGTGGTATGCATTCAGAAAGAGGCGCAATGATTCGAATTCCTTAGGGGTTACGACTTTTTCACGGCATCTTCCACCAGCTGGCCTCATCTGAATATTGATGGCGCTGTTCCATCCCGTTTAGTCCGCCGTGCGCCGATCGCCTCGCCCATGAACCACTGAAAAACGGCCGTTTGCTGGTATCACCCTGCTCGGAACGAATATTGCCCCGATAAAGCTAGTTTCAAAATGCCGAACCCTGTTTATGCCCGCCGTAACGTATTAACGTGGGCCGTAAACAGCATCCCACCCACAGATGGCATCACCGCATCGGCGGCGGAGCTTCCTTCGCGGCTCACCGCCGCTCCCCGGCCGGCCATTGTGCCGTCGTCGGCAGCTTCCCATCTACAATCGTCTCCGACGTTCGGGTTTCCTCCGCCGCCGCCGCGACGCTGCCGGACGGCCGTGGATCACGCATTGTTTACCGGGCTTTGTCCGCCAGCCGTCTGCTTTCTCCGGCGGGCCGGCGCGCGCCGTCGAAAACTCGGGCTCGGCGCGGCGTCGTGAGAAAGCCGCCGAAATCCGTCGCCGCGACCGTGAAGACCCCGCCCACCCGCCTCGCCTCGCCCGGCGCCGATCGGCCGAGCGGCTCGGTCGAGGCGAGAGTCGGCTCTGCTCGGCCGCCGCGGAGTCCGCGCGCGGGAATCCGGCGCGCGACGCCGCGCGGCGACGCGACGCGATGCGATGCGGGCCGCCGGCCGGCGCCGATTGACTCCGACGTGACCCTAATTGCACGGCGAAAACCGCCGGCTTCGCACGGCGCGCGGCGCCGGAAAGGAGCCACCCACAGCCTTGAGGCGCGCGTTTCCGCCGGCTGGGCGTGCCGACGGCCGGCCGCCGGGCGACGCGGCGAACAGTTACACCGCGCCGACACCGCGCGTTGCACGGACAAATAGTCATTAGCGGCGCCGCGGGTCGGAGCGGGGCGAGCTGCGACTGCGCGCGAGATACCTCTCGGCTAATCGGCCGGCGCACAGTAATTACGCAGCGCTAATAACATATTATCGTCTCCCGGGGCGTCCATTAGCCTATTTGACTGTGCTGTATTACATCTGGTGGCCGGGTCGAGGCGGTCGCCGGCGGCCGGACACGGTTCAGTTGAACTGATTGGCGCTTTCAAATTGCAGGGCAGCCGTGGTCATAGACCGAGCGATAGCCGCGTGCTTGAGGTTGGGCGCTCCTGGTCTTGGTATGCGCATTGCGCAAGTGCTTCCATGAAAAACCGCGTTGAATGAAATACCGCGTCATTATTTTCTTGCTTCTCGCTACGTTTGGCTGGTATTTTCGAGGATTTTCTGGAACGTTGGAAACTACGTCATCCAGCTCGCAAGGAAGCGTGCCAGCATTTGTGTTATTGATAGCACTTTCACATTAGGTTTTTTGAGCCGTGAACCGGTTTTGGACTGATCACTCGACGTGCTTTGCCAGGCTCGCGCCGCTCATTGTTTTCTGGTCGATTTGCTAATGCTGCGCCGATTGCCATCATTCAGTCGGGCTTTTTCCGGGAGGGAAGCCGTAAATCACCAGCGATGCACGCGACAGGTGACAGACGTTGCCGCTGACCTTGGCTGGATTTTGTGACTTACTGTCGTCCTCAGGCCGCCCCATTGACCATGGAGCCAAGACTGGTCTTGCACTGGCGTCCTGCGCGGAACCCTAACTGTCCTTCTCTGTGGATTCGGCGACATTTACTTCGCTTTTGAAGTGTCCACGCCGACCAGTGAACAGGTTTCGGCCTTTTGGTGCTTCCAAGCGGCTCGCGGAGAGCGTTGACTGCGCTGTCTGCTCGTCCGCGCGGAGTTGGCGGGTCGTCGTTCGGCGTCGGGTGACAGCCGCCGTGACGGCTGACGTACACAGACGAGCCGCACCTGACGGCGGCCGTGAAGCGCTCTGAAACAGAGCGGCCGTAATCCGCTTACGAGCCGGCGGCTGCGTCCCTCGACGGACGCCGGTCCGTCCGCGCTTCATTAGCATCGGCCGACTCCGGGCGGCCGCCGTGGGAACTGCGGGCCGTCACCGGGACGGCGCCGCGCCTGCCGACTCCCGGGGAAAGATCCGGGAGCTGCCTGGCGCCGGAGTGCTGGCGCTGCAAGTGTCTGACGCCGGGGGAATAGCGTCAGAATGATATGATGTTTCTGAACGGCGTCAAACCGTCTGACACTAGAGCGGCCGCTGTAGAAGTGATCGACGTAAGAGAGACGTCGTCGGAACTAGCCGACGTCGGGTGAGGGAGGCAGGGCGACGGCTGAGCGTCGTGCCTGCGGTCGCTGGCACCGGCTCGGGATACGGGCGTGAGTGGCGTGTCGACCGTCCGGCGAGGTAGCTGCACCACGCGACGCCGGCGGCGCCGTAACAGGATGCAGTGACGCCGCCCGACGGCGGCCCCGGGTAGCGTGTCAGGCGTCTCGTGAGCGGGTGCTAATCTGAGGAGCGGCCCCCACGCCGAGCGGCGACTGGGGCGCGGGCCAGCGGCGGCTGCGGCCGTCCGACCGCGGTCACGAACACGGGACGGCACCGGTTCGGCAGGGTGTTGCCGAATGGATTGCTGAGCGTACGGCAAATAGCGTCACCGCCCACCCGACGTCATTTTCTCGGAGCTGCGTCTCTTCAGGAATGTCTCCGTCATGCGTTTGCTTCGGCGCGTTCCGGCCTCTCCGTCTTAAATGTTGCTTCCTTCCGAGGTTCGGTCCATGTGAGACGATGAACTGCGCCATTAAGTGGCTACAGGCTTGTATCGGACAGAAGAATACGGCAAAGGCCGCAGATTTATCTTGTCATCCCTCTCTGTCAGCGGTCTTGTTATGCCCTCAGGCCAGGTTGTTAGCTGATAAAAATCATCTTGGGGGAAAGCCATCGTCTTTTTTCCTTGGACAGCGTAAGTGAAGAACGACGAAAGGTAATGCCTGCTGACAAAGGTAGCGATGCGCTACAGGTTACACCCGCACTATCGTGTCTTCCTTATCAGTAACTCATTATATCTGCCGGACAGCGTCCTGGACGATCAGAATCAACGCCTAACCAGCCTCGGTCGTCTTTTTCCGTCGGCCGTCCTCGCTCGATATCCCGTCATCTGCCGGGACAAAAACGGGCCGGGCCAGAGGACAGGTTCGGTCCGCCGCTGAGCGCCGCAGGCCGACGGGAAGGCTGGCCGCGGCGACGCGACACCTCGGCCATCAGGCGGCGCCTCAGAGCCGGAGACCCGCACGGCCGGCCGGCCGCGGCATTGCAGGGACGCCGGGCTGGGGGGGGGGCGGTCGCACGAGATGGCGTGGGCTCGCGGCTATCGCTCGCGCGAGGACCGGAATTGTTACGGATGATGTTGATCACGTCTCAGCGATCACGTCTCCGTGATCTCACGTGTCGGGCACCACACGACTCGGGTTCTCGTAACTTCTGCTGCGTTCGAAATTTGTTTACTGAGTACAATTTTGTGGACTACGAACGGCAGGGGACTCTTTAACGATTTGGCGACATCATTCGCAGACTTGAATAGCGCGGCCTAGTTTACGTACTTGGTGAGACGCAAGAGAACAACAACAGTGTAAGAATATGTTTATGAACACTCTTAACGGGACCATCGTAAGTAATGCCAGAGAAAAGAATCGTGTTTTAAAGTAGTTTTGTCTGCATCCGTTGGCTGGGAGGCACAGAGGCACAGAAGAACGGGCGGTTAGCACCTCTGGTTCCCATTGTAAATACCGAGTGTTTGGGGGGTGACGTCAGTATCGGTATGGGTGTTCAGGAAATCCGGGGCCCCTTGCTGTGCTCACGATAACCAGCTTCGTTGATTAAACGCCTGCGGTTACCTGAGAGCATTCCAAAAGTCGTTGCACTTGAAACGGCTCATAAGAATTGTCGGTGACAGGGCTGCCATTTTCTGGCTCCTGGCTACCGGCCAACCGTCGACTCAGACAGGACCTGTCAATCACTTCTAGAGGACCTGTCCGTTCAACTATGAAAAGAATGGGACCGCCATGTGACGGACGCGGTGAAAAGCACGTGATTGGTCCGCTCTGTTGTAAAATCCCAAACCACCTGAACACGCTGGACGCCGCCGTACGATAACATCTCAGTGCTGGATTTTGTCCGTAATAGAGTCACCACGGGTGCGTTTGGGTGACAAAATACAATAGCAGGTGTTCATGCATGGTGATGCTCGTTTTATATCAGCGATATCGCGTACAGCAATGAACGAAAACGTCTTAGGCGTTTGCTTAGGTTGGAATATCCACGTTTATGCCACTGGAATCTTCTCTGCGTCTGACGGGAAGAAACGCGCTGGCCGTTGCGGTCCTTGTGACACCAGCTGCAAACGACAGCAGACCGTTTATGGCCCACGTCGGCAATCACGTCATAAAAAAGCGACCGGTGAGGCTTGAACCAGCCACCTGATTGTCGCCAGCGGTGGCAATGAACCCGGCCGCCTTTCAGGCGCGACGCGCACTCGACTTCCTCCAGCGGAGGCTGACTGAAAACAGCTGCCACTCTTTTCGATTTATCTGTGTTCCCATGTCAAATCAACCGCCTCGTGGGCTCTCCGCCCATCTGTTTCTGGCTTTAAACCGCAAACGATTATTCTGCACAGAAGCCGCGGGAGAATCTAGTTCTGGCGGCGGCGCCCGAGGCGTGGGACGTTCGCACGGCCAGGCGGGCCGGGAGCAATCACATCGCAATCACATTGCACGAATCTCTCTCCGGGCGCCGGACGACTCACTCCGCGGATGACGGTCAGAACGCTCAAACAGGCCCTTCGCGATATCCGCCGCGCTCCAGCGATCCGGCGCGTCCACTCGGCTGCGGGACGTGACAGGCCTCGTTTCCACGCGCGCGCGGCGCGGTGGGACGGGCGGTCCCACCGCGGCGCCGTTTACTGACCGACAGCTGGCGCCTGTCGCCGGCCGACTGCCGCGGAAGTTTTCCTCCGTCTGCAGCTGGATTTCCGTCGCTCCGCGGTGACAGATGGCCGCCCCGCGGCTACACAATGAAAACGTGCCGACGTGGGCTGCAGCGACCCAATCTCCGGCGGCGACGCGGGGCGGAACTGTGACAGCCGGCGCCGCTCTGTGGGGCGACTCTCCGCCGGGCGCCCGGTCGTGGCGGCCGCGGTCCCGGGCTGGCGGGGATCGCGCCAGAGAAGCCCCTCGCCTTTAGACCGGTCCATCGGCCGCCGGACCGGCGTGACGAGCTCCGCCCAACATGGCGGCCGCCCGGGGCGCCGCCGCCGGCGCCGGGCGGCGCGTCTCTCCTCCGGGGGCGCCGTTATAAATCTTCGCTCGCAGGCTCGGATACAGGCGAGCCGGGATGCGGCGCCGCTCGGCCGCGGCACGGACGGCAGCGTCAGCGACCCCGCCCCGGCGATCCCCTGACGCCGGCGGCGCGGCGTGCTCCGCGGCGGCGCGAGCTTCCGGCCACCGCCGGGGTGCGCGCGGCCAGCCAACGGCGCGGCGGCGGCGGTCGGGCGTTTTTAGCGGCGGTCGCGATCACCGATACCTGCCGTTGTGGGCCGGTGAGGCGTCGTTGCTGGTCGCTGACCGCGGAAGGTCGCGCCGGAGCGCTCGCGGCGAGAGGCGTCACGTGCACGACCGCCGTACCGGGGCATCGTGCACGGCCGCTGTACCGGGTCACCGTGCACGGCAGCTGTACCGGGTCACCGTGCACGGCCGCCGCACCGGGCCGCCGTGCACGGCCGTCGTACCGGGCCGCCGTGCACGGCCGCTGTACCGGGGCATCGTGCACGGCCGCTGTACCGGGTCACCGTGCACGGCCGCCGCACCGGGCCGCCGTGCACGGCCGTCGTACCGGGCCGCCGTGCACGGCCGCTGTACCGGGGCATCGTGCACGGCCGCTGTATCGGGTCACCGTGCACGGCCGCCGCACCGGGCCGCCGTGCACGGCCGCTGTACCGGGCCACCGTGCACGGCAGCTGTACCGGGCCACCGTGCACGGCCCGCGCGGCCGAATGGTCCGGTTGAGACGCAGAGGTGACGGGTACGCTGTTAACTCGGCGATGGTGATCTGAAGCTATGGTTTGCTTCGGATAACCTTCAGAAGGTGGCTGACATGACTACGTGAACGCTCTTCATTGCGTTTTCAACACCCATTGTCTTAAGAAGATGATATAAAAGGCGACGAAATTTCAAGTTCATTTTTTACTTATATTAAGGACTAGAAAATGAAGTAGTTGCCGACGAGGTTTATGATGAAAATCGTGTTTGCTAAGAACGCACTGTATTACAGAACAGTCCTAACGTCGAAACTGTATAGCCATGTGGTGAGAACTACACAGTCGGCTCATTTCCATTTAGACATTTGGCCATTCCGGCATTTCTATGATTGATGACTGGTAATGATGGTTATTCGGGGATTCGGGGTCTTTATGATTTTGTTTGCTCGTTTTGCCCACTACATAATGTCCACCCATCAATAACTGCAACAGCTGGAGACCTGGTCCATTACCAAGAGCTGAAGGTCTGATCTGCAGCGAAACGCTGGAAATCGTTGCAAGTCCAACAGCTGCAGGGGCTTAAGGTATCTGCCTTAGGAATTCATTTCATTCCCAACGGTCTGCACTCCAAAATTTGGCTGCCTCTTTCCTGAAACACATGTTAAAGACGGAGTACTTCCTTCAGGCGGAGGCGACACGATTCTAATCGGGCAAGGACCATTAGCAACGTCCCCCTCCGCGATTACACTGCTCGGGCCGATTACGGCAAGGGCAGACCGTGGCGGCGGTCTAATCTGACGAGTCTGCACCGACTGCGCCGCCGCTGGTGGTACCGGGCGTGAAGCTGCTGGGCCCACGCGCCCCTCGTTAACCCCCGCAGCGCAGACGTTTCCGCGTCGGCCGGCCCGGCCAGACCTTGTGAGAAGGACATGATCATCAGTGATTACAGCCCGCGTCATAAATGAAAGATGATTTTAACAAGGCTTTCGCTGAGGGTGGCGACGGCGAATATTATCGGCACTCGGAGAGCAGGCGGTTTGTTTCGGAAGACGGTTGTCAGACTCCGCACTCGGTTCCTAAGGTCGTGGCGAATATCGATTACCGAAGATATTGGCGGGACTGAAGACAAGATTGTGTAGTGAAGTAAATAGGCAAACCATAAAGTACGCCTTGTTATTAAAAAAGAAATAACAGAATGTTTCTTTTTGAAGTGGCGTGATTTAGTTCTGGGAAAAGACAGTTATTTTAATCGCCATTTAGCCTGTCTTTCCGCATACCTTACTGTTGGTTTGGCCCGTCTAGTATAACGAGGCATTGTTTGTGAAGGAACGGTTTTTACCCCCTTTCCTCGAATCACATAAAGCCGAATTTTAAAAGCCGCATCACCATGGAATGTGCAGTGTACGTGATAGTAAAAAAGTCCCGCAGAAAATCCAGTATTGTTGTTCGCCGATTATTCAAACGAGACACTTTTTGCAGGCCGTTAAGAACAGGTGTTTACCGATAGAATTCCAGCCCCACTCGAGCCATGACAGGCCCTACCCTCGCCACATTGGCCGCGTGGCTTAATCAAAGGTTAGGGAACCCGTGGATTGGCCGGTGGGCCAACAAACTGATTAAACAACTCGGCGCGGTAAAATTCTCCAGGGTCCGGTGGATGGCAGCGTCGCGCTGCGCTGAGCGCCGGCCCCGGCCGCTGCGCTGAAGGCCGGCCGGTCGGTGTTTGCGGGCGGGCATTGAAGTCACCGCGGCAGTGCGCTCTCCGCAAAGGCAGCCGCATCGTGTCGACGGCGGGTGCACCGGTCAGGCAGCGCGCGGTCGTAATGCGGTGGCCTGCGACCGTTTCGCGGCCCGGACCTCGTGGCTGATGGAGCAGTAAACTCGCCACTGCACGCGCCGGTAGCCGAGAAGAAGACGTGGTGTTTGAGCAGCTTGGCGGCGACCGCTGACTGTCGTTCCACGTGCCGCCGGATCATCGACGAACTGGTGTGCCCTGGGGCGCGGGCGGTGACATGGACGGCTGACCCCGTCCGGGGCAGGTCAGACTCACAGTCGGTCCGCCGCAGCCGACTCCTCCTGCGGCCGGCCAGACTCTAGGCCCGCGGGTCCTCGCCATGTTCGGCAGCCTGAAGCAGAAGCTGCAGTCGCTGAGCCCCGTGGCCAGCCCGGTGGCGAGCCCGAACTCGTCGCCGAAGCCGCGCCGCCGCTTCCCGTTCCGGCGCGGCCCGGCGCGGCTCAAGCAGCGGCGCGAGGAGTTCCGAGAGGTGCAGTCGGACCCCGAGTGCGACTACGGCTCGTCGCGGCAGCGGCCCCGGCCGGCCGGCCAGCCGGGCCGCCGGGTCTACTTCGAGGGCTTCTACGACGGCGCGACGGACAAGCTGGTGCGCAGCCGGCCGGCGGCCGAGTCGCGCGCGCCCAGCAGCACGGTGGGCCGCGCCGCCGCCCAGACTCAGGTACCGGCCGAACTCGAGGGGCGCCGCCCGGGCGGTCTGTCCCGCGTGGCTGTCCGCAGGGTCCGTCTCGTTGAAATCGTTAGAGGGTTGAGAAAGAGAGAGCGCGGATTAAGAGATGGAGGGAAAGAGAGAGCGCTTGAGAGCGTGGTAACCACCTTTGGTTGATTTCATCGAGTTCATTTATTTCCGTCGTAGAAATGTATCTCCATGACGATGCCCATTTGGAGTTCGATGGTTTGGAACTCCTGAACGTTGTGTCGGCGTACTATCTCGGAGATGCGGAACTCTTGCGTATTTGTTACGTAAATTCAATGGAAACTGCCCACGTACTAAATTCGAATGCGGCGTATTATGGTAGCGAATTAATTAACAACTCGCTGGACGCATTTTTACAATGGGTGATGACCGATCCTTTTCAGAATTCATGAGGTTTGCATGGAAACCGTGCTGCAAAACGACTGCTGCTAATTTGATCGGGCGCGAACATGCCATTTCCCTGGCGCGTGTCGTCAGTCGGGCGCCGACTGGCTCGTTTCCTGGTCGCCTTCGCGGAGCCGCCGCGGGCCGACGGGCCGAGGAATGACGAGCCCGTGAGCTGTTGTACCGGCGGCGATCCCGCACGGCAAGGCTTTCCGAGAAGGCGGGCCCGAGGCCTCACGTCAGTCGGCCGGGCCGGGAGAACACCGCCGGCGGCCCCGTCCGCCGCCGGTGACCGCCGCGTGACGTGACGGCCGGAGAGGAGCCGTCACGTCAGTCGCGGCGCGCCGCTGCCGCGCGAGGGCCGGCCCGCGGCGCTGTGAGCCGGCTGCGCAGCGGAGCGTGAAGGCAGGCCGGCGCACGTCACGGAGACGGGCATTACGCCTAGCGATCAGCGCCGTCCCGCCGGCGCGCGCGCGCGCCCATCGCGCTGGAGTTGGCGCGCCCCCAGCGACGGCCGGGCCGGGGCTGGAGCTCCGCCGGATTGATTGGGGCTGCTCACGAAAGCATTTCCGCTGGCGCTGGGGTCGGATGACCAGATTATAGGGTCCCATGATGAAGTTCAAAACTCTGCACCGTTTCCAGTCGATACTATGAGTACTGGACCGCTCTCCTCCCGGAAAAAAACACAACCCTGAGCCAAGGGCACGCGGCGCGATGGGGTCACCATCCCCGGAACGGACCAGCAGACGGTACAGTACAGCGGTGGGACGGCGGTAAGCCGGGATGCCCCGGGGAGCAGCCGATCCGCCGCGGCCTGGCCTCGGAAAGCCGTTCACGTGAAGCTGGTAAACACGCGATAGGAAATCTTCAGATCCGGATTACGAGAAACTCGTGGGACCCCGGGTGTCGAGCTCCTTGGCTTCGGCCGTTCCGCTGGCTTCGGGTAGAAACGGAAAAGTTCTGCTTGGTGACAGGTGGGGCTAGAGCCCATTTGGAGTTTTTATGTACTGTTTGTACCAGCGGGATGTAACGCCGTCTTTCCAGATGAACATTATTTCTGAAAGGTTCAGTTTTACTGGCGTGTCAACACAGCAGTTGGTAGCTGAGATGGCGCGTTTATCTGATTGAGGTGTGTGATTTATGGACCGTAAATTTGCCAGAAGCTGGGCTTGCGTCTGTCTGAAAATCTTACGTACGACACGAAGACGGAGAACGAAAGATGGCGTTCCGTTTCGCTCCAACGTTTGCCTGTCTGTCAAGATCAGTCCTTGAAAAGCCAAACGGATCCGACCGCTACAGGGTCACAAAGCGAAGTGGTTGGTCACGGTCCACCAGATCCATCTCGTGTCAACAGGATATCAGTCGAAATCCTTCGAGATTCTTCGTCTTTCTGGAGCCAGGATTTCGCCTCACAGTGGCTCCCATTTTACCGTTTCACGTGTTGAGGTCATGAAAGTTCGCCTGACTCGTGCGAAGCTGGTTATTCTTTTCAAAATAACATTTCCGGAAAGCAGCATCCTTAGGATTCCGCCGACTCTACAAGTCAGTACGATCTTAATTAAAAAGGTTGACGGTCGTCTAACGTTTTCCTCTATCGGTACTTCTCTGGAAACGTTTTATCATATTTCATCTGCGCCCAGAATAATATCACGAAGCCTTGAAAACGTGCATGTTTTTGGAATGTCATTATAAATTACCACCATGCAGTTGATGTGAGTCTAGACGAAAACTTCTGTTTCTTTGCGGCTGGCCAATCTGGTCATTGAAATACTATTCAGTAGCCCTCAGGCACTCGTGAAAAGGTTGATTTGAAGTCACTGAACTTTGGCGTTGATGCGCTTATTTTTACGCGAAACAAAACGAATATTCGAGGATGTGTTCCTCCCTTGTCGGAAAATACTGGTGGGAACACAAGTTTTAATGTTTCCCTTGGAACAAAGTGAACTTATAAAGGCCTTGTGAGCGCATCGACGTAATTTTACTTTGTGGTGTTAAGATAAAAATATTAAATTTTCTTCCACTTGCCTGTTTATACCTGAGGAGTTTCACGTTTGCTACACCAGCACAAGGAACCATAGTCAGCGTGGCTGTCAAAGTCGATTCCGTTTGCCCATTCAGCCTGTCCGAATCTGCGAGCGTGATCATTGCTTACATACGTTGATCACAACGCTTGACATGATGGCACATGAAACGTCGCATAAGCAAGGAGTTTGGTCTGATCTAAATGTCGTTTTCTCCGCTTAAACTGGTTTAAACCGGCAAACGTGACTGACACATGCTACTATCCGTGATGCGGCAATGCTCATCAGCACTGCCTCACCCCTGGACATTTATGCCGCAATTATGGTCAGTGGGTACTATTTTTCCCATGAGAAAGCCAGCTCACAGTGCACATAAATGTTTGCTGAATTGCCATTTGCCCACTTAGTCTGAGTGTAATGGCTCGAAGGACTGTCAAATCTCTCCTTCTCTCTCCCTTTTTTCCTGTTTGTTTTCCTTTCTTTCTCTCTCCTTCCCTTCTTCTCCTCCGCCTTTCCCTGTCTTTCGGCCAATGCGTCGGTTTATTTGATTCATGCCCTTTTTCGCGTTTCAGCTCGTCTCCCACAATGCCTCGCAGCCACCGTTCCTCCCTCTCTCCCGGTCTCTTCCCCTGCTCTCCCGTCCTCCGCTCGCCGGCGCCGTCCGTGGCGCCGGCAGCTGAATGGGGTCCCGTTGGCCGGCCGTTTTGACAATTCATAAACACGCCGCGCCGCCGCCGCCGCCGCCGCCGATCGTATCGCCGTGCGAACGACCCGAAAACACGGCCGGGTCACCGCTCGGCCGGCCGGCCAGGTCGCGCCTCCGCACGCAGGGCCGCGCAGCCGCCGCCGCCGGCGGCGCGGCCCGCTGCAGCGCCGCGTGCGGCGCGGACGGCGCGGCGCCGGCCGTGTCGTAAGCGGCGTGATTGAGACTGCGCCGTGAGAAGCGCCGGCGCGACGAAGGTCGCCCGTCGCTGGGCGGCCAGTGGACGTCTCCGCTGACGGCTGACTGGGTGCGTGCGGCCCGGCCAGGCTTCGGCTGCCGTCCTCGGTGTCGCCCGGGGCGGTGCGCGGCAGCGGTCCGGCTCCGCGGCGGCGGTCGGAAGCCGGGAGCCGGAAGCCGGAAGCCTACAGCCTAGAGCCGGGAGCGCGCCGCCCGACCGCCGGGGTCACCGGACGGCCGAGCCGGGCGTCGAGGGCGGCAGCGGGCCGCGGCCGCCTCTGCCGGGCACGGCCGTCTCAAACTGGTCGTTGGAATGCACGGTCATGGCGCCCCGTGGGTGGAGCCGCCGCCGCGGACAGTCGGCGCTGCAGCTGAGCGCCGTCGCCGTCCGCCGCCGCGAAGCCGGCGCGTTCCTGCAGACGGCGCCGGCGCCTCCTCCGCAGCTCCGCTTCGCCGAAGTCCGTTAGCGAACGGCGACGACCGCTATAAACCACGCTGTGCACGGCAAGGCGGCGCCCGCCTGTCTCGCTGTGTGGCCTTGCCGGGCGTCATGACGCGACTTCAATCTTCGGCATCACGTTGTGCCTTGATCATCGAGACATCCGGATCGTTATCTCGGCGCCGATTGTCACGACTTGAGTCTTCTCGTCGTCGTGATGTTTCCCGGGCCGGCACGCTGCTTCTTGGTAGCAGGTAATGCAAAGAGCAAGGACGCGCGATCAGGAATCCGGTTCTCTGAGCATGAAAAGTGTTGTGCTTCGATCACCGCTGCGTGTAATCCCTCCGTAGACGGCTGGCGTGATGCGGCCTTTAAGCTCATAAACCGACACGGCGGCCACTCAATTTTTGCCTCACGGAATCGATACTGATCCATCATGCTTTAGACCTTTCCTGAACCCATCCCACCAACCCATCAAGGCGGAATCCATCTCCATTATTCCTAACCACCTCGCTACCTCGTTCTCCACCTCCTGGGCAGCGGTGACCCCCACCCGTCAAGGCGCAGAGTCGACGTTGCCAGCTCCGTCTCGGGCAGCGCTGCTCGGACGCAGGCTTTCGTCTCGGTGTGGGCGAGAGGCGACCGCGGCCCGTGAGGATGACCAGCCCGCTCGTACTACGTGCTGACGCGGGCGCGGCCAAACGTAGCGCCTCGGCCGCGCCGGCTGGGGAGCGGACTCGGCGGCTGGTCCGGCGGCCGATCGAGCCGATAGCCGAACACGCCGACCGCACCGACCGCACCGGCCGGCCGCTGACGGCCCGTAGTGGCCTCTGCCGGGGACGGGTCTGCCGCGTGCTCCGACTGAGATCGTCTGTAACGTGCTGCACTGAGAGCACCCGTCGTGCGGTCCGATTGAGAGGGTTCGTCGTGTGCTCCGATCGAGGGGATTTTTTTCCGGAAGTTGCTGACTGACGGCTGAAAGCACAACGTTCCGCGTGATTTTGAACATGACCACATCACGGCCGTGCCGAGTACCGGACAACGTTTATCTCTTACCAAAATTGTAACATACGACGCGTATACAGATAACTTATTTGCCTGTACCATCTACATCGGTTTCATAGACAATGGCATTTCCCGAGACAGCCTGCCGTGTGCTCCAACTGAGAGGGCCTGTCTGTGCTCCAGATAAAAGGGCCTGTCCTGTTTCCGACCGAGAGGATCTGTCGTGCGTTTCGATCGAGAAGATCTGTCGTGTGCTCCTACCGAGAGGCTTTGTCGTGTCTCTGACTGAGAGAGGCTGTAGTGGCTCCGACTGGGACAGATCCATCGCGGCACCGACGCCGAATCATGCCTGCTCATCTGTGCTGGCCACTGTGCCACCCCCTCAGCATACCGGTCAAGTGGTGCAGGAAGTTCGCTGTCTTGTTCGCGTATTTTTCAGGTAGATGAGGAACAGGGCCTCCGTTTTCACCAAACAATGCCTTGACCCTGTCTAGCTCTTCGAGGACATTACATTTCATACCATTACATTCCAGTCTTGTGCCGAGCACTCAGCCGATGACAATACTGGGATGCAGATGGTACCACCACAGACGTATTCACATGCAGATGACCCGGTTTAACCGGCGTCCGACCTGACATGCATGTCGTGCCTCCCTCGAGCCGATCGGACCCGGCGACCCCTCGACTCGACTCGACTCGACGCCGAGTGACGTCCGGACGAGACGACTGTCTGTTTGTCCGCCGGCTGACGTCAGTGCAGCGCGACGCTGCCATTCATGTATTCCCGTCACGGTCGCGGCGGCGCGATAACGCTACAGCGGCGCAGGGGGCGGGGGGGGGTGCGCCGGCCGCCGCCGCAGCGAACCGGCTCGTGGCCGCCGCGCCCGGCGCCGGCCGGCCGCGGCGCCGCGCGGGCGGACAAGAGGACGCTCTTAGCCGGCCGGTGTTTCGGAGGCGGCGGGGTGCTTCCGTTGAAAACAAACAGCCGGCGGCCGGCGACGGCGCGCCGTCCATCGGGCTAACGGTGCGGCTGAGTTATCGGGCCGTCAGTCGGCTGCCGGCGTCTCGGCGCCGCGCGGCACTTAACCCGGCTCATTTGGAAGCCGATGGCGCGCGCGGATCGGGGCCGGCCGGCTGACCCGTGCCCCGTGATGGCCGGGGCGAGCCGCCGGCCGCCGGTCGCCGCCGGCCGGCGCCGCCCGCTCCGGCCGGACGCCGTTCGCCGGTTCGTGATCCGCGGCGGCGGCGGTCGGGCCGGCGGCGGCGGTCCCGTTCGGCGCGACGACCGAGGGGAGGCGGCCGAAGGGAGGCGGCCGGAGGGAGGCAGCCGGAGGGAGGCGGCGCCGAGTCGCGCCAGGTGGGCGCTGGGCCTCGGCGCTCCGGGCCGGGGGCGGCCCTGGCACCAGCTGGCCCCTGCTCCTCCGGCCGAGCGGCGGCCGCCGATGCGTCTCTGATCTTCCGCGGTGTCAGGACACCGGTTATTAATTCACTTTCTCTCGCGCGGAGTTTATCGCCGTGGAGCAGTTCCTGTCTGCCGTGAGCAAACATCCGACCCGATGGTGCGATTCGTTTGTTCGATCGCTGTCCGCCTCTCCTCTCTCTTTCTCTAGGTCATTGCCCGCCCTCCCTCTCTCTTCAGTGCTGTCTTGGGTCTATCCTTATCTTGTCCCCCGTGTATCCTTGCCCTTTTTCCCACGCCTTTTGTCTGTTTCTCTTTCCGCCTCTCTTCTTCTCTGCCCGGTCTTTATCTTTCTCTCTGTTACGTTTCCTCATCCAGATCATCTCAGCGCACTGCGCTGTCGTCATCTTCCCCTCCCCGTTTCTCCTCTGAATGACTCACCTGGACTCCGTCTCTCCCTCCTCTCCGTCCCCTTGGTCTGCCCTTCCTGCACGTCTCGGCAGCTAACTGCCGTCTCGCCGGTGCAGTCGAAACCGCCGCCGGCCGCCCTGCACGTCTTGTCATGGGCCGTGTGCAGCGCACAGTTGCATCACGGCCGCCGCCGGGTCCGTGCGCGACGAAAGCACGCTCCGTGACCGCTGGACGCCTTACCAGGCTCAGAGACACATTCATAATCCCCAAATGACTCGTCCACTCCGAGAGGGCCGCACGGCGCGGCGCCGTCCGTCAATGGCGAGTCGCCGGGCGGGCGCGGAGACAGACGCGCGAGGCGTTCTGCAGGGCTGTCCGGCCGTCTGGCAGCCGGCGACCAGTCCCGGCGATTTAGTTCAGCTGGCGAGAGAGTGAATGTGTCTGGCGGACGGCGGTATCCCGCGGGCAGAGGGTGAAAGCTTTGCGGAGCTAAAGGGCCACGTGCACTCGCCCGAGCATCGCGGCTAAGAAATGGTCTTGATCGGTCGGGTTTAGGTTTCAGTAGATACAGGTTTGCGCTATTTCCACGGAAGTGTGGCGGCAAATGAATAGAGTACTGTCGTTAGTGTTTGTATGGCGATACAGTTTATGGCATGTCCTTACGCAGGTGCAGTTTCATCAGATTGTCTGGGAATCGCGGTTAGATCCCATTGATTGTGATTCTATGCCGGTAATTGGACTATTTTGGATTCCGGAGAAACTTGCCCTGCTCGTCCAAGTAAGTGTACTGTCCTTACAAAGTCACTGCTGGTGACAAAAATGCTTGTGCAACGTGTAGGAATACCTAGTTCGGTTTTTGCGTTCGAGTCCACTCTCCAACTGAATGCCTGTCGCGAAGGGCTTTTTTGTGCGCGTCACCACGGAATAGTCGAAATAGTCGACTGAACCGAGCACTTTTTTACGGAAGACCTGCAATGGGCCGTTCCCGCCACTCGTTCGTGTTTGTTGACGCGCGCTGTTGGCAGTGCTCCTGTGCCAGTGAGACTGGAATGCGCGTTTCATTCCTCGCCGGCGCTCTGTGCCGGTCGATTTCAGCCAATCACGGCGCCAATTTCTTCGCCGTCCTTGATTTTGCACAATTGGCTCAGTCGGCAAGGAAGAGATTAGAGGCCTTGTGACAGTCACATCTTGAGTTCAGGGTGGTCCGGGTCTTGCTCGACAAGGCTAAGGCGAGAGACGCAATTAAATAAGCACTGTTTAGAGCAATGATATTGCTGCGCTCTGTGACAAACTGGAAACAGCGTAATGAATTCTTTTACGCACACCACAGGTACAAGGTTACCTCAGTTCTCTTGTGTGCAGTGTGTCATGTGTGTCCCATGCCACTTCTTACGTACGTATTTATGTCTGCTTGTGCGCTGAACCAAAACTATTGCAGTCACTTGTAATGGGCCCGTATTCATTTTGGAAACCATCAGTGCACACAAGTGACTTCCATTCTCGCTTCAAATGTTGAAAAATTACGATTCTTCCGCCGTATTGCCGCTTGATGGCACATCAGTCAACATTACATTTATTTTAATCACTGTCGTTTCGTACATTTTGTCCAGGAGCCTCATTAAGCGCACTCTGTTGGCCACGATGCCTCAAACTACCCCAGGTACATGACAATGCTCCGACTCCCGACCTAGGCTCTATGAAGACGTTACGATGTCGCAACCCACTGTTTGGCGTCAATTACTGCTTCCGATAATTTCATATGGCTTTGATCTTCACAAGGTTTCGTTAACTGATGTTTTTGTATGGATTAGCTGGCGAATGTAGGTCAGCCTCTTGAACGGCGGTCCAGTCCGTCAATTTGGTCGGCAATTGTCCTCCATTTTCTGGCTGGCTCGCTGTGGTTCCTGGTGCGTCATTGTCGGGAATTTCTATGCCACCAAGTGAGGTCATTCAGACATCGGGTCTCCAATGACATTGGCTGTACGGGTAGATGCCTTCTCCTTGGGAATACGACATTTGCTTGGGAAGACGGGCGTCTTTGGCGTGATATTGACGCCCAAATCGTTTATATTTTTCAACTCACAATGCTTTTCCTTCGCACCGTTGCAGTTAAGTACCTGAGGGTTTCACTGCCAGTGGATTCAGATGTTCCAAAACAAAGCTGCCGGTCAGCTGATATGGAGTCTTGTATTTGCATTTAAGATACCGATTTTCTATTTGCTTTACTTTTTCGTGACCTTACCCGTCACATAACCCCACAGGTCGTCAGTTTAAAAGCCGCCGGACTTATCGCCAGGCATTCTCATAGGGACCAGTTTTGATTCCAGTCGACAGAAGCATTTTATGAAAGTTCCAAGTCAAGCGAAGGACCAAAACCCCTAGCGAATCTTGACAAAGCCATCTGTCGGCCGGCTCTGTCCGGAGTCGGAGTCGGAGTCGGCGGCAGTGAAAGGACGCCGCTTCACGGCTCATCACGCTCGGCGCCGCCGCGTTCCCCGCAGCCCTGCGGGCCGACGCCCCGCTCGGGCCGGTCCGCCGGCGGCCGCTCGTCGGGCCGGGGCAGCTGGAGGATAGATGTGGCCGCGGCGATCGGTCGCCGTCGGCCGGCCGGCCATCTGGCGGCCGAGCCGTGACCCTGCCGGACCGAGCGGGGCGCGGCCGGCGCCGGCCGACGCGCCGCAGGAAATGCCGCTGACATTCCTCTCCCTCTGTTCCAGGTGAGTTACGTTGATTGTTTGGAGGCGGTTGCCGGGCGGGCGCCAATAAAAGGTAAGTGAAGAAGCTTCGTCACCGCTTCTGTTTGAAGCGAAAGGTCTGTTTCCGAACGACGGGATGCGGCCGGTAGATTTTAGAGGTTCAGTGACTGGAAGTAAATGCCCTCGGCGTGCCTGGCCTTGACAAGATTCGGCCTGGCTGGCTGATTTGTATGCATGAGTCCCATCGGTCGGAGTTACCGCCATAGCACGAAGTCTTGACCCGCACGACATACCGTGAGTTTCGAAGGTCTGCTCTGCCAGCCGCTGGCCTGGTCAGGTGCCGCCGAAAATGAATGCGGCCTGCGAATTTATGCTGGTAGCTGTCAGGCTGCGAAACATTTGTCTTTTTAATATAAACCTGGATCCATGTGGCTGTGACGCGATCTTTAATCAGCCTATTTTAGGCGGCGGCTTTCATGTGATACCACAAATGCAAGGTGTGGTTACCCAGGTATGCTGGGCATAAGACAAATTCGTTGCTGAGCCTGTACTATGAGACGGCCCGTCCAGTCTCATCGCTTCATTTGTTACTCGTGGATCAAACGCTAGAAGATCTTCACTTTACGATATGCTGGTCATATCTCGCTCATCTCCGACACCTTGGAGCGGTCTGAGGGCGGTCTGAGCCCCTGCACCGAAACGCCTCGCCACAAAGTCACGAGCTCCAACGGCCTGCTGGCTGCAGACCCTCCCCGCAGCCTGACCGCTGCCTGCCGCAGAATCCCAGCCCAGCAACCCAGCTCGGCTCAGCTCCGCCCCCGGGAGCCGCCAGCCTCGGAACTGACCGCCGCCCCACTCGGGCCCGCCAGTCTCGCGGCCGATCGTGCCGCGGGGCCCTCCAGTCTCGGGGTCTCTCGCGAGACCCTCCGGCCCCGGAGATCTCTCGCGGGACCCTCCGGCCCCGGAGATCTCTCGCGAGATCCTCCGGCCCCGGAGATCTCTCGCGAGACCCTCCGGCCCCGGAGATCTCTCGCGAGATCCTCCGGCCCCGGAGATCTCTCGCGGGACCCCCCAGCCTCGGAGATCTCTCGCGGGAGCCTCCGGCCCCGGAGATCTCTCGCGAGATCCTCCGGCCCCGGAGATCTCTCGCGAGACCCTCCGGCCCCGGAGATCTCTCGCGGGACCCCCCAGCCTCGGAGATCTTTCGCGGGACCCTCCGGCCCCGGAGATCTCTCGCGGGGCCCGCCAGTCTCGGCGGCCGTTGGCGGGTCGCACCGCGGCGTTGTTCGGCATGCGAAGTGGGTTCCGGTCGCGGCAGACCGCCATGGAGCTCTCCGCCGCGGAGATTGCTGCATTATACATGGCGCAACCTGTTTGCTTGACCTTGACGCCACTGCACGAGCGCATCAGCGGAGACAAGCAATTTATTCGCCTTGCTGCTGAGCACTCGCGGCTTTCTGGAGCTCCTTACAAGCATTAGCTCTACAGACTGAATCTGAGCAGGCGCGGCGGGTTGAATGCGCTTTGGCGTAAGGTTGGTACTACGGTCAAGACCGCACTTTTGAAGGCTTTCGTCCTGTGAACTGTGGTCCAGCTATCCAAACAACAACCCTTTTCCTTCGAAATCAAAACGATTCAGTATGTACGGAACCTTCTGAAAGTGGAGTGGTGCATGCTGTCAGGCAAATACAGTAGGCGATTCTGTTCTTTATGATTCTGTGATGAATTTAGTTATGGAAAGGTGCTGCATCTCGCTTTATCTTCTGCGACCTGTTACAAACTGAACTGTTACAAACTGTTACAAACTGTTACGAACTGTTACAAACTGTTCTTAGCACTTCGTGATATGACCCATTCCAGCTACACTTTTCTGTTCTCGCCATCTTGTTGACACAATATCAACGACAGCATCCACAATGCGCCTCCCCGAAAGATGATGACAGCCATGAATGAGCATCTGACAACAAATTTTAATGCTTCGGTGAGTCGGGTCAAATAGCAGAACTGCATCACAGTTTATCAAACGGCCAGAAATGATAGCCATACTCCGAAAATAGTAAAGGACGAAACTTTTTGAGGGGGGGGGGGCACGGACTCGTAATTTTACCGTCTGATTGATTGCAGGAAAATGTGAAAAACGTTTTTGGGTGTCTTATGTTTTTTGTCTTATCCGCTTCCTGCTTTCGCATTCTTTCAAAGACACTTTCAAGTAGAATCGTAGCACGTCCCACATTTCGACTGTCTAGCAAACATACTAAAAATGTCCCTAAACATTTCCTATCCATTACCACCAGGGTTTTCTAAGGCATGCTGGATTTCAAACATAGTCTTTTGGGTAAGGCGGCGTCATATTTACATCAAATTAAGCGTCTATTCTGTAGACGTGGGAGGCATAATCTCAAATGATACGTTAACCTAGCGCTAAAACTTGACTCATCTTAATTTAAGAGGCTCTGTATGAGTTTTTCATGCAAGCTATCTTTCTTCATTTGGTAGTTTGTTTACATCATCAAACTTTTACGTTTGAAATGTTAAAACAGGCGAAATAATTGCTATTGTCCAATATTAAAATTTTGTATCTTCAGTGCAGGCCCAGGCTTTGGTTGTTGGATGCAGTTGTGTGCTGTTAGACGCCATGATGCAAAATGGAAGAGGCCTTGCAAAATGCTTAATGTATGAAACCTTGAACATGTTAAAAAGGACATTGTATTTCAGGTCCTACATTTTAAAATGGGAAGTAACTTATTGTCATTTGCCGTAAGTTATGGCTTTCTGGACCAGTTTTATCCCGGACACACGCAGAGACCCCTTTATTCCTGACCTGTATATAATTTTGGCGTATAATCTTGTCAGTATCGCTTTGCTGGGATTCACGTAGACCATGATTTCTGGCCTGTCACCAGTATTGGATTTTGATGATATGGATTGCTCTGCACGAATAATCCATTCATCACCTGTGAACAGCTTAATAAACAATAGTGCCGTTATGGATGAACCGAGATGAATTAATTTGATTAGGATGAAGTATCGCCTGCCCTGTCTCATGGCCAAACACCGTTTAACCAGTCTGACAGTTCTGTATTTTAAGGGAGCGCTCTGTTGCTGCCTGGTACCAGCGTATTTGGCAAGACCAGACTCACGCAGGAGGCCGCAGAATGCTCTCGAGTATCTCGCAGATCCCAGTTCTTTGCAGTTTGTGGCTCAGGCGCCGATCTTTACTAGAGTAATTTCTTGGGGTGTACGGTACGGACACGTGGTGGACAATAGTTCGCGAACAGTCCGATGTTAAAAGTTTCGTGGCTCAGGCGCAGTTTGTGAGAGAAAGATTGCACTCAGCGCGGTTAAAAAAGTCTCCGCAGTTTTTTTTTTCTAACTGCGCGATCACGATGCCTCGAGTGGGTGTCCTCATCTCTTCCCTTTGATTCATCAATCAAAGCCTGCGAAAATCTCACGGTTCTCCGTGACGTCCAGCCGCCGCGTACCACCGATGTCTTAAAAATGCTACGGCACCCTCCCCTCCCCTGCAGTTTACTAGGATCCACGGGTGTACCTTACGTTTGACCAGGACCAGGTGTTGGCTTAGTCTCCCCAAACCGACAGGCTAACGTTTTGCCGGAGCGGCCGCGGAGTGTCAGAGGGACCGTGAAGAAAGCGCCAGTTCTCGCCTCTGAGCCGGGATAATTGTGCCGGGACGACCGGACGCGGGCATTGTGTCGAGTTACAGAACGGTCCGCTCCCGGCACCGTTTTTGTCGGTTTTTGCCGTTGGCGCCTCTAATGCGATGATCGCGTCGCGCTGCCGGTGGCCTGCTCGAAGCACGCGACCGTCGCGCGCTGCACTTGCCGCGTGCAGGAAACGACGGCATGCCATGCACCCTTCGTCAGCTGGTGCACCGGGGCCGGCCGCTCTTCGCCGAGCGGAGGTCGGCGGGATAACCAGTTTTTCCAGGCGATTCACCCATCACGTGCCGCGCTGGGGTTCGCTCGTAATTGGCGCGGCCACGTCCAGAGACCATAATCCCCCCAGGGAGGATGAGATAGAGCTCGATTTCAGGCGGCGTGCTTTGTTCCCCGTTCATGGTCCGCTCGTCGCCTTTTGTCGGTGTTTGCATAGCGCGCGCTCGCGACGGGGCGAATCGCTCACAAATTGGGCCTGACCCAGAACGCGACCAGGACAAGGCCGGAAGGGTGTCAAGGTCCCGCGCAAAACCCGCCGCGGCCGCCAGACTTGTCCTCCGTCACGCATGCCGCGAACGTCCCCTAAAACATCGCCCCGGCGCGCCGCCGACAAGAAAAACCCGCTCACGCCCGAGCGGGTCCGGTCGCGTGCGTCACAGCCGACACGCCGCCCGCCGCCCGGTAACCGGATAGCCGGGGGGGGCGGCGGCGGCGGCGAAACGGCACCCGCGGCGCCGCGAGCGGGTTTTGCCGGCCGGGCCGGCGGCGCGACGCACGTGAAAGGCACCGCCCCTCAGGCGAGCGTCCGGTGACCAGTGGCCGGCGGGCTGACCGCCGGCCGGCGCGGGCCGCCGGGTATCGGTGGCCGCGCCGCCGGACCGCCGCCGGCCGCCCTTGAACCACGGCCGGACGGCGGGCGTCCCGCCCCGGCCGGTCGTCGGCGGCCGCCGTTGCAGCGGCCGGCGCGGCCCGCCAACGACCGATCGACGCCGGAGATAACCGGCGCCCGCTGTCGACGGCCGGAGCCGGGGTTTAGGCGCCGGGAGTCCGTCCCGCGGGATGGGTGCCGGCTCGCGGGACGTTCGTCTTCCGGAGAGTGCGGCCGGGACGGGCGGCGCTGCGGCGAGGGCGCCGCGCCCGCGACCGATCGAGGGGCTCCCGGCTCGATCCTCGCCGTTACGCTTCGCTGGTGGTCGGCCCAGCCGGCGTGCGAACCGGCAGTCCTGATGAAATCGGGTGTGGCGTGTGCGGGGGGCAGCCGTACAATTTCGTTTGCCAGGGTATTTTACCTTCTGGTAACGTTCCCAACCTCCGCAATAGCGAAAGGATTGAAAGGAGACACACTGCCTCGGCCGCTAGCGCCTGGCGAGTAATCGGACACTCCATTACCGCACCGCACCCCTCCTTCCGTCCCCTAATTCGCCAGCCGTGGCGGTCGTGGTTTCGTCGACGCGGAATCACGCGCCGGACTGCGGCCGGTATCGGCGGCGAGCGTAATTACCCGGCGAGGTGTCGAGAGGAGGACGAAAACACAATGGTGCCGGTGTCGGTGATGATAGGGTGGGCGCCCGGTCCGCCGCGTTTATCTCCATTGTGTCATCGCGCCGGCACACGGCCCCCGGCGATGGCGCAATCGCCTGGGCGGCATAAAATGTAATCGGCCGCGCCGGCGGCGCTTCGGCGGCCCTGCCCGCTCCCGTGCCGGCTCACTTTCCTGGTGGAATGACCCTCGCCGGTGCACGGAGCGTCATTAACGTCACGGCCGATCACGGACCCTGCTGATGCCCGCCGGCGCCTCGATACAGCTGACTTCGAGCGCGATTGGAGGCTGGCCCGGAGCCCGGGACGGCGGGCGGCGCGACTGGCTGTTCCGACTCCAGATGGCGCGGTTCTCCGGTCAGTTGTTTTGTCGTCTCACGAAGCTCAGGCCTTGAAAAGAGCGCGATACTGCATGTTTGTCAGTCACTTTCAAGTTTTCGGTTGAAGTATTACAGGGTTATTTCAGCTCTTCGCTGAACTAGAGTTGGTAATCCCACTACTGTTTCAGCAGTTTTGAAGATCTCGCATTTCCTAAACCCAAAACCTATGTCATGTGGCGTTCGAACCAGGCCGCTTTTTTCGCGCGATCGCCGGGAAAACCGGCAT
Organism: Capitulum mitella; assembly: GCA_030062745.1. Taxonomy (NCBI): domain Eukaryota; kingdom Metazoa; phylum Arthropoda; class Thecostraca; order Pollicipedomorpha; family Pollicipedidae; genus Capitulum; species Capitulum mitella. Next base: position 1,605,045 of record CP099840.1, on the reverse strand, counting down.
TTCTCCGTCGGGTCGTTTCGAAATGGCGCGTTTTTGTCCTGCTCGTTGCCGGGCCATTTGTCTGCTCTTGCTCGCGCGGCATTCGCGGCGGCCGGCGCGCACTCGTCGCGCCGGTTAATTGGCAGGTGACACGGCCGCGGCATCCCGCGGCCGCGATGGCATCGCTCCGGCGCCGGCGTCCGGCGTTCGCCCTCGCATTCCTGGCAGTGCCGGTGTCGCCGGCGCGCCGGCCGCTCCCTGGGCAGGTGTGGCACCCGCTGTTCCTCGGCGGCGGTTCGGCTCCGGGCGGCCAGCGCGTCGTGACCGAGAAGGCAACGAACAAATCGGGGGGGGGGGGGGGGGGAACGGGGCTTGTGGACCGCGAGTAACTGAAACGTTGCGTAGTCGACCGGGTGAGCTTGAGGGGAACTTTTTGTGAGTTGATATCGTGTCTGAACACGTTTTTGGGTCGCAGCTTCCAGGTTGAGTTTTTCAAACATTTTGCGTACCAGCCACTTGCAACGTCTGTTACAGCACCATGGTGGCGTGACTAATGAGTATTTATACTGCAAGACCTACGCGTCTTAAAGCCGACCACAAAACGTGCCATTTATCCGTAGGCTGTTAATCGTATTTGTTTAGGTTTCCCTGAAGCCATATTTAGAATTGCTGCCTGCATTGAGGCGTCTGTAGCACGTTTCCATCCACTGAAGAGGAGCTGTTCGTCGGCAGTTTTGTTATGAATATATCAAAGAAAAATGAGTAGATTTATGAGGACGGACATGACTTTATTGGGCAAGTTGTTTGATGTATTGCTGACAAATGATCGGATGCTGTTCATGATTGCGGATATTATACTGGGCCTAAGTTCAGGAGTTCTGGTCTGCCGAAAGGCGACAGTGGGTTGCGTCTCGTGGTGATCGATGGCGCTGTCACGGCCACGGTCGGCCACGGCTGGAGCATTGACGCTCGCTGATGCCACTTCTGAGGACGAAAAAAGTTATCAGAATAAACTGGGGGCAGGGAAATTGGGGTATTAGGTTCAAACTACGTTATTTCCATACCCATGGGTGCCAACGGACATGTTTCTGAGCTATCCGTAAGGCAATTACTAACGTCTGAAAACACTCCCAAGCGATAAAAGCCGCTCAGACCGGACCCTGAGGATCACGCTGCCGTTGTTATCTCTGCGTTCTACTGACGACCGCGCCTGTTCACAATTCAGCGCACGTCCAGGCCTTGTCCTGGTCACTGCTGACGCCGCACCGTCCCTTCCCCGTCGCGCGGTGACTACTGACATGACGCCGGCGCTGGGCGCTGACGCTGACGCGCGGCGCTGACGACGCTGACGCTGCCGCGCGGTACTGACGCCGCTGACGCCGGCGCGCGCTCGTGACGCCGCGGGCGCAGCTGTCGCCGGTGGCCGCTGATGCGGCTGCGATGCGTGGTGACGCGCCGTGCCGGCCGTCTGGCGGCCGGCGGTCAGCCAGGCGGCGCTGGTCGCCGGAGAGTCCGCCTCCGGTCCCGGGCTTCCGTGGTGATTCACCAGCTGCCGGTACCGGCTATTTGGTGGTGTTATTCGATTTGAGGCATTCATGGCAGGTGTGGCTGGGATCTTATCCACGATAAGTATGGAAGTTTTTCCTGTGTTGTGCATTGTGATATCAAGTCCTGTTCTCGCTACCAGAAGTCGTTACCTCACAGACCGCGGCGTCCATTAAAGGCAGGTTGCACGCGGTCTTATCTGTGACTTCATTGGCCAAGTATTCGCGTTAAAACCACGCTAATAGCGTGATGAAGGCTTCGCGTGTGGGCTTACAGCCCCGTGAGAAAACAATGACATTCGCATGCCTGGCGGGGCGGTATTGTTTGTATTCACCCACAAATCCCTAATTTAAAGCCCCCTCGCAGTGCTTTACATTTGCCGACAGATGCCATCACGCCAACTTAGACTGTTGCCAACGTTAATCCCTGTTTGCGAATCTATCCTTCATAATTAATGCCTTCTGCCAGTCGACAACGGAACCCGGCCGGTGCCGAACCAAAACGGCAGTATCAGCGGACGGCAGTGCGACGCCTAAACTTGACCGCCGGCAGTCCGGCATCGCTTCGTTCGGCTCGGCGGCCCGTGCGCTATGCGCGCGCGCCGAGCCGGTGTACGTCACCTCGTCATGCACCTCACGCTCCAGCTGGCGGCGGCGCCCCGGGCGGCGCGTCCCCGCTCCCCGGAGCTGGTTAGTTTCGGCTCGGCACCGGCCGGGTTCCGTTGCCTGCCGCCTCTGAATGCAGGTGGAGCGGCGACCGGCGGTCGTGGGTTTCCACATGGCGACTCTGAGTGGAGGTTCCGTTCGCCGTAATTTTTCTGGGCAGATACATAACTGGGTGTCACGTTATGCTGTCTGTCAGTATCGTTATCTCTGCCTTGTCATTTTTTCGAATGTTGGCAATGGACGCGATTAGGCTTGTTAGGACTTGTCAACAAGTTTAACAAGGTCTGACATATCGGAGGCCAGACTACGAGTGTGTACTACGAGAGTGTTTTCAAATAATGCCAGTCAGATGACTTCTGCTGCCATTATCGCTCAAAGCCCAGGCAGACCACTTAGGCCCTTTCAAAGCCTGAAGACGGCCCACACTACCGGCGGGTACCGACAGGACCGCACCCTCCCGCTCCGTCCGGGCACTAATCCCGTCCATTGTTCACCGGCCGATGGCGCCGCGTCCGCGCCGTTTTCGTCCGAGAACAAATGGAGGCGTTCCTGACGCGCCCGGCGCGGCGCGCGCGCCTGCCGCCCGCGGGCCATGCATATATGGATGCACGCGCACCGGCCGGCTTCTGGCGGCTCCTCTCCGGTATCGTCCCGCGGCGACGGCGATTGTTTCGGCGCCGGCTTCGATGCATTGTCTCGGCCGGGGCGCCGGCCGCCGGGGTGGCGATGTTCATGGATGAGCGCGCCCGCCGACGCGGCCGCGCCGCTGCCGTCCCGTCGCAGCCGCGCCGACTCCGTCCGCTGCCGGGAGCGAGCCGAGCACGAGCCGCCGCCTGCCACGGGGGCGCGGGCGGCGGCGGCCGTTCCGGCGGCGGTCGGTTTCTCCGTGACCTGTCGTGCGTCGGCTGACCCCTGCAGTTTGCAGGCCCTCGGCGGGTCGTAACACGGCAGCGTTTCGTCACTGAGGCAGTGGGGCTGACGGGGCGATCCGGTGCCCCCGTGGGAGGTGGCGCTGCTTCCTCCCCGGTGGGCTGTGACCTCCGTTCCGGCGACAATGGATCGTCATCCTGCGGCGTCGACCGGCCGGGCCGTGCGATCCACGCCGGAAGGAAAGGCACGGCGGAGAGGTGACGTAGTACCTCGTTTGACGCGGCACGCCCAACCGATATGTGTCTTGTGATTTACCAGCGTTATTGTTTGCCTGGCTGCAAACAAGTTCAGAGCCCTTTGTTTCTGCCTTTTCACTCGTTGGGTTTCGTTTTCATTCTGGAAAACTAAGTCACGATTGACGCAGGCATGCATGAGTGCAAGAGATTAAAAACATGGTTGGTGACTTGATAAAATATAACGAAATGCTTCTTCGTGTACCACTCCCCACCACACGTTTAGCAAACTCAAAACCGCCCGTCCTACGGTCTTCGTGTATTGCATGAGTTTTGAAGTAATCGTGTTGACGTGACTGGAACGTTTTCGCCCAGTTCGTCACGTGGACGGCGTATTGTCGGGCGTATATTAGCTGGTGCATGATGCGGGCCCGTCTCCTCCCCCGCCCGCTCGCCACTTCTCTAATCACCCCGGACTTCCGCAGGTCCGCCGGCTCGATTCCCACGAGCGGCCGACTATTCACAGGCCGAACCCCGGCAGCGTGAGAGGCTGCTAACCCGGTGACCCGCAGCATTTCTATGCGTTTAAAATAACCGGTCGATGACTGATGATCTGAGTTCCTGTGCCCCCGTGGCGGCAGGAAAACCGCGGCGCCCACGGCCGGTCGCCCCGCCCGGCTGCGCCGCACCGCCTTACATCTGGCCGGCCGCGGCGGGCAGCCTCGGTCTGGTCTCCTGTTCCGGACACTCCTTGGCGTGCCCGCCCGGCCTGCCACTCCACTCCGGACACTCCCGCGGGCCGGCCCGGCCTGCCACTCCACTCCGGACACTCTCCCGCGGGCCGGCCCGGCCTGCCACTCCACTCCGGACACTCCCGCGGGCCGGCCCGGCCTGCCACTCCACTCCGGACACTCCCGCGGGCCCGCCCGGCTTTACACTCCACTCCGGACACTCTCCCGCGGGCCGGCCCGGCCTGCCACTCCACTCCGGACACTCTCCCGCGGGCCGGCCCGGCCTGCCACTCCACTCCGGACGCTCCCGCGGGCGCCCGACGCCGGACCGCCCGGCGCCGCTTCCGGCCGTCGCCCGGTACTGGGACGGCGTGTCGGGAAAACTCCGACAGCAGCGGAAGAAGACGCCGTTCCCGCCCTGCGTTCACTGACACCCGGCCGGCCGACGGCGGCGGCGCGGCGGGGCCGGCGTCGATCTGGGCCGTCAGGCCGTCGGCCGGCGCGGCATCAGGAGACCGCGCCATTCCGGACGACGACAGGGGTTTCCGCGGGTTCGACCGGACGTGTCCTCCTCACGGCGGGTTTCCGCACGTCCAGTGTCTCTCGGCAGCTGCGGCGTCCGGTTTTCCTCCCTCTGACTCGTATCCGAGCGGAGAGAACCGCTCTTCCCTCTGACCCGACTCGAAGAAAGCGCAATGCCTCTTCCGCGCCGGCCGCAGCTCTCTGATAAGCCGGCGGCGGCGGATGACGGGCGTGGCGGCGGCGCGTGGCGCGTTCCTCGGCGCCGGAGGCCACGTGTCGCGGCCGGCCGGAGCGCACTCGTGCGCGGAAAATGCGACTCGCGCTCCGGCCGCGGCCGGGCGCTGGACGCACGTGCGGCCCCCGCCGGGGAGCCGGCGTAATTGTCTCCGGCGCGCCATGATTGCGCCGCGCAGCTGGCCGCGCCGCGTAACGGGACCGCGGCCGAGGGAAGCGCACGTGCACCCTGCAGCCTGCACCCTGCACCCTGCACGCCGAAACAGGGGCGGCGGCGCGTGCCGGCGGCGGCTGAGGTTCACGGCGGCTAGGTTCACGGCGGCTGAGGTTCACGGCGGCTAGTGAGCCAGCTCCGTGAAGCGGGACAGGCGTAATTGGGCCTTTTCTCGTCAGGTGGAAATCACCGACTTTCTCTTCTCGGCGCCGTACTCTGGCTCTGATTTTTCCAATCATACGGTCGATTTGAATGTGAGCTGAAAATTCGGATAGGTTCTGGGATTCGAATATTCGGATCAAAGGCTGGCATGTTTTGAAGTTTGTGCCATTTCGTCCCAAAAACATGGCCGGAACAGTCTGTAAAAATCAGACTGATTCACAATTGCCAGGGCGAGTTACAGAACTTTGAAACTGCGGCCGGCGCCGAGCACCGGGCGGACGGCGGCCGAGCACTGCCGAGGCAGGAGATGGACATGACGTCAATGGCAAAAGGCGCCCTGATGGGCAGTCATGCTGCTGTTGTACCAGAGGACACGAAACGTCAAGCCCATACGATATGGCGATTCAAAATGATTAGCTTGAGAAGAGGTGAATACGGGGAAGTATCCAGCCCAGCCTGGAAATTGGTAGGAATATTTCCTTTGCTACTCTGCACTGTATGCATAGTCAATATTAGAGCAGCTAGGTTCCGCTTGACCTTCATTATTGCTTCTACCCAGTCGTAACACGTATTTCCATCATCGGCAGAACAAAGGTGATTTTCGTGAACGGTCTGCGTGCATGTTTTGCTTCTGTCGAAAGAGAGCAGTTTAAGGTGGCTAAGGCCGTGCAATGAGTTTAAAAATAATCGCATCTTGGTAACGAAAATTTTGAATGTCAGTCGCCAGGATAGATGTTAGGGACCCCCGGTGTTGCAGTTTCTTCCTTCGATTTCGGACTACTATATGCCCGTGATAATGAAAAATCAGCTTATGTGCGAAAGGTGATTCTACGTGCGATGTCGCTTAATGTAATGAAAGACCGGCTATTTACCTGTGTTCATCTCGATGGACTAAAATAAAAGAGCAGATGTAAACTCGCTCATATGTACTTTTTGGTGGTGTCCAGCTTTACTCGCCGACTGTTGCCGGCCCAGCGACGCTGCCCGCCGTTGTCAGGTACAGAACAAATCTCAGATTATTCTAGAAGCTTCTCATCTCCCCACGAAATATGATGGTCGGATCCTGTGCCACAGTGGGGAAAGGGGCGGAACACATCTTATTAGTGTCACTCTTAGCATTGCTGTCATTCATAATGATGCACAGAAGCCAAAACAACGGTAGGCGATGCCCTGATTAGCATTCCGTTTGATTATGTATAATTTGGTTGGCATATTTTTTCAGATTCTGCAGCGAATGGATAAATTAGAATGCTCGGTTGATATTCGAACATTCAGCGAATATTCGGATCAAAGAATGGCCAACAGAACATCCGCTGAATACTGAGATATTGAAATCAAGATTCGAACAATCGCTGAGTCCGAATATTAGGCCGAATATGCGAATCATCAGAATCGACGCCCTTAGCTCTGATCTAAATGCACATGCACATGCTTGAATGTGCCATGGCTGACCCGCGAGTGAGCGCAGGATGCATTGGTTTGTTTCGCAAAAAAATGCAGTCATAATCCCGCGTGACCGACTTTGTGTGACGCTGCCCTTTTCAGTTATGAAAACAGCGGCATGTAAAACGAACACAAATAGCTGCCATTTGTTTGCTGGCAGTGTGTCAGCTCTCCCGGCCTTTGTTCTTGCCGACTTCGCTGTGCCGCGGCGCAAGTCATCGACTCTTTTTGTCCAGCGAGCTAGTTATCGAAGGGTCATGGTCTTCGCGCATCGACGCCGGCCATCGAAGCTGCACCCCGCCAGCGGGTGATTTGCGTTTGTTCCGCGGCACAGACCCGTCGCCGTGAGGCAGGGATAGTCGGCCGCGTCAGCGCGAGACCGTGGCTGAAAGCGGCTGCATGAGATAGCGTGGTGAACGTTTCTCTTCGTTGCTCAGCTGTGCCTTCTTCGCTTTTTAATCGTTCTGCGGAGTGGAAACGGCATAGTATTGCGCTCACCGCGCTATCGACGGCGTAGTACTATCGAGGGTTTTAGCGGCACTGCCGCTCGACTTTTGACGTCGCCCATGGCTTTTTATAGCCGGCGATGCCCATAACGTGGAGTGAAAGTTCTTGGGCTACCCATTTGCGCGAACAAAAAGGAAGAAACTATGAAGTTGTTAAACGCTATCTTTTAATCGTCGGCACATCGTAACCTGAAGAGTCCTTTTTCCTCGGGTTATCTCCGACTTTAGGGCACGCGGGCGTGTCGTACCGGGCTGGCCCACTTTCCTGCTAGGGGGCTGTATAGGTTGGTATTTTAATAAAGCGAGGGCATTCCCAAGCTTCAAGGCGAGCAAATGGCGCACCCTCGCCCTGGCAGCTGTAAACGCCCCCCACCCGCCGAAACAAGCGGCGAGAATTGTTCATGCGCGACGGGTTCGCTTCTACTTTCACACGCGTTTGGTAATGTCCGTAATCACAACTGGCCTACTCGACTGACGTAGCTCACAAGGCTTATGTAGCATTCGCGCTTAACAGAACGCTCGCACGCCATCGAGACGAAGTAACCCCGCTCCCTTTTGCCGCTCGTGATTCGTTCCAAGGATTGATGACGCCTGGCTCCTGTGCACCCGAGGTGTTGATTTATCGCGTCGTTGCCAGGGAGCGCCCGTCGGAGTATCGCACGAGCGCGCTGGCAGGGGAGCAGCTCCGGCGGTCCAGTCGGTGCAATTTCTGGACCGTGGCCGGCGGGGAATCGGCGCCTGCCGACCGGGAGCTTTGACCCGGGCCGGCGCGGTCGGCGCGTGCGTGCGGGCTGCTGCCACCGAGAGCTCTGCCAGGAGGCCGGCCCGCCCCGGCCCGGCGCCGTCTGATGCTCATTTAGATAGGCGGCGGAGGTGGCCCGAACTGGCTCGGCTTTGTTTGCGGTGGCTCCGTAATTGTTTTCCGTGCGGACGCGGCCTCATGCAAGGCGCGAGCGGCGCCGGCCGCGGCTCGGAACCCGCATGTGGCCGTTTCCTGGCCGTGTGGTCGTTTGCATGGACGCCGCGTGATCGGTTTATCGGCTTCAGTGGGCATTTATAACTGTAAAACGGAGTGGAATCTGGAGGTTAGTGCCTCATGAGATATTTATGGCAAAAAGAACTGTCACGGAACTGCTGCGAGTTCATTGGATTTACCGGCATGAAAGTTGTCAGGGCCAAAAATGTGCCATTGCATGCGGCGGTCGAACTTCCATATTAACGTCAGCGATAGAGGAAATGTGGTATTTGGACTTGGCAGCGGAATAAATTATCGCTCGAATGCCCGAGACATCACCCGAAGGTGTGCCATTGCGCCACGTGGTTTGCTCATTGCGAGGTACGTGCCATCCAGACACCTTATGCAACGTGAATGGAGAAAGTCTGCCGAATGCCACCATCTGTTCCCTGCCGCACTCGATCAAGTCGCGGACGTGCCTCAAATACGATCCGGGGAGCCCTCCTCGTGAGTTTACACCAGTTTCTCCAGGCCAAACAGCCGAGAGCGCGCCGTCAGGTCGCTACGACTTACTCAACGCGACGCTCGCCGGCCGACCACTTTCTACGGCCGGTGTTCAAACATAATTGGGCGGTAAAAGTCAACAGTCCTGCGTACTTGCGCGCCGATTGTTGACGCCGCCGAGATGGGGTCCGTGACCCAGTGGTCGTTTTTGTCGCGGGCCGCGCCGCGACTCGGCCGGGGCACCGCCGGCCGCCAGTCGGCGGCGGCGCCCCGGCCGGCACGCGGCGTCCTGCGAGTCTCCGGGCCCGCCTCGGTGTCCGTCGCCATCCCCCGGCGTCGGCGCTCCGTCTCGGGTCTCGGCCGGCACGAGGCGTCCTGCGAGTCTCCGGGCCCCGCCTCGGTGTCCGTCGCCATCCCCCGGCGTCGGCGCTCCGTCTCGGGTCTCGGCCGGCACGCGGCGTCCTGCAAGTCTCCGAGCCCCGCCTCGGTGTCCGTCGCCATCCCCCGGCGTCGGCGTCTCCGTCTCGGGTCTCGGTCGGAAGGCGGGGTCCGCGGTCAAGCGCCCGGCTTGTCCGCGCTTCGTGGCGCCGTTGTTCGTCGCCGTCGGCGCGGTTGTCCAGGAGTCACGCGTCCGCCGAGGAGGGGCCGAGAGTGGACGCCAGCAGGCGGCTGGCGGTGCCGTCCGAGGCCGGTGGAGCGGCGACGGTGTCTGTCGGAGGCCCTCCGACCGCCCGCGCCGCGCCGTCATGGCCAAGTCCAGGCGCTTCTCCGACTCGCTGGTCTGGCAGGTGGGTGGTGAGTGTTGACGCTGAGAGTGCTTCTCATCCGCTTTGTAAGGGATAGGCATGCAAGTGGTGCTTGAGCACACTCATGCGTCGCGTTCGGAGATTTCATCGCGGTGTCCATTGTCGGCGCCTATTCCCGCGTCGTTAAGAGGCAGTGAAGACTAGCGGGAAGTAAACGAATGGATTCGTTAACGCCGAGTCGAACCATGTTAACGGGCTGTGGATCGTTTCTCGGATGTTCAGACCATTGCACCCTTTCATGTTTTTAACGTGTCCCATTTTCTTCCTCCGAATGCTCTGCCCGAAGTTCAGGACTCAGACGAAAAGTGCACTGTAGACGTTAGTGTCTGCCAAAGTTGACAGACAGGCAATTGACAGACAGTTACGACGATGATAGTTCGGTCAATCTGCCGACTGTCGGCGATTGGTGCAGCGCGTGGAAAGGTATGTCGCAAAATGTGATGTAACAGCATTTCTTTCACTTTATATTATCGCGGTTTGGCTCTTCCCTGCTGAGATGGAAATGCATGTGTTCAGAATTATGACAGACGGCATGGGGTCCGGAGACCGGGGGAAAGGGGGGGGGGTCCGTGGGTGCCATGGCACCGCCACTTTCCGAGAATGCTGAACATTAACCTTATGACGATGCATGGAAAGAACCGCCTTCAAAGTTGGCTTGGCACCCCCACTTTCTGAGACGTTACTACACCGATACAGAGGGCATGAGCTGCTGTAACTGAGATATCTGTTCAAACGGATTCTGCAACGCTGGATAGTGAATGTCCATTCACTGTCGCTGATAGTGGTTATGAACATGCGAATGCAGATATGGCACAGATGCAGTAGCATAGCAGTGCAGTTATAGAAACATTATGGCGTGATAATACTGTTGGCATGGCTTTGGTCATGCTTTTCCTCTGTTTCACATGACGTTAATCTTTGGCTCACTGTTTCTCATTACACACCATTTTATTTGGGTTCATTCGCCCTGGGAATCATCGTACTCGGCTCGTAGAATTATTGTTTCTTGTCTATATTGTTCGCTTTCTTCGCTGACTAAAAAGGTTGATTTGGTAAATAAAAATGCTTGAGTCCCAGATCCATTTAGATTTGATTATGGTATACATTTTATAGTTTCATTGTCTGTAATGCAGTCATGGGATCTTGTGGAAACTCTCTGAAAACGTGGGTAAACGATCTGCTGAATGTTGCCATACGGCGTACCTGTGGTGTGTACAATTCTTCTTTGCAAGACTAGAGAGATACGAAGTGTTTTATGTCTCCCAAAATGAAAAATACGAATGCACTCGTCGGCTGATTTCCTCGCGTTTGTCCCAGGCAGACTAATTAAGGCTCAGTTTGAGCAGTCTGTCGTTGTTCAAAATACCTGACAACATCAACATCAGTAGTGCGTATACGTTGCGTAGAACAACACCCGATACTTTCGTTTGCGTGCGTCGTATGGCTCGTCTTGCAAGCGAAAGCGATTAGAACGCTCACGCGTGAATTTAGTATGCGACAGCACCTCCCATTCACAAACACCTGCCAGCGTCCTGCGCGCGTGACAAGTTTTTCATCTCCTCTTCTTGCCGCGGTATGACGCCTACTCGGTCTGTGGACACAGCGGGCGCTGGTGCACCGACAAGAAGGAACCTGGCTCGACCATAGTCACTGTGATAACATGGACAGGACCGTGCCGCCGGCACGCCATGCTCATGAATTTTCAAAGGAGATTAGCTCCGGCCGGACCTCACCTGGTACCGGGAATACCAGGCGGCGCGAGCCGTCCGTGTGTGCCTCTATGTGCGGCGCTGTGTGTGTCGTCGCTCGCTGTTGACCCGGCCCGGCGGACAAGGTCGAACGTGACGACATCGGTTAGCCGACGACGGCCTCTGTTTGTTCGGAGAAGACGACGCCGGCGGCGGCCCGGCGTGGCCGCCGGCGGAGCGGGTGGTACGTCACCGGGCGGCCCGTCTCCGGCCGCGGCCGTGACGGCGATGAGGCCGCCGGCTCTGTACCGGGCCTGACCTGGGATCACGCGCGCTGCGGTCTGGACGGCGCACTTGTTCGCCGCCAGGGCCGGCGTGAGACGGCATAGCGATGCTGAGGCGGCCGCTTGCTAAGCCCGGGTTTCGCCTCCCATCTGGAGGTGATTCAGTCTCTTGGTATTCTTAAAAGTTTGTGGCAGTTCTTAGGTGCTCGAGGACTCATTTGGGGACTTAGTGTTCGGGAAGATTGAGACTACTTGTTCGAAGAAAAAAGGAAGATGGAACGTTGGCACGCTGGCTTGGTCTAACAATTGTGCCATCTGCCCAGTCTTTGCCGTCCCACGTTTGCCGTTATCTCTGCCTTCGGGGGTCCGGAGCCATCGCATGTTAGCGCTACTATCAAGGATGTCCATCACACCCAGCCTTGTTGCTGCCCGATGAAATCAGACTTCGTGCGCTCTGGGATTTTATCGAAATCTTAATGACAGGGCTGTCCAAGAATGCATCAAGAAAAATATGTTAAACCACTGGTCTCGTGTACCACAATGACCGAATTTATTCCAGGTATGCATTTTTTGGATCTGACGGAAGCCTGTCTGGCGTGGAGGCCCTTTGTCCTCCTCATAGCATACCTGGGCGCGGCCTTTGTGCTGCTCATCAATAACCGATCATTGTCGTCCGATGCATAAATTAGCCGCTCGTTCAGTCGCGGACGTGCAGGCACATCTATCACGGCGCGTGCACATGTTACCGGCGCATCACTCGCGCATGCAAATTGCTCGCGGAAGGGATCCGCGTGCGGTTGCGTCTTTTGCTCGCCGCCGCGTTGCTGGCGCATGTGTCTTTGTTCCTCGATGTTTTCGCCGATGTGAAGCTAAATGCGTGTTTTTCTTTCTTTTCAGGTAAGATTGGGCCGGCGGCGTGGAGGAAGCCGTGGTGACACGTGCGGTAATGTATCCCGGCTTCTGATTTCGTACTGGACGCATGTTTCCTCCCAGTTGCGAAGACTTCGTCCAGCGTGTCTTCGTACTGACAAAAATGGTCTTCATCTACCTGGCTCGTTTCGTATTCCGCGCAGAGAGTACGAGGTTGACACATGTCAGAATGTTTTAGTTTTCTGGCGTGCAGTAAGCCGATAGATTTTAGTTCGACACTGCCCTGGGCTAATCTTCTGTCTCGAGGATGATTCCCCCTGCGCTTGGCGCAGTTTTTGGTAACCTTTCTCGTGCCTATCTTATCCCATCTTCTTATATTGCACCGAGAGGCCACGCAAAAACGGACGTTCGGAGAAGGGATTAATTGAAATCCGTGCAAAAACCGGACACAAAAAGCGACAGTGACTGCATCCTCCCAGGTTATCCAAAGAAGTCCGGTAAAGAGCTGAGAGGGGTGCGTCTGGGAAGGCAAAGGATTGTAGGAGAGAGAGAGAGTTCTAACGCAGCCGACCGTACAAGATGCAGGAGCAGATATTCTTTGGGCTGGCTGATCCGGCGGAGATTAAAGATCCCTCGTGATCACGAAAAAGTGAAAAGTTTTGGAGATATCATTCCAGGACATCGTTTTTTCGAGATGAGCCGGTCCAACCCCCACGAACCCTTTGTTTTATGTCAGATCAAATCGGTCGAAAGTGATTCGGCGTGATTTTACAATGGGTTGACCTTGTGGATAACGTGTCCTTGGACGCTAAGAGGGCTCTTGAAAATCAGACCCTTAATCGCGCCTCAGGCGAAGTGTTTCTGTTCACCGGATACACCGAATAAAAACAAACGACATACCAAAAAGGAAGGTCATACGAGACTCCTTGGATGCCGGTGGAGGTTATGTGCTCGTGTTTTGGTTTGCCTTAATGGCCGTTTTCTTCAACCTCAGCTACGTAGTTGACAACATACAATGCTGCCATAGTTTAGTATTCCATTCACCATCACTTTTGTGTGTTCAATATTTCATGTTGATGTAAAGCTAACCTGACAGATTTCAAGAACAAGCAAACATCGCTGCTTGGAAGATGGGACGTTTTACAGATACATGATGATATTGCGGAAAGAAAGTGGCCGGTCCTACTTTGGCACTGGCCAGCGGACGCTGCGTATCGATGGTGGCGCCGTGGTCGGTGGCAGCGGTGCGATGTAAAACTTGGTTTATAGATGGCGCTAGCGTGAACCGGCGGTGGCGAAAATTCACCTTTTCCTGCTCCGACGGACGTACCTATGGCCAATTTATGTTGACGGCATAACTTGCCATACAGTACATTGCATATGTTCCTTTCTTTCCACAATGTCGTGTGAATGCCATGCACCATGTTTTTTTATTCCTGTAAATATCGGAATCGGACAGCACCACGCCGTGTTGGCTTCCAGGTTAGGATGTCATTGTGATGTCACAAAAAGTAAACAGTGTCTTTCGCTGATGCTTAAGTGAAATTGCAACGTTCCTTTTTATGACGATTTTAAGCTTTGCCAGTCGTACAGACGAGTGACTACGTTTTTAAATGTCACTGTTAACGATGATCTCGAGCCTATGACCTACTTGGTGTGGATAGCAACCTTGTATTTTTGTGGTTAAGCAACCACAAAAATGTAAACCTGCTTTTCAAAGCCCGGTATGTTTCCAAAATCTCTCTTGTCAGTGGCATTTAAGGAGAGGTTAATGCAAACTTTTGTTTTTACCAGCGAAGCTTACGCGCTGTAATTTACAGGATGTAATTGTCCGAAGGGTTTTGCGTACAAAAGCGCACTCTGTCGCCCGTACATAACAGAGAAAACTTTGCTGTTTGACACATACTTTTGAAAAGCTGGCTGTTGAACTGATAACCTGCAGCCGTAATCTCTGCTCATTAATGCAGCATCATTCAGCTTGATGTTTCAGTCTGACCTTGCAGTTTTGACCTCACGCGTCGTGTGGCTGACACCGCACAGCGAATGCTCGAGCCTCGTACGTTAAATTCTTGCATTCTAAGAAAGTTACGACAACGCGAACACGAAAATCTTCTACTGTACACACATACATGCTTCCTCGGAGACACGCTTTTGAAGCAAGGGAAGCATAAATAGGCCGTGTTTAGCTAGTCGTATTCTGCCGCTGGGAACGCGGCGGAGAGAGCCTGCGCTGCCCGGGCGTCAGAGCGTGGCGTGGCCGGGGTGCCTGCAGGCAGCCCGCTCCAGCCCTTTACGGGGCGAACGTGGCGGTGTCCCGGCCGCCGGAGCCGGTCCGCGGGGACCTCGGCGGTCCGGGAAACAGCCGACCCGACGGCGGTCCGGGGTTACTAATGACATTTACGACCTTGATCTTACCACTTGACTCCCGCCGGCCTCGACCGAAACAAAAGGCCGAGCGGGGTAACGACCGGGCGGCCGCGTGCGATACTGGGCCTGGATTGTCGCGCCGCCGCCGGCGCCCCCCCCCCCGCCGGCGGCGGTCCCCCCCCCCCCGCCGCCGCCCATGTGTGTGTTTAGGTGGCCGGGGACCTGGCGGGAGGGACTGGGCGCGGCCGGCCGGTCCGGTCGTCCGGCCGGTGTCCGGCGCGGCCCGCCGAGGCCGGCGTCTCGCGGGCGCGTTCCGATGGCTATCGCGACCGATGAACTCGCCGCTGTCCGCGGGTTTCGGCGAGATCCGAGTTTACGGCGCCCGTTGCTGGGCGCCGCCGCGAGTGGTGCATTTTACCGCTGTCGCGGCGTCGGTGGCGATGGAAGCGGTGATCGCGTTCGACGCAGTCGCGACGCTTGCTCACTCGGTGCCGATGCGAGATTGCGGCCAGTGCAGGAGGAAGCACACGCCTT
Organism: Capitulum mitella; assembly: GCA_030062745.1. Taxonomy (NCBI): domain Eukaryota; kingdom Metazoa; phylum Arthropoda; class Thecostraca; order Pollicipedomorpha; family Pollicipedidae; genus Capitulum; species Capitulum mitella. Next base: position 1,589,933 of record CP099840.1, on the reverse strand, counting down.
GCCGGGAAGATTCTCGCACGACGCCCCTAAGTGCACAATGAATTCTGCAATCTTTTGACCGACCTCGGCCCCGCGTGTGTGCTCCCCCGGCCCACATCTGACCCGCACACGGGCGGAACGCGGATTTGCCGCTGGCTCGGCGATCGCGAGAATGGTGCACAGATGACCTGCCATTTACGTGCACACACGGCCGGTAGGAGCCGTGCCCCCCCTCCCCCGTCTCGGAGACCGCACTGCATACCGGCCCGGCCCGGTGCATACCCGCCGTAACCCGCTCGCGCAAGAGGGCCCCTTGCTGGCCCAGATTCCAATCGTGGCCGCCGTGAGACGAATGGCGGCCTCGCGCGCTCTGGGAGCGTCTCCGGCGGCGGCGGCGATTCTGCCAGTTGATCCTATCGCCGCGGAGGTCCGCGCGGCACGCGTCGGACGCCGGCAGGTCGTATTTACGACCGGCGGCGATTATTTACGGCCCTGCGCGGCGCGCACGAGAAGTGGCGCGACTGTGGACGAACGCGACGCACGGCACCGCGCGGACGATTTATGCGCTGTTTTTTAGCATATTTTCGGCCTCCGTCACTGTCGCGGTGTGCATTGGCGACGAGGCCGCGCGCCGCGCCGGCTCGGCGGCTGCATGGCGAGTGATGATGGACGGAGGTGGGCCGGCGAGGGCTGACCTCCGCTCCGCACAACCGGAGGGGCAACGGAGGCAACGGCTCGGAGCCCGGGCGACCTGCCGGGACCGGCTCCCGGTTCTTGGATCTGGCTAGGCCGGTCGGGGAAATTTTGCTGGTCTTTTAGTTCTCCATCCTCTGGACAGGGAGAAAAGGCCGGAATACGTGTTTGTGTTCCTTTTGGTTATGCAGAATGGACGTCAAATGATTACATGTAGAGGATATCTCTAGGTCATCTTGTTCGGGACGGCCGGGAGTGACAGGAAACGTGGCTCAATGACAACTGCGTAAACCTAATCACTAACTTATTTCGGCTTTTTATCCTCGAGAACTATAAAAATTGTTGTGTTTCTGCATAGGTTTAGGCTTGTCTTTGGAATATCTCAAAATCCCCCTCCCATTAAAAAATGTTTTCGGTCTGGTGTCTTTTGATATGTGGTTTAAATCGCAGCACAGCGAGCAAACAATTATAAAGTATTTAGCTCGCAAAAATTGCTGCTTTTAATCGTCGATGAAAACGTCCTGTTGATATCGGCGGATCTGTAATGGTCTAATGTCCTCACTTTTTACGTTATATTTTTTATCGCTGCCCACCATCATTATTATCGCACTGCGTCACGTCGGCACCAAATCACCAGGTCCCTATAGAGATGATGTCAATTGTTCTCCAACGAATGGTTAAGCGATAGCCAGAAAAAGATGAGCCCATTATCTCCAGGAAGTTGGCGGCGCCGGCGGCTGCGATGCGGCGATCCGGAGCCGGCCATTTCCCGGGCCGACTGTGCGCCGTCCGCGACCGGCTTTGCGGCCGCCTCCGTCCGGGAGGATGCGCCGTCTGCGATCGGCCACGAGAGGCTCAGATCAGTCCGGCGACTGTACGACCGGCGTCAGCACTGGGCCGCTGGGTTGGGCGTGTCCGGTGCTCCCCGTCGGGCGGAGGACGCTCGCCTCAGGCGAAGGGGTGTCTCCTCTACGCCGATCGTTTCTCACTCCTGAAATCAGCGCCCCATCTCGGGTAGGGCGCTGTACGTGCGAGAGCCGTGCCTCGTTCTCCGGCTCGGCCCTCATCTCCGGCCGTGTAGCTCCCGGGACGGCGGCGGCCGGCTGGCGGTCGGCGTATCCTTGACATTCCGAGCCGAGCAGCGCTGGCGTCCTCGGCCGCTTACGCACGTCGACTATGCCGCTTGCGCGGCCCGGGGCCCCCCCGGGTGGCTGACATCCTTCCGGGGGACGGGGGGGGGGGGGAGCAGGGTCCTCCTCCGAGCCACGGCTGGTGTCAGGTGTGGCCATCTTCCGAGCCACGGCTGGTGTAAGGTGTGCCATCCTCCGAGCCACGGCTGGTGTCAGGTCCGTTGTCCTCCGAGCCACGGCTAGTGTCAGGTCTGCCATCCTTGGAGCCGCGGCTGGTGGCAGGTCTGCCATCGTCCGGGCCGCGGCTGAGGCTAGGATCTCCTACCCAACGCCGTTTCGTATCTGAACTTTACTCTGAGCCTCGGCCTGGGTTTGAAGTTTATGGTTGAGCTTCCGTTAGCGTCTCCACGTTACTGCCGAACGTTGCCTGATATTGGAGCTTTAAGACAGAGTGAAATGCTTGCGAGTGGTGGAAACATGTCAGAACATACGCATTGCCAAAGGCATGTGGAGCGAAAGCCCAGCTTACCCTTCTTTCTGCCAGTGGTAAACAGGTGGCGGGGCGCCGCGCGAGCTGTCGGAACTGAGCCTCCGACCCGCCATTCGGCCGGCCGGCGGCCCGCCCGCGCCTCGTGACTCGAGGACGGGTCATTTGTTGTGATGTCCGGCCGGCTGATGAAGGGATGAACGTTCGGCGGGCTCCCCGCGGCGGCGCCGCCGGCCGGGGGTGCATTCCTCCTTCCCACGCGGCGGGTTGCGGAGAGACGGCCAGACGCGCGGCAGCGTCCGGCCGCTCGGCCCGACGATTGAGAGGTGCGTAGCCGGCGACGCGGGGTACCAGCCGACCGGAACGCCGTGCAGGAGGCGCCTGACCTCTGAGAGTCAGGGACACTCTGGGTTGCTGTGCAGTCGTAGTATTGGTCGGCGAGCCTGAATGTCAGGTCGTGAATACGGAATCCGCCAATCCAAAATGCCGCATTCTTGTGCAGTTTGGCCACTTGTTTCTGCAAAATTGAACAAACAACTTTAAGATTTAAATCCAGAGTCGTTATTGGAAAAGTGCCAGTAACAACTAAAAACATCTTCAATGTTTTTAAATGACGAAACGCATCTCCAGCTGTCCATTTCGGCCCATGTCATCGCGTCCGTCGTATCACGGTTCAGAAACGCCCAGTTTTTGTGGGACGAGATCTGCGCGGCCCCAGTTTGCGAAGCCAGTAAGACGAATTATTTGGACTCCAGTGGCTCGGAAATATCCAGCAGAGGACATGGACCGGTGCTGGGGTCCTGAGCCGACTCTGCACCGTCCCTTGCGTCATCCTTTTTCCCGTCAGAGCCGTCAGAACCGGCCGCTCTCCCCGAGACCGAGAGGTCCGCGGAAAAACAACCGGGGAGCTGCCGCATTGTCCGGGTTTCGTTACGTTATTAACTCGATTTCACGCTTCAAAATACCCAGCAAACACCATCAATGGTGTTGACGAGAATCGAAAGCCCCGCAGTCAGGAACGATTTGGGGCACGGAGGCTCGTCGGACAGGCACGCAAAGCGAAACGGTCTCGCGGAAAGGCTGAAAACAGCAGGCAGTGGCGGAAAATAGCGGCGGTATTACGGCCAATGTAAGGCCACAGTAATAGCCGGTCACCGCCGTCACCGCCGTGGAAAACTACGTCAAAAACGTATTGTTTGTGAGTGGCGAGGGCGGAAGGAGAAAGGAGTGCGCAGCGGGGAAGTTCAGGAGATTGTGAGTGAAATGATCGGTGACGACGTCGTCATGACATCGTGCATGACTCGTCCCACGGTCGTTGCGTCACAAAGCTGTTTTTCCGCGGCTTTGTGAATGGAGAACCCAATATCCGATGTTCAGACTTTGTTGTGTTGAAATGTGGATGAGTGGCAAAAAGTATCATCGTGTCATTGCCCATTCTTTGCGACTGGAAAGCGATCTGACGGGTTTCAAAACAAACATGATCTATTTTGGTTAAGCGGGAGGCAGAAGTGTTTGCCCAGGAACGAAGCGGTTTGAAACATGGAAACGGCTGTTTTCATCTGGATCGTTATCACCTCGTCATTAATTATATTAAAAGCGCGATTATGGGATCGATGTCGCATTTCAGTTACCTGCGGGCCAAAGTTCAACGTGACGATTCGTTTTACGTCTGTAGCTTCTGGCCCACCAGAGGAAATAGAAGTTTCTCGCTCGAATCCACGTACCGAACAATTAGTCAATCAGTTTTAGTCAACCAGAGAAGCTGCCGATTTGATTTGCCTTTACATTTGATGTGTGTTCAGATGTTTAATGCTAAGAATTCCAAAACGTCAGAATTCCTTGAAATTGTTTATCAACCCCTATTTTTCTCTGTCCAGATGTTAAGATAAACGAACATTTCGTGACTTGGAAGAGAAACTAAACGCTTTGTAATTGCCACTTATGTAACAGATGCGGTCCGGTAGTACATGATATGCTATTATCACTGTGCGAATACGTCCAACCGAATCCCATTGCGACTTTGCTTACACGTGAGGGCGTGAAATGTGATGGATGGTAGAATGAAGCATGGACGGAAAATCGGAGTATTGGAGACCATTGTTTTGTTCATTAATTTTAGCCGGAGCGTTCCGAGAAAAAAAAAATTGACGATCGAGCCAGATGTTTCAAAGCATTTTATCCTCAGAATATCAGCATAGCCTTATTTCTGCCCGGCAACAGTGGCATTCCAGTCGTCCTGGTATTCCAGAGCACAGAGCACGCGGTCGTTTGGATGTCTGGATTACGTGTGTAGCATCGTGATGACATGCATACCTTATGAATGCATGACGATGGATTTCGACTTGTAGGCTGCCCTGTAAAGAAATGAGTAATTCATTCCGCCAAGAGTTGATGTTTTGGGTAAAAACAAGAGTAAGCTGAGCTCCTTACCTCGAGGAACCTCGTGTAGGGCGTCGTGTTGCCAGACAGCCGTGGTGTCGGGTTTCCTCACGCGTGTCGGATTACGCGTTGACGAAATGCGCAGCGGCGTCACGGCTGGCTTTCTTCCTTGAACTCTCCGCATCATTTCCCGCATCAGTGTCGGTCCCGATCTCGGCTCCGCCCACTCCCTGCACCGTCGAATTCAGAACCTTATTTTCCGTGAATACAGATCAAGAAATATTGCAGTTCAGACATGCAAATGCGGCGATAATGCCTCGGAACAACTACGCATCGGGCGCGCCATCTTGCCGCATCCGGCGAACGGCTGTCCTTCGCACCTGTTTTCGCCGCGGTTTCAGTCCTTTCTGCGCGTTTGCCCGGGCGCAGATGCTAATCCGCGCGCTCGCGGCCGGAATACGCAAGCAGCAGCCGGCGCGTCGGGCGGCCGCATGCGGCAGTCCGCGACGCGCGCAGTCCCGCGAATTGCATTTTGTAATTAGATCCGGCCCCGGTAAACAGGGTGGCGCAACGGCAACCGGCGCCGCCGCGAGCGCCGCTCGTCGGGACAAACTCAAAACAGTCGTTAGCCGGGCGGCGGCGGCCCGCCGCGGCCGCCGTCAGCGGCCGGGGACGAGTGTGGCCGGACCGGCCGCGCCGGCGCCCCGCCGCGAGCCGGCCGAACTGCGACGTCGGCCCGGCCGCTGCGTCAGACCGGAGACGAATGTGGCGCGCCTGTCGGGGCGCGGCGGTCGGTCGGGGAACGGGGTCTCGGGACGGGCGCCAGGCGCCGGGGAGGACCCTGGTGAGAGCCCATCTCCCGGTGACCTCCGGCCGGCGATTGAGCGTCAGCCGCCGCCGCCGGCGGGCGCGGTGTAGCCCCATTTGTCGGTGTTTACTGCCGCGGCGGAACACATTTTGTCCCGTCATGCTCGCCGCCGACGGCTCGCCGCGCGGACAGGCCTTATCTCGCGGACCGGCGGCGAGTTTTCTGGCCGCCGGGCGCATACCGGGGAGCCCCGCCGCGCCGGCCGGCGCGCGAACGACGTACGCGGTGCGATCGCCGTCGCGCGGCCTTGCCGGCCTTGCGCCGCTCGCGCCGCCGGCGGCTGCCCGTCTCTGCACGGCGCTCCGCCGCGCCGACCTTGGGCGTGAGAAACTGCGTGTTAATGGGTCCGCCGACGCGCGCGCGTTTGTGTAGTCTGCGTCGGTGTTATTGATTTGCCGGGGACGCGCAGCCACTACGCTGCGGTTGTGCAACGGGGGCGGGCACTTGGATGCCAAGAGTCGCGGTGGACGTGGAGAGATCTGAACCAGCTTTCGTGGTTCGCAAAAAGTTGCATTGTTCCGGCTTCGCGTATAACACGGACGAAACTTAGTACGTTTGCATCATCATGGGCCTCTTCCTGGAATCAGTCATCGGATGGTCGGTTAGTACGCCACCGACGGTACCTGGCGGTTGGCACACTGGTTGGGCCTCTCACCACTCGCAGCCGTCGCTGGAAAATCCTTGGCCGACGTCGGTACCGGGAAATGCTGAGCAGAACGCGGACATTCTTCCTTTTTCTTCGGAGTGCATTGCAGGTATTCCAGATGACGCAAGATATCGCTGGAATCCAGATTAAGTCGCCCGTCTTCCCTGCACCATATTTCGATTGCTGCATGTTGGCCCACGTTGTTCCATGAAACGGAGCAGCTATCTGTGTGCTTTTTTGCCAGTCAGCGGATAAGTCGTGTATATCTGGGCTATAGTCGGACCACACAGACGCCCCATTTTGCCAGTTAATACGGCGGTAGAGTGGCGGAATGCCCGGTATCAAATGACAATCGCCGGCCGGCTTGGCCGCGGACATGTGATTACCGTGCTGGACAGCTGTCGTAACGGCTCATTTGAACATTTCCCCCGCGGCGAGGACTATGAAAGTAATCGCCCTGCGACTCTCCCGTGCGAGCGTCCTGCGAAGCGTTCCCGCCATTTCATCGGGCAACCGCCAGCGCTCGTAGTAGCGTGCCGTGCTTGGTTTTGCTGATCGGCGGCGCCGGCCGGGACGACCGGTAGCGCCCCCGGCACGTGGCCGCTCCGACACCGTCCTTCTCGGCGACCTCCGGCCGGCCGGGACCGACCGCAGGCGCGCGGCCTCGCCACCCGAGCCGGCTCCGGTGGCACGGTCGAGCGGCTCGGGTGGCGGCTGGTGACGGGGTCCGGCAGACCGGGCAGACCGGGAACCCGGGTCTGCCGGACCCGGCAGGCCGCGACCTCGGGCCCAGCAGGCCGCGACCCGGGCTCGGCAGGCAAAGCGTAGCTCGAGGTGACAGACCACTGTGGCTGGCAGCCGCTCTTAGTCGGCTTTAAAGGTAGTTGTACGGTTTTGGGCTGTTGTTGGATCCTTAACGAGGGCGGGTTATGCAAGAAAGAGGGCTTTGAACCTGTTTGTCACACCCGTTGCCTTCCTGACCCGGAGTTAAATGCCATCCTCTGCTTTGGTTCCCGAAACGGCCCCCCGCGCCTCTGTAAAAAATTGTGATGTTGATGGCACGGGGAAGAAACCTCTAGCCTGAGCGAAAATGATGATAACCAAAACAGCGTTGCACGCAGGCGGACGAATTCAGCATCTCCTGCGACGCAGAAGGCCCAGAAACTCTTGGAACGCCCAGAGGCGCAGTTTCTGTTGATCACTGCGTGTTTTGGGGAAGCTGGTGACTGCGCCACTCGCTCGGCAACAGCAGCGTGGCAGCGCCGGGATCCGTGACCCTCGACCCCTGCACACACCCTCCCAATCTAATGGGCATCCGGTTGCATTACGCAGTCACGTATGCTGCCGCGGACGCAGCTTTTTAATGCAACGGCAGACGCCCGGAGGCGATGGGTATGACGAGATGGGAGAGGCGAGACCTTCAGGTGCCACCGGGGACGATCAGGTGTACGCGCACCTCCTGGGAGGGCGTTACATCGATGCGCTTCGCGTTGCATTGGCTGATGAGCTCAGACAGCGGTCGATTGGTACGCCGAGCGCCGGCCGCGTCCTTGTACCGCCCGCGGAACACGACCTCCCAAGCCGTCCGTGCAAAAGTCCTGTTCAGGACGTGTTCGGTCCCGATCCCCCGGCGCTATCGCACCGCAGAGGCCGCATCACCCTTAAGCGGAGCCTTGTAAAAAGGATAGCAGGAATGCGTCGGCCCGAAGTCGCCGCGTCGAATTGGCACAAAACCCCGGGAGTGGCGGCCATACATCACCGCGTACCACTTTATGCACTATTGTGATGCATGAAGTGATGGCGGGTGCGCGGCGCCGGTTAGAATACATCCATTCTGAGCAGGCGGCGTCGCGCGGGCCCTGATGAGGTCCGAGTCACGACTGGACTCGATTCGCGCCGAGGACGGTGCATCCGCACGCCCCAGGATGTGGCGTCGCCGGCCGGTGGGATTCCGCGCCGGCCGCGCCAACGGCTGTTGCGAAAACGCGCCGCCAGGCTGCGCTCGCGTCGCTCCCGCTCGGCGGCGCTGAACTGCGCGTGGATCGGCAGACGCCAGCGCCGCAGGGCGCCGACAATGGGCGTGTGCCGAGCGCGTCCTCCGCTATGTGGGCTGCGTGAGTGTGTCTTTTCTCCGCGATCAATTTCCCTCCAATTATGAAGTCGTCGGCCGCGCCGGCGTGCGCGTGCCCGCCCGCCGAACTTTCGATCCGTCTCCGTTTTTACCGCCGGAACAATTCCCACGGCTGTCGTTTGTCTACGTTAAAACTACGAATGCAGAAGGCGGAGGAGAAAGTCCGGCGCTGCGAACAGGCCCGGCGCGGCGCGGAAAGCGGCCAATTTCCGACTGCGCTCGCCGATCGAAAGCTGATGAGCGCCGCGGGCCGCGCAAACAGGTGGCGCGACGCCGGCGCCGGCCGTCGCCCGGCCGTACCGGCAGTCGACGCCTTGACTGTTTGCCGGCGCGGGCCCCGCGCGGCCGTTAGCCGCCGGCCGGCCTGTTTAGCATGCGGCCGGCGGCTGGCGCGGTTTTGCGGCGCGGCGGGAGGCGTTTAGCATACTGGCGGCTGCCGCGGCAGCTCGCGCGCGAGACGCCGGCGGTGCGGCGCGGCGCCCCCGGCCGGCCTGGGGCTCCGCGCGCCGGCTAATGACGGCCCGGGGAGCCGCCGCGGGCGGATCGCGCTGCGTCGGCCGGCTCCCGCGGAGGGCGGTGACACCCCGCTGGTGTGACACTGGTGGGGTGTCGCCGTAGGTCGTACCTCTGCCAGCGTCCTACTTCTCCAGCAGGCCTTTCTGTAGGGAAGACCTTCTTGCGTTTGGACCTTGCATCGAGATAGGTTAGCGACCTGCTGGACGTCTCTAGACGACATTGTCGATTCCGTCGTTGCAGCTTGGTCAGCTTACTGTCATGACGTGTCGAGCATTTTGCACTGACGTTGGGGAGAACCTAACACCTGTCGTGCGCCTGGTTCCCCTGACAGTTATGTGTAATTCTTATAGTGGCAGTTGTCCATTGTTTGTATGCCCGCTGTTTTTTAATGTAATGTGCACGCTGACGGCCCATAAAAGCTTATCCACAGCACGTCACATACACAGTGACCGCTCTAAATCATTCCTCTGACAGGTGACAATCCAAGCTATTTCACCTCTTTCTCATCCGAAAGGGTTGTGTCGGCGACTTTTGAGAAAGTCCACCGGGTCAGATACAGAGACAAGTTGCGTCATCAGTTGCGGTACCGAATGACAAACGTAAGAACTCAGGAATCCCACCTTTTTTTTGGCTGGAGATGGTCGATAACTGATAAGGAAAAGACGTTAACTACACCTGACGAACCGAGTTGGTTAATTTCCTGTTCGTGATTTGGGTTTGAAATGAGTCTAGACAAAGGGGGCTTACTTGCGTCATGTACGCTGGTGGGCGTCTTTTGATATTCTTGCTTTGCATGGGCTTTCCACTTTTCCATTTTCCAGGGTATTTTTGTATCACGAGTTGCGCTCCTTATTTCTGCTTTTCCACAAACCCAGCACAAAACACTTCTGAGGATTCTACTGCGTTACAATGGGCCTTCATCAGTTGACGTTATCGTTAGATAAATGGGTTCATTCACTTTTCTTGTTTTGAAAAACTGATTTTGTTTTACAGCAAGCTTAGTCTACACTAATGCCAGTGTAGAGGATGACTGCTGATACCGTACATCCCGTATGGAAGTAGTGAATTTCTTGTAGATGCTTATTCAGGAAGGCAGTCTTATGTAGGTGACGAAACTACGTCCATATGGTTCTCTGCGGAATATATGAATATATATATATATATATATATATATATATATATATGTGTGTGTGTGTATATATGCTTCGTAAATGGTCGGACATTACGGGGATCGTTGTTTTGTCATTTTCAGGATAAAGTGGAGGATCAAAGATGGACAAAGGCACGGACCCACTAGGTAGTTCTTTCACTCGCTCCTAGTCCCGTACGCTGTCGCGGCGCGGCAGACTTTTTACCCGACGTAACCAGTCGTGAGGAATCCGCGCTTCGGGTGGTCGCCGCTGCGAGAGCCACGCAAGCCGGCCGGCCGCGTGCATGTATGCATGAGCGCCGCATGCCGCCGGTCGCGGCCGGAAGGGCCCCGATAAATCAGTCCCGCTCCGGCGGCGCCCCTCGCGCGGCTTGGCCAGCCGCTTCTGCCGGCGCCTCTGCCGGCCACCGCTGTCGGCGCGGCGCGGCGGCAGACGCGGCGGCGGCGAGAGCGGCCGCTCAGTCTGCCAGCACGGCCGCGCGCGGGCAGAGGCGCACCGCAGCCGCCGCAGCAGAGGTGACGGTCCGCGGCCGCGGCGCCGGCACGCACGAACCGCCAGCCGCGCGCCGGTCCGCGCCGGCCCACGGCGGAACAGGATCGCGGCCGGCCGATACGATCGGGCCGCGCCGGCGCCAGTCGGCGGCGAGGACGCGCGCGCGCAGCAGCGTCGCTCGGCCCGGTACCGGACGGTGCGGCGAGTGTGCGCGCCGAGTGGCAGCAGCGGCGTCGGGCGGGCGGGCCGCGCCATGGATCGTCCAGCGCGCTCAGGTGGGTGCGGTGACCGGCCGGGCGCCAGCCGGCCGTGTTTATCATGCGAGACGGCCGCCGGCCGCCGGACAACGGCGCTCCGCGCCGGCCGGCCGGCTGTTTGAGCGACTGGTCAGCGGGCAGGCGGCAGGTCCGGCGAGCTCTAACGGCATCCGGCGGCGCGGCGTCGGCGGCGCCCCGGGGAACTCGGCCGTGGCAGGCTCACGGGGGTCCTCCGTCCGCGCTGGCTCCGCCCAGTGAGATGGTCAGGCCTGCGTGTGTTTAGTAGAGGACTTTGGAGTCAGCCATGATCAGTTTCGTTGCTGTGCATCACCCATTATTGTTCTGGTATATGTTGCATTACGGTGCGTAATAATCCAGGAGACCTTACATTAAGTACCTGGCTAATACACGATGCATTCATAACTGTCGGAAATAAAATACGCTGCTACTTGCGGTGCCTTGTATTTCCAGGCTATGTCTATTTTTGGCTATTACTGTGACCAAGTAATCCGAATGATTCCTCATTGAAACTGTTCGCAAAAATCTAACGACATTCGAAAGGCGTCATGGATCGTCAATGCGGGAGTGGACCAGATGTTCTGGATGACCCGCTGACGTATGCAAATTTGCGGCGGCCGACAGGCGTTGCCTTGGGCCTTGTTATAAAAGATTCTGGCCGAAAACCAAGTGACAGTTCAGCCGGGGAAATTTGATTAATGTTGTATGGAAATCCTCACGAGCCGTGTGTTGGGTAAACATCGTAGACACCAGTGCTCTTCCTGTTCCGCCACTGTGGAGGGGTCGGGGCCATCTGAGGACGCCTGAAATCAAGACCTTGGCCCCCTCTGCGGACCGGCCGCCACCGAAGTTTTCACTCAGTCTGAGACTCACGGAAACTCGTAATTCTATGAATGGTACATTTATACGGAGTGGAAGATAGAGCTATCTCCCGTTGGCAATGTATTCATCTCGAGAGCGTCATGAATTATTCTTCATTAGCATAAGTTTGGGACTAGTCTCAGTCGTAGTCACGCCGTTTCCAAACAGTGTTTATGCTTGGAAAACCTTTATGGACCTTTCAGCTTTGTTTTCACGAAAAAAGAAAGCCTTCATTTACTGTCATGAACACTATAAATGCACATGGCTGAGCTTTTCCATAAAAGTGAGACGTTCCTCCTGCGGCCGTTTTTTTCCAGCCGAGCTCCCAGATACTGGTAATTGGTTCAGGCCTCCTCCACCCTCCCACATACGGTCGCGGGGCTTCGTGAGGCCACCCCGTTCCGTAGCGTCATCGCAAACCGCCAAACTGCCTCGTGCTCCGATCCGGCCGAGACTACGGGCCGTCTCAGCCTTGATCGTCTGTCGGGGTCTGCCATTCGGACGGCTCTCCCGCGCCTTGACCTGACAGACGTCGGCAGACGGCGCGACGCCGACGGGGCGACCCCAGGTCGCGACATCTCACCGCAGGCGACGCCTCGGGCCGCGGCCGCTCCCCTGTTGGGCAACGCGCCGCGTGCATCGCGGTCTGGGAACGCAGTGATGCGGCGAATTAAGGCGCGCCGCGCCACCCTGCGAGACTGCCGCCGAAAAATCCGTTCGCGATATCAGGCGCCGTCTGCGACTCGGCGCTGCTTTCTCTGCGACCCGGTGGACGTGGGGTCGCAGGCTGGCTATGAATAGGCATGGACGGCGCCGGCGCTTCCTGGGAGCGGGCCAGTTAGGGCGGACGGCTCCGCGAGTGGCAGTCGGGGTAAACGTTACGGCAGGATGTCGGCCGCCCGTTTCGTCCGCCTCGGTGAACTTCCCTAATCGGCCGCCGCGCGGTGACAGGCCGCGCCCGCTCCGACCGGCTTTCGCGGTTTCGCGATGTCTCCTGGATGTTTCGATCTTCTCCGACACGGACCGTTGGTTTCGCCGCTGCCGAAGCCGTGGCGGCGGAGGGTGAACGGCCACGTGACACCTCGCGATGACGGCCGGTTTTCGTCCGACGGCGGTCTGTTATTCAACACATTGTTGCACCAAGCGCCGGTTTGTAAGCATATTTCCATGGGATAATCCTCGTAATGGGCTGTTTGGTATGTCGAACCCATTCGTCGGCCGTGTTTGCAGTTTCAGGTTGTTGTCTTTTGCTGCATTGTCTAACTTAATGAGGCTCTGTGGACGGTTGCTGCAGTGCCTGACTTGGTGAGGTTTTGTGGACGCGTCAGCACTGGTGTCACTGGCCCAGGTACTGCTCGACATGATTGGCTAATGCAAGCTGTACCACGCTGTACCACCAGTCATCTTCCGCCTCTCCAAAGGATCAAAACCATCATTTCTGACGCTGCCCGCGGCCACCTATGAGGCCCATGCCAAACTCAACGGCTGCCCATAATCCGGACGCGATCACCGCCGGCTCAGAAGCCAGCCAGCCGTGGCGGCGGTGAGCGCGGACCGCTTCCCTGGCTGCGCGGCCGGCTGCGGCCGCGCGGCCCTCCTACACGCAGGATCACGGACGAGGCGCCGCGGATTATGTAGCGATTCAGGAGCGGCGCCGGCCGACCGACCGCTAGCCGCGCCGCCAGCTGACGCCGGCAGCAGCCTCCGCCGGCTGCCGCGCGCGTCGGTGCACGGGTCAAGCGGCGATTAGGCGCGTCCAAATCAGTTAGGGCGAGCTCGGCGGCGGCCGCTGTGCGTGCCGGGGGGCGGGGTCGACGCCTCGCCGGCCGTGTTATCGAGTCGTTATCGTGTAGCGCAAATGGCGCCCCGGCCGCCTCGGCGGCGGCGGCGGCGGTCGCCGCCGCCGGCCCGTTACAGCGCCCGGGGCGCGCCGGCGGCGCCGCGGCCGCACCGGAGCCGGCCGCGCCGGGCGGGGCGTGCGCGAAGGTCGGCCCGGAGCCTTGCAGCCGGCTGGCCGACCGGATCCCCGCACCGGGTCACAGGAACAGTTAGACGTGCCGACTGGGAGGCCGGCTGGAGCGCTGCCAGCGCCGCCGCCGCCCAGCGCTGGCCGGCTGGTAACCTATTCTGGGCCATTGTGTTTGTTTATGGGTGGGCGCCGGCCGTGGGCGCGGCCGGCGGCCGACCGCCCGCGCTACCCCGCGAACCGGGTCCGGCCCGCCGGGATGTCCACCGGCCGGGAGGCGTGAATTGTCCCTGTGAACTAGTCCCCGAGCGGCAGATCCGGCCGCCGTCCGCTGTCCGTGGCCGTGAGCAGATGCGACGCCGGCTGTTCGCCGCGTCTGCGGTGAATTAGTCACGAGGCGGGCCTTGGCGCGGAGACCTCGGCGGGCACCAGAAGGCTAGCACCTGGGTTATTTCTGTGTGACTAATGACGGTCTCCGGCGCGTCGGCGGCGCGGGCTGTGGTTTGGGCGCGCCGACAGGCAGAGCGCGCCACCTAGCGCCGCTTTGTTCCCGCGTATTGTTCTGGTATCTGCCTATCTCAGCTCATGTATCTTTTTCTTACGAGGTCTGTTACGCTGATGGTTTTCTGGGAATCGTGACGTTACCTAATGAACCCGCCTTTATCTTTCAGGTGCAGCGACTGGCCCAGTATGAACGCTACTTTCAAGACCTGCTGTCTGAAACACCTGCGAATCATCCTGATGTGGACGACCTTACCCGAGTCAGGGGAAGGTTCAAACAGGTCAGTCGCCGGGCGAGCGCGGCATTTCCGGCGACCTACAAGTCGCCGGTGCACATCACTTTTTCCTGGAAGCGCCCTGTTCATGTTGACGATGGCACCGATTGTATTCCAGCCGCACAGGTTCGAGCGCCGCCCATCTGGCGTGCAGGGTTTTTTGTCGGCACGACCGGCCTGTGAATGGGCTTGTCTGCGGCGCCGGAAGATTTGACTTCCGAGCTGGCGCGGCGGCGTGTGCTGGGGCCGCCGGGTCAGCTGGCGTCTTACCCGGACCAGGCGGCAGCCCGCTCAGTCCGCGGCCGGACACGCGGACACGGCAGAACGGAGACGGGGAGCGGAGACGGGGAAATGGAGACAGCGCCGCGGGGACGGAGGACGTGAGCGACTGCCTCGGGCCACGCGGAGACGGAGGGGAGGGTCTGTGCTGTGGAGACGGGGACGGAAACAGGGAAGGAAACGGCGCCCTGGAGACGGAGGACGGGAACGCCTGCTCTGGGTGACGGAAGAGAGGAGCCGATGCGGTGGAGGCAGCGCCGCGGAGGCGGGAGACAGAAGCTCCATCTCCTGGCTGGACTCAGGCAACACGGCGACGATTCGTTACCCATGGTCGGGTCGGGCGGGTCGGGCGCCCAGTAGCCAGGGGAGCACAGAGAGGCGTGCCTGTTACGGCAGCAGGGCGACCTTGTGGCGCGCCGGCTGTGACCGTCCGGGGCTGCCAGCAGGTCGGTCGGCGCCGCCGCAGACCGAACGCGAGTCTCTGTGGCTGTCTGTCCTGGTCGGTCAGACCCGGCGGTCCTTCTCTGTCCGGGGTGTCGGGCGCCGGTCGACCCCAATATCACACGGGGCCGGCGCGTCCCGCCCCGTGACAAGGCATGGTTCGGACCACGTGTCCTGACCGACCGGCGCGGGTCTCCGTCCACGCTGCTGGCTCGATCTGGGGCATAGTTCGGAGGCGGTTACTGAAGCTGATGACGGGCGAAGACGTGTTAGAAGGTACGGCATGTGTCATTAATCAGGTTTATACGGTACCGTAGGTGATGTCAGATTAGTTAGGTGATCTGGGTAATCATATGGCATGGCTTCTCGGGTAGACATCTTCAAGACTCATGGACCTTAAGCGGGATGGTAACGACACTCATATGCTTGACCTATCGTTCAACCTGTCACGAACACGAATCAACCTGAAACGATTCCAGCGACTCAAACAGTTCATGCACGAGCGATCCCTGTCAAGAGACAACAGTCGACCTCCAAGGACGACGCCGCGATGCAGAGCTAATGCTCGCCACGTGGCGTGGGAAGCGCCTGGCCGGCCGGGTCCGACATTAGCCGGCCCGTCCGGTCGGAAATCCGGCGGGCGCGCGCGGCCGACGGCGGCCGTCGCGCGGTGTCGTTGACGCGTCGCCGGACGTCGGTCTGCGCGCCTGGTCTCCCCCGGCCGGGCCGGCTAATTGGGAGCCAAGGTTGCGGCGCGGCCGGCCGCCGTCCGGCGCGCGGTGATCGACGAGCGCCGGCCGATCCGGGCCGGCCGCCGGCTGACCCGGATCAGCGGCGGCCGGCCGCCGCCCGGGGGAGCGCGGCCGCCGCCAACCGTGCCACGCCGCGCTGCTCCCGATCGCCGACTGGCCCGCCGACGGACGCCGCGCCGCCCGGCAGCGGGCGAGCTGCGCTGATCGAACCCTGTCCGGGCTCTGATGGATGGGCCGACGCGCGGGCGTTTTGACGGGTCACGCAGTCGGCGTGCTCTCAGACGCCGACAACCGGCCGTCTGTTGCGTCATTCCTCCCGCCGCCGGAAGCGAGAATCCCAGTCAGTCAGCCGAGATGCCTATCTGTCGGGGGAACCGTCGGCGCGCGACTGTCACCGTGGTCAGGCGGACCCGTCCCTGGCGTGGAGCCGCGGGGCTGGTCAGACGGCGGCAGCGGCGGCGGCGGCGGCGACCGCGTGGCGCGCGCGCCGCGTCCGGCCGTCCGCCGCAATGTCTGTGAAAGTGGCGCCGTTCCCCCGAGACGGCCGGCGTGACGTCACGCGCTCTGAGTAATCGGCGCGGGCGGGGCCGGCGATCGGCCGTCACGGCTCCAGTACGGGCTCGGCCGCGAGCGGGCGCGCCGCCGCCGCGACGGCGCGTCGACGGCGACGGCGGCGGCGGCGGGTGACGTCGGGGGCGACGGGCGGCTCGTGATCGTGATCGGACCGGGAGCGGCGCCGTGACGCGATGGTGTCGTCCGTGACGGGCCCGGGGACGTAACGGGCCGGCGGCGGCGACCAGCGGCGGTGACGTGCTGATCTGAGCCGGCGGACGCGCGCGTGCGTCGCCCGCCCGCGGCGATGGTGACCGCCCTGTGCGGCGTGCTGTCGCACGTCTACGACTGGGCGTCGTGGATCTGGCCTTTCGTGAGTACGGTCGCCCCTCGGCGCTGCCGCGTGTCGCGCGGGTCGACGTGGGGACGCGGCGGCCTTAGTCATCTCCTGGACGGAGAGGGATGAAGCTGATTCATTGGCAGAATTCCGTGCTGGCTTTCCGCCGCGCAATAATCGTGGAAATCGCCCGTCAGAGCTGTCTGTTTTCTGTCGAATTTTGCGTTGCGTTTGTGCCGAGGGAATGCGCAACAGACGCACGCGTCGGAGATCACATGCCAGATGGTGCGCTGGCAATTCGGCTGCCCGTTCCGACGCCGCCGGCAAAGCGTGCAAGAATGCCTATTTACCCCTCATCTAGATCGTATCGAACTCAATCCTGACGTGCAATTGGACCAGCGCTTCTGGACGCAATCATTTGGCCGTCCGCCGTAATGCCCGTCAGTGCCCCTTCGCCTTCATTTATTGGGATGCCGACCGATAACGTCGGAACGTCGGGGATTTTACTGAACGATCTGAGATTAACTTATAAAGCCTCTCCATAGGCACGTGATGCGCGCGGGTCGCCGCGCCGATGAGAGCCGCAGGCACGAGGCAAAACTCGCCAGTAACTTTGCTCGCACCTACCGCTTTTTGTCCTGGCGAAGTTGTTACTGCTCTGGGATGAAAAGGCAGCCGACTGGCTCACCTTGAGGCCTGAGTGCCCCCGCCGGCGGAACAAACCGTGTTCGGCGGCCGTACAGCCAGCCTCGTTCGCTCCCCATGACGCATGTTCGCGGCAGCAGTCGCAGGCTCCGCGTCCGCGCACTGTGGCGCACATTAACGCGAGTTATTGAGTGAGACAGCCTTGGGACTGGCCAGTGCTTCCGAGGATAACGGTGTGTATTATTTAATGTTGCATGCCTGTGGGTAGGCATGCGTTTCTGCCGTTTACAACTGCCTGCAAATGTGCTGTGCCGGATCCCAGTCCGGTGTATGCATGCGATTTGGCCGACAGTCATGATCAAATGCAAGGTTTTGTGCACGCCATGTGCTCGGAAACTGGATAGCTGCACAGTGTAAACACTGGGTTTTCGCGCTGCTCACTGCTTTAATCAGATTGCTTAACGCTTTCTGTGTAAGCGTCGGCTACTTAGTTCTCTGAAACCGGGCGGCCGGCTTGCTTGCGTTTCAAATTTGACGCCCCTCCATCTCCGGCATTATTTGAAAGCGGCTGCGGTCGCACGGTCGTGAACCCTACTTGATTTAAATCGAGCAGGCTGCGATGTCTCTGCACCGGACCATGAAGCCATACTGCGATGCTGGACTTCTCCGGGTGTCTTATGTCAGGATCCAAGACGGCTGAGCGTATCGTCGTGCACGGTGCGGCGAAGCGAAGCGATGAAGCGATATTGCTAATGTAACGCCAGCGTCACGGTTCGCTCGCTCCGTTTTGCTCAGTTGCCAGATCTTGCACGTGCATCAGCCACAGGTGTCTCCCTCCACAGCATCATGCAGGCGATGGGATCCGTTTGTACAGTGTTTGGTCGACTCGAACCCGTGCATTAGCAGTCATTTATGTCGCGTTTTAAATGTCGGAGCCGTGTCGAGGCGGCGTCGACGAGAGACGACTTTCAGCGTTTCCGGCGCGCCGCGACAGGCGGCTGCCGGGGCGGCCGCAGCTGGGCCGCCGCCGTTGAACGGCAGCCGCCGCGACTCGGCCGCGTGGCCGCCGAGCCGCGACCCGACCATGACCCCGCTCTGACCCGGCGACCCTTCCGTCCGGCAGCTGGCGGCAGCTCCCGGCGGCGGCCTGTCGGAACTAGAGCGCGTGCAGGAGCTCTTCCCCGCCGACGACCTGGGCCTGTTCAGCAGGGACGCCTCCTCGCAGGTGAGTCAGCTGACGAGCGGGGCGCACCCTTCCGGATCGCAGACCGCTGCGTTGCGTCAGAGGAGGCTGTTCCGCCTGTAATAACCTGCATGAAGTGAGTCATTTTGCCCGGTCACAGGCACGTCTGGGGATGGTCACGTTCTTCTCATGCCGTGCTGAATTCATATGCGCTCTTTGGTTTGCAGGATGCGCTCTCATGATGCTCCCGCACGGTTTATGTTATGTGCCAGATGGTTCGTTGTGTTGGATGCAGCCTTGGTTACTTGCAAGTATAGATTCATCCTTGTTTCTTGTCCGCTGTATTACGACATTTTACAAAGAACTTCCGCGCGTATTTGCGCTATCAATGAACGTTTCGGGACTCTTTGTACGGTGGTGACTCGATAAACCTGCGGAACGCCACATCGAGCTGAGTCGTACGCTTCTGTTTGTGTTTGCGTATTTACCCCGCTCGGGTTTGTGCGCATCATCCCCTTGTGACGATAAATAAACACCCGAACCTCCTTCACGCCGGGTGCGCCGCGCGCCTGAATGCCGCCGCAACCTTGAACCCCGTCATCGAAACGGCCCGGGACCGCCGGCGTCCGGCCACCTTGTTTTGGTCGTGGCAATAAAACACATTCGGCTCCCCACAAAGGACGAGGGCAGCCGAGGACCGGCCGGGCGGCGTCATTGAGCGCCGCCAGCCTTGGGAGGAGGTCGCCATGCGTGAACACATGCCGGGCGTGCCGCCGGCGGCCGACGCGTCGCCGCCGGGGCGCGCGGCGCCGCCGCCGAGCGTCGAGTCCACCTGCGCGCGCGCGGAGCCGCACTTAATCAAACCCGAACCGGCGCTCCGGCTGGCCGGCGGAACGGCGGAGAAACCGACGGCGGCCGCCATTGTGCCGCCGGTAATGAGTCCGGCGGCGAGCGCTGGCGCCGCGCGCAGGAAACGCGGCGGCCGCCGGCGCCGACTGATCGCAGCAGCGTCCCGCCGAGGTGTAATGGTGCGGCCGGCCACTCGGACAGCGGAAATGGTCTCTCGCTTTCATTTTGTCCGGCTGGACGCTGGGCGTAAGCGTCGAGAGCGGCTGTGTTTGGCGACGCTTTCTCCGCGCGCCGAATGACCATCGGGCATCGTTCGTCTTGTCGTCGGTCTTTTCATCGCTTACGGCGGTCAGCAGTGGCGCGATAATTACGATTCGAAACCGCCGCGATGTTTGGCATCCTGTCCGTTTATGTTTTCGGGCTCATTGGGAGCCCATCCTGGTCTTTTCGATTCTTGTCACGCCTTCAGCCTCCCGAGAGTAATTTGCTTTCTATAACGCCTACCGAATTCCTGCGTGTTTTTGGACCTTCCCTGTTCACTAAACAATCGCAGCGCCATCTTTTATCATACCCACCCGAGTCCCAAGGAAGGGCGCCCTCACTTTCCATTTCCGACATCTTCCTGTGCACACACTCCATCTTTACCTTTTACCTTTCCGTGCAGACACCATTCACCGTGTGCTCTGCTCCCCTGCCTTTCATTCATTTCCCCGGCCACGATCCATCGTCTTCCTTGTTCCCGGTGCTCGGCGTTCCCTCCAGTTCCAGCAGCCTGGTCCGCTCCCTCCCTTTCCGCGCCGCCGTATCGCCACGCATCTCTCCCCGACCACCCTCCCGGGCCATTCACTGGGCCAGCGAGGGTGCGCGCGCCGTCGCAAACAGCGCTCGTGCCGGCTTGATTCACGATCAGCGCTTCCGGTGCGACCCTCGACCCCCCTCGGCGCTGCGTGTCGCCGCCCGTTTGGCTGACGTGTCTATAGACCGCGAGCGGCGGCGACTGCTGCCGACTGGTCGGCACGGGGTGCCGTCTCACGGAGCCCGCCCGCCGTGAGACGGCATGATGGCTGCGTTGGAGGGCCGCCGGCGCGGGGAGGTGTGCAGCGGATGTGGTGCCGTGCCGACCGAGGCCGGCGCGTCGACGCCACGTGCCCGCCGGGCGGGGTCACGGCGGCCTGACGGCCGTCTGGTGCGTGCCGGCCTCGGCCGAGATTGGCGCGGTTTTCCTCCGCGATGCGCCGGAGATTCGCGCCAGACGCGCCGCCAGTGGCATCGCGTGCCGTCTGGGCCGCCTGAGTGGCGACGGCCGCGGCCCGACCAGAGCCGGCCGCAGTCTGACCGCGTCAGACGTGCAATCAAAGCGCGCCGCAACGAAACCCGCAACCAAACCCGATTCCCATTTGCCGTTCGCACGGCGCGGTAAGCGCACTCACTGGGAGGCCGGCGTCGCCCCGGGCCCGGGTCCGGCAGCACGTGTGACCGTCCCTCCCGCCGGCAGCGGATGAAGGGCCTGATTCGGAAGCGGTCGGCGCCGGCCAGCCGGCTGCAGCGCGCGCTGTCGGCGAAGGCGCAGCGGCCCTCGTCAGCCGAGCGCTCGCCGGCCGCCGGCGACGACGACAAGGAGAACAGCGTGCCGCCGGACGTGACCGACTCGGCGCCGCGCCGCCAGTTCGTCATGGAGACGGCCGTCCAGTTCGCGGTGGTGAGTAGCGGCGGAGGGCGGCGAGAGCTGGCTCCGTGTCGTCGTGTGTGTGTAGCCCTGGTTAACTCGGCGTGACGTGACCGGTTAACTCAGCGTGACGTGACCGGTTAACTCAGCGTGCAGGTGTCCCTTGGTCTGTCAAGTGTCAGGGTCGTTGGAGTGTTGGTGCAGCGATCAGGTCTGTCGCGCCAAAAAGATGTCAGTCCATATATCTAGGTATACTCGGTGTGCAACACCAGTGTAATGTGGTAATGCATTTAACTTCCCAGCTGCTTCCGGGGAGAAAATCTCATCAACAGTCCAACCATGACTGATGAGGGACAAAACACACCGTGCTTTTTGATCAGTTATTGTTTATTAGTTCCTCATTATTTTGTAAGTCCCATTATTTAGGTAAGCCATTTCGTGCAAGTCTTAAAACAAGTCAAGTCGGACTTAGTCCCACGGCCTCGCAGCTTCCTGATTTGTGCGTGGACTGATGGCCTTTTCTAAAGCATTCCAGTCGTATAAAACGACCAACCAGTCAGCTGGAGACGTGCAGAAGATGGCAGGCCCTTCACCACCGGTAGGGGTTTATCTGTCTGCAACTGTTTGACTAAAGGCCTGCAAAATATGTCAAACGCTGTTGAAAACACGCCAATCATTCCCCACAGTTCCCAGCCACCATCGTGGCGGACACTATAACTGTCAATTACATGCAACTGGGTGCGCTGCGTGGCCACTTTTACGTCCAGCTTGACAGACCACTGCCCTGAACGCCTTTCTCCTCGCATTGTTGCGGTTTCGGAGCAGTCTGAATTCCACGTAGCTGTTAGAACTCGGCTCCCCAAAGAATTAGAGCGTGAAGAAAGGCGCGTAACCTGCGTAAGCGCTACCCAGCCGGCTCAATGCGTCAATAGCCTATTCAGCATGGTGCAATCTTATCACATCAGTTCATAGAAGGGATCGTTCTCGTTAAACATCCCAGCGTAACGACGCCTTCGCCCGGGGCCCAGTGGCCTGTTTCCGTTTATTTCGCGTTCGTTTTACGAGCGCCCTAGACGGACTTGCCGAGCTCGTCCGGCGGCCGTGTGAAGACCTGACCGACGGTCGTGTAAAGACCTGACCGGCGGCCGGGTAAAGACCTGACCGGCGGCCGTGTAAGACCTGACCGGCCGCCGGGCGAGTCGGCCGGCGCAGGACTGTCGGGCCCGCCGCGGGGACGCGCCAGCCGCGCCGGGTACCCGTTCGCTGCACAATGGCACCGACCCGAGCGTCGACCGGGCCATTACGGCTAATGGTGAGCGCCGGCGGCGGCCGCGCGGCCTTTGTGCCGGCCGGCGGCCAATCGGCCAGCTGAAAGGGCCGGCGGTCGGCAGCCGGCCGGCGTGGACCACCGGTCACCACTGCTGGCCTATATCGGCCGCGGACGGGGCGGCACCGCCCCGCACCGGCCGGCCCACTCTCGCCCGGCCCGCCGCTGCAACGCCGGCGACACGACGCGCCCGCCCACGGAGCGGGGAGTCGGCGGCGCGGCGGTCGGCCGGCCGAGCCCGGTCATCCCTGTCGGCCGGTGATGACAGGCCCGTCCGGGCTCCGTTTCCCGCGGGATTCCGACGAATGATTTTCCCTTTCTACCTTCAAAACCATTGTTGAATCACCGCTCGGACTCCGCTCGCGAGCGAGTGGCCGGATGTGAAATGTTGGATCCTAAGACGGTAGGCTCAGAGCGCTGGAACTGCAAACGTATTTCCACCGGTGCTGCTGCCCAGCGTGGAATGTGGGAACCTGCTTGGCCCTGGGAGCTACTTAAGTAACCGTCGTATTAGCTGTAATATGCCCATTTTTGTCCTTGATACCAGCAGTCCTCTCAGAAACATCCGACCGGAGATAAAGTCCAATGGCCGCTGTGCAGGTGGTGCCGCGAGCTGGGCGGTACCGCTCGCGACTCTCCCCCACGGCCAGCGTGCCCCGCGCCGGCCTCAGCCGTGACCTGACACGCCGTGTGTGGCGTCACGCGTCGCCGTAAGGTCACGTCCTGCCGGCCGTGGTCCGCGCCGCAGCCGGCCGGCAGGACGATGACCTGACAAGGCTGCCAGATGCACGCCGGCCGGCCAGCCGTGGCGGCCAGATGAGGCGATAGCGGCGCTCGCCGGATCGGCCGCCGAGGATCTGTTACGCCGGGATCCGGCCCCGGGTCAGCCGGATCCTCTAGGAACGCGGGCGTCGCGGAGGATCCGGCCGCGGCGCCCGCGCGACCGCCGACGGCGGCCGACGCCGGAGCCGTCGCCTGCGTCGGGAACGCTATCGGGCCGCCAGTGGCCTTCGACGGCAGACGCTGCGTCGACTGTCGGCGGAGTAGCGGTCCGCTGCGCCGTGACCCGTGACCCCGTGTGACCTGCGCGGCACGCAGCGACCCGCCAGACAGTGGCTCCGTGGAGCGACCGGCGGGACCGGACGGCGCCGGCTTCCCTGTCCGGGCTGCCGACCCGATCTGTTCCATCGGTTATTCGCTAATTTATGTTTATTTATGTAACAGGCGAGTTTCTCCGAGAGTGGTTGGCGCCGGGGTCCGCATTCTCACACGAAAATGAAAGGTTTATCTTGCCTCTCTGTAAGGCGCTCGGGGGGCTTAAAAGACGGCCATGTATAGATAAATCCCTCGTGTTGCACGGAACCACTCTGCCGATGACCTTTAGACTTATAGCACTGCCTGGTATCAAGAGAAACACCGTGGCGTAAATGACTACCAGGTGAAACTTTCTTTGTCTGATGGAATTTCTGCTTAATCGTAGTGCTCAAGCTTCTAATCATCCCTAGGCATGTGGCTCATACCGTGACGTAAAATGTGGCTCAGAAACATGGCGTTGGCGACATATGTGAATGGCATCATAGATTGTGTGGATTTTCCCAAAGTAGGAATGAATGCATACTACCCTTTCTTCCGCAAAGCACGTAATTCGTTGGAAAGCATGATATGCTGTTAATCTTAACCGATTTCCTGGAATTTGTGTTTCGTACCTTTCCAGGGAGCAATGAAAAACAGATTTGGCCAAGCACATTGTTTGTGCGGCAAGTAGTGCATTGAGCTAATGTCTTTATTTTTATTTTTTGCACTGAGATCAAGGCGCCATTAAAGGAGAATGCAAATGCACGTCTACCAAAACATGGAATATTTCATCGGAATAATTCCATAGGAAAGAAAGACCTTTGTCCCCATTTATTTTCCACTGCAGATAATTTTCCAAGCTATGCCCATTTCGTCATCATTCATTGGAACCCACTGTCGAAGACGCTGACCGACGTTGACGCAACCGGTTCATTCCTCAGTCACCAGTAACGCGGCACGCCGTCTTCTTACGCGCAGACTCGCGCCGGCGTCAGCTGAGCGGCGGCGGCGATCGCGGCGCGCTGACGGCCGGGCCGGCCGGGAACTGGACCGGCCGGGCCGGACGAAGGCCGCAGCGGCCGCCCGGCCCGACAGGTGGCCGGCTATTTACCAGTCGGGCCGCGTGGCCGGTCGATTTTATCCGGCGCCGCTCGACGGGCTGCCCTCGCCGGCGGACGGACGCCTCCAGGGCGCGTGGAGGACCGCGCACGACGCCCGACTCGGGGACGGCGCTGGTGGCGCCGCCGGGCGATGCCCGCGACTCGAACGGGACCACGCGCGAACCCCCGCCGTCGCCCAGCACTCGGACGAGCCGCGTCCGGTTTGCAAAACATCCCGGACCCAGCTGTCCCGTCTCTTGCCGCCGCGCAAAACCGCCGACGACGCTGCAGCGCCGGCGGGGCGCGGACCCTAAAAACCGGGACTCGCGCACCCGACGCGGCGCCGGCGCCCGTCCACTCCGCGGCCGGCCGCCGCGGGGCCGTGTTGTGACGGCAGCAAAAAGCGGTGCACGGGGCCCGACTGCGCAGCGCGCGCCGTCCTGCGACCCGGCGACCCCGGATCTGGCGGCGCCCGGGGCGCCCCGGGCGCGCGCCGTCCTGCGACCCCGGATCTTCGGCCGCGCACCGGCGACACACCCGCGCAGGCGGAGGGCTGCGACCAGGTGGCGCCCGATGTGCGGTTGCGTAACGCGTGCGTTTATGGCGGTTTGCTAAATACCGGCAGGAAGGCACTGATGGGTTTGGTTTTGTAGTGTCGATGTGAAATATCTGAAGGGACAGGATAGCAGATCTGCATTTTTTGTTTCCGATTAGGGCAAAACACATCCTGTCAATCAAGATGAACAAAACACGTGACCTTAAGCCCGAATAATGAAGCAGTGAACAAAACATGAGCCCAGCATATCATGATTTGAATCAACGAATTCGTGTCAAGTTTCCTGTCTCTGACACGCCGAGCACCCCTCGCCCCTGCAGGAATTCTTTCGGCCAGGACTGGCATGGGCTGAGTAAGGAAGGCCCGGTGGGCGATCGGGCGCCCGACCCCATGTCTCCTCATCTGGCATCCCCCGTGCAGCTGGCGTCTTGCATCAGCTGGCGTCACGCTGGTGGACATCGGGACGGTGATCAGTTTGGAGTCTGTCGCTCCCGCGTTGCCGAGAGCCGGACGGTCTCCGTCGTGACAGCGGAGCCGGGTCGTGCGGTACAGCCGCGCCTCTGCCGACCTGTCGCGGAGTTCAAAGGAAAACCCAGGCCGGCGACAGGGGCTGGTGTCGGCGTGGGTGGGCCGTTTGCCGAGGCGTGTCTCCAGGCGGCTGAAGGCTGTGTAAAGTCACTGGACACTTTTACCGACGTGGTTTTGTAAAAAAAACAATCCACCCAGAGTGATATGTAGACTTTTTTCCCAACATGGATTTGTTCGGTGAGTTTGCATTGACTGGCGTTGGGATCAGAGTCCGTGTTAGTCGGTGTTTTTGCGCGATTTCCTGGCTTGGGTACTGGGTAAAGCCCACGTCAGAGCTTCGATAACGAGCTAACATCGCCGACGTCTCTCGGCAGGGTCTCCAGTCGCAAGACCGGCACCTGTTCCTCTTCACGGACATGCTGCTCGTGGCGAAGGCCCGGTCGGGCGGCAACTTCAAGCTGAAGGACAAGGTGCGACTGTCCGAGATGTGGCTGGCCAGCTGCCTGGACGACGTCGCCGAGGTCGCCCGGGAGCCGAGCTCGTCGTTCGTCATGGGCTGGCCGCCCACCACGAACGTGGTGGCCACCTTCAGGTGGGTCGTCGGGCGGACGCCGCCGCCCGGTCGCGTGCCGACCCGCGCGCCCTCCGGCGAAATGGAGCGTGAAGCCGATGCTTTACGGTTCGTGATGGGCGCCGTCAAGTGGCGTGCCACTCGCGGCGCCGCTGTATGCGTGTGCGTGCGCGGCGCGGAGAAAGTGTGTCGATGATGGACGTGGTTCCCAGGCGGCGTCCCGGCCGGACGGCGGCGCGGCGGCCGCTCGTCAGCGGCGCCGGCCGCGCGTGACCCGGCTGACGGTGCCCTCCGGCGCGTCCGGCCGCCGCGCGCCCTGCCGAGGTTCCGCCGGGAATGCCGCTGGCGGGCGTCGCGCCGTCCTGGATTGCTGTCGGCCCGTCACCGAAGGGGCGGCGTCGCGGCGCGGCGGACTGGAGCAGAAATCTGTCGCGGAGCACAAAGAGGCCGCCGGCGGTGGCGGACCGACGCCGAGGCGCCGGCGCAAACAGACCCGAACGTCCGATCACGCCACCGGCGGCGTGTCCTACTAATGGCCGCGCGGAAAACACGGCCTCATGCCGAGCCCGCCGCACAAAAGAACGGGGAATGCCGCCACGCAGTGGTCGCGCTAAAAACGAAGTCGACCTGGAGGAAAGTTGTTCTGAATAGGGCAATTGATCGTCGAAAAACGAACGCATTTCGCACACATTGCTTTTTCGTTTATGATTTTCATCTATTCCTTTGTCATGTCTTACACGCATTTTTGCCAGCCAATTTTCTTTTTCTTCCGAACGTATCAGTCACAGTATGATACATTTTCCATCGGTGATTCAGCATGTTCCGGACGGTCATGACAAGTCTGGCATACACTGGTGGGAAGGCTACCTTCTTGGCTGTCTGAAAACCTGTCCTCGGCTATCAGCTAAGATTGGAATCTTGTGATATTTCCCTGTCCAGTTTCAGCCTTGAGGAGACCCTGAAGCAAGGACGCAGTGTCAGATTCGCCAGCGCCGTCTCCCAATCCCGATCTCGGACCATCCAATTTTGCGACCACATCCTCCTCTCACACCACGCTCCAGCGACTCCGGCCGCCGGGGGTGAACTGTCGAGGGAGTGGCTGGAACCGTGCGAAACGCCACGGCCGGCCGCGTGGCAGACCGGAGGTGCCCGGTGCGGCGGCGGGTTACGCCAGGCCTGGGAGGGCGGCCGCATCGGAGCCGGGAAGCCGGCCGGCGACGCGTCGTCGGCTCGCGCGCCGTGAAAGGCGCGGTCAGCGGCGCCTCTCGCTTTCGGCGGCGGCGACCGCGCGACCGCGCCCGGTTACCGAGGCGTGCCGCGGCGGACGCGGCCGCCGTCCCGCCGCGCCGCGCGAGAGCCGACTCGGTGACTCCGACCGTCCGTGGCGAGCTGGCGACTCCTGACGGCGGCTCCCGCGCGCGCCGCCGTCCTACCGCACGGTGGCGGCCGGACGGAGGCCGGCCTTGAACGCTGATGGCCCGCGCTCCGCCCATCCCAACGAGCCGCGGCCAAATTGGCGGTGAAATAACAGGGCCCTGAAGTATCGCCGGCCGGCGCGTATTTGCGCGGCCGCCGGTTGCCCCCGGTTGCCGCCGGTTGCGGCCGGTGCTCGCGTCCTCCCGAGTTCGTTAGCGGACGGGGAGCGGCCGGCGCTGCCGCTCGTTACGCGCCCCAGGCCATGACGCCTGCCCGATGATTTGGGGCCGGCCGGGGTAAAAACACGGCCGCCGCGAGCCGCCGCGAGCCGGTTCGAGGCGGCGGAGGCCGGACCCGAATGGTGGTCGCCGGTCTGGCACCGCCGTCCGCCGGCCGCCGGCCCGCCTCATCAGCGGTAATTGCCGCAATCCTGGGCCGGGAATGAACTGACGGATGACGCCGTGTCCGGCCCGGAGCGGCCGGCTGTGATTGCTGACTGACGTCAGGCGTGGCCTCGCGCTTCCCTTCCGGCGCGGGAGGGAGAAGCCTGGTAGCAAGGCTGTGCAACTTGCGTTATAGCGGACCACCAGTTGCAGACTGGTACCTGCGGAGCGGCATTTGTGCGCGTGGTCTGGCCGTACGGAGCCAGTTTTGCTCATTTTCCGAATGCCGAGTCGGGGTGTCCCCCTTCATGGCTCCCACTGGCGGCCATGGCGCGTCCGCGGCGTCAGAAGGCGGGCCGGCGCCCCCTCGGTCCCCTCCCGTCGGCGCCTGGGGCCCGGCCCCGGTGCCCGGTCGCCTCCCCCGGCCGCTATTTTGACCGTCGGCCGGCGCGCCGGAGGGGCACGCTGAATGGTCACCAGACGCGCGGCCGCTCATTAGCGGGGTGGGGGCGCCGGCCTGCCGGCCGGGGAGCCGGCCGGGCAGCCGCCGGCCGGCCGCCGGTCAGTGCT
Source organism: Capitulum mitella (assembly GCA_030062745.1). Classification (NCBI taxonomy): domain Eukaryota; kingdom Metazoa; phylum Arthropoda; class Thecostraca; order Pollicipedomorpha; family Pollicipedidae; genus Capitulum; species Capitulum mitella. The sequence goes on along the minus strand of CP099840.1, from coordinate 1,561,354 downwards.
GAGCCGCCGCCGCCCGGGATGGGCTGCGTGGAGTCGGCGCCGGTCGCCGGCTCCGGCCGGGGGCCCTGCGTCCGCGGCGGCTGTGCGGAGGCGCGTGCGTGTGAGAGTCTGACGTGGAAGTCACTAGGAGATGGTGCTCCGACCCGGGAAATCACTGTCAGGTCCGTGCTTTGATGCGAATCGCTGTCCGTGTTTGATGTTGTTCATCGTTCGTCTGGCGTCCTTGCATTGCACACGGTCGGGATGTCGAAGTCAAACGCAGTCTTGACTTGTGTCTGCTTCCCCCGAATGATCAGTTCGGCTTACTTCTGAACAGACAGGATAGGTAATGCAACAATGCCGGCTGAAACTGCCCTGGCAGAAGGTCTGACTGCGTGCATCTCTCGTTGCAGCGGCCCGGCTCGCGACCTGTGGTACAACAAGCTCAGTCAGCTGATTGCGGCGGAGAGGGAGCACGAGGCCAAGTCCACAGCCATCCAAGTGGCTTACCACGAGCCGGCCAGCAATATGGACTTTGTAAGTAGACGTTTCCCGCCATGTCTCCTTCCAGATGTTCATCGCAAGGCCAAGATGGGATCTCCGTGACTCTCGCATTGATAATTTCGACAGCTTTAATGCGACTAGGAAACGGTTAAAGTGGCGTGGAAGAAAATGGGCTTGGTTTAAGCTCATGTTATGTAATGTTGTGAGTCAGTGCTAAAAACCGGAAAACGGGAATTGGCCATACAATCGTGCCTTGTATGCCGTGTTGCCGTGTTTGGGGTAAAAATCCCCTCAAAATTTTAGGGGAGAAAACAGATGAATAATCCTGCTGGAATCTGTTTGGCTGCTTGCCTTAAATAGTCTACATATAAATGCATCGACGAAAAGTTGCTACAGCGCCCCGCTTCGTTGCAATTTTTAGTCCCGCGCGCACCGCACGGCAGCAGTCGGGCGAGCGTGCGAGTCCCCGGTGTTATTGCCGTGTTCCGCGTCGGCGTCCCCGCGGCCGCCCGTTCGCCGACGAATGCCTTCGCTGTGTTTACGGGCGGCGTCTCGCGGAGGGCGGTTCTGATGAGCGCTGATGGCTGCCGGGCAGGCGAGCGGAGATGAACGCGCTCGTGCGTGTCGTCTCGCTCGTGCTCGGCGCGGAGCGGCCAGTGCCCCCGGCGTTTTCGCCGTGCGCTGGAGTTGCCGGACTAGCCTAGACTAGACTAGACTAGGACTAGACGTAGACGACGGTTTATTCTGTCTGTAAAAAGAACAGCGGAACGGTGTAGGTCGTCATAGCCGGTTTTGCACGAGTGGCACGTTGCAGTCGACCCGAGAAATAGGTTGTCGTACATGATTTCTCGATGAGCTATCGTTGCTCCCCGTCATTTGAACATTGCTGATTGCGCTTGCCGCCTCTGTGAGACGCCATCAGTCATCGATAAGCACCTCCGCTATGGGGAGCTAATGAGAAGTTGTTACGCAGCGAGCGCGCCAATCCAGCTATCTATATGCACTGCCGACACCTGGCTATGCATCAGCGGCGTCGTACAACCGCGGGTCCGGCGTGCCCACGCTCTAACGACCTGTTAAATTGTGGCCGGCAAAGCTCGCCACATGAGGCGCCATCTTGCAGCGACAGCTCCGCGAGGCGGCACACCGCGAGATCGGCGGCATTACGGACGCCGGCCGGGCTCGGCGCCGTCACGTGCTCGGGGCTCGGCGTACTCGTAATGCGATTGGGCGGCTCTGCGGCCGGCGCGGCCCCACCTGAGGCCTGGAATGTCGCCGGCACGGCGCGGCCGTGAGAAGGACGTTCCGGTCGCGGGGACGGGTCTGATCCCGGCGCCGACCGGCGGCACTTTCCCCGGCTCGGCGGCCGCGTCACGTGACGCCGGCCCGTCCGGCAGTGGTCGCCGGCCGTCGCGTGTCCGGCCGCGCCCGCTCCCAGATGCACTCGCTCATGTGTTGTTCAAGTAGGACAACGAGTTGATCGCGTGCAGAGCGCTTGCGCAGCGGTGGTAATGCGAGCGGCGGCGTCTGGTCGGGGTCTGGAGGCGCCGGCGATCGGCCGCTTCGCTACTGCGTCTCAGCGCCGGAGCATGGGGCGCCGCGGGGTTATGTAATGCTTCACCGGTAGCAGCTGCCTTCAGGTCCTGTCCGTGTCTGACGGCCCGGTTAGCTCCAGACTCGGTGGATGATAACGTTCCAAGTGTTAAGTTTTTTCCGCGATGGATGAAGCTTTATTGAGGATTTACTGTGGAGCTTTTTAAGGGCCGCAATTTGCCTTGCCCTTAATAACTTTACAGTGGAATACCTCGTCGTCTTACCCTTCGTGAGATCGGATTAGGAGCTGGCAATTTTAGGGATTTTCAGACTCACACGTTTGCTGCGTCACGTGATAACGGGCTGGTCTCAAACCGCACCGAAACCAGGGTAATGTGATGTCTTTCCCGTCTGGAGACCCCATACTGAAGAAATCCTTCCTTAGGCTACAACTGACGAGCTACCTGCGGTGTGCGCTGACAGCACTAACAGCCCCGACGTTTTCCAGAGCAAGACGCTGAGCGTGGGCGCGTCGACGACGGCGCGCGAGTGCGTGCGGAACGCTGTGTCATGCCTGGAGCTGCCGGCCGCCGGCGCCGGCGACTACCAGCTGTGGGTGCGCACCGCGCCCGACGAGCCGCCCTACCCGCTCATCGGCCACGAGCTGCCGTTCGCCATCCAGATGCACCTCGTGCGCGAGACGCTTGCCGAGGACCACGCCGAGATGGACCACTGCAACAACATCTACGGCACCGGACCGGCGGCGCGCTGCCAGTTCATACTACGGTCAGTCGTGGGGCGTTGCGGCGGGGACGGAGGTTTTGCGTCGCCGGCTTTCTACTGCATGCTGGTCTCGATTGTGTGCTGGGAATGAAGTGCGGTCTAACGATCGAGTCGTGGCGATTTGTCTTCCTTTTGAGGGGATAAACTGCAGAAACCGAGGCGGGCTCGTACTGCATGAATGCGATGTGGTGTTGCGCGCGTGTCCGAGTTACGTGCCGGGACGTGACCGGAGCGGTTTGTCCCAGACCGGCACGGTCGGAGCTCCGGGCGCTCTCGCCGTCGCCGGACTCGGCCAAGAAGAAGAAGATGCCGAAGAAGTCGCCGATCCGCATCCACAAGGTGTTCCGGCGCACCAACAGCAAGTCGGACAGCGTGGACAGCGCCATCAGCACGTGCGGCTCCGGGGCGCTGTTCGGCCAGCCGCTGTCCCGGCTCTGCCAGCACGAGCCCGTGCCTCGGCCGGTTATGGTGAGCTGATCCGTCGGGCGGCCGGTCTGGCCGCGGCTGGGCCGACCGGCGGCCGGTCGCGCCGCACCGGAAAACGCCCCCAAATCGGGCCCTCCACACTAGCAACGTTATCGGATAGTCGTGACCAGAGGCTGGACCTTGTGAGATAGCACGTTCAACGGGTTTACCTGGTATTACCTCATTTGAGTGGAATACCAAATAGCAAGGTTACCTGGTATTGCTTAATCCTGTGCAATAGGAAGATAAGACGGTTGCATTTTGATTTCGGACTGATCCTGTTAATAAATTACTCATGTACGCACTGTTGATTTATATTGTCAAGATGCTACCAAGTTTATTGGTACGATTGCCATTAAACCCAAAATAACAGTTATCTCTTCGTATGCAAGGAGTTGACTCCACTGTCTGGGTGGCCCCTCTTGCTCGTTACTTTCGTTATTCTTCGTCTCTCTTTGGGCCGTGAATGGCTGTGTTGCATGCTGACCGGATGCCTGGCCTTTTTGCCTCAGGCCATGCTCGTGCGGCTATTCAGAAAGGGTCCGGACACGGTCGGCATTTTCCGCAAGTCAGCCAACGCCAGGGTGGTGAAAGAAATCAAAGAGAAACTTGACAGCAACATTGACGTGAGTAATTAGTTTTACTGGTCTCCGCGGGTTGGTGCGAATGTGGTTCGTGAGTCGACGATCGATCGCGGAGTGAGGTTTTCTTAGTCGGGACATTGCAAAACCAAAAGCAAATGTTCACTTCTGAGCGCAAGTGCCGCCTTAAACAATGGCATGAAAGCCGTTTGCGCAGGTGTCCAGAATCCCGCCTAACGCCTCCGGTTTCCTGCGTGCGGTGACGCCATCATCCGGCGTCGGCAGGTGGACATGGAGTCGGTCAACATTTACGCGGTGGCCGGCCTGGCCAAGGACTTCCTGCGCTCGCTGCCGGACCCGCTGCTGGGCTCGGAACTCTACAACGACTGGCGAGAGGTGGCCGACATCGAGGACGAGCAGGAGAAAATCCTCCGCGTCAGAGAGTGAGTTATGCTGCAGACTTGGCCGGGTCCGTGCCACCTGTCGGCCGTCACGGACTGGCCTTGGTTGCTGAGGCTTTTTTCGGCTTGACTTGGTGTCGTTTCGTCGTCGTCTTCCTAACCGGCTCATCGCATCGAGGTTTCATGCGAGTCGTCGGTGAAGGTTTCATCAAGTGGTTTGACACCGATTGTAGCGGAACTCGTGGGCTACCCGGTCACCAGAGTCGCACGGTCACATTCTTGACCTCTCGTCTGCGTCACGAGCGTTTTTACCGGAGCCATCCTGCACGGCAGCGCGCGGCGAACGTGTGCCAAACCGCAGAGCTAAGTGATACATGATCACCGCCCTGCCACTTACCCGCACGCCTCCGCAAAAACGCGGGTGCCATCTGCGGCACGCTAGTCGTGACCGACGCGTTAACCCGCCCCTTGCCCGCAGACTGTGCGCACGCCTGCCGGCGGCCAACGTGACGCTGCTGTGCCACTTCCTGTGCGTGCTGCACCACGTGGCGCGCCGCAGCCACCACAACCTGATGTCGGCCGCCAACCTGGCCGTGTGCGTGGGGCCGTCGCTGCTGGCGCCGAGCTGTCCGGCCCAGGCGCTCACCTCCGACGGCGCCAAGCGGCTGCCGGCCGTCGTCGCGCTGCTCGTCGACAAGTGTGACGTCATCTTCGGCGGCGAGTGCCTGCGCGTGCTGGGCCCGCCGCCCGGCCGGCCAGCGCGCGCCGACAGCGGGGAGGAGTCGGACGGACTCGCCAGCGGTGAGTCGCGTCGGACAGCTGGGCCGTGACCGGGCCAGTAGACTGCTTCCGTCTTACGAGGAAAGCGTTATCTGTTGAATGAAAAAAACATATGTCCTGCTTAATTAAATACCACACGTGTGTTCGATGATACATGCCTCGTTATGGCTGCACTGGAGCTGAATGTGTTGCAGGCTACACCACGTGCAGTAGACTTTTTTGTGTATGTTGACCGTTTCATGCGATGTTACAGGAGGTGGTGTCCGGCGAGACGACTCGTCCATCGACAGTCTGGAGCGCGAGCTGCTCGGCGAAAACGAGCCGCTGCCGCGCAAGGACAAAATGGCGGCGACCAACCTGAGCCGCGACTCGGGACTGACGCTCTCCGACACGCAGCTGTACGCGCTCGACGACGAGGAGTCGGCCAGCACCTCGTCCGGTCAGAGTGGCGAAAAGAGCGAGCACAGCGCGTGCTCTAGCGGCCGCGGCTCGGACAACAGCTACCGCCACCGGCCGGTAGATGGAGGCACGATTTACGCGTCGCCGCGCCGCGCGCCAGGCGTGGCCGAGCGAGCGCGGCCGGCGAGCCCGGCCGAGGCGGTGTACGCGCGGCCGCCGCTCCGCCCGACCGGCTCGCACTTCAAGCGGCAGGACTGGACGCGCCAGCACCACCCGCTGCGGCGCGCCGGCAAGCCCGGCTTCGACCCCAAGAGTCCACTGCGACGTAGCACGTCCGAGGAGAGCCTGGCGAACCGCTGCAGCGTGCCGCGCGAGCTGCCGCGGCCGGGCCCGGAGCCGAGCGAGCCGCGGCCGGCGCGCGCCTCGCCGCCCATCTCGCGCTCGCGCTCGGCGCACCAGATCGCGCAGCGGCCGGACGCGCGGCTGACGCTGCCGCCGACGCCCGAGCCGGCGCCAGTGCAGCACTGGGCGCGCAGCCGCTCGACGCCGCACATCGACGACGCCGACCGCTCGTACGACTCGTCGACGCTCTCCGACGACGACTCGACGCCGCACGTGTCGCGCTCCAACTCGCGCAGCAAGGACTGCGCGCTGGCCAACGACCTGTGGGAGCGCGCTTACGGCGCGGCCGAGAGCCGTTCCGACTGCGGCGCGCCGCTGCACTCGCGCCACGGCAGCCTGACCTCGTCGCGCGCCGGCAGCTTCGCGACGTCCGAGGCGGGCGCGCCGCCCAGCTACGACGCCACGCTGAGCCGTCGGCAGCGGTTCCAGCCGGCCGGCGGCCGCTCGGCCGTGTACGCGCTGCCCGAGCAGGTGATCCGCGAGCAGACGATCCTCTCCAGCCGCGCCAAGCAGCTCTACGAGGAGAGCCTGCGCATCTACGCGCAGCAGACGGCCGGCGGTGACATGGTGCACGCCTCGCCGGTGCGCGCCGTCTCCGCCGAGGACGCGGCGCCGCCGCCGCTGCCGCCCAAGCAGAAGTCACCGTTGCGCCGCGCGGCGGCGGGCGGCCTGCCGGCGGCGCGCGCCGACGACGCCCCGGCGCCGCGGCGGGAACGCAGCGAGCGCACCGTCATCCAGATCGGCGAGGCGGAGAGCAGGCCTGCGCGCGCGCGGCGGCCCGAGCGGCGCGTCTCGCGGCGCGAGGCCGAGACGCAGACGGACGCCGAGGCGCGCGGCGACGAGGCGGCCGACGAGCGCCGCCGGCGGCCGCATGTGACGCTGGTCGAGATCGAGGCGGCACCGCGCTGCCCGCGGCCCGGCGAGCCGGCCGAGGCGGGGCCGGAGCCGGACGCCGGCTGGTCGGTCTCGCGTCTGCGCGAGCTCTTCAGCGCCGACGGCCAGCCGCCGCCGAGCCGGCACCGGCCTCTGCGCCGTGCCGGCGCGCCGCCGGCCGAGCTGTACGCCGCGCTGCCGGCACCGCGCCCTGCGCCGCTGGGTCGCACCGTCTCCGGCAGCTCCAACGACGGCGAGGAGTCTTACGTGTGACACCCGACCGCCGCCGCTCAATCTAAGTCAGCCGCGTCCCGCGGCGCGCGGTCGTGTCGATTCTTGTGTGTGTTTGTGCGTTTCGTGGCGCTGTGACAGCGTCGCCAGCTGGTGAACGGAGATGTGGTGCTCAGCGAGCCTTTGACGTGGTTTTCGTCGTCCCAATGTCGCAACAGCACGTTGCCACCATCCAGCTGGTCTGTAAATAGTGGTGTGTCAATACTCGCGTCTGATCGTAAACGGTGCTCAATTACTTGACGTTTTGTGTGTGCACCATGTCGACAATGTTTTGCTGCGCTAAGAGATGGCGTCATCGAATGCGCATGCGCGATTTTACGTGTTTTACGTGACATACGTTATCATGCAGTGAGCCTTTTGACTTCTTTCAGCGGGCTGATGACCTGAACGTTCCAATACATGATTGTATGTTATATTCGCTTTGCAGCTATATCACCGCAAATATGTTACGTGTAATACAGATAACATATTACGCACTTTGTTTGTTGTCGAGGTTGATTTCAACACGGATTGTGCCGAACCCTATCCGGAAACGCCGAACTCTGAAACGGATCCCTGCAGCAGTGCTTTTCACATCTTACCGGCCACCAGCTCTCCTGTCCATATCACGAGCTCACTGCTATCGGTTCATTTTGGTTGCGCATCCCGCCATGCGTTGCGGATGCTGCCATTTCTCGAACAAGTCATCGTTCCACTGCGAACCGTCTGCCTCCGGGGGACGCACAGCGCCTGAACGATACCGGCCCGCCGTACACACCGGGTCAAGGTCGGCCCCTGTGCCCCGCTGTGTTGGCGCCGAGTCGACAGAGTTGCTGCAGACAAACGACTGACGCCTGACGTCACACACTGCTTGACTCAAGACTAGTCGGCTTCCGACGACGACGCTAATGGTTAATACTGATGATGCGCCGAAAAGAAGTCAGAAAACAAACAAACGAACAAACAAACGACTGGTGCCTGACATCACACAACGGCCACAAGACTGGACGCCAGAGCCCAGGAGGCTGTGTGTCGAAACTCACAAACAAGCAAACAAACAGAACCACTGCCGGAGCCATGCCTGCAAGGTAATGAGTGGAGTGGAGCATGCTAGGACTTCAATGGTTAAGCATCCTTCTCGTCCAAGACCAAATCAGTGGAGCAGCCATGGGGCAGGCAGGTAGGGCGGGTTCTTACCAACTTGGCGACCCAACTTGTTTCATTTGATCATTTTAACATACTCTCTGTGGCGTCACATGAAAAGAAACTAACTAGGAATGGCTTTTATCCTACCAACTTGGAAAACGCTCGTATGCTGTGGCACAGAGATAACTGCAAAACTACCTGCCGTCGTTTCCAGGGTATTCTTTTCTCTGTACGTCATAATATAATGGTATACGCTAACACACGTCAAGAGTTTTCAGGAGAATGCTCCTTGGAGCCCACCATTCGCGAAGTTCGCTAAACACGTGCTCAGTCTAAATCGATTAAAGTAGGAGTCGACCGGGTGCCCGATCATCATCGCACGCCTTTCACCGCCCCGGGGACCGCACCGAAGGGGAGGGTTCTGCCGAGGGATTGGCTGGACCCTCTATCTGATTGGAAATACTATGAGCGAAAGGGCAACTTTGAGGATCAGCAAACCCATCGTGAGTTCACAGAAAGGTGGAGGGGACGCTTGGTCACGAACATTTTCACCCATTCCAACCACTAGTGGGAATCATATTTCGCTGGGATCGGAACTCGATAAAGTGGCTGTTTTATCCATTGGCCAGGACCCCAGGTTTTTCTAGTGACGGCCTTCGACCAAATGGAGCAGGAGATATTAAAGCGGTAAGTGATCCTCTGCCTTTTTTACATCGTTTTGTCAAAGCACTTATAATTGCACGCGATTAGGTACAGCATTGCTACGGCCTGGGACACCTGGGAATATTTGTTGTCCTGCAAGCTGGCAGTTGATTCTTCAACAGCGCTTAAAAGCAATGCACCTCGTCCGCCGTCCTCCAGACTTAGGAAGCATTATTTCCGTACTGTTAAACCCAGGTATGGATCCAAGATTTCGTCAAGGGGGCCATTACAGTGGCCTCTGGTTTGGACCACTTAATTTTCAGATTTTGATTTACTGTTTTTTTTTTTTAATACGGGGAACTATCTTCCTGGGCGAAACTCTGGACAGCTATACAAATCAGGTGCATACATGAAGTGCGCTTGATGTCTCGAGAGACTGCTGGATCCCGCCATGTTGAGGCTAAGTTTTTCGGAGGATTACGGCAAATTGAGTTAAAGTTGCTTGCTAAATAACATCAAACCGTAAATATCATCAATCAGGAACGATAACTGGTCCCAATGACTAGCTATGTTATGTGCGGCAAAACGGCAAGAAAAGTCGCATTTTGTAGGTGGCTGACCTTACAGTGAATGGTTCAACGCGAAAACAGTAATTTCTACACGAATTCTAAATCGTAACGACTGAAATGACATCACATGGCGCGAATATTGAAAATGTTGCTGGTGGTATATTGAAATCTTGGAGGTGGTAGACAAAAGCGACGAAGCCAGTGAAATTTTAAAATTTCTGAGTTCTGATGCCATATATTTTCTGGTAGTGAAGCTCAGTGTCAGTGTCCTGAAATGCGCCAAAATGTTTTATTTATGTGTTGTTCCAACAAAATAAACAAACGCTGTGCCGTGTGCTTTGATTATAACGAAAGAGTACAAAGTTTGCTTACATTCGAACTGTGCTGGGAATGTGACTCCAGCTATGCATGTGTAATATGGGTGTCGTAGATTCAAGAAGAGGGGAGGGGGAATTTTATATACCCCGCGCCGGCGCATAAAATTATCTTAGATATTCAGACGTAAGAATTCATCGGACTGGGTGCCGCAGCAGGTCGACATAGGCCCCTCCCTCTCCCATCAACAGCCTCCGACAGCAGTCCTCCAGCAAACGAGAAGAACTCAAGACGAGAACGAGCCATCAACAACAGTCCTCCGAGTAAACGAGAAGAACCCAGGACCATCGTGAAGGGCCCCTGAATGACCGGACGTGTCCCGACAGATTGCAGGGCCCCGGCAGGAGCGCAGGGCCCCCGAGCGAACAAGAGGAATGCAAGACCAATGTGGGCCGCTGAGCGATCGGAATGCCTTGGCAGATGAACATAAAGGGCCCCCGCCAACAGCGTAGCGTTCCCCGTGCGAACAGGAAGTACCAGAGACCAATGTGGCGGGCCCCTGAGCGATCGAGAGCGCCCGAACAGGTTCAGCGATAGGGCCCCCGAAAAGAGCGCAAGTTGGATGGTGTGACGGTCTCAGCCACAGACTGATTGGCGGGCAAGTCTGTACTGCGGTAAGCGTGCGGAAACAGCGGTTACGCGGCGGGCGGCCCGTCAGGCAAGTGTCTGCCCACCCGTCCTCAGTGCGCCGGCAGGACCTCGTTTGAGTCACGTGGCAGTGCCGCCGGCGGTGACCGCCGGCCGGCCGGGCAGCAGCAGTTCCCAGCGGACGGGGGCGGAAGGCGTGAAACCAAACCGCCACATCTCCCCCTACCCCGTACTGCCGAGTTATTCGCAAAGTCGCAAAACGAGCACAGCCGAAAGAAAGTTATGTCTCTTCTATCAAGCGTCGCCGTCGACGACGGGTGCGCCGCGATCGGCGAGGTCGCGGCGGAGACGAGCGCCCAGCCGCCATCTCGCGGTCCGGCGGATCAGCGACCGTCGGTCCCTCAGGCGACGCCGGCAGGGCAGCCTCCGCGCCGCTGGGCGTTTCCAGCGACTCAGCATCGCCTGACGTTGAGCTGAACTGGTCTGGCGGCGCGTACTCCGGCGGTGCGTACTCGGGCGTAGCGTGACCGAGGCGGCGGCGGAGATGACGCCAGTTCCGGGCCAGAACCCGGCCGCTCGAGAGGCGGACCAGATAGCGGCGCTATGGCCGCCGCTGGACGACCGTCCCGTAGCAGTCCCAACGACGAGTCCGGGGCTCTTTGAGGCGCTCCTGACGAGCAGCGGCAGAGTCCTCGTCCTCGTCGCCGCGCGTTGCCATGGCGCGGCGAACGCCGTCGATGAGGCGTGGAGCCAAACCGCCTCAGATGGAATGGATGGGGACATATGGATCAGCCCTGGACCAACGTAGAGGGTCCCTGAGCATCGACAGTGCCTCGGTAGATTAACTTAAAGGGCCCCCGGCAACAGCGCAGGGCCCTCCGAGCAAATGAAAAGGACCCAAGACCAATGTGAAGGGCCCCTGAGCAGTCGAGAGTGCCCCGACAGGTTAACACATAGCGCCCCCAGCGACAGCAAAGAACCTTCCGAGCAAATAGGAAGAACCCAAGATCAATGTGGAGGGCGCCTGAACGATCGACAGTGCTACGGCAGGTTAACATATAGGGCCCCCAAAAACAGCACAGAGCCCTCCGACAGAGGGCGCAGCCAGCATTTTCTGTCGGGGGGGGGGCGGAGCTCAGTGTGAACTGAAATCATAAGAAAACCGCCTTCTGGAAAGACGATGTACGATGGTTTCACAAAAAATGCGGGCCTGAGGGGCAGACATCTGCCTGGATCCCGATGAAATGCGGATTATTTCCGTGTTGTATGCAACCCCTCCTTCACCTAACCTTGGCGAGTCATTGCGTCACCTCGGAAAGGTCGCGTCCCTCCGGAGCAAAACGGTGCTCAGGTGATGCAACACCTATCTTGGTCAGTTAAGACTCCGACGCAAAACGAGGATAAACTGCATTCCATCGGGATCCTGGCACATGTCTGCTAAAGGGGGCGGACCCCCTGCCCTCCTTTGGTTGCGCCGGTACCTCCGACCAAATGGGAAGAACCCAAGACCAATGTGAAAGGCCCCTGAGCAATGGAGAGTGCCTAGGAAAATCAACATGTAAAGCCTCGGCAACAGCGTGGTGCCTCTGGACAGCAGAATGAGTCTTAAACCTCTCCAGCCACAACCATTATATTGAACCAAGAGTTATTTTCATTTGTTTATGGGCCCTTTTTTGCCCTTCGCGTTAAAAACCTCCCTCCGTTCGACAGACAATGGGCTCCTTCGAGCCCAAGGTTGACCATGGCCCCGTGTCCCCACCCCCTCTCTGGATCCGCCCTTGTCAAACCCGTATTACTCGCCGAATCGGTCGAGCGCCTGGATAGAGAAACTTTTTTTTCACCGTTAGTAGGGGGCAGGGACTTCTCCTTATTTGGCAATTATTGCCAGCATATCACCTCTGACGCACCAAATACGAAGGAGGCGCGATTGTTTTCTGATGGGTACGCCTATCGTAAACAACAGTATCGGAAACCGAGATTGCAGTGCCTGTGTAAACGGCACTGACTTTCTAGGGTTGATATTAAATGAAATTTCCGTGAACAATCAAGTCGTGAGGGCTTGGTGTCGTTTTCTTAAAACAGCATTAAACCTTTGTACGTTCCGTTTCAACATCGAAGACCAGGTTTGTCTGGGAAGTGTTCCCATGAAGAAGAGTAATTATTTTTAATTGGAGGTATGCGGTGGTTTGCTCGTGTTCTAGGTCCAAGTTTGAGTTCCATGGGAATTTTGTTCTTCTGAAAAATTTGTTTTATTTTATTGTGAAAGAAACATTATACAAGATTGTTTGTCTCTAGCTGGAGCTAAGGCAGTGGAGATTTTTGACATTGGTTGAGGAAGAATCAGTTCAAGGTTATTGTTTGCATGTAAAACCATAGAAGTTTTGCAGATATATTCCAAACTGGCTGGGGTCATGGTTATATGTCTCATGGCCTGCTCCATGCCAACATTTGGTCTGTGTGTATCATCAAAATAGACGTCAGTAAACTATTGTAATTCCGTGTGTTGGGACCATTTGCAAAAGTAATAGTTTGTAGTGCAGTTTTGAGTATTTAGAGACATAAAAGCAAGCATCTGCAAAGTGTGATATGGCATGCCTACTTGACTTGTTATGCTGTGTTCATACTTTGTACATTTGCCTTTTCAGTTGAGCTTTGAGCATCATGGGAAAACTTAACATCCCCTTTATTATAATTCCACCCATCTTGTGCCTCAAATGTGCCTAAGAACAAAATGTAGCATAGTCCTTTTTTATGTATGTCAGCCCAACATCTGGCCAGTCATAACTTTCTGTCCACAACCTGTTGTCCAGTTACCTATGTCTAAGCAGTTGTGCTAAATAGTTTTCTTCCTCAACTAAAATGCAGTTTTCTTAAGTCCATTAAGACATTGTAAGAAGTCTAATAATTTTTAACATTTTACATGACTGCTAAAATGATGAATAGTGTTTTTAAAAGACTGTGTTAACATTAAGTAGTACTTTATACTGGCCTCTAAATTTTTAGTTTTCAATGCATAAAATCCAGGACTTTCATTGTATCTCATCTCCCAGACATCCCTGCTAACATCTCAGGGCAATGTCTGTTGTTATTATGTGATGTTATGAAATGCCCACAGTCCACATCCTTTCAAAAGGAATGCCAAAAAAAGTTTTTGGGTATGTCACTTATAAAAGATGTGCCAGAGCTTAAAAAAACATTCCATTTAGAGCATATTCCAAGTTTCTGATATGTGAAAGCTCTGTAGGTCTGAATATTGAAGGTAATTTTCAGTTAACCTTGTTACTGGAATGTATTATGTTGTGTATGGACATGGCTGGTAATTCCAGCAGTTATCATTTTTATCATACACACCAAATCAAAGTGTCCAATTAATAAACATTTTATTTTCTAATTTGGGAAATGTTTGTTAATTGTGTCACTGAAGTTGTAAGATCACTGCCAGCTATAAAGTACTTTTATTTGCAGTTTTGTGTTATGTTAGGAAAATTATTATGCAATGTTAAGAAAATGCCCATTATCTTCTTCCCTTCATAAACAAAGGTAAAAAATCATTTTCAAGTGTGCCACACAGTTTGTCAAAAAACCTTCTAACTGTAGCATGTTCTGTGTTTCTCATACATAAAATCTCTGTAGGTCTGAATATTGATGGTCATTTTTGGCTAATCTTGTTCCTAGCATAGACTACTGTGCATGGTAATGGTTGCTTAATTCCAGCAGGTACCATGTTTATGATATACATCACATCAGGTATTGGGCTGGTAAACATTTTGCTTTCTGGCTTTGAGAAATGCTTGTTTATTGTGGGATGAACTCTTTGGATTGCCACCAGCTTTAAAGTGTGTTTACACTTTTGTGCCATATGAAAAATAAATGTTCATTGTAGAAGTCAAATGATATCAAATGTTGATGTCTCAGGTTTCAAGTGAACCAGTGAAATGTGAATAAAACATGCACAAGAAACTGCATGCCTTCAATTCAGTCCTTGTGAAATGCTGTTTTTCTTTGCCTTCCTTCTTTTAAACCACAAGTCAAAGCCTGTGGCTATTATTATTATTTTTATTTACAGCCAAACCCAGAGGCTTTGTTGTGTAAGTACTACTGACTTGATTAAAAGCCGTTCCCAAGCTCGTTTGGCCAGTGCATAGCTGCAGCCCATAGGGCTGGGGGAAGGGTAAGGTCAGCCTTGCCAACTTGATGGCAGCTTGATCTGCAGCTCTGAACAGTTTTGGTATTAGCTTTTTGATACTGTGAAATGTGGAATGAGGTAGCTTAAGAATTGGTTGCACCATACTCATTTTGAGCAACCTCCTACACTGATGCATTGTTGCCATTTGCAATGTTTGGAAGAATTAAGCATGGACATGGTCAACTTAAAATGAAATACCCATTTTCATGTCACATGTTTTTATGGCATATTTACACAAAACCAAGTGATAATCATAATGAGGTAGTTCAGTCATGATAACAGTATGTTTTCAATCAGTGACTGCTACATGGAATGCTTCACAGGACCTGGGTCTGGCCTTTATTTCAGGGACATGGCCGGAGGTCGCAGGAACCTCCCGCGCACTCCTCTGCCCAAACCACTGCCACCAACTGATGTCCGAGCCAAGTAGGTGGCATGCTAGGCTAGAGGAACAGTGCTGAATATTGTGCTGCTTGTGCCAAGGACACAGGACAGGGATAACATCCTGACAACCCTTCCCATATGCCTTGGTCCACATAATTTTTGCTGCCTTGCTGATGTTCGAGAGTTGGCTGAAGCATTAATCACTTTCCATTGACTTTTCCTTTAGAAATATCTGTTACCAGCCATTCATGGTATGACTGGACACTGGTTGGGCCTAATCGTTTTGCATCTTCCAGTTGGTTAAGCCTGGCCTCAGGCCTGCTGGCAGCCAAGGCACAGACTGGCTCATGTGGTGCACTCTTTCTGGTGACCCTCGCGTTTGGGACAGCCCCAGGGACGTGGAACCTCAGGAGTGGTATTGTTTCTGCACGTGGGCGTTCACTCCTTTGGGGTGCGTGCGCAGTAGCCGCTGCTATCAGCAGTGATAGCTGAAATGTCATAGTCTGTTTGTCCAACCATGATGATACAGATGCAAAAAATTAGGATGATAACGAACTGTTAGGCCGCCCTGCGTATAACATGGTGCATCACGAGCATGCGCCATCGGCAGAACAGGCAGGAATGCCGCGTGTTAAATTGGTGCGGCCGGTCCGCGCCGCCACCCCACCGCCTCCCAGCCGCGACCCTGACCGTCTCCAATGGCGGCGACAGGTCGGCGGGCGACGAGCGGTCCTGGCACGTGCCCTGTCTGCAGCACGTGCTCATCCCGGACATCCCGCGCGATGGCGAACTCTTCTTCGAGGCGCTGATGGTGGTGTTCGTCTGCACGGCTCTGGGCCTGCAGTACCTCAACATGTACCGCACCATCTGGTGGCTGCCGCACTCGTACACGGCGTACGCCATGGTCAGTGCCCTGGTACCTTCTGAGGGCCCACCGCGATTGTGATATGTTACGGCTAGACAAAGAAATGAAGTCGTGCAATAGGTCGCTCATTTACCGACATCGTATGCCTGTTTCCTCTTCAGTCTGATTGTATTCTAGATGGTTATTAAGTGACTGATGTTAATTAGTTTCAGGTGGAAGTCAGATGGCTCTCACCTTCTCATATGCATGCAAAAGACATGCCTCCGCTGCTCTTGCATCTTATTATGCTTGCTGTTTTGCGTAAATGTCTCACAGAAAAGTTGAAAAGTAGGGCGGAAATCCAGTACAGTTGAATAGAAAATCGGTTTCATGTCACG
Source organism: Capitulum mitella (assembly GCA_030062745.1). Lineage (NCBI taxonomy): Eukaryota > Metazoa > Arthropoda > Thecostraca > Pollicipedomorpha > Pollicipedidae > Capitulum > Capitulum mitella. The sequence goes on along the minus strand of CP099840.1, from coordinate 1,545,252 downwards.
GAGATTGCCACTAGATTAAACTCGAGCATTTTAGGATCTTTACCCGATTGACTGTTTCAGAATTTATGCCTTATTGGCTGTGCCAGAGTGTGTACGTGATTGACTATGTCATAACACCTGATTGATTGTTTCGGGCTTCGTGCCTGACTGACTGTTTCAGAATCTGTACCTGATTGACACGGACGTGGCTGGCTTCATCCTGACGCTGCTGTGTCGCCGCTTCGTGTGGGCCGTGCTGAAGCACATCAGTCTCAACTACCTGCCCCGCAAGATCGCACACTACATGTACCTGACGAACCGGTGAGCGCCTCGTCCTGGGCTGACGGTTCGTCACATTGCCGGCGAGGGGGGGTGCCGATTTCATTTGGTTCCATAGACGCGGGAACATTGAAACAGTCGGGAAGAGGGTGCGGGGACGTTGACAGACTTGGGAATGCTTCTTTTCAGAGTGCCATGAGGCCAATGCTTGCAAATGCTGGAGGGAGGTGGGGCTTGGGACTTGGACTTGGACTTGGACTTGGGTCCTGGGACTTGGGATTTGGGACTTGGGACTTGGACTCGGAACTTGGGAGGAGCATTGGGACAACCTGTTATCCTCGTCCCCCGTTCGCCGTATGAGCACATCAGCTTCCATTTGTTCATGCTGCATACTGTATTGAAGCAGAATGTTTAACATTTTGCAGGTATATTTAGTGGCATGATGCCCTGTTCTCATGAAGTCCATTCAGGATCAGCCCATCCCATTAAAAGTCCAAGAAAATTTCCTGTTCCTTTTTAGTATGTTTTCCGATTTGGTCGATGCATTTGGTAGCATTTTGGGTAATGTAATATACCATGAAGTTGTGTTGTGCCATTTTGGTACGGAGGACTTGGTGGAGGAAACGTGAGATTTAATGGTTTGATGTACACGATTCTATGCAAGCCAGCTTTTTAACCGCGCTCATTGGGATGTCGTTGCAGAATACTTGTGCTGATGACGACACTCGCGTTGTTGTCGTGGTTCACCTACCAGATCTTCCTGAAGCACCACATCGTTCACATTTTCTACCTGTACTACCTGTGAGTAAACCATCCAGGTCTCTCATAGGAGATTTATGGATGACGTTGGGAGCATATGTCGCACGTTGGCAACCATAACCATGGTAACAGCTAATTCGTGGCAATTCATCAAATCCATGCTGTCACGATTCGTGCCGTGTTTTACAAACCCATTGATCTAGTGCTTTAACGTTTGGAGACGCTGGAACACATGAGAGCATGCATGTCAAGTTTTCGGGACTGAACCGATGAGAGAATACTGAGCCTTGGGAGATGCAGGCGAAAGCGGATAGTAGGCCGAGGACGTTTCGTTCACCCGGTCATATTCAAACGGAAGGGGGGGGGGGAGGAGGGACGAAAAAATGTGAAGGATAAACGTGGAGAAGATGGCCTTTCTCCCCACGGTGGCAGAACAAGGATCAGTCCGCTGTTGTAGCTTCAGCCTCACGGATTTCACAGGCGTGCCTTCACAGGGCCTGGCTTTCGTGCTGGCTCTCTGTGCCCAGGAGGTCCTAAACCCTGGGGCCCTCCGAGAATAGTGAACTGAGCCTTTTCTCTCATCGTTTCGCAACAGGAAAATGTAGGCGGACAACTTCCCGCATGTCATAAAAGTCTTGCACGAGCCGAACATGCCATGAAAGATCATGCTTTTCTCATAACGAGGTGTATCTGATCTAGGTTTCTGTGGCGAGGCTGTGCGTTTTGCGCAAGACCAGTCAGCTTGCTTCGAAGTTGGCCATCTTTTCCTTTTATTTTCTCCGTACCGCACGGCTTGGTGTTTCGTGACAACTCCGTAATGGACAGTGCGATCAAATCGTTAGGTTGTGCAAGTTCATGGCGTGATAACCTCGTAGATATTGTGCCGGTTGATGACCTCGTAGATATCGTGCTGATCAGTCACCACATCTCTCAGGACTTTGTTGACGAACGTTGACTGCAAATGGCTGTTTCGTCTTGGTTGAAAGTATGTCAGCAATCTGCATGCCGATAATAATCTTCAGATGGGTTTGGACGCTTTTGCCTGATGAGACGGACGTTTTCTTCCCTTTCAGGATAGTCATGTACTTTATAATATTCGGGCCGTCGATGGAACCATTCCTGGATCTGATTCCCGAATACTCGAAAATACGACAGGGCACGTCAGGTAGGTATGCTGCCGCAGCACGCGCTGGCCAGCGCGGTCGTTGTATGGCAAGGGGCCTGTGTGGCACTGATCCCAAAATGTCACGAACCATGAGAGTGGAGTGTTACGGACGCTGTAGGTCAGTGCCACGCACTGTTATTCAACAGACGAATGGGGAAAAGGAAATGGTAAATTGCGTCAGTAATCATAGGTTGTTGTTCGTGCCTCGCTGCGCGTACCGCTCGGAAACAAACGCTACTTGAAAGCAACGCACTTTCGTCTAGTCACGTAGCGATAAAGGCGGATTTCAGATGCATGTGCCTTCATTTAAAACAAGCATGGAGTATTTCGTGATGTCCGCAAATAGATTTTCTTCTTAAATGGAATTCAGAAGTCATCTGTAGATTTATCTGTGCTGCCGTTGTTCGGGAATCACAAGCAGATTGTGGATTTCTGTGCGTTCCTCCGGCGTAAAATCTTTCTGCAACTACTGTCGACGCCAAAAACAAGCACGAAAATGGAAACTATCTGATCTGCCAAAGGGAGATGTTATTGTGTGCGTTTACTATGACTTCGTGAGTTCGTCCAGAACCACTTGTCTTTTTCCACATTAATCGAATACCGTCAGTGTCTCTGCCTTCCGCTTTATTTACTTTGGTCCAAAACGTTCTGCTCTTCAAGGTTTTGTTCCCAACCGTTTTCGCAGGACAGTTTCTGGATGTCGTCAACATATTTGGGAAGACGAAGTCCCATGTCCGCCGTGTCGATTCTCCGTTGACCCGACACGTGACCCTGTCTTGTTCCGCTGGGTTTCAGTGACGCCGCGGCCCATCTACCACGCCTGCACGTCCAGCCCGGACGGCATCCGGCAGGAGGTGGAGGTGCTGAAGGGCGACTTCAACGCCAGGATCAAGCAGACGCTCTTCAACGCGCTGATGGTCGGCTACTACGTGGGCATTGTGCCGCTGTTCTTTGCTCAGGTATGCCGACCTCAGACGCGTTATAGTGTACCATGTTATTACAATGGAATGTACAAATCTACGCTCGTGATGGGTGTTTGCAAGTAGGGAGCAAAGTGTGAGGAATTTAATTGTTCTCAGGACGACGTGATAACAGGTAGTTTTGTCACGTTAAAATTTCGCCTGTTCCTCTCTCTCTTGCTTTGAGTATTTTTGCCGTTTTAGATGTATAACGAAGCCCATGCAGCCTCATGCGTTTTTGTCATTTGAGTTCAGCAAAACGCCGTGATGGTTGTTTTGGTCGCAGCTGATGGTTCAGTTGACTCGTGCGCCGTAAATGTTTTTCCTGTCGGACATTTCCCCTCCAACCGGAGGATGCCGGGCCGTCTGACCCCCTCCCCCTCTCCCGCTACAGAGCACGCTGCAGTACGACACGTTCTGGGTGACGCAGCACGCGACGTTCGTGTTCCTGGCCAGCGTGACGCTGTACACGGTGTACTGTTTCCCGCCGCGCTACTGCGACATCCTGCACCGGTCGGCGCTCCACCTGGGCACCTGGTCGCGTGTCGACGACCGCCGCTCGCACATCTCGTTCAACGCGTGAGTGGCGCCGCGCCCGCCGGCCGGCCGTGCCGTCGGCTGGCCGGAGGTCAGGAGAGGAGCGGTGAGAATGCAGTGAGGGAGATGGCGTGCTCCTCTGCAGGCTCTCCGCCGATCCGGGCAACCCTGCCTCGGGATTATGTTTTTGCGGGTATGTCACCCTTTCCTGTTTTTTTTTTTACTTTGTTTCTTTTTTCTGGTTTCGGCATGCTGTATTACTACAGGAAATCCTGATTTGGAGGTGCGTATATTGTGAAGTGATGGCCGAAACGTATTTTTCTCATTGCTGCGGTGCCCCGAGCGCCGTGTGCTGCTAACGCCTCTTTCATCAACTACACTGGCACGTGACGCCCGTCCAGCGAAGCTGTGCCGCTTACCGGTAGCGGCCCGGCGCCGGGCGCATCCTCCGTCCACGTGCCGCGGCCGGTCGCCGTGACGTCACGCCTGGCCCGGCCACCGTCCGCCGGTGTGTCGGCCGGCGGCGGCTCGGGCCGGCTCACGGCTGCGCCAGCATGCTCCCCAGCGGCTGCCGGCGGCGCACCAGCATCTCGGTGGCGCGCCACGGGGTGCCGTTCCCGGCGGCCAGGCCGCCCCAGCGGGGCCCGCTGGCGGCGAACGTGTTGAGCGCGCTGAGGCCGCAGTCGGCGAGGCCGGAGAACCACCAGCCGCCGTGGTGGGCGGGGCAGCTGGACCCGAGCACGCTGTCGGGCGCCAGGAATGGGTGGTCGTGGCTCGCGGAGAGGAAGTCGCCCGCCGTGCCCTCGTAGCTGCCGACGTGCAGCGTGTGCGGCATCAGCGGGACCGAGACCAGCTCGAAGTGCCTGTACAGGGCGTACCGCCACGGCTGGCCGTCCTGTCGCAGCCTGATGAGCAGCTGGCTGGGGCCGGAGTCGCGTTCGGCCAGCGCGCCGATGAGCTCGAGGCCGAGCCAGAAGCTGTCCAGGTCGCCGAAGCCGGAGGAGTACGCCTGCGGGGGACGCTGGAACGAGGCGGCGCCGCCGAGCGCGTCGGGGCGCCGCTGCACGACCGTCCAGCCGCCGCCGAGCAGCGTCATCTCGCAGAGCAGCCTCACCGGCGGCTGCCCCTCGAGCGGCACCAGGCAGTGTCGGCCGGAGCTGCGCTGGCCGAGCTCGAACGCCCGCAGGCAGTCGGCCGGGTAGCACCAGCCGCCGAAGGCGTGCTCGCCCTCGCCGCAGTCGCAGCCCTTGGCGGCGCCGCAGGGTCGGAGCGCGACGCTCTCGGACGGGTCGCAGTCGGGCGCGAACGCCGCGCCGCTGGCGGCCGGCGTGATGGCGACTGCCGTGGACGCGGACGGAGGCTCCTGGGAGGGGCTGACTGAAGTGGAAGCCGGCCGCAGGCTGGTCTGAGCGTCGCCGTCACCCGAGGCGGAGAACTGGGCCATGGAATCTGAACTGGTGATTTGGGTTGGGTCGGTTGCCGCAGGTGCCTGCGTTGAGTGGACTGGCATGGGGGCGTGAAATTGGTTAAGGAAACCTGAGTGTGCGGTTTCTGTTGGGGAGTCTGTGGTTTGCGTTGGGAGCCCGGAACTGGGACCGTGCGTCGGGACCTGCGAGATGGAGCCATGGGTCGTTGCTCCTGTGTTGGGACCACTGGTCGGGGTCCCAGAGCTGTGGCCGTGACTTGAAACCTCCGAACCGGTGACATGGGTCGGGATCTCCGAGCCAGGGCTGTGGACCGAGGCCCCTGAGCTTGGGCTGACAGTGGGGACCTCCGAGCTGGGAACGTGAGTCGGGGTGCCGTGACCTGTAGTGTCCGTCCAGACGTCCGAGCCCGGAGTCTGCGACGTTTCCCGTGAACTGGGAATCTGCACTGGGACGCCGAAGATATGAATGGCTGTCTGAATGCCTGAGCTCTCTGAGCCAGTGGTCTGTATGGGTATGTCTGGGACAGGAGTTTGTGCCGATACGTCTGGGTCAGTAGTCTCTACTGGTACGTCTGAGTCAGTAGTCTGCATCGGGAGATAGTGTTCATTGGTTTGCACTGGTGCTTCTGCGGAAGTAGTATTCACTGGGACGTCTGAGATAGTAGTGTATGCCGGAATGTCTGAATGATTGGTGTCCGCTGGGATTTCAGAAGTGGAAGTAGTCTGGTTCATGGTGGATGGCGTTTGGGATGGTGTTTGGTTGTCTTTGAACGGATTATTTTGAGCATAATACAATAGGAGCCTGTTGAAAAATGAGGTTTGGGTCGTTGTCTCGACGTCTAGACGGTTGGTCTGTGCAGGAATCTCTGATTGGACAGTGTGGTTGGCAGTTTCCTGGACCTCTGTGTGAGCTGGCGCCTGTGACACAGACGGCGTTCCCAGCATGTCGGACGCGGCATCATATACCGGGACTTGTGAGCTTGAAGTCTGCGTCGGGAGCTGTGGGCCCGTCGTGACTTGCGAACCAGCAGGCGGCTCGAGGTCGTTGGAGCCAGAGGTCGGCACCATGTTCACGGGTGACCAGTTGTGGGAGCTGGAGGAGGTCGTGGGACGCTCGTCGATGGTCGGTCCGCCGCCGGTCGGCGGCAGCGGTGGCTCGGCTCCGACGGTCCCTGCCGAACTCAGCAGAGTCCCTTCCGCTTCGCTCGGCGGCTGCGGCGCCTCAGGTCCGTCTGCACCTGCCCCGGTCGACAGCCACCCTGGCGGGCCGGTCGGCGGCCGTGTGGACGCAGCTCCGGCCTCGCCCTGCAGCACAGCCGGCGGGGCGGCCGCCCTGACGTACAGCCGGGCGCCGGGCGGTGCCTGCTGGGCGGAGAGCGGCCCGGCCGCCAGCAGGCAGTCGGCACCGCCGGCGGCCAGCGGCGCGGCGGCCGCGCCCCCGCAGCCGGGCCGCGCCAGGCAGCGCTGCCAGCAGCCGCAGTCGGAGTCGGCCCGCAGCCGCGCCAGCAGCGGCGCCCCCTCCGACGGCGGCCGGCCGTCCTCCAGCATCCGCATCCAGCCGGCCGGTGCGGCGCCAGCTGGTGCTGTCGAGGTCGCGACTGGTGTCGTGGTCGGCGGTAGCGTTGTTGCGCGACCTTGGTCCAAGGGAAGAGCAGCCCCGGCGTCTAATCCGAACCCGGCCGCCAGCACGGCGTTGCCGGCTATCAGCAGAGATAGCAAGGCTGTCATTCTGTCCCGTCCGGCGGCGCGCTGTGAAGGAACAGTAAGGCTGGAGAGGAACCGTCGGTCCGTCGCTGGCCGACGAGCGGTCCGCGGGGCCTGCCTTTTCAGCTGTTGGGGTGCGGCGCTCTGGTTCGGCGGACTGAGCCGCTTGGAACCTCCGGCTCCTGTGCGACTTAGGGACGGTACGGCTGTCAAGGCTTCGCTCGCGGCGCCCGCGTCAGAAACTGGACGGGAATGGGTCCGTTGCGCGGTGGCACTGCTTTAAGGAGGACGGATGATTAGTGGCTTCGATGCTTCCTGCGCGTGATTGTGAACCAAATCACGGGCAGCTGTTTGTACTGTCTCGCACTGAAGGTTTCGCACCGCCGTCATTCTTGTTGTGCGGCGTAATTTTTGTGTGTTTTGCTACATTGATTATTGGATAGTACCCTCGCTGTTGTCGGTGTCCGTTAACTCTGAACGGGAGGCCCATATTCGTTGCGGCTGCGTGGACGCGATTACGTCCGGCGCGTCCCCAACAGGCCAGAGTTCTCCGAGAGACCGCCACTTTCGTGTGATGCGGATCCCGTTGGCTTGTGGCCCGTGGGGGCTCGAGTGTTTTCGTCATCGAGGCCATGTCGCGGTTATGCATACATATCATATGGTTATACAGCGTCAGTGGGATTGACATTGCTTGTACAAACATGCGTGTCTGTACAAACACGCGATGCTGGCGATGTTTTAGTCCGGCTGGTTGACGTAGAAGTCGGAAACACATTTCTGGCTCGTTCGAATTTCAATTAATATAGCAGATACATTGATATTTTCCGAAGCATCTGTCCCTTCCCGTCATAAAGCCTACTCATTTTGCTATGAAACACGCGGGACGTCCCCATGGTGGACGAGCATTTGCAGCTCTTCAGCCGCAGCCGTTGTCAAACATATATCAACTCGAAACTCGGTCATTTGGAGCGCCTCCAAGGCCTCTGCAGGGTGGTGACCGATCTTCGCACCTCCCAGGTGGAACCGGGACCAGCTGTGGTCCAAAGGCGTGCTTACCAAGCACTGTCGCGAGTTTTACCGCTGCGACGCCCCCTCGGCGGCCGCGGAGCCTGGCAACGCCCACCACGAGCGCTTCTACGTGAGTGTGCAATCCTGTTGCGCTTACCTCTTTGCTCGTGCGCAATCCTCCGTGCGTATGTTGATTGCTGGTCGCGGATGAGATTGAACCACAGAGGCAGTCGTGAGGAACATGTATTCGTGTGCTTGGTTTCGTCTTGATTACCTGCGTTCATTTCAGTCGTTTTGACTACGACACTACTGTTTTTCTTCCCTTTTTACAAGGACTTCGCCACGGGTTCAAAGCTAGGGCGGACAACGATAGTCGACGCACGTTTCATACCGTGCACAGGCCGTAAACGTGTTGTTAAATGTAGCCGAAATTTGGGGACGCGCCCCGTTGCCGGCCTGTTGGAGCCAGCCTGCGGCCTGGCTGCGCCCGGTGCGCGCTGACGGCCGCCGTCCCCGCCGGCAGATGCTGTTCTACAACCCGTCGGTGGCGCAGTGCGTCGTGCTCGGTCTGCAGACGTGCGCCGTTCTGGCCGAGACTGCGCTGCTGATCGGCATCGGCGAGTGGTACCAGCTCATCTCCGGCTCCGTCCTGCTCTTCATCAACTTCTACCCGCTCTTCAAGCTCTTCCGCGACTACCTGATCCTCTACAAGATCTACAAAGCTGAGCGGCTCATCCTTGAGAAGCACGCGCCGCCCAGCTGAGGCGCAGCCGCCGCGCCGACGTCGAGCTCGCCTCCCCCGCCAGCGGAGGTGGACTCGTCCGCGGAACTTCCCCCGAGGTCGGAGGTGGCCTCGCCCGATGGCCTACCCGCAGGGTTGAAGGGGAAAGGCCGGGATTCCATCGTTGAACTTGTGGCGAGAATGTAAGAAAGGTCTGAGTGGAAAGATGCGAGGGAACTGCTGTGAAATGGAAGTGGTGTTGTTTTCGTGAGTTCGCTGAAAATTGTGTATTCGTTCGCAGATCTGGATTGAAGTTTCCGATGCCACCGCACATGATCCACTGTGCGTGGGGAAGCTTTCGTCTTGTGCATTTTGCGGTGCTTCGCAATCATCGCTGCCATATGTTGGGGCACATGCTGTCACTGTCACAAGTTGTGCTGCCCGCTGATGTGGGTGGACTCACGTTCTGGCTGTGCCTCCGGGTTTCACGAACGTTCGTATCAGACGCGTTCTAGTCGGGTGACGTGCGATCTCGGAAACCGCGCGTGCTGACGTACTTGTAAATACAACGTCACTGTGTGATGTGTTTGTGCTGAAGTACGTGGATGGCCCTGGAGCTTCCTGGGAATGGTGGCCATGTGGTCGAATGCTCCGAAAAAGAAACTGCGGGATTCGATATTGAAAGTCGTACAGGGGAGAATAACTTCTTTTAGGATTTATTTTCTGAGAGACATCGAATTCTCGTAGTCAGTCCTCAATTGCAGCAGATAGACTAACAGTCAGAATACAAGGGAAAAACAGTCGAAAGGCATGTTCGGTTCCTACCCTGTGTGCACCAACACCGTTGCGAGTACTGCTGGCTGCACGCTAGCGTGTGAAGGGAGACGGTTTGTTGCCTATTAATTTGGACTTTATCAAGTTGCTGGGCCCCAAAATAATTCACCATTTTAACATGGAATTTTCGAAGCTTCTTTCCTCCACAGTTTGTTGAATCTGTCAGACATGTATTTCAAGCTTCTGGGCATCAAATTCATAGTTTCTATGAGACTTAATGGAAATGTCTTCTGGTCGCCTCGAGTTTTGTCCCGCATAACCGTAATACAATATTCATTACTTGGTGATCACAAACACATCTGATGTCGAAACGGTCACAAGGGATACTACGTTACGGCATGATGGGGAGTTGGAGTCTGCTAAATCCGTGGGATGAGTAAATAAAGGTATCTTGAGTGGGATGGGTCTTTACACAGTAGGGTCACAAGTCGAATTTACAAATCACTGGGCGTGCTCAATGTCCGTAAGGCATGTCGGAGCAGGCAATGAAACGAGTGAAACTCAGGCGCTTGGCCATCGAGGGGTTTGTTTGTCAAAAACTGCAAATTGAATGTTAATTTGATGACATCTTAAAAAGTCTTTAGAATTACCCGATTTTGAAGACTTTTTAATCTGGCATTTCAGTTAGAAATGCCGCTACTGCGTCGAATTTGTATGAAATGCTCGACCCATACGATGAAATAATTACATGCGTGGTACGGCAAGTGTGTAGGGGAGGATGAGGACGACGCCGGTGTAACGAAATAACATAAAACCGGTAAGGGATTGTCTTGCGTCGCTAACAAGGGACGAAGTGGGGTATTTTATTGCGAGCTAATAACCAAGGCTGTGTGTGAAACCGTTAGTGTTTTTTTGCGCTCGTGGATGCTGTGGGTGCCATGGCGTGGATTTCGTGGACTAAACTCCACACATTATGAAGTTAACAGTAGAAGTGGATGCCCATGTATGAATAAGGGTTTATTTTCATGTCACTGCAACATAAAAAAGGTTAAGGTTGGTGGGAAAACTGCTCTTTGACATTGTTAATGTGACTGGGATACTATATTTCTGCAGCTTGTGAAAGTGGGCTTCCTGTCCAAACTTCAGCTTAAGAATATATTGTTTTTGAATTGTTACATGTGAAAGATGCAGATTCCACTCAAAATTGTCTGATTTAGGTAATCAGAAGATAAGATGAATTGCCTTAAAATATGAAGCTGAGGAATAACTAATTTTGCTGCAAACCTACAGGTTTTTCTTTTTGCCATTCACCAGAAGCTAATAAACAACTATTAATACTAGAGGCCAGTTGATGCTTGGAATGGCTAGTCATTGTGAGGACTGGACCATGTATCTGTGGGCATGATGTTAAAGTGTAAAATACAAAATTATTATTTTGGGGTTGTAAATTCCATTATCTGATAATTGACATGCATAGAGTAATGTAATAAACAAAAGCTTCAAAACTGTGATGCACAGCTGTCAACAACAAAGTAATTGGTGGAAATGAAATGTATATTTATGTTTTCTTTTGCTAATGGGTCAACTCATTCATAATTATGTGTATGTAGCATGTTTTGTGGCAAATGCTTGTTATTCTATTTTTCTCTGTGAGTTACACTGCAAACACTGTCTGTAAGCCTGATATAGTTTTGCTTTACCTGTACAATCATAATGTCATATAATCTGAATGGTAAAAATGCTGGTAATGGGATGTGCATGGATTATTTCATGTTTGACTCAAGAAACCAAAAGTATGAAACTAATGAAAGAGCAGACCTGCATGGCCCCGGCGATATTGTTGATCCATATATCTGCGGTTCTTGAGGCAGCCATTTTCTTGGAGGTTAGAGCAACTGTGATATCACAACTTCGGATAGATTTTGAAGTTTTTTGTTTAAAGGCTATGCAGTTTCTTTTCTCGGAGCAGAGGAAAGGAAAATCTGTCTATCATGAATAGGAAATGCAATTTCATTATAACATTAGCCATAAATGTTGTAAATTCTTTGATGTGGATATTGATAAATTGGTGATGAGCATCCTTTACCCTTGGTATAATGTGAGCTTATTTCTGTATTTTCCATTTTGTGCATTTTTTTATAGGGTGCTGATTGTGGATGTAGGTAAAGCTGGATTTTTGTTTTATGTGTTGCACTTTGTTAAGGGCTTTTTCATTCATTGTGCATTCTGCAAAGCTCACTGATATTGTGATTCACTTGGTGCTTGTGAAGGGGCTAGTGGGCAGGTCACATGGTCAACAATCATCAGGGGCTTGATGTGGTGGCCCAGACAAGTTGGGTGTGAACAGACAATGCATTTTGTACCAGGACACTAGTGTGTATGTAACAGTGGCAGTAAGGTTGAATGGTGATTATGACATTTCTACAGTCACTGCCAATATGAGTGTTGCAGAAGTTCATGGCTTACAGAAGAAGGCTGGGCTGATATTTTGTTGCGTGTTATGTGCCTTTGATGGACAAATGAAGATGGAGTGATTTTCCTACTGATGCTGTTGAATATATCTTTAGCTTCTGCTGGTTGAGGACAGTGTCAGGTAATGCTCACTGCCAGGAGGTCAGCCAAAATTGTAACATATGTATGAAAAATGCTGCTTGCCAGTCTTGCAATACCAAGGGTTGGTCAATGCTGAGAAAGCATTCATATTATATCTTATCTCTGTTTTGTCATGATACTCTTCTTATGCATCAGCCATGACACTTTCAGTTCATCAGAACTGCATTTGAGATAAAAAACAGCACATCATAGTTTCCCAACAGAGCCCTTTCTTACCAATGCACCCTGCGAAGGGGTACAGCATTCTGTACCCCTTCCATTCTGTACCCCTTCGCATTCGCTATTTGAAAAGAGAGATGGAAAAGGATGTTTGGGATGCCTGTTTAATATTTTGCTGTTTTTCTGTACCATAAAGGTTAAAATAATCTTATGTAGCCCTTACTGTGGCCCAGTACTCCAGATAATGGTGGACCAGCATGGCCAAAAACTCATTTTTCACCTTGTAGATAAATGGGCTGCATTTGAGCACTGTTGACAGGGAATGGTGTGCACTGCCATGATCATGCATGTAGGACATCAACACAGTCATATCCATGACAATCTTAAGGTCATGCCAAATCGGATGTGGAGATCAGATCTGAAATGAACTGTTAAATGTCTAATGAAAGGTGAGCTAATTATTGAGAAATCACCATGCTTCATTTTAGACTGATGTAACATAGCCATATCTTGTGCCTAACCTCATCAGGACCCTGGATAGTACCAAAAGGTGTCATCCATGGATATCTCTAGTCCACTTTTGTACAGGCCCTGGTGTCTTCCTGAACAAGCAGTAGCTTGAAGGACTGGAATCACTCAATATGCCTTTGAAAATGACCAAAAATTTTAGTGATGTGGCAAACTTGACTTGTTTGTGTTTCAAAATATCCAGATTGAATGAAACTCATCTCTCCAAAGTCTGATGCAGCTCCTGCATGCCATTCCAAAGCTGCAGATAGGAGGGGGAGGGGCTCAGAACTGCCCACATGATGGCACAAGGGGAGGATGCTCAGCAGACAGGGGCAGTTCTTTTTGTACATTGTGAGGGACTTACGATTGTCTCATGGTTGCCTTGTACATTGTGAGGGGATTGTGATTGTCTCATGATTGTCTTATTATCTTATGTATTATCTTATGTGTCCCATTATGATTGTGTGGGCTGTCTAATTATTGAAATTGCGCATTGTATTGCATCCAACCATTTTCCTACAGTCTGTGCATGACCAGCCATGCCAGTGGCAGACACCCACCCTGTTGTTTTCATGTTGATGCTTCTGTCTTCCCAGAAGTGACAGGCTGTTCATCTTGATGTAGGCAGTGGAAGACCGTCGCCATTTCACGATTTCCCCATGGTATGCCCATGAGAACAACGTTCGGGTTCAGTGACTTGTTAAAGTATTGACTAGAACCATTGAGTCTGAAATGGTTACAAACGTGGCTATGCAAAATATTGAAATGACTGCAGGGTAATTTGTGAAGTACAGGGCACTTTGTGAAAAACCGGGGGAAACTGACCAACCCATCGCCATACTGCCGCTGGCTAAAAGACCAGCCATTTCCATCGAGAGCAGGGGGCCTGTTGCTGGTGTACCGACTGACAACATACTGTCTTTCAGAGCAGCTGGGCGTGCCCTCTGACACCAGCGGAGACTAAATGAGAGCCATCAGGCATTATGTCGGGCGTGTCGGCGAATCAGACCAGGCTAGACAGGAACAAGTCAAAATACTCGGCTGTCAAAACAAATGATGTGTACAAGGTACGTTTCCAAACAGTCGTATGGAGGTCTGGGCGATTATTTGAAAGGCTCGATATCTTCCCAGTAGACACCCTGCCACGTTTCGTTAAAGGCATGGGTGCTTTCCCTCGATTTCGGCGCGTTTTCTGGTGTGTGAACCGTCACATTCTTGCAGTTATATTTTGCACTTTTAACGTGCTTTGCTCTTGGTGTGGCTTTTCCGATCTCTGTGACGTATGTTGGTCGTGCCTCTGATACTAATGGTTTCGTGGATACATTGCGTTTCAGAATAGGCCTGTCGGAGTTCAGAACCGGAACCCGATCAACAGGCATGGTCTGCAGAGTCTGGGCAAAGTCGTGCCAACTCGTCGCATTCCGCCGCCCGCCAATCTGCCGAGGTTAGCGTTCAGTGCTGGCTGGACGTTTCATACTGCAGTCCGGACATGACAGAGTTTGGCCTTTGTGAGATCAGGGATGCCATTCGTCAGAGGATGGATATCCATTGCGGTTTCGGAGGCACAGCACTTCAGGATTTTGGTAGCAATGCTAACTTGTCATTTGACGTGCGCAGTACATTCTTCGACGGACTTTGATTTATTTGACTTATGATGGCTTTCAGGCAAACCTATGCTCACGTGAAGTAGTAATAAAGGCATCTCACATTTTATTTTGGGGCGCTACAGATCTGGTAGCAGTCTCAGACATGAAAAGAGCCGTTGTTTTCCCCACAGTCTGAAGGCCGAGAACAGCGGTAACGACCCGAACGTCTTCCTGGTACCGCTCGGCGGCCAGGGATGGGGGTCAAAAGAGGCGTCCGGCCCGTCCGCGGACGGCCAGAGCAGGGCGGCGGCCGGGCCGGGCGGTGGCGCTGCTGCCGCAGCGGCCTCGCCCGCCGCCGCGCCGGCCGCGCCGGCTCCGTCCGGACCGCGGACCTGGAGCGGGGTGACGTCCTGGCTCCTCGGCGCCGCCGCCGTGGCGGCCGACTCGCCAGTCGGCCGGGTTTCAGCGCGATTTTCCCTCGCTGGCCGGCGGCGAGCCGCCGCCGCCGCCGCCGCAGTCGCAGCAGCAGCAACAGCAGCGGCAGCAGCAGGAGCAGCAAGAGCAGCAGCAGCAGGCGGAGCGCACGCCGCCGCCGGCGCCTCCGGTCGAGAGCGCGGCACCGAGCCTGCGGCCCACGACGGCCGGCAGCTGGGCGCGCGGCGGCGGGCGCCGGCCGGACACCACCAGCACCGCGTCTGGCCAGGCGGCGGCGGCCGCTCCCCAGGCCGGGCCGCCGGCTTCCACCGCCGCCGCGCCGGCAGCCCGCCCGACGGCCGCGGCGGCGGCGCCCGCCCGCTCGTCGGCCCTGGCGCCGCCCGCCATGGTCGGGCCGTCGTTCATGCCTGCGTTCCATGACCTGATGCCGGCGTACATGCGACCGGCCGGCCAGCCGGCGCCGCAGCCGCCGCAGCCGCAGCCGCCGCAATCGCCACAGCAGCCGTCAGAGCCGCCGCAGCCGGCGCCGGCGGCGGCCGCCGCGCCGGCGCGCGCGCCGGAGTCGGACCGCCCGGCCCACCTGCGGCCAATCATCAGGGAGGAGGATCTGCGCAGCTTCGACGATATCGCCAACAAACACGACAAGGGCTGGGCGGCCGGCGTCGATGATATCGATTACAAGTAATTCGGACAGGGGCGTAGCGCGGATATTGGATGCGTTGTTTTGTCGTGAGAAGCGCCGTCCCCAGAACTTACGGCTCCATGATTTTGTTCCGGCTATTTGCTTACAAGGATGCTTTGATGTTATCTTTTACGTGGTTATGTTTTCCGCGTTTATCAACGCATCTTGCTATATTGTTGGAAGTCATTGGTCACCAACGAACTTGTCTAACACTTGCACGCCTTTGTTCACGTTTATCTGCAATATGAGTCTGTCTTCTGCGCTGTGACAGCGGGCTCCTCCGTCATCGCTGCGCCGTGACGGCGCCCGTCTCCTTCGTCATCGCTCCGCTGTGACATCGGCTTTCTCCCTCGTTCTCAGTAAGAAGCTGACGTTCTCGGACGACGACAGTGAGCCGGAGACGAGCGCGCCGGCGCCGGCGCCGCCTGCGCCGCGGCGCTCTCAGGACTGCCGCGGGGACGGGCCGCCGGAGCCGCGCGGAGCGGGCCAGCACGCCGGCGGCCCGCCGCCCTCCCATCCCGGTCAGTGGCCGAGATCCAACGGCGTGACATTGGGCCTGCTCGTGGGACGTTGGCGGTGGGGCAGTGCGTGCCATATGGCCGTGTAGTCGGTACGCCCGTTAGTCCCAAGAGGCAGTCGTCAGCAGGGGGACAGGTAGACTGACGTGTTGTTGCTAGCGCTGTGTTGTGTGTTGACGGTAACATGGGGTGTCTGCAGAATATTGAAAAAAACGGACCAAATTGGATTCTGGTCGCTCCAAGGAACTGAGCAGTGGATGTTCAAAGTACCGCACGGTCGCGTTGTGTGCATTAGTGGTGGTACGTTTAACTGCCGCATCAGTCAGAGTCGATCGTTTATTGCAATTTGACGATCAAGTGTAGGGTTCAAATCAAGTCGTGAAACAAGCTGGAGTTAACTTGGGCTCTGATCCGCAGGTATTACCATAGGAAATATTTCAGGTCAGCCTCATACATTAGCATTGTTTTATGTTTGCAGCCGTGTAACATGTTGCAGTGATAGTAATCACACTCAGCAGAAGTAGCTATCGTTTGGCTCGTGTTAGCCATGTTTGCCGCCCTGACCGCGCCCTGCATGTGCCTCGGCAGGCGGCTCGCTGCACCTGCGGCCGTTCGGCCCGGCGCCGGCCAGCTACGGTCCGGCGGCGGCCTGGCCGGCCGGCCGGGACCGGACCGAGCAGCAGGAGGCGGCCGCCCGCCGCCGCCAGTCGGAGGAGGTGGCCGCCGCCATGGAGCGCGCCCGCCGTCGCCGGCTCGAGGAGGAGGCGCGCTTCGAGCGCCGCCGCCAGGAGGCGGCCGCCGCCCGCGACCGCGAGGAGCCGTTCTCGCGCCAGTTCCAGTCGAGCCTGCCGCCGCGCTTCCAGCGGCAGCACTCGGCCGGGTCGGAGCGGCCCGCGGCCGGGCGCCGGCCGCCGCGGCGACGACCCGCTGTTCGGCCGGCCGGTGCCCGGCCGGGACGGGCGCGGCGCCGCGTCTCCGGACCGCGCGCTGCGCAACAACGGCGCGGTGGGTGTCACCACCGGCGGGAGCAGACGGAGGCGTGGTTCGGGCGATGTAGTTCGTTATGTTTAATTGTGAATATTTCGCTCGAGTTTATAACACGCAGGTATCAAAGATACGATTGCTTATATTTTACGAAATACTTCAAAATGTTTGTTTGTGGTGGGCTGTTTTTCAGTAGTGGCGTTTTCCACCGCTTGTATTGAACTGAATCAGCGGTTAACCGGTTTTCTACATAAGCACGGCGCCTGGTTTTTATGCTGACGCTGCATTGTTTCAGCGGATCCGGCGCACGCCGTCTGACGCCAGTAGCGAGCGGGCCCGGTCGGAGGAGTCGGCTGCTCTGGCCGGCGACGACGACTACACCGACGAGGCCGACTACGGGGCGTCGTGGGCCGACCAGTTGCAGGTGGAGGTCTCGCCGGCGCTGGCTGCCCTGCAGAGCGCCGAGCGGGCCGACGCGCCGCCGGCCGAGCGGCGCGACGACGCTCGGCGCCAGCCGTCCGGCGATGGCGCCGCGCCGCCGCGCGACCGGCCCGCCGACGACGCGTGACCGCGACGGCGACGGCGAGCCGCGGCGGCGGGAGCGGGCCGGCCGGCGCCGCCACGGGCCGCAGCCGATGACGCGCGAGCGGTTGGAGCAGGCCGAGCGGCAGCGGCAGCCGGCCGCCGCCATGACGGCGTTGCGCCGCGCGCCGGACGGCCCACCGGCGCCCCGCGGCGGCGGCGGCGGCGGCGTCAGAGCGCCGGCCGAGAGCGGCGACAGCTCGGCCGAGGCCGGGGCCGGCTCGTCCGGGCCGGACGCCGAGCCGGCCGGCCGGCAGCGGCGCGGCGCCGGCCGGGCGCCGCCGGCCGCCCGCCGAGGACGCGGCGGACAGCGGGAGGCGGACGCGGCCGGGCAGCAGGTCTGCGACGGCGGTCTGACGACGGTGAGTGCTGCTGGTTTGCTGACCGATGGCTGCAGCTCAGGGCTTTGTTTAGTCTCGGACGTGTGTTTTGGTTCAGTGCGATTAGACTCCATGGGCTAGGATGCACAAATATTTGCCTGATCAGCGCAAGTGAAGAAGAAATTCAACTTACAGCCGATTGCGATGGGTTCGAAATGATCCGCTTATTTCCGTCGGGCTACCAAATAGAAATGATCAAGTCTCCGGAAAGTCCGTCCTGATGACCGAAGTTCTGGATTATTTTGCTGTATCGCTGAACATTTCCATGATATCTGTCAACATTGTTGGCGACTTTCCAGGACGATCGCGCCGGCTCGCCGGAGACGCCGTACCAGCCGTCCGGCTCGCCGGGAGAGCGGCGCGCCGGCTGGCAGGAGGCGGCGGCCGAGCAGCGGCGCGACCTCGGCCCGGACTCGGCCGCCGGTGCCGGCCGCGGCCGCCCGCGCCAGCGCGCCGCCTTCGAGGACGCCGCCTGGGAGGAGCGGCCGCCCGGCGCGGACGAGCCGGCCGCCGACGAGGCGCCGCCGGCCGACGCCGAGCCGGCGCGGCGCGGCCGCGGCGCCGGCCGGGCGCGCGACGGGCGCGGCCGCCGCCGCGGCCAGCGCGCCGACGGCGACGAGCCGGCCGGCGGCGAGCGCTGGTCGGGCCGGCACGAGCCGGTGCCGCCGCGCTTCCAGCGACGCCGGGAGCCGGCGGCGGGCGCGCCGGATGTCGGCCCGTACGGCGCGCCGGCCGAGGACGCCGGCTGGGCCGAGATGGCCGCCAGAGAGGCGGAGGAGCGCCAGGCGGGGCGAGCTCAAGGTCGGCCCGAGGAGCCGCTCCGGAGACCGTTCGACGTGGCGGGACCGGCCCAGGCCGCCATGGACGACTACGACGAGGAGCGGTTGGCCTACGGCGCGGCCATGATCCACAGGGCGATGAACGACGCGGCCGGGGGGCCGAGCGGCCGAGGACGGCGAGAGACCCGAGTCGGCGTTCGCCGATGACGACGCGCAGTCGGCGGGCGCGACGGCGGCCGACCTGCCGCTGGACGGGGCGGACGGCCGCGGCCCGGACGGCGGTGAAGTTCGAGCCCCAGCCGCGGCCCGGTTACGACGAGCAGCCGCGGCGCCAGCGGCGCGACGAGCGGCCGGCGCGGCGCGCCGCCGACCGCGAGCCGGCCAGCGCGCGCGGCAAGCCGCACGAGCGCTCACGCCAGAGCAAGCTGCCGCCGCGGCTGGCGCGCCAGCGCGAGGGCGGCTGGCTGCAGCGGCAGCCGGCCGGGCCGCCCGAGCTGGGCCTATTCGGCGCGCCGGCGCCGCCGCCCGGCGGCGGCTGGCAGGCGCCGATCGCGCCTGCGTCGCGCGGCGGTCCGGCGCCCGGCCCGGTGAGCAGCGCCGACCCGGCCGCGCCCGGCCAGCTGTTCAACCGGCGCGGCTTCGGCGCCGCCTACGACGGCTTCGACGGCGCCAGCGTGCCGGCGCAGACCATCATCTTCGAGAACACGAACCTGAAGAACAGCCGGGCGCAGCCGAAGGCGGCGGCCTGCCGGCCGAGCCCGCCGCTGGGCGGCGAGCCGGCCGAGTTCGGCGCCCCGCTGGAGCTGCCGCTCATGCTGGACGGCGACGACGGCCACCAGCTGCAGCTCGACTTCCGCTTCGACCAGGAGCGGCCGCTGGGCGGCGGGCCCGAGCCGGCCATGTCGCGCGGCACGGCCGACCTCAACATGAAGATCGCCTCGGTGAAGCGCGTCTGGGACACGCCGGCCGTGGCGGCGCCGGCGCGCCGGCCGGCCGAGGAGCTGGCCAGCAGCGGCGACTCGGCCGCCGAGCGCGACGACTCGGGCCTCGGCTGGGAGGAGCGGCCGGCCGGCGGGCTCACGTTCCCGACGGCCGCGTCGCCGGGCCGCTCGGAGGCCGACGCCGGCGGTCCGGCGCAGCCGCACCCGCTGCGGCCGGCCGGCCGCGACGCCGGCACGCAGGCCGGCCCGTCGCCGCCGGCCGCGTTCGCCGCGGAGCCGCCCGGCCGCCGCCACCTGTCGCAGTACGCGCCGAGCTCGTCGCCGTACGCGCCGAGCACGCACGAGCTGTACGCGGCGGCGCCGGTCGACTCGCTGGCTCACTACGGCGGCGCCTATTCGGACCAGGGCACCCTGTTCGCCGCCGGCAAGCCGCCCGGCAAGCCGGACGCGGCAGCGTACCAGCAGCAGGCGCTGCAGTTCATCCAGTACGGCGCACCGTTGCTGGGCCAGGGCATCAGCTCGCACCTGCTGAGCCAGCAGCTGCTGCACGGCCAGCAGTCGATGGCGCACGGCGGCGGCCTGTACAACGGCCCGCCAGCCACCGCGTACTATCAGGTGCGTCCGACCGAATGGTGGGCCGCAGCTGTTTGTAATGGCTCGCTCACCGTGACGATTCAGTGATATGCGCGTCCATCAGCTTGGTCTTGACGGAGCGGGCTGATGGTTGACTGATAATGGTATCGCTTTTGATACGGGCGTTTTGCGGCGCTCTTCGGTTCGTCTCGATATAAACGGTAATTGTCTTCTTTTGATCATGTGACGTGTTCTTCAATAATTTATTCGTCAGTAACGTTGGTACCTTGACATAACATCTTTATCGCTCTCTTTTTGGTTACGATAACATGTCGAGTCCCATTTACCGTTGTAGCACGGCTCGCATCGCGTCGCCGTCGTGTTGTCACGATCTGCCGCCTGCCGCAGGGAGTACACCACCCGGAGCCGCACCTGCAGTCGCTGGGCCTTGCAGGGGTTCGCCGGGCTGGCGGCGCCCGGCGGCGGCCTGCCGGCCATGCGGGCCGGCTCGGCGGCGCCGTGGCGTGCCGACGGCGCCGCCGCCGCCGCCGGCTCGCGCTCGCCCAGCAGCGCCGGCACGCCGTCGCCGTCGCCGGCCGGCGCGCAGCCGTACCCGCCGCCGCTGGGCGCGCGCGGCCCGGCCCGGCCGGCCGACGGCGCGCGCTACCAGAGCCCGATCCGGCGGCCGGCGCCGGCGGCCGTCTCGTCGGCGGCGGTCGGCGCGCCCGGCCGGCCCAACCCGAGCTCGGCGCAGCAGGCCAAGCTGCGCGAGGCGGCGCTCCACCAGGCGCAGACGTTCTTCCGCGCCGGCGGCGGACAGCCAGGTGCGTGGGCGGCGCGGGCCCCGAGACCGAGCTTAGCACTGTCCCTCTGTCCGGGACTGTGAGGTTGGTGTGTTCATTTATTGTAATATTTTTCCGCCATTACTGGTCTCGTTATCCGAAATGGGAGTGTCAGTTCTGTGCGGAGTTAAGTGAAATCAAAGTGAAATCATTTTGGTTCCTGATGCCACGTGCTCAGGTGAGATGAGAAGGAACAGCACCGCCATCCGTTCCATCCCCCGTTTGAGCTGTCGACACGTCTTCCTGGTGCGCTGGCGACCTCACGGTGTGCCGGATGTCGACAGGGCCGATCTCGCGCGCGCCGGACGGCCTGGGCGCCGTGGACGGATCGGCGGCGTACAGCCCGACGGAGGGCGTCGGCGGCGGGCCGGCGTCGGAGGCGGGCTGGCCGTGCCGGCCGCTACCGCCGGGACCAGGGCCGCGCCGGCCACGACGCCGAGCGCGGCGACCAGCGGTGACCGCCGCTCGGCCTGCACTGGCCGGCGCCGGCCGAACGGTGACGGGACCAGCGGAACGTGGACGGGACAGGAGGAACCACGGCCGCAGCCGGAACCTTGCGGACGGTGGCCGGGACCTGCAGAGCAGTGATCATTTCCTGTGAAACGGTGACCGGGACCCGCAGACCGGTGACCGGGACCTGCGGAGCAGTGGCCGGGACCTGCGGAGCGATGACCTGGACCTGCAGGGCAGTGACCGGGACGTGCTGAGCGGTGACCTGGACCTGCAGGGCAGTGACCGGGACCTGCGGAGCGATGACCTGGACCTGCAGGGCAGTGACCGGGACGTGCTGAGCGATGACCTGGACCTGCAGGGCAGTGACCGGGACGTGCTGAGCGGTGACCGGACCGAGTCTGCGGGGAGGACCGCCAGGTGCGGACAGATTTTGTGCGGCGGTGGCTGAGAGCTGCGGACCGTGATGTGGCTCTCGCCTTACCCCGGCCGTGGCCGGGACAGGCCTCCGAGGGCTGAACGAATGCGACTGGAAGAGGCTTGCGTGGGGTACCAGCTGGTGACAGTGTTGAAGAGACGATTAGAGTTACTCGAGGACGGGCAACTGGAACGTCTGGACCTACGGACAAGTGTGCGGTGGAGATGTAGCCGTGTTTCTGTGCAAACCGAGGCCTTGTGGCCTTCTCTGACGCGCGAGATTCGTTGGCCCGCCCTGACCAGGCCTGCGGCGTCTGAGCCGTTGGACCTCGTCCGGGAACTCGTCAACGGGCGCAGCTCCGCGTCGTCACGTCAGACCGCTCACGGGAGACACGGTCGTCGCCGCGGCGTCACTTCGACGTCGAAGTGACCTCGTCCGCGGGGACAGGACGCGGGGCGGCCGTCGTTAACGCATTAACGACGGCACCGTTCGTCCATTGGCCGGCGTTCGCGGCGCGGTCCGGTTTTTCACGTCGCCGCGACTGGCGCGGCCTCACTGTCAGTTCGCGCCGTGTCGGCCGCCGCACGTGCTCCCTGAAGGAAGAAATTGCCGCCGTCTTCGCACTGCCCCGCGGCCTGTCGTCTCCGACAGCGCCCGGAGCATTGGGCTGAGATAGGTCAGGCCTGGGCGCGGGAGGTTGTCGCGAGATGGGCTGGGACGGGGGGGGGGGGGGGGAAGAGCAGCACCAGAGCGCGGCAGCGGGTCCTGCCGAACCCCATCTGTTGGCCTCCCGGGACTTGTTGGTCGGGATCGTGGTAATACATTTTGTTAAATGTCAGGTGTCCTTTTGTGGTAGGGAACAGCGGTTTTCTTTGGTGACGCCCATGGCCAAGATCAGTGTTGTGATCCATGCGTGTACACAGACTATGTGTAAGGATTTGTTCGTGCGCAACCGGGCGTGTGCATGCTTGACGTGTATGTTCTGGTGACGAGTGCACCTATTACACAATAACACGGGACAAGCTCTTCATCTTGCATTTTAGCTCAAACTCAAGACTTTTCATTTCAATATATCGCCACATGGTACTCGAAGTTTGGAACAACCCGTCATAAATCACGACGCAGCAGGAAGGTGATGATGCACTTGAAGTGGAACCATCGCATGCCACGTCCTAATACCAAATGCTAAATGGGTAAAACGGGTAAAACCGTCAGACTCGTGTGTCCGTTGAGAACCAAACGCCAGACCTTTCGTGGACATGACCGTCTACTGTGGTTAGAAAACAGCAGGATGAATGACTCACGCCCGAGACCGCTCAGATGCGGCAACGGCAGACGTCTAATGAGCACAGGGATACACGTTACTAACGGACGTAGGCGGACGTAGCGCACTTATGTCCAAAAACATCGGCGTACGAGTCTTTAATCATGCGCCACCAAGCTCGTGTGCAGATGTTTCTGAAAATTACTGGTAGGGTTGTGATGGGGATTAAACCATTGTGGTCATTGGTTGAAACTGCCCCGAATACTTCGAGTGAGTGAAACATGACTGCGGCTTTGTTTACTTGTTTGTGTATTACGACGCCCAGCCACATGAGCTCAATCGTCCAGCCTTGACTCAAGTTTTTTTTTATCCCGTTTGACGTCAGGCATCCGAGTGAGATCATCTTCACACTTATTGCACACAGGGCTATAATAGAGCCTTGAGGACAATAAAGAAAAATACAAATGTGGCAGCACTAAGTAAGTGATATTTATGACGCAGGATAGACAAGCAAGACGCGAAACTCTTGAGGGTGTTTTCTTTGGGATCGCAACCAAAGCCGTGGGACGGATCCAAGATTGTCTTACCGAAGTGCCGAACCATTAAAATAGGTGTGGCGTTGGGAGTCATTTCATGTAATGTGATTTATGGCCCAGAATCAGGCTTACAATGGTTCACATTCAGTGAACAGCGGGCCATATATGACACTTTTACCAGGCGGTGAAAACAGCATAAATGGCATAAAATCATACCACAAATGATTCGAAGTTAAATACTTGTGATTTGGTTGCTGCATAATATCATTTCAAGATGAAAAAGGTGAAAAAATTACCGAAAAATATCGCCACTCCATTTGTCGCTAAACCTCCACTTGTCTGTTTGACTGCTGCTGCGGTTGTACAGTAAAGTCAATGGGCAATTCGAAAGGAAAGGTATTTTGAGTCTAATGGTGTCATTGGTATAACCTAAACTAACCTAATAAATAATAAAAAAGATAACTAAACCCAGTCTGTCCTCACCTAAACCCAACCTTAACCTAGCCTAGCCTAGCCTAACCCAAGGTAAATATAATTTAATTTCCTTTGAAAACCATACCAGTAATGTCACCATTTCTTGCTTTCATGAGAAAGCTTATGAGCTTTTCTGTATGATATGTATAGAAAAAATGGTCTGTGAAAAGGTGAAAAGGTATAGTATCACCAACAGATATGTCATCAACCACAGTTCATGTTGTGAATTGAGTTGATATCAAAAAAATATCATTCAGCACCTTATTGTTCTGCATTGTTTATTTGGCTTTGCATCAGTGACAGTTTTTACATGCATCAGTCATTGGACTGATAATAAATTTTTCAATATATTCAGATATGTTAGATGTACCCAGTCTGTATATGCAGTATGCCAAAATAAATTGTACCCTTTAGGTGACTGAAATGTATGAAAATAGCCTTTGAAACTCAGTAGAACTGGTTATTGGTTCAGTAAAATGTTGGAATTCAGTTGAGTATCATTCACCTTTTTGCCATTTGCTGCCATTTTTGCCAGCCCGGTTTTAAGCCAGGCAGTGTAAACTGCTTTAAATTGTTTGCTAACAATAATTGCAGCCAGTGGCTGATTGGGTTTGGTTCTCAGTACATTAAATGCCTTTTACTGAAGGAAATGAAACAGTCTGATTGAATATTGTTGATTGTGTTCATTATTTTCTAACATTTTCCAGATTTCATTTTAGTAATTAAATAATTGTTGGCAGCCACCTAAAAACTAGGTCTAAAAAATGGTGTAATCTAGCAGTTACCAAGTGCCAACCATACTCAGGTTGGGCTCTCAGTGGGTTCATTTTTGGCACTGCAGACAAATATAACTAAAACCACATTTGGCAGTACTGCCAGCAAGACTGGACACCTCCCAAGGCTGTCCTAACCCACAAACAAACAAACAAACAGTACTGCCAGCAATATGACCAAGAACTCACATGAAACAGGTTTGCATCCTGGAAAAAACTACAGAAGCACTTATAAAACCAGGAGGGATACCATGTACTGTAAGCCAGTTTGTTACATGCATCATCATTTGGCTATTTGCTCAGGTTAACAAAGGGTAGGAAGGCCATGACTGCTGGACCCAGAGATGAGCTTTTTTTATTAGGGCTGTTCAAATATGAATTCTCTCAAACATTCAAAACCATTGGGATGGTCACTATATGGTCCCATGACACATTAGAATATCTTTGCAGGTTCAATTACCATTGCTCTTGTCATGCATGCCTGCTCAACAAGCAACTTAAAAAGATGAAAATTTGCATCCTGGCTCTCCTTGTTTCTGTGCATACATGCCATGGGTTGTGTACATGCAAACTGGTTAATGGACTTCCATGAACATAGTGTAAACTGGAAACATGTTGAAAAAATGGTTGTCTTCCCAAGAACAAGTGGTTACTAAATACCAGTTGTGAGTCTGATAAAAGTTTAATGGGTTTATGACCAGAATGTTTGCAGCATAATGCATTTTCCCAGAAGTAACAAATGAACTTTTAGAGACTGTAGGAGTGGGATGTAGACCTTTGAAGACTTGAAAGTTTCAACAACAAAAAAAATGTGGAAAGACCCTGAAATGTTCATGAAGAGCCTATGGAACATCCCAAGGCTTGACACAACCTCTTTATGTCATCTTAACCATTGCTTTTACAAAGGAGTTGGTGATTTCCTTCGGCCAAGGGGGGGGGGGGGCAAAAAAAAAAAAAAAAAAATATTTTTAGTAAAAAATAAAAAAAAAAATATTCAAAAAAAAAAAAAAAAAAAAAAAAAAAAAAAAAAAAAAAAAAAAAAAACCAATTAAAAAAAAAATAAAAATAAAAAAAAAAAAAAAAAAAAAAAAAAAAAAAAAAAAAAAAAAAAAAAAAAAAAAAATAAAAAAAAAAAAAAAAAAAAAAAAAAAAAAAAAAAAAAAAAAAAAAAAAAAAAAAAAAAAAAAAAAAAAAAAAAAAAAAAAAAAAAAAAAAAAAAAAAAAAATTAATAAGAAGGGTGCCTCATTAATCTCATTTTAATTCTTAGTCAGGCTGTATATTGTTTGCACTTTCAACTTAAAAAACATGTCAAGACTGCATGCTGTCAAATTTGATTTCATAAATCACATGAAATGATACCAGACAAGAGCCTGAAACAAACTTAGGTTGTTCTGATATTGATATTGTCACCATAACAAGGCATTGTGCCTATTCAGCATTTCCTTGTTACTTATTGCAAAGCCCACTAATGTTATCTCCTCTTTCAGCACTATGGAATTTTTGCACAGTAGGCATGCCAGGTACTTCAAATTTTGCCTGGATGCCATTCCTGGAGAGTTTGTGTCTCTTGACACTAGCAGGTGAGCCCAGAACATGCCCAAGTGAAGCAAACAAAACTGACTTTTGGAAAACCCCAACAGAACTATTAAATTATATTCTGTATTTTAAAAAGATATGCTGTTTTTCATTGAGCCCACATAAAGTCTTTTTATCACAGCAGAAATGTCAACTCTGTATGTATCTACATTATGATCACCTAAAAAGACAACTTACAGCATTTTTTCATGTTTTGCTTTTGCTGTAGGCCAAATTGTTGATCAGCCAGTGTGAAGAATTTCTTTCCTTTCAGGATGACTCTGCTATTCTATGCAGTATCAGGCCTAGATCTCCTGAATAAATTAGACTTGATACCAGATAAGCAAGCCATCATTGATTGGATCTACAAGCAGCAAATCACATCAGAGACATGTGGTAAACATCAGCGCTTGTCATTTTGGTCATTTCGCCCGCACACATTTTTGGCCTGATTAACTTGCTCTGGTTTTTATAGTGAGTGCAGGTCCCTCAAGAAGCAAACAAACTTGATTCGACATTATCGTGCGCGAATCCATAATGCTATCCCTGCTATTCCAATCGCGACATACCTGTAATTTATCTTCACATTCGACGATCCAGTTCGACCTGTTTCTGCGTTCTTCGGTTTTTGACCTCGCCCCGCTCCGTGCCAGAGGGCGACCTGTCTCGGGCCGGCTTCCGGGGCTCTCCGGCCGGCTACACGGGCCGCCCGCTCGGCCAGTGGGACTGCAGCCACGTGACCATGACCTACACGGCGCTGGCCACGCTGCTGGTGCTGGGTGACGACCTGGCCGGCGTGGACCGGCCGGCGCTGCTGGCCGGCGTTCGCGCTCTCCAACTGCCCGACGGCAGGTCGGTGGCTGCGGATCCTCGCTGCCCGGTCCAGCAGGCGACAGCTGTATTTGGCAGGAGTCACGTGAAATTTGCTTTTCATGCGAGACAGTGTAGCTATGGTCAGAAGCGTCCCAAGACCTGGGGACGTGAACGCGCGATAGAAAACGAGCAGTTGAGGACCAAGAGAAAGGATCGGTAAGAGAATGGAACGTTTCACTCGTACTCTGTACGGACTCAGGATCAGTGGGGAGGACTTTCACAGACGTGTGTTGCGTGTGGTGTCCGTCCGCCTGGTTTCGCGCTGGTCGCAGTTGGTGCGTGCCGGCGAGTGCGGCTCACATTGTGCCACGCGGTACCCTGGTGGGCGATCTTAACGCTCCTCGGGCGGCGCAGCTTCCTGTCCAGCCTGCACGGCGGCGAGAATGACATGCGGTTCGTCTACTGCGCCGCCGCCGTCTGCTACATTCTGGACGATTGGTCCGGAATGGACCGGGAGAGGACGCGACAGTACGTCCTCGACAGCACGGTGAGCGGCGCGGCGGCTGGGGCGGGCGACCTAGCGGTCCCTACGTTCCACTTCGAATGTGCCAGGTTCCGGTCCGGCTAGGGACTGCGAAATTTCTTGCCTCGCAACATTCGGCGGTTGCACGAAAGGACGACGGCAGTCAGAAGCGTCGGTAAACAATTCGGGAATGTTCCGCGGTGCGCCAGGCAGAGTGGTGGTGACACAGAGAGCAGGATGACTTCGAATGCATGTGTCCATAATCGTTGGTTTTCGAACCTGTGTTGTCTCCCTCTGTCGTGAACAGCGAATTTATCAGGGCTGTTGTGAGAATCAAAGATACGTGTGGGCCTTGAAACGGTTAGATCCCTACAACGATATGATGGGATTTGTATTCTAAACAGCATCCAGTAAACTGTTGCGTGTGATGCCAGACATTCGTTTCTAGTTAGGGTTTAGCTGTCGTTAAGTAGGATTTCAGTCTTTAAGGGCGTGACATGCTTTTTTGTCAGCTTTCTTCAGGCGCACGTACAACACCCATTGACGCATTTTGCTATACTTCCAGCGCTACGATCACGGCATTTCGCAAGGTCCTCATCTAGAGTCGCATGGTGGCTCGACCTTCTGCGCATGCGCAACTCTGAGCCTAATGGGAGAGCTCGACGTGGCGTTTAGTGCGACTCAGGTACGCTTTTCGTTATTTTTTAGGACCAGATTGCGTAGCATTTGTTTGAGTCTGTTTCTGCAGTGTTTATTTTCGCCATGCTTTTGATATTTGGATCAACATTGAGAGTTGGCTCGACATTGTCGCTGGAATCGTCATGACCGCATATACGCATTTTCTGTTGACAGCGTGATAGTCTGGTGCACTGGTTGCTAAGTCGACAAGGCGAGGGCTTTAACGGCCGGCCGAACAAGCAGGAGGACTCGTGCTACACGTTCTGGATCGGCGCTTCTCTGCACGTAAGACCGCCTGCAACGTGAACGACTTACGAAAATTATGATAATTGGTTGGAACCAGTCCATGGTTTTAACGCAGATGAGAGTTTGGGCGGCAATGCAAATTTGCGAACAATGGTAATGCATTATTATATTTGAGGACCAGATTCAGTCCGCTTCAGATTCGAATAAGTTCACTCAAAGGCTCTTTTTATCGTTATACCCCTTGCTGTAGTATCACTGGTCACGATCGCCTGCGTGTGATCGCAGGCCATGTCGCACCTCATTCCATTGTATTTTTTTGCGTTTTTTTGCTGCTCATTGCTTGCAGTCATTTTTGCTTGTCCCTCCTCACCGTGATGCACGATACGTTCTATCGATGACTGTGTGTACGGCAGCTGTTGGAGGCGTACCGGTACGTGCAGACGGGTGCGCTGCGGGAGTTCGTGTACTCCACGCAGGACCCGATCACGGGCGGCCTCTCCAAGTGGCCTGGCCACGGCGCCGACCCCCTGCACACATATCTGGGTAACTGTCCGCGTAATGCCGGTGCATGTATGCGGGCAGCGTCGCGATGTGACGCTAAATGACTGGAGACTCGCACAAGTCTGTGAGTGCGATTTCGTATTGCTAGATATGAATACTGTGCTTTGTGTGATGCCTTTGAGTGGGTGCTGTTTTTGTTTTGTTTTGCTTATTGTTTGCCGAGAAAACTGGGCAGCCACAGATGTATGTTCGATAAGGCCAAGACACGGCCGCCAGCGGTTTGGACGTCTTGCACTGCCAGGCGTGGATCGAGGATTTTAGGGAAGTGGAGGCGCGGTTCAAAGGGACGATATTATAAGGGGGAGACATAATGCGACCACGGATTAACGCAGGTTATTTTTGTTTTTAATCTTCTGAAAAACGCTTGCAGGGGACGAGAATGCACCCCTGATCCGCCCAATCCGCGACTGATGGGTTTGTAAGTGAGAGGCATTGCCCTCCCTCCACGAAATCATGAAATCAATCGAAATCCCGTCATGAAGTCGTGTGCCCGTTCTCGCAGGCATCTCGGGCCTCTCGCTGGCCGGCCAGCCTGGCCTGAAGAGCATCCACCCGGCGCTGAACATATCCACCGACGCCGCGGGCGTCCTAGCGCGCGCCCACAGCCGATGGCAGAGCCTACCGCCGGTCCGACTAGACGACTGAGTACACGATCCGCCCGCGATGGGGCCACCGCAGCGCCCGCGCGGCCGCGCGCGGCGAGCGGTCGTGAGGCGACGCGTGTGGAGGCCCGAGGCGGCGCGTGATCGTGTCTTGAAGGCGGTCCGG
Organism: Capitulum mitella; assembly: GCA_030062745.1. Classification (NCBI taxonomy): domain Eukaryota; kingdom Metazoa; phylum Arthropoda; class Thecostraca; order Pollicipedomorpha; family Pollicipedidae; genus Capitulum; species Capitulum mitella. The sequence goes on along the minus strand of CP099840.1, from coordinate 1,515,277 downwards.
ATGGCTGGTGGACTGCAGTTGTTGCCATGGACCCACTGCGTTCGGTGCCGTCATGTGTTTTTAATACATTCTATTTTTAGACGAGGTCGACACTACCAGTCCTCTGTGGTATTTTGCTACTCGTTTGTGGACGTTGAGAGAAAAAGAAATAGTTGAAGTCATTTGGCTGATGAAGCATGTTGATACGAAACGTGTGATACGTACCTACAGACATAAAACATTGCGGACAACGGTCATTTGTTTATTTCGAAGAGACGTTTGGTGCTGAGGTAACGTCTGTGGACTGCGGGGACCAAATCTTTACCAGAAATGGCAAGTGTCAGTGGTTCAGTTTGTCTCCATGTCCACTTCTGGTCGCTCTGTGGCTCCTTTCTGCTGCCATTTCCTCCCAGATCTTGGCTGAAACATTTTGATCAACATATGGCGGCAAAATGAAAGGTGCTGTTCTGCGTTAGGACGAGATGTCGGATTAGGATAGTCAAAGACCACATTAGGTGGGTAGTGACCACCAATTTTCCTTAATCCTGGCAGCGGTGGAAATACACATTTTGGAGATAATGCATATGCAAAAATTCGCTCAAGTCTACTACAGGCACTGTTATTGAGGTCAAATATAGTACTGCAAAACGATCTGGTACATGTATTGGCGTCCTACAGCCACGCATCAGGTCCCAGTATCACAATGCAAAATATCGATTCGCCACTACCGCAGCCTCTCTGTTAACAACCTTGTCGACTTGATGACGGACCTTGGAATCCACGTGAAGCCGGCCCTGTCGGCTACTATGGCAGGACGCATCTGCTTATCAACCAGCTCGCAGCCGGGCGCCGCAGCAGCACATCAGGACCCCATCCGCTGCTGGATGCCGCCGTATGTCTGCAGAAGCCGCCGGAAGTCGTCGTAGGCGAGCGGGCGGCGCGCCGGCGCGTCCAGCACCTCGGTCAGCCGCAACTGCCAGGGCAGGTAGCCGAGCAGGGCGCGCAGCGGACCCAGCTTCAGCGCCAGCGCCGGGTCCGGCCAGCGGCGCGCGGCGCGCAGCTCGCCGCCGAACATGTGCCGGTCGATGGAGTCGGGCTGGACGCGCGCCGGCGGCCACCTCGCCGCAGAGCCGGCGCGCTGCCGCCACCATGTCGCCGACGCCGTCCGGCTCCCAGAGCAGGGCCACGGTCACACGGCGGCCGCCGCCGTCCCGGCCGCCGCCGCCGCCGCCGGCCGCGTCCTCGAAGACGACCGACGCCGGCGCCGAGCCGAAGAGCTGGCGCCGCTTGCGCTCCAGCGGCGGCCGCAGCTGCGCGTCGGCGCCGGCCCGCACCCGGCCACTCCGGTCGTAGACGCTGACGTACTCAATGCCGTAGGCCAAGCTCCAGAGGATGATGTCGGCGAGAGTCTCCCAGCAGATGGCTGACTCGACCACAATCACGCCCATGTGCTGCGGCCGTTTCTCCAGCCGCTGGGCGTCGGTGGTCATTGTTGCTAACGGAGGCGTGTGATGACCGGGTAAAAACAAATTGAGTATTGTTTGTACTGCCTGACAAGCAATCTCTGCACACGTGAACAGCATGTGGATGATCTTCAACAGTGTCTTGTAGATTGCCTCTTTTACACTGAAATGAGTAGCAGACATGTTTGTAGGCTGCTTGGAACCCTTGCTTTTGTCCATTCTTAGGAACCTGAAAGAAGCACATTATGGATGTCAAGAAACTCAGATTAAAAATTGTCATACAGAATATTTCATGAAACATGTGTAACTATTCCAGTACATTGTGTTAACAGGTAGACCCTCAAAAGAAGCAAGGAAAAGGGCAAGCATCACACTTCTGAAATGACTGTTGAATAGAAGGAAAACTGTCTACACATGCACAATGTATGTTTTTGCAGCACATGAGTAGGCAGAGACAAATCCCTGGGCATGAGACTGTGCACACCCTTTGCAGTTATTTTTGAGCAAAATTGCCCCCTCCCCTAAAAAAAGTTAACAGGAGGTTTGGTAACTGGTTAAGATCTGCTAGTAAAATTGTCCCATTACTTACTGTCCTACAACACCACACTAGCATGGTCCCAATGCATAAACTATGTCTATTCCATGGCATTCTGTGAATCTTGTACAACATACACTATGGCTTTCAATCCACAAATTATGGGGCATCTAATATGATATGGTCAAACAGCAATGGCATAACATTTCTTTTCACTGAAGCAGAAGGTATGTGATGGAAACATTACTGGTGTTCCCTGACATCTGACATGAATTCCTCACAGCTCTCATTTGCTACTGTGTGACAACAGGTCTGAAAACTATGCCCCCACATATTTTGGAACCTGCTGTTCAAAGATAGCTTTATATCTCATCTTCTGCCCCTTTGCAGCTGATGGCATGGAAATCATTCCACATGTGCTGAGGCATCTTGCATGCACCATTCATGTACACCTCCTCAAGCCACATGCTAGTCCTGTTTCCAATCAGCTTCTTGGATATTGCTATCCAGTTTCCCCATGCATGTTCTGTTCCAGAATGCTCTAAAAGCAACTCAACCCATCAGATGCTGGGCATGTTTGGAGGGCTGTCACCTTTAACACAGGGGATCCTTGCAGCAGACATATGACATTATGGCATGATGTTAATGGTAGGTGTCTAGGCCAGGCCTCTAGAATATGTTCTCAGGGTCCAGCTGGTCTACAATAGGCTTCAGGCATCATATATATGTGCTCTGTTGGGAATTTTCAGCAATCTAAGCACATATTTGCCATTATCAGTGGTGACACAATGCTGGGGAGGACAGTGGTGACCATGCACAACAAAAAATTTTGACTCCCAACATACCTGATGTCAGATGATATAGTTTGGAGTTTAGAGTTTAACAACAGAGTTTCATGATCCTTGCTGAATCCTTTTCTTTTGTTCCCAGCATTCCAATGAATGTGGCTTTTGGACATACTGCCTTCTGCTGCTAGAACTCTTTTACAGATGCCAACCATACTGCTCAATTTCCAGTTGATTTCCTCAACCCAATTCAATCAATGCTATTTTTTTGCTTTGTCCCCTTTTCTCTGCTTTTTTGAGACATTGGCTGTTGTCATTTTTTCTCATGACCTTGTAAAGGTGGATTTTAATACAAAGTCTGACAAATTTTAGGGGGCACACATTACCAGCTTGTGGTGTGGTATATTTCATGGTGGGAGCTACTGTTCTGCAGAGTGTAAACAATTTGTTCCCATAGCCTTTATTGGTGTAATGGTGCCTAACCCACAAGCTCATCTATTAAATTCTGGTCACAAAACTAAGCAGTCTTGTGAGGTTTTACAAAAAAATGCTATGCCAGCTATGCCAACAGGCATAGCTGACATACTCATAGAAACTAACAATGAATCCCATTCTACCCTCAAGGCAAAACCAATGCTAGGCAACAGCTACATTATCTGCACTCATTTACATTCTACATAAACAAGCTTCTGCCTGATTCTGACACTAACTGAATCTACACTGAGCCAATTTGGAGCCTTAGCACTTTTCATGTTTTTTTCGTGACACACACACTGCATTCTTGTGCATTTTTCACTCTATATTATTTGCATGTTAGTGCACAGTAAAACTGCACACAGAAATGAGTGCAAACTGGATGGATTCACTTCTTACCGGACTAAAACTGAATTCTCTCCCTAAAAACTGCTCTGGGCCCGAATCGGAATCGATCCCCTGCTCTGGATGCTGAAAGTAAATAAGCCTTTTCACGAACCTTGGATTCTGGCCGAAGTGACACACTTAGTAAAGTTTACCACTTTGTACGTAGCAAACATGAAATGCCGACGTGGACATCTCTCCAGCATCTTTCCTTCTAAAATGTCTCTTAAGCGCCATGTTTGCGTTATTTTCAAGAGCACATTCAGCACATCAAAACTGACAGAATTGTAAATTTACTTTTTTGGAATATTTCGAGCCTTTTACAAAGAGTGTTGCCAGAAGATTGTGATGTTTGATGCTATGTATTAGGACAACTATTTTCTTAAACACCTTAAATAAGATGCAATTGAGCCACCGTTTCCCTTCAGGCATGCACGCCATTGTCAAGTCTCGTGAACCCGACAAGCAGCTGACATAAGAAGGATGTATGTTGTAGAGGCCAACAAATAAGTCAATATTTTTTCGTAGACTACACCAGGTCTTAAGTGATTAAGACATTAACTGGTTTTTTTACCCATTTATAATATGGAATGGGTTTTGCACATAAAAAGTAGAAAAGACCAACGTTCCAGTTTTTTTATAACTTGGCAACAGCTGAGCGCTCTGGGTGCCCTTCGTGTCGCCTAGCAAACAACAAAATCAGCTGTGCCTCCACAGTGTTTACCCGGAGGTTACCAGTTGGTGTAATTCGTGTGAGAGGTCTCAGTGAGATCTGTGTGCATGGTTAATTTACCGTGTGTATTTTGGTGTGCATCGGGTAATGTTTGCGGGTAGATGATCTCATACTGATGAACACCAAAGGAGTGAAGCACGTTTGTGTACCAGGTAAGTGAATGCGACCGAGATTATGATGCTGGTTCCCGTTCAAAGCTCGGTGCTTGTCTCAACAGAATTTCACCAGAATTCGTCTGCTTTTCACGGGTGATTTAGAAACAGTCACTTCCATCAAGAGATGTCTGTTTTTCACAACCACTTTGAACTAGTTCAAAGCATGATGAAGAAAGTATGGGCTAGTAAATAAGTTAATAAATAAAGTTTTATAGTTGATAGCTAGGATATAAATTTATAGTTCATAGCTAGTAAACAAATGATGTTTTATTTTGAGTTATTTCTTGCTGATTAGTGACAGTTAGATTACTGTTAATTTTATTTTCATTTGAAACAATCCCACTGATATGTGTACTGCATTGTCTTGAAATATATGCATGTTTTACAACCTGCCCCATTATATTCACCTATACACTGGGGAATCAAATCATTAACAGCTGAGTGTAAAATGCCATTATAGATGCATGTGGTTTCTTACTGCAAAGTGAATATGGCAGCTCAAAATGATGCACCTGCTTGGAAGAGGTGTGCTCCTGGAGGCAGTCATCTCAGTGCTCATGGGGCATTGCATCAATGCATTGCATCAAGCATCTTAGATGCTTATGTATATATTGTTTTTGATATAATTTCAAATGAGGCCTCCTCATATGATTTGCTTTGGCATTTGTGATGCCTGTAGTATTTTATAACAATGAAAAACATTCTTAACATTACATTTTTATCTTAAAAGCTGTGGCCAAAAGACACAGCTCTTTCATCTGAGGCAGTTTGGTACAGTGTGAATGCTATGATGTCTTCTGCTTTTGTTATTTTTGTTTACCACTGCTAAATTTTTGTCTGTTGTTTCACTGTGTACCTATGCCTAGGACCAATGCTGCAGCTATAAATGACAATTTTTTGCCTAAAGTCTCAGTTGTCAGTCCATTGCATTTTCATGGTAGGCCTTGCAAATGACTGAAGATAATGTCTGTGCATTATTATACTTCTGGTTTTCTAGAAACATTCCCTCATTTTGTATACTTTCATATTCAGTGACATATTTGTGGAGGAGGAAGAGTCATGGCATTCAGATCAGGGATGTATACAATGGAGTGTTTGATTTGAGTGGATTCTAGGACAAAAAATGTGGTGATAGAAATACTCATGGCTTTCTGGTGAATTGGAAAGTAAAGTTGTGCCATGTGCAGTGTATTACAAAAGCCCTATGGGTCTGGCTTTTTGCCTTTTAGACTGGCCAACTGGGCCAACCCTTGGTGCTATTGAAAGTTTCCTTAGCTATCATGGGGCAGTCATATATTGACTGTCATTTCATTTGTGAAGGATACATTGGTATTGGTTTGAAACTGCATTAGCAAGCTATAATCTTTTATGCCATTTTTTTGTTGTGTAAAAAATGGTGAGTGACTGAAAATTTAGGACTATGCATCTATGAGTTCTACAATATTTTGCCTTTATTTATGCCAAGCAACTTCTTTTGAACCATGTTGCATGCCTAGATACTGAAGTGTTCAGGAAGAACACTTGCACAAAATTAAACAATCTTGTGGTTGCAACAGTACATGTGGCCCTGTACTGTGCAGGTAAAGTAATGCTTTTGCAGTGATTCTGACTGACACTTAATACCTTGTCATCCCTTAGATGTGAATGATAAGTTACATTGTCTGATAACCTGTGACAAAACAGGCAAATAAGGAGATAGAAGGTTGGGTTAGAACCTAAGGTTAATGAGTCCCATCTAATGGCTCCATATTTAATGGATGTTTTTGTTGTTTTTATTGTTAAATGTGTTGCACATTGCTCTCAGCTGTGGGTGTCTCTGAATACATGTTGCACCTGTTAGCTTTCAGTCATCATATCTAACAACATATATCATTGCTTTTCTTTTAGGAAATCTGTCAACAGTTCTTGTTAGGTGTCTGGTCCTCATTCATTTGCATGGTTTGGTTTGTCAGTCATTCATCATTATCTCCACGAGTTGTGCTGCTGTCCTGTTCATCATTGACGTTCAAGGAATGGAAACGTAAGCTGCCGCTAACAATGGCACTGTGACGCCATCCGAGCGGGCAGATTAGCGAGATATTGACCTCATCAGGTGGTGGGCAGCAGGCGGCTTGAGATGGCCTGCTTATCTTGCTAGTGCGCAGGCCGAAAACTATCTTCTGTCTGTCTGAGTCGGTACCCAGGCTGAAAACTACGTCCAGTCCCTCTGAGTCTGTGCCCAGGCTGAAAACTACTTCCCGTCTGTTGGAATCCCTGCTTAGGCCGAAGCCTAAGCCTGCGCTGCGTGTGTGTCGTGCCGAATTCCCCCTAGTGGTAGTCATCTGGTTTAAGGGTGCCGTCGTAATCTCGTGGTCGCAACTGAACTTATGCTGCGGTTAGCAGCGCGTTGTTTCTGAATTTTCCCGTATTCCGTGCCGCGCTAACTACGTACTTTTATCGCAGCGTGTCGTGACTGCCAGTGGCAGTGCGGACTTCAAACGTGCCTTACAGTGCGGCCTTTTCCGGTTGTACGCTGCGCGCTGAGCTGTGTCGAATTTCACTGCGGTGCAGCCGCGTGTGACCGCCGCGGTCCTACGTTTCCGCACAAAGACAAGCGTAAATTCCAGGATTTTATCCTGGACCCTTGCCGCCGCATCTCTGTAGATCATCCGACAGGGACACGTGCTTTTGAAGCATTGGAGACCATTCGTTTTTTACAGTCGCCACAAAGTATATCATTGTGAAGGTACTTAAAGAAGCATAAAATGGAACTTTGCGCAAAGCTTTAAAAAAGTTTACTCGCGCCCACTCTTTTATGAATTTTGCTCCGTTGCAGTCAGGTTAGTAAATGAGTCCTGCCAAGGTGCGCCATTATTCAGAACATCGTCGCGGGAGTCTTCCGAAGAATGATTTATGCCACCATGCCTCTTGTCTGTCCCCGTCGCTGTAGCACACGGCTGTCCCCCGGCAGGGAGCGGCCGGGTCGCCGCGTTCTCGTCTCGTCTCGGCCCGCTGGCCGTCTGTTGGCGGCCGATTGGCAGCTGTCGTCAGGCGGAGTTCACGTGCCGGACGGCGGCGGAAACGGCCCGTGCGGGACCGCCCACAGCCGCTCCGGCAGCGAAGACGGCCGGCCGGGCGGCGGTCAGGCGGCCGGCCGCCGCTCGGCAATGGCCCGCCCAGACCTGACCTGCGAACTGTGCCTGACCGCGCGCGGCCGGCCGGCCAGGGCTCGGTCACGCCGCGTGCGCCGTCACGCGGCGCCGGCGGCCCGTGACGCGCCGGCGCGCACGCAGCAGCGCGGCGCTCTCTCACGCGGCCGGCGCCGAGAACGCCGTATGGAAACGCGGCCGGCGCGGCGGGCGGTCGCGACCGGCGGCGGCCCGGCCGTCCTGGCGCCGCCGAGGAGCGGCCGGCCGGCGCCGCCCGGTCTGCGCGCCGTGATGGAGCGCGCCACGCGCCGAGCGCCGTGCTTTGTCGCCGGCGCCGATCGTCGTCGACGCTGACTTCCGGTCGTCCGGCCCGCACGCGGACAAAGCGGCGGCTGTGCCCGACGCGAAGTGTGGTCCTGGCAGCTGTAGGCTTCTTTACAGCCGCTCTTGTGTGCGGTCAAGAGAGGCGTTGTTCGGTGGCTGGCGTGGACTGTGAACATTGCGCTGTGGTGGAATTTTAGTGATGGGTACCCTTCTTTAGGTGGCGAATACTGTTCGGTACAGAACCTAGAAATCGTCCTGGATGCTGTTTTCATTCGTCTGCCTGGCACGGTTGGCTTACCAGGCAGTCATATGAAGTTGAATGAGGGGAAAGCATGACCACAAGGCATAATAATGTATGAAGGAAGTGAAGTTTGATAAATGAACCTTCCGAGGCGGATGGAGCATGATTGGGAAGAAAACGAAGCAAAATGTCGAACCTTAACAAATAGCGTTTTTGCGATCTTTTCCACGCTTCATGTTGACACAAGTTTACTGGAGACGGTTGGTTGGTAATTCAAGATTGTTTTCCTCAGAAATGAAGTGGGGGGAATTCCAAAAAATGTATGTTTGGTGGGAAGGACTATTTTTTGTTAGAACTGCTAGCAGTTTTGAGTCAGTGATTCCCGTGAAACGTCGAAAACGCATTACTTGAAGTCGGCAAGAAGTTTGGGCGGGCAGGTCCCCGTGCCGCTCCTTTGTTCTTCCCTTGATGTCTTGAAGACAAGCTTCGTTTTCAGTGATTGCATGTGTAATTCGTCATTGCACTTCTCCGAATCATTTGTTACGTTTTCCCGTCAGTTGCTATCAAAGTATATCTGAGATGAATTGTAGATGTGCTGCTATTGTTCTCTAATGATATTTGAGCTCATACATCGCATTGTATGAAAACCCCACACATCACACCTGGCTATTTTTCACTTTTCCAACGGATGCATCCCATCAACAGAAATGCCATGCATAGCGATTGGTGGCACCTGGTCTGGGGCGATCATGTTCATTTTCGATTTCGGTTATACAAGACCTCAGACTTTGTTGACCTTACTTTTAAATGGACAAGGAATGGCCATCGCCCTAATCACGGTTTATGGCCTTATTGAACAGAATGCGTGAGCAAAAGAAAACGATAATAACTAAAGAAACCCCAGACTCATGTTGCCCACCAGAGTCCCGAACTTTAATCACTGCGATGCACCATATTGGTCCCTGGTCTTGGTGGGATGGCTGGTCGAAATAGACATGTCACCACGGGCCTACATTTCGCATCCTGTTTAATCCATAATTTGATCCAGTTTTTTGCGTCCTTGGAAACAGTCGATCTGAATAACATGGCATCAGGGAAGTCAGTTCCATTTCCCTCAGTATTTAGATTTCAGGCTTTATTTTCTCACGGACATATCTGCGTCGGTTTGACGCCAGCCTGATTTACGACGTCCCTGAATTGATGGCAGTGTTTATTCGCTGGCGAACGATCGCGTTGTTTTCGCTGATGACGGTCAGATCTGGCCCAGTTTCCGTGCCGTGTTTTTTCTTCACGTAAACACGGGCGCCGGCCGGTGTTCCGCCTCTGAAACTGTCGCACCATAGCGGAGCCCTGTTAGGCCTGGCTGCCAGCGGCCTAATCCCCGGCCGGCGGCCGGCTATCGACGCGTGAAGATAGGGCGGGCGCGGCGCCGGCGGCTGGGCGCCGCTGACAGGCGTGCGGTGCGCTGTCGCGGGCCAGCCTGCGCCTGTCGGCCGGAGCCGCCGGCCGCGGCACGGCGCTCCCGCCGGCCGGTGTCGGCTAATTGCGGAGGTGGCCGGCCGGGGCGACTCGAGAGCGGGCATTGATCGCGCCGGCCGCGGCCGCGCCGCTGAGTGCGCCTGCACCGGGCGGCAAGGCCGGCGGCGCGCGCTGCCGCCGCGGCGCGCGTGCGTGCCAGCCCAGCTGACGGCCGGCGGCCGCGCGGCGCCGCCACAAAGACACCAGCCGTCCGGCGAGGTCAATCAATCGCGTTGCGTCGCCGGAGCGCGCTGACGGCTCGAGCTGGTGCGCGCCCAGTGTCGGCCAGGGAGCGGAACAGCTGACGGGCAGTGGCGGCCGCCTCGCGAGAGGCACATATGGTCGCGGCTCTCGACGTCTTCTGAGTACGGGTGAGACGCACCTGGCGTGCGACACGTGAAAGCGGAACGGCTTTCCGGGCCTGACGTGACCTTGTGATGCGTCAGCGATGTTTTCATTTTATCGCTTTCTTATGGGTGAAATTTTTTCGTTGTTGTGTTATCTTGTGACAACATCTGACGTCAAACGCAACGGAAGAATGGGTGGTTCACAAGTATGACGGTGTTGCCAAGTAAACGGCCTTTCATATAAGTTTCTCTGGCGTACAGTGCCTGGCTTAATGGCCGACTGGAAATCGCCTCCGGGCTGGGCTTCACAAAATATGCAAGGTGTCTGGGAACATGGTGCGTTTTTCTCATGGCATTGAATAAGTACCGTAGAATGCCAGCTATTAAACGTGGATTTTCCGCCCAATATTGCGTCATCTCCTTTATGCAGGTATACCTTACGCATCGTCCCGTGAGAGAGCTGAAATAATCATTTCCACTGCGATACCGTGTTTTTACAGTTCACGCTTACGTGTGTTTTCTTTGTATGCTGCTTCGCCTTAGAAAGATCCGTCTGGTGATATTTGTAGCCTCAGGAAGTCGTGAAGCATTCTTTTCCCCACCGAGGACGTTTGTAGTGGCGCTTTCGTGAAATAACGCAGTAGACCGTGCAGTTTCCCTGGCTATGCGACCTGTTGTTTCCTGATGCACGAAACCGAGCACTCATTAGGATCAACAAGGAACGTTACATCAAGGGCTGCATTGTATTTACCCTCCACGACACTGAAAACTAAGTATGTATGCACGGCTACTCAACTGTAAGGTGTTTTTAGGCTCAGGCATTTTAGGAGCCTTTGTTTTCGGCCACGAAAGCCCCTAAATCAACCACATTTTCTGTCGTCTTTGTCGTAGCATGTATGCTTTGCTTTATTTCCGTGCGAACAATTTTTCTATTCTTATTTTTTGACCATTTGTACATTTGTACATCTCGTACTATGAACAGCTCCGCGCCCTTTACTTTGTGGCTCTTCGTCGTTGCTACCGAGGAAAGGTGATCTTGAAAAGGCAGTACCAAGTTGGAAAGCAAATGTGTCATTTGTTGTGTATTTTCGGTAACGTTTTATTCGTTGTATGACGTGCTGTTCGTGTGGTGTAAATGTTGCCATCCTGCCAATATTTTCTTTTGTTGTTTTTATCACCGCTAACTTTTCTTCGCATTAACTGCATGAATTATGTCTGTAATTCTCAAGCCGTACACGTCGAATTCATGGTACATTCCTGGAAGTTATGGAGATACGAGTGATATGATTTCGTGCGGTTTCCTTTGTGTTGTGGGCGCAACGTTTGCCCAGTTTCATGTCTTTTGTGCCATTATTTCTTGTCGAGTAATTTGCGCGAATGCCAGGCATTACGTTCTTCAGTGAACTCATCCGTGCCCTGTGGTCCTAATTACGTTATCAGTCCGGCGCCGCCAGTCGGACGAAAGGTCGCGGCAGTTTCCGGAAGTGGCTCTGTTCCGGTCACGTCCGCGGCGCTGTCAGGCACGGCGACTGTCGGCCGCTGGCTGAGCGGCGCCGTCCTGTTCCAGGCGGGCGGCGGGCGAGTTGCTGAGGCGGCATGCAGGACCAGAGCGGCTCGACCGGCCTGCCGAGCGCCGCCATGGCCGCCGAGACCGGCGCCGAGACGCCGCTGCGCCACGACGAGAGGTCAGTCGCGGCGGCCAGAGCAGGTGGCGGCCGCGGGACGAGAGCGGAGCCACGCAGCGGGGCGGCAGATGGCCGCGACCGGACGACAGGAGGGCGCTGAGTGGGGGCGGGCAAATCGCTGCCCGGGACGCTGAGGTGAAATGAAACGATAATCTCTGCTGTGTGAGGGCGGCAGGAGGTCGGTGTGTACATCGGCTCGATGGTGATCACTCTTAGAAAGCGTGCTCGACTGCTCAGCACCGTTTGGGGATTGCAAAGACCTTGGGCAGGTTGAGGATGATGTATGATTCACCGGGGTGTGTTCGGTATTGATGAGTTGTGAGTCAGACACTTGACGACGAAAAGGCCTCACCAGTTTGTTCTCCTTTCGCCTGGGAGACATGCCAGCCCTGACGTGCATCGCAACAGCGTCTGCTACTCGTGGATGTGGCCTCCCTCTCTCGACCTCCGTCAGTGGGCGTGGCCTCCCTTCTCCTGCCGCCCGTCACGAGGCGTGGCCTCCTCCCTGGCCGTCGTTCGGTGGGCGCGGTCGCCGTGTTCTGTCGCGGCTGCCGCGACCGACCGCGGTCCGCTCGCTGCCCGCCGGCGCCGCGCACCTCGCAATCACCGGCCGCAACCTCAAGGCCCCGCGTGGGCAGGTCCTCCGGGCGGAACGGCCGCCGTCGCGCCCTCCGCCCGATTGGACGCCCGCCGAGGCGGTGCCGCGCGGCCACCTCCTCCGCCGGCGTCACTCTGCGGACACGCGCCGCCGCCGGCGACGCGGCGCTGCGTGCACGCTCGTGCCGCCGCGGCGAATCGGCTCGCGAACGGCGTCCGCCCGGGCGGCTCCGGCCGGGAGGTTCGCGCCGCGCTCCGGCCGCCCGCGGCCGGGCCGACTCGCGGGCGTCAGTGTCGTCCGGCCCGGCCGGCCGTGCGAGCTCCGTCCGGCGCGGCGCGTGCGTTCCGCTCGCTCCGGTGCATCACTCGCGTGCCGGCCCCGCCCGGTCCGGCGCGTGCGTCTGCAGGCTCCGTCTCGCCCGTGGGCACGTGAGTATGAGCGGCGCTGGGTGGTGAGCTCCTCTGGCAGCGGGGATGCGGTCGGAACGGAGCCGGGCCGTCCTCAGTTGCCGTTCGGGTCGGTCCGGGGCTCATCGGCGAGCCACTCGGTCTCTTCTCGGGAGACTGGCTCGTATGGCGAGCCATCCCGCGAGAACGGCTCGTAAAGCTCCGCCCCGTCCCACGAGTGGTAATCGCAGAGAGCCGCTCGACCGTCGCCGGAGGACGCGCCGAAGGAGGCCATCTCGCTCCGGAAGAGCGGCGGCGGACGGCCCTGTCTGGCGTGGGGTGGTCGTGGTCGCCGGGCGGGCCGGCCCAGCACCTGGGCTCTGTCTCCGGGCGGCGGCGCGTGAACGCTGCGATGCCGTCGCGGCGTTCATCACGCCACTGCTGGCCCAGCAGGGTGGCACTCTGTTTCCACCCGCCGAAGGCTCATGTCACTGGCCGGTTACTATGCGCAGGGGTGTGAACCTCGCGCGTCTGGAAAAAAGAGTCCGAGTTCCAGCAGATCTCGGCCACATCGCTGTGTGGCCGAGATCTGGTGAATCGGTGATAAACATTTCTCCATGGTAACTGTGGCAGCCGTCAAACGATAAGGTTACAGTGGTGGTTAGGCCGAATTTGGTTGTGTTTTGTCCACTGACAAGCTAAGAATTGCGTGCTTGTAACGCATTGGTTCGACGATGCGTTCCCGGTACATCATTTGTGCATGCCGAGTGTCATGGTATCAAATTCTCTGTCGAACAGAAAGTTTGCCAGAACCAGCAAGAACCATGCATGGTTCATATGACCAAAAGCCTGGGAAATGAAAAAAACGATTATGAGTTTAGCTGGAAACCTCTTGCGTATATTCGCACCAACCAGCTGCAGTTCACCATGGGAAGAGCGGTGAGCCGTGCGCTGACCAGAATGACTCCCTTTTACGGCGGCGTGGGGCGGCCCGGGAGATAACATTCCGCTCCTGCCGGGCGGACGACTTTCCGCCCAGTCACGCCGGCCAGGCGGAGCCCGCCGACTCAACAAGGCCAGCGGCGGGCGGCGCCGGCCGGCCGCACCTCGGCTGCAACTTTCTCCGGCGCCGCGGCCCGACGCCCGGCCGACACGGCGCCGGCACGACGCCGGCCGTGCGCCCCGGTCAGCCCGCTCGCTGCGCCTCCGCCGCGGTCAGCTCTGCCGTGCCCCCGGGGGACGGCGAGCGGCGCACGGGCCACGCCCGACCGCCGCTGTCCGGCCGCGGAGAGCGTCAGGACTCCGCGCCGTCGCATTTGCTCCTCCCCCCCCCCCCGTCTGTTTTTTCAGATCGATGTCGCCCTGGCCTCCCGGCCGGTTCGGGCCGATCTGGCTGGCGACGTGGCGTGACTTCTGGAGCGGCCCCAGCTGTCGGGTTTGAGCCGCCGGCGATGTCTGAGCCGCAGCTATTCAGGCTAAATCAGCTGCAGAGGTGCTTAGCCGCTCAGGATTCTTGTCTAACTGGTGGTGTCTGACGTCGTGTGGACGAACCGACAGTGGCAAAGAAGCGAAGTGACAAGTTTATGAGAGTCCAAGAGTATGGTGTTTGATTCGAAGATCGGTACCTGGAACTTGAGTAGCGGTCCACTGTTCGTGCTTAGTTGTGCCTTGGAAGGGCAGAAACACCATTGCTAGCGTATTTTACGCCGTTTTCATAGCGTCCAGGATGGTAACAAAACAAAGAACCTGAGCCTGTCCTCAGCCGCCAGCGGCGCTAAACATTTACGTTACATCGGCATGCCGCTGGTTCCGCTCAGTCCTCACCAAGACAGCCGTCGGTGTGTCTCCGCTTGCCGTGGCTCCTCTCTCTGTGCCGGTTCCGTCTCCGACCCCGCCCTGTCGGCTGGTCTTGACCCGGTCGGAAGGCATTCAAGGTCGGCTGTTGGCCTCCGTCGTGCCGCGGGCGCAAAAAGGGTCTCCCGGCCGGCGCGGCCGTGACCGTGGCGGCCCTTGTTCGGACCCGGACGCCGCTGCCCACGCCTGATCAGCGCCGCGTTCCAGCCGGCTGCCGCTTGTTAGCGCTGGCAGCGCTCGCCGGCGGCGAACGGCAGGGAGGCTCATCTGCCGATAGGCCGAACGAGGAGAAAGAGCGTATTTTTGCGGGCGCGTGTGAAAATTGGGTCGGTTGTTTTGTTTTTCTGGGAGTCAAAGTTCTGATGCATTGCCGCCATTGCCGACCCTAATGCGACAGGGGCGGCCAATTATCGATAAGTGGCCTAGAGTAAAACTACGTCGCCGCCTGCAACGAACGATTTTCACAACGTGCGGCGTAGAACGGTATTATTTACGTGCAGGAGCGGCGTCGTCAGCCGAAAGTGTTTCTCCAGTGCCAGTCGTCGCGGATGATTGACTTGACCACCCGACCGCGAATGCAGTCCTTTGACCTAAGTGACGTGCTCGCGTCGCGGTGTTGCCAGGTGCGGTTCTGGCTGTCACCGCGCCATCTCGGACCAGTCGGGTTTTGTTTGTGCCGACTAAAGTCAGCGTCCGTGGCGTGGTGTGTGTGGCGCCATGTGAACATTTTGGCGGGACAACAATACCGTGGCGCCTCTGATGATGGGTTATGCGTACGCGTTGTTACTGTCAGAACAAACAGTGCCAACCGTGGTTTACGAATTAAAGGACATTTACATTCTCCATATTTTTGCTGCCTGCTATCGTTTCCTTTGTGGAATCTGAAAACATATCATACTCCATCTGTGTTATTTGCTTTCCAGGGTTTTATTATCCCATACGTCTGATTCTCTCTCCCACGTGACGTCACCGGGCCATTGTTCCGAGCAAGTGGGTCTCGTATGATCCATTGTTCACTCTGCACCGGCCGCTCTCTCCGGCGATCGAGTGCGCTCGTGCCGGCGGCGCCGCGGCGGGGCCAGAGACCGGCGGCCGTACTCCGTGTCGCGTGCCGGGTCACGGGGATCGGATCGGCCCGCGCCGCGGCCGGTCACGCGGCTCCGATTCGGGCCTCTTGACTGGGCGGCGGCGGCCGAGTGCCGGCGCCCGGGCTCTGGAGAGGACGCCGGAGGGCGGCTGCCGGCCGGCACTGGGTCACGAGCGGCGGGCGGGCGTGATGCCGGCCGGCGATGGCGCCGCACGCCGCTGTTGAGCCTTGAACGGCGGGAGGAGCCGGCCGCCGCCGCCGCCGCGCGGCTGGCCCCTGGGTCGCGGCACTGCGGCGGACGGGTGGAGGGTCCGTGTTGTCTGAGGCCTCAGGGGACTGGCGCGGCCGCGGGGTCCTGATCTGGGTGGACCGGGCCGGGCGGGGTGATACAGGGTGGTACCCTGTTCGGGATCTGGACAGAATCGGGTTGGGCTGACTGGGAACGGACCACTGTTAGGGGTCCTGATGAACTGGGTCTTTGAAGTTTCCTTGGTGGGCATCGTTTCTTACGTCTGGAACACAGGTCAGACTGCCCCCAGACAGGGGCCTATTTGTAGCCCTCTTTCATCCGCATCTCCCACTGACCTCCTCCCAAAGTGTGCTATTCTCCGGAGCTGGCTCCGCGTCCCTTTGTGGCCGTCTCTGGCCGCGCCGGTGGCCCAGCGGTGGGGCCGGCCCATGATGGGTTCGGCCGGACACGGCGCGAGTGGCCGCCATTGACTGGGACGGGTCGCCGCGGGGTACGCGCGGGACGTGGGCGGCCAGCGCGTGCTCTTGACGCGGCGCGGGACGGCCGACGAGCGCAGGTCCGTGGTCTCTGCGGCCACGGAGGGCCAGGCTGCTGGCTGAGACGGCCGGCGGCGCTCGGCCGGATTTATTGACGCGGCGATCTGCCTGACGACGGCGCGCCGTCCTCGGTACCCAGACGGATTACCGGCGCTTTTTGCCGGCGGGTCCTGGCGAATCCGGCCCGGATCTTGCCGGCTGATGGATGCACCGGTCCGCCGTGCCCGGTACCCGTTAGCCCTCCCCAGGGACGCCCGCGCCTTTGTGCCACGCTGTGGGAAGTCGCTGTGCGGCGTTCGCATGGGCTGCAGGTGGTGAGTGGCGCGGTCGACTGCCGCTGCAGACGGCCTCCCCCGCGGCGGCGGGAGGCGACCTCCTGTGCTCTGCCGGCCCGGGGCACGATCCGCCTGGCCTCTTCCCCACCGAGGCCTGCGGTCGAGAACGACGTGAGGCGTGGCGGTGTTTACGTTGCCGCGTCCATCGCGGAAGTCTGCCGTCTTTGTGCTGCCGGTCTGCCGAGCTGAGAGCCTTGCGTGCGGGAGCCCGGCGGAACGGTCCGCGCACCGCAGCAGACGACAGCCGGACCTGGCCGCTGAACATGACGGCCAGATGTGACGTCGGCAGGCCGACGTGTGACGTCAGCGTGTGACATCATCGTGTGGCGTCGTGCGTCGATGCCGTCCCATTTTTGCCAGCGCGCAGCGGTGGTCTGGGCGACTCATGGACACCTGTCCCACTCGCTCTGATTTTGCGCGGGAGTCCGGGAGAGCGCGCTGCGTGGGGCGCGCTCGTGCCGCGCGCGGCCTACGCCGCTGGTTACCCCCCCCCGCGAGATCAGCCGCAGTATTGATCGTCCCCCCCCCTGTCCTCGCCCCGCCGAACCGAGTTGCGCCATTTCGCCGCGTCCTCCAAAGAGCGGCTATTATTGGCATTCCTCTGCGGCGGCGACGTGACCGGCCGGAGCCCCCGGGGAGTCGGCTCTCCGGCCGTCGCCGATTGCGGCCGCGATCGGCGCCGCGACTATGTGGCTGTGTGGCTCTGCCGCGCCCCGGACCGCGCGGCCCGGCGGCGGCGGCGGCGGCGGCCGGGGGCTCCGGCGCTGCTCGGGCTGTCGGCAGTCGGGCCTGGACCTGCCGCCGGCGACGCCCGGTCGATGCCGCCGACTCAGGCAGTCAGCGGGCCGCGGACTGATCCTGGCGGTCATCCAGCGGTGCGTCCAGCGACGGCCGGTGTGGTCATTCGGCTGGTGACTGATCCTGACAGTCATCCAGCGACAGTCAGTGTGGTCGTTGAGTTGGTGACTGAGCCTGGCGGTCATCCAGCGACGACTGGTGTGGCCAGTGGGCCGTTGACTGATCCCGCAGTCGGACCACCGGACCAGTGCCGGACCACCGGACAGCGACGGTCGGTGTGGTCAGTCGGCGGCTGACAGATCCTGGCAGTCATCCATCGATGGTCGATGTGGTCAGTCGACTGGTGACTGATCGCAGCAGTCATCCAGCGACGTTCGGTACAGTCAGTCGACAGTTGACAGCCCTGACAGTCGTCCAGGCGATGTTGAAGTTCACAGTGTGCTGCGGACTGATCCTGAAAGTCGTCGGCTGCTGGGTCGGTGACCGGGCGGCACGACTGATGGCAGTCCTCGGGGACCTCTCGGTGTGGTCAGTCGTCGGCTGGCTGGTCCTTGACAGTCGCCCGGGAGCTGTTGGTGTGGTCAATGGCCCGGTGACCGCCTGGTGGCCATGCAGTGCCGGTGTGTTTGCCGAGTGGCCTGGAGTGGACCGGTTGCGATCGACCGGCTGTTGTTCTCCATTATTGTTTGAGGATGTGTGGTCAGGATTTTAGAAGCCATCTGGTGCCTGTGGGCTAGCACTAAATAAAAGGTTGCTGCTTTTCTCATGAGTCTGTCTTTATTCGGCATGATAAGGTTTATAATGCTGAAGATGGTCGTGCCGGTACGCACGGTCTTGATCGTGCCTTTGTGAGTTTAATGCGGTACCTAAGCGACGGCGGCAGCCCGAGTGGCCATCGCTAACATCGCTATCGATGAGTCGACTCGACCGTTCCGGCCGACGCTCACAAGCCTCATTTCAAAACTAAGAACTGCAGGCTATTACGAGGTCTAGTACTGGGCAAGCTTTGTGACTCAGATGGTCCGGTAAAGGAACCCATGAACTGTGGCCCACATTCGGCAGTAGCTTTTCAGACTGATGACTCAGCCGTGATTCCTCACAGACATGCTGGGCGTGACCCAAAGCCCATAACTGAATTGTGCTGTTTGAACTGTGTGGCAGTGGTCGAGCAGCATGCGTCCAGGCGATGGTCCTTACGGCGGTGCCGAACCGTGACCACAGGCTCATATGTTGCCTTCAGCAAATAACGTTTAGCTAGCTGAAATGGAGGGCCATCGGATTTGTTGACCGAGCCTTTTAGCATATTTGCCCTGACGCCATCTTCTCTGTGCTCTGTATAGAGTCGGCAGCAGGTCCGTTATTCTTCTGTCCGTCTGTCAGGCGTTTGCTCAGCGAAGTATTCTTCACATCGATGCGGAATCCTGCCCCGTTTGTGTATGACGTGGCTTGAGCAGAGACTGAGGTGCGCATAGAAAGTGAGGAAGGAAATACAACAAGTCAAAAAAATTAGTTCATGTATAGGATTGTCACGGTTACTTGGTATGGGGACTGGAAATTTGGTTTTTGTTCTTGGTATTAGAGTATAATTTTTGTTTTGAAATATAACATTTTGCAAACATTGTTATTGGTTTAAGGTGGCATTCTTAGTGCAAATTGCTTATGACATCATACCTGCTTCTTACTGAATGGATACAGAGTCATTTGCGTGCAGAGTCTGAAATTGGTCAACATGGCAATAATGTAGGTTTTTGATCGAGGAACAAGTTCAGACTTTTGGAGCACAAAATGCTTTTGGAGCACATGTTTTCTGGTGTTCTTCAACACCACAACACCACCTTTTCCAGCCTTGCTTGGTATAGGACTTCAGTATATGGTGTGCTAGTTTTTCTGCAGTCATTGTTGCTGAGATAAATTTTGACCAGCATTGTTTAACTGCGCATTATTCTATTCCGCAGTCCAAAGCATTGCCAGTGGGCTCCAGGTGACGCGGTCGGTGCGCCCTTAGGTCCCAATAATCAGTGAATTATTAAGGCGTTGTCAGGAACGTTTGCGATCGTGTCGATGGCGGCATGACGCAGTACGAATTCATAACATCTTTGTCGCAAATGGGCGCAAATGCATTGCACCTGTCAAAGGTGAAGACAGATGTAGGTCTGGTAATATTAATTGATCAGTGCAGATTATATATTGATAGTCTCCATATCGACCATATTGGAATGATTCCATACGAAACCCTTCCTTCCCAGACCAGTAGCACCTTGCTCATTGCAATCGTGTCCATGGTGACGGCGTAAGTCACCATCATACCGTACGCCGAGATCGGGGCATATTTCCTGCTCTTGCCGACATTGTTTCAGTCGTTTCCTGCAGATAACGTCTTTGTAAAGTTCCTTTCGCAACCTTGCAACCTCATTGTTGTGCGAGCGCAAATCAGCCACGTCTGAAAAACCGTCCGGAAAGTGCGCGCACCCGCGTCGGCGCGGAACGCGGCAAAAGCCGGAGCGCGATCGGACGGCCGAGCGGCCCTCTCCGGCGCGGCCAGTCCGCGGCCGGCGGCCCTGGCCGAGTCCGCGGACCCGGGCCCTAATCAGCGCTCGGGCCGCGTCGATACCTGACCGGCTGTCAGGCGGCAGCCATCGACCAGGTGATGGCGGCGGCCGGCCGGGCGCCGGACGGACGTGGCAGTTTTATTCTGCGCCCGCGACGCCGCCGCCGGCCGCCGGGCGCAGGGCGGGGCCCGCAGACGGGAACCGCCCGCGGGCCTGGGCCGGGGAACGGCGCATGAGGGCAGGTGCGTGCGCTGTCGGCCTCGATACGCGCTCGCGGCGTCCGTGACGTCGTCCTTGGCGGCAGGTGACGTTTGTCTCGGGATGGAGGAGTTTCGCCGGCGGTGTTGCTCGCTGGCCACCGCCGTTTTTGTTCCGGTTTTTACCCCGCTAGTGCATTAACCTTGACGTTTCTTACGTGTGGGGTTTGTGTTTGTCTGCCGACTATCGCTGTCCGGTCCTTGTGAGCGTCTCCGTCCTCCTCCGTCCCCGCTCCGCGCCGTGTCCTCCGGCGTGGGCGGCGTCTGGCCGCCCCGTGACCGCGCCGCCCTGCCGGCAGCCGGATGATGGAGCTGGGCTCGCGACGCTCCACGCTGACGCGGCACCGGTACCGGCCGCCGGAGCAGGACGTCTACGGCGCCGGCGGCGAGTGCGGCCTGCTCAGCTGCCGGCCGCGCGCCCTGCAGCGCTTCGCCAGCATCAAGGTACGCCGCCGCTCGCCCGGCCGGGCCGGTCACGAACGTGGCGCGGCCGCCGGCGCGTGACCCGGGCGCGACCCGGCGTGACTCGGGCGTGACCCGGCGTGACACGGCGTGACTGCGGGCAGCTCACGGTACTGGAACGCCGAGGGTTGACCCCGTGGGTGTGAACGGCGCGGCTGTGCTTGTTTCGGTGACGCGGCCTGGCCTTAGTGGTCCGGTATTGAAGCCGCAAACCGCCGTCACAGCTTTATGTCATGTTTCCGCATAGTTTGAGTTTATCGCTCATGTTGTGGGACGCTGTTGTGTATGTGTGGTAGTCATCGTGGTGGTTCTTAGGCTGTAGGCACCGATTATGGTGCTGATGCGTCTTCAGTAAACTAAAATTCGAGTAGCCGGTAGCCCATTTTTACCTAATCGGGGGGCCCATCGTAGATCGTGAACTCGCCTTGGCAGCGGCGACTTGGGCGTATGCGCAGTTTACTCTCGGTTTATCGCTAGAATACACAGCTGTCTTCGATAGCTGTCGTCAAGTTCTGGGATTCTCTCCCGACTGTTTGAACCTCTCGTTTTTGTTTGTGCTCATCGTTCTAAACTACTTTTACGTAGTTTCCTTTGCTGATACTGCAGTGTATATAAAGAATAGAAACAAAACAAAGTATTTCTCCCCTTCAGCTGTCGGGCATGTTGATGTTGATATCAGATGCCGTCCTCAAGAGTAAACAAAAAATGGTCCAATAATTGAGTCCTCTAAAATCATTCTGTTAACGCGCGCAAACATTACATAGAAAACAAGAGCTGCAAAAGGTATATATACATATATATATATATATATATATATATATATATATATATATATGTATATATGTAAGTCGTGCATTGCACGTAAGCCTGCACCGTTTTTCCCCTTTTGTGTTTGAGTACGCGCACCAGCCATGGCTGTGGTGCAATCATTGGTGTCATTTCCCGGCCTGCCGCACCTGTCTTCGACATAAAGCACACGAGAACGACGGTTAACGAGCGCCGACCAGTCACTGTCGCCGCAGGCACGGCGCCAGCCCGTCGGCCCGGCCAGCTCCAGTCTATTTAACGTGCAGAAAAACACAGCTGACCGGCGGCGGTCCGACCGAGCGGCTGCCGGCCGGACGAGAGCGGAGCGCGCCCAGGAGGGGCGGTCCCCGGACTCGTTTGTCTCAGTCGCACCGCGGACGAATTGTCTGTTTCGGCCACCTGTGCGTTGGTGTTCTGTGTCGTTATTTTTTAGTCGCGCAGGTGTGTTGTGGTGTCGTTCCAGCGGCGTTGAACCGCGTATTGGTGAATTTTTCATTTGTGTTGCTTCCAGAAGATTGCACGGTATTCTTGATGACCTTTGATATGCCGATTCAGCGAATACAAAGCTCATACGATACCAGGCGTTTGGATTTCCATAGCACTGCATATGATGGGCATGTCGGAGTTATTGCAGATCACACGGGTGTTGTGGGGTTCTTTAGCACTGTCTGTCTTGCGTATCGGGCTCAGCATGTTTTGTAAACATGGACTGGTTCTACGCCACTTTGGTGAGCATGTTTTTATCCCTTTGGCTGTTTTTTTTCCTGTCTCTGGAGCTGCCGCGGTGTTTCCTGGAGCGCCGTATGTTGCGGACAGGCCATTTTAGAACTGTTTTTACGGCCGCTGTTGTGGTTGTCTTCTGTCGTCGTCAGATGGGCTGCAGCCCCCCTTAAGCCGCAGCCCGAGTGCTTTGTTGTGTCGTTTCTGGTGCAGCGTGCATACTGTGATGGCCCAATCCATTTTGCTGTGTTGTTCCCCTGCATTAACCGGTTGCGAGCATTGTTCGTGGGGCAGTTTTTTTGGAGACGTTTTGTCGTGCTTGTTTTTTGTCAAGCTAATCAAGAGTGCCTCTCTGACCGTGCTTGTGTAACCGTTGTAACCGTTTCGCGGCCGCGCACGCAGCTGTTTCGGCAGGTGATCGTGGCGCTGCGGTAGTGTCGGGGTCGTCCAGCGTTTATGCTGGTGTTGTGACGATGTGTGATCCGCTATTTGGCCAGGTGCTGGTCTTCTTATTCTGTCTGCAGCCGGTGATTACTGAACCACTGTTCGGCGTGGTGTTTCGACCTCGTGCTGTCGCTGCAGTGAACTCCTACCCGCTGTTCGGGCAGGTGTTTGTTCTGCTGCTGACTGCTGACCCACTTTTCGGCCAGGTGTTCGTCATGCTGCTGTCCCTGCTGGTAACGTTGCAGCAGGCGCTCAGCTCTGGCTACCTCAACTCAGTCATCACCACCATAGAGAAGCGCTACGAGATTCCTTCGTCGCTGACGGGCGTCATCGCCTCGTTCTACGAGATCGGCAACATGCTCACCGTCATCTTCGTCAGCTACCTGGGGTCGCGCCGGCACGTGCCCGTGTGGATCGGAAGAGGTCAGCACTCGGACGTGTTCTCGATGCGCTTCTGAGGTCCGCCCTCCGTCTGGGCCGGGGACGTGCCAAAGTCCCCGCCAACTGAATGCGACCAATGTCGTTTCAGCTGTGCTCTATTGACTTGGGCGAATGCGGGCGCCTCGGATGGAATTCGTTGGCGTGGGCTCGTGCGTCTCATTTGGATGCAGCTCCAGAGTGTGGCGGGGCTCGAAATGATCCCTCGCCGAAATCCGTTCTCCGCCGTGGTATTCTCGGCCCACGGGGTTTTTGTGTGTCGTTCATCTCCATTTGTCTTTTTTGTTTTGATATATGTACGTGAGGAAGGTTTCCAGGGCGAATGTCGCTGGGTGTGGCGTTTTTTGCGTCACGTACAGGAAAGATTACAGGATTTGTTGGTTGGTTGGGGCTATCGAACTTCTGTCAGGATCGTCTGTCCGAGACGAATTCATTGCTGACACATGATAGCTTGGTGTTCGTTAGAGTAGGTAGGTTACGGAGTGCTGTTTGCAGGAGCGGGTGGTCCAGCCCATATCAGCGACACACGGGGTGACAGATGCGACAAATGTGCCGCATAGCCTTCTGCTGCCCATATCCGTAACTCGCGCTTCACGCTTCGCTGTGGCACGCGGTGACGTCACCGGACCCCAACCCCCGCCGCCTGGCTGCCGTGGCCCAGCTGTTTGAGGGCGATCGACCCGACCAGCTGGCCGTTGTCTGGAGACGGCCCGCGGCGCCGACCACCGCGTCGACTGTCCGTGGCGTCCGTCACTCTGACGGCGGGCGGCGCGGCGGCTAGTCGTGACCGGCGGCCGACGCGCGCCGCCGGCCTCCCGACTATGCGCGGCACGCCGGTCGGGAGCGACGTTGGCCGGGGGGCAGAGCGCTGCGACGGAGGCCGAGCCCGGCGCGCGGGGGAGGGGAGAGGGGCGCGCGCGTCACCACTCGGATCCGGCTCCGGTGACGAAGGCGGACCGCGTCCGCCGGCGGGGACGCGCCGCGATCGACCCGCGCCCGCCACTCAATCAGCCGGCTTGTTCGCGCCCGGCGCCGGCCGGCGACTAATGGCGCACTGAGAAAATGCCGCCGCCGCCGCCGCCGCCGGTGTCGTGCCGTAGTGGCCGGCGCCGGGCCCGGTAATGGCGCTCCGTGCAAAGGACGGTCGCCGAGGATGGCAGACGTGACGTTAAGTGGGCCGGGTATGGATCGGCCGTGCTCGGTTGTCGTGGCTTGCTGTCGTCCGTTCTGAGCGGGGGGCAGTTGCGCGCGCCACATGAGACGAGGCGGTGGGTCATCGGTGTGTGACGCAGTTTCGCTTCGTTCCCCGCCGTGGCGACGCCGCGGGCATGATAAGTGAAATTCGTCATGTCACGTGTCCATTTAAACGAAGTGCCCGGTGCTCGCAGAGTAGGAGCGAGGCTTCAAATTGCTCGTTACGAGACCGTGCCACGTGGCGCTTGCCGCGTCGTGTGTCCGCCTTATCCATGATGTGTCACGACATCGACGCAACAAAGTCTTCCGCCCCGGTGTAACTGTGTTCCGTTCCAGATCGTCTTGGTTGACTTTGAAGAGCGTTCCCTTTCGCCCAGCCGACATGTCGTACGTCGTGTCCGTGTTCTGCCGTCTCTGTGTTTTGTCCGGCTCTCCGTCGCCGTCCGGGCCCGGCGCCGCAGACGGCTGACCGCGCCCTCCTCCGCCGCAGGCATCATGGTGATGGGCCTCGGCAGCCTGCTGTTCTCGGTGCCGCACTTCCTGACGGACAGCTACAGCCTCAGCCCGGAGGCGAACGCGAGCAGCGCGCCCGAGAACGTGTGCCGGCCGCCGGTGCGCCGCGACTCGACCAACTACCGCCAGGGCTTCGACTTACCGGGTAGGCAGCACGCGCCGAAAGGGTGTTTGGGCGCGGTTGATGGTGTCGATGGTGTGGCCGCAGCAATTTGTCAAAGAGACTTTTGTTGGTGATCAGCTGTTAGCGGTCCCTGGGTGCGAATTTCGTGGTTGATGGTATTACGTATCAGCGTGACCAACGGCATCAAAAGCATGCCCGAATGACCCATCCGTCAAGTCGCAGCGAAATGTAGCCAGCAGCGTGCCGTAGGTGGTCGGACTTTGCACTGTTTGCTCCCCGTCCGTTCCCAGTGGACGGATGGCGACGAAATTGCCACCGGTCACCACCCTGCAGTCCCGGTGTTGTCATCTTGCTCACGAATACCGCACGTGGGGAGCGCAGTGATGTTGCTGAATGCCGTTTGCGTGCCTCGCGTTGTACAGACTAACCTGATTGTCCAGGCGGCTCATCGTCCCTAATTGTTTATCGTCACGACGGTGGGGGCGTGCGGCGCGGTCCGCGGGCTGCCGGCCGGCCGCGTGCCAGCGGTTGGACCGTCGCCGGCCCGGCCAGGGGCCAGGCCGGCGCTCCGGGTCGTTGGCCCTCGGCGGGCCCCGTGCGTACTGACGGCGGCTCGGCCGTCACCTGCCGTGCGTTCAGGCGGGCTCTGTTTTGCCGATGTTCGGACGGCCGGGGCTGAACGGTGCGGTCACGCGAGCGTGGCGGGCGCCCCGCCGCCGCCCGCGCCGCCAGGTCCGGTGTTGTTTTCCCGCCGCCCGGCGCGCGTGGGCAGGGAGGAAACTGGTTAGGGTTGATGGGGCGTGTGCCTCGTCTGTGAGGTGGGGAGGATGTAGGGTCGAGTGTGGTCGTAACTTCGGATGTCCACTGCGGTCGGGGGAGGTAGGGAGGCCCATCGCGCCGTATTTTCCCCAGTGTTCACCTGGTCGGGAGAAGAAGGTGGGCCTCTACTGTCGTACTATCCCGGGGATTGATCTGTGTATGGAGTCGGAGACTAATCCACTGTATCCCCCGGGCTCAGCTGTTTGCGGGCGGAGGCCTGGGCACTGTGTCCGCGAGTTCAGCCGGTGGTAGTGATAGTCCGCTACATTGTATTTCAGCCGTTTGGATTTGAACGCTGATTCACTGTATCCCCAGGCTGTAGCTGCCTGGGTAGGGGGTCGGAGTCCGGTCCGTGATATCCCTGGGGTCAGCCGTTACCGATATCAGGCTGGTCCACCACCATCGTGCGGCCAGCGGTGTTCAGGCTGGTCCACCATCGTGTGGCCAGCGGTGTTCAGGCTGGTCCACCATCGTGCGTCCAGCGGTGTTCAGGCTGGTCCACCATCGTGCGGCCAGCGGTGCTCAGGCTGGTCCACCATCGTTCGGCCAGCGGTGTTCAGGCTGGTCCACCATCGTGCGGCCAGCGGTGTTCAGGCTGGTCCACCATCGTGCGGCCAGCGGTGTTCAGGCCGCCGGCCGGGAGTCGCCGCCGACGGCAGCGCGCGGCGGCGCCGCAGTCTGATCGAAGCGGCCGCGGGGTCGAACTGCCCGGCCGTCCACCGCATGCGATCGGACCGCGCCCGGCCCGGTCCCGGCCGGCGCGGCCGACAGGCCGGCCTGCGAGCCGCCCCCGGCCCGGCCGTGGCCTCACTAGCACCGCCCGAAGAGTCCCGCGGGCTCTGAGTGGTGACGCTCTCCTGGAATGATGCTGGTGGGCCTGCTGTATCTGATGCGCCGATATTCCTTTAAAAATATCTGCATGTCAGTTACAGTTAAGAAGAGCATGGCGGATAAACAAGGAGGTGAAATGGTTTTGCAGCTCTTGATCAGTGGCCCAGTGCTTGGTGAAAAATTATTGTTTTCTCAAGCTGCTCTTGTCTGTCTGAAAGGCCTGGAAGGGCTCGGCTGTTAATTTTTGCTTGGTTGCTCTGTTTTTTGTTTGAGAAGGAAAATGATTGTAGCTGATTAAGGTAAGCTGCGCTGAACCATTTTCCACGGAGGGCATTATCCCATCAACTTTCAGTTTTCGGAACCAAGACCACTTAGGGTAGTGAGGAAGTTGGAGATCTCTCAGAACTCCTCAACCCCTCTCCGGTTATCTGTCGCGTATGCCGATGTAATTCTGTGTAGAGAGATCAGGGATGCACAGTGGAAGCACTGTGTGTTTGGTCCCCAACGTGCATTTTTGTCATCGTTGTTAACGCCGACGATCATGTTGTCAGCACCTTCGTCTCTGTTCCTTGACAGTGCATGTCTGTTCCCTGCCTTGTGCAGTCCAGCTTGCTGAACCAACAAACATTTTCTCTGTACCGTTTGCCAACGCATCTCCAAGGAGACCGCCGCCTTACTATTACCTTGCCAGTTGTTCCGTTTCCGTTTTGGCTGTATCGCTTCCGCCAGCAGACCAGTCCTGGATTCTGCCACCCCGGCACTGCCTGTGCTCTGCTCTGGCCAGCTTCTCGCCCCCACTGACACATGTTGGAATATGCGATATCTTCCGACCCGCCGTGGAGCCCTGGTGCCGACCGCGCTGTAACCAGCTCCTCTCCCGGCAGGCCTGTCGCGGGATCTGCTGGCGCCGCCGCTGTCGCCGCACAACAACCTGCACGGCCGGCGCGACAACTGCATCCAGGGCAAGGTCAGCAACCTGTTACCGGTGCTCATCTTCATGCTGGCGCAGCTGCTGCTCGGCTCGGGCGGCTCGCCTCTCTTCACGCTCGGCACCACCTACATCGACGACCACGTGCCGCGAGAGAGCTCCTCCTTCTATATCGGTGAGTGCGGCCGTGGGTGTGTCGCGATCAGGGCCGCTCGTGACTCCAGAGCCGGGGCTGGCCGGTGACTCAGACGGTCGAATTGCATCCGGTTCGACGGCGGGGATCAATATTTGCCCGGTCTGTTACGAAGCGTGATTGCTGATAGGCCGTGGCCGGAAATCCGCTGCGGTTGACCGGCCGTGTGTAAAAGTGAGCCTGTGGGCCCCGCGGCGTTCACCGGGTCACGGTCACATTGAGATGGGTGCCGCCCGTATTATGCGCTGCTGTGAGCCGGAAACGTTCTGGGTGCGGACTCACCTCGCCGCCATGTTGGTTCGCAGGCTGCATGTACAGTATGGTGGCGTTCGGCCCGGTGCTGGGCTTCCTCCTGGGCGCCTACATGCTCTCGCACCACGTGGACTCGTTCTCGGGCCTGCCTCTGCCGGACGCCGCAGGTGAGCGCGCCGCCGGAACCGCTGACCTGCCGCTTCGTAGCGACGGGGTCCCCTCTGGTCCGTGTCATGTGTGGGCTATTGCGTTACAGCGCTGTTTTGTCAATGCACGGTGGAACGCTGCCTTGAGGTGTCGTTAGATTAGACTGTGCCGCCGCCTTGTTTTTGTTGGGCCTCGGTAGATTTTGGGAGGACGTGGTGTCCACGGTTTTGCAGCTGTGCGGGCCGTGGTGCACTCGAGGCGCCATTGAAAAGGTGATGGATGGGCTTTTTTAATGCTTTTCGTCGCTGGCGCCGGTTGTTTGATGAGGCTCGTCGACGATTTCCATAAATCGGTGCCGGCCGGCTGGATTGAAAACGATGTACAGTTATGCCCCTCTTTTTGTCGGAAACGACGTCGTTGGTTCTCCGAATGTCGGCAGAGTTGGCAGCACTTGGTGTTTAATAATATCCCGCCGGTTGCGTCCGCCGTGGATCACTGTTCTGCCTCGCGTGGGGAACATGCGGGACGTGGGACCCGGGACCGCTCCCTGTCCGGCGCTTGCTCGCGGGACGCGGCGGGCGAGCGTGACGGCCGCCGCCTGCCGGCAGACACGTCCGACCCCGGCTGGGTCGGCATGTGGTGGGGCGGCTTCCTCATCTGCGGCATCGGCATGTTCGTCCTGGGCGCGCCGTTCTTCCTGTTCCCGAAGAGTCTGGAGGTGAGCTCGGGCGGCCGCTCGGCGGGCCGCGGGATCCGGGTTGTCCGGGTACTTCGGAGAACCGGCTCGGCGCCGGGCTGGCGGGCTGCCGTTTCTCCGGGGTTGGTGAGAAGGCGACTGCCGGTGAGCGCGGCGGGGTGGCCGGTGTTATCGCGACGCGCATCTGGCGCGTCGTGGGCGGCGGCCGCCCGACGTGCGGAGCGGACGCTGTTCGTGGCAGTCTGTTTGACTTGACTTGAAAGTGTTGTTTACTAGTGTGCAGAGGTCAGACGTGTGATCTTACGCCTTCGTTGTGGTCCAGAAAGTTTTACCCGAAAACCATTCATGACCATAGACATGTTGTGAGCTCTCGTTGTGTGTCGAGGAAAAGTTTACGTCGTCGCCGGTATGACGTGCTTTTTGGCTTATATGAGATGGATGGGCCCTCATTAAGGAACAAACGAACGTTTTCTCCTGAAAGACACCTGCATATGGATATAAACGTTTACGGCCTTGGCAGGTGTCCTCTAGTGCCATCGTTATTACTAGCCCCGGAGTCATGGTCGTGGTGAAATGGATGTAGCCGGTGGTGTACGATTGGTCTTACTGATCAACGCTTTGCGCCGTGGTCTGGAACAGTGAGTGGACCGCATGCCGGTCTGGTCCATTTCAGTCTGAGAAGCAGCGGGTACGTGAGGAGGAGAAGGCGAAGGAGGCCAAGCGGCACCAGCGGGCGGCGTCGCGCGGCTCCGAGGAGCACTTCCACCACGCGCGGCCGCGCCACTTCTCCGACCACGAGCCGCACGTGCACCACGCGGCGCGCGGCCACCGACGCACGGCCAGCAGCAACGTGGTCATCGACCACTCCTCCAGCAAGCCGGGCCACTTCAAGCCCGGTCACCGGTGAGTCGGGCCGGCCGTCGGCTGCGGGCTGGCGGTGACGGGGCGGTCGTCAGCCGCCCCCCCCCCCGGGGCCAGCAAGGGGGAGCGGATTTATGGGGCTCGCCGGCCGCTGTGTTTGTCGCGGCAGAGACGAATCACGCTGGCGCCGTCGGCCGGCAGTCGTCGCCGACGGCCGGCCGAGGCGTTAGCGCCCGAAAGTCGGCCCGGCCGCTGGCGAAGTTAAACATTTACGACGCGAAGTGCTGACTGCCGGCGGTCCCGCGGCCGGCCGAGCGGCGACTGAGCGCGCCCGGCGTCTGCCGCAGGCGGACCCTGTCCAACCCGACCGAGCAGGAGTACAGGAACCGGCTGCGGCACCTGGAGATGGCGGCGCAGCAGCGGCTGCAGTCGGACCCGGCCAGGAACGTGTATACCGTGTCGCACACCGCGCTCGCCAAAGGTAGCCAGGGCGAGACCGGTTAGTGGCATTCGCGAGCCGCAGTGGAGCGGTCAGTGCTGAATGGTGGGATACGCCCCGGTATTTTTCACGTCGTGGGAAAGTGACCTGGTATTCGATGAAAGATAGTTGGCCGTAGGAAACGGGAACGCGAAGCTGGCGGTGGCATAGCATGAGTTAGGAATTCAGCACACATTTTCAGTGTGATGTGTTGGGTGATTTACTGGCTTGGAAAAGGACCATGACAGTGACATGTTGGGCTCCCAGGATGATCTGCTGTTGCTGTTACACAGCTGCGGGAATTTAATGTGTCTGAGCTCTATTGGTGACGGTGCCGTCCGATGTCATGTGTTGATCCGTGAGTTACGAATTGTATCAGTCACACTGCCGTCCAGCATCGTGCGTGAAGGCGTGACCTAGCTCTCCGTCACCGCCTGCCGGCGCAGGTCCGCAGCGGGCGCTCTCCCAGGGCAGCTTCCACCGGGGCCACCGGCGCACCAAGTCGAACGTCTCGCAGGCGAGCCGCGTCAGCCGCGAGAGCGTCCGCTCCGGCCGCTCCAACTACGGCCGAGACGTGAAGGGTGAGCCGGAGCTGGTGCGCCGACGGCCGGCGCCGCCGGGCTGGCCGGGCCGCCCGCGCGGGCTCGCGGCGTGACTTTCCGCGGGGTGGGGTGGGCCGGTGCGGTCGGCCACGGAGTGGTCGTGAATGCGGAGGTCTGGGCGAGTCGGCTGCAGTGTGGGATTTTGCGGAGACGCGTTTGCCCGCTGTCACAGGTCGGCACGCCCCGTGGTTTGTCTTGCGTCGTGAACGGGCTATGGCGAGG
Organism: Capitulum mitella; assembly: GCA_030062745.1. Classification (NCBI taxonomy): domain Eukaryota; kingdom Metazoa; phylum Arthropoda; class Thecostraca; order Pollicipedomorpha; family Pollicipedidae; genus Capitulum; species Capitulum mitella. The sequence continues at coordinate 1,484,144 of CP099840.1, read as the reverse complement.
CTGTTGTGCATGACCCAGAATCGATGCGGGGCCGATGTAGTAATCCGCCGTGCCTGCCGCGCTCCACTCCGTGAAGTGACCATGGTCTGTTCGTCTCCAGACCTGCCCAAGTCGATGTGGAAGCTGGTGTGTAACCCGATCTACGTGGTGACCTGCCTGGGCGCCTGCATGGAGCTGATGATCGTGTCCGGCTTCATCGTGTTCCTGCCCAAGTACCTGGAGACTCAGTTCAGCCTCAGCAAGAGCGAGGCGTCCGTGTTCGCCGGTCAGTGGCGGCGCCGCGAACTTTGCCCGGGGGCAGGGGGGGAGCTGACAATCTGCGGGGCTTAGCAGCGCAGTATCGTGATTTGTAGGCGATCGAACGTCAGAGCGTTTTGGGCCGGCGCTGGGATTGGTTTAAGGCCGACATATTGATAAAGTCGTCAAGTTTTGCCGTTGGGTTGATAAATGCCGCGTGTGACCTATACCAGAGTCGTTCCAGGTCAGACACAGGGACGTGCCGGTGGAGCAAGTTTAGCTGCCGTTGTCCGGGACTGCCGGCCTTATTTTGTGCGACGAACGAATTGGCATTTCATCATCCTCTGGGCACAAAACCGCCCTCCAGACGCTAGTTTCTATTACCGGCCCGAGACCCAGGGTCGCAGAACACCGCCCGCCAGCCGAATTTCACCGCGTCTGCGCCCGTTCCCAGGCGGAATCGCCATCCCGGGCGCCTGCATGGGCGTCTTCATGGGCGGCTACATCCTGAAGCGGCTGCAGCTGCGTCCCAAGGGCGCCGTGCAGCTGATCCTCATCTTCCAGATGATCTCGCTGGCCATGTACAGCGTGCTGTTTGTGGTCGGCTGCGACAACGTCAAGATGGCCGGGGCGACGGCGCCCTACTACCTCAGGTACGATCCGGCCGGGACCGACGCGTCCGCCTCGGCGTCAGGCTGCTGTTGATGCTGTTGCGGGTTTGAATTCGCATTTGTTGGGTGTTCGAGGCATGTCTTTTCGGAAAATTGTGGACGGAAACATTCGGACGCCTGCCTTTAGTAACAAGAGTGGTTATGGCCTGTTATTGCATGTGTTTAGAACAAGAACAACGAGTCTTGTTCCTTTCGGCAAGAATGTGTATCTACATTCAGGAGATTTACACCCTCAAGCACCATTCAGGCACTCGTGAAGTGTTTTCGCCTGGAAGTGTTTTCACCCGCCTGGCCCTTTTCCACAACTGATGGTAAAAAACCAGCGCATTACAGAACCTGGCGACGTTGGAACACTTCAAAGCACATTACGCCAACGTGTGAGCAAACCACACCTACGATGCAGCACTGACAAGCTCGCTTAGTCACTCGCACGAACGCAGACTTTTATTCCACAAACACTGAAGTACACAACCAGTCATTTACGATGCCTGAATTAGGCCTTGCCCTCAGCAAGTGCGAAACACGTCGGTTGGGCCGGACGACATTCACTATCAGTTTTTCAGGCATTTCAGCAAAGTTTCAGTAACGTACCTCATCACGGTCATTGATGATCTTATTCTAATTGACTCTTTTCCACCAAGTTGGCGGGAAGCATCATCATCCCATCGGCAAAGCCCGACAAAGACCACACTCAGCTAAAAGGTTATAGACCAATATCTCTCACCAGCAGTGCCAGTAAACTCGTCGAGCGCTTGGTAAACACACGCCTCCCTCACTGTTTGGAAATAAAAAATCCACTCGACGAGTACCAGTGCGGTTTCAGGAAAAACAAATCCACTGCATACAATCTCATTCGCATCGTGCACGACATTAAACACGGACTCAACTACGAGCGCGTCACAGTGGCCGCATACTTAGACATTGCGACTGCATTCGGCCTAGCATGCGTAGCACACAAGTCCGCATTTGCCCGCAAACTCTACTAGATAGGTCTACGCGAACATCTAACACACTTTTTACTGAACTTCCTTCAGAACAGAACAATAAAGGTCACATACTGTAACACCACCTCCAGCAATGACCAGAGTCTACCATAAGTGCCATTTCATCGACACTTTTCTTTATCATGATTAACGACATGCTTCACGACTTCCATTGCAAAACTCCACACTGTTCACTTTTTGCGGACCACGTGGCCCTTCGGGCCATTAACCACTACTTCGTAAAAGCCGAAAAGAGTGTTCAGTCAGGCCTAGACCACATTGCAGTGGTGTAAAAATTGGGCTTCTCACTGTCCACCGAAAAATCTGTAGCAGTCGCATATGTCCGCACTCCAGGTCCACATAAGCTCAACCTGCGCATCCATGGCAAGGCCATAGAGCACTTCAAAGGCCTCAGATTTCTTGGTATTCATCTGGACGAAAAAGCGACTTTTCAACAAAACATCAAAAACCAAACGATGCGCGAAGCGCGTCAACATCCTCCGCTCCCCGTCAGTGAGCAGACTGGGGCGGAGACAGACAAACACTGCTCAGACTCTACTTGGCCATCGTTAAACCCATTCTCGACTACAACAGTTTCGTGTTCAACTCCGTTTCGCCATCCCTCGCACAAAAGCTAGAAAACCATAGAAAACCATAGCATCAGAAGAGCCACTGGAACGCTACACTGCACACCCATCTTCAGTCTTCTGACTGACGCAGACATCGCAGCACTACAGACCAGACGAACACAACTTGCCGGTGTTATATAACAGTCCAGACCACAGGGCACCACTCGACACAGCCTTGCTTCAGACACGACAGACTGGACAAGAACTGTGCATCACACAAACGTCCACCATTTCATGTCCAAATAACCAGGGCTCTGGCAGACCTTCATTTTACCATACCAGCCACTGCACCCAGACCGTCCCTCTAGGCCATTTAGGACCCTTCAGCCACCCGCGGTAGAATGCCCACTTACAGAATGCAAAACAGACATAACACGAACAGAAATCCTCACCAGGTTCAACGAGTACACCACAGTCAACCATCACAAATCATTCATATTCACGGACGGGTCCAAAATCGACGACATAGTTGGCTTTGGACTCTCCATCGCCCGCCTTCGAGCGCGGCAACCGCCTCCCAGACCAAACGTCAATCTTCACAGCAGAATTAATGGCCATCCTGATAGCCATTCGCATGGCAGTCAGACACAACCTAGTTGTCTGCTCCGACTCGAAATCAGTACTTCAAACCATCATCAACACGGCCGACCCATCATACTACATCATAGGTTGCATACAACAGCGAGTGTCCCCTAACGTAAGCAACATTTCATTTCATTGGATACCGGGACACGCAGACATCAGAGGCAACGAGCGAGCAGACCAGATTGCAAAACAATCATTAGCCTTCGACACTCGCTTTAACATGAAATTCTCAATGGACGACTGCAAGGCAGTTTTCCCAGCACCACACCCGTCAAAAACAACAAAGGGCTTGGGCGCAAACCGCCACGAACACCTGTACACAATCAAGCCCACACTTGGCGCCTGGGACGCAAGAAATCAAAAATGCCGGCGTCAAGAAGTCGTCCTCACCAGACTTGAGACGGGTCGCACATCACACCGAACCAGTCTTAGAGGACGGCTGTTATCAAGCACCACAATGCAACAGCTGCAGCACACCTCTTAATATTATTCACCTCCTGCTAGAATGTAGGGATATTGAAGTACAAGAGGCGACCCATCAAGGCCCTCTGTCAACAAAAGGAAATTCAGCTCACTGAGCACCCTCCTGGATAACCAATGTCCAGACCTACTAAACCTGCTATTCAAGCATCTCAGTGGCCTACATCTAGCAGGAAAACTCCAGCACATCTGCACCACAACAAGCAGTGCCGCATACAAGGCCATTGGACGGTGACCTGCCTCACGGGAACTTGGCCAGGATCTCGCATTTTATTCATTTGGTCAATCTGTCCCGGACTCCGTCCGTGCGCACAGAGGCAGCCATGGGGACCGCACGACCTACCAGCTCAAGCCACCAACAGGCAGTATCGATCAAGCATCACCACTACACGACACTTCATAACCACAACACAACACTCCAAATCCGTCTCCCATCTTTTCTTCTTCCGCAGCAGCCGGCATGATAGGGTGGACGCTTAGCCAGCGTGAGAGGCGGTGTGGACGATCTCCTCCTAGCCTGCATAATAAAGACCTCTCGATGCTGATCGTGAGAAATAGGCCTTGTACCGGCACCTTGGCAAAATTCATGTCAAAAATCGTGAAATCAAAAAATGAAATAAAAGAATGAAGTCAAAGGATTAAAAAAAGTAAAAATAAAAAACAGAAATAAAAAACCAACGTAAATCATAAGACGTAGTTTTAAAGAGAGCTAAATGTAACGAAATTGACTGTAGTAGAGGCGATGGCTCCCTTCCTCGTCCCCCGGGGTTTCTTGCCTCCGCTTGACGCAGGCCCCACACTTTACCGATGTTATAAGCGGCTTTAAAATGTAGTTTGCACACATATAAGTTCAGGGTAAAAAATCACATGCGCGCACCATTCTTTCCTTCCGTTGTCGTTAAATCGAACACTCGTGCAGTCTTTAAAATCGCCACATACACTCTAACGTAACGTAGCTCACACAGACACACTAACGGGCGGCGCACAAGGACCAGTAGGTCGTGGCACGCCTGTAGGTCAGTCAGAGTCTTGTTCCCTCAGTCAGTTTCTCTGTAAGGAGAATGCTGGAAGGAACGGCGTCTGGGCCGAGTGATCGGCATCACGTCCAGTGTTGTTCACGTGCGTCGCCCGTGCGAGACCGTGACACCGCCGCGCTCTGCGCCGCCGGCAGCGCCCGCCAGTCGCCGGAGATGTTCAGCGTCAATCTGACGGCCAGCTGCAACTTCGGCTGCGACTGCGACCGCAACGAGGTCGAGCCCGTCTGCGGCACCAACGGACTCACCTACTTCTCGCCCTGCCACGCCGGCTGCACCACCTACAGCGCCAAGAGCAACTACACCAACTGTGCCTGTGAGCAGCGCCGCCCGGCGGCCGCCGCCGGAACTGTAGGCTTCAGCCATCGCCACTGGTGGCGCTGCTCCGTTACAGTCGGAGCAGCGGCGCCAGTGACAAGGCTAGGCAAATCCAAAGTTTCGATTTGTCTTGATTTTCTTAGTTATTTGGTATGGTTGCCATCATCTCGACCTGTAACTTAAGTGTAAGCACATCTAGACTGTTGTTATTTCCTCGACATAAGGGAAGTCCGTCTGCATTGTGACGGAACCTCATGATTGGCGTCAGTCTGTATTGCGCACTGTGCCGGTAGGCATCGACGTGGCCGGCAACTCCAGCCAGGGTTACGCCGAAATCACCATGGTGCCGGTGGCCACCCCCGGCTCCTGCTCGCGCTCCTGCTCCAACGCGCTGCCCTTCATGGTGCTGCTGTTCTTCATGACGTTCGTGGTGGCCATCACGCAGATGCCGCTGCTCATGATCGTCCTCAGGTGCGATGGCGTTTGCTGGCGTCCGGGTGCTCGTGTTCATTTGAAAGATAGCCCGGGGCTTATCTGTCAAATGTGCGGCTGAACCTCCTTGTCTTGGGTCTTTTGCTTACTATTACATGTATTACTATTTTGTAGCGGTTGACGAGTTTTTGCTGCATTCATACATTTTCGGTATTGCTTCTTAATTTTATCAGATCATTTTATCGTCCTTTGAGGATTGGTTGCTTTGTTTTGTGTCTATAATACGTTTGTCTTGGTGTACATACTGCTTGATATGGGCATCATCGGCAGGCATCAACGTATGGAAATTCATGAATGATGAAATGGAATCGTCAAAAGGGGTGCTATATTAATGTTTCGACAGAGAAAACGAGCGATATCAATGGTTAGCAGACAATCGCCTTTACTTCTTTGGAAGAACGTGATTGTGATGCGAGTAAGCGCGCATCTAAATAATAATGGGCATGAGGAAGTGAGAAATGCGCGCTTCAAAAATACCCAGCGTATCTGATTTTATATATCCAACGTACCCGTTGGGACCATTACTGGTGCTGTTCTCTGGCACTGCTTAATCTGTTGTCTCATCATCGGCAGGTCGGTGGACGAAGAAGAGCGATCGTTCGCACTGGGCATGCAGTTCGTCATCTTCCGGCTGTTCGCCTACATCCCGTCACCGATCCTGTTCGGCAACGTGATCGACTCGACGTGCGTGCTGTGGAAGTCGCAGTGTGGAAAACGCGGCGGCCGCTGCCTCGTCTACGACATCGAGGTCTTCAGGTTCAAGTGAGTGTTTCAGGCTCAAGTGAGGATGCGGCTCTGTTCAACGTGGTGTTTCGTGCGGAACGCCAGTGGAGTTGATTGCTGCATTCCCCGAGAACCGGTGTTCCTCGGCCGTTTTTCGAGGGTTTGATGCACGATTCGTCCGTAGGCTGCATCGGGTTTGCGTCGAAGCATGCCATGGTTTGTGCTCGATGACTGGGCATTCCCAAAACCAGTTCGAGTATATTTAATTCTCTCGAACTGAACTGAACTGGTAATGATTTTTCTGGTCGTTTGAACCCTCTTATAACACAGTAGTTTGTGAATGGCTAGCCATTGTGCCATGTGCTGTAAGCGTCCAATCCCAGCTCTATAAGTCCGTTAACTCGACAAATGCATTCGGCATTTAGCTGTCAAGGGTCCTTGAAAGAACTAAGCGGCACCATTCTCGCGGCTGTATTCCCGGTGGTAAGCTGACAAATGAGACCGTTACTCAGTTTAACGGCGCGCCGTCTGGCGGTGCAGCTCTCGGTGCGGCCGGCCTGGCAGGGAGGGCGCGGGCGGCGGGCGGTTACCGCCGCCGCCGTCCGCCCGTTATCTTTCGGGCGGCGATGGGGCGTGCGGCCGTGTCGGGCCGTTCTCGGCACGCGCCGGCCGGGCGGCTATTGTCCGCCGACGAATAACTCAGTCGGCGCCCGATGGCGGCGGATTTACGGCGGGGTGACGACGGCGGTGGCGGCGGCCGGAGCTGAGGACGGCGCTGGGGAGCCGCCGCCGCCGGCCGTGGTCCTGAGCCGAGCCGGCGCTGCCCGCCGCTGGCCAGTCACTGGCAGCCACTGACCGCCACTGACTGCCACTGACTGCCACTGACTGCCACTGACCGCCACTGACTGCCACTGACTGCCACTGACTGCCACTGACTGCCACTGACCGCCCGCTGACTGCTGACTGCCACTGACCGCCGCTGACTGCCATCGACCGGCACTGACTGCCACTGACTGCCACTGACTGCCACTGATTGCCACTGACTGCCACTGACCGCCGCTGACCGCCGCTGACTGCCACTGACTGCCACTGACCGCCACTGACTGCCGCTGACTGCCACTGACCGCCGCTGACTGCCATCGACCGGCACTGACTGCCACTGACTGCCACTGATAATTACTGACAACCACTGGCAGCCACCGACAACCACTGACCGTCACTGGCAGCCACAGCTGCTGACAACCACTGACAGCCATTGACAGCTAAGGACGGGCACTGACAGCCACTGACAGCCAGTGACCGTGTCGCCAGGTACGTCGGCATCTGTGCTGGCCTGAAGGTGTTCTCGGCCATCATCTTTTTGCTGGATTGGTTCATGATCCGTTGGAAGTACAAGTTGGACATGGACCATACGATGACAGTGGGCGACATCGTCAACTCCATCATCAGCGTGGACAGAGGTGAGGCCAGCAAGATGTCTAATTGCCGTATTAGTCGGTCACGATAGTTAGCAGGGCTGGATGGATGTTTTGTCGTCATTGTCAGGGTTTATGATGAAGAAGTCAACACAGCGATTGACATTTCCTTGTACATTATCGTATTTCTTTTTTGTATTGGACCGAGCCATCGTGGATATTTTTAGTCTTTACATTGGCCGTGGCTGTCCGGTAATGCTTCGAAGCACATCCACAATGGTCTTGATTTGGTCGTGTGCCATACGGCTGTAATTATCGGCGTGGCCAGTTATTAACTGTCATGATCTTAAGCGGGCACATTCGAATTCATCGTTCCTGTCCCCCGCCGACGCCTCCTCTGACTTTTCTCCGGCCGGTCAGCGCCGTTCTGCGCACTGATCCCGGATCCGGGCTCAGCCCGCCTGCCCACGCATCGCTCCAACCGCCTCCTCACCCTCTGAGAGCCCGCGTGACGCCCCGGTCAGTGGTCTCCGCCGGGAGGCGAGGCCGACCCGCCGGCGCTGTCGGGCTGGCCGCCGCCGAGTCTGGTCAGCGCTCCTGGCCGCACCTCTCACCGCCTGGTGGCTCCATCTCATCACTATTGAAACTGATATCGTTTTCAGCTGGTCCGTATTTTCGATGGATTTTAATTAGTTCTGATGCGTTTGACGGTTAGTAATTGCTAATTGGAAATCTCCTCTTCTACCATGAGCTCAGGCTGGTGTCACGTTTTACTGCCTGGCATGCGCATTAATTACGCCTGCGCGCACGTTGGTCGGCACTGCACCTGTCGCAGCCGCCAGGGTGGCAGTAGCCGTCCATAACCCGGGCTGACGAGCTTACGACGCCGGCCGCCAGGGTACCGCGAGGTGGAGCTGGACGAGGACGTGATTGAGGAGGACGCCGCCTGGGACGGCGCGGCGCCGGCGACTCGCGGCCTGCTCGACTCGGCCGACTCGGCACTGCTGCCGGTCGCCGAGCCGGCGCTACAGAAGCTCTGAGCGCCCCCCGCCCCCACCCCCCACTGTGATCTGAGAGCGTGTGCTCGCGGTGCCGGCCACCGCCGGCAGAGCGCGCCCGCGGCAGTATTTTTGTTACGGCGTGCGGTGAGCTCAACTTGGCGTCGGCGCTGCGGCCGACCGGACTGCCGGGTGTGTGCGTGCGCGCGTGTCCGTGTGCCAGACGGCGCCGCTGCGGGCGCCGTCAGTATTGCGTCCACACGCACAGTATTCTGACAACAGGGAGCGTGGTGGGCGACTGGTGCCCGTGCGCGCTGAAGCTGCCTTACGATAGAGGTTATTGGTTTTTATAGAAGCCAGAAGAAACAAATTGTGTTCGCTGATGAGCGCGAGACGTGAAAGCGACCTGCCGCGTGGCCAAACGAACACGCTATTTTGTCGAGTGGCTGCTGCGTTTGCTGCGTGCGATAAATGATTGGTAAATATTTGTGTGCGCTGGATTTAGCAACCGACCACCTTGTCATGTCTTTGTCTTTTGCCAGTAAAATTGGGTGGGAAGGGCTGTGTTCCCGCTTTGTGCTGCGAGGTTTTAGTTTTGATTCGCGCCTGGGACCCCCTCTTTCTCCGTTAAAAAGTGGGCCTCGCGGGTTTTGCGTTCGTCTTCCAGTCCGGACGTTACCACTGAGCCTCTGTCCGCACTCACTGCAGCCCTTCTCCCTCTCTCTCTGGCCCCCTGGCCGCCTTTGCCGCGCTGTCGCGTGACGCGCGGCCACCGTCCGCCGGCGGGCGGTGAGCTCGCTGGCCGCCGTACCTCGGACGCGCCGCGGTACCACATCCGCCGTCTCCGCCCGGCCCGGCCCGGCGGTGGACGGCGCTCGGCTCTAGTCTCGCGTGCGGCGCTGAGGCCGCTGCGCGCGCCGTCCAGTGGTGGGGTGTGTGCTCGCGCCGGCCGCCAGCGGCGCGACTGGCGCGCGGCCGGACCGCGGACTGATGCCAAAAGAGGAACGGTGCGACCCGAGGTCGACGGAACAGGTCTCGATGCGATCGGACTGGCTGGAAAATCGATGCGTCGGACGGGATGGCGTCCTGTTTGAAGAAGGTTGCAATGCCGTTCGTGGTGAGTCCTGGGTGGAGATATTTGGAAACCGGGATTATGCGATGCTTTATGGTAATGCATATGATTAGACTGTTTTATTTATGTGACGGATAGGTCGATAAGGACAGTATTATGCTGGTTAGAACTGCGTGGTAGCGCTGCTGCTGGTATGTTGATTCATGTGAAATTAGTGGCAGACATGTCGTGCGCTATTTCTCCTATGTCATTGAATCAGAGACCAATAGCCAATCATAACTTATTATTTATTGTTGTATGTACTTAATGCAACTACAGCTTAGTTGTGCGGTAGCCTCAATGCCATGCGATATTGTGTTGAAAAAATATATAGCGTGTTAAATCTCGATATTGTTCCTGTTTCTCGTGACCAGTGAGGTGTTCCCCTTTGTCACCACCAGTGAGGATATTCTGCGGAAGCCAGAGTTCGTTGTCGGAAG